>CM055117.1:431747708-434147708 GCA_029206835.1 Rana muscosa
CTAGACAAACTGAAAATACATACAATATAGCAGACATGAAAATTGTCAACGTCATGGACCATGATTGAACATAGGTAACAGGTTGCACCAGGAAAAAGATATGTAGTAAGTCATGCAGTGCTCATCTGGAATCCATAAAACTGAGATACATCACACAGAAAATCAATCAAACATTGTCAAACGCATTCATAGGTAGTTCATCAAGTCCCTTAGCAGACAATGTTTGTATTTCATGGATCCTTTTGGCTTTCCCTGTGTAACAGCTGGTGAGCATATGACATGTGATAGTCTACCTGGACAATGGTAACAACTAGATTCCTAGGAGTGAGAGCCAGGTAGATGTTTTTGTTATAGGTGGTGGCTCTGTATGAATCGGAAGGTCTTTCCAGCTTTGTCCCCTCCAAAAACAAAGTACAGGAATAGACCGCGTTCCTTACTGTAGGACACTCTCTTGAGTCAAAAGGTTTGGTTTGTAGGAGGATGTTCTGGGTACACAATAAGGACTCTCTAGCATTTGCCACCAGGACTGCAACTATTATTTTCATAATCGATTAGTTGGCCGATTGTTTCAATTAATCTGCAAAAATCCTCAAAAGTGTAGTGTAAAGTTTAAAAATAAAACAATGTGTTCTTGAATATCTAAATGTAGTGGTAAATATAAATAACCATATGGTTAGGGAACAAAATATCTTAAACCACTCTGAGAATAACAGAAGAGTTATATATTATTGGAGGTAGAATCTGGTACATATCATCAGACTCAGAGATCAACATTTTTATGTAAAGAATTTTTTATTTTTAAAGACAAACACTGTTTTTCAGACAGGATTGTGATATAATATGCATGACAGACTCATAGGCAGGTAGCTTGATACAAGTTACCTGAGCTGTATCCTTCTTCTAAAAATTTGTTTTAAGAAAATTTGTTTGATTTTTCTAATCATTAGTGAGGTCAAATCGACGTTGGTTTTCAAGCACAGTGATGGGAAAATTCAAAGAAGCAGAATAGAAAACTTTTCTCAAACAAAATAGTTTTCAGATATTGTATGTAGTTTTCATTTACAAATGACATTCATTTTAAAACTGAATGTTAAAAGAAAGTGACATTTTCTAACAACATTCGTTCATTCATCAAATGTACAAAGAATTTTCGAAAATTTGTGCAAATATTCTCGTCCAAAAATCGATACATAAGACATTTAGTAGCAGCAGCATGCTTTATCTGTCATGAAGGGGTTAGAAAAAATAAATAAAAATAGCACTGCATGCATGGCGAATAGTGTTTTTGTCACTTGGCTTACGTTATAGCAATGTCCGCAAGATTATGTTGTATAAATATTAAGATCCAGGCAAATCAATGTCAGTATCTGAAGCTGTCAGACTAATGCCTTGTACTCACGATCGGATTTCCGATGGAATAAAATCCGATGGACTTGTTTCATCGGAAATTCCGATCATGTGTGGGCCCCATCGGACTTTTTTTCCATCGGAGTAAAAAAAAAATAGAACATGTTTTAAATTTTTCCGATGGGAAATTCCGATCGTCTAGGTGGAATTCCATCTGAGAAAAATCCACGCATGCTCAGAATCAAGTCGACGCATGCTCGGAAGCATTGAACTTAATTTTTCTCAGGTCGTCAGTGTTTTACGTCACCGCGTTTTGGACGGTCGGAATTTAGTCTGATGGTGTGTATGCAAGACTGATGAAAGTCAGCTTCATCGGAATTCCAACTGAAAATTCCATCCGATTTTTATTACATCGGAAATCCGATCGTGTGTACAAGGCATTCGTTTTTTTTTTTTCTTCTTCTTCTTCTTTAGTAGACTATTATGATTTGTTCCTTTTTGGGACCTTTCATTGACCTCTACTCTGCATGTGAATTTTTACCTTTTGCACTGTGTGGTGTCTTCACTAGGGGGTTGTTGGTTGGTAGGACTTTGGTTTTATTAGTCTGTTCATCACTGTTTTAGAAAGACAGACTGAGCTTCTTTGAAACATTGACAATAATATGCTGCTTTAATTTATCTCTGCTTCAAGACCAGCGAGTGCCTCCATACCAGTTCTGGATTTGTATGGTGCATAGCCTAACACACAACACAGCATGTTATGTATAATAATTTGTCTGCTCTTCCAGGTACCTATGGTCTATCTATTTCTTACTGTTGTCGAGGAGAAGAAGAAAATCTAATGATGTCTATAGCTCAAAAGTGCAATCTCCGCCTGCTTCCTCTTCCTGGTAAGTTTTTTTTGCTGATTTCAGGGTTGATGATAATTTTTTTTTTTTTTCCTACAATACTGGTAATATTTAAAAATAAGACAGTTAATACAAATTGCGCTGTTGCTTATTGCAGCTTCTCAGTTTTTTTTTTTGTTTAGGCTATATAATGTAATAACGTGATTGACTTCTGTGTGTGATATTTTTCTATTCCTTTTATATTACGTGTGTGTGTGTGTGTGTGTGTATGTGTGTGTGTGTGTGTGTATATATACTTGACATGAGTCTATCTATGATCAGTTTGGCTTAATTGCTGCAAAGAAGAACAGAATACACATAATTGAATGCATTTGTATATCTTGAGGACTCCCATTTCAATATTTGTTTACTTGAGTTCCCAGATCTGCCAGCTTCCACTATGAAGTCTTGCCTCTGCTTTAGCCTGTAAAACGTAAACTTTACCATCACTGTATTGAATGTGGCCTTGACCTGGAAACTCAGTCTTCTAACCAGAGCACCCAAGACATGTAAAAAGCTAGATATTGAACCTGCCATCTACCCAAATAATCCCCTAACCAAGATATTTGGGTAGGCCTACTGTTTAATTTATGATAATGTTGTTCTGCTGAAAAGCTACACATTGCATTCTTTTAGCTGAATGTGTTTGTTATAGCTCCAGTTTCTCCTGGACTGACCTGGATTACAATTTCTACATTGTGCTGAACATAAGGTAGACGAGTTGGCCTTTGACAGCCTTGTCCTGTCTGTCCTGATTTAGCTTGGCCTAAATGGCACAACATTCCAATTTTTTAGAATTGTACTTTTTTAATTTTAGGAAAGTAAAACCCAACAGATTATGGTAAGATGGGTCAAAAGTAACTAAAAAGCCCTCCACTTAATTGGTGTGAAGTTCAATAGGGACTTCCTAAAACTGAATGTCTCAGTCTATCACAGATCCCACTTATAAGGGGAGTGTTTGTTTATTTTGGGACAGTGGATGGAGCCATGCATACCATTCTTGGCCAGTTGTACAGTACATCCAGAACTGCTGGTTTAGAATACACAACTGGCTTACATTACTGCACTCATGATGGCCTGAAGCAACTAAATGCAGCTTGTAATAAATGGTCATAGAATGATTTGCATGCCTCTATACCTAAAATTGAAGGGTATTTCCATTTCTTTTATTGTCTGTTGGAGAACAGATACATGTAGTAATTTCTGGACATTTGAGTTATGCTGTTGCTTTCAGAAGGTTTGGACACTGGCAAACAAAAATGTTTAGCTAGCTTCCATAAAACCTTGCATTCGACCCTTATGCTTCCGTTTTTATACTGTCCTCTGAGGTTGGACTTCTTTTTCTACTTTTTGATTGATCTTCAGGGACTATGCTCCTAAAGACTTTAAAATTATTTTTTGCCATATATGCTTGTCTCTGCACGGCAGATAATTAGGCCATAACTAGACCCCACTGGACTGAAGAGTTGAGAAGTTGGCCTGGAATGTGACCCTCAGGCACTGAGCTCTGCATTGTGGTGCTTTCTAGACCTTTGTGAAGAGCATTATCTGTGTCAAGAGCCGTGGCATAGGCCTCTTGGTGAAGCAGTCGTCTCTGAAGACTTGTGCCTCTGGTCATGATGAGGTTAACCTGGAATGTGACCTTCCGTCGCAAAGCTTTATAAAGTGGCATTTTCCAGACCTTTGTGTATTGTGTTAGCCACAGAGTGCTCTTCAGGTCCAGAGTCGTGGCACAATCTGGTGTGACCAGCCTCTTGGTATACAAATATTGAGCAAGGCTAGCTGGCCTGAAGCACATTGAGCTACCACAGTTTCACAGTTGTTTCCTTTTGGACTCCAATAAAAAAAAAATCACTATATTGCGACATTATAGCGGAGTTCCAGTTTTTTTATGTTTATCAAAAGTCAGCAGCTACAAAAAGTGCTGACTTTTAATAAGTCGGCCGGGCACGCACTGCGCTCTAGGAGTGGACATGCGATCTCCTGGGACCTGTCACGTGTCCCACGATATCGCCTAGAGGGAGGGGCTTAAGGCGAGAGGAGTCGTCGCCTAGGCGGTCCCTAGGTGGAAGTAGGAAGTTCGACAAGAAGTCCCACTCCTACCAAAAAATAGTAAGGTGGAACTCCGCTTTAAATTTTAAGGCTGATGCCATCCAGCATTGCAGAAGCACATTTTTGTGTCTGCTGCTCCTTCAAAGTTCTTTTGTCAATCACATGCCTGATGAAGAGGTCCTGCGTGGCTCCGAAACATCGCTTTTATTTTTCGATACTATGTGATTAAAGTTTTGGACCCAATTTTCTAGATCCTGGCGTGCTGGTGACACTTCCTTCTCATGATTGCAGTCGGTTCCAGCCGTTGGTCATAATTTCACCACCCAATCTAAGATGCAGCCGTTTCTGCAGGTACGTTTGTGTTGGGAGTATTGCATTGGAGCTCCATTTCATGTAGTCCCCCTTCTCATGCTGTCACTTAGTACTTATCAATTGTATCCCTAAGTTTAGAGAATTTGGGTGAACACAGAAAGCTGGTTCTTTTTTTTTTTGGCCCAAAGATTTCTGCCATTTGCCAGTTTTTGTTTGGGAATTATCCATTTCCTTTTTTCTCCCCCCTGGGGAAATTTTCCTAATGGATGTTTCCACTGATTTAACAGATCAGGCCTTTTCCCACGTTTTCGGGGGCTCTCTCTGTTGGTCAGTCTATTATTCAGACCTATACTGGACTTCATCTGAAGGCTGTAAGATCTTAACTTCTTGAAAAATTTAACTGAATTGTGTCCTTACATTTGACACTGTTGTGTGTGACATTTGTGCCCACACTGTTAACTTCCTAGATCTTTTGTATGATCCTCACTTTACAGTGTGGGTGCTGCCTGTGATATTCCTTCCTTGTAAGAAAGTATCTATCTTAATAAATCTTGTACTTTCTGGAAGGCAAATAGGGCACTCTGTTACCTGACTACCATCCAGAAGGTGACTGTGGTTAAATGCTTGCTTCTTCCCCTTTAAAAAAAGATGACAACTCATAAACTGGTACTGCATTTAAAATCCAATATGGCAGTTGGAGGCAGGGTCGTATGGGGGCTGGCTTAAATATTTTTTGCCAGCGTGCAAACCTACTGAAGATGGCAATGTAACCAAATATCTAAGAATTACTGCATTCCCATGCCCTAGTCCCCCAACGGAAGGAAAATACTTTATGCAAGTACAAAATTTTATTTAGCGATTTGTGATGGGAGTAGCATGTAGATTTATTCTATACAAAAAAGTTTACTACTGCGATTCAGGTTTTTATTTAAACACGTTTTCTTTCCTAGTACATTTGTGTAGCTTCAGTATTTTACAAATGTGAGTAACAATTTGGTGTTGATAAAAGGGCTACAGTTAAAAAAAGAAAAAAAAAAGTGAAAAATTGGTGCGCTGTCCTTTTCAGAGCATATTTAACAGGGACTAATAAAATACATTTTAAATGTTGAACCATGGGGGGCGTGGCCTGACATAGCATGGAGTAGGACGTGCATGATTTGAGCTCCGTCCATTACTCCTGTACAGCCCATCCTGACCTTCAGCGTCATCCTGCACCAGCCCAGCGGGACCCCCTGGGGACCCTGAACATCCGTGGCCGCAAATCCACCATCCTCCGCTCGTACGGCGGCCTCCGCAGGGCCGCGATCCCGATCGCGGGTGCCGCATTTAGGAAAGTCCGCGGCTTCGGCCTAGCCCTGGAAGTCGGCGGCCATCTTGCTCCACCCGACCTGCCGCCTGTGCTGCTTCCTGGCCCTCCTGCTCTCAGGTAACAGCCTGCAGGGGCCCACCGAGTCCCCCTGAGGACCCCTCACACCCACAGAGGCAGATACATCAGCCTCTGACTGCGCGGCCGCCGCGTTCAGGAAAGGCCCCGGCTTCGGCCTAGTGCTGGTCGGTGGCCATCTTGCTTCACCCGGCCTGCTGACTAGTGACTCTTCCTGGCCCACCAGCCCTACAGCTCCCTACCATTCGGTATAGACTGAGCTGCCTGCTTTGGAGGGGGGAGGGATCACAGCGGATACCTGCCATGACTCCGCCAAAAACGCCAAAGGCCACCCTGGCGAAATTGGACCAGTACCGCCGCCAGGAGGAGGAAAGAGATGGCGGTGCCGCAGGCGGTGAGCAGGACGCTACGGGAGGCGACACAGCTAAACTGCTCGAGGCGATCACATACTGCCGGACGTCCCTGACGGCGCAAATAGAGGGGGTCAAGGTGGACCTTTCACTCATGCGACAAGACTTCCAGAAACTTCGTGAGCGTGTCACGACTGCCGAAACCCGCATTGGAGAGGTGGAGGACACCGTTACGCCGCTCCAAGTCAGCTCCGATCGAATGCAGCTCCAAATCAATCAGATTCTAAGCAAGCAAGATGATATGGAAAATAGGCTCCGGAGGTGCAACCTCCGTTTCATCGGCCTCCCCGAGGGAGCTGAGGGCAAAGATCCTACCACCTTCTTGGAGAAACTCCTTGTTGACACCTATGGCCGCGAGGCCTTCTCCCCCACCCTGGCGGTGGAGAGGGCTCATCGTATGCCTGCCAGATCTCCTCCTCAGGGGGCTCCCCCCCGCACGTTTATAGCAAAATTCTTGAATTACAAAGATAGAGATGCGGCGCTGCGCATGGCCAGGGAAAAAGGTAACATCCACCTTGGAAACTCCAAGATCGCTATCTTCCCCGACTTTTCTGCCGAGGTGCAGCGCCGCCGCCAAGGCTTCATGGAGGCGAAGAGGAGGCTCCGGATACAACATCTTAAATACTCTATGCTATTTCCAGCTCGTCTTAGAGTCGAAAGGGACGGCCGTGTGTTCTTTTTTGAGGATCCTCAGGAAGTCATTGCCTGGTTGGAGCGTCCGGGGCCCGCCAGAGGGGCGGCGGAGTGACCTGACCGAGCATGTTCATCAGCACTATTGATTGCCTGTCATCATCACCAGCACATTATACGCCGCAGCGGGAGTCTGCAAATCCTGGTATGTTACCCCCCTTTTTTTTTGTCTCCCCTTTACTGCCCGCGGCGCATACCCTATTGCTCCTTACCCCTGGGACCCCCTTTTGCCTTCCCCTGCTATAATCCTCTTTCAATTGTAACCTGCAGAGGGGGTCTCCCATACTTAGGGCCCCCACTGACTGGTTGATCCATGTAACTACCCTGGAGACTGTAATTGCGGAGCACAATCAGTCCTACACTCCACATGCCTAACACAGCGAATTTTCGCCCCCCAGCAACCGGAACACGCATCTCTTTATTATGTGACTGCAGAACTTTCTATACCACCGACCCCGCACTGTACTTCTGGTTCACAGTACAAGAAGAGCCTGTTGCTCTTTATTTGCGGGCATTGGATCTTCCACACCTCCCATGTGAGGAGATCGCTGCAGATCTTTTACGTAACAGCAAGATATTTTGGTTTTATCTGCTACCGGTTGTTACTTTCTTTTGGTTTTGGGAACATACCCGCATCAGTTGGGGAAGATGCAGGGTGGGGAGGGGGGAGGGGGAGGTTCGTTTTTTCTTGATGGACTGCAATACAACGAAGTGCATGCTAACATTGATACTGCATAGATGGCAAACCTTGTATTCATGTAATGCTACTGTCCCACGATATGTTTTAATGTTTGACTTATGGCATCGATAAAACTGCTCACTTGGAATGTGCGTGGGCTTGGGGACAAGGTAAAGAGATCTGCAGTTTTCTCATTTCTCAAAAAACAACGAGCCGACATTGTGGTGTTAGTGGAGACACACGTTGAGGGTCGGCTCCAGATGGCACTCCGCCGGCCATGGATTGGGTGGGCATATCATTCATCCCACTCGTCCCACGCCCGCGGAGTCTCAGTTTTGATTGCCAAGACGGTACATTTTGAGCTGTGTGATGTTCAGTCTGACCCACAGGGGCGCTATGTCTTTCTTTCGGTTAAATTGTATGGTGAACCTTTCCTACTGATGGCATTCTATGTACCTCCACCATTTAATTCTACTATAGTCACAGAGGGCTTGCTATATATGACTCGTCATCCTTCGATTCAGGCGGTGTGGCTGGGGGATTTTAACGCTACGTTGAACCCTACATTAGACAAACTGTCGCCCTCGCCATTATCTACTACAGCTCCAACCCACACTAGATTCTCCCGACTTATCTCTTCCTTTAATCTCACTGACACCTGGCGTTTTAAATTCCCGCTCACTCGAGCTTACTCCTGTTTCTCAACTACCCATAACACCATGTCCCGTATAGATTTTATATTCATTTCTAGTACCCTTGCCCCAAGATTACTGGAAGCTGAATTTGCCCCCAGATTACTTTCAGACCATAGCCCATATTTCATTAGCCTCTCCATCCCATTAGACAAACCGCCCCGTACGTGGCGCCTGAATCCGTTTTGGCTCACCCTGTTATCGGAGGATGACGAGCTTGGTAACAGTTGGAGAACTTACTTTTTAGAGAATGACGGATCTGCATCCCCAGACGTAGTATGGGAAGCCTTCAAACTGCATGCACGTATGACTCTGACCTCCTTTATCAACAGGCTGAAGGCTAATTCATCAGCCATACTGGACGGGGCAATGCGGGATCTGTCCTCCTCTGAACAGGGGTACATGTCGAACCCCTCTCCTGATGGAGCTGCCCGACTCAGGTTACAAACCAGGGTGGTTAATCAGCTACAACACGAGACGGCCAGGAAAAAACTTTTCTTTGCCAGACAAAAATTATATGAACATGGGGAGAGAGCGGGTAAACTGTTGGCCTACTTGGCACATAGTGAGGATAGACCCCCTACTGTCATTTCCCTCACTGGTCCTAATGGGGAAAAGATTACGGAACCCCAGGCTGTCACTTCTGAATTTAGGGACTTCTTTTCTCAACTATATACGTCCCAGGTTTCTACCACTGACTCTCAATTGGAAGATCTACTGGCGGAAATCATCTTTCCACAGCTAGACGATGCCCAAATGGCTATGCTAGACGCACCTATTACACTCGACGAAATAACCACAGCGATTGGGAGCTTCGCCAGATCCAAGGCCCCGGGTTCAGATGGGTTGCCCATAGAATTTTACGCCCAATACATCGAGATACTTGCCCCCAAGTTATTGTCCCTCTTCAACCATCTATTTGACAATTTCACCTTACCCCCATCGATGGGCGAGGCGGTAATTATCCTCATACCTAAGCCAGGCAAGGACCCAGGCCTCCCGGAATCTTATAGACCAATATCGCTACTCCAGGTAGACATAAAGATTCTGGCTAAAGTACTTGCCCTACGCCTTAACCAAGTGATTCTAACCCTGATCCATGCTGACCAAGCTGGATTTATGCCGGGGCGTAACACCTCCTTCAACCTCAGAAAATTGTATATTAACTTACAAGCGACACATACTAATGTTGGGTCCCGGGTGGTGGTGGCTTTGGATACTGCCAAGGCCTTTGACTCAGTGGAGTGGCGGTACCTTTGGGGATGCCTCCGTGGCTTTGGTTTTGGACCTAAATTTATTAAGTGGGTTCAATTATTATATCTGGCACCCAGGGGTAAAGTAGTGGCCAACGGGAGGGCCTCCCAGACATTTGACTTATCCAGGGGCACTAGACAGGGCTGCCCACTGTCTCCGCTCCTCTATGCCTTGGCGGCGGAGCCCCTTGCAATCTCCATTAGAGGGGACCCCGAGATTCAGGGTCTCTGCCTTGGTTCCCTGACTGAAAAAATTAGCTTATACGCAGACGACACGCTACTATACCTGGCCGACTCTGCCACATCGCTTCAGAAGGCGTTGCATACAATTGAACACTTTGGTCAGTTCTCTGGCCTTAAAATTAATTGGGAGAAATCTCAAATACTGCCTATGGATAGTTTCCCCTCTCCCAAGCTACAGGCACAGTTACCACTCCAGCGAGTGAACACTATCAAATATCTTGGAGTATTGGTGAATAGAACACCGGCTGACTATATATCCCTGAACATAGAACCCCTTTTCGATCTCATCAAGTCTAGAACCCAGGTATGGGCGAGACTGCCGCTCGGCGTGTGGGGCCGTATTAACATTGTTAAAATGATATTATTTCCGAAAATATTGTATATACTCTGGCACACACCCGTATACTTACCCTTGAAATTTTTCAAGTCAATGGAGGCCATACTCAAGACATTTATTTGGGGTAACAACAGACACAAGCTGGCCTGGAGAGTCCTTAAGAACCCTACTGACCTAGGTGGAACAGCCCTCCCTGACTTAAATCTTTATTACCTTGCGTCCCAACTGTCTCAACTATACCACATAGATAAAACCGACAGACTCAGATTCCTCACCCTCCTCTGTCCACGGTGGGCACAACTGACCACTGACCCACTCACTGCAATTGCAGTGGGACATAGTGGGAATAACTCCAATAGAGACCGTGGGTCCCTATTATACCAATATAGGCGCGTATGGGACATCACCACTAAAACATTAACGACCCCTAAATACAACAACTATACCCCCTTATGGCACAATAGACTACTCTCAGAGTTTCTCTTGATCCCTGACACAGAGATATGGTGCGAATATGGAATATATTATTTGCACCACATAATTTCCGATGGCACACTTAAAAACTTTGAGGACCTCCAAAATGAGTTCCTGCTGCCCAATTCTATGCTTTTTAGATTCTTCCAGGTGCGTCACGCAGCCCAAGCTCAGTTTCCCCAGCCTTTGCCACAATCTACGCCTAATGTTATTATGGCTGTGGTTAAGGGTGTGGACCCGCGAAAGCTGATCTCTGATTTTTATGTCATGCTTCTCACCCCATCATCTACCACGCTAGCTTACAGCCTTAAACCAAGATGGGAAAGAGAGGTGGGCCCACTGGAGGATGAGGAGTGGAGTGAAGCCCTAGACTCGTGCAAGACTGTATCCCCCAAGCTCTCTGACAGGCTGACCCAGTTATACGTGGTGCACCGAGCGTATCTCACCCCCCTAAGAATCGCCCGCTTTAGACGACAGTTTTCTACCTTGTGCACAATGTGTAACCAAACGACGGGCACATTCTTCCATCTACTCTGGGCGTGCCCGGTCCTTCAGGGTCTGTGGAAGCAGATTGTTGACTTCCTCCATGATGACATGGGATCCCCATTGACCCTGGACCCCAAACAATGCTTACTGGGGATATTCCCCGACTCTGAGATGGACAAATTCACTAAAACATTCTTGCATGAAACATTGTTTAATGCTAGAAAAATTATAGCCAGACAGTGGATGAGACCCACTCCCCCCAGCTTCAACGATTGGAAACTAGATATAAATAACACTCTTCCCTACAAAAAGTTCATATACATCAACAGAGGTTGTCCAGATAAGTACTACAAAATCTGGGATCGATGGCTTGAGTCCGCAGACACATGCACTGATGGTCCGTAATACTATACATCCTTCTAGCGTGCAATTCCATGAATAGCGTGGACATAGGGTTTTCCACTTATTGATAGTCACTGAATCCAGTGTTCAATCTGAACAAGTTTTTTGATCTACTGTGCCTATATATATGTATAAGCCACATTTCTTGTTTTATGCATTTCTCCAGTATTGCCTTGTAACTTGCAGAATTATGTTCCAAATGTAAATTGTTCAATAAAAAACTTTTTTTCTCAAAAAAAAAAAAAAAATGTTGAACCATACATCAGATTTTTTTTTTTTTTTTTTTAAATGTGTGATGAATAATAAACCATATACTGTTTCAAAAACATTTATTTGTGAAAAATATGAAAACTGTGCACAGGCTTCTTCCCAAAAAAGAGGTGACCTCTAAATTATAGGAGGTCCTCAGCATATGTGGTAGTATATATCGCAGCTTCTCAGAACACTACATGGATATATGTACCATTCCAAGGAAAAGCTTTCAATGTTTCACAATTTCAGCTTCAACTGGAGGCTGGTGAGGACTTTGCCTTTTTTATCGGTGACTTTTAAATTCTATATGATTTTTTTTTATTTTTTTATTTACATGCTTTCTTGGATAACTTTTTATTAAAATTTGACCCGTTATAACTATCTTCACATTTTATTTGATTATTTATTGAGTGAAGGAGTGTTTGTTGACTGCAGTCTTTTCAATGTTATGGTGGACAGTACTTGCTATATTCTGTCCTCTGACAAAGTCTCCTACGATGGGAAAAGCATAGCAGTGATATCTTCGCCCGCTGGATCGAGCACAGCAATATTTTCATGCCGGTCTCTTATGCCTTTGTTGTGAGTACCCAGTTTTATTACATGATGTGGTTTTATATTTGTTCCTTCTACATGTTTGTTTAATTGAGGCTGGATTTGCGGACTAGTGAGCGCTTTCCTTGGAACGGTACAGCTGCAATGTGCTAAGGGAGCTGTGATATATGCTATCACATATGTTGAGCACCTCCCATAATTCAGAGGTCTTCTGTGCACTAGGCGATGTGGGAACACTGAAGTGTTGTGACTGAAGTGGATTTTCTCACATGACTTGTTTAGAATGGACTAGTCGCAGTCACACTGGACTGATTCATAAATGATCATGGTTCATTATTTCTCACACCTTTTTTGAATCAATTTGACATCTAGTTTAATATTCACTATTAATAGTCATTATTGTATATGCTCTTAAATGGATAGTGCACATATTTTTCACTTATACTTTATCTTGAATTCAGACGTTTGGAGTGCTGTTGTTTCTGAACTTTTACACTAAGCACAAAGTTTATTTAGTTTTTATACATTTAAAAATATTTGGCTTAGGGGCTATCCTTAATTTCTCCAGTGTAAAATAATTTTGCACAGATCCATACACTTAGCTTAGAGGCTATACTTAATTTCACTTAAGTGTAACATCAATCTTCTTGTACAGATCCAATTCCTGATGGATTGATGGAGGAGGCCTGTGACTGGGATATTGAAGTGACTCCAGTGAAGGTTACATCTGACCATTTAACTGCATGTAACAGTACACCTTCAGAAGCTAAAGAAGATAATGTGGTAAAAACGAATCTTGATAGAAATCCTTATCCCGAACACTCCATGAACAAAGCCGTTTCAAAAGCTGTTCAACGTAAGCCTAAAAAGGCTGTCAAAAAGAAGAATACGGAGGGAGCCAGTTCAGAGGGACTGCCAAATCTAGAGACTTCTAGTTTACCTAAGAAACCAAAAGATGGCGGCATGCCTACAGAAACAATGGAGAATGTGGGAATTGACAATGAAGTTCAGGACAACCTTGAAAGTTCATTACCTAAAATCCCAAGCTTATCATCATTTAAGCGTCCTGTGGTTTGCACATCGTCCTTTGCTGAACTTGTTGAAGACTATGAGCGGTTTATTAAAGAAGGACTTGAAAAGCACGTAGAAGTCATACGTGTGTACACAGGTAGTGGAAGTCATATAAACACTGAAACAGCTGAAACCCTTAAAGAAAGTAATGTGGTGCAATCAGACACTGCTAGTATTTCTGAAATGCATGAATGTAGTGGGAATTCAGATGAGAAGATTGAAAGTAGTTCATCCAGCTCTTTATCAGAGAGTGACAGTGATAGTGAAGAATCTACTTTTTCACAAGGGAATTTGAGGTCTATGGAACTTTCAAGTTCTTGCCCAGACCTCTTCATTGAAAGGACAGATGAAGCTGATGTTGGCAAATTAAATGTAAAAGGTTTGAACATGTCACTAGACGAGGTGCAGCAGTCAAGCTCGGTCAAAGCTAAAGCTCCTTGTTTTGTTGAGCCTGTTTTCAGTAATGTAATAAAGCCTAGAAAACGGGGCAAAAAAGTAACGCATATTTCGAGAAGAGAGCTTTGCCAGGGAATTCAAGATGATATGTATCAGCTGGACTATAGAAATCCATCTGGGTTTCCATATGGCAAGATGAGCTATGCTGACTATTGGCGATCCTATTATCAAGCATGGCAAACGTACCACTCTGCGATTTCTAGTTCCTATTACAGGAAATTGTACAAATGCTCCAACTGGATGTCTGCATATCACATGCACTCTGTCTACCTTCATGAAATGCTAAAGCCATAATTACTCTTGTTGCCAAAGTAAACAAACCATTTTTATAATGGACAATTTTTTCCTTGCTACACTTCAACAGTTAATATTTTGTACACAGAATATGTATATATTGGTGTGTGTTAATCTATATATTTTTGCTGAATAAATTATCTTGTCTGTTCACATGTGCATGATTAGGCTCATAGTAAAATGTATTTAAAGGTTATAGTTGGGAAACTTAGGTCTGCTTTACCAGATATTCAGCATCAAATATATAGGCATTATATAGCCATGAAACTCTGCTGTCCCATGCTTTCAAATGCTCTAAAATGCAGGTTATGTACAGTCACAAACATCTCAGCCTGGTAGTTTCAAGTTCCTCTTAGGTACGAGGCAGCAGTTTGTCACTAAAACTATCCCTATGCTAAGTTGTATTTTTTTTTCTTACAGTATGTGCTAAACATGCATGTATAATCTCTGAACTGTATCACCACCTACAGTATATTTCATATAAGTTTTCTCCAACAGTAGAGCTCTAAGGCTTTCTGCCCTGAACATCATAATGTCTCGTTCACTATCCATTTGTCTTTCAAAACAAGTTACATTTACAGGTTATCAGTCATATGGATTCTACAGGTTTCTTCGGAGAGTATTCTGTTCTACAAGTTACTTCAAACATTTTTCATAACGATTGCTCACTGTAACATCTTCTAGTTTTCTGTCTAGCCAGTCCTCGGGTCTGGCATTGTTTTAAAGTTTGAGATGTGGGATCACCGATATGTAGAAAAACTTTGACAAAGTCACTCTTGCTTTCTAACTACACTTTAACTTTGTTGAGCCTGGTTTGATTTGTAATCCTATGGGCAGAGAATAATTGTATTTAGTTAAGTGATGATGTAATTTTCTTTATTCCTAAAATTACATTTGTTTCTTGTCCATTGAGGGACATGGAAAGTATTTTAGCTCTTGGGTTATACTGCCACCTTCAGGGGGATCTGACCCAGTATAACTCCTACCAGCATGCCTCAGTTTTTTAAATGTTGTCCTAGGAAAATGGGAATCTTTTCTTCAGCTCTAACCAATACCAATTTCTACTAGCAAAAGATATGTAGAGGAATGTTACTGCTCCTAGCCCGCATGAAAATCCTTCTAAAACTCCAGGTGCCAACTGGCAGTTCTCTCGCATACAGAATGTGTGGAAGCCAATGGCTATGGCTTTAAACTTTGCAACGGTTTGCTGAAGGCTTCCTGGCTTATCACCTGCATGGGTCTCATGTCCGTTCACAATATGTAAGACATTAGACTCCAGAACCTGCATTAAGAAGCATCTGGTTCTCATGGCCATCGATTGACAGTCTCTTTGGATCTACTCTCCATGCTACTGGTGGCAAGAGAACACATCTTCCTCAGCAAAAAGTACTTAAGGAACAGACTCCAAATACTTTTCTCTCATCTGGTAAGAAATGTCCCTTTTCATTTCTCCACTTCTGTGCACTCTGTCAAGACCCCCTAACTTGACTTCTAGTCCACCTGCGAGGTTTGGGGCTCAGTCTGCCAAAGGCCCAGACAAGTCGTCTTCCACATGAAGGTATGCCCTTATCTTACAACGTGGGTGGGTAAGGAGTGTGCTTGTTAACATTTGGAAAGCTCTTTGCCCCCCCCCTCTCAAATTCTTACCTCCCAATTATCCTGTCTGTACAGATTAACAGATCTCCATCTGGCCCTCTTAGGGCTTTCGGACAAAAGCCCAGATCCTGTGACAGAATAGTTTTAAGGATTCTACTTCAACCTGTTTACCGGTTTCCAGCCTGTCTTGAATCTCAAAGCTCTGAATGTCTTAATTTGAGTTGGGAAATTCCACAGAGTCCACCTAGTCTGTTAATGCCCACTTCATCAGTGCCTTCTGCCTTTTTTTATGGACAATGAGGCTGGGTATCTGCATCTTCCCATTATATCAACCTTGTTTTTGTATTTTTTTTTTGTTGTTGTGGGGCCCCTGTTACCAAATCATTACCCTGCCCTTCAAACTGTCCTTTACATCTGTCTAGGTCTAGTCTTGGACACAGCTCAGGCACCCAGGGTCTTTTTTCCGCAAGGGAAAGTTCAGACTCTCTAATATCAGATATGAGCTCTGCAGTACAGGACTTATCGGACTTTCCTCTCTTGTATTGGTCTTGGGCCTCCTTTCAGAACGGTCCCATTTTCCCCAGTTTCTCTCCAGATCTCTTCAGTGTAACATTTTTTATCATGGAAGAGGTCAATCAGTTTCCTGGACAGACCTATTCGTTTCACACAGACAACTAGGTTGTCTCTGGCTCAGTGACCCTGGAATTGAGGTTCTTATTTCTTTCTTTTGGAAGATGCTTACGATTGACGCCAACCTGACAAGCTGGGGAAGAGCCCTGTGTACCATGTCAGTGCAAGGGACTTTGTTGTTGAGGGAGTTTCATCTCTAGAACAAAATCCTGGAACTAAGGGCAACTTAGCGGTCCCTCATTTGACCTCCCTGCTTGGAGGATAATTTGATCAAGATTTTGTTGGACAATGCCACAGTGGGAGCCAGAAGTCTTGTGGTGGCAAGAGAGGTAGCTCATATCCTCTCCTGGGCAGGACTTCACATTGCAGCCTTGTCCTTCGTGTACATACCAGATGTGAACATTTGGCAGACAGGCTTTCTCAGCTTCCTTCCTTTGTCATAGAATGAATGATGTCGGCCTCCTGACCTTCAAGATCAATGACAAACTGGAAAAGTTTCAAGAAAAGTTTCAAGATGTAGGTATGCTTTAGCAGAACCAGTGGATACTCCAAGGGATTAGTACACCCTAAAGTTCTTCTTCCTCCTTATTTGTACGATCAAGATGGAGGGAATTTGGTAAACCTCATTGCTCTGGAATTGCCCAGGTGGATGTGGTATGCCTGCCTTGCAAGACTTCTGGCACACATTGTGGTCTCTACCAGATTTTCGGGTCTCAAGGTCTGATTTACTTTTCTGCTTCAGTTTTATCTCTGAACCAGTGATTCCTATGAGATTACAAGCTAGGCAGTCTATTTTCTGCAAGATCTATCATCTGGAACGAAAGGCGCACTTAACTTAGTGTGAATCTTAGGGCTTCCACCCTAGAAGTTTCTCTGTAGGACAAATCTGCTCCTACCACTGGCTTCACTCCTCAATTCAGATTTTGTACAGGGAGTATCCCATGCAACGCCCCCAGTTTGTACCCCTGTGACCCCATGGGATTTAAATTTTGGTTCTCTCTGAGCTTTAGAAACAGCTATTTGAACCTGTTAGACATTTCTCACTCACCCACATGGTGCTGTTTTCTGTCGTCCTCACATCTGCAAGGCGAGGCCTGTACTGGTGATTCTATCCTGTAAGCATCCTTTTTCTATTTTTTCATAGGCACAGGGGGGTGTTTGAGGACAAGGACATCCTTTCTTGCCTAGGGTAGCTCTTCAATACCTCTGTCCAGCTCCAGTTCACCAAAAGAATATCTACCCTCCATTGTGTGGGTGTGGTTTGGTCTTCGAAAGTCTCTCAACCCCTGCTTCTTCTTTGTCCTCTTGGATGTTCACTTTAAGGATGAACCAGCTTTCCGCTTCTCTAGGTGGCTCCAACCAGATAATCGCCCAGGCTTATGGTCTTAAGGACTGTAATCCACCATTTCTTGTCAATGTGCTAAATCTGAGTGCTTGGACTTTTTGTCATTAAGCAACTGTTTTCCACATTTGCAAGGCTGCCAACTGATTTTCTGTTCACACGTTCAATCGGGTTGATTTTGCGGCCTCATCTGAAACCCACTTGGGTCCTTTAGGTAGCTCTTTGAACTACAGGCAGCCCCTACTTCTTGGTTTTCTTGTGTCTGTTGGCATGTTTTTGCTGTGTAGCCCACTCTGGATTGCTTATGGATGTCCTGAAGGTGAAAGACTACCTTTGTGCCTCAATGGACCAGAATGAAAAATGTTCTGTTTACCGTAAAATCCTTTTCTTTAAGTCCTATTGAGGAACACAAGCCCCACCTCTGTGTTCTTTATAATCATTCTCTTGATACTGCTTTACTACAAAACTGAGGCATGCTGGTAGGTTATTCTGGGCTGGCCTACAGACTTTGTGTGCCAAGCCACCTCCTAGTTGGCAATATAAACCAAAGGTGAAATACTTTTTTCTTCAATAGACTCTTCAAAAATTGCTTTGCAAAAATCCTCTTTTATGAAACCATGCCTTTTATCCAAGTATGAGTTGTGGAATAGACTTTGGAACCCCTTCAAATATTTTGTGTGGGTTTTTTTTTATTACGTTGTGATTTATCTAGTTTAAAATCTAGCATTCCCTTAGATCATTAATAATGACAGTACTGTTTCCTCTGATTCATTGCACAGACTTTGTAGAAAGTGAGGAGAATATCAAGTAAGAAATTGATTACTGTTAAAAAGATATATATGTGAATACATCATGGCAATTTGTCTGATTTTTTTAATCAAGAAATAAGGTGCCTGCATTCTGTGAGCTACACAACCATGACTTAAATAAAAGTTGATTGTTTAAAAATGTCACTTTCTGTGATTTAGGTATAATAAATTAAAAAAAATTCTACCCATGGAATAAACAATTGGATGTGCAAGTGAACAAGCGTGTTTTGTGGGTTTTTGTTTTTTAATGTAAAAAAAAATGTATATTTTTTGCAGAGTATCTGGCGACTTTGAACTAAAGTATTTGTGAGAAAATAAAAATGCCTAATAAAATGAAAATTACTTTCCTCGTGTTGCCTAAGCAATATTTATTTTTTTAATATGAAAAGACTGTCTCTGGAGTTTTTACTCCTTCTTTTTTTTTTTTTTTTTTTTTTTTTTTTTTAAGGGCATTTACTAAAACGGGAGCAGACAAAATCGGAACAAGCTGATACTAGAAGCTGATTGGTTACTATGCACATCTGTTCAAAGTTCTGTAGTAAATCCTCCCATGGGTCTACTCAGTCATTCCCAGGCCTGTTTACCTCTCGCATTGGGGGAACAATCAAAATAAACCTGGAAGATTCTCACACTGACTAAATTGCCTATCTCTAGATCATTGGCGTAGGTGATATGCCCTATAAAGCAACAAAGTTCCTAGGACATATGCTTCTCTTCCACTCCCCCCACAACCTGGCTGCTGTTGCCAGATAAGTGTTCTGTATTTTACTGTGTAAACTTAAGCTTAGGATCACTGGTACAATGCATTTATAAATGAAGCTTTGAAATAAAATTCATGTGTTACTATTAATTTGCACATGACATCAATTCACCACTTGCCATTCCGCCCACCGTAATTTTACGGCGGGCGGCACAGCCAGGCACAATCGCATACATGTACATTGCCAGCTAGTGGGCACCAGTCAGTATCCCTGACCACTGCCACATGAGTCATATGACACAGCACTGGTAAATGGTATGTAAATAAGACTCATTTTATATTTTAAATTCCTTTGTCAAAAAATTGTAGTTTTATCGACACTATAACTTTCACACACACAAAATATTATAATTAATATACAGTGGCACCTAGGATTACGAGCTTAATCCGTTCCAGGAGAATGCTCGTAATCCAAAGTACTTGCACATCAAAGCGAGTTTCCCCATTGAAGTCAATGGAAACGAAAATTTGTTCCGCATTGACTTCAATGGCATGCAATACCGCATGTGGCCAGAGGCGGGGGGTGCCGGAGAGGCTCAGACATGGCCGAAAAGGCCCGAGGACACCTTGGAAAGACTTTGTTCCCGAGATTTGCCGAGGTCAGCCGTTCTGTTCTCGTGCATTTCCAAACGGCGCCGATCACTGCGATCGGCGACGTTCGGCTCTGCTTGGCTCTGGCGCCCCCCACCTCAGGCCAAATGCGGTACTGCACACCGCTTTGGCTTGAATCATGCTCGTGTTGTGAGACAACACTCGCAAACCGAGTTACGATTTTTAAAAATACAGTGCTCGTATTGCGAAACGCTCGTTAACCGCGTTAATCGCAATCCAAGGTTCCACTGTACACTTTTTTTGGGGGGGGGGAGTTTACTTTTTTTTTTTTTTTTAAATACTATATAGCAAAACCATTTAAAATCCAGTAGTTACAAAAAAAATTTTGATAGTATTTGATATGAAAAAATAATATAAACATAATTTGTGTATAGTATTGCATGACTGATCAATTGCCAGTTAAAGTAGCGCAGTACTAAATGGCAAAAAATGCCCCGGTCATGAAAGGGGGTAAAACCTTTCTGGAGGTCAAGTGGTTAAAGAAACCTTTATTGTAAATAAAATGGAAATAAGAGGTCTTCCTGTTTAACCCTTTCACTGAACTTTTAAACTCAGATGGCCAGACCATTTTTGCATGTGTGTTTTTTTTTTTTTTTCCCCTTACAGCTTTCAAAGTTTAGGGCCCCCCCAGACCATACATTTTCTGAAAGCACGTGACCTGTAAAAGTGCTACTTTATTTTTATTTTTTAGGCCTCACAATAGGTGCACAAATGTTTATCAATTCACCATTTTCACAAAAAATACACTAAAATCATTAATAGTGGATACATAAATTGCAAAACTTACAAAATTCCTGCAAAATGCCTACTAAATATAAAAGCTAAAACTGTATGGAGTTAATATATAAAAATATTTGTGAATTTTACCTTTTTGTGAAATTGTGAAAACTGAAGGTGCGCAAAACTGTAAATAAGAACAATTTACTCAAAATATGGAGGTCCTCATTTCTCACTTACAACTTTCATAGTTTGTAAAAAAAAAAACATACGTTTTCTGAATGCACATGACCTGTAGAATAAAAAAATGTGCTACATTTACTCTAAAAATCTGAGATTATAATTTTTCACTTACAGCTTTCAGAGTTTGAAAAAGATCCAACAAAACAATGTTTTCTGAAAGAACATGACCTGTAGAATTTAAATTTGGTGAGGTATCAAAGGTCTAAACAGACCCCTGATGTATTTTTTGAGACAGTGAAAGGGACTGTTCCTTTCTCTACATCCTCGACTGCAATGCATATGAATGGATAGCAGTCTCTATATAGAGACTGCTATTCATTCACAAAACTGAAGCATAGTATATGCTCCACTGATGAATGGACACTGGAGCAATCGGTAGTGAGTAGCCCCAACAGCTACAGCCGGCGGGAGGGAAAGGAGGAAAATGCCGGCCACCAGCACTACATGAAGGGGAGGCCCAGGATCGAGTGGAGGGGGTCGAAACGGCCCCCAGGTCATTCGATAAGTTAATATTTCTTTGCTGTGATTTGCCACAAAACTATAAATCGGTGCCGGTGGAGAAATCGGTATTGCGGGGACCAATGCGGCAGAGAAGGGGGAATTAGAGTGGCGGGGGGAAGCTAGGGAGAAATGTTAGAGGCTGTGGCGGCTGGTGGGTGGGAAGGTCACATCTTGGGTCAATAGCTCCGATCAGTGGATTGTTGTCCGTTGATCAGAGCTATTGGTTTGTTCAGTAGAGTCTGCAGCATGTTAGGTTACATGTTTCACCCTTAAAACGGTAACATGTTCCAAATGGTGGGCTTATTCTTTAACCTCAATCAGTTAGAATTAATTTATTCCTCATCCTCCTTATCTATTTTTCTGCTGATCATTTTTTTTATACACTATTAGTATAAAAAAATTTTGTCATGTTTGTTATTGCACCACAAAAAAAAAATTATGCGTACAATGTAAAAAAAAAAATCATCTTTATTATATTTTGTAGATAACTTTGCCATGCTTTGTACCAGTGTCATAAATGGGACATGTCCATAGAATCAAATTTGCACTTTTTATCTACAGTAACATTACTTGTTTTAAAACAAACACTGGACAAATTTGAAAACACTTTTTTTCTTCTTCTGGTACAGATTGCAAGGAAAATACGATTCTTTTTTGCAAAACAATATTGCCAAAAGAAAACCTTGTTCATTCCAGATTTATTTATTTTTGTTGATGACAATGTTCTCTCCAAATAGGCCAAATAGAAAATCTAAAATTTGCTATGGCTCATGAGGTGCCTAAGCTAAAATGGATGCAGAAGTATTTTTTTTTTTATTGTTTATTATATTCCCTTTTAAGGCCCCTTTCAGAGAGACTTTCCGATTGGATCCGCCTGTCCATATTTCAGGCGGACCTGATTGGAACCTCCATTGCTCTCAATGGAGTGGCAGATGTCAGTGGACATGTCCGCTGACTCCTAGCGACTTCCGATAATGTCCGCTAAAATCATATATATGAGGATCCATTCCCCATCCATCTGGTGGATCAGATCGGATCCCAGTTGGATGGATACAGACGGGTGGTCTGTTTCTATCTGACTGGACCATAGCGAACACCGGGCTGATGCAGAGCGGACACTGATCTGTCATCTGCCTGCTCCAGTGGGGTTCAGCGTAGAGATCTCCTGCTGGGCAGGTGCAATCCGCCCTGTGTGAAAGGGGCACTAGAGAGATTGCCTGCTTTGGTGATCATAGTCGCTGGAATAGGAAGTGAAAGGAAATCCTCCCCAGTAGGGACACAGACAGCATTAAAAGCCTGTCATTTAGCTGAATACACACTATACAATTTTCTAAGCCTGTCATGTAGCTGAATACACACTATACAATTTTCTTTCGATTTTTTTTCCCTTTAGATTTACCAAAACCATATAATATGGGGTCATACCTAAACACTTTCAATTTGGATGCAATCAGGCAGGCACTTGTACTACATAGTTGGAGGTATATCTAAAGGAAAGTTGTATAGTGTGTATCCAGCTTTAGCCCAGGTTCACAACACACTGAGCTGCGGGAATAAAGCTGTGTCCTGATTTCAGTGGTGATTTCACAGACATCTTGGGGGAAATCGCACCCCGAAATCGCAAAACATAGTACAGAAACGACTTTATGAAATCAGTGTGGTGCCGCAAATGCAGCGTTGCACCGATTAGGACGGTGCCATTGCCGGCAATTGACGCTAATTTGACATGTCAAATCACATATAAAAATGCACCAATGTGAACGAGAGCTTAAGGTTCTACTTTAGGAGAATGTTTGTTTGTTTTACTGTAGATGAAAAACTAAAACAACCCATTAGCATGCTACTTGCTGTTAAAAGTATAACTAAAGACAAAACTTTTTATTTTAAGTTTTGGGTGTGAGTGAAGATGGATTAGAACACCTGTTGGTGCCCCATTAGGGAGATTCTATATTTTTCCTGTGTACCATTAGCAGTGAAAGTAAAAAAAAAAATCCAAATTTTGGGTTTCCCCCAAAAAAGTAAGAGGGGAAATCTTCCAATGTGGACACAAGTTCTGATGAGCTGAAGTCCCCAAGGGACTCACTTAATTTGCAGGGATTTCCTCACTTCCTGTTTTTACTATGGGACAGGAAGTGAAGGTAAATTACCACAATGGGGCACAGATGGCAAGAAATAGACCAACAGGGGTTATAACCCTCCCTTCCTCTATTCAAATTGGATAAACATAAGTTTGCCCCTTTGCTTTAAGTGTGAAGAGATGTTCCGCACTAGCCCATGGCCCCCACTAGCCATCTTCAGGGCTACCACTAAGTTTGCAGTGGCTTGATTTTTCTGATATAAAACTGTCCAGACTTGGAAACACATCAACACCCCTGATTACGTCAGATGCACACTGACGAAACGTTGGGTTGGATTTCTGGAATTCATCACTTCCTGGTAATGTAACGCAAACTTGCATTCCTTCTTTTTTTCCTTTTTCCTTTTGCTACTCGTTTTTTCTGACTTGATGTAAGTGCATATTTTATTAATAAAATAATACATTTTAAAATACTACATTATGAGGTTATTTTTTTTGCATTTTCCCCATGCCAATAAAACTATAGAGGAATTTGTTAAAGTGAGAGGAGTACTCTAGATGTCCAAGACTGACTGACTGGTTTTAAGCCCTACAATATCCAGGATATCGTTGGATGAGTGATCACAGCCCCAATTAGGAGACCCACTTGCTTGTAAGTGCTGTTTTGACTTCCTTTGAGAAAATGAGTCAAATTCTTCTTGTAAGTGTGGGGTGTTGTCATCTGGGAGCACTGATTGGTGGATTTGTTTGGCACCATATTGCACAACAAGCACTTTATTTTATTGCAGCAAGCACTTTGTTGAAGGAACTTTTTGGACTTTTATGAATTTATGTATTGTTTAGAACATTTATAAGGATATCAACGATATACCGTGTGTTGGTTGTCACATATGTTATCCCATTGTTTACAGAAAATTATTTAGGCCTGCTTCATATGGGCTTGTTTATACAAGCCTGTGTGAAACAGGCCTAAATAATTTTCTGTGAACCATGCTCTTATTATCAGTGTGAACCACACGCTTATTTAAAGCTTACAGCAAGTTTTTAGCCTCCTCCTAAGCCTTTAAGGCATCCTTCAGCTCCTGCTTGGAAATGTTATACACATGTATTATTAGGATTGCCGATTGTCACGTTAAACAAGCTGATACAGTAGCAAGCTTTCAAGAAACTTCAATTAGTGATGAAACCTGCTAGCAGCTTGTTTAACCACTTAACGACCGCTCACTGTATATGTACGTCGGCAGAATGGCACCGACAGGCACAATCACGTACAGTGTACGTGATTGCCTTTGTACAGTTGGGGGGTCCGATCGGACCCCCCTCCTATACAATGAGCAGTCGGTATTCATTGGGGAGCGATCCGAGATGAGGGGACGGCCGTTCGATTCCGGCCACCCCCCCGCGATCGCTCCCAGCGAATGAAAATGCTTCCTCTGTCCTGTAATGTAAACACAGGCAGAGGAAGCAGGAGGAAGTGATGTCATCTCTCATGCGGCGCTCACATATACCGAGCGCCGTACAAGAGAAGACATACAGGTTAGTGCACCAACAGCACACTGACACCAGGACACATAGGCACACAAATGGCCCTCCCAGATCACCCCCCAGTCACAGTGTCACTGATTGCAGTGACCATTTATTTACTGATCACTGCAATCAGTGACATTTGTGACTGTAAAAGTGTCACTAAAGTTCGTTTTAGGTCCAGTATAGCCCCCTAACCCCCCCTAATAAAGGTTTAACCCCCTTGATCGCCCCCCAGGTAACCCTTTCACCCCTGTCGCTAAGCGATCATTTTTCTGATCGCTGTCTTAGCGTCTGTGATGCAGATCGGTAGCCAGTAGTTTTTTTTAGGTTCGCCGCAGGTTTTTATAGCGTCAGGTACCCCCATATATTATCTAATAAAGGTTTTAACCCCCTAATTGCCCCTCGTTAACCCTTTCACCAGTGATCACCATATAAGTGTTATGGGTGATGCTGGTTAGTTAGTTTGCTTTTTATAGTGTCAGGGCACCCGCCGTATATATAACCCAATAAAGGTTTAACCCCCTGATCGCCCGGCGGGTGATATCAATTAGGTTTTAGCGTCAGAGAGGGTCTGCGTCACACCCCAGACAGCGTCAGGTTAGTGCCAGTAACGCTAACACCCACGCGTGAAGCATACACCTCCCTTAGCGGTATAGTATCTGATCAGATCTATACTAGCGTCCCCAGCAGTTTAGGGTTCCCAAAAACGCAGTGTTAGCGGGATCAGCCCCGATACCTGCTAGCACCTGTGTTTTGCCCCTCCGTCCAGCCCAGGCCACCCAAGTGCAGTATCGATCGATCACGGTCACTTACAAAACACAACACACATAACTGCAGCATACCCACCGATCAATCTCTTTTTTCATTCAGCCAACTGGCTGCATGTAAAAAAAAGATTACAATACATTTCCAACAAGGACCAGCAACATACTGGTATGTTGCTGGACTTTGAATGTTTAAACCAGAATGATGCCTGCGGGTTTAGGTATCATCTTGGAATCATTCTTTTCAGCCAGCGGCCGGCTTTCATGTAAAAGCAATCTTAGTGGCTAATTAGCCTCTGGACTGCTTTTACAAGCAGTGGGAGGGAAGTTCCCCCCCCCCACCCTGGATATAAAAAGCACCATTGGGAAAGCATTTATCACACCGATCTTGGTGTGGTCAGATGCTTTGAGGGCAGAGGAAAGATCTAGGGTCTAGAAGACCCCAGTTTTTTCAAAAAAAGAGTACCTGTCACTACCTATTGCTATCATAGGGGATATTTACATTCCCTGAGATAACAATAAAAATGATAAAAAATAAATAAATATGGAAGGAACAATTTAAAAATAAAATAAAGCAAAATTAATAATAAAAAAAAAAGCACCCCTGTCCTGCCCTGCTCTTGCCCAATGGCGAACGCAAGCGTCGGTCTGGTGTCATATGTAAACAGCAATTGCACCATGCATGTGAGGTATCACCGCGAAGGTCAGATCGAGGGCAGTAATTTTAGCAGTAGAGCTCCTCTGTAAATATAATGGGGTAACCTGTAAAAGCTTTTAAAAATGTATGTAGTTTGTCGCCAATGCGCGTTTGTGCGAAATTTTAAAGCATGTCGTGTTTGGTATCTATGTACTCGGGCTAAGATCATCTTTTTTATTTCATCAAACATTTGGGCAATATAGTGTGTTTTAGTGCATTAAAATTAAAAAAAGTGTATTTTTTCCCCCAAAAATGCGTTTGAAAAATCGCTGCGCAAATACTGTGTAGAAAAAAAAAATGCAACACCCACCATTTTAATCTGTAGGGCCTTTTGCTTTAAAAATATATATAATGTTTGGGGGTTCAACATAATTTTCTTGCAAAAAAAAAAAAATGTTTTCATGTAAACAAAAGTGTCAAAAAGGGCTTTGTCTTAAAGTGGTTAGAAGAGTGGATGTAAGCTTCCTAATGTTGTGTATAAAATGCCAGAACAGTTCAAACCCCCCCCCCCAAATGACCCTATTTTGGAAAGTAGACACCCCAAGCTATATACTGAGAGGCATGTCGAGTCCATGGAATATTTTATATGTTGACACAAGTTGTGGAAAAAATACAATTTTATTTATTTTTTTGCACAAAGTTGTCACTAAATGATATATTGCTCAAACATGCCATGGGCATATGTGGAATTACACCCCAAAATACATACTGTTGCTTCTCCTGAGTACGGGGATACCACATGTGTGAGACTTTTTGGGAGCCTAGCCGCGTACGGGACCCCAAAAACCAAGCACCGCCTTCAGGCTTTCTAAGGGTGTAAATTTTTGATTTCACTTCTCACTGCCTATTACAGTTTCGGAGGCCATGGAATGCCCAGATGGCACAACCCCCCCCCCCCCCAAATGACCCCATTTTGGAAAGTAGACACCCCAAGCTAGTTGCTGAGAGGTATTGTGAGTATTTTGCAGATCTCGCTTTTTGTCACAAAGTTTTGAAAATTGAAAAAAAAAAAAATATATATATATATTTTCTTTCTTCATTTTCAAAAACAAATGAGAGCTGTAAAATACTCACCATGCCTCTCAGCAAATAGCTTGGGGTGTCTACTTTCCAAAATGGAGTCATTTGGGGGGGGTTTGTGCTATTTTGACATTTTATGGCCTTCAAAACTGTGATAGGTAGTGAGGAGTGTAATCAAAAATTTGCGCCCTTAGAAATCCTGAAGGCGGTGCTTGGTTTCCGGAGGCCCGTACGTGGCTAGGCTCCCAAAAAGTCCCACACATGTGGTATCCCCGTACTCAGGAGAAGCAGCAAAATGTATTTTGGGGTGCAATTCCACATATAACCATGGCATGTGTGAGCAATATATCATTTAGAGACAACTTTTTGTAATTTTTTTTTTTTTTTTAGTCATTATTCGATCACTTGAGATAAAAAAAAAAAATATTCAATGGGCTCAACATGCCTCAGCAATTTCCTTGGGGTGTCTACTATCCAAAATGGGGTCATTTGGGGGGGTTTTGTACTGCCCTGCCATTTTAGCACCTCAAGAAATGAGATAGGCAGTCATAAATTAAAAGCTGTGTAAATTCCAGAAAATGTACCCTAGTTTGTAGACGCTATAGCTTTTGCGCAAACCAATAAATATACGCTTGTTGACATTTTTTTTACTAAAGA
The DNA here is from genome assembly GCA_029206835.1 of Rana muscosa. Lineage (NCBI taxonomy): Eukaryota > Metazoa > Chordata > Amphibia > Anura > Ranidae > Rana > Rana muscosa. The sequence goes on from CM055117.1 coordinate 431,775,934, forward strand.
CATGCGGCTGAATACATTTTGGCCTAAATGTATGACTAAAATTTAGTTTATTCGATTTTTCTTATAACAAAAAGTAGAAAATATCTTTTTTTTTTTCAAAATTTTCAGTCTTTTTCTGTTTTATATCGCAAAAAATAAAAATCGCAGAGGCAATCAAATACCATTAAAAGAAAGCTCTATTTGTGGGAAGAAAAGGACGCAAATTTCGTTTGGGTGCAACATTGCATGTCTGCACAATTTACAGTTAAAGCAGCGCAGTGCAAAATTCTGAAATCACCTCTGGTCCTTTAGCCACCAAATGGTCCGGGGCTTAAGTGGTTAACGTAGCAATTGGTAGATCCTTTAACCCTTTTGCTACCAGATTCATACGGCAGTGCTTCTCGACTCCAGTCCTCAAGGCACCCCAACAGGTCATGTTTTCAGAATTTCCCTCAGATGAAACGGCTGTGGTAATTACTAAGGCAGTGAAACTGATCAAATCACCTGTGCAAAATAATGAAAAGCCTGAATTGAGAAACACTGCTATAAGCTCATGGTCACTTCAATGACCATAAACTTATAGCAGAATTGTTCAGCAGACTCTGCTGAACAATTCCATAACTCTGATCAGCGAATCACAATCTAAATGTGACCCCCCCCCCTCCATCTCCATGCCGCTGCTTCCTTCCACCTTAAAACTACCCCCCCACTCTCCTTTTCTATCCCCTTCACCCCTCTTCTTCCTCCCCAGCACTGTTCCCCCCCCCCCCCCGCAAACTGGATCCCCTGCAGCTACCATCATAAGCCAGCATCCCTCCTCTGCCGCTCCCCCCGGCTTCAGGTGCTGCATTGGGCTTGGGCGGGGGGCTCCAGATGTGTATCCCCCATACTGGCCCCCACACCCCGATCCATCCCTGCTCCGGCGGCATCCCTCCTTTACCCTCCCGCAGCTTCTGCTCTGGCAATCTGTCAGGCTGGGAATTGCGGCGAGGGAGCGGTGCAGGTAATGTTTGGGCTTGGGGGGGGGGGGGCTTGGTTAACATGTGTTTACCACCCCCTCAGTTCACTATGATCACTCCTATATGCCCACTGACATCTGATAATAACCGCGATTGTTACTATTTATCAGTTTTATGAATGAGTGTGGAATCACTCTACAGATTCCTTTTTCATTCTAGTAAAGTGATACAGAGAAAAGGACTATCTTCAGTCCCTCTCTGTCTCAAAAAAACAAAAACGGGGGTCTGTTTAGACCTCTGATATCTCACCAAAGACCCAGCCCCCCTCCCGCACTCACCCCTCCCCGGCTTCCTCGGGAGATGCCGGAAGACCATAGTGAATATTAATTCACTATTGTCACAAGTGGGTGGTTTAGGGGTGCAATGCTCTGCACCCTGAGCCCAACCTTTCAAGCCAATTAGAGCCTCAGGTTCTAATCATGTGGCTTGAAAAAATAAAAATAAAACCTCATACAAACATATGAGTCCGGCACCCCTAATGGACCAGCTCCTGTTAAAACCCCTTTCACATGGAGCAGACTCTGTCAAGCAGATCTGCCTGCTGAGGGCAATCTGTCTGCTGATCCCCGCTGAGCAGGCAGATGACAGGTCCGCGTCTGCTCTGCTGATGCAGAGCGGACACAAACAGCCCGCTGTTCTCTATGGGTTGGATGGAAACTGACCGCCTGTCCGTTTCCATCGGATACCATCTGTTCCTATCTGCTAGATTGATGGGAAATGGAATCCCCATCCATCTGTTTTAAGCAGACTGGATCAGATGCAAGCGGGTGTAAACGGACACATGTCCATTTACAACAGCCTTTCCATACAGAGCAATGGGTGGTCTGATTGGGCCTGTCTGAAAAACGGACTGGCGGATCTGATTGGTGTTCTTGTGTGAAAGGGGCTTATGGCCTTGTTCACGCAGGGCATACACAGCGTACCTTTACAGGGATGCACAGGTGTTCCGTGCATCTCTGTGCAGGCAGTCCCATTGATGTAATTTTGGGATGTAGCACCTGCACAAACAGAGCCATTGCATGTCCCTGAGCTCACAATGTCTGCGTTCGGGGTCATATACCCACACTAATGTCAGATTGGGAACAGCAGCTATTGCCTGTGCAGCCGTTGCATCCCAATTGACATAAATGGGACTGCCTGTATGGGGATTCATGGATCACCTGTGCGGGTAAACGTGGCACCCCATGGGTGTACACTTTAGTATGCCACATGTGAGTGATGCTTTAGTACTAATTTAGCAGGAATTTTGTAAGTTATGTTGTGTATGTGCAATATTAATGATTTTAGTGTATTGGTTTTTCATTTTTAAAAGATTTATTTATTGATTTTTTTCATGTACAAAGCAAACAGTCTCGCAAATGGTTACATCACATGTATATAACATTGCACATTAATGATGGCACCACGGGGCTATATGTTATTATCAAAAAAAATTGTGAACCCCGCTTCCTCAACGGAGGAAAACTAAAAAAACAAAATAAGTAGGTCGACCAAAGTGGGCCACGTAGGGCCACACTATGGGAAATCATAGTATAGTAAGCAGTGGAGATATAACCAAGTACAGTCAACCCCTACACACGCACGCGCACACACCCAGCCATACACACCTCACCGCCCACCACACCTCCAACCAGAACCCGAGAGCACCAAACCAACAACATTGTCCCCAGCAGGCTGCAGCCTTAGCAAGCCAACCCAGTGCAATACCCATTAGGGTTGGGAGAGCGGGGTGTCCTTCCAAAAGGAATCTGCAATGTCAAGCCAGGGCTGCCAAATCTTGGTAAACTTGGCAGGACAGGCCCTACCCTTGTAGATGCATTTAAAAATGGGTATGACCTTATTTATCATTCGGTACAACCTTTGAACATCTGGAGCAGAGGCACGCTTCCATTGTAACAGAATTAATTTCCTAGCGTAAAAAAGAATAGTGCGCACCAGAATTCGAGCATGGGTCCTGGGCACGAGCTCATTGAGAACTCCCAACAGTCCAACATCCGGTGTACAAAGTATTGGTAAATGTAAGGTCCTTGAAAAAAGAAAATAAGTCCTTCCAAAACATCGACAAAGCAGAACAAGACAAAAACATATGTATGTATCTAGCATCAGTGGAGTCACACCTAGAACAAGAAGCAGCAGAGGCAAAACCCATGTGAGCCAGCCTGGCAGGAGTATAATGCAATTGGTGTATAAATGTAAACGGTACGTACAGATCATTAGATCCAATAAGGTCCTGAAAGCAAACTTCCGAGGCCTCCTCCCACCCCTCCTCGGACAACCCCGGAATGTCCACCTCCCATTTCCGCTGAGCAATCTGAAAGGGATTAACCCCAGCAGACTGCAGGCTGGAGTAAATAGTCGTAACCAGCTTTTCAATATCCTGGTACGACCGCAGCTTCTCCAAAGGTGATTCAATGAGCTCCTAGTTCAACCCAGTAAATTGTGCCCGAACGGCATGACGTAGTAACAAATACTTATAGTATAATTTATCCGTTACCCCACACCGTACCTTCAAATCCTCAAAGGAGATAAACGTATCATTAACAAAAATGTGGGAGACATGCGTGACCCCGAGTCTTGTCCACCACAAGGAGTCCGGGTGACCCAGAAGCTCAGCGAAATTTGGGTTCCGCCACAGGGGGGACCTGGGAGACATCCCATCCGAGTCCGCAAGCACCTTGTTACCTTCATGCCAGGCTAACCAGCTAATTTCTAACGGGGAGCCTTGAGAACAACGCCTGGGTACAGACCTGTGTAAATCGTCCACAAGTGAGGCCCTAGAACCCACCAGTGCAGTCAATAGAGCAGTGGAACAGGATGAGGAGGCCTCCAGGAACCAGTCATAAACATAAGCTAGCTGTGACGCTATAAAATAGTGTCGCAGATTAGGGCAGGCCAATCCGCCATCAAGTTTAGCAGCTTGAAGTGAGGCCCTAGCTATTCGCAGGGTCGACCCCTGCCAGAGGAAGGTGGAGAGGAGTGAGTTAATCCTGTTAAAGAGTTTTTTTAAACAAAAATATTGGGGATGCCCGAAAAACATATAGGAATTTAGGTAAATATATCTGATTTTAGTGAAAATAGCGATATGATGAACATTTGCGCAATTATTGCGGGGTCCAAAAAATGTGTAGCACTTTTTTTTTTTTTATTCTGAAGGTCATGTGCTTTTATAAAATGTCTAGTTTTGAGGGGTCTTTTTAAATTCTGAAAGCTATAAGTGAAAAATGGTAACCTCCGGGTTTTTTAGAGTAAATTGTTATTTACAATTTTGTGTACCTTCAGTTTTCACCAATTCACAAAAAGATACAATTTAAAATGTACAAATATTTGCTATTTATTAACTCAATACAGCTTAAAACTTTTTTATTTACTAGGAATTTAGCAGGAATTTTGTACATTTTGCCATGCAAGAATGATTTTATTGTATTTTTTGGTGAATATATTGCTTTGGTAAACATTTGCACAAATATCGTGGGGCCTTGAAAATCAGTAACGCCTTTTTTTACTCTATTGGCCCTATGCGTTCAGAAAATATATGGTTTGGGGCGGTCTTTCACAAATTCTGAAAGCTGTAAGTGAAAAATTAAAACCTCCAGATTTTTTGAGAAATTTTTGGGTACGTTCGATTTCTCTTATCGTCCATGGACTGACACAGCCTCTTTAACACTTTACTATGTCCCTGCTTGCAGGAGAAGACCTAGGCAGAACGTGAAATGTTATACATACATTCTAAAAAGACAGAGCTGAACAGCCCCGCCCAGAGGGGCGGTCCCTTTGGACATAACCCTCCTACTGCAGTCAGCAGACCTCGGTTTTTTTCTGCCTAGCAGAAGAAGACGTGGCTCTCTCAGGAGCCTGTCTCCTGACCTATTTTTTATTCATTTTTGGAATGTTTTATTTTTGAGACCTTCTATCAACTGTCGGCTGGGCAACAGGTTGGGTACAAGATATCCTCGTAGTCTTCCCTGTCCGACCATCGAGCGTGCTGATCCTCGCCTTGTGTGCGTGAGACTCAGTTCACGACATGCCCCACGACTCCAGGGGTGGCCGGTGAGCTTTTTATGCTCCGCGGTCCTCTCAAGATTGAACAGTCCTGCTGTATATTTTGTGGTGGACCGGGCCGACAGCTACTCAGTACCGCACTGTGATAGTCCTGTCAGAAACACACCAGTTGGTCCCTCAGGGGATGGGTAAGTAGTCTCTCCTGCCTGCAGGTGAGTACATGCTGTGTGTTTCTCTGTGTGGGGGATTTTCCCTGTCTCCCCCTGTTTTTTTTATTGTCACTGTCACCATTGCTGGCACTGTGCTGTGTGGGGTGCCTGGGGGTCATACTGTCCTGGGGGGAGCTCATGGCTGTCTGCATATCGCTGGGGCTGTTTTCTGAGTATTTTGAGGCCTGGGCGCCGTTTGGCGCCATGTTTGTGTATGCTCATTTACTTTGCATTGGCGGCCATCTTGCCGTGGATCGCCTGAGCACATTGCAGGGGCCATTTTCTTGAACTTGCGCACTTGTTTGGCTGATACAGCGCGGCGCAGGCAGCGGAACCAAGCGGTCCTGGTCCGGGTTGGTGAGTCCCCTGGGCATACCCCTCCTCAGTCAGCACAGCCTGTGGGTGGACATTTTTTCTGAGGAGTCTCAGAGTGGGGCAATTATTGAGTCTGTGTCACCAGCTTCCCCATGCATGTCAGAGGCAGCAGGCAGTGCTCCAGCACCTGCGGTTTCTATGGACCAGTTGTCAGCAGTCCTGGAAACATTTCTTACCAGGATGGAAGCGGTGTGTGAGCGCAAGGGAGCAAAAAAGCGCCCTCTCCCCACATTATCTCCACAAGGGGAGTGCGCTGATTCAGATATGGGCCTAGCTGCTGCTGCTCAGGACCCTAGCTCTGAATATTTTGATGGTTTTGAACAGGACATTCCTTGTGAGGAAGACTCCAGTTCTGAGTCAGTAAATGACAGGCCGCTTGTTAGTGAACTCATTGATGCTGTGAGGGACATTCTCACACTGGATGCTGCGGCTGCGGAACCTCAGGCGGAGGCAGTCTCCTTTTGGTTCTTTTAAGGCCAAGCCTTCTAAAAAGGTTTTTCCGTTTGCACCTTTCTTTGACCAGTTCATTGACCAGGTTTGGGAAAAGCCGCAGAAGACTTTTATGGTCCCGCTGCGTTTTGTCTATCAGATACCCCTTTGAAAAAGCCCTACTTAAAAAGTGGGCTTCTCCCCCAGTGGTCGACCCCCCCGTCGCCCGTTTGAACAAGGCCACCACTCTCCCGATGGAGGGGACTCCTGCATATAAGGACCCCACTGACAGGAGGTTCAGAAGTGGTGAGCAGAGCCATGTTTGCCTTGTTGGGATCCGCCTTACGGCCTGTTGTAGCGGCGACCCTTGTGTCTCGGACACTCACGGAATGGGCAAAAATTTTGCACCAGACTGTGCAGGAGCATAATCTTCCTCCAGACACTATTGCTCTGGCCCACCAAATGGTGCAGGGCCTGATATATGTGTGCGACGCCACTTTGGAAGTGGCCCCTTTAATATCCAGGGCCTCTGTTTCTGCGGTGGTGTTGCGTCGTCTTATCTGGTTGAAATGCTGGTCTGCTGACCTAGCCTCTAAGAAGCTCCTGATGGATCTACCCTTTAAGGGTGGTAGACTTTTTGGTGCTGCTCTGGATAACATCATCAAGGATGTCACGGGAGGTAAAAGCACTCTTCTTCCTCAGACTATCAAGGGTAAGGAGTCCCGCCGTAAACCGGGTCCTTCCTTTCCAGCAAAAAAGTTTTTTTTTCGTCAGTCAGAGTCCACGGGCAAGCCCTCCCAGACTGACAACAGTGCGGCTGGTGGACTCAAGCGCCCTTGGGTGCGTAAGCCGAACAAGCCGGCTCCCAAGCCCGTCTCCGCGTGAAGTCTTGCCCCCGCCCGAGTCTGGGGTGGGAGGATGACTCGCAGGTTCACGGATCGGTGGACCTCCCGGATCTCCGACCGGTGGGTGTGCGAGGTGGTCACCGCAGGATACAGGATAGGGTTCCGTTCCTGGCCCCCAGACAGATTCTTTCCCTCAAATCTCCCTCTCCTTCCTGCCCGTCGGGTGGCCCTCTTGGGGGCTGTATGGGATTTGATCAGGCCTGGAGTGATTGTGCCGGTACCATCACAGTAGAGGTTTCAGGGGTTCTACTCGAATCTGTTTGTTGTCCCGAAAAAGGACAGGGTTCGGCCAATCCTGGACCTCAAGGCCCTGAATGCCTTTGTGAAGGTGCAAAAATTCTGCATGGAATCCATTCGCACGGTGATCGCTACACTCCATCAAGGGGATTTCCTGGCGTCCTTGGACATCAAGGACGCCTACTTGCATGTTCCGATCTGCGCAAGTCACCAGAAGTTTCTGCGCTTTGCGATCGGCGAAGTCCACTATCAATTTGTGGCTCTTCCCTTCGGCCTAGCCTTGGCACCAAGGGTGTTCACCAAGGTGCTTGCTCTGGTTCTAGCTTTGCTGAGACAGCGAGGTATTGCTATCGTGGGCTATCTGGACGATCTTCTTCTAAGAGCAGACAATGGCTCAGAGTTAGAAGAAAGTGTGACTATCGTCAGTCAGACCCTCTGGGACTTCGGGTGGCTCCTGAACATTCAGAAATCGGTCCTGGTCCCGACTCAGCGTTTGGAGTATCTAGGTCTGATCCTGGACTCCTTGGAGGCAAAGGTATTCCTACCCCCAGAGAAGTTACTGACACTTCAGTCTGCAGTGCGGGTCCTGACGTCCCGAAGATGGTCGTCAATCTGTTTTTGCATGAGAGTCCTGGGACTCATGGTGGCCTCCTTCGAGGCCGTTCCATATGCCCAATCACACGCACGGGAATTACAGAAACATCTTGTCCACTTTGAACAAATCCCCGTTGTCCTTGGATCTTCAGATCCAGGTGAGTCACCCGGTCAGAACGTCCCTGGCGTGGTGGTTGAGGTCCCAGGCTCTTCGGTCCGGGAAGTCGTTCCTCCCCATCCAGTGGACGGGGATCACGACGGACGCCAGTCTGACGGGCTTGGGGGGAGTCTGGGGAGTCCTGTCAGCCCAAGGGCTTTGGACTCCGGACGAAGCCTGTCTACCGATCAATGTCCTGGAAATACGGGCAATCAGACTGTGTCTCTCCTCGTAGGGTCGATCCCTCAGGATTCAGTTGGACAACGCCATGGCAGTGGCGTATGTCAACCATCAAGGGGGTACTCGGAGCTCAGCTGCGGCTTCCGAGGTCGCCCGCATCCTAAGGTGGGCCGAAAGAAGGGTGCCGGCTCTGTCGGCCGTCTGCATTCCGGGCGTAGAGAACTGGTAGGCGGACTATCTGAGTCGCTAGACGCTGGACCAGGGAGAGTGGTCCCTGCACCCGGAGGTTTTTCAACTTCTTTGCCGGCGGTGGGGCACGCCGGATACGGACCTGATGGCTTCTCGCAAGGTGTCGAGGTTTGTGGCCAGGTCCAGGTACCCTTGGGCGGATGCGTTGGTTGCCCCATGGGGTCATTATCACCTTATATATGTTTATCCTCCGCTGCAGCTGCTCCCTCGCCTGCTGCGCATGGTGGCGACCGAGGGGATTCCGGTGATCCTCATTGCTCCGGATTGGCCTCAGCATCATTGATACGCCGATCTGGTACGTCTCGTCGCGGATGTTCCTTGGCGGTTGCCAATAAGGGAGGACCTTCTGTCTCAAGGTCCTATATTTCATCCTGCTTTACAGTCTCTGGCTTTAACGGCATAGCTATTGAAAGCCAGGTGCTGAGAGATCGAGGTCTCTCGGATTCGGTAATTTCGGCCAGGTTAAGGGCACGGAAGTCTTCCTCCAGAAAGATCTATCACTGTACCTGGAAAGCTTACATCTCCATGTGCGAAGAGCTGGATTGGCGTCCACGGACATATTCCGTCCCCAGAATCCTGTGGTTCTTGCAGCGTGGCGTGACCCAAAAGCTTGCTTTGAGTACCATTAAGGGTCAGATTTCGGCCTTGGCCGTCTTCTTTCAGTGACCGCTAGCAGGTCATTTCTTGGTTAGCACCTTTTGTGCAGGGGGGTTCGCCATTTGCTCCCTCCTGTCAAGCCTCCTCTCCCTCCTTGGGATCTGAATTTGGTGCTCTCGGTTCTCCAGGAACCTCCCTTTGAAAATATCAGAGATATTCCCCCCTTGACCTTGTCTCAGAAGGTGGCCTTCTTAGTGGCCATTACCTCTGTTAGACGGGTGTCTGAGTTGGCGGCCTTGTCCTGCAAGTCGCATTATTTTGTCATCCATAAGGATAAGGCGGTGTTACGTCCGCGACCTTCTTTTTTGCCGAAGGTGGTCTCGGCCTTTCACCTTAATGAGGACATTGTCCTCCCGTCCTTGTGTCCTCACCCATCGCATCCCAGAGAGTTTGCGCTTAATGCGTTGGATGTGGTACGAGCCTTGCTGGTGTACCTGTCTGCTACTGCTTCCATTCGGAAGTCTGACTCACTGTTTGTGTCTGTCTCTGGTCCAAAACAGAGCCAAGCGGTTTCGTCTGCCACCATCTCTAGATGGATCAGGCAGACCGTCATACAGGCCTATGCCCTCAAAGGGCGGGCGCCTCCCTTTCCGGTTACGGCGCATTCCACCAGGGCAATTGGTGCTTCCTGGGCTTTCCGACATCAAGCGTTGGTTGCACAAGTGTGCAAGGCGGCAACCTGGTCGTCCGTTCATACCTTTTCTAAATTCTATAAGGTTGATGTGGCTGCATCTTCGGATGCTTCCTTCAGCCGCAAGGTGTTGCAAGCAGCTGTTTAAAGTTGCATCTCCTCCGTTGAGGAGCTCTGCCTTGTTTGGAGTGAAGTTTTTGGTCCATGGACTGACACAGCACCCACCCTTCTTTTCAAGGTTTGTACTGCTTTGTTACGAACTGAGGTCTGCTGACTGCAGTAGGAGGGTTATGTCCGAAGGGACCGCCCCCCTGGGTGGGGCTGTTCAGCTCTGGCTTTTTAGAATGTATGTATAACATTTCACATTCTGCCTAGGTCTTCTCCGCAAGCAGGGACATAACCCACGGGTAAAGTGTTAAAGAGGCGGTGTCAGTCCATGGACGTCAGAGAAACGGATTTTACGGTGAGTACAAAAATCCTATTTTGTAAAATGGTGCAATTTTAAAATTTACAAATATTTGTTATTTATTAACTGCATACAGCTTAAGCTTTTAAATTCAGTAGGGATTTAGCAGGAATTTTGTAAAATTAGCTGTGTTTTTATCTTCTAATAATGGTTTTAGTGTATTTTTTGCGAATGTATTGGTTTGATAAACATTTGCGCAAATACTGCGGGGTCTAAAAAATCTGTAGCGCCTTCTTTTTATTCTAGAGGTCATATGCTTTCAGAAAATCTATGGTTTTATGGGTATTTCATAAATTCTGAAAGCTGTAAGGGAAAAATTAAAACCTTCAGATTTTTTGAGAAATTTGGATATTTACACTTTTGCGTACGTTCGATTTTCACCATTTTGCAAAAAGGTGCAATTTAAAAGTTACAAATATTTGTTATTAACTCAATACAGGTTAAGCTTTTATGTTTAGTAGGAATTGTGTAAAATTTGCTGTGTTTTTATCTGCTAATAATGGTTTTAGTGTATTTTTTGCATAAATATTGGTTTGATAAACATTTGCGCAAATACCACATGGTCTAAAAAAATCAGGAGCACCTTCTTTTTATTCTACTAATCATGTGTTTTCAGAAAATATATGGTTGGGGGGTCTTTTAGAAACTCTGAAAGCTTTAAGTGAAAAATATAAAAGCAAAGGAAAAATTGCAAAAATGGTCTGGCCACCTGAGTGTACAAAATGAAGCACAGGGCCTGGCAGCGAAAGCCACCTATGCGTTTTTTTTTGTGTTTTTTTAGTTTTGCAGATACACACTACAGTCCATTTTAACATGGTTTCCTATGGATGTAGTTCACGTCTGCATTTTATGGAAAGGCCAGGGACTTTTTTTTTTTTTTTGGTTCTTGGTTCCATAGACTTCAATGCATCAAAATCGTGTATTGAAAAACCCAAAATGCACATGCAAACTGCAACCTGCATAGGTGTGCATCAGGTCTTAGTTCTGTGTTCAGTACCTATAACCTGGAGCTGAAGGGTGCTTTAAAAGCTTCAACAGAACTGTCTGAAAATGCTTTGTAAAAGCTTGCTGTTCACACTGCTCTTCCACAAGGTGAAGCCTTTGTGAAACACGCCATACTGAGGCTTGACTAAGTTGCAGCATAAAATACTGAAATACACGGGTGTCTTTGAACAGGCTGATATAGGGATACAATTAGTGCTGTTCAGTTTTGTGAGTTAGAAGGGGTTTAACACTTTCTCTGCCAGACTCTGCACTCCACTTCTGACCAGAGATCGCTATCACATTGCCTTCCACACACACAGCATTGTAACACTGCTAGTCAAATACAGTGCTAAATATGCACCCACCCAAACCAAATCCATCTGTCTGGTGTTTAGAGCCTCTTAAAGGGCTTCTGGGCAGGAGTGGCAAGATTGAAATCTATGTGCAGTAGTAACACATGCACAGGGCCGGTGTTACCACTAGGGAACTTAGGCAGCCATGGCATGTCCTAACAAGACAGCGGCATGTACAGAAACCGATCCCCTGCAGCTGCTGAATGCCGGCTTCAACTCCTCTCCCTCCCGCAGGCATTCAGCGGCTGCAGGGGGGAAATGGAGAGTACAGATTCCTCTAGATGCTCCCCATCCTATCCAGGTCCTGCTGCTCCACTGTGATCTCCCAGCCCCACTTTGATCTTTTCCTGCCCTGCTGTTTCCGCTCTCCCAGCCCCCATCTGTCAGGGTGAAAAGCAGGGAAGGGGCCAATAAATGTGTCATTTACAGGCCCCTTCCTTGTCTGAAATGACCGGTTCGATTATTATTGTTTTTTGTTTTTTTGGGGGGTTTTTTCATACATAACTTCAAAAATTCTGTGCTAGTGAGGCTCCAGAGATTGAGGACACAACCCTTAATCTCTATCTCCTTTATCGGTCTAGACTGATATTTCACCAAAGCCCTCCAATGAGGGTCCTAAAAGAAAATTGGAAAAATAAATAAAAAGTAAAAATGTGAAAAAATGTACTGCTGACACCAATGAAGGAAAAAGCAGGCTAAATATAACTAAAAGGCATTGAGAAAGCGGTAGTCATTATTTGTAATTTGGTTTAAATAAATAAATAGGCCCGGGCATTTTAGACTAAGCAGCCTATTTTTTTTTTTTTGTCCCAGTCCAGACCTGCTTCCAACTCCCACGGTGTTCCCCACACACTGTGCCGAGTTTCTGCATACCGCTGCAAGATTGGATGATGTTAGCTGGAGAAATGTAGCCGTTTCATGTTTTGTTGTTTTTAATATTTTCTATGTTTTTTTTTTTTGGGGGGGGGGGGGCGCGTGTGCCTTGCCTAGGGTGCAAAATAGTCTAGCACCAGCCCTGCACACGCATGTAGATGTACATTGTTATATGCATTAATGTGCATTGCATTAGGGTAAGACTATTCATTTGAATGGGCAGACCAATGCACATGAGGTATTGTGCAAAAGATTTCGACAGGTGTGAAGAAATGCTGTGAAGTAAGAATGCTTTCAAAATATATATGTTTTAATTGTTTTACAAAATGCAAAGTAAGTGAACAGAAGAAAAATCGAACTCAAATAAATATTTGGTGTGACTACTCATCAACTTCGAACCAGCATCAATTCTTGCACACTTTGAACACTTGAACAATGTTGGGGATTTTGTAGGATTACAGTCGGGTGTGTAATTAACCAATTATACCAAGCAGGTGCTAATGATCGTCCATTTCATATGTAGGTTGAAACGGTCATTATCTGAATCAGAATCAACTGTGTAGGAGGCTTAAAACTGGATGAGGAACAGCCAAACTCTGCTACTAAGGCAAGGTTGTGGAAGACTGTTTTATGTCACAGGTCTTACACCATGGCAAGAAGCACAGCAACAAGACACAAGGTAGTTTATACTGTATCAGCAAGATCTTCCCCAGGTAAAGATTTTAAAGCAGCCTGGGGTTTCAAGATGTGCTGTTCAAGCTATTTTAAAGAAGCACAAAGACACAGGTACTGTTGAGGACCGTTGACTCAGTGGTCAGCCAAGGAAACTTAAAGCGTTTGTATAGGAAAAAAATAACAAACATGTCATACTTACCAGCTCTGCAATGGTTTTGCACAGAGCAGCCCCAATCCTCCCCTTTTTGGGTCCTCCACTGGTGCTCTGGGCCTCTCCCCCTTACCGAGTGCCCCCATAGTAAGCCGCTTGCTATGGGGGCACTTGTGTGCTCGCTCCCGAGCCAGTGTCCATAAGATAGACATTTCCCCCTTTCTGACAGAAGCAGAAGCCAATGGCTCCTGCTTCTGCATCTCAGTCAATGAGGAGCCTGGGCTCTCGCGCACATTGCTGGATCGAGATCGGGCTTAGGTAAGTATTAGGAGGAGCTCACGGGGGAGCTGCAAACTGACGTTTTTTTTTACCCTAATGCAAAGAATGTATAAAAGTAAAAAAAACTTCAGCCTTTACAACCACTTTAATGCAGCAGATAAAAGGCACATTATGCTTACTTCCCTTCGACATCGGAGGATGTCCAATAGTGCTGTCAGCTAGGGCTGGGAAAAAAAAAACAATTTTAATCTTGAATCGAGTTTTGAGTTCAAATCGATTCAGATTTGAAGAAAATCGATTTTTTTATTTTTATTTTATATATTTTTTTTCCTTCAAAGTTTCCGTAGCAGGGCTACAGGGGGCGTATCCGGAATGGCACTGGGCGGCGTTACCCCAATTACATCTACTCGCCGCAGCCGCCGCGAGTAGATGTAATGTAACACTAACTAACCGCAAGCTGCCGTCTGCCTACCTGATCAGCGTGTCATGCAGACAGACGGCGGCCATTGCAGTGTTCAAAAGCCGCGCCTCCCGAGTCCTCGTCGTCTGTGATAGGCGGAACACTCAATTTCACAGCAGGCAGTATTCAGCCTATCACGGACATCCTCTCAGCCTCGTCTGTGTTATGAGGATGAGCGGATGTCCATGATAGGCGGAAGACTGAATGCTGGGAAATTGAGTGTTCCGCCTATCACAGACGAGGAGGAAGCGCGGCTTTTGAATACTGGAATGGCCGCCGGTGTAGCAGTAAAGTCCGTATCCCATGAAAATCTGCATCAGGTACGGGCACAGTGAAGAATAGGCACAGTTCGGCATGGGCACAGTGAAGAATAGGCACAGTTCGGCATGGGCACAGTTCAATTCAACGAAGAGTAACCTCTGGATTTTTTGTTGTTTTATTAGCTAAATCCAAATACAGTATTAATAATTTGGATGTTTAACAATCTTTGTTGCACACTGACTTTGCAGTTAGAGAAAGGGTTTGCCTTTGCAATTTTGTTTGTTGATGCACTTTAATTAATATAATTTAGAAAAAAATCAAATCGAATCGTAAATGGAGTTTTTTTATAAAAAAATTGCAGATTTTATTTTGGGGGAAAATCGCCCAGCCCTACTGTCAGCACAGAACTAGTGGGGCCCAGGTACACCCATCTGCTGTCTGGAGAAGTATGGCCAGAATGTCTTCATGGAAGAATTGCAACCTAAAAGCCATACCTCCTAATGTGGAAACAAGGTTAAGCGACTCAACTATGCACAGAAACTGAGATGCAGAAAACTGGCAGCCGGTGCTCCCAGTTTTGGCTGTAGTAGGAGGCAGTTTATTTGCCAAAGGACTGGAGAGCAATACAATTATTATTGTCTGCAGGTAACAGTGAAGCATGGTGGAGGTTCCTTGCAAGTTTGGGGCTGCATTCCTGCACTGGAGTTAAAGGTTTGGTCTTGGTTAATGGTGTCCTCAATACTGAGAAATGCAGGCAGATACTTGTCCAACATGCCATACCATAAGGGAGGCATGTGATTCAACCCAAATGTATTGCGCAGCAGGACAATGACCCCAAACATACAGCCAATGTCATTAGGAACTATCTTCAGTGTAAAGAATAACAAGGAGTGGTGGAACTACAAGGGTCGCACTTGTGACCAGGCCCTGGAGTTCCGCCACCGAGGAGAGCATTCAAGAGTCTGAACTGTGGCTACCCAGTGACTGCAGAGCGCTGACAGTTTTCCCTCCCCTGCATGGACTGGAGAGGAGAGAGCTGATCAGCTTCTCCTCCTGCCTTCTCTTCCTATGTCTGCCCCACCCACACTCAGCAGTGCTATGTTTCAGAGAAGGGGATGTGTGGGTGGGAAGTTTGAAGCCCAGCAGCCAGAAGAGGAGAGGTGCCAACAGCTGATGCCTCTCCATCCACGTTTAATGATGTCTCCCCACCCCTTCTCTCTCCTGCCTCCCAGTGAGTAAACTAATTTAAGGGGTACTCAGATGTAAGGGGGGCTTTGGTGAGCAGAGACCCCCTTACATCAGGGTTCCTCTTTACACCAGAGTCCACAGAATTACCCTTTTTACATCAGAGCTAAAAAAAACAAGGTTCCCCTTTAAATTCCAGAAATCCTGTGGACTCTGATGTAAGAGGGGGCTCTACAGACTTGGTCCTCCAAGATGTTTGGAACAACCTACCTGTTAAATTCTTTCAAAAACTGTGCTCTAGGTCAATCACAGTTACAGAGACTGCATTGAAAATATTCACAAGATGGTATTATACCCCGGTTAAGCTTCATGCCATTTTCCCACAATCCCTCAGATATGCTTTAGGAACTGCAACTCCACAGGATCATTCTCTTATATTTTTTGGAATTGTGACAAAATTGCACATATATGGAAACATTTGGAAAGACTTGCCTCTAAAATTTCAAACAATAACATTAACCTAACTATACAAAACTGCCTTCTTTTCTCCCCTATAATAGGCCTTTTCCACTCCTAATATGAGGCTAATAGACACAATCTGTGTGGCAATTCACTGGCTAATTGCATTCCACTGGAAATCCCCATCAGTCCCATTAGCACACTTGAAAACAAGAATTAATAACATAAATCTTATGGAGAAAATATATCACACGATACAGAACTCGACCCATATATAGGGCTGCAACTAACAATTATTTTCATAATCGATTAGTTGGCCGATTATTGTTTCGATTAATCGGTTAGTAACCGTAAAAAAAGGTAATTTTGCTGCGATTTGCATTTTTTCATTATTTTTTTGCCCAATTTGTTGTTGGGCAGACTAAAAATCACAAATCATGGATATGAACATGTCACGTAGGAAACCATGTAAATGACCTGTAGTGTGTTTCTGCAAAAAGCACCAAAAAAACAGAGGTGTGACCCAGGCCTGAGATGTTTAGTAACATAATGGGGTTAAAAAAAAAAAAAAATTTGTACAAAAACAGCAAATAATCGCTGTAAGGGGTTCATTTTTTACTGTGGGACAGAGAAAGTAATATTTACAGTAGCGATGTGCTCTTTTTGTACTGTAAAGGCCTCATTTTTTTTTAACCCCATTATGTTACTGGCCGATTAATCGATTATGAAATTAATCGATTACCATTTTCATAATCGATTAGTTGTCGATTAATCGATTAGTTGTTTCGGCCCTACATATATATAATAAAAAATGGGACCCCTGGTTTGAACATTCCATTTCATTTTTCAACCCTGAGTGATATATCTAATCAAACTTGATTGAAGGATATTATATGTTGTACTAGTCAATAACTAGCTTGATGCCTATTTTCTGTATGTTCATAAACTAAGACATATTAATTCTACCTTAATACATAAGTTATTTTGATGGTCCTTATATGCAAAATGGCTTTCTGTAATTTTTCTATACATATGTCAATTTGTTGTTGTACCACCTTTTTTGTACCCAATAAAAAAAGTTTGTAAACAAATAAAAAAAAACGTATATAGGTGAATTTATGCTGTTTTGAATGCAAAGGGTGGTCACACCAAATATTGATTTGGATTTCTCTTCTGTTCATTTACTTTCCATTTTGTTAATGGATAAAAATAAACTATTAACACTTCTATTTCTGAAAGCATTCGGTATTTATAGCATTTTTTTCACACCTGCCCATAACTTTTGCACAGTAGTTTAACACCTTCCTTACTGGGCACATATACCCCCTTCCTGCCCAGGCGAAATTTCAGCTTTCGGCACTGCGTCGCTTTATCTGACAATTGCGCGGGCGTGCGACGTGGCTCCCAAACAAAATTTTACGTCCTTTTTTTCCCCATAAATAGAGCTTTCTTTTGGTGGTATTTGATCACCTCTGCGGTTTTTATTTTTTGCGCTATAAACCAAAAAAGAGCGACAATTTTGAAAAAAAACACTATTTTTTGATTTTTGCTATAATAAATATCCCATTTTTTTTTAAAAAAACTATTTTTTTCTCAGTTTAGGCCCATACGTATTCTTCTACATATTTTTGGTTAAAAAAATCGCAATAAGCGTATAGTGATTGGTTTGCGCAAAAGTTATAGCGTATACAAAATAGGGGATAGAATTCTGACATTTTTTTTATTATTTTTTTTTTTTTACTAGTAATGGCGGTGATCAGCAATTTTTATCATGACTGCGATATTGCGGCGGACACATCGGACACTTTTGACACCATTCACATTTATACAGCGATTAGTGCTATAAAAATGCACTGATTACTGTATAAATGTGACTGGCAGGGAAGGGGTTAACACTAGGGGGCGAGGAAGGGGTTAAATGTATGCCCTATGAGTGATTGCTACTGTGGGGGGAGGGGACTGACTGGGGGAGGTGACTGATCTGTGTCCCTATGTACAAGGGACACAGCATCGGTCTCCTCTCCCTGACAGGACATGGATCTGTGTGTTTACACACACAGATCCATGTCCTTGTCTGTGTACAGGCCGATCGCGGGTGCCTGGCGGACATCGCGGCCGCCAGGCACGCGCATCGGCATCTCAGTGATGCGCCGGGCGCGCGCGCCACCGGCGGCGCTCACGCGCCCCCCAGTGGCCGAAGGAGCGGAGGCCGTATAATGACGGCCTCCCGGCATTTAAGAACCACTTTGCGGCCGTCATTAGTCGTATGACGGGCGCGAAGTGGTTAAATCGCAGCAAAAAGGTGCAGGCATCTTTTATTTATTCTTTTTAATGCAGTACACTACAATGCTTGATAATTTACCATGCATTGTGGTTTGCTGCAAGGCATGTTGGGGTTCCATTACCAATGAATGGCACCTCAGCGCGCAATGTGCGTTTTTGAGTGCTGTGGCAATGTGCACAATATTGTGCCATTCTAAAGTTGCACATATGTAAATAAGGAATTTTGTTACATTTTTTTTCTTGGTACTATTGGGGGGGGGGGGATTTTCGGGAGATGGAGAAAGTTAGTTGTTAGCTGCAGCGGTTCTGCCATTTTCCACTCTGGTTATGCAGTGATCGTGCTTCCTGGATCTGGATCCAGCCTTTCCCCTCCCTGATGTAGCCCGGCTTTGGTTATTGCTGGCACTATCACAGTGAGTTTGGCCATTCTGACGATTTTTCCCATTTGTACTGTGTATTGGTTACATGTTTTATCAGCAATAAACTGTTTTTCATTTCACATGGATTTCATCTCCAATTGATTCCTTGCCACCTCCTGTATCTGCGCCTCCCAATTCTGTTGTTTTTAGTTGTTATACGAAGACAGGGGTGGGCAATTTATTTTTCCAAGGGCAGTGGCGGCCGGTGGTAATTTTTTTTACCACGAACACAACTTAATAATTTATCTTTCTCATTTTTATTTTTTTAACATCACAGAAACCTGACATTTTAACAGGGGTGTGTGAACTTTTTATATCCACTGTGTATGTATGTATGTGTGTATATATGTGTGTATGTGTATACAGTGGGTACGGAAAGTATTCAGACCCCCTTAAATTTTTCACTCTTTGTTATATTGCAGCCATTTGCTAAAATCATTTAAGTTCATTTGTTTCCCTCATTAATGTACACACAGCACCCCATATTGACAGAAAAACACAGAATTGTTGACATTTTTGCAGATTTATTAAAAAAGAAAAACTGAAATATCACATGGTCCTAAGTATTCAGACCCTTTGCTCAGTATTTAGTAGAAGCACTCTTTTGATCTAATACAGCCATGAGTCTTTTTGGGAAAGATGCAACATGTTTTTCACACCTGGATTTGGGGATCCTCTGCCATTCCTCCTTGCAGATCCTCTCCAGTTCTGTCAGGTTGGATGGTAAACGTTGCTGGACAGCCATTTTTAGGTCTCTCCAGAGATGCTCAATTGGGTTTAAGTCAGGGCTCTGGCTGGGCCATTCAAGAACAGTCACGGAGTTGTTGTGAAGCCACTCCTTCGTTATTTTAGCTGTGTGCTTAGGGTCATTGTCATGTTGGAAGGTAAACCTTCGGCCCAGTCTGAGGTCCTGAGCACTCTGGAGAAGGTTTTCGTCCAGGATATCCCTGTACTTGGCCGCATTCATCTTTCCCTCAATTGCAGCCAGTCGTCCTGTCCCTGCAGCTGAAAAACACCCCCACAGCATGATGCTGCCACCACCATGCTTCACTGTTGGGACTGTATTGGACAGGTGATGAGCAGTGCCTGGTTTTCTCCACACATACCGCTTTCATGTGTCTTGCATTGAGGAGAGGCTTCTGTCGGGCCACTCTGCCATAAAGCCCCGACTGGTGGAGGGCTGCAGTGATGGTTGACTTTCTACAACTTTCTCCCATCTCCCGACTGCATCTCTGGAGCTCAGCCACAGTGATCTTTGGGTTCTTCTTTACCTCTCTCACCAAGGCTCTTCTCCCCCGATAGCTCAGTTTGGCCGTACAGCCAGCTCTAGGAAGGGCTCTGGTCGTCCCAAACGACTTCCATTTAAGGATTATGGAGGCCACTGTGCTCTTAGGAACCTTAAGTGCAGCAGAAATTTTTTTGTAACCTTGGCCAGATCTGTGCCTTGCCACAATTCTGTCTCTGAGCTCCTCAGGCAGTTCCTTTGACCTCATGATTCTCATTTGCTCTGACATGCACTGTGAGCTGTAAGGTCTTATATAGACAGGTGTGTGGCTTTCCTAATCAAGTCCAATCAGTATAATCAAACACAGCTGGACTCAAATGAAGGTGTAGAACCATCTCAAGGATGATCAGAAGAAATGGACAGCACCTGAGTTAAATATATGAGTGTCACAGCAAAGGGTCTGAATTCTTAGGACCATGTGATATTTCAGTTTTTCTTTTTTAATAAATCTGCAAAAATGTCAACAATTCTGTGTTTTTCTGTCAATATGGGGTGCTGTGTGTACATTAATGAGGAAAAAAAATGAACTTAAATGATCTTAGCAAATGGCTGCAATATAACAAAGAGTGAAAAATTTAAGGGGGTCTGAATACTTTCCGTACCCACTGTATGTGTGTGTATATGTATGTGTGTGTGTGTGTGTGTGTGTATATATATATGTATATATATGTGTGTGTATATATATATATATATATATATATATATATATATATATACACACACAGTGCTGTAAAAAAGTATTTACCCCTTCCTGATTTTTTATTTTTTGCATATTTCTCACACTTAAATGATTTAAATCATCAAAATTTTTTAATATTACATGAAGATAACCCGAGTAAATCCAAGATGCAGTTTTTTAATTATTTAATTTATTAAGGGAAAAAAAGCTGTTCAAACCTGCCTGACCCTATGTGAAAAAGTAACTGCCCCCTCCTATGCTGAATCATGAATGAACTGTGATTAACCACAATTTTTTGGAAAGCTGAGTTAAATTTTACTTGCCACACCCAGACATGATTACTGCCAGACCTGTTGAATCAAGAAATCACATAAATAGAAGCTGTTTGACATGCTTGGCCAATCCATCACCGTTACCCTCAGCTTCTTTAGCAAGGCAGTGGTCGTCTTGGAGGTGTGTTTGGGGTCATTATCATGTTGGAATACTGCCCTGTGGCCAAGTCTCCTAAGGGAGGGGGTTAATGCTCTGCTTCAGTATGTCTTAGTACATGTTGACATTCATGGTTCCCTCAATGAACTGTAGCTCCCCAGTGCCGGAAGCACTCATGCAGCGCCAGACCATGACACTCCCACTACCATGCTTGACTGACTGTAGGCAAGACACACTTGTCTCTGTGTGGCAGCAACCAGGTGAGGAGTACACACTTGACACCATCTGAACCAAATAAGTTTATCTTGGTCTCATCAGACCACAGGACATGGTTCCAGTAATCCATGTCCTTAGTCTGCTTGTATTCAGCAAACTGTTTGCGGGCTTTCTTGTACATCATCTTTAGAAGAGGCTTCTTTCTGGGATGACAGCCATGCATACCAATTTGATGCAGTGTGCAGCGCGGTCTGAGAACTGACAGGCTGACCCCCCCCCCCACACCCCTTCAACCTCTGCAGCAATGCTGGCAGCACTCATACGTCTTTTTCCCAAAGACATCCTCTGGATATGACGCTGAGCACGTGAACTCTGTGGTCGAACGATGGCGAGGCCTGTTCTGAGTGGAACCTGTCCTGTTAAACCGCTGTATGGTCTTGGCCACCATGCTGCAGCTCAGTTTCAGGGTCTTGGCAATCTTCTTATAGCCTAGACCGTCTTTATGTAGAACAACAATTCTTTTTTTTTTTTTTTTTCAGATCCTCAGAGTTCTTTGCCACGAGGTGCCATGTTGAACTTCTAGTGACCAGTATGAGAGAGTGAGAGCGATAACACCAAATTTAACACACCTGCTCTCCATTCACACCTGAGACCTTGTAACACTAACGAATCACATGATGCTGGGGTGGAAAAATGGCTAATTGTGCCCAATTCAAACATTTACACTTAGGGGTGTACTCACTTTTGTTGCCAGCGGTTTAGACATTAATGGCTGTGTGTTGTTATTTTGAGGGGACAGCACATTTTCACTGTTATACAAGCTGTACACTGACTACTTTACATTGTAGCAAAGTGTAATTTCTTCAGTGTTGTCACATGAAAAGATATAATAAAATACAAAAATGTGAGGGGTGTACTCACTTTTGTGAGATACTGTATATATGTGTGTGTGTGTGTGTGTTATCCATGATTTTCCAGCTCCCAAAATGCTTTTACTGTTTTTTGAGGTTAAACCAATACATTAAAGTTATGAAAAGAAAATGTTTGGAGGGTTGAGCACCTAGGTGCTCTGGGATTTTTAAACGGTGTTCGAAAAGAATGGCTTATAAAGAAATATATGTAAAAAATTGACAACATTTATTGAATAATTTTTTAAAAAGGAAACAGACATGCATATAGTAAAAAGACCATCCACATACATATATGACAAAGAAATCACAGCATATGATAAGCTAGCGTCGAGAGTCACTCTACTAGTTTCGCTCACTGAGAGCTTCTTCAGGAGTTTATTGACAATAAACGCAGATCATACTGGAAGATAAAGTTTGCATATGTCAGGCAACAATGTATGTACAGCAAGTCCGTTATACAAAAGACATAAAGAGCAATGAATTGTGATACAAAATAATCAAAAAAGAGCACATAATATTAATAGAGTATGATAATATAAAAAAAATATGTTATATGTTCGTAATCATGATCTGAGTAACAGAATAAAACTCGCCACAAGACTCAAAATCGCACATAAGCAGAAGGTCACAGAGACATACTCAAATTCCCAAGGGTAAACAGGACCGGCCACTGCGGAGAAAGGACCATCCCAGGCATCAAGGCCATAGAGAGCAAAGATGATAGAACAGAGTAGAACCTGAGAATTTAGGTAAGACATAACAAGAACACAATCTCAGTGTCTGACCTAAGTCAAGAAAACATCGAGCAAAGGTTCAAAGAAATATAATAATATAAGGTACAAAGCCAAAATGTAAAAATTAATTAATGAATAGAACACATACCTGAAACAAACAGGTACAGCATAAAAAATGCCAATCTGGTTGTTAAGATAAAGACTTGTCAGGCTCGGTCAGTAGCTAAGATAGCAAAAGATTGAATTGTGGACAAACAACCTCAGCTGAACATCCAGCATACGTGAGAGCACATCTCATGCTGTGAAAAAATTTTTTCTTCATATTATCATACTCTATTAATATTATGTGCTCTTTTTTGATTATTTTGTTTCACAATTCATTGCTCTTTATGTCTTTTGTATAACGGACTTGCTGTACATCCATTGTTGCCTGACATATGCAAACTTTATCTTCCAGTATGATCTGCGTTTATTGTCCATAAACTCCTGAAGAAGCTCTCAGTGAGCGTAACTAGTAGAGTGACTCTCGACGCTAGCTTATCATATGCTGTGATTTCTTTGTCATATATGTATGTGGATGGTCTTTTTGCTATATGCATGTCTTTTTCCTTTTTAAAAAATTATTCAATACATTTTGTAAATTTTTTACATATATTTCTTTATAAGCCATTCTTTTCGAACACCGTTTAAAAATCCCAGAGCACCTAGGTGCTCAACCCTCCAAACATTTTCTTTTCATAACTCTAACGGGATGAGGTGTTCCATATCTGTGTGAGATGGGCCTCATTTTAAAACAATATTTGATCCGGGTGTTACCCACCCATTTTTCCCCATGTGAGGCCTTCTCATTCACAGATTATCATTATCTATTATTGATGTACTATATGCACAATTAACTTGTTGTTTTATACACATTTGAAAACGTGAGTTTTGTATGCATTGTATCTTTTCTTTACTTTTTCTTTGCTTTGCTGTTGTTTTTTGTGTCTCCTCTATATAGGGCGGCTACTCTTAGCAGCCTTATAATCTGTTTTGTCCCTACCTCTTTTGTTTTGTTTTATTCAGTTTGTTCAGAACATCATGTCAGACTATTGTGGAAATGCCTTTGAGGGCCTCATGGACAGGATCCACAAAGCTCAAAATTCAGCCAGTGGGGGCCTGTCCATGTATCGTTTTATTCAAAGGCTGCAATGTATGCTGGAAAGAAAATCGAGATTGTTCTGGAACAGGTGGTATTTTTCCAAATACATTGAAGATAACATTGTTCCATGGGGTTTGAGAGTTCAGATCTTTCCGACTTTAGATCACATTGAACCCGAATTTAAAATTGAATGGGAAAAGAATTTGCAATCGAACTCTATACAAATGATGCAATTGTTGAACAAACAATAAACCATTGATTTGAATTCGGTTGATTTGGAAATTTAAAGCCTTTATGAGGCCAATGGGTCAATCATCTTGGATGAATCTTTCTCTGGTAGAGAAGCCACTTTAAAAGTGGATCTTGAAAATTATGTCGCTACCATTTTTAAAAAACAAAGAGAAAAAATTCATCAGGGACAAACTGTCCTATGACAACTCTCAGGCTTACAATTGGGGGGGTACCTCCAAAAACCGCAGACGATTCCAAAACAAGAAACAAACTCCCAATGAATTTTCGAATGATGCAACTGAATCTGATTCCTCTGTCTCTTCTCTCCCTCCTGTACAGGTAATTGATCACATCACTACTACCAAAACTCACGACTTCTTTAAGCCAAAAAATGGTAAAGGTAGCTCTAAATCTACTTCTTCACAACGTACACAGCGTTCCCGTGCACCTATAAATACTCGAGCAACCACTGCCAAAAACCCACCTACCGGCGCACCGGGACACTCGGAATCACTTCTATCCACGGCTTTTCCTTCACATTCTCCAGCATTTCCTTCACTTTCTCAGGTAAGCACCAATTCTTCTATTCCTTCACCAACGGATTTTCGTCCGGCCCAAATTTTTTCACAACCGGTACAGGATCAGAGGCGAGTGGGAGGCCTGGAATCTCAGATTCAGAAGACCCTCAAACCAAACTGCAGGTGATTAATTTGTCATCCACAGAATTATCATTGGACCAGATAGCAGTTCTACAATTAGGTCTCAATTTCTGTCCAACTGACAAAGTGGATAAATTTGAATTTATCAAAGATCTCAATCTCTTTTCACATAGATTATTATTCAAGGTTTTGTATGACAAACCCCAATTCTCTGTCCAAACCCCCAACTTTTCAAATCCTCTCTGGAAGGAGATGACGTTGGAGGATATAAGGGCCATGGAGGAATTGATGGAGTTATGGGAGGAGGGCAATATTGATTCTACAGAATTTGAGGAGGCTGCTCATTTTGATTTGGTCTCCCCCTCCTCATCCTCCTCCTTTTCCTCCTCAGTGCCTTTTTCCTTCTCTATGGCCCCCAGTTTGACCTCAGTGAAATCGAAACCCAAAGACTACAAACCCAGATCGAGGATGTTTCCTGCCTTACAGGGAAATCCAAACATCTGGGCATTTACCAAACAGGTCACCAAGGAAATTTGTCAGACGAAGTGGCAAAACCTTTCCCAGTCTAATCTGAATGACAGTCAACTGGAGGCATTGTCAGTTCTACAACGCAACCAGGATATTGTCATCAAGCCCTCCGACAAGGGGGGCAACTTGGTGGTTATGGACACAGGTATGAGAATATGGTTTGGGATATCCTTAACAACAAGGAATGGTATCGTAAGGTGTCGACTAGTCACCTTAGCCTAACCCAGACCCGCTATCGATACCTATTGGGCAATGCATATCATAAGGGACTCATTACCAAGAAAACATGGGAATTTCTGAATGTAACGGGAAGGCCCGTGGGACTCAGAATCGCTTAGGAAGTATGAAATACCCTTGCGCCAGCTTCCCCAATGGCTCTTATGTGTCAATCACCCTGTGTCTCTATTAGGGGCACAGGGTGAATGAAAACCCCAATATGGTCTATGATGGCCATATTCAATGCTGTACATACATTTTATCTAGATTGGGTCTGTAATATTCATCCACCATATTCCCCAGGATATCTGCAAAGAACTCTCTACTGTTTGATTATGACCTCAACAGGTTAATTGGAAAGTGACGCCTTCATGATGTTTAGACACATACTCTTAGATGCTAATATCATCACCGACAGCCCTGACTTTGTGTAATCATTGCTGTGAGGAATTAAGGTAATTTGCATTCTATTGTTCAGTATGACTTGGGAAGGTCTGGTGTGAATAGAAGTAATTAACCCTATACTTGTGTGTATTGTAAAGGCAGACTGGGATTTACAATACAAAGGGATTTAAGATGTAAAGGGTTTAGAACCTGTTGTCGCCAGACAGACTGGCTGCCAACCCTTTGTGGGAAGATGTGTATTGGAGATCGTATATTCTATTGTGTTGGGATCTTTTGAAGCCTAGCAGACGTCAGGATGAGGTGTTGAGTTTTGGGATGTGTGGGTGGAGCTGGGCCCTTGTTCATGTTAAATCATGTGCCCTGAATTGTGTATAAAGTTACAATGTTTGGCATTAATAAATTCATTCCTACTACAGAAGAGACAGAGTGCGTCTCGTCTTCTTCCAGAGGGGTCGGCTCCTATAGGAAAGGGTCGTTTAGCTGTGGATATCGGTAGCGAGTGGATGTGTGTCTAGGAGAGGGAACATCGTAAACGGCGTTAATACTCCTTGAGATTGGGGTGCCGTTACATTGGTGGCAGCAGTGGGATTTTCCCTCCAGTTCCTGGGACACTCAAAACCACCACAGTGAATGAGCAGCTATGCAGCCGAAGGAGGGTGATGCAGGACCCTGGTCAGTTGAAGATTTGTTTCAGCAACGAGTGCGACAGCGGTTGGCATTGTATGGTGCTAACCCATCAGAGACCGCCATACGGGAAGCCATTAGAGACATCGAGCGGCAGGATGAGTGGCAACATGAGCAGAGAATGGCGCAAATACGGCAATCGGGGACAACGCCTAAAGAACCAGCCGCCATGGAAGAGGAATTCGGAAGGAGGTTGCGAGAGATGCAGGGAGGAGAAGCAGGCCATCTCCCCCCCCCCAACAGTTAACCAGAGCAGATGGTGTGGAGTCCCCAGCAGAAGTGCTGGCAACAGGGCAGAGTGATACCCACCTCTGCCCAGCACCGGAAACCACTGTGGAGTTTCAGGGAGCCGGGGCAGTTGGCCCCTCTCCCCAGCAACAAGCTGAGGCAGTAAAGCTTTTACTCCCAGCTGAATCACTGGCAGCAGGGCAGAATGCTACTGGCCGCTGCACACAACTTCCACTTGAGCGGATATCGGTGGATGGGACTGCGGTCTCCACTCACAGCAACCCAGCAGAAGAGCTGGCAACAGAGCCGAGCGCCACGGGCCTTGGCTCCCAACTAACAGAAGAGGGAGTTCCTGTGGTATTGGATGGGACTTCAGTCCTCACTGACACAACCCCAGAAAATGGTGTGACACTGAGACAGGAGGATGTCAGCCTTGCTTTGCAAGCACTGGGAGATTTTCACCTACCACAAGTGGATGGGACTTCAGTCTCCACTTGTATACCACAGGGATGCCAGGCAGTCGACCCAGATCCCCAACAGCATGACGGACTGAGCCCAGTCACCCTGTCTTCTCTCCAGCGGCAGAAAGGACTCCAGGGAGAAGGGCCAGTCCAGGCCTCTCCCCAGCGGCGGGTGTGTTCTCTGAGAGAGGCAGAGGTTGGCTGGGTAAGCGATTCTCTGTTTGGAGAAATTTATTTGGGGTACTGTGTGGATACCGGCATTAGAAGAAGGGACCTATGGACTAACTTCGGAGTCAACCCGTCTGGGGTTCCCCCCTCTGTTAGTCTCCTGCCGAAAGGGGAGAGATGTAACGGGAAGGCCCGGGGGACTCAGAATCGCTTAGGAAGTATGAAATACCCTTGCGCCAGCTTCCCCAATGGCTCTTATGTGTCAATCACCCTGTGTCTCTATTAGGGGCACAGGGTGAATGAAAACCTCAATATGGTCTATGATGGCCATATTCAATGCTGTACATACATTTTATCTAGATTGGGTCTGTAATATTCATCAACCATATTCCCCAGGATATCTGCAAAGAACTCTCTACTGTTTGATTATGACCTCAACAGGTTAATTGGAAAGTGACGCCTTCATGATGTTTAGACACATACTCTTAGATGCTAATATCATCACCGACAGCCCTGACTTTGTGTAATCATTGCTGTGAGGAATTAAGGTAATTTGCATTCTATTGTTCAGTATGACTTGGGAAGGTCTGGTGTGAATAGAAGTAATTAACCCTATACTTGTGTGTATTGTAAAGGCAGACTGGGATTTACAATACAAAGGGATTTAAGATGTAAAGGGTTTAGAACCTGTTGTCGCCAGACAGACTGGCTGCCAACCCTTTGTGGGAAGATGTGTATTGGAGATCGTATATTCTATTGTGTTGGGATCTTTTGAAGCCTAGCAGACGTCAGGATGAGGTGTTGAGTTTTGGGATGTGTGGGTGGAGCTGGGCCCTTGTTCATGTTAAATCATGTGCCCTGAATTGTGTATAAAGTTACAATGTTTGGCATTAATAAATTCATTCCTACTACAGAAGAGACAGAGTGCATCTCGTCTTCTTCCAGAGGGGTCGGCTCCTATAGGAAAGGGTCGTTTAGCTGTGGATATCGGTAGCGAGTGGATGTGTGTCTAGGAGAGGGAACATCGTAAACGGCGTTAATACTCCTTGAGATTGGGGTGCCGTTACACTGAATATATCCTCTCCCCGAATACCTACACTCTATTCCTTGCCCAAAGTCCATAAAAACTTATCTACCCCTCCTGGACGGCCCATAGTCTCGGGAAACGGTTTGCTAACTGAAACGGCGAGTCAGTTGGTGGACGATTTCCTGAGGCCACATGTTGAGGGTCTTGCTTCCAATTTACAGGACACCACGGACCTACTTAGGGCCCTGGATGGTGTCCATTTACCGATGGGCCCGTGGTTGGTGGCCTTGGATGTTGAGGCCCTGTACAACTCTATACCCCACAAATTGGGGGTGCAGGTTATGGAGATCTTCATTTCTGAGGGACATGATGCTCCTAAAGCCTACAATTGCTTTGTATTGGACCTTTTGGAGTTCATCCTCTCTAACAATATTTTTTTGTTTTTTTTGTTTGGAGGGTCCCACTACCTCCAGATACAGGGGTAGCCATGGGGACCAAGTGTGCCCCCTCTTATGCCAACTTGTATCTGGGGGGGTGGGAACGGGAGCTTTTTTTCAGTGACAATTTGCAGCCCATTTTTGAACATATACCACTCTGGAGAAGATTCATTGATGACATCTTCTTCATCTGGACTGGCCCCAAGGATTTTCTTTTATCTTTTCTGGGAAGCCTCAAGGTGAATGCCTACAATCTTAAGTTCACCTTTGAGATGGACCAGACAAAACTGAATTTTCTTGATATTAACATCTTTGTCCAAGAGGATGGTACCCTTGGCACGTCCCTTTTTCGGAAGCCCTCCGCCTGCAACTCAGTGTTGCACGCGGAGAGTTCCCACCCCAGATCTCTTATCACCAGTGTGCCTTATGGGCAGTATCTGAGATTACACCGTAATTGTAGCAACAACAGTGACTTTGAGACACAAGCCAAGTTGCTTAGGACCCGTTTCCAGAAACGGGGCTATAGCAACAAGTGCTTGAAGAGGGCATATGCACGTGCTAAACAACACGATAGGAAATCTCTCCTACACGATCCAAAAACTCCAAAATCCTAACCCGGGGGTCCGGTTAATTACTAAATTCAGGGGCCAGCATAAACAAATGAGATCAATACTGGACAAATATTGGTACCTTCTTACAAGTGATGACTTGATATCTAAACATATCAAGCCATATCCGGAAATCACTTATAAAAGGGCTTTGGTTTGGTTCATAGCCATCACACTTTTCCATCTTCACCCTCTCGGGATCTAAGGGGCACCAGACCGTGTCACAGATGCCATTTCTGTAGGTACATCCATTCTTCACAATTTGTGGTTCTTCCGAATGAACATACCTACAGACCACGCTTTTCTGTGACATGTCAATCTGTAGGCATCGTGTATATAATGCAGTGTGAATGCAAGGCCTTCCACGTAGGGATAACTAAGAGACCCTTCTTTCATAGGATCCGTGATCATGTTGCCCTCAATAAGAAAAGGATAGAGACCCCTATAAGTCGCCACATGGGTCTCTTTCATTCATTTGATGGCTCAAAAATGCATTTTTCGGCCTTAGAACATATACCCTCTGGTGATAGGGGTGGAGATTATGACAAGGCTTTGCTTCAAAAGGAAGCCAAATGGATTCACAATCTCTCTGCTTTGACATCACCTGGCCTGAATGATGCTTTCAGTTTCAAGCCTTTTCTTTAATTTATTTTATTTTCTCTCTTCTCTCTCTTTGTATACAATGTGTATTATTTTATTAGATGTATCTAAGATTCTGTATCATGATCTGTGCATTGGTATTTCGTTGTTGAATCATGACCTGGTCTGACAGAATTGTCTCCATGTACTCATTAAATCGCACTGATTTATATAGTTGTCAACTGTTCAAACACAACCGGTTGACTTCTTTACTTTATTACATTAGCATGAAGGCCACAGTTAAATATAATCCCCATTTTCTTTACTTACCCATTTATTATTTTTTGGAATAAAAACATCCTTTTTTCCGGGACTCCACGTTGTTTTGTTTTTTTTACCATCCGGCTTTCATCGCCATACGGACGCCCGGGGTGCTCATTTATAGGCAGGTATAATGCCAGTCACCTGCCCATTAGCGTACCCCACTTGTTGCACCCATGTTGTTTCATTCCTGGCATCCCCCGCTTTTTTTTAGGGCAAGACCTATTTCCAAACTGGCAATGACATGTATTGGCCGCCAGTTCTTTCCCACACTGCTTTGGTCCATCCAGCAGCTTTCCCTTAATCGAGATGGCGCCGTCTGCCTCTGATGACGCAACGCCGCTGGTGTCTCTGCACACGCGGCATTTGTTGTCCTCATGCATGGCACCATCCTTTGACCTTGGTATGCCGGACATGCGCACTTGGTGTGCTCAATACTTCCGCTTCCCGGAGGTGACATCAGACGCCGCCGGGTTGGAGAGCTTAAGAGTGCGGTCTTCACCGCAATCACTGACAGGACAAACTCCCGTTCGTGGGGAGAGGTTGCTACTCTGTCAAACCAGTGTCCAGCATCTTATTATCACCTCAGGTAAGTTATTTTCTATTTAGGTGCTTTTGGGATAGGGATCATTTTTTAATGATCCATTCCCAATTTAACCAATGTATTTTAGAAACCCTAAGGAAAAACATTTTTCCTGACTTTTTTTCTTTTCTCTTTTTTCTTACTACGCTCAGCATGAGATGTGCTCTCACGTATGCTGGATGTTCAGCTGGGGTTGGTTTGTCCACAATTCAATCTTTTGCTATCTTAGCTACTGACCGAGCCTGACAAGTCTTTATCTTAACAACCAGATTGGCATTTTTTATGCTGTACCTGTTTGTTTCAGGTATGTGTTCTATTCATTAATTAATTTTTACATTTTGGCTTTGTACCTTTATATTATTATATTTCTTTGAACCTTTGCTCGATGTTTTCTTGACTTAGGTCAGACACTGAGATTGTGTTCTTGTTATGTCTTACCTAAATTCTCAGGTTCTACTCTGTTCTATCATCTTTGCTCTCTATGACCTTGATGCCTGGGATGGTCCTTTCTCTGCAGTGGCCGGTCCTGTTTACTCTTGGGAATTTGAGTATGTCTCTGGGACCTTCTGCTTATGTGCGATTTTGAGTCTTGTGGTGAGTTTTATTCTGTTACTCAGATCACGATTACGAACATATAAAAATGTTTCTTTATATTATCATACTCTATTAATATTATGTGCTCTTTTTTGATTATTTTGTATCACAATTCATTGCTCTTTATGTCTTTTGTATAACGGACTTGCTGTACATTCATTGTTGCCTGACATATGCAAACGTTATCTTCCAGTATGATCTGCGTTTATTGTCTATAAACTCCTGAAGAAGCTCTCAGTGAGCGAAACTAGTAGAGTGACTCTCGACGCTAGCTTATCATATGCTATGATTTCTTTGTCATATATGTATGTGGATGGTCTTTTTACTATATGCATGTCTGTTTCCTTTTAAAAAAAATATTCAATCAATTTTGTCAATTTTTTACATATATTTCTTTATAAGCCATTCTTTTCGAACACCGTTTAAAAATCCCAGAGCACCTAGGTGCTCAACCCTCCAAACATTTTCTTTTCATAACTCTAACGGGATGAGGTGTTCTATATCTGTGTGAGATGGGCCTCATTTTAAAACAATACATTAACCACTTCCCTACCCAGCCATAGTCAAATGACGTCCACAGATGGGATCTCCCATCCTGGGTGGACGTCATATGACGTCCTGGCTTTGTAGGGGGATATCTGAATGATGCCTGCAGCTAGAGGCATCATTCAGATATCCTTTTGAAGTGCCGGCGATCCTGCGCACCATAAGAACAATCATAGCGGCGGTTCCGCCGCTTGATCGTTCTTATAGGCGGCGGGAGGGGACATCCCCCCTCCCGCCGCCATCCGGTGCTTCTCCGGGCTCTCCCGTGCGATCGGGGACCCGGAGCGAATCTTCCGGCGCCGTTGGTGGGTCACGTGACGAGCATAGAGATGACTGGTGACCAGATGGTCACCAGTCATCTCTATGATCGTCGGAGGCCCGGGCGCGATGTGATGACGTCACGCCCGGGTCCTCAAATGTAAACAAAGCCGCCATTGCGGCTGTAAGTATGACACCAGTGAAAAAATGTTCACTGATCTCATGCTTTCCAGCCTGGAGAGATGTGGGGTCTTATTGACCCCGCATCTCTCAATAAAGAGGACCTGTCACACACATTCCTATTACAAGGGATGTCCCCGGTAGCTCGCGATCAGAAGCGAATGCACACGTAAGTCGCCCACATATGTAAACGCAGTTCAAACCACATATGTGAGGTATCGCCGCGTGCGTTAGAGCGCGTGCAACAATTCTAGCACTAGACCTCCTCTTTAATTCTAACCTGGTAACCTGTAAAAAAAATTAAAGCGTCGCCTATGGAGATTTTTAAGTACCGAAGTTTGGCGCCATTCCATGAGTGTGCGCAATTTTAAAGCGTGACATGTTAGGTATCTATTTACTCGGCGTAACATCATCTTTCATATTTTCCCAAAAAATTGGGCTAACTTTACTGTTTTGTTATTTTTTAATTAATGAAACCATTTAAAAAAAAAAAAAGGCGTTTGAAAAATTGTTGTGCAAATATCGTGCAAGAAAAAAAATTGCAATGACCGTCATTTTATTCCCTAGGGTGTCTGCTAAGAAAACATATATAATGTTTGGGGGTTCTGAGTAATTTTCTAGCAAAAGAATGATAATTTGTACATGTAGGAGAGAAGTGCTAGAATAGGCCCGGTATTAAAGTGGTACAAAAAGCCCTGTATTGAAGTGGTTAAAGTGTTTGTTACCCCAACATTTCGTATTCCTGATATGTGCCTGCTGTACCATGTACTTGTATGAAGATGTATCCCTTTCTCCTTGTATTGCTTCCTTTGTATTAAATCCCTAAACACACTAAGCGGGAGAACACGCAGTGGTCAGTTCTCTAGCTAAGCTGGGAACTCGGCCTCCTCTACTCCAATGATCAGACTTGTCCTGACACACCCCCCCTGCACAGTCTTTCACTAGGAAGATCAGCGCACTGCTGTTTCTCCTCCCCCAGCTCTTATGCAGCTAAGAACAAAGAGAATGTGATCTCTTATTAAAAAAAAAATGGTGAAAAAAGGTATAATCTATTTTTTTATTCCACAAATGTTTTGCCTTTCATTTTTATTTTTAACTGAATGGGTTGTTTTACAAGGTGAGGTTTTACAATCATTTTAATTAGGATTATTTATCATTTGGTCTAGTGCTTCTTCCATTGTTGCAAGTTTCTTTCTAGTAACCTGCTGGGTACACACATGCTTTCTTTTTAATATTTTTGTTATTGCATTATAGAAATGTGTAGATTCACCGCTAGATGGAGCTCTGTATTTACCTGGAATCACGTATCAATGCTTAAAGCAGATGTCCAACTTTACTTTCACTTTAACTAGTTTTTGCACAAAGCTGGCCCAAACAAACTATTTCCTTCACTAATGTGTGCCCGTTGGGCATACGGTATAAACTGTATGTAGCCTTAGCTACATACAGTATACAGCACTGAGTTTCAGGAGTGAGAGAAGTCCTTCCTGTCTTTCACCCACAACAAAAAAGCGTAGGGCTGAGTGGCACTCATCCATTTAAAGGCAGCTTTACATTCTATCAATGAATACAAAGCTTCTGGCCAACTCAGAGAGGCAGGCTGATGGTGTCATTATCTCTGACTTGGCCAATTAGAGGAAGCTTTGTATTAATTGGTATAATCTAAAGCTGCCTATGAATGGCTCAGTACCACTCAGCCCTACGCTATTTTGTTCCGGGTGTGAGACAGAAAGGTCTTTTGTCTCACACCCAGAACTCCATGCTGTTTAAACTGTATGTAGCCTCAACAACATACAGTAATAAGCACACCCACTAGGCACACATGTTAATAAATTAAAAAGTTTGTTTGGGCCAAGATGCCCCAAATTAACTAAAGTGAATGTAAACCTGGACATCTGATGTAATTATAACTGAAGGCAAATCTACTTTTTTATTTTATTTCTAAAATGACAATTTCTGACAAGAACTTGCCTCCCCCAGATATTGTACCTCTATCATGTTGACTTGATGCTTGTTGGGCTTAATCGTCAGGCTGGCTGAAAGCAAGCATAATTAACAATAATGGCACCCACGTGCATCTTCAAAGGTGT
This sequence comes from Rana muscosa, assembly GCA_029206835.1. Classification (NCBI taxonomy): domain Eukaryota; kingdom Metazoa; phylum Chordata; class Amphibia; order Anura; family Ranidae; genus Rana; species Rana muscosa. The sequence goes on from CM055117.1 coordinate 431,810,600, forward strand.
GAGAGGGAAACGCGCACGGAATGTGCCTTTCCGACATTGCCTTATAATGTGAACCGGCTTTAAAGTGTAAGTTCACCTTTACAGAAAATATGTAAGGTGAACTTACACTGGAGCCATCCCCCCGATCACCGGTTGTGAGACATCGGGTCGCCGCTTTACCGGTCCAGGGATTTGAAATCCCGCGGCATTCTCTCCTCTTCTCCAGCGCTGACAGGGTGGGCTAGGCAGTTTCTGACTGCCTCCTATACGTAACTTTGAGGTACGTTTAGGAGATTAAGCTGCAGGGATTTCAAATCCCCGGACTGGAGAAGCGTCGACTGAATGTGTCACAGCAGGTGATCGCAGAACTTCATTTTTAGTGCAGCATTTTTAGTGCATTTTGCAGATTTGCACTACAGAACTTGTTTCATAGGAAACCATGTTAAATGGACTGTAGTGCAAATCTGCAAAATGCACTAAAAATGCATAGGTGTGAATCAGGCCTAAGTTCACCTTACAGATTTTCTTACTTTCCCTTTAGGGAGGATCTGTACTGTGGAAATTGTGCCCAAAAAAGGCAAGTGGAGTAGTAATCGTATTGCGTAAGGGTGCTCTACAGTTGATCTTTGCCCTATTACTGACTGACCATGCCATGTTGCACACTGTGGCGCTCTCTCGAGGTGACTCAAAAGTAAAAGATATAGATGCCACTGGTCAGGATAGGAGCCCATCCAAGCTGCAGGCTTCAAGCTTCAGCAAGGTAGAAAATGTGTCCATGAACCACATAACCCAAAGCAGACCTGTGTGAGAGAATGAATAGCAGCCTCAATCTGGGCTCTGGCCAGGCTATGCCCCCAACGCATTTTGCTTTGTTTCCTGGAGCTTAATCATTGGGAAACATGTTGGGGGCATGGCTGCCACTTTCTCTTTTTGAAGATGAAATCTTTTTAACTCTAGACGTAAAGAGTGCCCCCTTCTCCTCTATGATGGCCTTTTAAAGTGAATAACTCAACACCAAGTATACTATATGAATCACTTATGTATTTGTACATGTTGATCATATCCTCCCTTTCTTTTTCTCAAGAGAGAATAAATTCAGCTCCTCTAATTTATCTATCTAGGAGTGAAGTGTTAAAATCTGAATGATGCCACCACTGGATAAATTCAAATACAGTATATAACCTATTTAGTTATAGTTATTTGTTTCAACTAACTGTAGTTGTAATTTTTATACTGCTTTAGTGATATACTGGTTTTAACCCCTTTGCTGACCAGCGCACGATGATATACGTTGGCACAATGGCACGGCTGGGCAAATAGGCGTACCTGTACATCCCCTTTAAATCGCGGCATTGTGGGCGCGCGCCGATCGTGTCACGGAGCGGCAGAACGGGGAGATGCAAATGTAAACAAGGCATTTCCCTGTTCTGCCTAGTAACATGACAGGGATCTACTGCTCCCTGTCAGCGGGAGCAGTGATCTCTGTCATGTTCTAGTGAGACCATCCCCCTACGGTTAGAATCACTCCCTAGGACACACTTAACCCCTTGATCACCCCCTAGTGTTTAACCCCATTCCCTGCCAGTGTAATTTACACAGTAATTAGTGCATTTTTATAGCACTGATCGCTGTATAAACGACAATGGTCCCAAAGTAGTGTCAAAAGTGTCCGATGTGTCCGCCATAATGTCGCAGTCACGATAAAAATCGCAGATCGCCGCCATTACTAATTTTAAAAACAATATAAAAAAATGGCATAAATCTATCCCCTATTTTGTAGATGCTATTACTTTTGCGCAAACCAATCAATAAACACTTATTGCGTTTTTTTTTTTACCAAAAATATGTAGAAGAACACATATCGCTCTAAACTGAGAGAGACATTTTTTTTCTTTATATATCTTTGGGGGATATTTATAATAGCAAAAAGTAAAAAATATAGCTTTTTTAAAAAAAATTGTTGCTCCTTTTTTTGTTTTATAGCGCAAAAAATAAAAAACGCAGAGGTGATTAAATACCACCAAAAGAAATCTCTATTTGTGTGAAAAAAAGGACGCCAATTTTGTTTGGGTGCAATGTCGCACGACCGCACAATTGTCAGTTAAAACGACGCAGTGCCGTATCGCAAAAAGTGCTCTGGTCAGGAAGGGGTAAATCCTTCCGGGGCTGAAGTGGTTAAAGTTCATAAACTAGTTTTCACTGATTTAAGATGCCGATCCTGCTTCTGGATGACACAGACATGATTATTCATTACCTTAGCTAAATGAACAAGCTAATAAATAAACTTGGGCACTTCTTACACAGAAATACACTGATCAGCCTTAACCTTAAGATCACTGACAGGTAAAGTGAGTAACATTGTTGTCGTTGTTACAATGACATCTGAAAGTCAGTGATATATATTAGACAGCAAGTAAACATGATGCCCATTATGTTGATGTGTTGAAAGCAGAAAACAATTGGCATTGCAGTTTGTTGTGTATGGGGCTGCATAGCTGGAGATCAATCAGGGTGTTCATGCTGACCCATGTCCACAGGCAAAAGCACCTGGGCAAGTGAGCATCAGAACTGGACCACAGAGTAATGGAAGAAGGTGGCCTGGTCTGATAAATCACGTTTTCTTTAACATTATGTGGATGGCCAGGTGTGTGTGTTTATGTCACTTACCTGGGGAAGAGATGGAACTAGTATGCCATATGGGAAGAAGGCAAGCCAATAGAGGCAGTGTGATGCTTTGAGTAATGTTCTGTTGGGAAACCTTGGACCCTGTAATTCATGTAGATGTTACTTTGACACATACCGCCTACCTAAACATTGTTGATGACCAAGTACACCCCTTCATGGAAATGGTGTTCCATGATGGCAGAAAGAATAATGCACGCTCCCACACTGCAAAAATGGTTCACGAATGGTTTGAGGAACACAACAATGAGTTTGAGCATCTGTGGGATGTGCTGGAAAAACAAATCTGATCCATGGAGACCCCACCTCACAACTTATAGAACTTAAAAGATATGCTACTGACTTGGTGCCAGATATGACAGCATACATTCACAGGTCTAGTGACGTCCATGCTGTGACAGGTCAGGGCCGTTTTGGCAGTAAAAATGGGGACCTACTCAAAATCACGTGGGACATCGAAATGTTATGGCTTATCTGTGTATGTCCCATATTTCTATGTAAGTGGGAACAAAATATATGTTTGTTTCAGTAATACTAATACAGTGTGCATGTATGTGTGTGTATAATATTTTGTTTCTTCTCTTAGAATGACGTCAGATTGGTGATTTACAGTGTCTCACAAAAGTGATTACACCCTCACATTTTTGTAAATATTTTATTATATCTTTTCATGTGACAAAAATGAAGAAATTACACTTTGCTACAATGTAAAGGAGTGAACGGTACAGCTTGTATAACAGTGTAATTTGGCTGTCCCCTCAAATTACTCCACACACAGCCGTGTCTAAACCGCTGGCAACAAAAGTGAGTACACCTCTAAGTGAAAATGTCCAAATTGGGCCTAAAGTGTCAATATTTTGTGTGGCCACCATTATTTTCCAGCACTGCCTTAACCCTCTTGGGCATGGAGATCACCAGAGCTTCACAGGTTGCCACTGGAGTCCTCTTACACTCCTCCATGACGACATCACAGAGCTGGTGGATGTTAGAGACCTTGCACTCGTCCACCTTCCATTTGAGGATACCGCACAGATGCTCAATAGGGCTTAGGTCTGGATGGCCAGTCCATCACCTTTGTCCTCAGCTTCTTATTTACAAATAAGTGAGGGGTGTACTCACTTTTGTGAGGTACTGTATTTGCAGCAATCCACATCTCCCCATCTAAAATATGTAATAGGTGTTTTGTATAAAGTCACTAAATGGCTATATTTTCAGCAATTTTTAGTTTAGTTCCTCAGTGATTAGGTTTTAGCAGCTTTCCATGTCCGCAACAAGATTGCCAGTGACAATCGCTCTTCATTCAAGTCTATGATCTTAGCTACAAATTGCTGAAGGAGAGCGATTTCTGGACGAGCACACCAACCAAGTGCTATAGTACTAGTTTGAATTGTAGCAACAATTTGTTTCTTAGAAATCAAATCTCTTTTCACTATACAGACTTAAAGTATAATTAAAGGCAAAACGTATTTTCTAGTTTTGGATAGAGTGGAGAGGGATTAGGACACTTGTCAGTTTTTATTGCAGTCTGTGCCCCCATTAGGAAGATTCGCCCTCTCTATTTGTCCTGTTTACTATTATCATTGTAAGTATAGGTTAAAGAAAATTTCAAATTGAGGGTTGTCCCAAGAAAAGTAATAGAGGGGAAATCTTCCAATGATGACACTAGTTCTGGTGACCTGGGGGTCCCCAAGGAATTTCTCTCATTTGTAGGGATTTCCTCTCACTTCCGGGTTGGCTATGGGACAGGAAGTGATGGTAAATCTCTGCAATGGGACACAGATGGCAAAAAAGTTCTGACAGGGGTAATAACAATCCCTTGCTCTATCCAAAATGAAAAAGAAAAGTTTTTGCCTATGGTTTTTCTTATTTATTTTTTTGCTATGCTACAGACTAACAAATAATCTAAGCTAATTCCAACTCACATCATCTAGATGCAACAAATTTAGCAACTTAAGACCCCTTTTCCACTGAGGCTGTTTTCAGGCGTTTTAGCGCTAGAAATAGCGTCTGAAAACCGCCTCCCATTCATGCACCTTTAGGGAGGTTTGGGAGCGCTGTATACATGCCCTGCCAATTGAAATGAATGGGCAGCACTTCAGAAGCGCTGCAACACGGGCACATTTAACCCCTTCTGCCGCTTCTAGCAAGGAGCCAAAAAGCGCCGCTTAAATGGCGGTAAAGCGTTGCTAAAAGGAGTGGAGATTTACGGCTAACGCTTGGGCGGCCCCAGTGTGAAAGGGGTCTAAAAGGTAAATCAAAGCAGTTCATATCTTGTTTAAGGTGTTTCCGAATACTAGCATCCCACTTCTGTAACTCTTTGAAATTTGAAGTCCATGTAGAAAAGCCCTTGAGACTTGATTAATCATATTATTATTATTATTATTAAAATCTTCTTTTAGCAGCTATTTCTCCAGTTTCCTAATGTAAAACCCGCTCAGTTTTGCATTGCAAGTTAACACGTCATAACAAGTGCTAATGTACATTAATGCATGCTGACATGCTTCATTTGATTTGAGTTGTAAAAATATCTGACAAAAACATAAAAATGTGGTTTTGACCTTAAAGAAATCTGTGCTGAGGCAAAAATGGAGGTGGCCATTGCAAACCTCATTCTGAAAATATTAGTTGCCTGGCTCCTTCTGACTTCAGTACTTGGACATAAAGACTTGGAACAACATGCAACTGAGAAAAGTCAGAATTTCTGATCTACATACTTATTCTAGGCCAATGACTAATGACTTGGAAACCAGTGGATCATTGTGAAAGCACGTATAGTATTTTAAAAGGTCAGCAATAGTAGCCTCTCTTCTTAATAGTAATTGTCGTTTTAAGTATTTTTTCTTTGTCATTTAAAAGAACACTCCAGTTTAAGAAATGGAATGGACAGTATATAGGGAATGCAACATACCTATTCCTAGTTTTGCTTTCATTAAGACATTGCCGCTGTGCATCAGGTGCTAATCCCATTATATGAAATCATATTCTTGCTGACATTATGGTGTTCTTGAAAAAGCTGTTGGTGATGCATTTGAGATGATAGGCCAGGTATTTGCAATTCCCACTTACCAGAAGATCCTTATCACTCACATACAGGGAGAAGATGTGAAGAAAAGAAGAATCTAATTTGAGGAGGCAGACACAACCACTGTTTAAGGGCTTATGTACACAGGCATTTGAAAAAGGTTGTGTTTGACCTGCTTTGTGTGCAATGCAAACACACTTCAAATAGAGTGTACTGAATCCCCAAATAAGCAACTCAATACAGGTCAAACACAGCCTCAGAACTGTAATCTGCCAACCTTTGTTTGACGTGTTTTTAAATGTATGCGATATGCAGGAAAACCACACATGTCTACACAACTTATTGAATTACAAAATCTTTGGTACAGTCAACAGATATTATGACCTTAGCATGGTGGTATTATTCCCTAGATACAATTAGCAGTTCGTTGGTTTTATTTCTTGCATGGTATTGCATTTTCAACAGAAACATTGCTTCTGAAAGTAGGTCTTTCCTTCTCTCTTATGACCCAATAATGAAAGGCAACATGAATGTAGTTTTAGAATAACTATGCTTCAAGAAATATAGATGCCATCTTAATAATATCCTGAAATGCTAGTTGCTCGAAAGGAGCCAGTAGAGTCACAACCTCTGATATACCCACTTGTTCCATGTCGGTGACTTGGAGTATTAAATATAGAAGCTGCTATTTCCAACTTGTTTTTAAAGATGCAGGCACCAGTGCTGCCATCCTTGTCTTATCCTAGCACCTCATATGCTCATTCTTGTTTTAGATCCATTATTAATCAAGAAGTGAAAAAAGGGGGAAGCTCATAGCTTCCTATCCCATACCTGCCAAAACAAGTTGGCAATATTGCTCCTATGGTCCTGTTTTGACAGGTTTAATTTAAAGATGAACTCCAGTCATTAAAAAAAAAAAAACACCTAATAGCAGCCCCACCATACTGGAAGGGCTAATTGCTTGTTTTGTCTAGACTGTACTGGATAACATGAAATACTTCCCTTATATGTTTTCTCCAATCTCCTCTCTATACTGCTTCTCCTCCCCAACTGAATGATTTGCAGTTCTCAGACAACTTCCTGTGAAATGGTGGACCGGTGTAGGTGGGTGCTTGGGGTGGAGATTCTAGGGCAAGGTGATTTTTTTCCCGCTATCTCAAATTCAGTTTTAACCAATCTTGCATTGAAAGTTTTAACACACACAGATAAAGTTATACATGGTCAGAGATAAAGCCATTGTCCTCTTTCCCCCCAATGTAATCCACATATCATAATATATCAATCCAATTCTGATGAACTGGACTGCGCTGGTCCCTGCACAAGTACTGTGCCGGATAGCCTCATTCATGCCTAAGGCTGATTATTCCTGTGATTAGCTGTGTCCTCCTATAAAATTAGAGACTCCGCAATAGGAATGAATGAGATTCCAACACACCTGCACTGTAGAAACAGGAGCCAGCCAGTAATTTGTGCGACACCGGGCTGCAAAGTGAAGCAGGGCTGAAGGTAAGTATTTTGCTTTGTTGATTACAGTTAGGAGGGAAAGGGGAGCTGTAATACAAAGCTGTGAAACATGCATGAGTATAAGGTAGATCTAATAATAGATAAAAACGCTGCAAACTTTCTGTTGCATGTATCTCCTTCTGAACAGTACAGTGAATAGTCACAGCTTTTATTGTCCAGGTGTGGCACATAATGAGTTTAATCCAGATTGGATACATTTGTTACAGCAGTGGCACAAGACAAATTACTGCAAATTATATACAATTCAACATATGCACTACATTTCAAAAGAAGACAACAGGTTTGAAGCTGCAAGAAAGAAATGTGACATTGTTTTCCTTCTCCTTTTTTTTCTTCTGATTTGATGAACCAGCCTGTATAATTATTATACAGTACCTCTTGTACTGGTACATATTGATTGCCTGGTAATTGCTTTGCTTAGTGGCAATGCAAAAAGTAAAGCAATCAGGAGAACAGATTTTGCAGTCAAAGACAACAAAGAGAATGGGCTCCATTTTATGATGTTAATAATAATAAAAAGGACACAAATGGTTTTGTCAAGAAATTAAAACATTTGAAAAGACACAGAATAGAACAATTACATTGAAACATTTAAAACAGTTCTATCTTTTACACAGCTATGCAACTTTTCTAAGGCCTATTTTAGGCCAAACCTACACATGTATCCACAAAATATTTAGTGGGAATGACTGTTCTTCATTCTGTGGGATATGGATTAACCTTCAAAAGACTATAGAGACTGGCAGTGAATGTGTTAGTAGACCGCAGAAATGTCCCATAAGGGTGTTTTTTTTATTTTAGTCCCATCATTCATTTATCACATTGCAATATGGGACATGTAGTTCCGATCAATTGCTGTAAGCTAATTTTTTCTTGTCAGGAAAAAATCCAGTCACGTCTTTGGATCTGAATGTCTTTCGCTGCTGGAGAAATTACACATCAAGAGTAAGGAATGCTACTTGTGCAAATTTTGTCTTGTACTACGCACATGGGAACAAACAAAGTTGCTGCAGAGATTCCATTACACTTCTTGGCAATGTACTCCCTGAAATACAGCAAAAGATTGATTCTCAATATTTCACACTTCAGTCTGTCATTTCAAACTGAAGCAGTGGCTTTTTGATTGTCACACGGTGCCCTGATGTATGGGAGCTTGAATCCAAACATTAGGAAGTTACTACACACAAGTCAGCTACATACACACACAATGATAGCAAAGTAGGAGGAAGTCAACGCTTTGATGGTGACAACAAAAGGTATAGTTTCCTGTTAGGATGCAGGGCAAAGTTACAGACCAACCTTGCTAAGCAAATTTAGCTTTTGATAAAAAAAAACTATTTCATTAAGGGGGAGTAATGTCACTCCCACTACTTGGACCTTAGGTTGCATTAACTCTGATGTGGAGCACTAAAAAACACACATTTTTATTTTTACTTTTTTCGGAAAAGTAAAAGTTTGCTTTGAATCACCACAGACACTTAGTTATGATACAAATCTACTTTATGGGTGCAGCTGCATACAGTAATATTGCAGAGCGTTTAGAGAGAGCAGTAGATTATTCAACTGCATTAGTTGGCCACTAACAGGCATACAAAGTCTCATTACCCTTTGAAGAAGACCTTTTAAAATATGTAACCTAGTGCACTATGTGATGTACACAACTTTTAGCGCAGATGTGGCTAGCTTTAATGACTGTCAACTGTGTGCAGTAAACCTGAAAGCATACAACTGGATCCTGCATTTGGCTGATTTTCGCTGAAATTGGCCTCATTTTCATACATCAGCACTGTTTTATCCTCTCTACTGGTGCACATATGGGACATGGAAGACTTGGCAGCTTTGCCTTTGGTACACTGCAGTAGGTTACCTTCTACTATTCTAAAGTAAAAAAAAAACTCTTAACAATTTGGGCTCCTACTGTGTAGGTCATTGAAAGGGTCTTGAACACATTTTAGTAAACAATTAGGGGGTTTGTTTCCAGTTCAAATCAGCTAGCTGACTATAGATGTCACCACATGCAGAAGGACCCATATATGGGCACCTTGAAACACAGAAAATAAAATAAAAGGATAAGGCAATGTTTACAGCAAGAAAATTGAACAAGGTTGCTAAAGTTCTTTGGGTGTAATGCTGGGAACACATTGGCAAGTTTTCAGCAATTATGGAAACCTTCAATTCGCTTTCTGCCAAAAAACGATCACATGGAGTTAAATGGTCTATAGCAATTTGCTACCTATGGTTTCAAGGAACCAAATGATCCATAATGTTGTAAATTTTTAATTGAATATGCCAGTTTACAGTCCTTTTTGATTGCTTTACAGATTATCATTGTTTGATTGTTTAAAACTGGAAAACAAAACAAGTCGTGGGTGGCAGATTGCTGGAGATTGCTCAATTCCAAGTATATGGGTTACTCAAAAGCTTGTTAAGCAATACAGAAGGCTGTACAGTAATAAAATATCTGACAAAGAATGCAGATGTAGGTGTGGTAAATCTGGTGTTTTGTTATCATATAAATCATGACTTCTCTACAATAATAATGCCTCCTGTATGTTGCCTGGCAGTAATAAAATGATTTTGCTGACATAATTAACCTCTAATATGTCACAGTGCTGTATAAAAGTATTTGCCCCCTTCCTGATTTTTATTTTTTTGCATATTTGTCACACTTAAATGATTCAGATCATCAAACAAATTTTTATATTACACAAAGATAACAAAGTAAAGCAAGCTAAACGATCTCAAAAAGCAACGCATGATCTAAAGGAATTCAAGAACAGATGATAAACAAAGTAATTCACATGTGTCAGTCTGGAAAGGGTTACAAAGCAATTTCTAAGGCTTTGGAACGCAAGCGAACCACGGTGAGAGCCATTATCCACAAATGGAGAACTTGGAACAGTGGTGAACCTTTCCAGGAGTGGCTGGCCCACCAAATTGACTCCAAGAGCACAATGACAACTCGTCCAGGAGATCATAAAAGAACCCAGAACAACATCTAAAGAACTGCAGGCCTCACTTGCCTCAGTAAAGGTCAGTGTTCGTGATTCAAAAACAAGAAACAGACTGGGAAAAAATGGCATCCATGGAAGAGTTCCAAGGTGAAAGCCAAAGCTGATAAAAAGCTCATCTCACATGTCCAAAAATATCTTGATTATTGACAAGACTTTTGGGCAAACATTCTGTGGACTGATGAGACAAAAGTTAAACTTTTTGGAAAGTGTCTGTTCCGTTACATGTGGCATAAAACTAACAGCATTTCATAAAAAGAACACCATACCAACAGTCAAACATGGTGGTGGTAGTATGATGGTATGGGGTTGCTTTACAACTTCAGGAGCTGTAGGACTTGCCATACTTGATGAATTCTGCACTCTACCAGAAACTCCTGAAGAAGAAGGTCCAGCCATCAGTTTGTGACCTCAAGCACACTTGGGTTATGCAGCAGGACAACAATCTGAAATACACCAGCAAGTCCACCTCTGAGTGGCTCAAAAAGAGAGATGCTGTGGCAACCCTCCAATGTGGCTAAATTAAAACAGTTCTGCAAAGGAGGCCAATATTCGTCAACAGCAATGTGAAAGACTGATTGCAAGTTATCACAAATGCTTGATTGAAGTTTTCGCATAGGGCCAGGCAGGTTTGGATAGCTTTTTTTTCCTTAAAAAATGAAATCATCAGTTAAAAATTGCATTTTTTTAAATTATTTGGGTTATTTTCATGTAATATAAAAATGTTATTGATGATCTGATGCGACAAATATGCAAAAAAACAAAACAGGAAGGGACAAATACTTTTTCAGAGCACTGTATCAGAATGGAACTTTCTGTTATAGATACTGTTAATTGTAAATTATGTGTTTTTAAAAGTTTTATAATTGTATAATGCACTGGGAAATACAAGAAGCCTCATCTACCTTTCAGTCCTGTAAATTAATTTTAGTTGTTTGCTTTATTTAATTAGATAATACAGAGTGCAGAAATCTATAGCGATAAATCAATGTTATTTTAGTTAAATTAAGTAAAATATGAAAACAGATTCACCACCTTAAAGTGCAACTAAAGCCATTTTTAGACTGGAAAAGAGTAGATCCCCTTCTTTTTGTTGTACCGGTGACCATTGTCACCATGGCTGAAAATTTGAGTTTGCAGTAACAGTGGAATGTTCCAATGAAAATGCTTTAAGGCAGCTTTTAAGAGAATTCTCCTTTAGTTTAGAAGGATCTCCTTTAACTTCCTGTTGTATCTTGAGATGCACAAAAAAAAAAAAATCTTCCCAATGGGACAAAATAAAAATGGAAAAAAAAAAAAGTCAGGGGGTTGACCATTCTAACCATTCCTTACTCTAATCAAAGCTAAAACAGGAAATAAAAAGTGTTGGCTTTAGATATACTAACAGTTCCTATATGTTGTACTTGGCCTAATCTACTAAACCATTTAGATTGTAAGCTCTCATGAGCAGGGCTCTTCCAACCTTGCATTGAATAGTATTCTAACTATACTGATATAACAAAATAATAATTACAGCTCTGATTAAATCATTTAAATTATTATTTGAAGTCAGAACAGACAAGACATGTAAGGCGCCTGACACTGGGAGTGAGTAGGAACTGTGTCCTGTAATTTTTGCTGTTTTTGTGAACTGTGGAGGATTGGAGTGGCTGGCGACTGGTAGCTTCTCTGTACATCTTTGCCAACACATCTACTGTATATGCTTGATTTTATGCTTATGCATTAACAGCTTTTGTGAGTACCTTGATTATTTGAGTCTTATGCCGCGTACACACGACCATTTTTCATGACAAGAAAAATTCAATTTTTTAAATTGGTCATTAAAAACGATCGTGTGTAGGCTCCAGAGCATTTTTCTTGATGAGAAAAATGGCCATTAAAAATTTAGTACATGCTCTATTTTTTCTTGTCGTTTTTCTCGTCGTGAAAAATGGTCGTGTGTACGCTTTAATGACAGAAAAAAACACGCATGCGCAGAAGCAAGTTTTGAGACGGGAGCGCTCGTTCTGGTAAAAGTAGCGTTCAGAATGGAGATAGCACATTCATCACGCTGTAACGGACTGAAGCGCACAAGGCTGAAAAGCGCAAATTGTCTCTCACCAGACATTACTAACACGAGGGTGGCGCCATCCGAATATAGTTCCCTTTATAGTGCCGTTGTACGTATTGTCGAACGTGTTGTACGTCACCGCGATTTGCTCAAGCATTTTTTTTCACGATAGTGTGTAGGCAAGGCAGGCTTGAGAAGAATCACGTCGAGAAAAACTTAGTTTTTTTCAATGACATTAAAAACGGCTGTGTGTACGCGGCATAATACATTTGAATGTTTAAGATACTACACAATGAAAGCCGTTTTTTTTGTTTTGTTATTTATATGCTGGCTTTGAAATCTAACCACTGAATGGGGAGAGGACAGCAGTGGAGGGGAAGCTTTAAAGTGGACTGCACCTGTTTGGAAAATCTTTGGATAAATACAAGCTGTGTGTTGCATAATCTTGTTGTGTGATAGGTACACGCTTCCAGTACGTGCGTTTCCCTGTATTGGTGGTGGTGGTGGTCACCTTGGATCAAAGATTTTTCTACACTTGGAAGAATAATAATGGTGATGGGAACTTTTTAGTCTTTACATTGTTATATTGTTTGATTTTTAACTTATTTCATTTTATATTAATTTTGGTTTAAAATATGTTTATGTATTGTTTGGAGGGGTTTATTTGATCACAATATTTATGGAATGATTTATTGTGCATGTAGAATATTAAAAGGGGGAAACATGGTAGGACTTTAGCAATAGCCAATGACCAAAAAAAAAATGTTAAAAGTGAAAATTTAAAAAAAAAAATTAAAATAAGTTTACAAATTACCACACATCAAGAATTTCAACGCATATACAGTTTTCATCACAAGGAAAACTATGTATTCTTGAATGTAAATACAACATATTCTAAAATGTAAATGTAATTTATTGTGTATGAATTTTCAGGAAAAATAATTTATATTATTGAATCAGGGCTGTAATTATTATTTTGTTATATCACTTAGGGTTATAACATTTATTTATAGCAGCTGGTTATTGGTTAAAAAAATAAGTTCATTGGTTCACAGTTTTGCAATATAATTTTCTCACAATTTATAATATTCATCATCATGGAAGGGTTTTATACATTCTAACTGTACCGTCTCCCTTTTGTTTTGTAAGGCGCTGCACAAACTGTCAGCGCTATAATATCTGGTATAATAATAATAAACCTTTGTGACCATAAAAATAATTTAACTCATGCAACTTCCATTCTGTAGATTCTGGTCTGCAAAGGGTTGCAGCTTTTGCACAATATACACTTGATTTTTTTTTTGCACACACAGCAGAGACCAATGTATTTCATGTTAGTTGTGTGCTATTCCCTACTAGGCAAGCTGTTTTGGAACTTACCAGTACCTATATGTAAGAAAAGAAATGGCTGCACATCCAGGAATTCCGATTGCCTTTTATTGTTCAAAGTGATAACACCAAAGACACCAACACGAGGTCACGTAGACGCGTTTCACACAAACATCTTGTGCTTAATCATTAATGATTAAGCACAAGATGTTTGTGTGAAACGCGTCTATGTGACCTCGTGTTGGTGTCTTTGGTGTTATCACTTTGAACAATAAAAGGCAATCGGAATTCCTGGATGTGCAGCCATTTCTTTTCTTACAAGTTTCCCACGGAGACAGGCCGGGGCTGGCAATATACGAGACATTCCACCTCAGGTTATCATCATACACCTGGAGCAGTGGCTCTTTTTTTTTTATGTATACCAGTACCTATGCTTTTTATCTCCAAATTTTTTTTTTTGAATTGGTGGGAAAGTGAAAAAACACTAAGAACCTTGGCTATTAGAAAAACGTGGCAGTGGCAGCCACTACACAAAACGAACTACATTGATTACACTGACGCACACCCAAGGGGCAACAAAGGTACGCAAAAATGTGCTTCCCATTGCAAAATATGAAATATTTAAAATAAAAACGTGACATTTGTTCTTTCAGTGTCACCATTAGATATACAATTCATTGTAGCTCTAATTTAACAGACGCCCAAAGAGGTAGGGAAGCATTTTTGTGTATGAATGAATACACCATATTTACCAGTCCCTAAGTTTACTAATCTATAACAAGTTTTCTATACAGCATAATGCTGTTTCACCAGTCTATTTTAGTAACACCTGAGGTGGGGCAACAAGATATCTATGTGAAAACACCAAGTTTCCTTTACAATATTTACATTTGAATTCAAAGACCCAAGATACTACTAAAATTAGTAAATCTTAGCAAAATCATCTTCAGGGTACCTGAATTCTTTGTCATCATAAATCAGAAGATATCCCTATTTTTCTTCATTTGATTTCTTATTTTTTTTATTACTACAGACCCTGCAATGCATTCTGCTTTAGAAGTGGGATAAACTATAAAGCAGAAATGAGTGATCATATATAAACTAAATGCTATCAAAGCAATTTATATATATTTTTTTCTTTTTTTTTTCTTTTTATATGCTTCACAAATATGCTTTTAATTCACAGACATTATACCTGACGACATCACAGTCTGCACTGCTTGGACTTAGAAGGCTAATACAAAATTGACTAAGAATTATAAGAACACCGGCAAGGGAAGATGTAATTACTCATGAATGACTGTGCTCACCTCTATGATGTGCCCGATCCGTAATGTGCTAGGAGCTATTTTGTTCTCTGAACAGTTCAAAAGTCCACTCTCGCAGAAAAATGCAGGAAAATAGATTTTTCTTTGATTTCCCCAAACCCCACCCAGCCCCCTTTGTCTGATCTTTTTCAGAAACACAGAACATTGTGTTGTTTTGGTTGCTTGCAAATTCTTTTACAAAGAAGAATATTGCATTTTCCCCGGTTCCCCTTTCACAACCTTCAAAAACAAATTATCACTCTCTTATCTTTTTTTAAATGTTTCATCATTTCTTCATGAATAAATATTATCCACTGAAAACCTTAAAAAAAGGTGTTTAGACACAGTGTTGTCAATTTGCTTTTGTGTGAATTCCTCTGCTTGCCATGAAAACTTCCTAGCAGCCAGCATCCAAAATATACATAACGCCCATATGAGTGAGTATAGGCATGTATGTATATATCCAGTGCTTGTTTCCTCTCCATGATGGTAAATGGCAAGTTTAGCAAAAGCTTGTCACTTCTTCACTGCTAATTCCACAATGTTGCAGCAAAAAAGGATACGCGTGGTAGCCTTGGTTTGCTACGCTAATGTCTTACAGCGCAGAAACTTTCACAACATTGCTTGTATGGTGAATGTTTGTGCTATGTCCAGGTGGGCTTGCAGGTCGATTCTCGCCTTCATGTGTCAAAGTCGGAGTAGTGGGGATGCTAATAATTGCTGTTGTGATCTGTGCAGCTTTGCAGTTTGATCTTGAGCCATCATCAGACTTCATATTCAGGCTGGATCGACTGGAAGACAGAAGATATTTCAGCTGGCAGAAAACAGAAAAAGAGCTTGGCATTATATTGCATTATCTACTTTGACACCGGGCACTTTTCATTTCTTCTGTTGTACATTAGTATGTGTTGCCCATGCAGATCTTTGTTTTCATGAAGCTAGCAGGCAAAAGTAACATATTTTAATGTTTTTACAGTGAAAAAATAGAAAATACTTAAATTCCCCTGAAAAAACAAGGAGGAGGAATACAAAAGGTAGAAGCTCTTTCTTCAGTCACATTCATGGGTAATTATTGAATTTAATTACATTAGAGTTGTCATATTTCAGTTCGAAGTCTCATGGTAATTCAAAAAGTTGCTGATTGATTCTGAGCTGGATTTTTCATTTTCTGGATTTTTCAATAATAATGCCTTCTTGAAATTGTGCTTCTATGACCATCTGACTAACCAACCAAATGTATTTTCTAGGCTTGGTTCACACTAGTGCGATTTCAGATGCAACTTGAATCGCACAGAATCACATGACAATGGAAATCACATTGTTTTTAATGGTGCCCGTTCACATCAATGCGGCGCCGTGCTACATGATTTTGGAATTTTTGTACTACTTTGGTGCGATTAACAGTGGAATTTGACTCCATAGAATATGCAAACCACATTCAAAATGCAACCAAGTCGTAACAAAGTTGCTTTACATAATTACACTGAAAATTGCATCAAAATTGGATCGCAGTAAGCTGAAGCTAGCCTTAAAGCTAACCCTTTAATTATTCAGGGCACATATTTCTATTTTCCCTATTTGCTAGTTAAAGTACTGGTCCTATTAAAATAATATTTACCCCTGGAAAGTTTTAATGTTGTATTTTCATATAACATTGACTCATGGTGGATTAAATTTTAGTTTTACTTTTTTCACTGATCAAGAGAAATAGACTACTTCACAAGGGAATTGGTCCCTGTAAAGTAATTTAATTACAATGAAAAACCACAAAATATCTTATTGCATACACCACCTTAAAAACAGCAATGCTAATGTTCTGGAATGGCTGAGTTGAAGTTCAGATCTCCAATAGAGAATCTGTTGCTGGACTGATCACCTGGCAGAGCTGGAACAGTTTTGCAAAGAGGAATAGGAAAAATGGGAGCACCCAGATACTGTATGTAAAGCCGACAAAGATCTATCCAAATCTACTCAAGGCTGTAATTGCTGCTAAATGTAAATCTGTAAATGTAAATGAAACACTAACTTCAATGGGGCAGATATATATAGAACTACTTTTTTTTTTTTTTTTTATTAATAATGCAAATCACTTTTTTTATATAGTATACATCAGTGTTTCTCAACTCCAGTCCACAAGGCGCCCCAACAGGTCATGTTTTCAGGCTTTCCATTATTTTGCACAGCTGATTTGATCAGTTTGACCACCTTAGTAATTACCACAGCCGTGTCATCTGAGGGAAATCCTGAAAACATGACCTGTTGGGGCGGCTTGAGGACCAGGGTTGAGAAACACTGCAATATACTGTATGGTTAACACTGTGTTGTTTTGTGAGAAAACATTATTTTGCTAATGCTGAACTGCATAGCAAAGTTCAAAAACATAATTATTCACCTTTTCAATACTAATTACTGCAGAGAAAAAAAAATAAACTTATGCACTGACCTCCTAATTATAGATTTTTGTGTAGCGTGTAAAATGTTCTAATCCCTCCTAGACTAGATGCCAATCAAAAACAGGAATCATAAAGTGATTTTTCACTTGTAAGTGCTAAACGAAAAAACCTACTAAGCAAAGTAAAAGTTAAACAGTGACTAATTTTTCACAAATTAAAATGTGCCCGTATGTGGTTGTAGGACCAAAGGAGAATAGTAAATAGAGTGAATAATAAGGGCATGCTGAAGGGTTAAAGTAGTAGTAACGTGTAAAAAAATAATCATAATCCGTGCCGGGAGAAGGTCATCTAAAGCCCAGGGCAAACATGTCAAACTGCGCCCCCTACGATGTTTGAGCATTATGTGTCAGCAAACCCCCCCCCAAAAAAAAATTATCACTAATCTGCATGCTTTCTCTCTAAGCATAAATTCCCCCTCCTCCCAGTACAAATCTGCTTCCCCTGCTGAAATTCCCCAGCTTTTCAGTATACATTCAAAATGTTTGTGAACAGGCAGGTGTAGAAACCCTGTTCTAAGAATGACTGTATGATCATTTGGTCTTATCCTATGCTCAGTGTTGCAGTTGTTCTGCCTACTGCTAGAAGGTATCACTGGTACCCATCGCAATAGAGTGAGATGTCCCAATGCATTGGGCTATAAATATTTGTTCCTTCTAACCAATCATTAGGAGGCTTTTTGCCTGAGTTGCATGCTGGGGGAGGACATAATAAATATTTGTCGACTGACCTTGTGAGCTCCCTCTCCACTAGGCTTTGGCCTGGGGAAGATGTGTTATACAGTTATGCCTTTGATCTAAGAGCCTTTTGCATGTGCCTGGTTCAAGGCCTGGTACTAATTGAAGCTTTCCTGTCCAGGTTGGTCCTGCTGTTGGAGGTCCTGGTTGCAAGGTGCCTTGCAGACAATCAGTGTCTGGAAGGTGGAAGATGACACCTGGGATGGTGACTTTGCTGCTGGAGACCATAGGGACAAGGAACTTGCAGAGAAGCTGGAGGCTCATCTTAGATCAGCTTAGAGCCATACATCATTCACTGAACCTTCTATTGACAAACCGGTTAATTATACTTCGCTGAGTAAGGTAGATAGCAGATAGCTTATGCATTAAATATAATTTTTTTCTGTATGCTCTTCTGCTTCTTTACTTTGCAATGAGCAGGCTGGAGTGTATTTTGACCACTGCAGTGGAAGTCAAAATATAGCTTTGCTGTGCTATCTTGCAGGATTGCCATTATCATAAACCATGTGGTCATTCCCCTTTAGCACCTCATTTGTTATATATAGTAAACTATAAGGATTTGAGCACAGACATCTCTCCATTTTTATTGCAAAGTGCAGGTCACCGACCAGTCCTGGGTCTAGCTGTCCTCCAACTATGTATGTTTGACCCATATTGCCAATATATGTCCATTAAAGTAAGCTATAAGCAAGTATTAGGGATTTTGCATAGCCGAGTAGGGACTGGAAAGAGGGATCCCTTTGACACAGTTGGTCAGCTTAAACATGTATTGCAACATATGTGAACCTAGAATCTCTGTTTATGTGCAAACGTACTAAAGACAAGAGTAAAGGCAAGGGTTTTACTACAAGAATTAAAAGACTGCAGATAATACAGTAATGTAAAATTAGCCAACAGGAAGACCTAAAATAGATCACATAATAACATAAAAGGCAAAAAAGCTCTCAATAATAACAACATAAAAAGCGAAGTCAACAAAGGGATCTATTTCCCAAAGAGCTAGCAATCAGAATTAAAGTACAGTTTCCTAACTGACCCTATTTTCTCCCTTTGTAGTTTGTCCGCTTTCCCTATAGTTTCCCTACAATGGCTTCCAATTTACTGACACTGTGGCAGCTCTGTGTCCCCTCTTTTATAGTGAAGAGACTGGCTTAAAGGATAGTTTCACTTTTTATTAAAAAATAATAAATGCACATTTTTTTGCAGGTAAAAAATTGTGCATTTATTTTTGTATTTTTTTTGGAGCCAGTGAAGCATTGCACCAGCGACCAGCAGATCGCTGTTGCCATGCAGGTCTCCAGCATATCTTCCAGTGTATCTTTGTGCCCGTACATCCCGGGCAAGCGATACAATCTGATAGGAACAGAGAATGAACTACCACGGTGTTCTGCAGCACCATGGTAGTTCATGGAAAACTACAAGCTGACAGCCGCAAAGGCTGCCGGACCTTGTAGTTTTCCATTCATCGGACACTGTGAATGAGTGACACGGCCGGGCAGGCAGAGACCCGCTCATCAAAGTTTTTTTCAAAATTGTGACAGCTAGTGGGGAGAAGATCCCGCTAGCTGTCAGACTGAGAATTGGGGTGGTGTGGGGGCCGGGCCGCCCGTAACATGTTACACCCCAAATATCGGTGTAACATGTAACATGTTACAAAGGTAAACTTATCCTTTAACTAAAAGCTCTCTTACTTCTGAGACTGCTGGCTATAGTTTAAAGGCCATGCAGTGCAATATACTTTAAAAAAATTCTCCCAGGTGAATTTACGCATAACGTTGCTGGTACTGCAAATCTTGAATCTGGAGGATTTACCTCAAACCCATAGTAGCTGCAAACCAAAACGTCATCCCTAGTCTACAGTACAATTCCTGTTCAACATCTCCTGCGCGCACAGCCTTACCTTGTAGTTAGTGATGGTTGATCGCCACACTGGATGTGGATAGTGCTGAGCTCTTGCATGCTACGTAGCCTTGTGGCGGGCACATTGGAATTGGGGAGGTGTGTTGTCTTCTTGTTCCGTCGAGAGCAGCAGGACGTAGAGACCCCATGATGACTGGACAGTGATGGGCTACGACTTGATGGGTAGTTCTGCGTGGGGCTTTCCCTGCAGTTCTGTTCAAACATCTGGTCATCCATGAACTCATGATTCTGTGGATAAGCAAGGACAAGATAAATATGGATGTATTAGGAAATGTAAAACCTTGCCGTGGGATTAGTGTGAAAACGCATTCTCAAGTGAGTCTGTGTCTTTTCACTTCTAGTTCAATTTATATTCTGATAGATGGTTGACATCATAATAAGACACCAGTAAATTGCATTTATTCTATCTCTGAAGCCAGGTTCCCATCCGCAGTATATATGAGATTCCTGATGGGTATGTAATTCTCAGCACCACCAGTTCCACCCCACTTTTGTGTTGAAAATAGCTGATGGAAAACTGACACAGGTATACTGTAGAATGCCTTGCACACTTAGTAATAGTCTGTCAATGAATTTGTGTTATTCTCTGCTTTTATTGCTAAATACAATACCAAGCAAAAGCATGTAAAAAGCAGAGAAATGTAGCTTGTATTTGGAACAACATGTCCAGCTTGGCTTATGTTTGATATTCATAAGCGGCTAAGTAGTTTAAAGCATTATTGCATAACTATAGCCTCTACTTTTACAGTCAGACAAAACATCAGGTTTACAACACCTTAATGGATTTCTGAAATTCAGATATATTTTCACGTGGTAATGTAGAAAAGAAAGGTATTCCTTTGTAAATATAACACCAATAAGATTGCAGTATACTTCTTATGGCAAGAACAAAACTAAAAATTGCAATAACCTTGCCCGAGTATACTTTTGTACTTTTAATGCACTGACATTACTTTTCATTGAAAAAAGTAAACTCTCTGAATATTTGAAAAATAATAATTGCAGAACATTTCCTCCCCAGCACTTCCATAACTTTTTGTCTGCCTACTGTGCAGTATTCCTGTTATGAGGCTATATTGCATGAGTGGAAAAAGCAATACATAATTTCTTACCCAAAGATATAATATGAATGTCTCCTGATTTAGCTGGTAATATAAAGGCATGTCTAAAGGTTACCCCCCAACTTGTGCAAATATCCTAGGCTAACTAATCTTAGAGAAGAATTCATGGTGCACAATGGATTTCCATAAGTGATCCCCATTGTTCTCGCAAGTCAAGACCATGGTTAACATATATGTTCTTTTAAGTTTAAAGCATTTGGTTATATCTGTTTGATAAGTAGAAAGGCAATCTGTTGCTCCAATTTCCTCCTGATTTAGCATGAGGGCATGTCTGTGTGTTACCCTCCACCTTGTACAGGTGTACAAGGCAAACTAATCTTGGAGAAAAATCCACTGCACTTTTGTTTTTTATAAGGCCATGATTAAAGTGAATTTTAACCCCAGCAATGAGCTACTCTTATTTGCTCTCTTCTGGTCTGTTAAATATACTACTGAAAGCATTTTGTTATGTCTGTTCAAAAGAAACCCACCAGAAATCTTGTAAGTCAATAACTTCTTGTTCTCTCTGCCTTGGGTACACTGTTATCAGTTAGCTTTGTTCCCAGTTTTCTCTGTGGATCAAAGACCACCTCCCATGGTAAGGAGAAGAGAAAATGAGGAGGTGTTCTGTAGTTCCAAACATTTCCTATCCTATAGTGGCAATGCCAATTCTTCCTTAAATTGAGTACAGAGAGTGTTGGCACCCTAAACAGAAAGTTTGCTACATTGCAAGATCAGATAAAAATAAAGAAAAGCTTTCCAATAGAAAACAAATGCACTCACCACATCTAAGGACTGGTGAGCTGCGATAGGTTACTTTTTTTGTTGTTGAGTTTAGATATAATTTAAGGTAAAGCTGGTTATACACTAGTAGATTTTTAAAAGAAAATCCGTAAAAAAAATTGCATGAAAATTCTGAACACATTTGACAGCTTGACCAATGTCATTCAAAAGTAGTTTGATTTTTTTTTTTTTCTTGCTTTTAACATTCAATTTTAGAACCAATAGACTTTATCAAACAAAAAACACATACACTGTTAGATTTTCTAGTTCAAATGTTCTCATCAATTCTAAAATTTAACAAAATTTTATAAACAAATTGTGTGCGAAAATTCTCCGCACATTCGGGGGTTGCCAAATTTCATTCAAAAGTAATTCAAAATAAGTAACAATTAGAAAGTCTAACATTCTTTAAAATCAATTTTTTTTAACAAAATTCTACTAGTGTGTTGTTAGCGCAAGCCTGCACAGGCCATAAACATGCAAGCCCGGCCAATACAATCATGACTGTTTATGACCTAATTGATTTAGAGAATGATTCTTCAGTGATCAAATCTTCCTGTTGCCTTCTTATGTCTAATGCCCCGTACACACGATCGTTTTTCATGCCGTTAAAACTGTCATTTTAAAAAATAGCCCTGAAAAATGATCGTGTGTATGCTCCAGAGCATTTTTAACGACGTGAAAAACGGCCATTAAAAATTCCGGACATGCTCTCTTTTTTCACGTCGTTTTTCATGTCGTTTTTTTTAACGACGTGAAAAACGATAGTGTGTATGCTTTAACGACGTGAAAAAAAACGCGCATGCTCAGAATCAAGTATGAGACGGGAGCGCTCGTTCTGGTAAAACTAGCGTTCGTAATGGAGATAGCACATTCATTACACAGTAACGGACTGAAAAGCGCGAATCGTCGCTCAACAAACTTTACTAACAAGAAGGGTGGCGCCATTCGAACGGAACTTCCCCTTTATAGTGCCGTCGTACGTGTTGAACGTCACTGCGCTTTGCTTGATCGTTTTTTTTAATGATGGTGTGTACGCAAGGCAGGCTTGAGAGGAAACATGAAAAAAAACGAGGAGAAAAACGTTGGTTTAAAAAATGACATTAAAAACGATCGTGTGTACGGGGCATTAGGGTACCTCAAAAGAGTGGAAGATTAGGAGCCAGCAGGCACTTTAAATAAGTCACGGTAAATGTTCTTTCATTGATAACAATAGAAAATGCTTAAAAACGAGCATGCTGTATTTTTAGGCCCACTAGCTATCTGGCTCATTGGGTTTACCCAGCATTCTCTGTTATTCAATAACCTAACACTACGGTGAACAGAGATTCTTATACACAACACTCTCCTAGGCAGGTTACATCTGGTGCAGGACACAGACAAATACAGTACAAACCAGAGGTGGATTACAAAGTAAGCAGCTAAAAACCAAGAGTGGGCATTTTCACTGGTTAATTTGTCTATATTTTTCTTGTTCAAAGCAGCCAATATATCTTTCCTATCCTTGAAGGTACAGTGTAATGAATGCCTTTAGGTTGCGTTTGCAGTCAGAGCTTTCCCATGGAAGAGGACCGTACTTGGGTACCACAGTCGGAATGAGGTCTATAGCACCAATGCAACTAGCAGTTCACCTTCATTTTATCTCAAGGCTAAAATTGAAACACTTTATTCATGTTTATTTTTACTGGATAATAGCACATAAAACTTTTTTTTCTTTCCCGCTAACACTAGTAAAAAAAGTAGGAACAGTGAACCTGTGAACTTGCCCATTCTCACTTAAAATAAACATGTATTGAAAAAGAAAATAAATACCTTCATAGTGGAAGTTCGTACAGATAACAGGGGATCATCCACAAGATAGGACAATCCCTACAGGATAACATGCCGACAAAAGATAAGAACACGATTGATTGTAACATTCCAGCATTCCGATCCTCAGCACCAACATTCAAAATTGCACATGCCAGTTTTTAGAGAACTAGGAGACTCTTTGTAGAAGCACCTTAACCAATGACTTTATGATTTAGTTTTTTCTTAGGGTGGAGGGAATAAATATTCAGATTACGATTGAATGTTTAGATTATTAATTACGAACTAACATTTCAGCTTTTCTTGCAAATATGTGGCATTAAATATTTAAGTGTATGCGTCAATCTCAATTTTTGATTTCTTGAATCTCATCAACATATTAGGTAAATTTCTAGTCTGGAAATGAGGATAACCAGTGTAGTTATACTTTAATGTCCATTATGAGTTGCAGGTTTTATTGTTTACCTTGGTCTGCTGGCGTATAACCAACTGCTCTACTGCACATTCTAGATGAGTGCATTTGGTGTGTATCTTAAACTATTTGTGGAATGTTCTATTCAGTCCACCCTCTGTAGCTCAGTTACATACTTGTGACATTAAAGCAGTCTCCTTGTTCTCAAAAACATAGTTATGATTCATAGTAATTTTCATAAATGACCAAATGATAAGTGTTGGTTTGAGAATTGTCTCCCTTCTGCATTTCAGTTCTTGAACCTGATTTATGAAAACTGATGAGAAATATTTTTATTTTTTATTCCTGCTGTCATTTTAAGTGCAGGCTAGAACCAGCACCAGCATCAATACTACTACCTATTCTTATGCTTTACACCACATGTATGCTTAGGTGGAAGGGCCTCTTGTGCCCACTATGAAACATTAGGAAAATTCATGGCACATCAGAGCAGTGTAGCACTGGCATATTTATGATATTGTATATTTCATATGTACTTATTGACAAAGGTCCATTTTGCAACCAAGGTACACGCCTCCCAATGTTTTGGGATGTGAACAAGGGACACCTATTGGCAAAAGTATGTGGGCATTGGACACACACCCCATGTCATGCCCCCTTAAAGGATATGCAAAAATAAATAAATTGTTAGTTAAACCCCCAAGTGCTTTTTTTTATTTATTTACTTGCCACTACTATTCCTTAATACTGACTTAACATTTACAAATGCTATAATTTAGAAATTGGATGAAAGGTTTAGCATTGGGAAACACTTTTTGTAAGACAAATAGTGCATTTTATATACAACGTCATCAGACAAAAGTGAGGGACAAATGAGGAGGAAAGAGGGACAGAGGGACATTGCTCCAAATCAGGTACAGTCCCTAGAAATCAGGGACAGTTGGGAGCTATGAAGGTCGAGTTGTGCACTGTCAAGTACGTATCTGTAAACATTTTGTGTGAAACTGCATTTACACCTACTGTTGGAGGAACCAGGTCTGACCTGAATAAAAGGAATAAACTCTTTCTAAGGTTGAGCCTAAAGGGTATGGTGAAAAGTAATTTATTAATTTCAATATTGCAATTATATCTAACCTACGCCTATTAATCTAAACGGTCTTGAAGTTTGTAAATGAACTTTGTGAAGATTACCACACTATTGCTTTTAATTCTGTGATAGGTATTCACTATGCCCTGTGAGTAGGCACTGCTGTGTCACACATTTCACAGAACTCGCCTTCTGAACGAGAGAGGTACCAAGAGGAGGGGTTTCAGAAGAATTGCTGATTGCAGGCAGCAAGGTACCATGGGATATGTAGTCCTTAGAAATGGAAAGTAAACAGCAGAGGAAAAGCTGCAAAGCATGCAGGGAATCTGAGAGGTTGTGGAAAGAGATGGTCAAACAGGCAGAACAACATGAAAGGAAATTTTCCAAGTAAGC
Source organism: Rana muscosa (assembly GCA_029206835.1). Classification (NCBI taxonomy): domain Eukaryota; kingdom Metazoa; phylum Chordata; class Amphibia; order Anura; family Ranidae; genus Rana; species Rana muscosa. The sequence goes on from CM055117.1 coordinate 431,836,195, forward strand.
TTACATTGGATTGTCAATAAATAAATATTCTTTATATTACTATTACAATGATGATTATATAAAATGAAAGTGTATGCTGTGACTATGAACTCCTAGAACTTTAGTGTGCAGCGGCTGATTTGAACATTTTGTATTAAAATGTCCCATACCTCTAGCACCTAATATGTTATTTATGTGTAAGTTATGGGGATTTGGGAATTTGAGCACAAACATTCTTTCAGTTCCATTGCATAATGCATTGGCCAGACCTGGGTCTATAGCTCTTGTTCGGTGCTATAGGTTTACCCCATGTTGGCACTATATATCCCTTTAAAAAGGCTATGAGCAAGTGGACTGACCAGAGAGGGATCACTTTAATACAGTTGGTCGATATTGTATTATACTGTGTGCTAACCAAGAATCCCTGAATTTAAAGCAGTATTAAACCTAAAACCAAAAATGTATTATCTTACAGTTTACAAATCCCTATATGTGGTGGCCGCATATGTTTTCTTTTTTTTAGGCTTTGTCTCTTTGTTTTTACCTGGTCTAACCAGTAACACAGCCCCTGAGTGCCCCTACTCTGGACGAAAGAGCACAGGGGCACAACAGACTGCTACATTGGTAATCTGGGGGAAGGAGGTGTAAGATGGACTAGAAACTAACAAGTTGAAGCCACACTGCAGTTACACAAGCAGTGGCAGCAACTGATTTTTTATTTATTTTGGGATAACGGTTTCACACAAATAAATGCTGATCATTGCAATCACCACTGTCCAGGGCCGCCATCAGGAATTTTGGGGCCCCTTACACAGCTTCAGACATGGGGCCCCCACAGGAGCAGAGGAGAACCGGGGGGTGCTGCCGCCGCAAATTGAGAAGTGGGGGGGCTGCCGCAAATTGAGAAGCGGGGGGGGGGGTGCCACGAATTGAGGAGCAGCAGGGGGTTTGGGTGCTGACAAACACAAAATAAAAAAAAGGGGGGTTGCCATCCAGGGCCCTGGGGACCTCCTGGGCCCCTTACAAAAAATAAATAATTATAAAAAAATAAATAATAATAATCATTTTTATAAAAAAAAAAAAAAAAAAGAGGGAGGTTTCCATCCGGGGACCTCTGGGCCCCTTACAAAAAAATAAAAAAAATAAAAATGAAATAAATAAATAAAAAAAATTTTTATAAAAAAAATTAATAATAAAAAAAACTATAACAAAAATATACAAAAAAGGGGGGTTGACATTTAGGGCCCTGGGGAACTCCGGGCCCCTGGGAACCTCTGGGCCCCTTACAAAAAAAAAAAAAGGGGGGGGGGCATCCGTGCCCCTGGGGACCTCAGGGCCCCTTACAGGTGTACTACCTGTACCCCCCTTATGGCGGCCCTGCCCCTGTCAGTGATAAATGGTTTGTCTCCACACTCTTAACTGATCCTATGTAGCAGAGCTTGTTTTTTTTTAAAACAACATACTTAGGGCCCTTTCGCACTGATCAGTTTTTGATGCACTTTTGGTGTTTGAAATGCAGAACAAAAATGCATGAAAAATGTATCCCTTTAACCACATGCCGACCAGCACACGACTATATACGTCGACACAATGACACGGCTGGGCATATGAGCGTACAGGTACGTCCCCTTTAAGATGCGGAATTGTGGGCGGGCGCCGCAAGCTCCATGAGTCTGACCACGGGTCCCGTGGACTCGATGTCCGCGGGGATACCCGCGATCGTCTCACGGAGAGGAAGAATGGGGAAATGTTGATGTAAACAAGCATTTCCCCATTCTTCCTAGTGACAGGACACTGATCACAGCTCCCTGTGATCGGGAGCGGTGATCAGTGTCGTGTCACACGTAGCCCATACCCCTTACAGTTAGAACACATCCATAGGACACACTTAACCCCTTCAACGCCCCCTACTGGTTAACCCCTTCACTGCCAGTGTAATTTTTACAGTAATCAGTGCATTTTTATAGCACTGATCACTGTATAAATGACAATGGTCCCAAAATGGCGTCAAAAGTGTCCGATGTGTCTGCCATAATATCGCAGTCATGATAAAAATCGCTGATCGCCGCCATTACTAGTAAAAAAAAAAAATTATAATAAAAATGCCATAAAACTATCCCCTATTTTTGTAGACGCTATAACTTTTGTGCAAACCAATCAATAAGCGCTTATTGCGAAGAATACGTATCAGCCTAAACAGAGGAAAAAAATATTTTTTTAATATAAATTTTGGGGATATTTATTATAGCAAAAAGTAAGAAATATTGCTTTTTTTTCAAAATTGTCGCTCTATTTTTGTTTATAGCGCAAAAAATAAAAACCGCAGAGGTGATTAAATACCACCAAAAGAAAGCTCAATTTGTGGGGAAAAAAAGGATGTCAATTTTATTTGGGAGCCACGGCGCACGTCCACGCTATTGTCAGTTAAAGCGATGCAGTGCCATATCGCAAAAAGTGCTCTGGTCTTTGGCCAGCCAAATGGTCCGGGGGTGAAGTGGTTAAATACTATGGAACTGTTCAGACCGATTCGCTGCTGGTGCCATGCATTTTTTAAAGTCCTGTATGCTGCATTTTTGGCACCAAAAACGCACCTCCCCATTTAAAGTAATAGAAAATATATCAAAAACACACTGCAGTTGTGTGTTTGGTATGCTTTTTGAGTCACATGTCCATGTTTCAGAGGTGCATTCTGGGAGTCCGGCAACCAGAAAATGCATCATAAATGCATTTCCACATTTTTTCAGCAGAGCAGCATTATAGGGCCCTTACTGGCTGGATCTCCAGGTGACAAAAGAAAGAAAGCCTAAAAAGGAAAATGCAACAAGAATTGGTAAGCTGTAATATAATGTTTTCTCTTGAGTTTAGAAAATGTTCTTTAAACTGGCATTAAAGGTATGAAAGGGTGTATAAATAGTGTACTGAGGATAAACAGAGAATTTTATGTTGACTTAACAGTCCTCAAAATAAATTACATCTCTATATACGCATGCCCACTGGAGGGAGCCTTTATCCATCTGTATACAGTATTCAAAATTTGGCGCTATAAGCAAGCAAATGCATAAGTAAAACATTAATATTTATATGCTAGAACATACGATTATTACTCTGAATATTCATGAATTTAAGTATTCAGGATATTGTCTTATATTAATGCTGATCACAGCAATTTATGGTAATTTCAAATACTTCCAACCAGCTTTCGATTGCAGAAGCAAAATGGATCAATGTACCAACAGTTTAATAATTTATATCTATATGGCAGGGATAGCAGACAGTAGAATGTGGTTGACATTTACAGAATTTGTTGCATTCTCAGCATTAGAGTTTCAAAACTGACTTATTGACAGTAGAGAAAGTGAGATTCTTTCTTGGGTAGGGAAACAATTTGACTTTCTAGCTAACGGTTTCAATAGTTTGACTCTTTGATATACAAATGCAAATGTTGTGCATGCAAGAAAAGTAACTTTTGTCCCCTCTGTGAAGACAAGACCTTAGGTCCCAGCTTCCTGTGTATTTTTAATGTTGTTCTGGAGGCAGCATGAAAACACCATTTCCCTAAAAATAAGAGGCTATTTGTGATATTCTTAAAAATTTCAAGAGTACTTTGGACATTTACATTTTATGTTGTCATACAGATACAGCCCTGAAAGGCTCTCTTTTAAATTATGTGAATACTATGTATCCAAGTTTTCCATGGAGATGCTGGAATGTCTAAACCAGACCATTACTATTAAAGATGTTTCTGCAGCCTTTATAAACCAGGGATCCTATTCTTGCAGAGGCTTCTAGGGGGTTCAGTGAGCAGTGGATGATTCATCTCTCATCTGATAACATCTGCAAAGTTCCAACACAACTTCACACAGCAGAACCAGCAGATTGGGACCAATGGAGAATTTCCTCTAATCTCTCTGGTATCTAACCACTTAAAATCATGATGTTAAAGTAGATGTAAACCTCCCCCAATTTTTAAGACTCAAATCTGTTACAGCAGAGGATGTCATTTCATATGTGTCCAGTCTTGCCACAAAGAGTTAATCCCGCTCTGAGCAATCCTCTTATCTTACTTCAGTAAAATAAAAACAGACACACAGAGAAATAGTCCCTTTCTTCCCCCTTGCTGTGAGTGACAGGTGATTTTCTTATCTCATGCACTAGTGTGAGAGAGGCATTCTGTTTACTTCACATCCACCCTCCTTTCTTCTCCAGCTCTTCCAGGGTTGGCTGCTCCACACCTCAGAATGATTGGGCATGCTGAAGTCATAAGGTGACTTTCCTGAGTTTTGACTGGATGTTAGTGATCATGGGGCATAATTGACCAGACCAGCAGAAGTTCAGTGTAAGAAATACCGATACCTGGCCAAGGGTAGTGTAGAGGTGGAGAGGGAGTCTACTGACATCCCAACTCCACCCTGAACAACAGACCTGCCCACAGTATCTGGAGTATTGAAGGGCTCCAAACAGCTAAAGGGGAGCTATTTGACAAGTAAGGATACATGCAGGAGGCATGTATACCCTTATAGATCAGCACTATGGAAGTAATTTAGAAATTATGAACGGGTTTACATCCACTTTAAAGATAATGATCTTTTTAGCTGTCTCTTCCCACTGACCCACAATGCAAGGTGGGGGGGGGGGGGTTGAGCTGGGAGGTGGGATGTAAAGCCACCCTTCTCCCACTAAATCACGAATATAAGGGCATCCTTCTCTCACTGACCACCGTTCTAGAGGGCTACTCTTCCACTGAGCACCATTGCAGTGTAATGGGGCACTTCTTTGACCACCGATGCAAGCCTCTGTACAATTATTCCTGTTCATTCATTCTGTGCTGCTAAAGCTCCAGATCTAGAGAGTGAGGTTAAGGGTGCCCTCAATCTCCTTTCTCTGTGTCAAAGGTGAAACATCAGAGGTCTGTTCAGACCTCTGATATTTTACCAAAGCCCTTCAACGGTGGGTCCTAAAAAAACTATAAACAATAAATAAATAAAACGTTAAAAATAATAATAAAAAAATAAACAACTACTGACACCAATGGAGTGAAGCGGGCTAAATATAACTAGCTGTCATTATTTGTAATTTGGTTTAAAAATAAATAAAAAAGCCCTGGCATTTTAGACTGAGCAGCCCATTTTTTGTTCCAGTCGGAGCCTGCATCCCACTGCCACCAATGTTCCCCACACACTGTGCCGACGTTCTGCATACTGCTGCAGGATTGGATGATGTTAGCTGGAGAAATTTGGCAGTTTCATGTTTTGTTGTTTTAATTTTCTCTACTGTTTTTGAAAAATGTAAAGTGTTATTTTTTTGTGGAGGGGGTTCAAGGAATGCCTAGTGTGCAACATACAAAACTATGAATGTTAACGTTAACAAAATCCTGTGGCCAAGGTTGTTATGACCCCCAATTTTTATTAACTGTTAGTCCCTTGTATTGATCTTAATCTGGTCATTGCCTACAATAATTTTTTGAAAACTGGCAATTTCAATCAAGCAGTTATTTAAATAAGGCAACAGCTATCTTGGGCCTGCGGGACTTTTAGTGAGTCACACCTCAGACATATATAAAATATAAGAAGATTGAATTACATACATATAAAAACAACAAATCATACATAGATTAAAAATAGAAAATACATATTTAATGCTACACATAATTCAATAGAGAAACCTTTACATTGACCCTGAACGGTTTATATTAATATCCACCATCAACCTGAAAATCTGTGTTAGCATTCTCAGTGCGTTTCATGAGGAAAACCTTGCTTCTTCAGGAGAAGCACAGAGGAGTATCTGGAGATAAAGAACTCATATACTGTAAGTAACAAAAAACATGAACAAAGAAAAAAGAAAAAATTATCAGATCTTACACTATAAATTTACAATTGTAGAAGATAGTAGCCAGGTTCCACCTCAATGTAGCGTTACTTATATGTGTTCTTTATCTCCAGATATTCCTCTGTGCTTCTCCTGAAGAAGCAAGGTTTTCCTCGCAAAACACGTTGAGAGTGGTATCACAGATTTTTCAGGTTGAGGGTTGATATTAATATGGGCCGTCCAGGCTCAATGTAAAGGTTTCTCTATTGAATTATGTGTAGCATTAAATATATATTTTCTACCATTAATCTATGTGTGATTTCTTGTTTTTAAATGTATGTAAATACATTTTCTTATATTTTATATATGTCTGAGGTGTGACTCACTAAAAGTCCCATGGGCTCAAGATAACTGTTGTATTAATACTAATTGGGTCTGAGACATCACCTCCTATTTACCCATCTTACAACAGCTTCTCTTCTTTGTTGTTTATTTAAATAATCCATCAGGTATAGCTAATCACCTTCTCAATGGCCCACAAAGTCATTTGACTTTCAACTGTGGTAATTTTAATTAGCTCAGCATGACAAGGGCTTTCCTGGAGCATTTCAGTTTCTAGTAGTGCAACTGAAGCAAACAGTCACCTATGGGTGGCAAGGCATTGTCAAAAGATCTCTGTGATAAAGTTGTAGACAAGCACAAGTCAGGAGATGGATACAGAAAAAAATCAAAGGCTTTATCAAAAAATAAAAACCATGATCTGAATCTGAAGTATTTAGATAAATCTGCTGTTTAGATAGATAAGAGTAGAGTGGCAAAAATTCGACATTATTCCTTTAGGCTTGATTTTTGAAGTTCTGCACAATTTCCTATGCAGCCCCGTTGTGAAGAAATCAGTGCCATATTCAGTGCTAAATCCATGCTTCCATAAAGTCAGAACCTTGTTCAGTTAATACATTTTGATTAGAAAAGACTCCTGACATCCAACAAAGAAGCTTTTTTTCTTATTCAACATCCCTGGAGGTTTATAGATATAGTATACTGCGGCAGCATGCAGAGTCCAGTCATCACTGGTGGTTTATCCCATACTTAATATTTTTTATTGACTTAATATTTTTTATTGCCTTAATATTTTTTATTGATACTATATAATGATTTTTGATAATACAAATCTTTATATAACATCTTCACTGAAATATTGTTTGTGTTATAGTCTAGATAAAAATGTGTTGAGAGATGTAAATCAAAGCTGAACCAAAATTTTAAATGTACTGTTCAGCTTAATTATGTTTTGCACTCAACAGGTTTATAGTTGAGGTCTTCAAAAAAATTAATTAGGTTTTGTTGGACTTGATAAATCCATAAAGGTTACAATGATGTCATTTTTTAACTATAATTATCTCACGTAATTAGAGTCATTATCACATTTATGGTCTTGCTGTGCTATTCTTTGGATTGCTGCCCAAATATTTACTTGGACCACTTTACCCATTACACTTTAACCCCCTTTGTAGTTACTGTGGTCATGACAGGTCTTCTTGCAAGTCTGGCTTAAAAGCCATCCTCCCAAGATTTCCTTTTAATACATTTTACTTTAAAAAAAGACAGCAGAATACAGACTTGACTTAGAGAAATTAATGAAGCAACGGACATACTTTATGTCATCCTTGTTTCATTTAGATGAGAAGAGAGTTGATAATTAGGTAACATCAGTGATTATTTATTAATTATTTTGACCCCTAGCAGTAAGCTCCTCTTTTATCTATTTTTTATCCCTAGTTTTCTTTTTCGTACATCACGGGACACAGAGCGACTTAGTCATTACTAATGGGTTATATAGATACCTTCAGGTGCTGGCACTGGCAACTTCCAAAACCGGAAGTACCCTCCCCTATATAAGCCCCTCCCATCCGGGAGTACCTCAGTTTTTTGCCAGTGTCTAAGGTGTTGGCCAAAGAGTAACATGTGTTTTCACTGGGCTTGCGTACAGGTTCTTTTATGGGCCTCAGTAAGCTATTCCGGATCCGACCAAAAAAGCTTCATAGCTAAACGGTCGGTACCCGGGCCTTGCAACAGAAGAGCAAGGTTTTGCCTGTAATGCCTCTCTTAGGAGGGCTGGACCCTGGGATCCAGAGCTCTGGTCATACCCACGACCAAGATGTTGTCTGTGCAGGGTGCTATACAGCTCCAGGGGAGTGGAATCCTTGGGAACCCAGTCCCTGAAGGTTTAAATACAATGCCTGCCTTGAGAGGTGAAGTTTGGGCTTCTGTGGACCAAACAAAGTCCTGCGGCGGGGAAGAGGTAAGTGGGGGCCCCCAGGAAATTGGTTCTATTGGGGGACCCCAAGCCTAATTTGTCTTTCTGTCTGTTACCTAACGGTATTCCCGCCAAATACAGTGCCTTGCGAAAGTATTCGGCCCCCTTGAACTTTTCATCCTTTTTCCACATTTCAGGCTTTAAACATAAAGATATAAAATTTAAATTTTTTTGTGAAGAATCACCAACAAGTGGGACACATTTGTGAAGTGGAACGAAATCTATTGTTTTTTTTAAACTTTTTTAACTAAGAAAAAAATGAAAAGTGGGGCGTGCAAAATTATTCGACCCCCTTGCGTTAATACTTTGTAGAGCCACCTTTTGCTGCGATTACAGCTGCAAGTCGCTTGGGGTATGTCTCTATCAGTTTTGCACATCGAGAGACTGAAATTCTTGCCCATTCTTCCTTGCAAAACAGCTCGAGCTCAGTGAGGTTGGATGGAGAGCATTTGTGAACAGCAGTTTTCAGCTCTTTCCACAGATTCTCGATTGGATTCAGGTCTGGACTTTGACTTGGCCATTCTAACACCTAGATACGTTTATTTGTGAACCATTCCTTTGTAGATTTTGCTGTATGTTTGGGATCATTGTCTTGTTGGAAGATAAATCTCCGTCCCAGTCTCAGGTCTTTTGCAGACTCCAAACAGGTTTTCATCCAGAATGGTCCTGTATTTGGCTGCATCCATCTTCCCCTCAATTTTAACCATCTTCCCTGTCCCTGCTGAAGAAAAGCAGGCCCAAACCATGATGCTGCCACCACCATGTTTGACAGTGGGGATGGTGTGTTGAGGATGATGAGCTGTGTTGCTTTTACGCCAAACATATCGTTTTGCATTGTAGCCAAAAAGTTCGATTTTGGTTTCATCGGACCAGAGCACCTTCTTCCACATGTTTGGTGTGTCTCCCAGGTGGCTTGTGGCAAACTTTAGACAAGACTTTTTATGGATATCTTTGAGAAATGGCTTTCTTCTTGCCACTTTTCCATAAAGGCCAGATTTGTGCAGTGTACGACTGATTGTTGTCCTGTGGACAGACTCTCCCACCTCAGCTGTAGTTCTCTACAGTTCATCCAGAGTGATCATGGGCCTCTTGGCTGCATCTCTGATCAGTCTTCTCCTTGTCTGAGCTGAAAGTTTAGAGGGACAGCCAGGTCTTGGTAGATTTGCAGTGGTCTGATACTCCTTCCATTTCAAAATGATCGCTTGCACAGTGCTCCTTGGGATGTTTAAAGCTTGGGAAATCTTTTTGTATCCAAATCCGGCTTTAAACTTCTCCACAACAGTATTACGGACCTGCCTGGTGTGTTCCTTGGTCTTCATGATGCTCTCTGCGCTTTCAACAAAACCCTGAGACTATCACAGAGCAGGTGCATTTATACAGAGACTTGATTACACACAGGTAGATTCTATTTATCACCATCAGTCATTTAGGACAACATTGGATCATTAAGAGATCCTCGCTGAACTTCTGGAGTGAGTTTGCTGCACTGAAAGTAAAGGGGCCGAATAATTTTGCACGCACCACTTTTCAGTTTTTTATTTGCTAAAAAAGTTTAAAATATCCAATAGATTTCGTTCCACTGCACAATTGTGTCCCACTTGTTGGTGATTCTTCACAAAAAATTAAAATGTTATATCTTTATGTTTGAAGCCTGAAATGTGGCAAAATGATGAAAAGTTCAACGGGGCCGAATACTTTCGCAAGGCACTGTATCTGTGCATGCCTGTAACTACTGGAAAATGTAAAATTTTAATAGTAGTCAAGAAAAAAAAAAAAAGAGAGACCGCGGTACCTGTGTTAAACCACTAGAGGCCGCTGTGGTCCATTTTTCTTGTCATGTGGATCTTTTTCTTTTCAAGTCAAAAGATCCAGGCAGTTGGTAAGTTCTCTGTGGGAATCCACTTCCTCTGCCCTGTTGCTGCGCTCATCCACCGCACAGGCCCTCCGGCAAAAAGGGCCCTGGCTCCTAGTCCCTGCTTATTTTTCAAAAAAAGCGTCGAAGGCGCACGGGGGTGCGCCTCCTATGTAGAGATGAGCGAAAAAAAGGGGCGGGGCTGGTGGATGACGCTCGATGCGCGCCGCGGCGCTTCTGCGCATGTGCAGGCGTCCCAGCATGGATAAAAAACACAGTACAAGTGTCAGCTGGATGCAAACAGAGCTAGCAACAAAACGGTGGCACACAGAGGCAGTTGATGCAGGCATCCCCATAGAAAGGCACTTTAGTGGACACCAGCTGGTATATAGCAGCAACTGTGCTAGACTATTACCAGTAAAAGTGGTGTATGACGACGGGAATACCTCAGCTCTGTGCTTAAAGGATATGTCGTCCAGACGCTCTGGAAATAAGTCTTCCAAGAAGCAAAAGGGGTCTCCATCGGGCTCTGAGGATTTTGGGCATGCTTGTACTGCACCAATCTCCCCTGAAATTTCAGAGGTTAGTAGCCGTAGGAACCCCGCAGGAGTACCTGGTGCTGCGGCTGTCCCCAGTCCACCTGCTCCTGTATATATAACAGAGGAGGTTTTTTCCTCAGCTCTGGGAGGATTGGAAGAGAGATTAACAGCATTGATCGCTGCTTCCCTGTCACAGGGAAAGCGCGTCCGATCTCCGTCTCCTCCTTCAGAGTACCTGTTAGTGGAGGAACAGCCCCACACAGAGATCGACCTGCCTGAAGGGGATCAGGATGAGGTTGATTCGGTTATAGAGGAATCAACAGTGGAAGAACCTTTCTCAGCATCTCAGGCTGAAAGATTATTAGTTCAGTCTCTGACTAACATGGTCCGATCAGCATTTAAAATGCCTCTTGCGGAGCCATCAACCACTACTGTCTCCTCGCTGGGGTCGCTAAAAGCTCCCCAGACTGTCTGTTCCTTCCCAATCCACCCCTTATTGGAAGGGCTTATTTACCAGGATTGGGAGCATCCTGATAAAATATTTACTCCCCCCAAGAGATTTCCGGTGATCTATCCCATGGAGGATAAGTTCATACAAAAATGGAAGGTGCCCACAGTGGACGCAGCTATCTGTTTTGTGAATAAATCACTGACATGTCCAGTAGATAATGTTCCAATGTTCAAAGACCCAATAGATAATAAATTGGAGTCTTTACTAAAATCTGCTTTCTCTACAGCAAGCATGGTGACACAACCTGCAGTAGCAGCTATCGGGGTCTGCCAAGCAGTGAAGGATCAGTTGAAACAAGTCTTAAGGGACTTACCAGATCAGCAGGCTCTTGCCTTACCTGACCTACCTAGAGCCTTGTGTTTTGCGGTGGACGCCATAAAGGATACAATCCAACAGGCCTCCCGCTTTACGCTGTCTGTAGTACATATGCGTAGGCTTCTATGGCTCAAAAACTGGTCTGCTGAGGCTCCCTGTAAGAAATTGCTGATTAGCTTCCCATTTCATGGAGAACGCTTATTTGGAGAAGATCTGGACAAGTATATCCAGAAAATTTCTGCCGGTAAAAGTACACTCTTGCCGGTTAAGAACAAAGTTAGAAGTCCTTCTTTTAAGAGGCCTACTTCTCCAGTCCCTGGCACATCGGCTGTGAAACAGTTCCGACGGCCTCCGCGGTCAAACCCTGGGGGCAGAAATCAGGGACAATCACAGGGTAACAAGAAACCCTGGGTCAAGAGAGGTACGAAACCTCCCCCCAAGTCATGAAGGGTTGCCCCCACTCAATCGGGTGGGGGGAAGACTTCAGTTGTTCACAGAGACCTGGCGGGACACCATCAGAGACAGATGGGTGATCTCCGCAGTAAGTCTGGGATACAAGCTGGAGTTAAAAGACACTCCTCCTGCCCATTTTATGAGGTCAAACGTGCCAAGCGATCCCCAGAAGAGAGGATCCCTCCTTCTGGCACTAGAACAACTATTGCTCCAAGGTGTAATCATGAAGGTTCCCTTGGAAGAATGCGGGTTCGGGTTTTACTCAAACCTCTTCACAGTCCCCAAACCAAATGGGGACGTGAGGCCCATATTAAATCTAAAAGGGCTAAACAAATTCCTACATATCAGGACTTTTCGGATGGAGTCGATCCGATCGGTGGCCACCGCCCTACAAGGGCAGGAATGGTTAGCCTCGATCGACATAAAGGATGCTTATCTGCATATTCCCATCTTTCCGGCCCACCAGAAATTTCTACGCTTTGCAGTAGAAGGGCGCCATTAAGAACACGGGGTGTAACGATAATGGCATATTTAGACGACCTGCTACTAATAGACCACTCAGTGGAAAAACTGGAAGTAGCTATTCACGAGACAATCAAGTATCTGGAATATCACGGTTGGATTATCAACCGAGACAAGTCAGCTCTAAGACCAGTCAAAAGTCTGGAATACTTGGGGCTAAGGCTGGATTCAAATCAGAGAAAGATTTTCTTACCTCCAGAGAAGGTGTCGTCTTTGAAAGATTTGACCCACTTAGTGGGTACAAAAAGAAAACCATCCATACGCCTGTGCATGAGGCTGCTGGGAAAAATGGTGGCTTCATTCGAAGCAGTACCCTACGGTCAATTCCATTCAAGGAACTTAAATAAAAATAGGATAAAAAGATGGACTTTATGGGCACGACAAATTGATATAAAATTACTCAAGTTTTATTAAAAATTAACAAAAGAAAGGATAACAAAACATACAAATAAAATGAATATTATATAGAACTATTCATCAACCTAATGTTGACACACTTATACACATCACCCAATAGCCAAAATTCAATGAGAAATTAGAATTTATACTGGGTAGAATGACATCAAGGTCAATTCTTTCAGTATATTGGATACCAGTATTGGCTGGTGGCATTGATTGGTGGTGTGTCGTCAGAAATTCATTCCTAAACCCGACATGTTGCGCGACACAAGTCGCTTCTTCAGGAGTTTTTTTGAATGTCTAAAAATATAAATACATAACATAAGAACATATAAATAGATTGCAAAACACAACAAAACAAGAGAACCTGTATGTCTGGCCAGGTGCTTCAGAAACACGTGATCCCCCAACAGCAATACCACTATTAGAAACGAAATAAAATAAAACAAAACAAGACAAGACCAGAAGCAGTACAGAGAGTTAAGAAAACCCTCACAGATTGAAAAAGAGTCCATTAGGTGGATGAATCGTTTATCATAACTTACATGGGTTAAAAGGTTTTTCAAGTAAAAACGGAGGTTTATAGATGGTCAGGATGGCAATAGTAGTAGTAGAATAATGCCTCTGAGTATCTTGAAAAAACTAGGCATGAACAAACACATGTGGATCAATCATATGATTACATCCAATTACACAACATGTATATAATTTAGAAGCATTGTCAGCATACTAAGAGCTGACCGATTCAGTTCGGTGCATACAGGCTTACCTCTGCTTACCTGAGTAGCATAATATATAGCTACGATGTAGAGCCCAATATCCGTGTTTAAACCCCAATTATGGAGAAAAAAATGAAAAATTGATACACGGATATGGGTACTGGTAGTTTCAATTATGCTAGCAGGAATTCGATATTGTCCTAGCTTGCAGAGTTGCCCAGTCTGGACTAAAAAACGGGAGGGGAGGAGAGGGAACAAAGGAAGAAAGGGGAGACACAAAATTGAATGGCATTAATGAGATGTGTGGGTATGCGGAAATCTAATAGAGAGTAACCAATTGCTGGGCTGCTCAAGTGTCACCCCCATAACCAACCAGCAGGGTAAGAGACACTGGCCCATAATAACAGAAAAAACCAGTTACCTTGTAATAGATGTTGGTGGGAGTGCCTCCGTTTAGTAGGTAGCAGCCCTCGGTAGTCAGGGATTATCTGCACCCTGGGCGATAATAGGTCCTGTGTTTAAATAGGACCAAATCGCGCCAGGACAACCCCATCCGGAAAAACGCGCCGTCCGCACAGTGCCTCTGATAGGCTGGCGTCATAGCTAGGCGTCGAAATGCCCGCAGTGAGCTAGATAGTGGGCGGGGCCGAAACCGTGACGTGCCCCTGTTATCTAGCAATATGCGAGAAACAGGAAGTGTACATGGGAGGTTGGCGTGGCAACCGCGCATGCGCATAGGTACCCACACACTCATCTCGCAGCGGTGGAAGGGGCAGAGCTCAGGGCGGCGGCCTTAACACTGAAAACAGTCCCGGCTAAATCAAGCCCGCACATCGTCAAGCGATGCAATCAATTCCTTCCTCTAACCAACACACTCAAGGGGAGAGCAAGCCCACACCATGCGACACTTAGGGCAATAAAGCAATCAGCCATGGAGCAAGGAAGATCTATATTATCATATAGACTCACAGATCATTATAGGGCAATTACACTTAGTATAACATTAAGTATAAAGCTCAAACCCTGATATTCGCCATCTAGTGGTCATAGAAAAAACAAAAAACAGAACAAAAAAAAAAAGTCCATCTTTTTATCCTATTTTTATTTAATCTACAATTTCGGGACGTGGCAATTTTTTATTACATTGTATCCCCAGTACCACTCTGGGTGGATATGATTTTCATTTTTCCATTCAAGGAACTTGCAGAGGGCCATACTGTCAGCCTGGAACAAAAAAGTTCAGGCTTTAGACTTACCAATGTCCCTGTCCCCTTCCGTTCGCAAGAGCCTCCATTGGTGGTTGGTGCCCCAGAATCTGGAAAAAGGGAAACCCTTCAGTCCGGTTTCTTGGAAGGTGGTCACTACAGATGCCAGCCTCATAGGCTGGGGGGCAGTACTGGAGCAATGGTCTCTCCAGGGCAAGTGGTCAGAAGCAGAGAAGGCCCTGCCCATCAATCTCTTAGAGATACGAGCAGCCCGGTATGCCCTAGTAGCATGGACATCCAAACTCCAAGGGTCCCCTGTCAGAATTCAATCAGACAATGCCACAGCAGTGGCATATATCAATCACCAGGGTGGCACCAGGAGTCGTGCAGCCCAGAGGGAAGCGAATTGCATCCTGAAATGGGCAGAAAGATATGTCCCAGCCATATCCGCGGTTTTCATCCCAGGAGTGGAAAATTGGAGAGCGGACTTTCTAAGTCGCCAGCAATTATGCCCGGGGGAATGGTCTCTTCACCCCGAGGTTTTCCAGGCAATATGCCAGCGGTGGGGAACACCGGATGTAGATCTGCTAGCATCCAGATTCAACGCAAAGGTGGACAGATTTGTGTCTCGCACAAGGGATCCCCTAGCTTGCGGCTCGGATGCCCTAGTGTTCCCTTGGGATCAGTTCAAGCTGATATATGCATTCCCACCGCCACAATTGTTACCGCGATTAATCCGCAGAATCCGGGTAGAAAAGAAACCGGTGATTCTGGTGGCTCCAGCGTGGCCCCGAAGAGCATGGTACGCGGAGATCGTAAAGATGTCAGTGGGGAGTCCTTGGACCCTCCCACATCATCCGGACCTGCTTTCGCAGGGACCGATATACCACCCTTCCTTACAAGCCCTAGGTTTGACGGCCTGACTATTGAAGCCCACATTCTAAAAAAGAGAGGTCTCTCTAATCCGGTGGTATCTACCATGATCAATGCCAGGAAGCCGGTATCCAGGCAGATCTATTATAGGATCTGGAAGGCGTACATCGCGTGGTGTGAGGCCAAGAAATGGCATCCGCGTAAGTACGTAATAGGTAGGATTCTGGACTTCCTACAGTGGGCTGTGGATAGGAAGCTTGCCTTGAGTACTATCAAGGGTCAGATTTCGGCCTTGTCAATATTTTTTCAAAGGCCCTTGGCTTTGCATTCATTAGCCACTTAACGACCGCTCACTGTATATATACGTCGGCAGAATGGCACCGACAGGCACAATCACGTAGAGTGTACGTGATTGCCTTTGTATAGTTGGGGGGTCCAATCGGACCCCCCTTCTGTACAGTGAGCGGTGGCTAAGTGTCCGGGAGCGTTCCGGGATGAGGGGGCAGCCATTCGTTTCTGGCCACCCCCTCGCGATCGCTCCCGGCGAATGGAAATGCCCCCTCTGTCTGTGTCAGACAGAGGGAGCAGGAGGAAGTGATGTCATCTCTGGTGCGGCGCTCACATATACCGAGCGCCGTACAAGAGAAGATATCAGGTCAGTGCACACAACACTACACTGACACCAGGACACATAGGGACATAAATCGCCCCCCCAGGCCCCCCCAGATCACCCCCCAGATCACCCCCCCAGCCCCCAGTCACAGTGTCACTGATTGCAGTGACCATTTATTTAGTGATCACTGCAATCAGTGACATTTGTGACTGTAAAAGTGTCACCAAAGTTTAGTCTTAGGTCCAGTGTAGCCCCCTAACCCCCCTAATAAAGGTTTAACCCCCTGATCACCCCCCAGATAACCCTTTCACCCCCTATCACCACTGTCGCTTAGCGATCATTTTTCTGATCGCTGTCTTAGTGTCTGTGATGCAGATCGGTAGCCGGTAATTTTTTTTAGGTTCGCCGCAGGTTTTTATAGCGTCAGGTACCCCAATATATTATCTAATAAAGGTTTAACCCCCTTGATCGCCCCCCAGGTAACCCTTTCACCCCCTTTCACCACTGTCACTAAGCAATTGTTTTTCTAAACGCTGTCTTAGTGTCGGTGATGCAGATCGTAGCCAGTAATTTTTTTTAGGTTCGCCGCATGTTTTTATAGCGTCAGGTACCCCAATATATTATCTAATAAAGGTTTAACCCCCTTGATCGCCCCCCAGGTAACCCTTTCACCCCCATCACCACTGTCGCTAAGCAATCATTTTTCTAAATGCTGTCTTAGTGTCGGTGATGCAGATCGGTAGCTGGTAATTTTTTTTAGGTTCGCCGCAGGTTTTTATAGCGTCAGGTACCCCCATATATTATCTAATAAAGGTTTTAACCCCCTGATTGCCCCTAGTTAACCCTTTCACCAGTGATCACCATATAAGTGTTACGGGTGACGCTGGTTAGTTAGTCTGCTTTTTATAGTGTCAGGGCACCCGCCGTGTATATAACCCAATAAAGGTTTAACCCCCTGATCGCCCGGCGGGTGATATCAATTAGGTTTTAGCGTCAGAGAGGGTCTGAGTCACACCCCAGGCAGCGTCAGGTTAGTGCCAGTAACGCTAACACCCACGCGTGAAGCATACACCCCCCTTAGTGGTATAGTATCTGAACAGATCAATATCTGATCTGATCAGATCTATACTAGCGTCCCCAGCAGTTTAGGGTTCCCAAAAACGCAGTGTTAGCGGGATCAGCCCAGATACCTGCTGGCACCTGCGTTTTGCCCCTCCGTCCAGCCCAGGCCACCCAAGTGCAGTATCGATCGATCACTGTCACTTACAAAACAAAAACACACATAACTGCAGCGTTCGCAGAGACAGGCCTGATCCCTGCGACTCCAGTGCTGTAGGAGGTGATTTCACCACCACAGTTAAAAAAAAAAAGCAAATATGCCGAAGCATTGGGGCAGCAGGGGCGGAGGAGCGATTTTGCTCCTAATGCCGCGTACATAAGGTCGAAATTCCGACGGAGGCTTGCACGTGGAAAAGTCCGACCATGTGTGTGCGGCATAACTTTTTTGCGGGAGGATGCCCCCATGCTTCGGCATATATAAATGGTGCGTGTATGCCCATCATTTGAAGTGGGTGGATGAAGGGCGGTATTCTAATGGTGGGCATACCCACCGATCAATCTCTTTTTTCGTTCAGCCAACTGGCTGCATGAAATAAAAAAGATTACAATACATGTCCAACAAGGACCAGCAACGTACTGGTATGTTGCTGGACTTTGAATGTTTATACCAGAATGATGCCTGCGGGTTTAGGTATCATATTGGTATCATTCTTTTCAGCCTGCGGCCGGCTTTCATGTAAAAGCAATCCTAGCGGCTAATTAGCCTCTGGACTGCTTTTACAAGCAGTGGGAGGGAATGCCCCCCCCGGATATAAAAAGCGCCATTGGGAAATTGGGAAAGCATTTTATCACACCGATCTTGGTGTGGTCAGATGCTTTGAGGGCAGAGGAAAAATCTAGGGTCTAGAAGACCCCAGTTTTTTCAAAAAAAGAGTACCTGTCACTACCTATTGCTATCATAGGGGATATTTACATTCCCTGAGATAACAATAAAAATGATAAAAAAAAAAAAATACTTGGAAGGAACAATTTAAAAATAAAATAAAAAAGCAAAATTAATAATAAAAAAAAAATAATAAAAAAAAAAGCACCCCTGTCCTGCCCTGCTCTTGCCCAATGGCGAACGCAAGCGTCGGTCTGGCGTCATATGTAAACAGCAATTGCACCATGCATGTGAGGTATCACCGCGAAGGTCAGATCGAGGGCAATCATTTTAGCAGTAGACCTCCTCTGTAAATCTACTGGGGTAACCTGTAAAGGCTTTTAAAGGCTTTTAAAAATGTATGTAGTTTGTCGCCAATGCGCGTTTGTGCGAAATTTTAAAGCATGTCGTGTTTGGTATCTATGTACTCGGCCTAAGATCATCTTTTTTATTTCATCAAACATTTGGGCAATATAGTGTGTTTTAGTGCATTAAAATTAAAAAAAGTGTATTTTTTAACACAAAAAATGCGTTTGAAAAATCGCTGCGCAAATACTGTGTAGAAAAAAAAAATGCAACACCCACCATTTTAATCTGTAGGGCCTTTGCTTTAAAAATATATATAATGTTTGGGGGTTCAACATAATTTTCTTGCAAAAAAAAAAATGTTTTCATGTAAACAAAAAGTGACAAAAAGGGCTTTGTCTTCAAGTGGTTAGAAGAGTGGATGTAAGCTTCCTAATGTTGTGTATAAAATGCCAGAACAGTTCAAAACCCCCCCAAATGACCCCATTTTGGAAAGTAGACACCCCAAGCTATATACTGAGAGGCATGTCGAGTCCATGGAATATTTTATATGTTGACACAAGTTGCGGAAAAACGACAATTTTTATTTTTTTTTGCACAAAGTTGTCACTAAATGATATATTGCTCAAACATGCCATGGGCATATGTGGAATTACACCCCAAAATACATTCTGTTGCTTCTCCTGAGTACGGGGATACCACATGTGTGAGACTTTTTGGGAGCCTAGCCATGTACGGGACCCCAAAAACCAAGCACCGCCTTCAGGCTTTCTAAGGGTGTAAATTTTTCACTTCTCACTGCCTATCACAGTTTCGGAGGCCATGGAATGCCCAGATAGCACAAAACCCCCCCAGATGACACCATTTTGGAAAGTAGACACCCCAAGCTATTTGCTGAGAGGTATTGTGAGTATTTTGCAGATCTCGCTTTTTGTCACAGTTTTGAAAATTGAAAAAAAAAAAAATATATATATATATTTTCTTTCTTCATTTTCAAAAACAAAATGAGAGCTGTAAAATACTCGCCATTCCTCTCAGCAAATAGCTTGGGGTGTCTATATTCCAAAATGGGGTCATTTGGGGGGGTTTTGTGCGATTTTGGCATTTTATGGCCTTCAAAACTGTGATAGGTAGTGAGGAGTGAAATCAAAAATTTGTGCCTAGAAATCCTGAAGGCGGTGCTTGGTTTTCGGGGTCCCGTACGCGGCTAGGCTCCTAAAAAGTCCCACACATGTGGTATCTCCGTACTCAGGAGAAGCAGAAAAATGTATTTTGGGGTGTAATTCCACATATAACCATGGCATGTGTGAGCAATATATCATTTAGTGACAACTTTTTGTCTTTTTTTTTTGTCATTATTCAATCACTTGGGACAAAAAAAATTATATTCAATGGGCTCAACAGGCCTCTCAGCAATTTTCTTGGGGTGTCTACTTTCTTAAATGGGGTCATTTGGGGGGGTTTTGTGCTATTTTGGCATTTTATGGCCTTCGAAACTGTGATAGGTAGTGAGGAGTGAAATCAAAGATTTGCGCCCTTAGAAATCCTGAAGGCGGTGCTTGGTTTCCGGGGTCCCGTACGCGGCTAGGCTCCCAAAAAGTCCCACACATGTGGTATCCCCGTACTCAGGAGAAGCAGCAAAATGTATTTTGGGGTGAAATTCCACATATAACCATGGCATGTGTGAGCAATATATCATTTAGTGACAACTTTTTGTAATTTTTTTTTTTTTTTTTTTAGTCATTATTCAATCACTTGGGATAAAAAAATTCAATGGGCTCAACATGCCTCTCAGCAATTTCCTTGGGGTGTCTACTTTCCAAAATGGAGTCATTTGGGGGGGTTTTGTACTGCCCTGTCATTTTAGCACCTCAAGAAATGAGATAGGCAGTCATAAATTTAAAGCTGTGTAAATTTCAGAAAATGTACCCTAGTTTGTAAACTCTATAACTTTTGCGCAAACCAATAAATATACGCTTATTGACATTTTTTTTACTAAAAACATGTGGCTGAATACATTTTGGCCTAAATGTATGACTACAATTGAGTTTATTCGATTTTTCTTATAACAAAAAGTAGAAAATATCATTTTTTTTCAAAATTTTCGGTATTTTTTCGTTTATATCGCAAAAAATAAAAATCGCAGAGGCAATCAAATACCATTAAAAGAAAGCTCTGTGGGAAGAAAAGGACGCAAATTTCGTTTGGGTACAACATTGCATGTCCGCACAATTTACAGTTAAAGCAGCGCAGTGCAAAATTCTGAATTCACCTCTGGTCCTCTAGCTACCAAATGGTCCGGGGCTTAAGTGGTTAGTCAAAGCTTTCATACAAGGAGTGATGCGTATTAGCCCTTCGGTTAGTATTCCCATATGTCCATGGGACTTAAACCTGGTTCTGTCGGTTCTACAGAAACAACCATTTGAACCATTGCAGCACATTTCCTTGGTTCTTCTCACCAGGAAATTGATTTTCTTAGTAGCCATTTGTTCGGCTAAAAGGGTATCGGAATTAGCCGCCATGTCCTGTAAGGAGCCATATCTGGTTGTCCATAAGGACAGAGTAGTATTACGTCCTCACCCAGCCTTTCTTCCTAAGGGTGGTATCGAGGTTTCATTTGAACCAAGATGTGGTTCTTCCTTCTTTTTTTCCCAAACCTACCTCGGTAGAGGAAAAGTTATTGCATTCTTTGGATGTAGTAAGAGCAGTTAAAGCTGAAAAAATGTAACACCTCATGCAACCCAACATGTAATTGCCATCATCCCAAATATGTATAAAATGAGAAAAAAACTCTAGTTTGTGGGATTTTGGAGGCAATGTAAAAAATATGAAAAAAACTCAATTAAAATTTCGAAATATTTATTTATACACATGCCACGTAACGCGGACACATATATGAAAAAAGAACAAATGGTACAAAAAAGCACATATATATGAAAATTGTACAGAAACTACATAGATCTGACATGATACAAATCTTCCGAAGATGAATACAATAGCCTGAGTTGACCGCTCCAGCCAGAAGCAGATCAAGGGAGGCTTGACCAACGCGTTTCAAACTGTAAACGTCCTTCTTCAGGGAATTCAAATGCATTCACTTCTACGAGAATAAATTTTCTATTAAATACAGAAACAATAAAATAAATTTCCACTTTAATTTCAACTGTTATATGGAATACAGCGAAACAGCAAAAAAAACTTACACAAAAAACTCATATGAAAAAATGTTCCATCAATGCTCCCATATGTGCATCTCAGGTTCCAGTAACACTGTGTTGTGGATTCCCCGATGCCCTCAAAGTTCCAGGAAAACTTTTCCATCAGAAACAAGTCCATATAAGAAGTACGGACATATGAAAAAATTGGTCCAAGATAGGTGCCTTAAATAAAAAATAACATACATAGGTATGAAAGTAATTCCATTGGGGAGTAAAATAAATCTCCCTAAAGAAAATGGATATGGTACCTGTAGATGGAAAGTGATGATCTGATGTACATCAGATGAGGATTTTCAATTTGAATCTAATGAGCTAAGTAACCGCCTACTAGCGAGAGGTTATAGTAGATCCACCTTAAAGAAAGCTTTCAACAGAGTAAAGGGAATGGAAAGACACACTTTGATTTTCAAAACTTCTAAGAAAAAGAAAAAAACTCAGGAAGATAATACTTCAAGGATAATTTTCAAATTCTCCAATGAGCATAAGAAAATCAGACAGATTCTAACCAAATACTGGCCCATCCTTACTGAGGATCCAATCCTTAAGACACTAGTACCATCCAAACCAGTGATCACTTTCAAAAAGGAAGAATCCATCGGTGGCATGTTGGTCAAAAGTGAATACAAGGGAGAGGCTAGAAAGGACCCATGCAAAATCTTTGGGACCTATCCTTGTGGGGCATGCTCTCAATGTACTGTCATTGGCGGAGGATCCACGCTCACTTTACCCAATGGGGAGACCTTCACATTTAGGCATTTTGCCAATTGTAAAACACAAGGTGTGGTCTACTTGATGGTCTGTCAGTGTGGATCCTTTTACGTCGGAAAAACAAGACAGGAATTAGGGAAGAGAGTGGAAAAACATATACATAGCATGAGGATAGGGAATCTCTACTTGCCTCTTGGGAGACACGTAGCTGAAAAACATAGGTATAGAATGCCTAATGTAATTTTTTCAGTCATTGAAAGGATTCATATTCCATGTAGGGGGGGGGGGATTGGAATAAGGTCCTGCTCCAGCGGGAAATGCGCTGGATCAGGCACCTTAGGGCAACCACGCCCCCAGGTCTGAATGAAGTCGAAAGTTTTCGTCCATTCCTGGAGGGCTTTAGCTCTGGAAAGACTGATTAGTTTTGTTTCTGTTTCTGTTTTGGGTTTTTTCCTTTTATTGATATACCCTGATGTCCCACCCATCCTTGTTTGAAATTGATTTCTCAATTTTTAATTATCTCTGTTATTCCAGCTTTTCTCCATATCAATGGATACAGGATGATCTCTCTTTTTTCTAGACACATTGACACACATGTGGGGTTTGAGATATATATAGATTGTTGTTTATATGTATTTTGTATGTTGAATGTTCTTAACAGTCTTTTCTGCGGAGGTATATATGATCCCCTGGGCGGAAAGGATTTCTTGATATGCTCCCATGCATGCATCCAATTGGTCAGTGACACAACCAGAGGTATGTCTTTGGGGTGGCCCGTCATATCTCTCCATCCAGTATTCCTTTTTTTCCGACTTTACATGTTCATATCCGGTGCCGGGGAGGGGGTTTTCCCCATTGGAAATTGCCCCCTATCAATTTTTTCCTTGTTAGGGACATTTTCCTATCATAGGTTAAAAACGGCACCGGTGGTAATAGTCCATGGCCCGCTCCCCGTCCATATCATTGTTCTGGGAGAAGGATCTATATCCTGGGTGCCAGTTCACACTGTTACTCCATGTCTGACTGTCCCATCACAACCCAGTACCATCTTTTTTACCCTTTATATCGGTATCCCCTAATTTGCCCACATTCAAGATGGCCGTTTCTGCACTTCCTGCGGTGAGGAACGGACCAGAATTGGGGCTGATCGGGCTTCTGTGGTCACTCATCGTGCCCTTCTCTTTAGCGGGGCACGATGGATGGCATCACATCGGGCATGTGATGGGACCGTGGGCCAGTTTTTCGGCTTCGCTGCCTTGCTTTGCTGCCTATATGCGCCGATGGCAGACGCGCCGCTGATTGGTGCGGTTGCGTCATGTGACCGGCGCTGGACGTGATCTGGCGTGGCAAATGCGGCGTATCCATGGCAACATGACGCTCTGCTTTATGAGCAGGTGCGTCATGTGACCCTGTCTGGACCAATCAGACACAGCAGAGGGATATATAGGACGCCAAAGAAGTTATATGGTGTCATTCTCTCCCTCTGCTGGCAGGCAGAGGATGTTTCTGTATGGACCTCTGTTGCATGGAACCTTTTCTGGATATCAATCGTGATTCTTGATCCTCTTGACAGGTAATATTTTAAAAGTTCCACCTAGGAGAGGGAGGAATTTCTTCTCTCTCTTTTTGATGGATAGAATAATTTTTATCTTATTTCATATATATTTTTTGATGTTTTAGGACATATATCTTTGGACTCAAGAATCCACTGGTTTTTTGTCCTCCTATATGAGTTATATTACCTGATGAATCCGAATTGTAGATTTCCACTTTCCATCTACAGGTACCATATCCATTTTCTTTAGGGAGATTTATTTTACTCCCCAATGGAATTACTTTCATACCTATGTATGTTATTTTTTATTTAAGGCACCTATCTTGGACCAATTTTTTCATATGTCCGTACTTCTTATATGGACTTGTTTCTGATGGAAAAGTTTTCCTGGAACTTTGAGGGCATCGGGGAATCCACAACACAGTGTTACTGGAACCTGAGATGCACATATGGGAGCATTGATGGAACATTTTTTCATGAGTTTTTTGTGTAAGTTTTTTTTTGCTGTTTCGCTGTATTCCATATAACAGTTGAAATTAAAGTGGAAATTTATTTTATTGTTTCTGTATTTAATAGAAAATTTATTCTCGTAGAAGTGAATGCATTTGAATTCCCTGAAGAAGGACGTTTACAGTTTGAAACGCGTTGGACAAGCCTCCCTTGATCTGCTTATGGCTGGAGCGGTCAACTCAGGCTATTGTATTCATCTTCGGAAGATTTGTATCATGTCAGATCTATGTAGTTTCTGTACAATTTTCATATATATGTGCTTTTTTGTACCATTTGTTCTCTTTTCATATATGTGTCCGCGTTACGTGGCATGTGTATAAATAAATATTTCGAAATTTTAATTGAGTTTTTTTCATATTTTTTACATTGCCTCCAAAATCCCACAAACTAGAGGTTTTTTCTCATTTTAGAGCAGTTAAAGCTTATCTAAAAGCCACTGCTCAGATTCGTAGAACGGATACTTTGTTTGTTCTGCCGGAAGGCCCCAGAAAGGGTCAGGCAGCATCAAAATCTACTTTAGCCAAGTGGATTCGACAGGTCATAATACAAGCCTATGGCTTGAAAAGGAGACCGCCTCCGTTCAAAGTTAGGGCGCACTCCACAAGAGCAGTTGGAACTTCATGGGCAGTGCATCACCAGGCCTCCCTGGCTCAAATCTGTAAGGCCGCAACATGGTCTTCAGTACACACGTTTACTAGGTTCTACCAGGTGGACGTTAGAAGTCAGGAGGATGTCGCCTTTGGGCGCAGTGTGTTGCAGGCCGCAAAAGATCCTCATGCCTGATGGCGCCCAGCTTATGTATAGTGTATCCCCCCCCTCATTTGGCATTGCTTTGGGACGTCCCATTAGTAATGACTAAGTCGCTCTGTGTCCCGTGATGTACGAAAAAGAAAAAGGGATTTTTATAACAGCTTACCTGTAAAATCCTTTTCTTGGAGTACATCACGGGACACAGAGCTCCCACCCCTCTTTTTTGGCGACACTTATTGCTTTGCTACAAAACTGAGGTACTCCCGGATGGGAGGGGCTTATATAGGGGAGGGTACTTCCGGTTTTGGAAGTTGCCAGTGCCAGCACCTGAAGGTATCTATATAACCCATTAGTAATGACTAAGTCGCTCTGTGTCCCGTGATGTACTCCAAGAAAAGGATTTTACAGGTAAGCTGTTATAAAAATCCCTTTTTCTTTGCTTCATTTGCTTTTTAAAGGGAATATTTGATTGTTTTGAGTGCAATAACGTTTTTAAGTTTTTTTAACTAATGTTTACAATTACATATTTACATATATACATAATCTTTGTTTTATAGAAAAAAAAATGTACTAAGAGGGGAAAGGTCTCAGAATCCCAAATTTACCATTATATTTTCAGGCGGCCCATGTTGCTCAATTTTCTGCTGTATATACTATCAAAGAAAATCTGGATTTTGGTTGGCTATGGAACCACAGGCAGTGGCCTTTTACCTTCTGGACTATTTCAAATAGCAACCGGGCAGACAGCACCCACTGATCCTGGCTCTTACTCTCTCTGTGGCTCTTACTCTCTCTGGCCATTTGGGACAGGGTGAGGAGCAATAAGCATGTATTTAATCTTTTGTTCAACAGTCCTACCTTCTCTCCTGGTTTGGAGGCTAAACATGGGCTTATATATAGAATAGGACACTTTACTATTTCTAGAGGCCCTTTCACTCTACAACATTGCTGCAACAAATTAAAAATGCCCACAACCAAAACCTTTCAATTCCACCAAATCTCTCACGTCTTATGCTCCCTTGGATCTGATATAACTCAAATTACCCTATATGTGAGCTGGTGTACACAGACACGGGTCAAAGAGGAGGGATCTCCACCATATATGGGCTTTTTCTTGTCACCATGGAGGGACAAGAGGGAGTTGTATAGTGTTTGGAATCCATTATATATGTATTTTTGATCAGAACGGCCTTAACAAGATGGTATCTGGTTCCTTCTTATCTTTCTAGGTTATGTCCAAACTCTTCACCATTATGTTTTTGGGGCTGTTATTCCTGTAGAACTATGTATCACATCTGGTGGGAATGCCCCAGACTAAGGGGATTTTGGATTAGCATCTATCTGCTATTAAGATGGGTTACAAGGGTCCCAGTACCTCAAAAACCACACATTGCTCTTCTGAATGACCTGTCTGAGAAGGTTCTATGAGGTACACAAAAAATATATATTTTTTTATTCTCTTGGCAGCTAAGTTGACTATAGCTCGATCATGGAAAACTGCTTCTGTGCCTATCTCTTTGCTGAAGCAAAAGGTTTCTTGGATCATGCTCTATGTAAAACTTGCTAGTATAATCAATAGTGTTGCACTGATACCACTTTTTTTAAGACCCCGTACAAGTAGCGATACTTTTTTTAAAGTGCTAGCTGATTACGATACTTTTTTTAATGTCACGTGACAGTGGACTGTGTCAGTATTTTTTATTTTTTTTCTACAATTTATTTATTTTATTATTTTTTGACAATTTGTATAATTTTTGTTATCTTATACAATGCTTTCTTTCTTTTTTTGTTACTAGTATCGGTACCAACCCTAATAATTAATGATACTGGTAAATGCTTTAAAAAAAGGTCTGCAGCCCATGGGGTCGATATACTTTAATGGTGATAGATACAGTAATCTGTATGGCAAATGATATGGTCATCATTCTACATCCTTTGTCCTCTGGGTTGCCCCTCTGTTTCATTTGCCTCTTTCCTATCCTTTCCCTTTTCTATGTCCTTCAGATATATGCACAATTTTCACAGTTATAGCAATTTAAAGCAGAAAGATTCATGGTGTTAAGCAGTGGCATCATTAAACTTTGGCTCCTGGGCTACCATGAACATCTTGATGGGTGTTTTTGTGTTTTAGCTTATGATTAGGTTGGCCACATATAGCGTACCTTTACAAACAAGATGGGACAAGCTGTTGCCAGGAAAGGAACCCACTGGGCATCAGCATAAATGTGATTTGGCTAGCTGTTTAGCTGGTAAGTAAACAGACAGGCTTGCAGCATAGCTCCTGTTGTATTAAAGCAGATTTTGCATGAAAACTAGTTCACACAATATTTTATTATGTCTACTTTAAATGCTTACGTTATGCAATTTTCCTACTAAGTACTGCCAATATTTGTTGTCTAAATACATGTTTTGCTTATATTTGGTAGACAAATCTCAAACCAGCAGTGAGCCAATTTCTAGCAAATATCACATAGCCAATTCACTATCATTCTGGCAAGAAATTTGTGTAATGGGAGGGAAAAAAATACAAATTATTTTCATACACAGGCAAACACATTCCAACATACTAAATTAGAAGCAGAAGTTAAAGAATAATATGACACATACATACTTTTTTGCAGCATAAAACATTATATTGCATTGATAGTCAATGCCATATAATAATATTAAGGTGAACCATTACAGTGCGTTTATTTTAATTTAACATTTAAAAGTTACAAAATGCATGTAAAATTGGAAACAGCTCAGTACATAATTGTAGTCAATTGATGACAATTTCTTAAACACATAGCGATAGTTATTATTTCTTAATCACTAAAGGAAATGGATGTATGATGGTAAAAAGACTTCATTTTCTAATTTATATAGCCATTGGTACTGGAGAATATAAATAAATAAAATATTTTTTTATAACATATTAATGACCAACGACATTAATTCATCTCAGACCTGGACATGATGTATACAGTATGACTGTATGGTTTTATTCTTCCTAACAGCTATTGCTTCTTAAAACAAAAAATATTTTAGCTATCTTTGTTGCAAAATAGTAAAGGCCCACACATTTGCAGCAAATGTATAATCTTCTAATAACATGGGGAATATATGGGGAATCATGCAAGATGTTGGAGCTGCATATACTGTAGCTTGTATACAGCAGCATAACTATGACTCATGGGGCCCTGTAGCAGAAAATTGATGGGGGGGGGGGGTGGTGGCACTCGGCTAACTATCTTTGTAACAGCTGGCAGTATTAACTATGGTGATACGGGTCTTTGATCTTAACCTAAAGTAAGTTTAAATCAATGACAGTCAACAGGAGAACCGTGGGTATGGGCAGTAAACTACTAGGAACCAGCGCTTTGGCTAAAACTTAGTTGTGCTAGCAATAATAATTTTAATGATATTTTATATTATGACAATATTATTAATGCTCTTTTACTCTGCGACCCAAATATAAACTTCTTTAAGATCTAGCTTTTTAAATATTTATAGAACCACAAACATCAGCTGTCCTATAAGGTTTTAGCAGAGGGGATTATTTTCAGTCTGTATCAGCTTCTTACTTCACAGAGGGCCAGCAGTCCTGCATTGTATGGGTGGAGAGAAAGAGCTGCCTACAACCTGGAGTGTCGGTTAGTGAAGGAAGGCACTGGCTGCTAGGGAAGTAAGGAATATGGTAAGGATTTGTACTTTTTTCTTTCCTCTTTCACACTGATGAACCAATCAGGTCCGCCTGTCAGTTTTTCAGGTGGACCCAATTGGACCATCCATAGTTCTCTATGTCCACTGACACCTGCTGGCATCCGATCCTGTCCACTGAAAACAGACAGGGATCCATTGCCCATCCTTGTGGCAGATCGGATAAAGGATGGAAACGGACAGGCAGTCCCTTTCCATCCAACCACCCCATAG
The DNA here is from genome assembly GCA_029206835.1 of Rana muscosa. Classification (NCBI taxonomy): domain Eukaryota; kingdom Metazoa; phylum Chordata; class Amphibia; order Anura; family Ranidae; genus Rana; species Rana muscosa. Next base: position 431,865,243 of record CM055117.1, read on the forward strand.
AGAACAGTGGGCTGTGCCCATGTCCGCTCTGCATATTGCAAGCACAGACCTGTCATCCACCTGCAAAGCGGGGATCAGCAGAGAGATCCCCCACTGAGCAGGTGGATCCACTTGATGGAGTCTGCCTCGTCTGAAAGGGGTCTTAGACAAAACAATATTTAATTTATGCAGTGCGGGGTAGGGGGCGGGGGACGGGGGGGAGTACTGAAAGGGTACACTTACAGACAGCCCAGACTTAGCTTTTAAAATCAGGGCCTGGCACTCTTTTCTCCCCTATTCCGTTACACCTGCTCTGTGTTTACATTAGAGATTAAAAGGCCGGCAATGGAGCAAAGCAGGAAAGTGAAACCGTTTTTGCTATAAGGTTGATGATGAATTACTCCACAGTGCCTTAAGCTACAGTTGCTTGTTTTAAAGTGCATCTGTGCTCAGACTATGCATAATAAAAAATTTACATATTCTATATAAGCAGAAAAATCACTTTCAAGTAACAAAGCATTCACCCCTGTATCTATAGGCATTGTGGAGAAACTACTTTTAACGTCTAAAGTAAACTGAGGCAATAAAATCAAAACTCATTTCTATGTAAGCAGAATCTTGGCAGCCTGCTAGCCTTCTAAAGCAAACAGGTGTTTCTAAAAAACTGACTGAAACCTGATTTTAGAGTCTTTGTTGTGATATTTAACAGTTTTTTAATTTTATTTACAGCTTTAGAAGTCAGGGGTGGCTTGCTTTAAGGCCTCGTTCACTCCGGGAACCCCATGTGGGAAGCCAGTTTTCTGTGTGCATTTCCCACACTGTGTTCAAAATGCACTGGGTGTGCAATCTGCTGCCGGTATCAATCTAATCCTAACGAGACCCCAAGCACAAATCGTAAATGCAAATCGCAAACATTTGCCTGCACTTGGTTGCACAGTACCACAGTACTGATGCAGTGCATTTTTTTTTAAATTAGCACATACACTAATTTTTGTACGATTCAGAGCGATTTTAGCCCACTCAAACAAATAGGCTGAAAATTGTACTACGCTGAGCTCCATAAGACTCGAACAGGAACGCGTTTAGGTGTGAACTGGCCTTAAATCTTTTTTACTGCTTGTTAAGAATATGTAAATAATTAAATGGTAATAGTCTTGACAAGTGTTCTACTTTAAGGGGCATCATCTTTTAGAATTTAAAGGCTGCATTGAAATCTCTGTCTGTTTTTTTTTTATTAAGGTGAAGAAGTTCCACCTTGTAAAGTTCTCTTGGTGTCAATGGTGCTGGGGTTTAAAGTACTGAACAGAGTGAAGTCCAACAATTTAGAACAAATTTTTTACTGTCTTGTCAGCCTTCTATTATTTTCTTCCTAATTTGGATATTGCAGGTGACATATGGCATAAGCTGGTGTCAAATATGCAATTATCAATAAACGAATGTGGTTGAAATTGCCCAAAAAGCAATATCCAGCAATACATCTTTTAGTCAAGAAGAGTAAACATGAATTTTCAGTTTCACTTTAAGGCATAAGGAACCCATCCTCTGTTGACAGAAAAAGAATGATCTACATCACTGTGCCAGCAATAAATTGTTCAACCCATTGTAATACTGCCAATGAAAAAAAGCGAGACTATCTAACAGCGCGATGCATAAAGCAATCTCCATTTAGTAACAGCACATAAACAAACATTGTTCCACGTTTCAGAGAATTTTATGTTTATTTAATTTGTTTATAGGAATGTTGATAGCCACACACTTAGGGAAAGAAAAAAAAATGCATTTCCAATATACAGTATAGTTGATATAAGTTTGTTTCACATATAAATATATTAAGGAATTTAACTCTTCATACCTAGAACAACTGCCATAGTAAATAATGATTATTTTCTTTATGTCTCCGGAAAGTAGATATAAAACATAACTGAATGACATTTCTTTTGCTGAAGCAGCATGTATCATCAACTTCTTATTTTTTGCATTTTTTTTAAAAATAGTTTTCTTTCACTTTTTTTATGCTTTGTTGCATCTCAGTGCTGCTAAACTCCTTCAGCCTTTTTCAGCCTCTTCCTGTCTACATGCATTCACTCCAGACTTAGTGGAGTCAGTGATGTTATCATGTACGTGGGCATGCTTTTCACTCACGGAAGACCAGAACATTGGGTGCATTAGCCATGTTGGTTTCAGCACAAGACATGGTAATTGCTTTTAACCTGTTTTAGTGGTTTTACACTATGGAAGTTGTTATTATTATTATTATACAGGATTTATATAGCGCCAACAGTTTACGCAACGCTTTACAATATTAAGGGCAGACAGTACAATACAATTTAATAAAGTGGGAATCAGAGAGCCCTGCTCGTTAGAGCGTTGCTTTTTTCCCCTGTTTTACTGAGCCTGGGATGTGCCTCATTCAAAGTCCCACCTGTGCGTATGCACGGCCCCCTCTTTTTTGCTCTGATAGGGATGGAGGTTCATCACTGAGTCGGCAGTGTTCCCCTGTCGCCTGTGTGGGTGGTTTGGGTTTTCCCTCTGTGGCCAGATCACAGTTGAGGCCCTGGACATGTTCATCATGTCCATATAGAGTGCGGTAGTTGTTTGTCTTGTTCTGGCCTTTTAGTGCAATGGGGACTGTTGTGTTTGTTATCAGCAGCCTTTGTTGTTGTTACATGCCCGGAAGCTGCGATTCGCTCTGCATACCCGCCCTCCACCCCCTCCTTCCGCCCCACTGGGTGGGATGTTCCGGGGGAGTGGGCGGGATCCTCAGCGCATCGATGCCACGCTTCGTGTCCCGCGAGTGACGTCATTTCGGCGTCATGACGCGGGACGCGTCATTACCATCATAGCTGCCACAACCCATGGAGGTCAGCTATCAGGTGGGCAGTGCGTACCGCCCGGCCAGAGCCCCTCCTCTCATGTGACAAGCCGGCGTGACATTGGTGGGAGCCAACGTGCGGCGGCGTGCGTGTGGGGGGGTATATTATGCCGCCTGCACACAGTGTTCACTGTGCTAACGTGGAGCACGCCATACTACACATGGATCTTCTATCTCTGTTGTATAAACTTCCAGGTAAATTTTCCATTATTCGATCATGCCACTAGACTATGTCTGGTGTTACCTGTATACCTTATACTTATCCTATCTATGCAATACAGATCCTATGGCGTCCTCCTCACTCCACCATCACTATGGCGCAGTACCAAGATTGGTCATCTTCTCCCTTGGGAAACCATATGCTCACGCCCCAGCCGCACCTTGTCCCTTTGCCTCAGCTTCCGGGATGGACACCCTCCTTTGGCCCTGGTCCAACACTTCATACATCCCCATCATTCACTCCAGGCATGTAAGTTTTCAGGACTGGCATATGTCCTTTCCTGTTATGTCTAGTGTCATTTTAGACTAAATATTTTTAATCTTTATAGATCTCCTGTTTGGGAGCATCCGCCCCTGATGAGTGTATCAACACGAAACGCGTCGGGCAATATAGGATGCTACTACACTCCCATATCAGCAATTGATTCATTTATTGTCTTACCAGCATCATGTTTACAACTTTTTACATCATGCCATTTCATTGCACTGTGCCGCCCCAAGGATTCATGTATATGTATGTGTTATTCATGGGAGCTGCCCATCCATTTTCCACACTGTCGTGTAATTTCAGTTGATATTTTTTTGTATCCTTGATGTCCATGTTTTTATATGTATTGCCATATTGTCATGAGTTTCCAAGTTGATATGAACCTGTGTCCTCAGTGTCCACGACATGTGTGTATTGTTGTGTGCAACTCCCACTATCCAGATACTGTACCATTTCCAATTACATGTCAATAAAACATGTGTTTCCTTTAACATACCCCTACCATGTCTTGAACTTCATTTAAAGTCCCAAACTCCCTCCTTTCCACATTGTGTACCAGGGATGGAGGCACATAGTTATGTGCCTCATTCAAAGTCCCACCTGTGCGTATGCACAGCCCCCTCTTTTTTACTGAGCGTGGAACATTGTAGAGTAATGTGAATGGGAGGAAAGAGTTGAGGAGGAAGAGTGGTGGAAAGATATTCTAAAATATTCTAAATAAGTGTGAAAAGGTGCTGATTGACTTTTCGATTGACTTTTAGGACTAACATAAAGGTCTGTTAAATGAAGGTCAATTACATCTGTTGAGTTCACTAACTTAAAGCTGAGTTCCACCCAAAAGTGGAACTTCCACTTTAAGGACTCCTCGCCCCCTTACATGCCACATTTGGCATGTAATTGTTTTTTTTTGGGGGGGTGGGTACCTTGTTTTAAGAGGGACTTCCTGTCCCACTTCCTGCTTCCATCTCTTGGCCACCTAGGTGACTCCTCCTCTGCCCCTAGGCGGCCCCTCCCTCTCTCCAATCTTCTGGGACTTGTCACAGGTCCCAGAAGATTGCCTGGCCACTAGCAGAGTGCAGTATGACTGGCGCAGTGCGCACACGGCTGTGAAGCCGCAAGCTGTCACGGCCAGGTGCCCACAGTTGTTATGACAGCGCCGTGTAGAGGAGGGGGAGAGGAGCGAGGTTCTGTGCCGCCGCATCGCTGGACCGTGAGACAGGCTACTTTTTGTAGCTGCTGACTTTTAATAAACGAAAAAACAAGTGGAACTCCACTTTAGGAGGACCTATGAAGGGGTTGGTGAGACATAGGGAGAAGGATAGCACCATGGGCTTATTGGTGGTGGAGCACCAATCTTGTTGCTGGTGGTTACCACAGAAGGACATTCATTATTGAGGAACTGTGCATTAACACTTTATTTGGCAATGGAGTGGACCATTTGGAACATTATTGATTGTTGTGAGTGATTGCCAATGATTAATTTGCCTTTTTATTGATTATGCACTTTATTGTTGATCAAATTTATTTATATCATCATTTTTATTGATTCAGAGGTAATGTTTGAGATTTAATATTGTCAGTTATGATTTTTTTTTTTTAATTGAGAGATTTCATTAGATATTATAAATGATTTAATTGCACATGTTTATTAAGGATAGCGTTTTCTAAAAGTTCTTAACATGTTAAAGTTTATGTGAGATTTTATTAATTAGGTTTAGACCAACTTTAATCTCCCACTGCAGATTACCTTTCGTCCATTTTTTTAAAATGACGAGGGGTCTATTGTATTTGGGAAGTAATATGTAAAAATAGTTGCAATAAACTCCTACTTGTGTCACCATTTATTTACAGTATATATAGTAGTATTTATTGAAAATAAATAGTACTATAAACTAAGCATACAAAAAATGTATATACTGATTCTAACCTGAGAATAGTAAAAATTATTTTTAGCTGGATGCAAGGGAAATTGAATGAAGTGATACTAAAGGCATTTTTTTTGTGCTTAAAAATAACAAACATGTTATGTTTACCTGCTCTGTGAAATGGTTTTGCACAGAGCAGCCCCGATCCTCCTCTTCTCAGGTCCCCCGCTGGTGCTCCTGGCCCCTCCCTCCTGCGCTCTGCTGCTTGCTATGGGGCCACCCATGCTGGCTAGTTTCCGAGCCACTGCTCTGTGTGTCTATTCACACATGAAACATGGCTCAGCCCCACTCCCGCTCTCTCCTCATTGGTTCACTGGCTGTATATGACAGTAGTGGGAGCCAATAAGTACTGCTGCTGTCTCAGCCAATGAGGAGGGAGAGATCCGGGAAAGCCGGGACTCTCGTGCACATCGCTGAATCAACATGGAGCTCAGGTAATTTTTTAGGGAGGGCTGGGGGGCTGCTGCACACAGAAGCTTTTTCTATCTTCATGCATAGAATGCATGAAGATAAAAAACCTTGAGCCTTTACATTTACTTTAAGTTCTGTCGTACAAGGCAGAATTAAGTGTTATTAAGAGCACAGCAACGCCAGGAAATATATATAGGAATAATTAAACTAAGAGCAAGGCTAACTAGGTGGTTATCAAAGAAAGTATGAAATCATTTAGTATACATGAAGTACTCTGTACAATATTTTTTTTAAACATTTAAAGTTAAGACTGAAAGTCAATTCTTGAAATTAAAATGCTACTATTAAATAGCAGGCAAATGTGTGAATGCCCCTTTGGAGTTTTAAAGTAGTTTTTGCCTTGTCCTGACCTCAAATAGCTAGATAGTATATTATGGCAGTTTTCCATTTTTTTATTCTATTTAGGAATGTCTCACCAACCTAGCTTATATCTACAATAAATAATTTGTTTGTATTACCTTAAAAAGGCCAGACATATCAGCCACACAAGGACCACCAAGAGTGGTAGACAGAAAGATAGTTTGCTAATTCATTTTGAATTCAGCCTCATTCACACGGGGCGTACATTACTGTACACCTGTGCAGGGCTGTGTTTACCCACACAGGGATGCACAGGTGTTCCATGCATCCCCTTGCTGGATGATTATTGATTTCTATTGAGACACAGCGGCAGTATGGACACAGCCGCTGTGTCCCAATATGACATCCATATAGGTGCGGGTTGTGCAGGTGCATCTCCTCTCCCTGTGTGCTTTCGGGGGACATTATCTGCACCCACACAGATGTCACACACACACAGCCGCTGTGTCCCAATAGACAACAATGGGGCTACCTGCACAGGAATGCACGGAACATCTGTGTATCCCTGTGCGCATAAACAAAGCGATGCATGAGTTGACTAACTATGGCTAGGAAAAAGCAAACGTTTTCTCCTAATCAGCTAGCAGTTTTGTTCTAGGTATAGGAACCTGGACTGGGTGTCAAGCCAAGTGCTCAGCATTTGTTTTAATATACAGTATGCTTTATCACAGAATTCTCCGGAAGCCTGGGCAAAAAACTCATATAGATGGCTTCATGCTATCCTGCCTTGTTGCTAGGACATTGCTAAGACAGTCCCAGTCAATTCAAACCCCCTCGCTTGCACTTTCTCTCCCCTGTTGCATTAGCTCTGAGGTCAGTGATGCTGTGACAGAGGAGATAGTGTACTACAAATATGTGGAGGTTTGAGAGCTTGCCCCTGTAATGGCTGGGAGTGTCTTAGCAATGCCCTAGCAACTAAAAAGGATGGGATGATGCCATCTCTGGAAATGTATACCTACAGCAAGGGCATTATTTAACTTTTGGTTAAAATTAGAGTTTGTTTTTATCTACTGCCATAGGAAGTTTTTTGGTAAAGGTGAACTAACCCTTTAAGGCAGGGGTCTTCAAACTACGGCCCTCCAGGTGTTCAGGAACTACAAGTCCCATCATGCCTAGTCATGTCTGTGAATGTTAGAGATTTACAATGCCTCATGGGATTTGTAGTTCCGCAACAGCTGGAGGGCCGTAGTTTGAGGATCCCTGCTTCAAGGAGTTCCTTAACATAAGATTGGAGATTAGGACATCAACCAGATGGACAATGGGTACAGTCTTGTTGGAGAAATATCTTTCTAATGCTGAACAGTCACACTATATACATTCATGCCTACACAAAATGTGTGCACATGTAATGCACACACATCAAATGCCACCAGTTGTCTGCCTATCACTATAGTGACATGGTGACTCCATGAGCTGCATATTTCCAGTTAGTCGTGGTCAAGAAGTGTTTCCCTTGGTATCCTGTGTCCCATACACAGGCCAGTTCTTGTATGATTCTGCTGAAGTTACAGGTATTGGACAACAGTGACTCATGGATTATAGGTATATTGAATATGTAGAAGCAAAAATCTAATTGTTGTTATATTGTATGTTTAAATGTGAAAAATTCTATCTCATTTTATTTTTTTCACATCACAAAAGGAACAAAGGTATAGCTATTTGTCACATAAAGAGAAAACAGTCATGCTGATTTTATATGCGAGTTGTACAGCCATTACAAGACATGCTTCTACTTACGGTTGTCTTTTCCAGGCAATGCAGCAGGTGGTGGTGTTGACTTTCTATCAGTGATGCTGATTTTCCAATGTGTGCCTCTTCTCCAGTTGAGCCCTAAATAAACAGAGCTTAGCATTAACACATTTAATAACACCATTGCGCAAAAAAAGTCTCAGGATAGTTCTGTTCTGTGACTTGCACAGCTAAAGGTTAAATTTGAGCTGAATATATACTTGATAATCTAGCCACTTAATCCTTTGTAACTGGCTCCCTCCTCTTATTATAACTGTGACAATAACAGGCTGCAGTTTATGTGCAGAACTACACTGGTAGATATCTATTATCTCATTGTGACACAGCAGTGACATATTACAGTCAATTTATAAAAATCAGTATAACACTGGGGTGCTGGCTGTACACACCAAGGAAATTTTCGTTTTCATGGTAACAGATAGCATCTAATTGTCTGCTAATGAAAACTATAATATTATCCTTTGCTTCAGTTTGTTAATGTGGTGTTGTCAGCATTTGATCTTAGAGCTGAATTCCGGGCAGGTTTAAAACACTAATTAATGCAGTCAGGGGCATAGAAACAGATCAGGGGCCTCATAGCAAAATTTGGATGGAGCCCTTCAGTGATCACCCTACGGCCATTGAGCATAAAGTATGACTAAATCAAGGACAGGTAGCAGGAGAGTTGTCCACATAGTCAGTACATTATTAGGGGCTAGTGCTATAGATAGGGATGGGCATCAGTGCAGAGAATTCACTTTTAACATTCATTTTCCAGCTAACCACCCATTAGTTCATCAGCCTTTACTCTTTCGTTCATGGACCGACACAGCTTCCTATTGACATAGTGGGTATTATCCGTTATTTAGGAGTGACTAGGCAGAAAAACTTGTAAAAAGTGTTGCATCACACCTTCTACAGTACCGCCCAGGGGGCGGACCCTCTGGGTATATCCCCTCTCTCTGCATCTCGCAGATTAGTTTTTTCTGTCTAGCAAGGAGAAGGACATGGCTCCCTTCGGGCCCATTGGTCCGGGGAAAAGGTTTTCTACATTTTTTTGTTTCCTGCGATCTTCGATCAACTGCCGACTGGGTGACAGGCTGGATCCTCGATCCTTGTAGTCCCCCCAGTTTCGGCCATCGAGCGTGTGCCGACCCTAGCTACGCACTGGGTTTTCCACGACATGCCCGTCGCTCTACGGGTGGCGGGTGAGCCTATGCTCATGGGCCTGCTTCGGCTGACCTTACGGCCAAGTCGCAGTAGCCTGTCGGTTGAGCTTATGCTCCAAGGCTTGCATCGGACCGCTCAGCTTCGTCTGACCTTACGGCCGAGTCGCAGTAGCCTGTCCGGTGAGCTAGCGCTCCAGGGCATGCATACGATCGTTCCCTAGGGTTCAATCACAGCATGCCTGGCCGACAGTCACCTCCGTGCGCAGATGATGATCTTTCCGGAATGTCTTTTAGCACAATCCACGCAGGAAAGGTAAGTAGCTCCCCTGCTTCGGCAGGGTGACTTGGCTGGACATTCCTGGAGAGATCAAGTAAGTGGTTGTGGCCCCTTTCTTTCCTCTTTCCCTGCCTTGCCTCCTCCCTGAGCTCTGAGCTAAGGTTGCTGGGTGCTGGGGGTCACCTGTGGTGCTCCATCTGGAACGGGACTGCGCTGTGTTGTCATTTAAAAATATGTAATTTTGCCTACCTGTGTGTGTGGCTCTCTCCCTCCATGCTGTCGGCGGCCATTTTCTTGTGGTTTGGCACCTATATGTATAGATCGCCGTTCGGCGGCCATTTTCTTGTGGTTCGCGCCCGCTTTGGCCTCTATCGACTGCCCGGCGGCCATGTTTCTTATGATTCTCGCCTGTATGTAGATTTTTGTGGCCCGCGGCCGCTTTTGCCTCTATATTCGGCTCGGCTGCCATTTTCTTAGAACCCACATTGTTCCATACAGCCGCTTGGCGGCCATTTTGCGGTAGTCTCCGGCCTCTAGGGTGCACTTTCACTGGTGCGAATTTACACAGAAAGCGCTGATAAGAATCAGACTGACACTACAGCGGTGGGATAGCATAACAGGCGGAACACACGGCAGCAGTAGCGGTACCGTTCCAAGGGTGGTGAGTCCTCTGGGGAAAAACCCTGCATCTCTGTATCAGCTAGGAGGGTGGCCTATTGATACCTTGCCTGGAGCCCTGTGGGTCTCAGCACGTGGGTCAGCATGGCGTCTGAAGCAGACGTTTTTTTCCCTGAAACACCTGATTTGGCAGCTGGTGCCCCTGATGTATCTATGGACGCTGTGTCGGCAATCCTAGAGGCCTTTGTTGCCAGAGTGGAAGCAGCTCACGGGAACACAGGGGGTAGTAAATGCCCCCATCCCCTGCAATCTTCCGGGGATAATTCTGATGCAGAACCAGGCCCAGCTATAGCTCATGGCCCGGATTCTGATGCATCAGAGACTGCAGACCGTGACCGATCGGACAGTGAGAATGACTCCAAGTCCAGGTCAGTACGCGATAAGGCTTTGGTATCTGACCTTATTACTACAGTGCGGGATACGCTAAGATTGGAGAATGCTGCAGAAGCAGCAGAGACACCGGTCCCCTTTGGGTTCCGTAGACCTGCCCGCACTGCTAAAGTGTTTCCTTGTGTGTCTTATTTTGATAAGCTCTTATACAAGGAGTGGGAAAACCCACTAAGGGTGTTTACATCCCCAAAGAATTTTGCGGTACGTTACCCCTTTGAGGAGAGTTTTCTGAAAAAATGGACCTCTCCCCGATAGTGGACCCTCCGGTGTCCAAACTTAATAGAGCTACCACAATTCCAGTGGAAGGGGCTCCTGTTTTCAAGGACCCTGTGGATAAGAAAGCTGAAGCACTCGCTCACTACCTATACTCAGTGGTAGGCTCAGCGGTGCATTTGGAATTGTCTCAGACACTTACTGAATGGGCAAAATTGCTACTCCAGGGGTTAAAGGAGCGAGATGCTCCTCCTAATTAAATAACTTTGGCCGACCAGTTAGTACAGGGCCTTAAGTTTGTCTGCGAGTCAGACATGGATACTATTCCCTTGCTGTCTAAAGCTTCGGTTTATGCGGTAGCAATACGCAGCCTGATCTGGCTAAAGGGCTAAGAAAGCCCTGTTGGATCTGCCCTTTAAAGGCAACAGACTTTTTGGGGCCTCTCTGGATGACATCATCAAGGATGCCACAGGAGGTAAGAGCACTTTGCTTCCTCAAACCAAGAAGGATAAGGGGCCATGCCAGGGGCAAGGCCCCTCCTTTACTGCAAGCAAGCATTTTTTTTGTCCAGGGTCTGCTGGAACGCAGGGTGGTCATTCCAGTTCCAGAGCAGGAACGATTTCAGGGTTTTTTCTCGAATCTGTTCATAGTGCCAAAGAAGGATGGGGTTCGTCCTATCCTGGATCTCAGGGCCCTCAATTGACTTGTGAAAGTACAAAGATTCCAGATGTAGTCGGTTCGATCTGTATGTCACTGCTCTCCATCCAGGGGACTTTCTGGCATTCTTGGACATCAAGGATGCATACCTGCATGTCCCCATGTACTCCAGACACCAAAGGTTTCTGCGATTCGCAATCGGGGACAACCACTATCAGTTTGTGGCCCTCCCGTTTGGCCTGGCTTCGTCACCCAGGACATTCACCAAGGTGCTCGCCCCGATTCTGGCCCTCCTAAGACAGCGGGGCATCGCTATTGTGGGCTACTTGGACTACCTTCTTCTGAAGGCCTCTTCAAGCTCAGAATTAGAGGTAAGCGTGTCCATAACCTGTCAGACTCTCCGAGACTGTGGTTGGGTACTAAACACGCAAAAGTCAGTTTTGGTGCCGACTCAACGCCTAGTGTATCTAGGGTTGAATCTGGATTCCTCAGAGGCAAGAGTCTTCCTCACTGTGGAAAAGTTGCAGACCCTTCGGGCTGCAGTGCGGCAGCTGACATCCAAGAGTTGGTCGTCACTCCGTTTTTGCATGCGAGTTTTGGGCCTCATGGTATCCTCCTTCGAGGCGGTCCCATATGCTCAATATTACACTCGGGTGTTACAAAAGGAGGTTCTGTCCATATGGAACAGATGCCCATCATTTCTGGATTATCAAAACCGGGTAAGCCACTTAGTCAGGAGATCCCTGGTATGGTGGCTGACATCACCGGCTCTGCTGGCCGGGAAGTCATTCCTTCCTGTTCATTGGGTAGTGATCTCGACGGACGCCAGCCTTACAGGTTGGGGGGGAGTCTGGGGTGTTCAGTCGACGCAGGGTCGCTGGACCCCGGAGGAATCCCGCCTGCCAATCAATGTCCTGTAACTCCGGGCGATCAGGCTGTGCCTCTTCAGATGGTCTCAGAGGCTGCAAGGGCGTCCAGTCAGGATCCAGTCATACAACGCCACGGAAGTGGCATATGTCAATCATCAAGGAGGAACAAGAAGCTCAGCTGCAGCATCGGAGGTCGCTCGCATCCTGAGGTGGGCAGAAAGGAGTGTACCGCCACTGTTGGCCGTGTGCATTCCGGGTGTGGATAACTGGCAGGCGATAAAACAACAAAGATCACAAGCGCTAAAAAAGGTGGAGAAAAAAAAAAAAAGTTTTTTATGAGTAATTGATCACAAAAATCCCAAATATTCAGAAAAATATAAACAAAAGGGGAGGACCAGAATCCAGAGCAGCAAGAAAAAATTTGTACCCGGAAGTACAAAACGCACACCATACACACACTATTATCCAGTGCTCATGGAAAGTCCCAATAACTAGTGAAGACTTTGGGAGTAATGATGAAAAACTTTGGCCGTTTATTAATGACAATAGAAAGAGGGAATCCACTCCCAAATGTACAGAAAGCAGGTAAAACTTTACTCTCTAGCCGCCATTGATATGCCCCTTATTAAACTTGCAAAGAAAAAAATCCGTGGAGCAAGGAGGGGTTAAAAGAAAGTCAGCACAAAGCCTGCAATCTGATCCCTCTGTAGGTACAGTACCTTGGATGATATGATCTGACCAAGCGGCGTGTGGAGGACCCTCCAGCGAGGGATACAGGACCAGGTTCGTAGTGCAGCTGGGACAAGAGGAATCACTCACTGCGTTCCTCCCGATCTATGACATCACTCGGCTGCGATGCCAGCTGATGTGTCAGGGAGCAGACAGTGTGGTGAGACGAGAAGTGCTGTCCTGCGGTTTCCTCTCCTACGAGGATATCAGCGTCACTGCTCTCTGCTCTACTCTCAGCGTCACTGCTCTCTAGTGGAATAATAGAGGATTGACCACTTCAGGAAATAAAAAATGTTTAAATCAACACATGAGCACAATAGCCAGGGAGGATCCAATGCAGAGCCATTCCTGAATAATAGAAATATATGAAAGATGTAATATCTTGAAGAGGGAAGGGGATAGTGCCTCGACTAACGTTTCACGCTTCCCTGAGCGCTTTATCAAAGTCAAGGCATAGAGGCACCTCTGGTAATTAAATAGGGATAAGGGGAGGGGTTTGTGTGGCCTACAATGGCAGGGGGATGTGATAGTACTTTTATTTTTAACCCCTACCTTGCTCGCCAGATAAGAATATAACATAAACATTAAAATACAAAAAACAGACAACAAAACACAATGGATCATTACGAATTAACTTCTATAAAATAGTATCGTATTAAAAATAGTATTTTTTATAAAAACAATATTTAAAAAAATATATATTAAAAAGTATTTATATTAAACTATTTATATAAAACTACATGTCTCAATTCCCTCGTTTAACCCCTTGGGGGCCAATGAATCGAACATAAAAATCCAAAAGACCTCCCTTCTGCATAACAGGGAAAATCTTTCGTTACTAGTTAGTGTTCCCTTAGGGATGGATTCGATTACAAATACCTCTAGGCATTTGAAATCCCTATTGTGTGCACGGTCAAAGTGACGAGGTACGCTGTGATCGTTACATCCCTTCTTAATGAGTCGGCGATGATCTCCGACTCTTGCGCGCAGTGCGCGTATGGTGCGTCCTACGTAAAATAAACCGCAGTTTAATAAGGGGCATATCAATGGCGGCTAGAGAGTAAAGTTTTACCTGCTTTCTGTACATTTGGGAGTGGATTCCCTCTTTCTATTGTCATTAATAAACGGCCAAAGTTTTTCATCATTACTCCCAAAGTCTTCACTAGTTATTGGGACTTTCCATGAGCGCTGGATAATAGTGTGTGTATGATAACTGGCAGGCGGACTACCTGAGTCGCCAAATGCTGGACCAGGGAGAATGGTCCTTACACCCGGATGTGTTCCAGCTCCTCTGCCAAAGATGGGGCACGCCAGACGTAGATCTTCTGGCGTCCCGACTCAATCAGAAGGTATTGAGGTTTGTGGCCTGGTCAAAGGACCCATGGGCAGACGCAACGGACGCGTTAGTAACATCGTGGGGTCAGTATCGGCTAATTGATGCTTTCCCTCCCATGAGGCTCCTTCCTCATCTGCTTCGCAGAGTGGAGGCAGAGGGAATTCCAATGATTCTGATCGCTCCAGATTGGCCTCAGCGTCCTTGGTACGCCGATCTAGTACGTCTGGTAGCAGACGTCCCCTGGCACCTACCACAACGGAAGGACTTGCTATCGCAAGGTCCCATACTCCATCCTGCTTTACAGTCCCTGGCTTTAACGGCATGGCTATTGAGAACCAGGTACTGAGAGACCAGGGCCTGTCAAATTCTGTAATCTCTACTATGAGAAGTGCTCGGAAGCCGTCCTCTAGGAGGGTTTATCATCGCACTTGGAAGGCCTACATTTCCATGTGTGAGGAAATGAAATGGTATCCGCGTACTTATTTGGTCTCCAGAATCCTACTGTTTCTACAACGTGGGGTGGACCAAAGGCTTTCCCTAAGTACGGTTAAGGGACAGATTTCTGCCCTGGCTGTTTTTTTTCAGCGACCCCTGGCGGCTCACTCTCTTGTAAGTACATTTGTGCAGGGGGTTCGACATGTGGCTCCTCCGGTCTGTCCCCCGCTACCTCCGTGGGACTTGAACCTGGTCCTCCCGATGCTTCAGAAGTCACCGTTTGAGAATATTAGGGAGATTCCCTTGTTGACACTTTCTCAGAAAGTTGTCTTTTTGGTGGCTGTTACATCAGTTAGATGAGTTTCTGAGCTGGCAGCCTTGTCATGCAAGGCTCCCTATCTGATCTTCCACAAGGATAAGGTGGTGCTCTTTTCTTCCGAATGTCGTTTCGGCTTTTCATCTCAATGAAGAGATTGTACTTCCATCCTTGTGTCCTCATCCGTCGAATCCTAAGGAGTCGGCGTTGCATTCCTTGGACGTGGTCCGAGCTTTGAGAGTATACCTATCTGCTACTGCTTTGTTCCGGAAGTCAGACTCACTGTTTGTTTCGGTGACTGGTCCCAAGAAGGGCCTAGCAGTCTCGTCGGCAACCATCTCGAGGTGGATCCGACAGATAGTAATCCAGGCTTATGCCTTAAGGGGTCAAGCGCCCCCCTTTCCTGTCACGGCATATTCAACCAGGGCAATAGGTGCCTCTTGGGCTTTCCGACATCAAGCGTCTGTTTCCCAATTATGTAAAGCTGCGACTTGGTCGTCCGCTCACACTTTTACTAAATTCTACAAGGTTGATGTAGGTGCATCTTCGGATGCCTCTTTCGGCCGCAAAGTTTTGCAGGTGTCTGTTTAGAGTTGCAACTCCTCCGTTGGAGGAGTGCTGTTTTGTGTTTTGGGTGAAGTTTACTTTTATGCTGTTACCACCCCTCGTTTTTTTTTTTACACTGCTTTGGGACATCCCACTATGTCAAAAGGAAGCTGTGTCGGTCCATGAACAAAAGAGTAAATAGGATGTAAAATCCTTTTCTCTGAGTTCATGGACCGACACAGCACCCACCCCTGCTTTTTGTTTAAGTTTGTACTGCTTTTTGACGAACTGATCTGCGAGATGCAGAGAGAGGGGATATACCCAGAGGGTCCGCCCTCTACTGTAGGTGTGATGCAACACTTTTTACAAATTTTTCTGCCTAGTCACTCCTAAATAACGGATAATACCCACTATGTCAATAGGAAGCTGTGACGGTCCATGAACTCAGAGAAAAGGATTTTACGGTGAGTAAAAAATCCTATTTTTCAGCATGGGAGATCTCAGGAACTATGTATACACCCTAAGCTCCCCCACCCCTTTCACCACCACAGAAAGCAAGTGCTGAAAGAGGTGGTGTAGCAGGCATTACAAAAAAAGAAAAAGAAACACAAAGAAAAAACAAACTTGCACTAGCAAGTCCACCATAATATATTACATTGTAGCATAATTGTTAGTAGGCTAGTAGCCCTGTATACAATTACTTTATAACTCTAATAAAAAAAAGTTTTCAAAACTACAGAGTTTTTGTTTTTTTCAGAACTACAAACTGTACTACTTTCTCCAGTACAGAAGGCCAGGTAATGAGTGTAGCTTCACCTTAAAAGTGGTTGTAAACCCACTTATGCAACTTGCACCTACAGGTAAGCCTAGATTAAGGCTTACCTGTAGGTGCAAGAAATATCTCCTAAACCTACACGGTTTAGGAGTTATTTGCAAAAAAATACATGCACCGATGCATTCACAGGGTTAATCCCCATTCACAAATCCGGCTTTGCCGGATTTGCCGGCTCCCGCGCGCTTGTGTGGAGTGACGTCTTCGCCGCTCCGGCCAATCACAGCGCCGGAGGGGCGTTGTGTTTGGCCGGAGTCGCGATACCCGGAAGTAACCTTCCGGGTATCTGTGGAGCGATGGCTGTAGCTGGAGGGGGAGATGAGGACGGCTTTGGGGGCCCCGATCTAAGGTAAGTGATGCATAATGATCTAGTATGCTAGTCATACTAGCTCATTATGGCTTTGTCTTGCAGGTGTTTTTTTTTTCCGGGTTTACAACCACTTTAAGCAGCCCATATTCCCTTAAGGTAAGGCTTAAGGAAAGTAGGCTTGCCAGTACTTAGTTTTATCTAGGACTTGTTATGCAGCATTAAAATCCCTGGCCAATCACAGCTAGAAAAAGAGCAAAGAGAGATTAAAGTGATAAAGTGGTAGTAGGGGTTGTCAGATGTCTGCAACTGAAAGTAGACAAAAGCCCAGTAAGTAGATAAATCCAGAATCCGGCAGAGGTCAGAGTGGCAGCAGTCAGAAGCATAATCGAGGCAGAGGTCAAGGCAGGTGGCAGACAGTAAGCATAATCCAGTGACAGGTAGCAGACAGTAAGTAAGCATAATTCCGTGGTAGACAGGGGTACGGTAGCAGACAGTACGTGTAAGCCAGGGATAGGCAAAGGTTAGGGCAAGTTGCAGACAGTAAGTGTAATTTAGGGACAAGCTAGCTATTAAAGTAATCCAAGTATCAAAGTAACAGAGTGCTACACCATAGTAGCCAGACCATTCACAAGCCCATGGCTGCCTATTTATCTTCATTACATGACAAATAATGGGACTAGTAGTTCACACAAGTACTTACTCTTAAATATTTTTCTTGAAGTCTATTGTGGGACACAGAAAGTAGGAATTCTTAAACAGTTGAGATTAGGATTCCAACCCATCCCTATAAAGAGCAGAATCCTCTGCCAAGAAGTGAGAAGTAAAAATCCAAGTACAGTAGCAAACATTTTTTTGATGGCAGATGTTTACTTTTTAGTTTGCCAATTTTCAAAGCCCCTAGGGGTAGCAGTATAACCTAACTGTTTACGAATTTTTAAATTTCTGTGTCCCTCAATGAACAATAAAGAAAAGGATTTTTTTGCTTTCCTTTCAACTCACAGAAAGTGACAAGGACAACAGGTATTTTCTGTACTTGCCTGTTCCTAACCTGAATTAGAAAACAAATTTAGCCACAATATCTAAGGACTGGTTAGCTGCAAATCCTAAATTTTTAAGGCTCAGATACACTTTAACCACTTAAGGACCGACCCTGCCGCCATCCCTGTGAATCGGACTGCGGGTCCCGCGGACTTGATCGCCGTGGGGATCCCCGCGATCGTCTCACAGAGGGATGGAGCAGGGAGATGTTAGTGTAAACACAACATCTCCCCGCTCGCCTACTGACACTGTCACCGATCTCCGCTCTGTGTAATCAGAGCGGAGATCAGTGACGTGTCACTCGTAGCCACGCCCCTTAACAGTAAGAATCACTCCCTTAGGCACACTTAACCCCTTCAGCGCCCCTAGTGGTTAATCCCTTCACTGCCAGTGTAATTTTTACAGTAACCAGTGCATTTTTATAGCACTGATCGCTGTAAAAATGACAATGGTCCCAAAATGGTGTCAAAAGTGTCCGATGTGTCTGCCATAATGTTGCAGTCACAATAAAAATTGCTGATCGCCGCCATTACTAATAAAAAAAAAATATTAATAAAAATGCCATAAAACTATCCCCTATATTGTAAACGCTATAACTTTTGCGCAAACCAATCAATAGACGCTGATTGCGATTTTTTACCAAAAATATGTAGAAGAATACATATCGGCCTAAACTGAGGAAAAAAACGTTTTTTTATATATTTTTTGGGGATATTTATTATAGGAAAAAGTAAAAAATATTGATTTTTTTTCAAAAAAGTCGCTCTATTTTTGTTTATAGTGCAAAAAATAAAAACCGCAGAGGTGATCAAATACCACCAAAAGAAAGCTCTATTTGTGGGAAAAAAAGGACGCCAATTTTGTTTGGGAGCCACGTCGCACGACCGCGCAATTGTCCGTTAAAATGACGCAGTGCCTAATCGCAAAAAGGGGTCTGGTCTTTAACCAGCCAAAATGGTCCGGGGCTTAAGTGGTTAAATATCATTGAATGCATTTTTAAATTAGGTAGTGTAAGTACATAAATTAGATAAGTATCACTCCTTTGTATACCAGAGCTCAGACTAGGAGAGGGAGAAATAGTGTTAAAGGCCATTCAGGTGTGTGGATAACAATTAGTTCAGTGACATGAGGGCATGATAAGAGTGAGCAGTGGGATAAACCCGTCAGTGTGATGCAGTGGACCTTGTAACATGTCTATTTCAGAGTAATTTTACTTGTACATTACACATTTGGGACCATTCAATTAAGCAATTACAACACTTTAGTGGCGGTATTTAAAATGTCCTGCACCAGATTAAAAATGCCCTGCCGCCATTTTCAGTAACTTTACTAACACAGGTGGCAGGTTCAATTAGAACGGGAAGTATTTATTTTTGAATTCAGTGGAGCAAAAAGTAGTAAAAGTAGTAAAAGTAGTGTTATTAGGAACTAAGATAACAAGAGCAGCAAGTTTGCTGCTGCTACACTCTGCCTGCCTGTCAGTGGTCGCCAAGGAAGCTGTTGACTTTGCAGTTGGGAGGCTCCTAGGAACCATTGCTGCCGACAATGGGCAAAGCCTGATGGGGAAGCTGAGGGATTAGATCTCCTTCAGCTAGTGGCAAATTCTAAAGACAATAGCAGGCTCTTTATAGGCTATGGAATCTATAAATTGCCTTCTGTCAATCCCCAATGGGGAACAGACCTGATGGGGAACAACTTTCTCTGAATCCTCTTTAGGCTCTGCCCACCTATTTATTAAACTCCTTATCTGCTGAGCTGTATGTGTATGAATCTGTTGCCCACACAAATATTTGTTGTGGGAAGGCTATGCAAAATTCTAGACACTTTATGAATTCCGCAAATTGTATCTTTAAAGTTTTCCTTTAAAAGATGCTGCTTGCAAGATTTTACTTTTTGGAGTTTGGCAGTGTGAAAATTAAAGGCACAAACAATAATATTGGATGTATTTACTATTGAGCAGTGCATATACCTGTTTGAATTTAATTTAATTTAGTCTTCAAAGCATAATTTTTGTGCAGGGATATTTCTTTCTAAATTGTATATTTGCACTAAATTTCTTATACTTCATCCTTTTAACTGTTAATGATTTAATTTTGCAAAACAAATTTGCCTTTCACTCAGCCTGTCTGACCCTTTTGTACAGTGAACTTCAAAATGCCCTAGTATTCCCTGGCAGTATTTTTAAGCCTGGTGATTGGAAAGTGGCTAAAAGCATGTCCTGTAGGGAAGATTGCTACAAGCAAAAGTCCAAAGTTACATAGTTTGTGCTCATTTATAACAAAGAAGTCGGGGAATTGAATTCATGCAACTACCTTTAGGCACCACTAAATATAAGCCAAAACTGGATCTTCTAAAATTGCTAGTGATTGCTTCTCTTATATAATATTATATGTACATTTACAGTTGCAAAGGAAAGTATGTGAACCCTTTTGGAATGATATGGATTTCTGCACAAATTGGTCATAAAATGTGATTTGATCTTCATCTAAGTCACAACAATAGACAATCAAAGTCTGTTTAAACTAATAACACACAAAGATTTAAATGTTACCATGTTTTTATTGAACACACAGTGTAAACATTCACAGTGCAGGTGGAAAAGGTATGTGAACCCCTAGACTAATGAGATATCCAAGAGATAATTGGAGTGAGGTGTCAGCCAACTGGAGTCCAATCAATGAGATGAGATTGGAGGGGTTGGTTACAGCTGCCCTGCCCTATAAAAAACACACACAGTTCTGGGTTTGTTTTTCACAAGAAGCATTGCCTGATGTGAATGATAATATAAAGTAAAAGAACTGCGCTAAACCAATATTTGTGCAACGGAGCTGCTGGCACTCAAACAAAGTATAAACAGATATATAGAAAAATAATGCAGCGCTCAAAATCAAGAGATGCTGAAAGCACCTCTGATGTGTAAAGGACTAATGAACCACTGAGGGTTAGTGATGAATGATTAGAGTTCATAAGCAGTCTATTCCAATGAATGATTTCACATAAGAGATGACATCCGTGAAGACTGTAAAACGTGACCACTCTGGATAAGAAAAGTGATTCAAAAAAGTCCAAACAGCATATGTGTAGTGAAAGTGAATGTCTTTTCATGGACACCGCCGCCACCACATAGATAACTGGAGGACCTCAATGTATCGGATGGAAATCAACAGTAAGAAACAAAAGATGAGATTGAATACTCTTACCGGATACGGTGGACACACCTGTCGTATGACAGTGTGTCAAACGGGCTAGATGGTCGCCATGACCAAAAGTAAGGGGAACTAGATGTCCAGATTGCCTCAGACCGACTCCCACGGGGTAGCAGATGACCAACTCACTCGATGGACACTCCTCCGATCATACAGGCTCCAAGACAGTGCAAGGTGAATGCAAGGGTAAAGGAGAAAAAGAAAAACTCCAGATGGTGCAGGTCAATATAACCATGAACGGTTTATTGAATGAATTTTGTCTTTTTTATATTATAGACAAAAAATATATATAAAAGTGATCACGAAATAAAATATTAAGAGCAATGTGGGGTGCAGCATAAGCAAGCCCTAAGCGTTTCGACTTCAGAAGTCTTCAACAGGGGCTTATGCTGCACCCCACATTGCTCTTAATATTTTATTTCGTGATCACTTTTATATATATTTTTTGTCTATAATATAAAAAAGACAAAATTCATTCAATAAACCGTTCATGGTTATATTGACCTGCACCATCTGGAGTTTTTCTTTTTCTCCTTTACCCTTGCATTCACCTTGCACTGTCTTGGAGCCTGTATGATCGGAGGAGTGTCCATCGAGTGAGTTGGTCATCTGCTACCCCGTGGGAGTCGGTCTGAGGCAATCTGGACATCTAGTTCCCCTTACTTTTGGTCATGGCGACCATCTAGCCCGTTTGACACACTGTCATACGACAGGTGTGTCCACCGTATCCGGTAAGAGTATTCAATCTCATCTTTTGTTTCTTACTGTTGATTTCCATCCGATACATTGAGGTCCTCCAGTTATCTATGTGGTGGCGGCGGTGTCCATGAAAAGACATTCACTTTCACTACACATATGCTGTTTGGACTTTTTTGAATCACTTTTCTTATCCAGAGTGGTCACGTTTTACAGTCTTCACGGATGTCATCTCTTATGTGAAATCATTCATTGGAATAGACTGCTTATGAACTCTAATCATTCATCACTAACCCTCAGTGGTTCATTAGTCCTTTACACATCAGAGGTGCTTTCAGCATCTCTTGATGTGAATGATGCCTTGCACAAAAGAGCTCTCAGAAGACCTACGATTAAGAATTGTTGACTTGCATAAAGCTGGAAAGGGTTATAAAAGTATCTCCAAAAGCCTTGCTGTTCATCAGTCCACAGTAAGAATATTGTCTATGAATGGAGAAAGTTCAGCACTGCTGCTACTCTGCCTAGGAGTGGGCGTCCTGTAAAGATGACTGCAAGAGCACAGCGCAGACTGCTCAATGAGGTGAAGAAGAATCCTAGAGTGTCAGCTAAAGACTTACAAAAGTCTCTGGCATATGCTAACATCCCTGTTAGTGAATCTACGATACGTAAAACACTAAACAAGAATGGATTTCATGGGATGATACCACAGAGGAAGCCACTGCTGTCCAAAAAAAGCATTGCTGCACATTTACAGTTTGCACAAGAGCACCTGGATGTTCCACAGCAGTACTGGCAAAATATTCTGTGGACAGATGAAACCAAAGTTGAGTTGTTTGGAAGAAACACACTACACTATGTGTGGAGAAAAAGAGGCACAGCACACCAACATCAAAACCTCATCCCTACTGTGAAGTATGGTGGAGGGGGCATCATGGTTTGGGGCTGCTTTGCTGCGTCAGGGCCTGGACGGATTCCTATAAAGTAAAAATGAATTCCCAAGTTTATCAAGACATTTTGCAGGAGAACTTAAGGCCATCTGTCCACCAGCTGAAGCTCAACAGAAGATGGGTGTTGCAACAGGCCAACGACCCAAAGCATAGAAGTAAATCAACAACAGAATGGCTTAAACAGAAGAAAATACGCCTTCTGGAGTGGCCCAGTCAGAGTCCTGACCTCAACTCGATTGAGATGCTGTGGCATGACCTCAAGAAAGCGATTCACACCAGACATGCCAAGAATATCGCTGAACTGAAACAGTTCTGTAAAGAGGAATGGTCAAGAATTACTCCCGACCGTTGTGCACGTCTGATCTGCAACTACAGGAAACGTTTGGTTGAAGTTATTGCTGCCAAAGGAGGTTCAACCAGTTATTAAATCCAAGGGTTCACATACTTTTTCCACCTGCACTGTGAATGTTTACATGGTGTGTTCAATAAAAACATGGTAACATTTAATTCTTTGTGTGTTATTAGTTTAACCCCTTCCATACCGGGTCATAGCAGAATGACGCTGGCAGGAACCCCCTCTCCCTCCAGGTGGACGTCATATGACGTCCTGGGTTTGAGGAGGGATATCTGAATGATGCCTGCAGCTAAAGGCATCATTCAGATATCCTTGTTTGCAGCCGGTGATCCTGCGCACAATAAGAATGATCATAGCGGCGGTTCCACCGCTTGATCGTTCTTATAGGCGGCGGGAGGGGACATCCGCCGCCATCCGGTGCTTCTCCGGGCTCTCCCGTGCGATCGGGGACCCGGAGAGAATCGTCGGCGCCGTTGGTGGGTCACGTGATGAGCATAGAGATGACTGGTGACCAGATGGTCACCAGTCATCTCTATGATTGTCGGAAGACCCGGGCGCGATGTGATGACGTCACGCCCGGGTCCTCAAATGTAAACAAATCCGCCATTGCGGCTAGTAAGTATGAGATCTGTGAAAAAAATTCACTGATCTCATGCTTTCCAGCCTGGAGGAGAGATGTGGGGTCTTATTGACCCCGCATCTCTCAATAAAGAGGACCTGTCATACACATTCCTATTACAAGGGATGTTTACATTCCTTGTATTAGGAATAAAAGTGATTAAAAGTGATCAAAAAAAAAAAAAGTGTAAAAAAAAAGTAAAAAAAAATAAAAAAAAAAGTAAAATAAAAAAAAAAAAAATATATATATTTTTTTAAAACGCCCGTCCCCAATAGCTCGCGCTTAGAAGCGAACACACACGTAAGTCCCGCCCGCATATGTAAACGCCGTTCAAACCACACATTTGAGGTATCGCCGCATGCGTTAGAGCACATGGAACAATTCTAGCACTAGACCTCCTCTGTAACTCTAACCTGGTAACCTGTAAAAAATTTCAAAGCGTCGCCTATGGAGATTTTTAAGTACCGAAGTTTGGCGCCATTCCATGAGTGTGCGCAATTTTAAAGCGTGACATGTTAGGTATCTTTTTACTCGGCGTAACATAAGCTTTCATATTTTACAAAAAAATTGGGCTAACTTTACTGTTTTTTTTATTTTTTAATTCATGAAACCATTTTTTTCCCTCAAAAAAGGCGTTTGAAAAATTATTGCGCAAATACCGTGCAAGATAAAAAGTTGCAACGACCGTCATTTTATTCCCTAGGGTGTCTGCTAAAAAAAACATATATAATGTTTTGGGGTTCTGAGTAATTTTCTAGCAAAAGAATGATGATTTGTACATGTAGGAGAGAAGTGCCAAAATAGGCCCGGTATTGAAGTGGTATAAAAAGCCCTGTATGGAAGTGAGCAGACTGTGATTGTCTTTTGTTGTGACTTAGATGAAGATCAGATCACATTTTATGACCAATTTGTGCAGAAATCCATATCATTCCAAAAGGGTTCACATACTTTTTTTTTTGCAACTGTATTAACTTTTCAAAATGTAAAACATAAATGTCACTCGCACATATTTGTTACACTTAGAGACAAAGGATTTAAATTAACATACTGGCTGTGTTTGGCAGCTGTACATATTCTTCTTTTCAAAATGCTGCCATTAAATAGGCAATTCTGCATAAAAATGTAAACATCCAAGTTAAAGTGATATTAAAAGGTCAATTTTTTTTAACCACTTACTGCCCGGCCTATAGCAAAATGACGGCTGGGCGGTGGTTCAGTTATCCTGACTAGACGTCATATGTGGGGGCATGCATCGTGGCGATCGGTGGTGCGGTGTGTCAGTCTGACACACCGCTACACCGATCTCGGTGTTGGAGGCTCTTTACCACGTGATCAGCCGTGTCCAATCACGGCTGATCACAATGTAAACAGGAAGAGCCATTGATCGGCTTTTCCTCACTCGTGTCTGACAGACCTTGGATGCCCACACAGGACCACCAGAGAAGCCCCTAACATGTGGATGGCCAGGTACGTCCCCCATGGCCATCAACATGTGCAAATTTATGCCCAACATATGCCAATCAGTGCCCACAAATGGGCACTGACTGGCAAAATTATGGAACAAATAAAATCAGTGATGCCCAGCAATGCCACCCAGCAGTGTCCACCGGTGCCACCTATCCGTGCCAATCAGTGCCCACCTATCAGTGACCATCAGTGCCCATCTGTGCTACCTATCAGTGCCATAATAAAAAACGCAACTTTGTTGCTCTGGGATCAAAGAAGAAATTAAATAAATTAGATGAATAAAAAGCAGCAGACACAATATGCAGGAAAAGAACAATAGAGATATGTAGAAAATGGTGCAGCGCTTATATGGGAACTGAATCACTCATAACAATAAATGTAGTTGAACAATAATAAAGTCCATACAAAAATTCTTGTGGAGATCACTGGCTTGGACACTGCCACCAACACCAAAACAAACGGCTTCTTAACAAAAGGAAGATAAAAACTTGCAGGACAATATATCAATAGCGGCTCTTCAATAGCAAAAGGTATAGAGAAAAGGCAGCAGCTCCTTTAGTATGACCCAGCAATCCTGGATGCCTCCCAAGATAGGATCCTCAGCAGCATGAGCATAATCAGGCCCTTACTCGACCTTGTTAGCGGAGAACCCAGCAAAGAAAAGAAAACACTTCATAGTGCAGACATGCCAAGAAGTAGTTAAATAAAGAATAAAGAAGTTGATACACTCACATTTATGAAGTAAATATCAAGCAGATAAAAAATGGAAGAAACGTCCAGCGCTTACTCTATTACTCTATTGTGAGTGTAGAGTGTCAGTGTAGTGTCAATATAGTGATAGTGCAGCATCAGTGTAGTGCATCTGTGTGTCATTGTAGTGCGGCAGGGCAGTTTTACTGAAGTATATTGTAGTAAGTCAATGCAGTTTTACTGCATTACATTGTAGTGCATCAGTGCAGTTTTACTGCAGAATATTATAGTGAGTCAGTGCAGTTTTACTGCATTATAATGTAGTGCAGGGGTAGGCAACCTTGGCACTCCAGCTGTGGTTAAACTACAAATCCCATCATGCCTCTGCATCTAGGAGATATGCCTATGATTGTCAGGGTCTTGCAATGACTCATGGGAACAGCTGGAGGGCTGAGGTTGCCTACCCCTGTTGCATCAGTGCAATTTTACTGCAGTATATTGTAGTGTGTCTGTGGAGTGTGTCTGTGTAGTGCAGTGTTTTATACCACATTACATAACATGCTGTATACAATGCTGTATACCCCCCTTTTTTGGGGTTTCTGCATGATATTTTTTTTGTTTTTTTGTCCCGTGCCTGCCCCCATTTTTGAAATTGTGAGCTGCAGTTTTTCTGACTGCGGCACTGTTGTCCCCCCTTTTTTATTTATTTTTTATAGTTTTGACATTTCTGTCAGTGGCAGTCCTCAAGTTAAAGTGCACCAAACACCACTTTCTATTGATTAATGTGCATCCAGTAAAAAATGTCAAGTATAGCAGGCAAATTTCTCTGCCCCAGTTGCTGCAGCAAAAAATAATAATACAGTCACTGCCACCCTCATGCCCAGCATCTAAATTCCAGCTTGTCCAAGCTGCTGGCTTTACAATTCCTGCCTTTACATCTGTTGGGTTCTGCCCCCTTATGTGAATTTGCAGAATGTGCTGTATCACAATGACAGGTTCCAAGGCCCTTTTTCTAGCTCTGTACATTCACATGAAAGGCAATGTTCTGGCATCGTTGGGCAAGGCAGTCAGCAGCAAGGTCCACATTACTGCTGACACGAAGTCCAGCAAGCATGGACAGAGACACTATATTTTGTTTACAGCACACTGGGTAACTCTATTGCAAACTAGGAAGAATGCAGGACAAGGCTCAGTGCTGGAGCTTATTTTGCTATTACATCTTCATACAGCTGGTGGTGATGATGCAAGATTTATCAGCTCCACCCTCTCCTCCTCCTCCATGCTCTCCTCTGCTGAATTGTCCTATGAACCACCAGTACCCCCTAAATGTTCAAGGGGCTATTCAACGAGTCAGGCTAAAAGATGTCATGCAGTGCTTCAGTTGGTCTGTCTAGGAGACAGGAGTTACACTGGAGCAGAGATTCTTTCAGCTCTTCAAGGGCAGCCCCAGAGGTGATTCACGCACGCTAGCTTGAGCCAGGAATGGTGGTGTGCGGTAATGGCACTAACCTCCTGTCTGCTGCCCTTCAAAAGGGAAAGTTGACACCTGTGCCATGCCTGACACGTCCTCAATTTGGTGGTACAGTGTTTCTTAAACAGGTACTCAGGGTTGCAAGATCTTCTGTAGCCATTTCAGGCAGTCATACACAGCCATGACACCAGAGGACACCAGCAGCGGTCAAGGTAAACGCATTTCACACAACAGAAATGGGCTTAATCATTACCCAGCAGAGGGCCGTTACTGAGTGCCTGTGTGAGTATGGCACAATAACAGGCTCGGGCAGCTCAGCTTTTTTTCCCCATGCCAATGGCTGCTAATAAAGGATGTATGCAAAGACATACCCTTGGGAGTAGTACGTGGCTGGGAGGGAGCAGTTCCATATACTGTAATCCTTAGTGACCATGAGGACTCTGCTTCTCATGCTTCCAAAAATTTGTGGTGCATAGCCTCCCTGATTCTTCAAAGCTTGCGAATGGACCCGAGGATTTGTGGCATCAAGGAGAAGGATCATTATGGGTTGCAACCCTCCTTGACCACTCTTCCAAGGGGAAAGTCTTGGAACTCATCCCGTCCCCACAGAGGGAGCAGAGAATTAAATATCTTGAGGACACCTTAAAGAGGAGTTTATGTAACACCTTTCCAGACTCTGGTAGGTTACAGTCTTATGGAAAAGCTAGTTTTGTGGCTTCTGTTGGACAAAGGAGGAGCGTTGGAGAAGGGGGCCGCCTTAGTGATGCATTTCATATTTTTTTTAGTCCTTGGCACCCAGGACTGTCAGATTTCACATCCTATCAGCAGTGTCTGAATTATATGGTGGGAGATTATCTAGGGGCGAAAACAGACATGGAGCCTGGGTTACTGGGTCATGAAAATAGACCATTGGCCAGAACTTGTCCAGTATGCAATTTAGCTTCTGGGCTGCCCTACATCTAGCGTGCTTTCCGAACGGGCTTTCAGTACTGCCAGAGGTTTTGTGACAATTAAAAGAGCGTGTATGTCCACAGACTTCGTTGACCGGCTGACATTTATCAAAATTAATCATTCCTGGATTAGCAGCAGCTATCAAGCTCCTAATGCTGTTGTGGCCGATTAAGTGTTTTTGGGATATGGACTCTCTGCAAGACTGTCTAGGCTGCCTAGCATTGTGTGTGTTGATTTTGTCTGGAAGACATTCTTTGTTATAGGTATATTGGGCACAAATAAAACCCAAGGACCAATTTTTCCGCACCTGTTTGACAAGTGCATAAAATTTCAATTTTTACAGCAAGGCCAATTCTTGCTTTCATGAAGAGTACCTCCATAGGGTTTTGGTGTGAAGGCACCACCAACAGCCGAAGCCCAATTTTTCCTGCCACTGTTTGACCAGGGCATAAAATTTAAATATTTTACAGTAAAGCCAATTCTTGCTTTCATCAACAGTACCTCTATAGGGTTAAGGCACCACCAACACCCAAAACCCAATTTTTTCCACACTTTTTACTTCTATCCAAAGTCTGCGACACAGACACCAGAATTTACCCAAAAAATCTTTAATATAGTTCCCTGTACACTAAATTGTGGCCTCATCACCGTTTACAAAATAAAGAGAGCTTGCAGGGAAATTTTTTTTTTTTTTAAATAAATAACATTTTTGCTGCAGCAGGTTCTATACAAAGATGCGCCACCACTTTACAGGCAGATTAAGGGAATCCCCCAGGCACTATTTTTAAAGGAATTTTTATTTTTTATTGTTTCACTTTAACCACTTAAGCCCTGGACCATTTTGGCTGGTTAAAGACCAGGCCCCTTTTTGCGATTCGGCACTGTGTCGCTTTAACTGACAGTTGCGCGGTCGTGTAACGTGGTTTTCAAACAAAATTGACGTCCCTTTTTTCCCACAAATAGAGCTTTCTTTTGGTGGTATTTAATCACCTCTGCGGTTTTTATTTTTTGCGCTATAAACAAAAATAGAGTGACAATTTTGAAAATAATGCAATATTTTTAACTTTTTGCTATAATAAATATCCCCCAAATATATATTAAAAAAAACGTTTTTTTTTCCTCAGTTTAGGCCGATACGTATTCTTCTACATATGTTTGGTAAAAAAAAATCGCAATCGCCGTTTATTGATTGGTTTACGCAAAAGTTATAGCGTTTACAAAATAGGGGATAGTTTTATGGCATTTTTATAAAAAAATTTTTTTTTTACTAGTAATGGCGGAGATCAGTGATTTTTTTCGTGATTTCGACATTATGGCGGACACATCGGACACTTTTGACACATTTTTGGGACCATTGTCATTTTCACAGGGATCAGTGCTATAAAAATGCACTGGTTACTGTGAAAATTACACTGGCAGTGAAGGGGTTAACCACTAGGTGGTGCTGAAGGGGTTAAGTGTTCCCTGCATTGTGTTTCTAACTGAGGGGAGGTTGGATTCTGTGTCACATGACACCGATCTCCGCTCTGAGTACACGGAGCCGAGATCCGTGTCATTGTCACTAGGCAGAGCAGGGAGATGCTTTTGGTATAGGTTTCATGGCCACAATTACCCCCCAAGGACAAGCATCTTCCTGCTCTATGCCTCTGTGAGACGATCGTGGGGATCCCCGCGGCCATCAAGTCCGCGGGACCCGCGGTCCGACTAACGGGGAAGGCAGCAGGGTCATGAGCGCGCCGCCGGTGGCGCGCGCGCGACCCCCATGTCAGCCAGTTAAAGGGGACGTACAGGTACGTGGATGTGCCTGTACATGCCATTCTGCCAACGTATATCTACAGGAGGCAGTCAGCAAGTGGTTAATAAGCATCAATAAATCACTACTCATTTAAAAATAATCTTTTAAAAAAAGTTTTTTTGCATTGATATATGTCCCACAGGGCAGTACCCAGACCCCCATACCCTTTGTATGCCCAATAACTTGCATATAAGTCTTGAAAATTAGCACTTTAGATTTTTCCAGTTCGGGTCTCATAGACTTTAATGGGGTTTGTTGTTCAGTTTTGCGAACTTTCGTGATGTTTGAAAGTTCTGGCGCAAACCGAAATGGGGGGTGTTTGGCCCATCGCTAGTATTGAGGGGCTCCATCCCCATGCATTTCATCACAGCATCATGTGACTAATTTCCCTGAGGAAGTCACGTGATTCCGTGGCAAAACCCATTTAGGCAGAGCTTTTGAATGATGTCATCACCTCGGTTGGAACCAGGAAGTGTGATATTTACTATTTGCAGAATATCGCCAATTGTATTGTGGAGCTGATAACAAGTAGTGCAGTTATGCACATGTAAATGTGAATGCATTATATGTAAATTGGGCATTAATAAATTGTCTTTTGGAGGATTAAAGCACTTTGTATTACTTTATTTTTTGGGCTATCACTTGGTGGAATGGAGGAGTGAAAAAAGCTTGCTGTGGGACAGAGCATTATATTTGGACCAAGGTTACCTTTTACAATGTGACTAATGAACCTGTGTACATGAACAGGTGTGAGAGGCGAAATGCTTAAAGATAACATACATGTTGCACAGTAGTAATGCACTTTTTTGATTGAATGCAATATACTCTAACCTAGAATCTCTCTTTAGAGGAAAAAAAATCAGGATGGCTGAACACAAAGGCTGAGATCCAAAACTCCTTTATTCATATAAATCATAAAAGACATCAAGAGCACAACATGTACAAGCAGGGGAGGAACAGCTAACGCGTTTCACACATAAACTGTGCTTTATCAAAGCCCAATTTTTATCTGCATAAATGACCAGTTCACAGAGACAACAATTGGGCTTTGATAAAGCACAGTTTATGTGTGAAACGCATTAGCTGTTCCTCCCCTGCTTGTACATGTTGTGCTCTTGATGTCTTTCATGATTTATATGAATAAAGGAGTTTTGGATCTCAGCCTTTGTGTTCAGCCATCCTGATTTCTTTTCCTCTAAATAGAGATTCTAGGTTAGAGTATATTGCTTTTAAATTCTTTATTTCTGAATTTTTTCTCCCCTTACAGGCAGTATCATAAACATAAGCAATAACATTTTACATTTTACCAATCAGTTATGCCATTTTAATTATAGCATAACAGCAAATATGTAAAAAAAAAGAAAACCAAGAAACAAACATATATAGATTAGTTGCCTGTATCTTTCCTTTCCCCTCCCTCCCCCCCATTCTACAACAACAATCATCTACTCCCATCTCCTTAACCCCAAAGAAAAAAAAAAGGGCCCTGCACCAATGCCTGCGGGATTTAGTAAATAATGAAAGGTGTGTACCGCTCCAAGCTGTGAAGCTCCAAGGAATGCTTCCGCCCTGATACTGGAACAGGTGCTGGCTCTGCACTAATGCATGGGAAAGAAAGCTATGAGTAAGCATCTATCTTTGATGTGAAACGCGTCAGCTATCCACCCCTGCATGTCAGTTTTCTGTTTTTGTCTGTTTTTGGACTTTTGAATCTTAATTTTGGATTTTAATTTTGGAATTTTGAAAATAAATCGTTTATACAGAGTGCGGCAGTCCAGGGCTCTTTTCTTTCCCATGCATTAGTGCAGAGCCAGCACCTGTTCCAGTATCAGGGCGGGAGCATTCCTTGGAGCTTCACAGCTTGGAGCGGTACACACCTTTCTTTGTTTCTACCTGGACTTTGCCCATTTTTGTACCTGCTCAGCTGTTTACCCTTCAGCACCGTAACTCTTCAATATAGTGTATATATACACCATGGATCTCCCTACTACTACAACAAATATCAAATCCATTTCCATCACAGCAACTACAGAAACAGACGCTGGGTTTAGCCGAACCCTTTCAGCCCCAGCCAACAATCCCTTACGTTCCAGCCAGCAACTTTTTTCCCAAACCCCGGATGCAGGCGACCTTTCCTTAAAGCGCATATTCCGTAAACTTGAAAGCCTAATGGCGAAGGAAATAAGGGCGTTCTGGGACATCAACACCCTCTCTGAATACATCAGCATGGAACAAATACCCCATGGATTGCGAATAAAAAAGTTTCCCACTTTTGATTTTCCAGACGAAGATATGAAATCACAATGGACAAACACTCTCTCTGCCTGTTCATTCAAACTAATGAAAATCATCATAGATTTCAAGCAGAAAGAACTAGACAGAGTACAGAGCGAAATGACCTTAATACAGAAGGAATTAGTGGACCAACAAGGACTACCTGGTTACTCCGATTTAGATATCCAGTTAAACAAAAAATTGGACAAACTGGAAAAAGGAGTAATCGCCACCAAAAAGGAGAAAAAAATCAGGGACCAGTTGGATTATGATGCAAATAAGGTCTACACATGGAAAAAAACAACATTCTATGCAAATCGCTCACGAAGAACCCCTAACAAAAAGCGGGTCAGTTTTTCAGACACTGAGGGTGAACCTTTTAATGACACTCTTGCAGCCACCGGCTCTGACTCTTCCCCTGATGTCAGTCCGACATTAGAACACACACGTAAAGATACACTGGCATCGGCATCGGCTTCTTTAAACCAGCATGGCCAAAGCCACAACAAGAAAGGAAAGAAAAAAGCAAAAAGACAAGGAGAGGCGGTAAGAAACATAGAAGACAACAAAGGAACTCGCTACCCCCCACGGGAACGCAAATAGAAGGAAAGTTAAATGTGATGAACCTGTCGGCTTGTCCATTGACAGATACGGATATCTCTCTGCTATCAAGAGGTTTGAATTTTTGCCCATCTGATCACTTCAATCTTTTTAACACCATCATAGATGTCAACAGATTGGCACGAATTCTTACTTTACAGAAACATTATTTTTCTGAACAAGATGAAGCATCATCAAATCTTTCAACAGACAACTCTTCTATGGGTGAGTTTTTACCTTATTCTAATTGCTTTCCTGACATGTGTGCTCTCATGGATTTGACAGACCTTGCTCACGAATCTGACACAGCTGGTGAAGCCATGAACAATCTCAGTTCTGGCTGCAATCCAGTCTGTTTCAAAGTTAAATCAGACTTTTATCCCATAAATTCAAGGGGCAAGGACATGGATCTGTACCAAAAATTAGTAGAGAGAGATTTGTCACTTCTAGCAAAAAACCTGCTAAAAAATAATAAGAAAATTGAGAACTTGACTGTAGATGAAAAAATGTCACTTGACAATTTACATAAAAACACCTCTATAGTCATCAAAAACGCAGATAAAGGCGGGGTAGTGGTCGTCTTAGACTCCACCACATACAAACAGGAAGCTTTAAGACAATTGTCAGACACCACTACCTATCAAAAACTCAGGGGTGATCCCACAGAATCTTTCAAAAAAGAACTTTCTGCATTGTTGGACAGAGCTATCTGCATAGGAATCTTTACAGATAAAGAAAAATAAACTTTGATTCCTTCTTTTCCTGTCATGCCTATTTTTCATCACCTCCCCAAACTTCACAAGGGTCTTTCACCACTCACAGGCAGACCAATTGTCGCAGGAATTAATTCCTTAAACGAACGCCTAGGACAGTGGGTGGATGAACAATCGCAGCCTCTAGTCATGGATTTACCAGGCTACATCAGAGACACCAATGACCTCTTGTCTAAATTAGATGATATTGTATGGGATGAAAATTGTCAATGGATTAATTGTGATGTTTCTAACTTGTATTCTTCCATACCGCACACTCTAGGTTTACAAGCAGTCTCTTTTTTTCTACTGAGATCAGGTTGTTTCTCACCCACTACACAGGAATTTGTCATAATGTGTCTAGAATATTTATTAACCCATAATTTTTTTATGTTCGACGGGGACTATTACCTCCAGAAGTGCGGAGCCTCGATGGGCGCCAAATTCTCACCATCCTTAGCCAACCTCTATATGGGATGGTGGGAGAGGCTCCGCATTTTTGGACCACATAGCCCCCGCCGTAGGGACACTATATTCTTTTGTAGATTTATAGACGATCTTCTGTTCATTGTCAATGACCCACAGTGTGATTTGGAAACATGGCTTCTATACATGAACGATAACTCATTAAATCTGCATTTTACTGGTACACTTGGTACTAACACCATTGAATTTCCAGATGTCAGATTAACAGGTGAAAATAACACCATCTCTTCCAATCTGTACAGAAAACCCAGCGCAGGTAACACCCTTTTAAGAGCAGATTCAAGCCACCCTGGACATACCATTCACAGTATTCCCATTGGACAATTTCTCAGGTTGAGAAGACTGTGCAGTAAAGACACAGACTTTGAACAAGAAGCGAGAGCCATGTCAACTAGATTTAAAGAGAGAGGATACCCAATATCTATAATCAATAAAGGATTATCCATAGCTAGGGGAACATCCCGTGATGCCCTTCTTGGCAAGGTAGTGGACACTACTCATGGGAAAGGTGGAGATGGATGTATAAACCACAAAAAGAAATATAAAAAGAATAGAAATGGTTTTGGTAGTTCCATTCCCACCTTTTCCACTCCCTACAGTGCAGAGTTTCAGAAAGTAAAACAAATTGTTACAAAGTACCTTCCAGTATTGTCACATGACCCAATATATGAAAAAATTCTCAAAAAAGGCATCCGCACGGTATCTAGAAGAGCACTGTCCTTGGGTAATTTGTTATCCCCCAGCCTGTTCTCCAGTAAAAGTACCACTAGTAATTGGTTATCTTTTAAAGGAACATTTAAATGTGGAGGTCACAATTGTGTCTATTGTCCATTCATTAAGAAAGGCAACACTGTCACCTCCATGTCCACTGGTAAATCACACAAAATAGGTTCCTTTATTAATTGCAATATTAGTTACATTATTTATGCCATTACTTGTAAATCATGTTCTATACAATATTATGTAGGTAGAACTACTAGACGTCTAAAGGATCGGTTATACGATCACCTTTACGACATTGATAAAAATCACATGACAAACGTAGCACGGCACTGGAATGAGGTTCACAACAAAGATACCTCTAGTTTAAGCATCCAGGGAATAGAAAAAAATCATAAAACCTCCCAGAGGTGGGGATAAATTCAATCTACTCTGTAGACAAGAAGTCCGGTGGATTTTCATTTTGGATACTAGGCGCCCTGCAGGACTTAACCACGAATGGGATATATCACATTTTTATTAAATAGTTTAAATAACTGTCCCCACCTGCCAGTGTCAACCCATTGTATAAAATCTCTTTATTATCCTTATTTTGAGGATCTCTTTAAATACTAAAAATATTATTATTATTTTTTACTATCATAAAACGAGTTTTCACAATGGGTGCTCTATCCAATCAGATTGTCGTGCATCCTTCATTTTTTTATTTTTTTTGCATTTGTGCATTTTTTGTGCATCTTTTGTGCATTTTTTTATTATTTACAACATTTTTGCCTTTCTGCATGCTCTGCAGTAGTTTCTGCGTCCTTTGTGCATTCTGGCAACATGAAATAGATTTTTGTACAACCTCATGCACATCTTTGTACTTTATGCAATTTTTACATCTTGCAGTTTTGCAATTTTTATTTTTTTTTCACCTTTCTGCCATTGTTCATATCTCCTACAAATCTCCATGATCTGCAATTTTTGCAATCCTGCAACCTTGTTCTAGTTTAGTGTTTGACTTTGGCTCTGATGTTGTTGCAAGTCGGCTACACTTTTGTATGACTGTCATATCCTAGCAATCATGCCATGCATTTTGTTACTTTTACTATTTTTAGCACTATTGGATCTCTGTTTTACTTTTGGTTTTTTGATTCTGTGACTTTTTTTGCTAATCATTGTAATTACCACATGAGATAAACCATTTCAGCTAAAATAGCTTTTCTAACACCTTTCAGATCAGTGAGTCATAGGGTTCGGCTCCCAATATATCAGGCACCATATATATTCCAATTATACATACACATTGTATGGATATATTGCAAAGACACATTCTAGTCTTTTTGCTAAATAAAGCACGGTGACTCATATATATATATATTTTTAAATGATCATTTTAATAACCAGAGTAACATGACAATAACGTTTTTTAGATCTGGATTTATACTGGATTCAAACTTAGACATTATAACACGGCCCCCTCTTGGACACACATGCCTTCTACCATCATGCATGTTTAATCACCACCATACTAGCATACATTTGAACATGCATCGGCCAACCTATATATATATATATTTTTTTTTTTTGTTTGCTTATTTTCCAGTTTATCTCTATTTTTATTTTTTTAAAAAGCTATGAGTAAGCATCTATCTTTGATGTGAAACACGTCAGCTATCCTCCCCTGCATGTCAGTTTTCTGTTTTTGTCTGTTTTTGGACTTTTGAATCTGTGGATTAACTTTGGATTTTAATTTTGGAATTTTGAAAATAAATCGTTTATACAGAGAGCGGCAGTCCAGGGCTCTTTTCTTTCCCAGGGATTTAGTAAATATTCCAGTTTTTCTGCAAATAAACTGCCAGACGCTATTGCCAGTATTATTCCTCTCTATGTTCTCCGAGTAGTTGTTTCCCTTCTTCAGAATTTACAAACTCTTCCCAGGGTTCCCATACTTCATTCATTTGTTCCTGTCTTCCCATAGTTTGGGGCCATATGTTTTCCATTATCCATATTCTTCTAATTTTATTCAGTCACATAGAAATAGTAGGTGTTCGTGTTTCTTTCCAACAGAGAGGTATACAACTCTTCGCTGCATTCACCATGTGACATATTATTGAGTTCTTATACCTCTTCATTGGAATTTGAGAAATTTGTAGCAAAAAGAAAGCAGGGTCGTCAGGGACTTGATATTCCGTAAACATTTGCATTATCTTCTGGACTTCCAGCCAGAAATGTCTAATCACTGGACATTGCCAGAAGATATGAAAAATGGTACCACGCTCGCCACAATTTCTCCAGCATCTATCTGTAACTTCCGGGAAGAATTTATTCAAAATTGCTGGGGTGTAATACCAGCGTGTTAACATTTTATAGTTCGTTTCCTGTGTCTTAGTGCATCTAGAGGCCCCCAGTGCTAATTGTACCACTTTCTTACTCTGTGTTAAGGAGAACCTTTGATTCATATCTCTCTCCCATTTACTCAGACTTCTCATTTTATAGTCCTCTGAGGGTGTTGCTAGGAGAGCGTATACTTTGGAAATAGCATGAGAAAGGGAATCCTTTTCCTCACAATATATCTCAAATCTTGTGCATGGTCTACGATATTTCTCCATCGGACCTAAGGATCCCAAAAGGTGTCGCATTTGTCGTGCCTGCCAAGAAGACATTTCAAACTGACCTCCTTGTTGGGTCATGGATTCTATAGATGGGCAGTTATCTAAATTCGTAAAATGTGATACTTGATATAAGCCCCTATCTCTAAGTCCCTGAAAGCCTCTTTCTTCTAATCCTGGTGGGAACGCTGGATTTCCCAGAATTGGTGTAAATGGTGAGTGCTCTGTGGATATTCTAGGATTCTGGCTTGCCTTATATCCTGTTTGCAATGTGGGCCCTATCGTAGGGTGTGTTTTCAGTAATGGAGGTAAAGATGTATAACACCAGATGGCTCTGCTTAATGGAATAGTACTTATTTGTTGTTCAGTTTTAGTCCAAAATTTGTGTTCTGTATGCCTGCACCAATCAATAATCCTTCCTAACTGGGCTGCCTGGTAATATTTATACATATCTGGAGCTGCGATTCCACCCCATTCCTTCGGTATTGTCAGCAAACCTCTATTAATCCTAGGTTGTCTACAAGCCCAGATAAATTTTGAAAACTCTATCCCTATTTGACTGAAGTAAGTCCTGGGGATAAATATCGGTAATGCTTGAAAGAGGTACAAAAACTTAGGAACTATATTTATTTTTAAAATATTGCATCCCCCGAACCAGGAATGCATACCCTTATTCAATTTTTTTAATAGTATCTTAACTGTCACAAGTAGTGGCCGCAAATTCATGTAGAAGATCTTAGTTAAATTTGAGGGGATCTTTGTCCCTAAGTAATTTAATGCTGTTGTTGTCCATCTAAATTTGAAACTATGTTGGAGATTTCTACTTAAGTGTCCCTGTATTGCCACTCCCATCGCTTCCGACTTGCTGTAATTTATTCTAAAGCCAGACAGAGCTCCATACTGTTCTATTTCCTTCAAAAGATTAGGCAGCAATATTTGTGGGGAGGCTAGAGAGAACAGCAGGTCATCCGCATACGCTGACACCTTATATTTTTCTCCTCCCACTTTTATTCAAATAATATCCGGGTTCTGTCTGGTTCTGTTCAACAAGGGTTCTAATGTCATAGCGAATAGGAGTGGCGATAAGGGACAACCCTGACGAGTCCCATTTGAAATTGTGAATGTTTTAGAGTACACTCCATTTGCTTTAACGGTTTCGAGTATATCTCCGTTTTCCACTGTAGCATTCGGTTTCCAAGACCCATGTGTTTCAGTACTCCTAGCATAAATGTCCAGTTCACCCTATCGAAGGCTTTTTCCGCATCTGTGTTTATAAAAACACTAGGGTTTTTTAATTGGTTAGCTTGTTGAATCAAATTCAATACTTTAATAGTACTGTCTCTTGCTCACGTTTGGGAGTAAATCCCACTTGATCTAAATGTACCAACTGAGACACATGGGGTTGTAGCCGAGTAGCAAGGTTCTTCGTAAAAATCTTTAAATCTGTGTTCAGTAAAGATATCGGTCGATAGCTACTGCAGCATGTCAGGTCTTTTCCCTCTTTTGGCAGAATCGTTATATGTGCTCTTAATGTGTCAGGTGTAAAGGTAGTTTTTGTCCAATCGCATTAAATAACTTGGTCATATATGGACCTAGTAAAGGAAAGAAACTTTTAAAATATTGTATAGAGAAACCACCTGGTCCAGGAGCCTTACCATGTTTTATCGTTTGCATTACTGTAAATATTTCCTCTGATGTAATAGGTGCTTCTAATTTACTTTGAACCGGAGATGGTAATCGGGCTAGTTGTGAGGATACAAGATATTCATCTAGAGGCAAGTGCGGCGAAGAGGTGGGTGCTAAATTATATAATGCAGAATAATACTCCCCAAATTCCTGTGCAATTTCTTTCGGGATCGAGAGTTTTTGGTCTCCTTTTCCCTTAATATAGGGTATATATGAATGTATTTGTTGTTCTTTCAGTTTCTTTGCCACTAGTTTGCCGCACTTGTCTTCCGATTCACATGTCATCCGTCTCCCTCTTTGTAGTACCGCTTTTGCTTTATATCTAAGGATATCTGAGATCTGTCTTCTTAGATGTGTTAATTCATTTCCTATTCCTCTCTCTGTTGTTTCTTTTTGTAATATTTCTAATTCCTGAATCTTTCCCAGTATTTAATTTATTTCCTTTTGTCGGGCCTTCTTTACTCTAGAGCAGGGGTCTCAAACCTGCGGCCCTCCAGCTGTTGCGGAACTACAAGTCCCATCATGCCTCTGCCTATGGGAGTCATGCTTGTAACTGTTTAGCCTTGCAATGCCTCATTGGAATTGTAGTTCTGCAACAGCTGGAGGGCCACCAGTTTGAGACCCCTGCTCTAGAGCCATGTTTGATTAAGATTCCCCGTATGACTGTTTTATGTGCTTCCCAAACAATTCCAGGATCGCTTTCTACACTATCATTTATTTGGAAGTACCATGTAATTTCTTTACTCAGATCTGCTAGTATTTCTGGTGATTGTAATAAGCTTTCATTCAATCGCCAGCTCCATTCCATAGGGTGGACTGCCCCAGATAGTGAAAGTTTCATTATAACTGGAGCATGGTCTGACCAAGTTATACTACCTATTGCTATATCATGCACACTTGAGAGTAATTGATGAGGTATCAGTAAAAGATCAATCCTTGAGTATAATTGGTAAGGGTTAGAGAAAAATGTATAATCCCTCTCTCCTGTGTGCAGGATACGCCAAGCATCTATTAGTTGGGTTTCATGTAATTTCTGAAGAATACGCTTTCAAGTCCCAATAGGTACTGAAGAGGAGCCACTGGATGTATCAATTTTTGGGTCCAGAGGTACATTCAAATCCCCCCCAGAATTATTTTTCCTTCTTTAAATTTCATCAATTTTGATAAAAAAAAATCATGAAAATTATCTTGGTTAACGTTTGGAGCATACATAGTAGCAAGGGTCACTTTTACATTCCCTATAAATCCTTTCAAAAATAGATATCTTCCTCCTGAGTCTACATAATTATCTAGCAAGGACCATGCTATTCTATTAGATAATAGAATTGCCACGCCTTTGGTTTTGGCCTC
The DNA here is from genome assembly GCA_029206835.1 of Rana muscosa. Taxonomy (NCBI): domain Eukaryota; kingdom Metazoa; phylum Chordata; class Amphibia; order Anura; family Ranidae; genus Rana; species Rana muscosa. The sequence continues at coordinate 431,905,519 of CM055117.1, forward strand.
TTTATTGGATGCAAGATATACATTAGGGAAATATTTACTTTGAATATATGGGAATTTTCCTTCCTTAAAATGAGTTTCCTGTACCATTCCTATATCTGTTTTAGTTTGTCTTAGATCATGATGTAGCATCTTACGTTTCTCCGGAATATTAAGTCCCTTCACATTTATTGAGAACACCTTCAACTCTTCCATCCTCCCTGATCCCGCAGGCAAGGGGGAGGGGAGAAACCCCCCCCCTCATCGGGGTTAAAGCACCAGCACCTACTTAGGGCTGGCTATTTGCCCGTAGGTATCGGATATGGGGGAGTGTTTAGCAGCAACCGAAGTGGCCGAGCAATGGGCCATGTCCCCACGGCTGTCTAGTTACATAATATATATTAGCAGTTACCTCTTTCCTCTCTCTTCCCCTCCCTTTTCCTACCCCTTCCAATCATTATTGGTGCTTGCAGATACTAGTTATATATGCATATCCAACCTTTTTCCGGACATCCTATATTTTTAAACACGTCTTGGTTTCTAGTCTTTGCTTACCATGTCCATCATAATGGGACATATACCAGCGTATGTTAATATATATCCCCTTAACTGTCAGCGTCCGGGATTACACCATTTATATAACCAATTATTCATATTTATAGTAAATTTTCCCAGCACATCCTTACTTCAAGGAAAAAAGAAAAAACAGCTTCAGATAATTTCTGATAAAATAAATTCAAAATAAAACCTTCTATGTCCATTTCACATCTATTCCATATTAAATGCATTAGTTACACTTACTTGTGCCCCTTTCCTCCTTTTCATCCCTCATTTCCTCCTCCCCCACACCTTTCCACTCCTCCCATCAGCCTCCCCCCCCTCCCTCTCCCCCCCCCTCCGGTGGTATATTACATTCATATTACCGCTCTTACTCCTAACCTTCCCTCCTCTTCCCTCTACTGCTTCAAATCAATACATCCCGCCCCCCCCCCATCCACTCCACTCTCTTCTTCTTAAATATCTATGGATCTTTCGCCACACTGATATACTAGTGCCCCTATATGCCCCTATTCCCATGTGACCATTTATTTCCCTTGTTTTTATGTGTATGTGTGTCTACCCAATGTGGTATTATGAATATTTAATTTATAGTCCCTCCTATCATGTGATTCTATGTTCTTCAGTTGTAACTCATACCCCACCCACTTCCATCCCACCTCCCTCTTCTTATCCCTAGTTCAACCTCCCTTCTTACCCATCTACTATGTCATCTACTACCCCCTTCCCTACCTCCTTCCACTATTTAACCGTCTCCTCCTATTCATCCCCTTGGTGAATTTATGTGATTTGTGCAATTCCATAATTGCCATGTAGGCCCCTATTGTAAACCCAATGTGAGTGCCTTCTCTATTATCATTGCCCATATCATTGTCATTATCCCACCTTGTACTGTGTACTAATCCTCGTGTGAGCCCACTAAATCAAACCCATACCGCCCTCAATCCAGTGTGGCTTAAGATATCAAAAAAAACATCTATTACAATATAATAAACATCCACCTCTCTTATTCCCATATTTTCCCTCACTTGGCTCTTCTTACACCTCTTACACATCTTTCTACCAAAAATACCAAGTGGAGCCCGTATAGATCAAAAAAGAAAGGAAAAAAGAGGGGGAGAAAAAAAAAAGAATAGGAACCCACGGGGGAGCGCGTGAGGAGGAGGGGCAATACAAAAAAAGGAGAAAAGAAAAAAAAATTCTTAGAAAAGGAGAGGGGAGGGAAAAGAGAACCGAGAGGAGATAATCCTGAGAGCATTCATAAGTGTCGAATTCTCAGGGCCTTACACATAAATCAACATTTACTTCTTAAACATTTCCATGACTCCCTAAACACGGGGGGGGGGGGTAAAGCTGAGCAGGAGAAAAAAAACGTTTTTCCACCAATCAAAGTTCAGTATTAAGTTCATTATTTAGGCGGAGGTCCCCTGAAAAAAAAGGAGGGGGGGGATAGAGGAAAAAAAAAAAAAGGGGGGGAAGTCAAGGGGTATAAATCATATATTGTATAATATATGTCCATATATGCATTCTCCAGACCAAAAAAAAAAAAAAAAGGAAAAACCCCCACAGAAAGGGTCTAAAAAAAAAAAAAAGGGCCGAAATGGGGTATTAGATCTTCCCATTAACTCATATACAGCCTTCTAGCCTATAGTAAAATTCAAAGCCTACTTCCCAGCTCTTTGTAGATCTATGTGGATTCTATGAGGGTTCCTATCAGGTTCCCCCTCTTATTCTTGTCGAAGTTAATGTCCGTATTCCCCTTCCTCGCTATCTCCTCCTAAGTGGTTGTAACCAGTCCGGTATATCACATTGTTCCAACCCCAGGAATACAAACAGGTCCGGTAAGTCTAACGGTTCATTTACATAGAAAGAGGATACTCCTTTTTTAACTGTCAAGGAAATGGGGTACCCCCAGCGGTAAGAGGCACCTGCTGATTTAATTTTCTCCAACAATGGCCGTAGCATTGCCCTCCACTGGAGAGGAGCCTGAGAAAGATCTGGGAGTATTTTTACACTAAATCCCTCATAGGTTACTTGCCCCAGTTCCCATGCCTTGCGGCTGATAAGCTCTTTATGGGCAAACCGATGGAACCGACCTATCACATCTGTAGGTCTTAATGGATCTGTAGAGCGAGGTCCTCCTGATCTGTGTAGCCTGTCAAATTCAATCTCTGTGTCGTTGTCTATTGCTCCCAATTGTTGACATACAGATATTACTGATATATGTAGCCTATCATCCCCAACTTCCTCAGAGATCCCTCTGAACCTTAAATTGTTCCTTCGGCTGCGGTCCTCAGATTCTTCCAATCTTGGTTGCATCATTGAGGACTGTTTTCTTTGGGAGACCTGATCCTTTTCTAGTTTAACTATCCGTGCGTCTAGTTTTCCCACCATTGTCTCCTCTCCTGTTACTTTATCCTTAAGTGCTTGTATCTCTGCCCGGATTAGCTGCATCTCTTGCTTATGGCCATCCTCCATGTGGGACATCATTGTCTCCATCTCTGTCCGTGTCGGCAACGCCTGAAGGATCTTTTTTAGCTCTGGGTCTATTGAATCAGTTGGTGGCGTTTTCCCTTGCTCCGACATTGCTCCTTTCTGCTTCTAGCACTCCTCCTCTTGAACCCCCACTCTTACCGTTGCTATGTCTGAGATCAAGGGTAGGCTCAGACGGGGTGCTGCTTTCGGTATCTCCAGACACAGGTTTCCCCGGGTCTCTACTACTACTGCTGCTGCTGCTGCTGTTGCTGCTGCCGCTTTTGTTTGCGTAAAAAAATCTTTAATAACCGGTTGTATAGGTATAGTTTGAGGATGGGTTTTTACCTTCTCCACCTCTCCTCCTTCTACTGCTCATCCCCTGTTATCTCACTTAACAGGACATGCGGCTTTAGCTCACGTGCGGTATATAGTCTTGTAGCCTGTAGCCCATTGCCTGTAATCTGCAGTAGTTGCTTATCCCCCTCAGTATCCCATTAGGGTTCAAACTTTTAACTGTTTCAACTGCTGTTTTATCTACTTCAGTTTAATATCTGGGCTGTTTCAGTTTAGTGTCTGGGCTCCCACAGGCTCCCGTATCTGTGTCTCTGCTATATCTACTGTATCTACGGGAAACAATAGTACAGTACCGTCCCTATTTCAACTTGATATTTAGTCAATGATAATATTCAGTGCCCCCGCACTACACCTTTTCTGCCGCAGTATTACAGTCTATGATGCAATGCCGAGCAATGCCGAACCTGGTTGCCACTTACTTCCGCATCACGTGTCTCTCTTGCGCTGCTATTGTATTTCGGCTGCCACTGCCGCTTATCTTCGTATCCCGTATGTCCCCGATCTCTGTCACTTTCCTGCGCTTCTTATCATGCTTCCTGCTGGGCTACTGCTGGGCTACTGGATACTGAGACACCTCTATACCAGGAGGTTCGAGGATCGAGGAGGGTCTAAAGGCATGAGGTAAGGCTGATTTTCATCCAGCCAGACCGATTTTCATCCAGCCAGACAGACAGACAGCAATAGGGACAGCTCCACGCTCTGCAGCATGTCTCCTTACTCCGCCATCACCGCCGCCGCCAAGCCACGCCCCCTTCCTCAAGAGTATATTGCATTCAATCAAAAAAGTGCACTACTACTGTGCAACATGTATATTATCTTTAAGCATTTCGCCTCTCACACCTGTTTACACCCTATGGACCAGAGCAATTGTTACATTTCTGCTAATGAACTGTTTATTCGGCAATAACTTTGTCATTATTGAAGATAACAAGGTAATGTATAGTTTTTGTAACGACAAACAAGGCTTTATTTATGTAATATTGTCTTGCAACAATAAAAAAAAAATTATGCAATCCTTAGACAATAAAACACAACAAACTAAACAAAATGCACATAAAATCTGCACATTTTATTCTGTAAATTGTACTGTTACAATGACACTAAAATTATGATTTTTTTTTATTTTTTTATTTCTTTATTGGTTTTCCATATAAAACAACATGACAGTGGACGAGTTTCTACTCTCATCACGCCCACACATAAACAAACTATTACAATACATGATATATACCAAAATCCCCTCCTCCCAACCCTACCCCCCCCCTCCTCCAAGTCGTGAAGTCTCTCCATCTTCCTTACTCGCGCCAAGTCTATCTTACACTTTTTCCATCTTCTCCCTCTTTAGTTCAAATTGATTTACTATTCTAATTTTGATGTATTGCGTTATGTTCCCATTACTTCTGCGTATCTTATTGAGTGCTTATAATCCACCCATTCCTCCTCAAACTTTTCTGTTGCCTCCTCGTCACTAAACCTTAAGTATTCAAAAATTTTAATTGTATTTATTTTATTGCACCAGTTCTTCAAACTGGGCTGTTCCATTTCTTGCCAGTGTGTAGGTATTTGGCTCTTAGCAGCATTTAAGAGCTGTGGAAGCAGGGTTCTCAGGTATTGCTTAGTTGGCATTCTAATCCTGTGGAGTAAACACTCCCACGGGTCGTCTGGGACTTCGATATTAGTTATCTCTCTAATTATTTGTCTAATCTCCTCCCAATATTTTTCAATTTTGGGACATGTCCACCATATGTGGGCCATGGTCCCTATTCCTTTACACCCCCTCCAGCATAGCTGTGATGTTTCCCTTAGACATTTGTGTGCCTTGTCGGGGGTTAAACACCAGCGGGCCAGGCATTTATAGTTTAGTTCTATCATATTACTATTTACTGACGTGGAGTGCCCCCTCTTCATTAATTACCTAATCTCGAAGTTGTTCACCTGTGTTCCCACGTCCTCCTCCCATTTCCTGATGTATGGCGGTATCTCCAGCTTTTTTGTATCATTCAATATTTTATAGATCCTAGAAATTGCCCCCTTCCTTCCCTTTTCCACACATAATTTCTCTAGGGGCTGTAGGTTTTCTGCTGATCTAATAGGCTGGGGCAATGTCTCAAAGAAGTGTTTTAGCTGGGTAAGACTATGATGCTAATACAAAGCATTGCAAAGTTATTTACAATTTAAAGTATGCGTTTTTTTAAATGTTGTACTATTTTAAGGGCCCTTTCATACTTGATGCAATACAATGCATTTTTTTTTTGCATCAAAAGCACATGGACAGTAGATTATATGGGCTCCAATGGCATAGTTCACACCAGCGCAGTCAGTTCCAGTGTATTCCAGGGCAGAAAAAAAAAAGTAGAACATTCTGCATTTTTCTGCACAAAACTGTACTTGAACGTAGCAAAATTAACACATCTAAACGCATCAAAAATTAACTGCAATGCATCACATACACTGGAAGGGGGAGTCCCAGAAGCAGGGCAAAGGGACTAGACATGCTACACATGCCCTGTGTACAATGATTACCTTTTTTTACTTTTTTTCCCCTGCAACTAGTTAAATACAAGGATACAATACAAGACTATATAAGATAAGTATTATTAGTATTAAATCCCAAGTAGTACTGACCAATTCTGCCTTACCCGAACGACAGTAGAATAACAGGTTAAATACTCATACACTGTAGGTCAAACCATATTATTGTATTAGACTTTTTTAAACTTTATGTGAACCCTTACTTTGTAGAACAAGCCATTCAGTTTCAAACAGAAATTCAGGGAAAATATTTTTTGTGTGTGTATATATACATATACAGTGGAACCTTGGACTGCGAGTAACGCGGTTAACGAGCATTTTGCAATACAATTTTGCAATATAAACCTGACTCGGTTTGCGAGTGTTGTTTTGCAAAACAAGCAGGATTCAAGCCTCTGCGGTGTGCAGTACTGCATTTGGCCAGGGGTGCGGGGGCGCCGGAGCCGATCGGACCTGTTTGGAAATACTCAGAAACACACAGAAATACTCTGTTCCCGAGTGTTTCCGAGCCTTTCCGAATGCAGCCGAACAGTCTCCGAGTATTTTCGAGTCTCTCCATCGCCCCCCCCCCCACCTCTGGCCACATGCGGTATTGCATGCCATAGAAGTCAATGTGGAACAAATTATTTTTGTTTCCATTGACTTCTATGGGGAAACTCGCTTTGATATGCCAGTGCTTTGTATTACAAGCATTCTCCTGGAATGGATTATGCTCGTAATCCAAGGCTCCACCGTATATGTATATATATATACTTTTGTTGCCATGTTGTTTTTGTTGTTATTGTTTAGTTTTTGTTGTTATTGTCTAGACCACAGGTGTCAAACACAAGGCCCGTGGGCCGAATCCAGCCCTCAAGGCCATTTCATGTGGCTCTTGCACCTCTCCTGCACAGCAAATTTACACTGGCATACAAGCTGTACACTCACTACTTTACAATGTGTAATAATTGTGTAATTGTGTACAAGTGTCATTTCTTCAGTGTTGTCACATTAAGGCCTCATGCCCACGGACGTTTTTACAGCCGCGTTTTTGAGCGTTTTTTACAGCTTAAAAACGCCTGTCCATGTTAGGCCCCATGCACACAGGGCGTTTTTGCAGCTGCTAACAGCAGCTTTAGACGTTTTTTTTTACAGCTTCAAAACGCCCATCCATGTTATTCTATTGTGTCATGCACACTAGAGCTTTTATGAGCTCCAAGTGGCATAGGCGTTTTCCAGCTGCAAAAAAAACCCAATTCCAGTGCGTTCTGGAGCTCCAGGTTCGAGCTGCAAAAACGCCTGACGCTAATAAACGCGCAGAAAATGCGCAAAAACGCCGCGATTTGCGTTTTTGAGGTCCGGGATTTTTTTTTTTTTTTTTTTTAAAAGGTCAAAAAATGTCAAAAAATGTTTACAAAACATGGACAGGCGTTAAGCTCTAAAAAAAGCGGCTGTAAAAACGCCCTGTGTGCATGGGGCCTTAGTCTATAGCTTCATGCCCACCTAGACGTTTTTGAGCTGCAAATAGCATAGACGTTTTTAAGCTGTAAAAAAAAAACAGGACCAGTGCGTTCCTCAGCGTCAGAATTAGGCAGAAAAAAACGCGAGCGTCAAAAAACGCGCACTAACGCGCGGTCGCGTTTTTAGCTCCGACGTTTTTTTTTTTTTTTTTTTTTTTTTTAATATTTACAATAACATGGACAGGCGTTTTTAAGCTGCAAAAAACGCAGCTGTAAAAACGCCAGTGGGCATGAGGCCTAAAAGGTATAATAAAATATTTATAAAAATGTGAGGGGTGTTCTTACTTTTGTGAGATACTGTACACACAGTATATATATATATGCATCCCCATGAATTTACCATTGAGATCAACGGCACAACCATTGGTCCCTCCACACACGCCAGCGTTCTGGGTGTAATCCTAGGCTCTGATCTCTCCTATAGCCCCCACATCCAGTCACTGGCTACATTTTTCCGACCTTAAACTCCACAACATTTCCAGAATTCGCCCTTTCCTGACTAACGACGCCACAAAACAACGTATTCACTCCTTGGTTAATTCCAGCATTTCATTTATGCATGCTATTATATGTATGTAGAATTTCCAGAGCACTGCACTGTCACTTTTTATATCTGCATTTAAGGTTGGTTGAGTACCTTACTTTGTGCTAGCTGTTTTTTGGTTGTTTGGAGCATCACTTATATTATTACATACCTTGGTTAGTTCCCGCCTTGTCTACTGCAACTTCCTCCTTCACTGGCCTACCTTAACACAGGCTACCATCCCTTCAATAATGAATGCTGCTGCTAGACTAATACACCTTACCATCCAATCCATGACTACTGCTCCTCTCTACCAATCCCTTCACAGGCTTCCCCTACCCCACTGTATAAAATACAAAATACTAACCACAACATACAAGGCCATTCACAACATCGCCCCCATCTACATCACCAACCTCATCTGCAGATATCACCCAAATCATCTTCTCTGCACCTTCCCAAACCTCCTGCAGTCTAGCTCTCTTGTTATCTCCTCATATGCTCACCTCCAAGCTTCGCCCATCTTCTGGAACTCCCTGCCCCTACCCTGTCTGCCTTTAGGCAATCCCTGAAAACTTACTTATTCCTGGAGACCTACCCCACCTCCACATAAGAACTGTACCCGAGTCACGTCCATCAGATCATTCCACGCAGCTATTACCTTTTGTACCACCTCCTCCTCCCTTTATATTGTAAGATCCTTGAGCAAGGCCCTCCTATTCATTCTGTATTGAACTGTATTGTAATTGTGCTATCCCCCCTCTACATTGTAAACCACTGTGTAAACTGTTGGTGTTATATTAATCCTGTATAATAATAATACATACTGTATTTATACATATACAGGGCTTTTTTTCTGGCAGAATGCACCGGAACACAGTTCCGCCACCTATGCCAGGCATTTTCTCCTTTCCTCCTAATTGTATAGCCTGCGCCCTGCCACCCGTGGAGGCATCAAACACGGGGGCACCTCTGCCAGAGCACTCCCCCGTATCTGTATAATCCCGAGTCCTCCTCCACCTCCTATGTCGTCTGCTGCACATTGCCCTGAGGGATCGAACAGAGCTTGTAAGAGCAGAAGGTGGAGTGATCTGTACTCCGCGGCTCTACCCTGCCCCTCAGTGCTGTGTGGGAGATCGGTATGGTGTCCTGTGTGGGACTCGTACAGTATCAGATCATGGATAGTGGTAGGTAGCCTGCCAGGCAGTCCTTCTTCTCCTCCCTAGCCCCATGTCATGTAATCTGGTCTGTGTGTAAAAACAAATGCTGCTGAATGGGGTTGTGCTGTGGGGGACTTGGATGGGTGGTCTGTGGGCTGGGTGGTCTCCTGACTGTTTTGGGTGGTCTTTTTGCTGGGCAGTCCCTTTACTGGTGGTGGTATTTTTGCTGGGCAGTCCCTTTACTGGTGGTGGTATTTTTGCTGGGCAGTCTCTTTGCTGGGCAGTCTCTTTGCTGGGCAGTCTCTTTGCCGGGCAGTCTCTTTACTGGGCAGTCTCTTTGCTGGTGGTCTTTTTGCTGGGCATTCTCTTTGCTGGTGGTCTTTTTGCTGGACTAATCTGGGCAGTCTCTTTGCTGGGTGGTCTCTTTGCCGGGCTGGGCGGTCTCTTTGCTGGACTAAGCTGGGCAGTCTCTTTGTGGGACTAAGCTGGGCGGTCTCTTTGCGGGACTAAGCTGTGCGGTCTTTTTGCTGGTGGTCTCTTTGCTGGACTAAGCTGGGCAGTCTTTTTGCTGGCGGTCTCTTTGCTGGACTGGGCTGGGCAGTCTCTTTGCTGGACTAAGCTGGGCGGTCTCTTTGTTGGGCTGGGCAGTCTCTTTGCTGGACTGGGCTGTCTCTTTGTTGGGCTGGGCGGTCTCTTTGCTGGACTGGGCTGGGCGGTCTCTTTGTTGGGCTGGGCGGTCTCTTTACTGGGCTGGGCGGTTGTCAGGGCCCGGACTGGCGGCTAGTGAGGACACAGGAGGTGGATCCTCTGTGCCAGAGAGGCGAAGGCACGGGTCGCACTGGAGGACCGGTTCTAAGTAGCTACCGGTTTTCACCAGAGCCCGCCGCAAGGCAGGATGGACTTGCTGCGGCGGTAGCAACCAGGTCGTGTCCCCCAGTAGCGGCTCGACTTCTCTGGCAGCTGAGATAGGCACGGTACACTGGGACTAGGCAGAGGCAAGGTCAGACGTAGCGGAAGGTCAGGGCAGGCGGCAATGGTACGTAGTCAGGGGCAACGGCAGAAGGTCAGATACACTGGAAAGGCAAGTACAAAACGCTTTCTCAGGGCACTAAGGCAACAAGATCCGGCAAGGACAGGAAGGGGGAGTGGGTTTTTAAGTGTTTTGGAGTGTGACACAGTAATTGGACCAGGCACCAATCAATGGTGCACTGGCCCTTTAAATTTAAGAAGACCGGCGCGCGCGCTCCCTAGAGAGCTGCGGGACCGCATGCGCCGGGACGGAGCAGGAGGAGGAGGCCGGTGAGCAGAATGGGATGCGATCCACGGGCAGACAGGTGCCGCCGCAAGGATCGCATCCCCGCCAGCATCAGAGCAGCGCTCACGGTCAGAGGAGCCGACCGGAGCGCTGCAGGGAGACAGACGCCGCGGGCGCTCCGGGATGGATGGGACACCCGGAGCGCTCGGCGTTACAGTACCCCCCCCCTTAGGTCTCCCCCTCTTCTTGGAACCCAAGAATCTTCGGATGAGCTCTTTATCTAAAATGTTGGCCTCAGGTTCCCAGGACCTTTCCTCAGGACCACAGTTCTCCCAATCCACTAAAAAACATCTTTTACCTCGGATGACCTTGGAGGTGAGGATCTCTTTCACCGAGAAGACATCAGAAGAACCAGAGACAGGAGCAGGAGCAGTGACCTTAGGGGAAAATCGGTTAAGAATGAGGGGTTTAAGAAGAGACACATGAAAAGAGTTGGGAATACGAAGAGAAGGAGGAAGGTGGAGCTTGTAAGAAACAGAATTGATTTGGTTTTTGATTTTAAATGGCCCGAGGTAACGAGGGCCCAGCTTGTAGCTAGGTACCCGAAACCGAATATATTTGGAGGAGAGCCGCACTTTGTCACCAGGGGTATAGACAGGAGGGATTCTTCTTTTTTTATCTGCATGTCTCTTCATGCGGGCAGAGGCCAGTGAGAGCGACTTTTGAGTCTCTTTCCAGATAGAGGCAAAGTCCTGAGTAAATTCATCCACGGCCGGAACTCCAGAAGACGTGGGAATGGGGAGGGGGGGCAATGGGTGACGGCCGTAGACCACAAAGAAAGACGACTTGGAGGAAGATTCAGAGTTCTTGAACTTGTATGAGAATTCTGCCCAGGGCAATAGGTCGACCCAATCGTCTTGACGGGCGGAGACAAAATGTCGTAGGTAGTCGCCAAGGACCTGGTTAACTCTCTCCACCTGTCCATTGGACTGCGGGTGATAAGCGGAAGAAAAATTCAACTTAATTTTTAGTTGAGTACAGAGAGCTCTCCAAAATTTTGAGATGAATTGAACACCTCTATCCGAGACGATATGTGAGGGCAGCCCATGGAGGCGGAAAATTTGAAGAAAAAAATGCTTCGCCAACTGAGGTGCAGTAGGCAGACCAGGGAGCGGGACAAAATGAGCCATTTTAGAAAAGCGGTCAACGACCACCCAGATGACAGTGTTACTACGAGACAAAGGGAGGTCCGTGATGAAATCCATGGCGATGTGGGACCATGGTTGTTCAGGCACAGGTAGGCGAAGGAGAAGACCTGCAGGCTTCTGGCGAGGCGTCTTGTCACGTGCACAGATAGTGCAGGCCCGTACAAAGTCAGTCACATCTTCCTCCTGGGTAGGCCACCAATAGTGTCTGGCAATCAATTGTATGGATTTTTTGATCCCAGCGTGACCGGCTAAATGGGAGGAATGGCCCCACTTGAGTATCTTAAGCCGAAGGCGTGGAGGAACGAAAGTCTTTCCTGGAGGAATTGGCACGAGAGAAGCGGGAGCAGAGGAAATCAGACACTCAGGGGGTATGATGTGTTGAGGAGGAGTCTCGGTTTCCGAGGTATCGGAGAGACGGGACAAAGCATCAGCCCTGACATTTTTGTCTGCGGGCCTAAAATGGATCTGGAAGTTGAAGCGGGCAAAGAACAATGACCACCTGGCCTGGCGAGGATTTAGGCGCTGAGCGGACTGAAGGTAGGACAAATTTTTATGGTCAGTGTAGATGGAGATAGGGTGATGGGATCCTTCCAGGAGATGTCTCCACTCTTCTAATGCCAATTTGATGGCCAACAGTTCACGGTCACCTATGGAATAGTTTTTTTCCGGAGGGGAGAAAGTTTTAGAGAAAAAACCACAAGTGACGTTTTTCCCTTTAGCGTTTTTTTGAAGAAGCACAGTTCCGGCTCCTACCGAGGAGGCGTCGACTTCAAGGAAGAACGGCTTTAGAGGATCTGGCCGAGACAGGACAGGTGCAGAGGAGAAGGCGGTCTTAAGGCGAGTAAAAGCTTCCTCCGCTTGAGGCGGCCAGGACCTAGGATTCGCGTCTTTTTTGGTCAGTGCCCCTATAGGAGCAACGATGGTGGAGAAGTGGGGTATGAACTGACGATAGTAGTTGGCGAAACCAAGGAAGCGTTGGATAGCACGAAGTCCAGAGGGGCGTGGCCAACCCAAGACTGCGGAGAGTTTGTCAGGGTCCATTTGAAGACCTTGTCCAGAGACCAGATATCCTAGGAAAGGAAGACTGCTGCGCTCAAAAAGGCATTTTTCAAATTTAGCGTAAAGATGATTTATGCGGAGGCGCTGGAGCACTTGACGGACATGGAGCCGATGTTCCTTAAGGTTGGCAGAGAATATTAGGATGTCGTCAAGATAGACAACCACACAGGTATACAGTAGGTCCCGGAAGATTTCGTTGACAAAATCTTGAAAGACTGCAGGGGTGTTGCAAAGTCCGAACGGCATGACGAGATATTCGAAGTGACCGTCTCTGGTGTTAAATGCGGTTTTCCATTCATCTCCCTTACGGATTCTGATGAGGTTATAAGCGCCCCTGAGGTCCAATTTAGAAAAAACTTTTGCTCCGCGCAGACGGTCAAAAAGCTCCGAGATGAGAGGCAGAGGGTAGCGGTTTTTAATAGTGATTTTATTGAGACCACGATAGTCTATGCAAGGGCGTAGAGATCCGTCCTTCTTGGCCACGAAGAAGAAGCCCGCTCTGGCTGGAGAAGATGATTTCCTAATAAAACCTCTCTTGAGGTTCTCCTGAATGTATTTAGTCATAGCCTTGGTTTCAGGAGAGGAGAGAGGGTAAATTCTGCCACGGGGTGGTGTAGTACCTGGGAGCAAGTCAATGGGGCAGTCGTAGGGTCTATGTGGTGGTAAGACCTCCGCCTGTTTTTTGCAAAAGACATCAGAAAAGTCCTGATAGGCCTTTGGAAGGCCAGGCAAAGGAGTAGTGATGGGGACTTGACAGGTCGGTACAGACTTAAGGCAATGCTTGTGACAAGAGTCACACCAGGATTTGATGTCCCCAGTGGTCCAGTCGAGGGTAGGAGTGTGACGCTGGAGCCAGGGTAGGCCAAGAAGGATGTCAGAAGTACAGTTCGGCAAAACAAAGAATTCAATCTTTTCTTGGTGAAGAACACCAACGGACATGAGCAGGGGTTCGGTGCGGTAACGCACGGTACAATCCAAATTCTCTCCATTTACAGAGGAAATGAAGAAGGGTTTGATGAGACGGGTAACAGGAATGTTGAACCTGTTGATGAAAGAGGCTTCAATAAAGTTTCCTGCAGAACCAGAGTCCAGGAAGGCCACCGCAGGGAAGAGGGAGCCAGCAGAAGGAGAAATCCGCACAGGAATAGTCAGACGTGGAGAGGAAGAATTCACACCCAGTAACGCCTCTCCCACGTTCACTAGGTGCGGGCGTTTCCCTGACGCGGAGGACGAATAGGGCAGTCTTTTAGGAAGTGATCAGAGCTCGCACAATAAAGGCATAAGTTCTCGTTCCTACGGCGAGACCTCTCTTGTAGGGTCAGGCGAGACCGATCCACTTGCATGGCCTCCTCGGCGGGAGGCACGGTAACAGGATGCATTGGATTCAGAAAGAGAGGAGCCAGGCGCGGATAACGCCTGGTGCGAACAAGATCTTTCTCCTGGCGAAGCTCTTGGCATCTTTCGACGTAACGCATATCGATGCGGGTAGCTAAATGGATGAGTTCCGTCAAGGAAGAGGGTATCTCTCGTGCGGCCAGACAATCCTTGATGTGGCCGGATAAACCCTTCTTGAAGGTCGCGCAGAGAGCCTCATTATTCCAAGCTAACTCTGAGGCCAGTGTGCGGAACTGTATGGCATATTCGCCAACAGAAGAGTTTCCTTGGACAAGGTTAAGCAGGGCGGTTTCAGCGGATGAGGCTCGGGCTGGTTCCTCAAAAACGCTGCGAACCTCAGCAAAGAAGGACTGAACGGTTGCTGTTGCGGTCCCAGAGTGGCGTGGCCCAGGCCAAGGCCTTTCCAGACAACAGAGAGACCACGAATGCCAATTTAGACCGTTCTGTGGAAAACTGGTCAGACATCATCTCAAGATGCAGGGAACATTGGGACAAGAATCCCCGGCACATCCTAGAATCCCCGTCAAATTTCTCCGGAAGAGACAGGCGAATTCTCGAGGTAGTAGCGGCAGCTCAGAGAGGGGAAGATGCTGGAGGCTGCGGCGGCAGAAGCTGCTGGACCATGGCGGTCAACTGCGACAGCTGCTGTCCTTGTTGTGCGATCTGTTGCGACTGCTGGGCAACCACGGTAGTGAGGTCAGCGAGATTTGGCAGCGGTACCTCAGCGGGATCCATGGCCGGATCTACTGTCAGGGCCCGGACTGGCGGCTAGTGAGGACACAGGAGGTGGATCCTCTGTGCCAGAGAGGCGAAGGCATGGGTCGCACTGGAGGACCGGTTCTAAGTAGCTACCGGTTTTCACCAGAGCCCGCCGCAAGGCGGGATGGACTTGCTGCGGTGGTAGCAACCAGGTCGTGTCCCCCAGTAGCGGCTCGACTTCTCTGGCAGCTGAGATAGGCACGGTACACTGGGACTAGGCAGAGGCAAGGTCAGACGTAGCGGAAGGTCAGGGCAGGCGGCAATGGTACGTAGTCAGGGGCAACGGCAGAAGGTCAGATACACTGGAAAGGCAAGTACAAAACGCTTTCTCAGGGCACTAAGGCAACAAGATCCGGCAAGGACAGGAAGGGGGAGTGGGTTTTTAAGTGTTTTGGAGTGTGACACAGTAATTGGACCAGGCACCAATCAATGGTGCACTGGCCCTTTAAATTTAAGAAGACCGGCGCGCGCGCGCCCTAGAGAGCAGCGGGACCGCGCGTGCCGGGACGGAGCAGGAGGAGGAGGCCGGTGAGCAGAATGGGATGCGATCTGCGGGCGGACAGGTGCCGCCGCAAGGATCGCATCCCCGCCAGCATCAGAGCAGCGCTCACGGTCAGAGGAGCCGACCGGAGCGCTGCAGGGAGACAGACGCCGCGGGCGCTCCGGGATGGATGGGACACCCGGAGCGCTTGGCGTTACAGCGGTCTCTTTTCTGGGCTGGGTGGTCTCTTTTCTGGGCTGGGCGGTCTCTTTGTTGGGCTGGGCGGTCTCTTTGCTGGACGAAGCTTGGTAGTCTCTTTGCGGGACTAAGCTGGGCGGTCTCTTTGCTGGACTAAGCTCAGTGGTCTTTTTGCTGGCAGTCTCTTTGCTGGGTGGTCTCTTTGCTGGACTAAGCTGGGTGGTCTCTTTGCTAGCCTGGACGGTCTCTTCACTGTGATCTGAGCGGTCTCTGTGCTGAGCAATCTCTTTGCACATATAACTGCATTGCTTTTTATTTAATTCCATATAAATTACTTGTATAGCCCCCAATTATACTTAAATCCCTGTTCTCTAAAGGGGCGGTTCTAGGGGGCGGCCCTAGGGGGTGGGTAGGGGCGTGACCAGGGGAGGGGGGTGAGTTCCAGGACCTTTTCTCTGAGAAAAAAACTAAAAAACAGAGTATTGCATAATCTTTAGAAAAAAATTATCATGAACATCACAACATATGCATTGGTTAGTGCAATAATATAAAGTCCTTCTTTGATGGAGAAAAATTATGTCAGAATAAACATCCAGTACTGCACAATCCTGTGTGATAGGAAGGAGAAAAATGCAGGGCCAAGATAGTGAGAAAACAGAAAGCGTCACGCTCCCAAATTTCTTTAAGTCAAGTTCATAGATGCATTCCAAGCATTCCTGGTCTCCTGTGCTACTGGCACCATATGTGACCACCACCGAAACAAAATGCCTGCTTACCAGATACTTTGGACCTATAGAAAGGTCTGTAACGCCTGTGGCTGATTACCCTGCCAGGGCCTTTAGACTGTAATCCGTTAAGCAACCGATGGTCCTGTAGACAGTCTCTCCCACCTCTCACTTCCAATCGTCCATAGGTATATCGCTCAAAAAATCAATAAAAGATACTCCACATCATGTGAAATCCAACAATTTATTTGGGTGATAGTTAAAAAAAAGGAGAGAGAATATCTCCCTTACACAAAAGTAGTAAAAATACCGGCCAGTACAAACAAAAACGAACGCCCGCACTTCCGGGACTTTGTGAGTCGCGATGACGCCAGCACGTCGTCCGCCCTACTAGTTTGGTCAAAGATTGACGTCGTCCTGGGGCACGGGCGATGTACTGCGTCATCGCCTTTTCTGTATACAAAACAAACCAAACCTTTGATTTGGCTTACGAGGACTTTATAGAAAACCAAGCCTCGTTGTGGCTTTCTAGAGTTAGGATGCGACAAGCCTCCCTATGAGAGTAATCTAGACACCTTTGGGATTTTATCTTTTGACTCAACTCCTCCTCATTAGCCATAACAGGTATATAGAATAAACAGATTAAAAAGTATTTCATTCTAAAAGGGGTTCCTAACAAAATGAATACTATTTATAAAAGGGATCCTAACATAAAAATTACTCAAATTGACAGGATTAAGTTACTCTAAATACGAACAATGATAAAGTCCAATCATAAATACCTTGCTGTTGCCCTCTAAAGGCAATCCTGCATATTACACCAACATATACTCCTCAATATAAATAAGGAAAATGTGTATTAGAAAATGGAAACCTTAGCAGAATGTATAACAAAGAACACTCTGCCACGAACCCACCTATAAAAAACATCTAAAAAGATTTTTAATACTCAAATATAAAATCTTCTCTCATCAAAAGTTTCTCATAAAAAAGGAGAACATTAATCGTTCTCCAACAAGTAGGGTCTGACTATTTCTCATCAGTGTTTTTAATAAATACAATACCTATGGTATAACGAATCTTCCTGGGATCCAGATTAGTCTCAAAAGTTTACATACTGCCACATATATTTTACATATTTATTGCATTAAAGCAAATGAATTGGCACCAAAAAAGTACAATCCCAAATGGGTGCAGACCAGTTACTCTAAAAATTATTCCCAAAAGTTATAAAAAACATTTAATACTTGTATTTAATACTGTACATTCACTGTACTGAATCACACATTTTCACTTTATTTGACACATGTCATTTATATATAGGGTAATTTTGTGCATAACCACAGCGCTGCACTTTATTATTTTTCTTTTTTTCTAGGTACCCAATATCGGAGTTATAGTGTTCAGCTGCAGGTCACATTTAATTATACTAATATTATTAAACTAGCTCAAATTTTTATTTATTTTTTTACTTACCAAGCGCAGATATTACTTTTATATTTATTCTTCTGTATTGCTGACCATTTTATTCTAAAGCCCTTCCAGATCTGAAAATATGTTGGATTTAAGTTAAAGAACAGAGTGATGGCTCTGCTAAGAAAGCTACTGAATTCTAATGGGAAGGTTAGTGTAATTGCTGGAACTGTGCACTTTATGGAGAGCAGATGAAGAGCGTAAATGAAAAAATCTGAATGCTGCCATTCTCCAAATCTCTAATACTGACAGTATGGAAGACCTACCGACTGCTTCTGTTCAATGCTGTGCCTGTAATGCAACCACAACTGTACTGATTATACCTTTTTAGCAAAGCCTGGCCTAAAAACGAAATACTTGCAGTTCTTATTAGAGCATTTAAAAAAATGTAATAAGAGCAATGATATGGTCTTTCACAATATGTAGAAAACAAAAGCATATAAGGTCCTACACTAAAGTTTGCACCCAATCCCCAATGTAAATAAATGACCTGATAAAGGCTTTTTAGGAACAAAAGTGGACACTTCTCTATAAAGAAATCAATAAAAATCCAAAGCCTCATAGTTCTGAAGAGCTGGTAACTAGTTGGCTGCCATATCATCACTCAATGCTTCCCTATTATAAAATCAAACACGGACAATAGAGACTCACTTTCACTTATCAAATAACAGTATGGTGCAAAAATTTAGATTGGTTTATATAAAGCAAACCTGTAGTGATGACAATATTTCTGCCACAATATTTCTGCCACTTCCTATACTTCTTAATTTCCCCCTTGCTTTTATGTTTTTGAAATGCGCAGTGCATAGTAGCTGCAGTCATGTGCACGGCTTAATGCACACAACACATTCCATAATTTACAGTCCATAGTCCCTAGTCTATCTCGGAAGCTTGCAAGAGGCATTGACTACATTACCACATGCTGTGGAACCATGAAGAATGAAAATAGCCACCCTCTAAGGTTAAGTTGGACGACAGCAGTTTTTCCACCATGCATATTGGAGGAATGCTGGGCTAAAGGGCTGTTGAAGACTTAAATCTCTGATTTGTTCACCAATGCGGTCCCTGAGTTGGTGTTTAGTTTTCCCAATGTAAAATTTACCACAAGGGCACTCTATCACGTATATCATCCTTGTAGAGCAATTTATTAATCCACCGATGTTGAAGGTTCTCCTATCGTCTGCATATCAAGCATCACAGTTGAGAAGATGCACATCCTAGCATTGCAACAGGTGTGGTTGGCAGCAGATTGGATGGGTGGTAAGAAGTAACCCTGACACTGGAGAGAAATTTGCTATGTGCTTATGAGAACTGCTTTTAAAGCTTTGCTAAACTGGGCATGTTTATTTCCTGAGTGAGTGTTTAGCTTTACAACCAGCCTGCTTTTGCTTGCTGTCCTATATTCTTTATGAATCTTTTGGCTTGCTTTTTGCTTAACTACATGATCTTGACTAATTTTATAGCAATACCTACAAATCCACGATTACAGTTCGAGCGCTAAAAGTCATTGCCAACTATTGATTTATTGGCCTGTAAATTATCTAAACAAGGGACCTACATCCATATAGGGGATAATTGTCTAATCAGTAACTAGGTGAAAATAACCCTAAATGGCAGATGCCTGTTAAGGTGGATGTGTTTTATATTGGCACGTGAGCCAATACTATTTATGTGGCTGATATGATATTAGTCTAGATTCTGGGTTGTAGACGACGTTGTTTTTTTTTTTTTGTGTGTAGGGTGAAGAGCATAATTTTTGTTTTTATATACCGGTATATATACTTTTGTGATTTTGATAACTATTTGAGAGCAAAAAAAATAAATTCTGTATGTAATAACACAAAGTAGAAGCCATGTGAGTCTTCCTAGAGATAACAATTTTTTTGCGACTGCAGTATCTTTGCTGCAGCCATTTTCTTCTTATATATAGATTTATATATATAGATATATATATATATATATATATATATATATATCATATATATAAGATATTTTAGTTACATGGACCACACCAACCACGGTGAGCTGGCATGCTCTTATATAATTACTCCATAGTGTGTTGTTTTATTAATTTTAAACAAGAAAAAAGTTCCTTTACCTCACCTAAGTGAGACCAATTCTTTATTATTTGTGTACCGCATGCTCTCTCTCCTAGACAATACAGCTCATAGTGGGATGATTTTAGCAACAGAGGCAGCCATGTCAATCTAGAAAGCAATGGAAGACTATTTGCAGACAGTTGCTGACTGATAAGCTATAGCAGTGATGGCAAACTTTTTTGAGCCAGAGTGCCCAAACTGCAACCATGGCGACACCCGCAACTGGCACTGCAGGGGCGGTATCCTCGCAGCCGCTCTGTCCCCTGGCTCCCGTGCAGCAATGACTCCTCTCTCTCTGGGTGGTGAAGCTGGGCTGGATATTAAAATGGACCCATAGTCTTCCGGAACTACATGTTCCATTGTGCACTTGTCCTGGCTCCTCATTGGTCCCTGGCTGCAGCCTCTGGGGAGGCAGGAGGAATCAGAGCGGGTGGCGACCCCTGCAAGCGCTGCTCTGTCCCTGTCCAGGGCTGTTAGACAGAAGAAAGGGGTGAGTGGGGGAAATACACTGACAGCATGCGTTCACTTCTCCCCTTGTCACCACGCCGCTGCACTTCTCACTCCTGTAGCTTCGCCATGCAGGGGGAGGGAGGTTTAGAGAGTGCAGGCAGTAGCAGTGGCAGCGGCAGTGGTTTCCCAGTATAGCTGGCGTGCCCACAGAGGGCTCTGCGTGCCATATATTTGCCATCACTGAGCTATAGGCTCTGAATTCAGGAGCAGTGCAGCATTGTTGCCACACAATCACAAGTAGCTGCATTAGGTAGACTTTACTGGCAGGTTTAACAGGTATTTGTGGGGTTTTTCAGGGAGACTAAGGGAAAAGTGTAAGTGCCAGTGCACTTATAATTAAAGTGTTACTAAACCTAGAACCCTGGGCCCTATATCTGGTCTCCCACAGTACACAGAACATGGAAATCCTTTTCTCACCAGCAGTATATAGCAGTCTTGTGACTTCTATCAGTGACTGGTTAAAGATTGTAGGAGGATCTTTAATTTTACTCTGACTGTCCTATAAGGCTGCAGGACCCCTGACCCTGTGTCTGGACAGTGCTGATTGGCCCTGTTCTGATCACATGCACCCTCCCAATAAAACAAAAAACCTCTCTAGCAATACACACCAAACTGAGCATGTGCAGAGTGACTCCAAAGGCTCTGTCTCATCAGGAGATGGATTAGGGATAGTGGAAAAAGGGGAGGATCAGAGAAGATGGGATCAAACAGACATTTTACACAATGCGCAGGATTAACCCCTTACGTTCCACAGTAAATATACCAAGCATGCTTTACTGAATATACAGACTGATTTTACTGTTGTGGGTTTAGTAACACTTCAATTGCTGCCACACATAGTTTACTTTTCTAATGGGAGGCCATAGTTAAACTTTAAGACCCCTTTCACACTGCAGCGCTGTGCCATTAGTGCTTGTTTTAATGGCGCTTATGCGGCGCTAGCAGGACGTTTTTTTTAAGGTCCCGTTGCAATGGAACCTTAAAAAAAACGAGAAAAGACCCATTTTGCGGCGCTTTCAAATCACTTAAGGCACTTTGGAAGCGCTAGCCATTCATTTAAATGGGTAGAGGCATTTTGGGATCGCTATTAATAGCGTTCCCAACCCACCCCAAAGATGCGCACCGCCCCAGTGTGAAAGCACACATTGCAGAGAATGGGAAGCAGTTTTCAGGTGCTTTACAGGCGCTATTTCTAGCGCTAAAACGCTTGAAAACTACCTCAGTGTGAAAGGGGTCTAAGAAACAGATACTATATTATAACATTACTGTGGATGGCATGTCTCGCAGGCAATATATTACAATATTATATTCAACAATAAAAAATAAAAGATGCATACATTTTTTTTATTTTTTATAACATTTAAGTTTTTTAAGACATACCCCTAGGTCCAGTGCCTCGTTGAGCAAGCCATTCCGTTTGCTGTGCATGTACGCAGTTGAACATCCTGTCTTGGCCACTCTGATTCTTGCAAGTCTGGCTTTCTGTATGACAGAATAGACAATATTTCCACTTAGTTAAACATTTGCTTTGAAAATTAATATGGAAAATCACAAATATATAACTTGCACAATTCCATTTGAAATATAAATACACTATAAAATGCATCAACGCTTTTGCAAATAGAGCCTTTTTTGTATTTCCTATAATTATATACTGTCAACATTATCACACAATACTATACAGGGTATATAGGACCATTTACGTCACTCACTGCCCCTTAATGACTTTACAGTCTAGCAACTGAGGTCAGAAGAGGTAAGGATTCTAATAATAATGCACCTGTGTTAGCGCTGGACTGTGGGCTAAATACTTCACTATTAAATACATAAATGAAGAGAAGAACGTAGAAACAAGAAACAAAATGCTTCAGTGCAAGAGTGCTTTTTTTATGATGGCAACTGCATTATATTCTGTAACTGCATGTTAAAGAACAGTAATCCTCTTAAAGCAGAGTTTCACCCTCAAAAAATATTTTTTTTTAAAAGTCAGCAGCTACAAATACTATAGCTGCTGACTTTTGAAAAGGACACATAACTGTCCAGGGAGCCCGCGATGTTGGCCCCCCGAGGCCGATCCATCCATTGGATCGGGTGCAGGCGCTGTCATTGTAACTAAGGGAAAGCGGCAGTGGATCCTTCAGGCTTCACTGCCGGTTTCCAAATCACGCAGTGCTTTCTGAATGGCCCGTCATCTTCTGGGACACACAGGTCCCAGAAGGCAGCAGGGGAGAAGGAAGAGGGCTCGCAGCAGAAAAGGAAATGATACACTGTGCCACGGCTGAGCTAAGACGGAAGTACACTGTGTACTTCGAAAAAAGGTAAGAAAGAAAAAAAAATAGTTATCCAAAAATGAGGGGTGGAGGGGTGGTCTTTACTTTAAGACCAAGTTGTAAAAGTGGTTGGAACAAGCTGTATGCATTTAACTCAATGACATTTAAATGAAGGAACAATCTATCCATTTTCTTCCTAGATTTGGTCAGTTTAATGCATCATTTTAACAGATATTTCCAAAAATGTTATATTTTCTAATTTGCATAATTCATCTATACCCCACAAAGCTTGCAGTTTGCTTCATTGCTCCACTGTGTATAATAAATGATCCTTTAAAAGTATGTCTGAAGCTAAAACTTTTTTTTTTTCTTTTTGGATGAGTAGGGAATTGATACAAGATCCACTTGTTGTTTAACCACTTCAATAATGGACACTTTTACCCCCTTCTTGCCCAGGCAAATTTTCAGCTTGTCACATTTTGAGTGACAATTGCGCAGTCATACAACACTGTACCAATATAACATTTTTATAAAAAAAAAATTACACAAATAGAGCTTTCTTTTGGTAGCATTTAATCACTACTGGGTTTTTTATTTTTTGCTAAATAAATGAAAAAAGACCAAAAATTTTGAAAAAAAAACAAATTTTCTTTGTTTCTGTTATACAATTTTGCAAATAAATAATCTTTCTTCATAAGTTTAGGCCAAATATATTTTTGCTACATTTCATTGGTGAAAATAACAAAAATCAGTGTATATTATATAGTCTGCAGTGTATGGTATATATGTATATCTGAAAATTGATCAATCCTGATGTACTGACGGATCTCATTTCTTGAGGTTTGAAAATGTCAGAACAGTACAAACATCCCCAAATTACCCCATTTTGCAAAGTAGATAGTCCAAGGCATTCATTAAGAGATATGGCACGTTTTTTAAAGTTTTACATTTTTTGTCACAATAATTTGGAATCTGAAGAAATGTAAAAAAATAAAATAAAATTTACATATTGTCACCAGTGCAGTACAGAATCATCATATAACTGGTGTGGCGGTGAGCAGGGACACTAACTGGTGACAGCATGTAAAACAAAACAAAAAAAACATATATTTTTTTATTTCTTTTGTTACTTTTTTTTACATTTTTTTTTTACATACTGTGACCAGAGCAATACAGTGTTATTATTGTAACACTGTACTACTCTGGGGAGTTTTTTTTTTTTTTTTACACACACCATAATTGCTCACAGCAGTGAATTTCACTGCTATAAGAAAGCATCTTTACTGAATGAGATAGATTCATTCAGTGTGTATTGTTGTGATTAGCTGTGTAGCTGTGATTGCCCACATCTAAATACATGGTACAGATGGGCTGTGATTGGTCCTGTCTGTACCACTGTCACCAATCACAAAAATAAACAGAATAGTACACAATGAATGACATGAATCAAAGATATTCACTGCTTACAACTCTTATGTGATCTGCTATGATTGGTCACAGCGATCACATGGTACTGGCAGCCGGCCAGTACACCGATCTGTCATCTGGCAGCGGGTGACAGATTAAGCTGGAGCGTGATCTGTTCTGGGGATGATGTTATATGATGTCCACCCAGAACAATAGGGCTCCCTCTCAGGCGTCATTTTACAATCGCCCAGGCAGGAAGCAGTTAAACACAACAGGAAGTGAGAGGAAATCTTTCCAAAGTGAGGGAAATCCTCTTTTACACATTAGCTACCAAAACAAGTGTCACCATTGAAAGATTTCTAATTTAGGAGTATCCATTTCTTATATCCCCATTGGCAGTGGTCACCAGGACAAATAGCGGGAAAATGAGAGAGGTAATTTTTGACAGGGACATATAAATCAATACAAATCTGATAGGGGTTCGACCCATCTCCACTATACTGAATACTAAAATAAAAAAAAAAGGTTTTGTTTAGAAACATTTTAAGGATTTGAAGTATTTAAAATCTATACCAAAACTTTAGCATATGGTAGCTACGATAATAGTTTTGGTTGCTCAATGCTACAAACCATTTGGTTTTTGGTGGGCTTTTAAAAAACGATGGGAAAAACTCAACAACAGGTTGGAGATATCTTGGGCCATCTGGCAGCCCTGGACATCCAGTTTTCTTCCCGCGGGTTTTGACCTAGACCATTTGTCCCTATAATGTGGAGAGTAGGTTCATTGGATCTTGTCCAAAATTGGCCCAGTATGTATATATGTGTGTACGACTGTGTGTTCCAAGCGTGTCAAGATCCTACGGGGTAAAATGACTGCACCAGCCAAGCAGACGCTGGCGGCAAAAAGCGCCTAGAGGCGATTCAGTTTGCATGTGTAGTGCTATACAAGTCACTCATTCATTCATTCATTCACCCCCATCCCTGATTACCTCTTCCCTACCTTCCTTTCCTATCACCCTTCAGTTTGGCTTACCTAATGATGGTGTCCACCCCAACCCCTTTTTGGATCACCCGTTCCATTGTTCTCCACAGCCACACATGTTTATGTTTGTTATTATGGCTTTATTGATGCTTTATACCTTGTTTATGCAGCTTCAGCTTCGTGGCGAATATGCTGCAGCAGTGTAACATTATACTATCTGTTATACTAATTTTCTGTTTGTACATGTCTCTGAAAATCAATGCAAAGATTGAATAAGAAAAAGTATATTAAACTTTAGGATAATAGGAAGTATGCAATTTGACTCAGGAATCTCAATCAAAGAGATGAAAATAGAGACACACAGAAATTAACTAAGCTTCCTGTGCCATTATAATGGCGCAGAAGAATATCACCCGCCAAAGCCAGGTGACATCACTTCTGGGACGGAGCAAAACCAGAAGTCGTGAGATATAAAGTATCTTGTAGCGATCTGCAATTTGTTTAAATTCTATGTGAGTTTTACAAAGTGGTTTTAATGTGAGTGCAATGTGGTTTAATAAAGAATGATTCGTTTTTAGATTTATTGCATCATTGGAGTTCTTTCTTTGTTTCTGTTTGCTGAAGTACCATCTTGAAGTGTGGAAAATTTACCTTTTAAAGTGCCCCATACATATTACATCTGGCCCTCTGGATTATTGTCCTACAGTGGCCAGCCGCAGAAATGACCTGGATAGTAATATACAGTATAAGCGTTATTAGAAGCTTTTATGATATTTATTGCATGGGTCCAATACTAAAGGTGAGCAAATAGGGTGCACAGTGGTGGAATTCCAGCTGATTGCACACTTTAGGGCATTGCCTTATGTAGTGGGGAAATTACTTTGACAGGAGTGAATTACTAAGCACTTATTTTTATGGATTCACATTAGAGTGTGTGGTGTTTGAATTTGTTTTACTAGACTTGCAGCACTGGGGTTGTGGTTTCAACCTCCATCACAATTATGTTTTAGAGTTTGTTTAGATTTTGCATTCATTTGTATTGGTTACAGCACTGGGATTGTAGGATCACTAATCACTGAAGCAATATATGTTAACTCAGCGTGGGAATTTTACATAATATTTTATTACATATTGGCTATTATCCAGTGATCTGGATTAAATATTTATAATTTGTATTTTTTTTTTTTTTTATTGTTGTAGCACTGGGATTGTGATATCACAGATCATTCTAGATATTTGTCTTACCATATATTTCCACATAGTAAGTAAAGTATCACATGTTAAGTAAGAGTAAGGCTAAACTATTTTTCATTTTTGTTTTAAGGTGCAGCATGGACTGCTGAAGAGTTAAGTAAAGGGGTGAGAGCAAGAGACCTTGAACTAGCCAAAACACTTTTCATGTGTTCGCTGTAAGAAAAACACTGAACAATAATTGTTTTCATGAAAGGACACTGTGGGGTAAACCAGTGCTCTCCAAAAACACATTACTAAGACAAAAGTAGAACTCTTTGGAAGAAAAATGCAGCTCTATGGAAGAAAATACACCAATACTGTACACCAGGGTTGTCCAAACTTTTTTCAAAGAGGGCCAAATTTGATGAAGTGAACATCCGTGAGGGCTGACCATTTTGCCTGACATTCTTTGAACCATCAAAATTCGGTCTAAGTCTGTTCGTCCGAGCACCAATACACTGCCCAACAGGAATTCTCTTGCCTTTGTTATGCTCGTTCCCAACACACAGATGAATGCTCTGCTCTTTAGGGGTACCGTTAATTCTTAATGGTACCCCACTCATTGGAAAACGTGGGGTGCTTTTGGTGCAGTGCAATAAAAAAAAAAAGGTCAGGGACTTTTCCCTGCATTTTTGTGGGTAGGGAAGCCCATTGAAATGAATAGGCTGCCCTACACGCAGCACGCAGCCACACAGATGTAAACCAAGGGCTTGTTCACATGTCAGGTTGGAGGGGCAGTAAAACCACATGGTTGAGCTGTTTTTACCACCCCCAACTTCTCCCCCTTTAGCTGCAGAGGCAGCAGCTTGGGGTGTACACATGCTGTGGCTGCAGCTGGAGGTATACCCAGGGCGAATGGGGCTGCACTGAAACTACCCAACAACTGTGTGCATTGCACTGTTGCGGTATAGGCTTTACTGCCTGTCAAATGCCTCTGAAAAAGCGATCTGTGCATGGATTGCTTTTCAGAGGAGCAGCAGTCCTCACAAACAAGCCCTACAAAAGCAGTTATGATGGTACAGGCATTAAAAGTAACATGCACACATGCAGACACATGCACACGCACACACACACGCATGCACACACACGCAGACACACAAACACATACAGACAGACAGACACTCACATGTATAAAGCCCTTTTAAAACAAATCTAGTTTCTAAGTACCTTTGCAGTTTCCTCATTCAGCCGGGTACTGCACTCTAGGGGGAAGCAGAGAGCACGGCACACTTCCCTGCACTTTCACTTTTGAAGCTGACGGAGCTTCTTACAGTGCCAATTTATAGTTCGGCAGGGGTTCGGGAGATCGGGCTCATCTGACAGCCCTTCTCTCCCCTGATCCCGCGGCACACCTGAGAACAGGGCGGGCCATTCAAAACCGGACCGCGGGCCGCGATTGGCCCGCGGGCCGGACTTTGGACATGCCTGCTGTACACCTTATCATAATTTTGAAGCATGATGAATGAAGCTTCGTGGTTTGAGATGTTTTGCTGTTATAGCGCCTGAAGTGGTTAATATAGTTGAACTTGGCATGCGTCTATCCACAACCCAGCTACAGACCTACAAAAACCTATATAGTAAACACAAGCTTAAATCAACAGGAGAATGGTTTAAACGTAAGAAAATGTGTACCCTGTAAATAATAATACAGATTGAACCCAACTGAGATGTTGTAGTGTGACCTCGAGAGAGCTGTTAACAAAAGGAATCCCAGAAATATCAAAGAACTAGAACAGTTCTGTAAATAGAAAAAATCATACCAAACACTGAGGGGGACATTTATTGTTTTTTCGCACAGCGAGGCAACGTTTAACAGGAGCATTGAGAGAGATTATGAGTCTGATAATATTTCAGCTTGCTTTATAACTAACGTGGCAATAAAACAAAATAAAACCTGCTCCTGACCACGTAAATGTGCATGTGTTTTCAATTAAAATCTTAGTATTCTCAATTCTCTCTGCACACCCTTACATACCTATAGTAAACTGTTGAAAAATACAAGGATTATTTGCTTGTATATATTGCAATACATGTTCAAGTTGGCTAACTGAAAGAAAGTTTTTCCCTCTATGGCCAGTCCCTACTCTACTGTACAAAATGTCAAACATTTACTTTCTCGTAGCATTTTAACATATCAGTATGGCGTAAAGTGACACAGTTGGAAGGGAGTTTTCAGCTTCTGTTGAGTAAAAAATCTGTCTCAACCTGATGAAACTCTGCCCCAAACCCAAAGGTAATTCTGTTGCAGACCTTTGCACCTACAGTTGTGCTCATAAGTTTACATACCCTGGCAGAATTTATGATTTCTTGCCCATTTTTCAGAGAATATGAATGATAACACAAAAACTTTTCTTTCACTCATGGTTAGTGTTTGGCTGAAGTCATAGGTGTGCGCAGCCTATTGCATTAGGGTGTGCACCCCAAAGCTCAAACACACAATAATGCCACCTGCTGTCACAGGGAAGAGGCTCTGATGGTGGGAGACAGTTGATTGGAAACATATTACGTTACATCCTAAGTATAGGTGTAATGTGTTCCTATAGTTTAACCTAGCCTTTAATATAATGGGGGCATTTTACACTGGCCACTGGCACCCCAACCACCCAGGTGGTGCCACCCCTTAATAATGCTAATGCACATGGGGTGATTAGGGTGTGCCCAGGCACATCGGGCACACCCTGTGCGCACGCCTATGGCTGAAGTCATTTATTATGAATCAACTGTGCTTACTCTTTTTAAATCATAATGATAACAGAAACTACCCAAATGACCCTGATCAAAAGTTTGCATACCCCAGTTCTTAATACCGTGTATTGCCCCCTTTAACATCAATGACAGCTTGAAGTCTTTTGTGGTATTTGTGGATGAGGCTCTTTTTCTTCTCAGATGGTAAAGCTGCCCATTCCTCTTGGCAAAAAGCGTCCAATTCCTATATATTCTTGGGCTGTCTTGCATGAACTGCATGTTTGAGATCTCCCCAGAGTGGCTCAATGATATTGAGGTCAGGAGACTGAGATGGCCTCTCCAGAACCTTCACTTTATTCTGCAGTGGCCAATGACAGGTCGACTTGGACTTGTGTTTTGGATCATTGTCATTTTGAAATGTCCAAGTACTTCCCATGCGCAGCTTCCTGGCTGATGAATGCAAATGTTCCTCCAGTATTTTTTGATAACATACTACATTCATCTTGCCATCAATTTTGACCAAATTTCCTGTGCCTTTGTAGCTCACACATCCCCAAAACATCAGCGATCCACCTTCGTGTTTCACAGTAGGAATGGTGTACCTTTCATCATAGGCCTTGTTGACTCCTCTCCAAATGTAGTGTTTATGGTTGTGGCCAAAAAGCTCAATGTTGGTCTTATCACTCCAAATGACTTTGTGCCAGAAGGTTTGAGGCTTGTCTCTGGGTTGTTTTGTATTGTAATCGGGATACTTTGTGGCATTTGCGTAGTAATGGCTTTCTTGTGGCGACTCAACCATGCAGCCCATCTTTTTCCATGTGCCTCCTTTATTGTGCATCTTGAAACAGCCACACCACATGTTTTCAGAGAGTCCTGTATTTCACCTGAAGTTATTTGTGGGTTTTTCTTTGCATCCATTATAATTTTTCTGGCAGTTGTGGCTGAAGTTTTAGTTGGTCTACCTGACCGTGGTTTGGTTTCAACAGAATCCCTAATTTTCCACTTCTTGATTGGAGTTTGAACACTGCTGATTGGCATTCTCAATCCTTGGATATCTTTTTATATCCCTTTCCTGTTTTATACAGTTCAACTACCTTTTCCCACAGATCCTTTTGACAGTTCTCTTGCTTTTCCCATGACTCATAATCCAGAAACATCAGTGCAGCACTGGATGAAAGATGCAAGTCCAGAAACTGATGTCAGGAGTCCAGAGACTCATTGACCTTTTATACACACACACTAATTGCAAGCAAACAGATCACAGGTGAGGATGGTTACCTTTAATTGCCATTCAAACCCCTTTGTGTCAACTTGTGTGCTTGTTTACAGGCCAAAATCACCAGGGTATGTAAACTTTTGATCATGGTCATTTGGGTAGTTTTTGTTGTCAATAGGATTTTAAAAAGAGTAAACACAGTTGATTGATAATAAATGGCTTCAGCCAAACACTAACCATGAGTGAAAGAAAAGTTTTTGTGTTATCGTTCATATTCTCAGAAAAATGGCCAAGAAATCATAAATTCTGCCAGGGTATGTAAACTTATGAGCACAACTTTACCTGCCAGGATTACAATTTCAGGGATCACAATTATACAAAAATCCAAAAAACTGTTGCATAGACTTTGCTAGCTGAGGGGTAGCTGGATTTGCATCTAATTTTCTTGCAAATGGTCACTGCTGCTAAAGGGGCTTCTTTCAGTTGAGTTAACATGCTGGACTTTAAAGCATCTTTCATATCTTTATTGAACCCAACTTTAACATTTAAAGTTTGTGAACTCTTTAAAATTTTCAACATTTCTGCATAAATAATAATTAAAACATTATCAGTCCTAAACTAGATTATAAAAACACAATAACAATGAAATAAAAAAGGTTATATATGCTAATTTGTTGAGTAAAATGACCCTTAACAATCCAATGTTATTAGTTTAGTATACACCCAAACCGGCATCTCGAGCTGTCATACTAATTATCCGTCAGAATTCCTCCAACTTTATCAGTCCGGTAAACACTGTGTTCAACAGTACTAATAGGAAAAGGGAGGCTCAATTCATTTGGGCCCACTTTTCATGGGCTTGCGGCTGCTTTCCTAATGCTTAACCACTTCAGCCCCGGACCATTTTGGCTGGTTAAAGACCAGGCCCCTTTTTGCGATTCAGCACTGCGTCGCTTTAACTGACAATTGCGCAGTCGTGCGACGTGGCTCCGAAACAAAATTGACGTCCTTTTTTTCCCACAAATAGAGCTTTCTTTTGGTGGTATTTGATCACCTCTGCATTTTTTTTTTTTGCGCTATAAACAAAAATAGAGCGACAATTTTGAAAAAAAGGCAATATTTTTTACTTTTTGCTATAATAAATATCCCCCAAAAATATATAAAAAAACATTTTTTTCCCTCAGTTTAGGCCGATACGTATTTTTCTACATATTTTTGGTAAAAAAAATCGCAATCAGCTTTTATTGATTGGTTTGTGCAAAAGTTATAGCGTTTACAAAATAGGGGATAGTTTTATGGCATTTTTATTCATTTTTTTTTTTTTTACTAGTAATGGCGGCGATCAGTGATTTTTTTCGTGACTGCGACATTATGGCAGACACATCGGACACTTTTGACACATTTTTGGGACCATTGTCATTTTCACAGCGATCATTGCTATAAAAATGCACTGGTTACTGTGAAAATGACACTGGCAGTGAAGGGGTTAACCACTAGGTGGCGCTAAAGGGGTTAAGTGTACCCTGATGAGTGTTTCTAACTGAGGGGGGGTTGGGCTCTGTGTGACATGACACCGATCTCCGAGTACACGGAGCCGAGATCCGTGTCATTGCCACTAGGTAGAGCAGGGAAATGCTTGTTTACACAAGCATCTTCCTGCTCTATGCCTCCGTGAGACGATCGCGGGGATCCCCGCGGAGATCGAATCCGCGGGACCTGCGGTCCGACTCACGGGAAAGGCAACAGGGTCGCGAGCGCGCCGGCGGCGGCACGCGCGCGACCCCCACGTCAGGCAGTTAAAGGGGACGTACAGGTACGTTGATGTGCCTGTACGTGCCATTCTGCCGACGTATATCTACTGGAGGTGGTCGGCAAGTGGTTAAAACAGCAACAGCCTTTTGCCTCAGCATTACTGTATTTTATTTTGCCCCTTTAACTATGCTTGTTAATACTTAAGGCAGCAACAACTTCTACCTCAGTTGTACTGTATTATTTATATTGCCCTTTTAAGAAAGCTTCTATTTTTTTCCCATGAACGGTGACCCTTTAAACTCATATGTGCATGATTTTTATTATATAAAAGTCTACATAAAATGAAATCTGGGCTCTATTTATTGTGCTTTTGGTACTTTTCTGCGTGCACACCCATTTTACAAACGAAACTCTCTTTCAACATTATCTATGCGCTTCCTTATGCTACCAGCCTTAATAAATAGATAGAAAGGAAATATTTACTTGTTTTAAACATTTTTTTTAAAATTCTTCACTTGCTTCCTGGTTTCTGGCCTAGGCTAAAATAATGTCATACATCCTTACAGAAGTCTTCATGGGCATTTGAAGGAGGTGAGGAGGGGCTTTCTCAGCTAAGCACACCTTCCTGCCTGCAAACGCAAAACAGAAAGTAAATGCTACATAAATCATCTGCCCCTACTCAGGATGGCTGTGGCTAGAAATACTAGCTAGAAATACTAGCTTAAAAAATTTGTGGTGCTCATATACTGGTAAGTTCCACTTTAAAGCACATCTGTTTATCTCTTTTGGTGATTTACCTCCTATTCTTCTTCTTGAGTTTGTACCTCAGATGAGGCCATTATGGGGGGGATCCCACTCGCTCCGATTTTTTATTGATTTTATATTATAGAGACAACAACAGGATGAGCTGGAGCAGGTGATAATGGGTAGGGACATCAAAAACTTCCAGGCAGACAGGAACAAAACATGGAACTATCTTCTATCAGGGAGATCTTGCTGTTCGAGTATCCAAGACATATCATGTGAGGCTGCACTTACAACTAGGTGGATTGACACTTTAGTTAAATTACGCTAATAAACACAATTTGTTAAAAGACACAAAAACATTTTAAGAGCCATTCATGTAGAAATCTAGGTACCGTATATACTTGAGTATAAGCCGACCCGAATACAAGCCGAAGCACCTAATTTTACCACAAAAAACTGTGAAAAATGCAGCAGCTACTGTAGGTGGAAAAGAGGGTCAACAATGCCCATCTGCAGCCTCACTGTGCCCATCTGCAGCCTCACTTTGCCCATTTGCAGCCTCACTGTGCCCATCTGTAGCCTCACTTTGCCCATTTGCAGCCTCATGTACCTTTGATCTCCCGCTGTGTCATGCAACTGCAGTCGGCGGCCGTCCACTGAAACAAAGCCTCGCCTCCTCCTCATCCGTGATAGACGGAACACTGAGTCAATTTCCCAGCATTGTTATCAGTGTTCGGTCTATCACGGACAAGGAGGAGGCAGGGCTTTGTTACAGTGGACAGCTGCTGAACAGTCAAGACTGCATGACACAGTGGGAGACCCTCACTCGAGTATAAGCCGAGGGGGGCTTTTTCAACATAAAAAATGTGCTGAAAAGTCGGCTTATACTTGAGTATATACGGTAATTCCAACTGTATTTGACATCTGCTTTTAAAATATGTTCCAAATGGTTATTTTTGTGATTTTTTAAGGTAAATATGTGGCAGACAGATTTATATTTATATAGCAATCTGATGAGCAAATTTGAATGTAACTACAATGCCTTATGATATCCGGCAGATAGCTGAATGCTATTTCTGGGACAGAAATAAGCACATATTTCTGGCACTAACCATCATGGTTCTTGCATCTCAACTGATAAATGTAAGATATAGCAATGAAAGCAATGAAAACATTACAGATATCCTTTGTAACTGATTAAAAGAAACTGTAATGCTACCATAGACGAGAACTGGCTGGCGTGATAATTTATTTCTGTGCTCAAGATGCTACACTCTTCCCTGTCTCTAATAGAGTGAATCAAACAGCCATTATCACAAGTCATCAAACGGTACCATTTCCTTTCAACGCAGATCCTTCTTGTTCGGATACTGGCCAAGTACTTGTAATATGCTTAATCAAATGCACCAAGTGCTCCCTCTGTTTTCCCGATGTGCTTTCAAAACAGCCTTAATCCTTTACCTTTGTGAGTGCAAAAAATAGCAAATACTTGAGAATAGAGTCTGTCATAATTAAATTTGGACACAATTTAGACTGTAATATTTTGATGAGCTAGTGCAGAACGGTCCTCCTCTCTACCTAATTAATATTATTTAATTTGAAAAGGTACTAAAGTGTTGTAATTGTAGAGGTAAATATCACTGCTAATACTGTTCAGAAACCTAAAAATAATGAGCGCTTCATGATTAGTCTGCATTTGTATTGTGCTGTACTTCTAGCTGCCAACCTGTAACACTTTATTCTGACAATCTGGCTAATATCAGTTGGCAGAGGATGGGAAATAAAATTCAGCCTCTGAGATGCAAAGCTGCATGGTACTGCTAAAAAAATATTTATTGGCTGGAAAAGAGCAGTTTCAACTGTAAAACTAGACATTGGCATTTAGGTGAAGTTAGACTGTTACTTCTGTTTTCTTCTTTTTTATTAAAGAAAAAAGTGACACCACAACACATTTGCCAGAAAGATATAAGCCCAATAAACAGACAAATTGATTGCCATTCCCATAGCAAAAGGCCCATGAATGTGTGGGTCTAGCACCGGGTAGATGACCTAAAGACTAAAGCCCTGTACACACGATCGGATATCCTATGGATTCTAATCCGATGTTTTTTTCCATCGGAAATCCGATGAAACTGTCTTCCATCAGTCTTGCCCACACACCATCAGTCAAAAAACCGACTGTTTCAAACGCGGTGACGTAAAACACTCAGATGAGCCAAGAAAAATGAAGTTCAATGCTTCTGAGCATGCGTCGACTTGATTCTGAGCATGCGTGGGTTTTTTATCCAATGGAGTTCCCCACAGACGATAGTAATTTGCTATCGGTTTTTTAACCATCGGATAAATTTAAAACATGTTCTATTTTTAAACACCGATGGAAAAAAGACCTATGGGGCCCATACACGATCGGTTTGTCCGATAAAAACAGTCCATCGGACTGTTTTCATCGGTAAAACCTATCGTGTGTACAGGGCTTAAGTTCACCCTTTAAAAAAAAAAAAGAAAAGAATAAGTGCAAATTTTTGCAAGTAAAAAAAAATGTGCATTTATATTTTTTTTCTTAGGAGCCTGCAGAGCGTTACACCCACAAGCACTAGATCATGGGTGCAATATCCGACTCCTGTAGACTCTCAGGATAGCTGTCTGCCCATACCTTCTATATGGTCAGGCAGTTACCTGACAGCAGGAAGATCAATGAGAACTAGAAGCTGTCAGCCACAATGGCTTGTACTTGTAGTCTATTCATTTACAGGAAACTAAATGAATGATGCAACCGTGTGGGTGGAGCCTCACATGACTGTGCTGTTTTCAAATTGTGACAGTGGGTGCAGGGGGGACATCCTCCGCCTGCTGTCACATTGGAGGGTGTGGGGACTGGAGCACAGTAACATGTTTAACCCTATATACAAGTGTTACAAAAGGTGAACCTATACTTTGAGAACCGGGCTCAAAAGAAGGGTCCCCTTTCAAAACATCCACTTGAGAGTCCATGTGCAAGCAGCCTCCCTGCTTGCTACTCCTTGCCATTAAACTAGTGCTAGTTAGTACTAGGTTTTAGGCAATTATCAGGTTACATAATTAAAAGATTAAAAAAACAATCCAATGTTCTTACACATTCTTTATATTTGAAAATAAACCACTAAACATCTTCCTATGACTCTTTGTGATCTCTGCAGTTGAAATTCCAGGTTCACACAATTGTCATCTTCAGTGCAAAGGATTGAACTTTGCAAAGAACACAGCAAGATGATCGAGACTACTTGGAGTGGAGAGCCAATGACCCCAGAAAGGAGGGCACACTGCTGAAGTCCCTGAGACACATGACAAGCTAAGCGGTGTGTAAGACCGCCAGTATGCAACAACAACTGTAATCAGAGTTTGGGTTATTTCTTCACCAGTAGTAAATCCCATTTCCCCAGCATGTCCAGGTTCATTAGGGCTTAGACAATAAGCAGATCAATACCCAAGTAAGTGATGTTGTTAATAATAATAAAAAAAACATATTATTGTTGTTATTATTATTTCTATTGAAACAGAAAGCTAGTGTAGAACGCAACCTCAAGCAAATTTCAGGCAAACTCGGTTCTTTTCCAGAGAGTATAGGGTTTGTTGGATCCCAGCAATAGATAAGTATAAGTATGAGTATATATAAAATAATGCAATAACAGATGTCTTAAGAGTCTCCAAAATACTATATCTTAGCAAGGATATAAATACAACATACATCCAGCATACACTATATGTTCAATCTATATATACACATTTAGGCATCTTTCATGCATGCAAACATTTAAACTATACCCTAGGCCAGTGATGGGGAAACTTGGCACCCCAGATGTTTTCAATCTAATTTCCCAAGATGCTCAACTACTCTGTAGAGTGCATGAGCATCATGGTGAATGTAGCTCCAAAACACCTGGGGTACCAACGTTTGCCATCACTTCCCTAGGCCATTCTTTCTATTGGTCTCTCTTTGAGAAGTTACATCATCCCTTTGATATACATTTTTCTTCATTTTTGTACTAAGATGTTAAGGAAGCTGATAGGTTGATCAAACACTTGTTGTTAAACAAGATGTAAAGACCCTGTCACAGATTGGGAACCCACTCCCACTAGGGGTGGAGAGTCTTATCAGGATCTGCAGCAGCTAGGTTGATGGTGGCGAAAGCCACAGCTTGGACACGAGGACTTGGCTGGCTGTTAGTTTAACAACAGTGAGACTACTGAGAAGGACTGAGGTGCAGGGAGCCGTTCTGTTGTTTTGATTGTACCAGGGTTATGGATTGTTTATTTTTGATGAAGAAAGCTGTTTTTGTTTACTTGTTTCGGAGTCCAATAAAGGCTGTTTCTTTTACAAGTGGCTGGCTGGTAATCCCAGGCCCTTCATGTTACAATATATATTCATATATATCCTACAAGTTACACGGAGGCCAGCTAGCACTGTGAAGAGGAGGCAGCATGTCACTGATTAGGTGTATCTTCTTTATAAGAAGCAGATGAGAGATGGTTCTCCCTGTGATTTGATGGTGAGGATGGATTTGTTTGCAATTTCCGATTGCTTCACTAAAACAACTTACAGACAGGACTGATGAAATATTAAGCGTTAGAAGAACAGATGTATTTGTTTGGTAGAGTCACTGCATTGAGACAGATTTATACCTAACATATGACTGATGTAACGCTTAACTATGGTCAGATGTTGGGTGTAATTTTGCAATACTAATAAAGCGGGCAAATGTCAAAGCACAGCATGCATGCATAATCATTAGGTGGACATGAAAAGAAGAGGCTGAGGGCTGATTTGCCAACAAACATTTTACAAGAATTACATTCTCATGTCATATTTATTTTAGAATGTCTCTGCCTACAACTGCAGTGATGATCAGTATCATTTAGTATGGAGCTAAAAAAAAAGTCTTATGCATTATAATGAAACACAAACAAAAATCAGAAAAATCACGAAATCTGTCAAACTATTTTTTTTTTTTTTTACATGGTAGAAATGTAAAACATAATTTTAGGCAAGCAGTAAAAATAGGCAACTGAAATGAATACATTTTGAACGTCCTAGTTTCATGACTCACACAGTTCTGTAGTTGTATAAAGGTATTTTTCTATGTCAGACTGAAAGTTTTAAATATATAGCTAGCACTCTTTAGATGAGGGAAACATTTGTGGGGAAAACCTATTTTTCTTCAACTGCTTTTTTTTTTTTTATCTCAATGAATGCAGGTGCATGTGTTGGATGCATATTGGTGCACACTGGACTTGGCTTTTTTACACTTAACTAGTACAATATTTAGGAAAATGTCTGTCTATGAATTTCATGTTATGGGCTGAAGATTATATATATTATTATATTATATTCCTCT
The DNA here is from genome assembly GCA_029206835.1 of Rana muscosa. Classification (NCBI taxonomy): domain Eukaryota; kingdom Metazoa; phylum Chordata; class Amphibia; order Anura; family Ranidae; genus Rana; species Rana muscosa. The sequence continues at coordinate 431,943,422 of CM055117.1, forward strand.
GTCCCCACTGCAGTGTACTGCCTGGGGAGGAAGTGTTGGAGGTGGAGAGGGAAATTAGGAAGGCTATGAGCACATGTGTGTGTGTAGAACACTTATCCAGAATGCAAGTGAGCATGTCAATTAGTGAGGTTGGGGTGAAGGAATCTATAATCCTATCATCCCCATTCTACACAAAGCTGTCCTAATTTAAAGAGAATGAATATACAGTATGTCACTTTGGAGGTACTGTATGTGCAGTCATGTACACAGAATAACCACATATACCAGGTATGAACTGTTTTCACTTCATCTTTCTCCATAAAATGGCCCTTGAATTTACCCTCAAAATGGTTCCAAAAAATATACATGTGTAGCGGGGTGTCACATTATGGTGTTCATAAGAGACTATATTGTATTAAGTGAGTCCCGTTCTCCTCTGGTTCCTATTGGGTAATATGCTGGCTATTGCTTGACAATAAGAAGGGAAGTGCATGGTGGGATTTGTGGTACCAGGAGAGTTGGACTCCAATGGCAAGGGTACTACACAGACTACCATACCCACAGTGCAACGGAACATCCATCGTGCATTGCCCGGCGCAAGGTCTGCTGGGGATGGACTATTTAAGGGAAGGAGGAGCAACGTCCGCCCAGCAACTTGGATCCTGTTGGGGCCTATCGCTTTGATTTAGGTCGGAGAGTCCAGGCCTACCGAGTGAGAGCAAACCTGCCAATCAGAGAGGGAGAGAAGCCTCATCCAGAGAGCCTGCTGACATCTCGGAGTTCATGAGGGTCGAGCCATCTTCACCTTCCCCTTTGATTGTCTGGAAGATCGGTGACTGTGGGTGACCGGGAGATTGCGTGCTGAAGCCCAGCAGCGGGATCGGTTGACGGATTGGTCTGGTCGGGTGAGAGAGCACTGCTCAGGAATTCTTAACTGTGCTAGGCCTGTGATTCTTTACCTAGGCCCCACCGCCATCACAGCAGTGTGCCGCGCACCCAGTATAGCGTGCTGCGCAGTTGAAGTTGGATTATTCCTCCTTGGATTACAAATGTAAAAGTGCACCAACGTTGCTAGCGAAGATCCCTTCTATAGGAGTGACTATAACTCACGGGGACATTGTTCGGGCGCCATATTGCCCACGAGGGGGAAGCTCGCGAGCGCAGTTCTATTAGAGACAATTAGTGTGTATAAGATTGGTATATCAAGACAGTGGTTATACTGTGCATAACTTTGACTTTGCAGGGCTCTGTATGTTTAAATGCCTGTCTGTTAATCTAACCTTTTCATTACCTAGTAAAGATATTTTATGGTTAAGCAATCACGGTGTGTGGACTGTTAACTGTTCCAGAGAGACGGCCAGCACAGGTACTCTAGTCTTAAACAGTGAAGGTATATTCCATTGTGGTTTTCATTACTCGTGTGCTGCAGATTCTCAGTTGCTTACTGCTGTGCCAGCGGAGGATCAGAGCCAGTTTAACGGGGGTTGACAGCAGTAAGGTACAGGCCCAAATCAATACCAGCAGCTCTCTTAACAGGGGGTAGTGCTACACATATATTTATATATACTGTATATTTGTACATATAAAATAAAGTGTAGCGGGTATGTACTTTCCCGGGTGTAAATTTGAACTTGGCAGAGACATCAGTGATGTGTAATTCCCTGCGGCCCGGTGGGTGGCGCTGTCGCCCTGGGCTGGGGTTGAATCATTGCTGTGTGCTGTGCCTCCTTTTTGTCCTCCCTCGGCAGCGGTATGGTGGGGCGGGGAACCCGCCGTGCTTGCTGGGAGAGGGTATAAAGGGGGCCGGCCATCTTTGTCATGGGGTCGTAGTCCCAGGCACCTTCAGCTTGTGGACAGTGGTTTGTGTCGGTCCTCCGGGTGGCCTAGGCCTAGAGGACCATCGGAGGTCGTGTTCCATCCCAGGCACCTTTAGCCTGGGGTGAGGTACTCGGATGGAGGTCCGGAGCTCAGTGCCCAACACTGAGTTCCGCGAGGGAAGAAGATCCTAGGGAACCCCGGGAGTGGGTACCCGAATCCGGAAGGCGCAATGGACCGCGGGGATCTCCTCATTTGAAGACCCGGTGCAGCATATTGCCGGTGACAAGCGAGTCTCTCGTCGGAGACCGCCTGGAAGGAAATTCCCCCTCGTGCGGAGACCGCAACCCACTTTTAGGAAGGAAAGTAGAGAACTACATTGTGTCTGGGCCTATTCGCATCCACACCTCCTTTCCTGTTCTCTTCCTATCAAGGGAGTTCAACTGATTGTGTTCATTCGTTGGAAGAATAAAGGAGTGTTGAACTTTAATGGTGTGGAGCTCATTTCCTAGCAGACATGGTTCAAGGTGACTCTTGGAGGGAGGATCCAGGTGCACAACACTGACCCGAAGGTAATACAAGAACGTTGCTTATACCGCACTGACACATGTGGTGGAGGCCAGGCGTGGTGTCCCCGCTCCCTCCCCTCTAGAATACCCCTAGACACAAGAAAGACGAGACGAGAGAGAAAGAGGGGAGTGAGGAGGGTGCTACACGTGGGGGCTCGGGTCCGGCAAAGTGTTTGTGCACCACAGTATTGAACGTGTCTGCTGGAGGAGTTAAGCGAATAGGCAGGCCTTCATTGGCCGAAGTGCATCCCTGCTCGAAGTCGTGGACATGACCCAATGAAGGGAAAGGCCCATGCAGAAGAGTGGAAATAGGGGGAAGTTCAGCCGTGTGAAGTATTACACGTGGGGGCTTCTATTGCACTGCGCCACCAGGCACACCCCCATCGCTTAGTTCGTGGGCGTGACTCAGAAACAGAAAAGAAGAAAAGCCTGCGAACTGGAGCAAAGGGGAGGAGTCCAATACGTGTGAAGGACTACACATGGGACGTTGGCGCAAAAAAACTTTGCAGTGTGCGATGGATCAGCAACAGGTCGCCATGTTCGGACATACATCGTGGATTCCAGTTCACCCTTCCACCACGACATTGACTGCTGCTGCTCCGGTAACAGATACGGGGATCCGGCTAAAGCCAAGGGGTCGATTCGCCCTGTACTCGTGCATGGACGTTGAGGCCCTGGGTGTGATTTGCCCCGGCTGTTCGGGACTGGTGTGCCAACTGAAGCCATTCGGACGTTGTGAGGCCTGTGGGGAGTTACTGTTCGAAGTGGATCCGGCGGTTGAGAGGCCGAGAACCATTTACCCTGGCCGGGCTTCAGCCAACACCACTCAGAGAGGAGAAATCACTGCTGTGAGAGCCATCACTACGCACACTGCAGCGACCGCGGAGGAGGTCGTAAAACCCCAACGGGAGAAATCCGGGGATGCTGACTCGGTCACCACTGTCTCACAGCGTCCACCACCAAAGAGAAAGACCAGCATGGTAGCCCCGACCAGCGGTTGTGGTGGACCGTCTCGCCCGCTTACGCCCGGCCCGGATGGATCCGTCGACAAGAGTTCCGGACGTCCCGATTCAAGTAAAGGGCGAGGTAAGCCAGGCGGAGAGATTTGGTGTGTGGGCGGAGGTGTCGGGAAGTCATGGCCTAGCGAATCCACGGGAGGTGGAGGCTCCGTCTCTACAACCGGCTACCTGCCCGCGGAGGAGTGTGACACCTCTGACCTGGAGTCGCCCTCGGACATGGGAGACGACGTTGCCATAGACTATGTGTTTGCCGAGAAGGGCTGGGACAAAGTACCTCTCGCTTCGTCTCGGAGGACCAGAGATCCACCCATGTCAACAGGGGAAAGTACACACCGGGTGGAGGCACCAGTGCCTGAAGAGAGGTCCGGTCCCCAGCCTGCGTCTACATCCCCGGTGCCATCAGTACCGAAGGCCGGGGAAAAGAGACTGTTGCTGCGGACACCTATGCCCAGACCAGATGTGATCAAGGTTCCTCGCCACCCGGCCTCGATAGTTTTTCCTGGCGAAGGGGACAAAGCTACCATACCTCCTTTGGCGAGATTACAACGCCTATTTGGCCAAAAGGTTGCTGCAGACTATGGATGGGAGTATCCGTACTTGTCGAAGGAACTGCTGTATGAGGTGGAAGTGTGCCGGGAGCGCTGGTACAATGACTTTGTGTAGACCCACATTCAGGTTCCCCACACCCGCAGATACCTGGCATGCTCTCCAAAGGCCTCTCAACGTTTTAAAGACTGCAAGGCAGAGTGGATGTTAGGACGACACATCCATGCAGATAAAGTGGTGATCCGGCGCAAAGAAGGAGAAGATGTGGAGTATCATCTGGAGACTATGGATCAGCACTTGAAGCCACTTGTTCTGCCGCATCCCCGTTTTTACCTGTAGGAGAGAAAGACTCCGTTTGTTCTTGGCATGCTGCTGAACTTTTTGGGCCTGTTGCTTTGTGCCCAAAGAAATGAAGAACTGTTCCTGGTTTGTTCTTCACATTTCCCGCAAGAGATCTTGGACTCTGGATAGATAGGGAAAAAGAGAAGAGGACAGTTCCACGGGTGCAGTTACCGCGATGCTGTCACCAGGTGGCAGTGTTGCACAACGTTAAAATACTTTTCATGCACTCTCTCTTAGAGGAAAGGGATCTCTTCTCGGAGAAGTTTCTTTCCCATTACACGAATACAGGTGTCAGGGTTATGTGTGTTAATCCTTTCTTTTCCCTCTGCAGGAGAACATCCCATCAAGTCCACTGAGGAAGGGGTGGGTCTTAGTTAGGATGGGTGGGAAAAGTCAATATGTACATATCTGATTCAAAGTTAAGAGTCAATGTGGTTGTTTCTTTTTGTCTTATTCCCTTTCTTCACAGGGCTCAGACACAATGTTTTAGTTGGATAGTTTTTTCCAAAGTTTTATTTTTTTTGTACAATTGTTAGTCGGTTTCTGGATTGGATTGTGTCAGCCGTTGAGGGCATGATTTACTCCAGACACTGGGGACCAGTGTCAAACCACCAGGGGGAGAGTGTAGCGGGTATGTACTTTCCTGGGTGTAAATTTGAACTTGGCAGAGACATCAGTGATGTGTAATTCCCTGCGGCCCGGTGGGTGGCGCTGTCACCCTGGGCTGGGGTTGAATCATTGCTGTGTGCTGTGCCTCCTTTTTGTCCTCCCTCGGCAGCGGTATGGTGGGGCGGGGAACCCACTGTGCTTGCTGGGAGAGGGTATAAAGGGGGCCGGCCATCTTTGTCACGGGGTCGTAGTCCCAGGCACCTTCAGCTTGTGGACGGTGGTTCGTGTCGGTCCTCCGGGTGGCCTAGGCCTAGAGGACCATCGGAGGTCATGTTCCATCCCAGGCACCTTTAGCCTGGGGTGAGGTACTCAGATGGAGGTCCGGAGCTCAGTGCCCAACACTGAGTTCCGTGAGGGAAGAAGATCCTAGGGAACCCCAGGAGTGGGTACCCGAATCCGGAAGGCGCAATGGACCGGGGGGAGCGCCTCATTTGAAGACCCAGTGCAGCATATTGTTGGTGACAAGTGAGTCTCTCGTCGGAGACCACCTGGAAGGAAATTCCCCCTCGTGCGGAGACCGCAACCCACTTTTAGGAAGGAAAGTGGAGAACTACATTGTGTCTGGGCCTATTCGCATCCACACCTCCTTTTCCTGTTCTGTTCCTATCAAGGGAGTTCAACTGATTGTGTTCATTCGTTGGAAGAATAAAGGAGTGTTGAACTTTAATGGTGTGGAGCTCATTTCCTAGCAGACATGGTTAAAGGTGACTCTTGGAGGGAGGATCCAGGTGCACAACACTGACCCGAAGGTAATACAAGAACGTTGCTTATACCGCACTGACACATGTGGTGGAGGCCAGGCGTGGTGTCCCCGCTCCCTCCCCTCTAGAATACCCCTAGACACAAGAAAGACGAGACGAGAGAGAAAGAGGGGAGTGAGGAGGGTGCTACAAAAGTATGATCTTTCTTCTTGTGTTTTGTGTCTTCTTTTCCCCATTTCTTGTTACTTTCATATTCTTTCTCTTTCTCTTATTTTCCTTCTTCCCTCTTCTTCTATTTGTACTTAGTTTTCACTTAGTTATTTTGCTAACACTTTTGTAGTGCACTTTGTATACTCACGTTCCACACCGGTGGGTGGTGGATGGGTTCTGATATTCCCCTTGCAGGGGTTTACTAAGTAGAATTGTTGTATGCTTTTATAAGACATTTTATTAAATTTTTATGTTGAACTTATACTTTATATGTCAACCTTTTGTGTTGAAAATGACTGGTGGTATGCTCTTTGGATTCCCCTTTTTATGTTCATTCTTGATGTTTTGATATGTTCCACCTGTGTTGCGGGCCTTATCTTTGATGTTATTCTTTGCCTACAATTTGTGTCATTTTTTGGAAAAACTTTTCAATAAATATATTGAAACAGAAAAATAAAGTGACTGTCGCCTCTGAAAGAAACTAGAAACTAAAGCTCCCGGTAAAAGAAGAAAATGTATTTGTATGTGACGGCCGGTGTGCTGAAAGCCCTCTTGAAAAGCTCTGGATGGCACTGCTATACTACAACTCCAGCTGTGTCATATAACATTTTCCCTACTGGGAACTGTGGCTCATCAAATGAACCCCTACATCATTACAGGATATAATAGTGAGAAAGGGGTTGATGAAGAAACCACTGCCTATTGGGGGCCATGCTATCTAACTCAGGTTTACATATTTTATGTGTGTTTTATTGTTGCAATTATTTTAATAAAATACATAAATACACATTAATATTGTACAGTCTTATGAACGTTTATATTTTAGATAAACATACAGTACAAAAGAGATAAGCTTGAAATATACAATTGTATCAAGTGTAACTATTGTAAGGATAATGATTTTTTTTCTAGGCACCATTTTACATACTCTTCATTTATAATTTCTAGTCTACCACTAACAGCTGGACTGTGTACTCATTCTTGAGAAGCAGTAAGCCAAGGTATTAGCAAGGAAAAAATGGAACATTCTGTGGAATCTGTACTAGTGTTTACACCTTAATTTCACAATTCAGGTTTGCTGCCTTTATTGTCAATTCTCCATCTATGCTCAACGAACAAAGGATCAGTATTAATACAGTGCTTGTTCTTTGACCAATGAGCAGGAAGTCTATAGAGGAAGCTGTAAAGCTAAACCAGGAAATAGCAAAGTAATCTACCTGGCATGCAGAGTAGCAGAAACATGCAAATTACAAGACTGGCTAAACAGAGCAGCAAATCCTTATATATTTAAATAGTTTACATACAAATCATTTGTTTCCTACTTGTATATCTCCTTTCCTGCAACACTGCGTCTAAACTGTTTGAACGTACTCACAGTTTGAAATAGTCTCAGTCTCCTTTCTAACTTTAATACATCTTAATGAAAACATAACTTAGCAGCTTGCAAATGGAGTAATAGAAATGTGCCTTTAGCTTCAACGGCATTAATGGTTTTTCCATTTGCATTCTTGACCAAAGCTTAAGCTATTACATAGACTTTGTTTTCTTGGTTTATGAAGGATCTGGCGCTAATGTACTGAACTCTTACTGAACAGCTGTGTACAATTGTCGTTTCTGTCGGTTAATTTAGCAATTGGTGATTTAGCATAAATAATAACTAACAGCAAGTTTTCTGTGAAAAAAGCAAAGTGTGGATTTAATAAATCAGTCAGAAGTAAAAACAGTCCTGCTTTAATGAAAATCTATTTATTGTTTGTTATGTCTTGTTAAGTGGGCACTAAATCTGTGGCTTCCAGTAACTCAGCAGTAGACAAGTTTTTCTCCGTCTGCTGTCATTTTTGCATTTAACACCTGTATTACCATCTAGTGTATACACTAGCTCATGGTGTGTATGCTAATTTTAGCAGTGAACCTTTCTAATTTCCTCTAGCAATTAGCAAGAATATTGAAAAATGCAATTTAAAACAATGATCTTAGAGTCAGAATAAAACAACTTCTTAAAATATCTGAGCTACAACTATTCCAGTCAAATTACTATTTTAGAAAGAACACCCAATGTGAAACTATTCTATGCAGTACACAGTAACCCATAACAATCAGTCCTAAATCATTTTAAAATGAATGTATTGTTTTTTCATATTTTCTTTCTTTATTATGATCAGTACCTAAAGCTGAACTCCAGCTAATATCTTTATTGCACACTTATACACAGGGCTTTTTTTTCTCAGAAAATAGGTGCAGGAACTCAATCACGACCCCCCCCCCCCCACACACACACACACCTCATCACATAGTGGGTAAATAGTGTGGTTCAATTTCACTAACAGTGGGAGGGTCTTAAGGGGCATTAAACACCAGGAGTGCATTACATACAGAATGCAGAGTTTGGGGGTGTTCTACAAAAAGAGTGCAGAGTTCAGCCTTCTTCCACAGCCGCTTACCTCTGCATCCCCCATCCACATCTCACTTTCACCCATCTTCAGCTCTGGCCTCTCCAAGCAACCCCCCCCCCATCCTTAAAAGCTCCACCATCGTCCACATATCTTACTTTTGTTGCTGTATTAAGCTGAAGCACCCAGCCGACCTTAGTACCTCCACTGTAGGTGACTTCTGTGTTTACAGGTAATAGTGGTAGGCATATGAGCCTGAGCCAGAGGTGGTGGAGCCAAGTTCCAGCTGAAAAAAAAGCTCTGCTTATACAAAAATCCAGCTTGGTCTAATGTAAGTATGCATACAGTAGTTCATATCTGAAGGACCATTAGAGAGGCTAAAAAATCACTGTAGAACTCCTTGTATATTTTTTGATGAATAAAAGGTGTTCTCTGATTAGATGAAGTAGAGATCATAACGTCATTGCTCATCCTTTCTACCTCCTCCAATCAGAGATCATTAAAAAAAATACAAAACATTCTGTTAATGGAGTCAATGCCAAATGAGTGACCACCTGTTAGTCTGCAAAAGGGAAGCTGCTCAGCACAGGACCTGGAAGATTTCCGCTATCACTGTAGTAGCGCTGACAACTACAGTGAATGTCAGCATCCACAGCTTTTCCTTAGGTTCAACTCAGACCAACGTAATTATGCAATAAAGATCAAACCTGGAGTTCAGCTTTAAAAATGAACTTGTACTTAATGAAGCCTTACTAACAGACCCCGTTCATCAACTAGAAATGGCCTCAGCAATAAAATAATATTTTACGCTTAATTCCTCCCCTGACACTTCATCCACTACCATTTGGCTTGCACATAAGGCAGTCCTTCGAGGACATCTTATTAAATTAGCTGCCGACTTCAATTAGAAAAAATGGGAAAAAAATCCTGTCCCTAAGGCCTGATTCACACCTATGAATTTTTTGTGCTTTTTGCAGATTGGCACTACAGAACATGTTCCATAGGAAACTATGTTAAATGGACTGTAGTAGAAATCTGCAAAATGCAAAAAGCACTAAAAATGCATAGGTGTGAATCAGGCCTTACAAATGATCTCCAAAAGGTGTATAAAACCCATGCCAACACACATGATACCTCAACCATTAATATGATCTTCCAAAAACGTTACAAAATGGATTCACTCCTTTCATATAAAGCCAAGAAGGTACTTTGTTGGTCTAAAGCTACATTTTTTTTTTTATCAAGCAACTCATATTCTACCATGTTTGCCCAGAAACATAATCAATCAATTAGACCCATTCATGCTTATAAACTTAAAAATAATTCAAATCAACTAGTTACCCATCCTCAAGAAATACAATCTATTTTCCAAAAATTTTACACATACCTCCTTTCTAGCCCCACCTCTCTGATATCACCCTCTGCTCTCTCTTGGTTGGAAAATATTCAGATTCTAGTATTAACCACCTCTCAATTAGATAAATTAAATGCCCCCTGTACAGATGAAGAAATATTTCAGATTATTAAATCCCTAAAAAATAACTCAGCCCCGAGCCCGGACGGCTTTTCCGCATTCTTTTATAAACAATTTGCTCATCTTCTGACCCCAAACTTAACAACGTTATACAATAATATTTTGAAAGGAGACACATTTCCAGAAGAAATGCTACTCGCCAATATGTCTTTAATTCCCAAACCAGATAAAGACCATACATTACCCCAAAATTACAGACCAGTTTCAGTAATAAATAATGATCTTAAGATATTCAGTAGACTGCTAGCTAGCAGACTCTCATTAATAATCCCCTCACTGATATCTCCCTACCAATCAGGTTTTATCCCAGGACGCCAAATCACAGATAATGTCTGTGTCTAGTGACGAATATAGTTCAGGATGCGAATCTCAAGTCTCAAGCTGTATTGTTTTTGAGTTTGGATATTAACAAAGCATTTGATAGTGTGTCATGGAACTACCTAGATATTATATTGCAAATATATGGCTTTCAAGCGGAATTTGTCCACGCCTTTCAAGCTTACTCTATCACAATCCTCATACAAGGGTAAGATTACCCGGATGCAATTCAGAAGGCTGTCCCCTCTCCCCCTTTAATTTGCACTAGCTATAGAACCCTTGGCTACAGCAATTTTATTGCACCCAGATATTAAAGGATATACATCAAGCAACACCACATACAATATTGAGTATGTATGCTGATTACATGCTACTATTGCTTATTCAACCCCACATTACATTGCTAAACTTACTACAAACCTTACAATCATTTTCACTGCTCTCCGGGTTAACAGTAAATGTCTCAAAATCTATTGGTATGCCAATTAATATACCAATCCTCACAATTTAATGCCATCCGTAATTCATTCAACTTTACATGGTCCATTGAATCTCTCTCATATCTAGGTATCTGTCTTACCCCGGATAATAAAAATGTATCTAACAAAAACTACCTTCCATTATTACAAAAATTAAGAGGGATGCTTAAACAATAGAAATCCTACCACATTTCCTTTTTAGCCCGAATAACGGCAATAAAATGACAATATTACCAAAATTATTATATTTATACAGAGAACTCCCTATTAGAATATACAAAATAAGTGTGACTAAGTTTCAATCTCAAATCAATAAATTTGTTTAGCCCAACCTCGCTTTTTCAAAACAGTTTTATATAGATCGCAAATAGAGGGGGATTGGGCTTACCAGATTTCTAGTCTTATTATTAGGCTGCACGCTGGTGACAAATGGCCCAATGGCATGTACATAACCTGAAGATTCCATGGGTCAAATTTGAGAGAGACTCAGTTCTCCCACTGTCAATCTCAGGATTATTGTGGGGGAATAGTGTTCTACAATATACGCTTGCAACACATAACCAATTGGTACTCCAGTACTCCAGATTACATAATAAGAAATATGGAATGATTTCTGCTACTACCCCACAAGCCTCCTTCATAGGAGACCCCAAAATGTCTCCTGGAGTGCATGGTACTGTAGAGTTTGCTTGGTGGATTAATAATGACATAGTCACCCTCTGAAAATGTATTGAAAATTCTACATTCACTTCGTTTTCATCACTAAAGACAAAATAGAATATCCCTAAAAATGAACTAATTTTTATACCACACATTTTCAAACAACAGACGCAAATCCCCCCTCATTTTATGAAAATATATGTTTGAGGTCACCTAGAGGTCAAGGCCTAATTCAGACATTTATATCAATTTGGTGAATAATGATTAGACAGAGGAAACTAGCATATATGCACAATCGTGAACTGGAATGTAATCTTTCCCTTTCTATGGAGGATTGGGAGGATTGTATCAGTAACCTCCGTAAATGCACAAGATCACTCACGGTAAGAGAAACAGCCACAAAACTGTTTACAAGATAGTATTATACACCCATGAAACTTCATGCTGTTTTCCCTACAGTACTTTAAACATGTTTTAGCGGGTGTACATTCCCAGGCTCTTTCTCACATATTTTTTCACAATCACAAAAAATATCACAAATATGGAGACCTTTAGAAAACTTCACCACTAGTATTTCAGGCACTCATATATCCCTTACGCTCCCTAATTGTTTATTATTTACACCTATCATAGGTGTTTTTACTCATCACATGAGACTTATCCACACTATTAGACCCCTTTCACATGGGATGCGTTTTTCAGGCGCCTGTAAAGTGCCTGAAAAAAGCCTCATCTGCAATCCCAGTGTGAAAGCTCGAGTGCTTTCACACTGGGGTGCTGCGCTGACAGGACGTCAAAAATAGTCCTGCAAGCAGTTTCTTTCAGGCGCTTTAGGAGCGGTGTATACACCGCTCCTAAAGCACCCCTGTCCATTGAAATCAATGGGCAGCGCCGCCAAATCGCCTTGGTAGCGGGGGGTTAATAACCCTTTATTCGGCCACCAGCGGGGGTTAAAAGCGCCTGAAAAGCATTGCAAAAACGACGGTAAAGCACCGCTAAAACTAGCAGCGCTTTACCACAGACGACCGAGCGCTGGTAGTGTAAAAGGGCTCTAATGCCTCGTACACACAACTGTTTTTTCCGACGGGATAAACTCCGGCAAATTTTTCCGACGGGAATTCCGTTCAAGCTGTCTTGCATACACACTGTCACATCAAATTCCGACTGTCAAGAACGTAGTGACGTACAACACTACGACGAGCCGAGAAAAATTAAGTTTGATGCTTCCGAGCATGCGTCGACTTGATTCTGAGCATGCGTGTTTTTTCTCTGTCGGAGTTCCATACAGACGGACGGAATTTCTTTCTCTTTCTAACTCTATCTGAATTTCCGACGGAAAAAGGGGCATACACAATTAAAAACAAGAAAAATACTATCAACCTCATGGAAAAAATTATTCATACACTATATAATACCATGCACCTATACAATAAAAAATGGGATTCCTGGTTGGAACATTCTGATAAATTATTGAGATCCTTGAATAACTAACTTTACCCATTCGACTTTTTATTGTCAACTGAACTTCATTGAATTATCCATTTATGTATTATGTTTTGTTTTGAACAAATCTAATGCTGATTTTTATTTTTATTTTATTTGAATTGTACCTTAATCTTATACTGTATAACACCTTCTAAGATGCATTTTTCTTAATATGCTATTTTTTCTTTGTACCATCACTTAATACCAAATAAAAGAGTTTGTAGACAAAAAAAAAATTACTTGTAAATCATTTATTTTTTATATTTGCAGCAAGCAGATTGAGTTCGAAGGATCCTTTTTGCTAGGCTAAGAATAACTAGGCTAATTTGTAACAGTTTTTCTGAGATTTAAGTTTGCTATTTACAGAGCTTAATAGCTAAAGTTCAGATTACATACAAAGCTGAACCATGCAGGTTTCCCCTCACTCCCTCCGATAAAGTCTATTCAAAGCCAACTACCCAACTTTGTTCAACAGCTTTAGGCTGGGTTCACATATATGCGAATTGGATGCAGTTTTCCGGCATCCAATTCGCATGACAGGCGATTGTGGCCGGCTCTCGATAGAGCCCATTCACACAGGTTCGGGGCGGCCGCGGAGCAGATTGCAAGAGGCTTCTGGGCATAAAGTCTGACCTGAATCGCACCTGAACCTGTGAACAGACACGCACCGGACCCCAGGCACAAACCCATGGCCGCACATATGTGAACCCGGCCTAAAGAATCTTAAACATGTGGTGATAGCATGATTTATCCTAGTTTGGTAAGATTAAAGTTGTCAAAATAAGGCTGCCTGTGAATTAACAATGTCTATGCAACCGTTTTTACATGTAATTTACGCCCTTTGTACCTGTAATCCTGGGCAGGCAACTGGGAAAGTTTTGTACAAGTATGCAAAAGAATTACCTCTGGAGATGAGACGAGCTTTGGTCAAGGTAAGACAGATTCTCCCTCTAAACATGCACAATTAAGAAGTTGTCAAGTAAGTTTTTTTTCATAGTAGTGTTACTTTATAGCGATAGTAAACTCGCCAAAAGAAAAACTATTTAACCAAGATTACAATCTAAATATGTATTTAGAATAAAATGGGCACTAAGAGTAGGCCCAAGAATCATTCTTACTGTAAAAACACTTTATATTCGAAACGCTGCTGCTCTGTAATAGCCGTCGCCATATCAACTGTGGTCTTTCGTGTCTGTATTCTAATATACTTCCGCCCACATTAAAGTTTCCCCTCCGTAATCCCGCGCATGCGCACTAATAGCCGTATCCAAGCCTCTTCTTCGGAAACGAACGTCAAACGAATCAGAGACTATGCTGTTACTGGCTTACTTTGAAGCATCGCGGGATGTCAGGGCTGACTTTGACAATAGGAAATGACGCAAGCCCCGGCATAGACACTGCATTTTTCTGGCAGGGTCTCTGCTTGCCGGTAAATTTTGAACATTTGGACATACGGCGAATGCGCGGACTACGTCATTAACCACAAATATACCTCTAACGCAAGGCAAGCAGGTAAGGAGGCATTCTTCTAAAGCAAATAATTATAAAACCTGCAATTGTCCACAGGAAGAAAAGTCATCATATTGGGTATACAACCACTTTAAGCCAGCAAAGGACGGAATTTATAAATTAAGCTGCCTAATTAGAATAAATGGTAATCAAGGGAATTCATTAAGAGTTCTATCACTTTCTTTGGAATTTGGATGTGCCTCCGCAGGCAAATGTCGCTGCAGATGACAAATTCATGTAACCTGTTGTAAACACTGCAGTGCGTAGACAGACCAAAACCATTATGTTCATACGTCAAACATGCTCAAGGTGATTTTTGCCATATTAGTGCATTTGCAATGAAATGAGTACTGTCTGTGGACTAACATTCACATTTTTTAGGATGAGCTTTCTTCTAAAGTACAACGTTTTAACAAATTGTTAAATATGACAATCTCACCAGTTATCCAAGTTTAATTACCATACAAGTAGTGTTGTTTTTTTGTTCAGATATGGTCCTACTTTACATTTTTACTAAATCAACCCCAAAGTATTAGCAAAATGTTGAGTGCAAAATCTAGTGCAGCTCTGCATAGAAACCAATCAGCTTCCAGGATTTTTGTCAAAGCGTAATTGAACAAGCTGAACTTAGAAGCTGATTGGCTACTATGCAAAGCTGCACCAGATTTTGCACTTTCCAGTTTTAGTAAATCAACCCCTTTGTATATGAGTGCTACTTGGACTTTAAAAGAAGGGGGTACACTGCAAAAGCTTGTCTGGTAGATTTGAATGTTAGTGTACAAAAAAAAAAGTATTATGGACAGTATGCAATTGTTTCTGTTCTCTCTCTCAACTCAACTAATTTGCTGGAGCAGTTCTCTCTCTCACAGGGATTAATATTCTTTATTTTTACTCGCTGAAAATTTTCCATAAATTACCTGCTAGAATCTACACCACTGACAAATACTGTATATGAAAATATGAAGAATATATTCTAGGCCTCAAAGAAGTCTATAAGGCCACCTACTTTGATTAAAACGGTGGTTCAGGACCAGAAGACTGCAGCAATGGATGCCTGAAGTGCCAAGTTTTTAGAGATCTCGTTCCAATGACAGGCAGATGAGTATAAATGGTACTTTGGTTTATTCTGCAAGAAATGCCATCCTGCTTACAATTTTATATTAATAGTATTAGCCAGTGACTTTTTCTGCTTAAATTGCTAATAGATAACTTTTTTGAGATTTTTGATATCAGAGACCAAAGAGGCAATTAATATGTTGCTGAAAATGGAAATGTATGAAAGCCATTCAGGTTATACTTACATACAGGAAGGTGTACTGATTTTGACTTTGTATATAAATTTGGATGTTTGTATGCTGGTTTGATACATTAGATTGTTCACAGAGCTGTACTAAAAATGTTTGCTTAACCACTTTAGCTCCAGAAGGTTTTGCCTCCTTCATGACAAGGCCATGCTATGCAGCACTGCACTAATTTATATGACAATTATGCGGTCATGCAACGCTGTATCCAAACAAAAGTTATATAATTTTTTTCACACAAACAAAGCTTTCTTTTGGTGTCATTTGATTACATATGGGTTTTTAATTTTTGTTATATAAATGAAATAAGACAGACAATTTTGAAAAAAAAAACAATAATTTTTTACCTTCTGCTTTAAAACATAACCCATAAAAAAAATAAAAAAAAAATCTCTTAATAAGTTTTGGCCAAAATGTATTCCGCTACATGTCTTTGGTTACAAAAAAACCCAAAAGTGTGTACTGATTGGTTTGTGTAAAAGTTATTATGTCTACAAACTATGGGGTATTTACTGGAATTTGTATTTATTTATTTTTTTATACTAGTAATGGCGATGATCAGTAATTTATAGTGCGACGGCAGACAATCTGACACTAACTGATGCTTTGTGTGAACCAACTGTCACTGACAACACCAGTGAAATTATTACAGTGATCGGCGCTAATAATATGAACTGCCACTGTACTAATGACAGTTAAATATGTGTCTAACAAATGTTTATATGTATACTGTGTGCTGCTTTTTTTGGGGATCTAGTTGTTTTTATTCCCTGCTTAGCAACAAACAAACAACAAGATCACCTGTCACTAAACACAGCTGTGTTCCGTGAAGCTCAGAGCCGATCGCCGGTGGTCAAACACATTCGCCAGGACCCAGTGATCAGCATGTTCTGTGACGAATCACAGCACAGCCGGCCGAGGGGGCGCACACCCCCTACCTGGAAATGCAGAATTGCGTACATATATGTGATTCTGCACATCCGGCCCACATTGTCACAGTAAATATACAGTGCACAGAAGGCAAATGGTTAAGGTGGTATTAAACCCAAAAGCATTGCTACTTACCAATTCTTAGATGTGATGGCTGCATTAGCTTTTTTTCCCTTCCTTTCCTTTACCTTCGCCAGGCGATCTATCCAGTAAGTCTGTTGTTTTTTAACAGAACAAGCTGTGCTGAAGATACAGCAGTTAGAGGGTTGAGACAAGCCATTTAAAACTGACAAGGGGTGCTTACAATGATCAGCTTTTATTCATTTATGTAGGACCCTTTGTCACGATTAGGGGTCAGGCTCAGGGGCCAGTGGTTATAGCAGTGGAAAGGCTCACACAGAAACTAGCAGTATAAATATACAAGAAGATTCCCTTGATAGGTAATGCAGTGAAAGGTCAAGCACTAATCATCACCAGAGCTCCTGATGTTGGAGATGTAGGGATCAAGCAAAAGCACCTAAATGGAAGGGAGTCTGCTGTGCTGGGGGAGAGGTTTATGGGAAGGCTGGCGGAGTATTTAAACTAGGATTGGGGGCAAAGGGAGAATTTAGATTATAATGGGTTAGACATGTCAGACAGGGGTCAGCCCCCATTGGTGGGTAGAATAGGGAAAGATGGAGGAAGGATTATGGCAGGTGATACCAGGGGGCGGGGCTGTATGTAACAGTGAGTGTGGGGAACTCACAGCAATTGAAATGAAAGCTGCTATCGCTGTGTTAGCTCTGAACATCCGGGTGGCTCTCCTCTCTCTTGCCCTCTGCAATCGCTGGGAGAAGGACTCCCATTCAACCCCCCGCTCCGAGACAGCCCTTCCTTGCCAGCCCTCAAATTCCACTTGCAAAATGGGAGCAGGCGAGTGGAATTTTTGAGGGCTGTTATAGGCCACCCAATGTTAATGAGAAGGTGAAGACTCGGCTCCTTGTGCAGATAGAAAGGGCTGCAAGGACTGGGGGATTTTAGCTACTTGGAAATTGACTAGAATAAGGACAAAAATGTATTAAC
Organism: Rana muscosa; assembly: GCA_029206835.1. Classification (NCBI taxonomy): domain Eukaryota; kingdom Metazoa; phylum Chordata; class Amphibia; order Anura; family Ranidae; genus Rana; species Rana muscosa. The sequence continues at coordinate 431,960,940 of CM055117.1, forward strand.
CTATTACAAGACAATTTTATGGTACAGTTCATAGGGACCCCGACTAGGAATGATGCTCTGCTGGACCTGGTAATCTCAAAACATGCAGAGCTTTTTTTAATAATGGTCATATAAAAGAATATCTGGGTAGCAGTGACTATAATATGATTTCATTTAATGTAAGCTGTAAGTAACAAGCACATACTGGGGATATAAAAACATCTAACTTTAGGAGAGCAAATATTCCAAAGAGGGCTGCTCTCCAGGCCTTAGACTGGGAGGGAATATTGGCATCGATGAACACAGTAAAAATGGAAATTCTTCCTAAAGACTGTATGTGAACACACTGCAAAGTATATTCCCATGGGCAATAAGTTTAAAAGGCTAAAAATAAAACCTATGTGGCTCACGGCCAAAGTAAAAAAAAAAAAAGCTATGAATAATAAGAAAAGAGCTTTTATAAAAATAAAGGAACACTATCATCATTTAAATGTTACAAAGAATATAACAGAATATGTGAAAAAGGAAATCAAGGCCGCAAACAATCAAAACAAACGACAGATTGCAAAATATAGCAGGACAAATCCCCAAAAATGCTTCTAATATATCAATAGTAAAAAGGTCATGTCTGAGCATGTAGGCCCTTTACAAAATAATCTGGAGTGGGTGACTGAGTACATAGAGAAGACACATTTAATAAATATCTTCTTCTAGTTCTGCGTATTCAAATGAGCATTGGGAGAGCTCATGTCCATAATGGGGATGGTATTGCCACAGCCCCAAATGATCTACAAAAGCTCAAAATTAATATGGTCCAGAAATATTTAGACAGAACAAAGGTTAATGAAGCACCTGGATGGCATCCACCCACCAATCCTAAAATAATTACTTTAAATGGTATAAGGTTCTCAGTGGTGTACCCCAAGATTCTGTGTTGGGTCCCTTACGTTTTAATATATGTATACATTTTATGGGGTCTGGGATTTAAACTACCATTTCAGTCTTTGCGAATGACCCCAAGCTATGCAGTGGAATAATTTCTTTACAGGAATTCTACAACTTATTGGGCAACTATGTAGCAAATGAGGTTTAATGTTGATAAATGTAAAGTTATGCACTTGGGTGCTAAGACTAAGCATGCATCATACATACTAGGGGGAGTACAACTGGGGGAATCAATGGTGGAGAAGCATGGGCTTGCCGAGAGAGACGCATCATTTTACCCCTGTACAAATCATTAGTAAGACCTCATCTGGAATATGCAGTTCAGTTGTGGGGACCAGTTCACAAAAAGGACATTGGGGAACTAGATAGAGTGCAGAGAAGGGCAACCAAACTGATAAGAGGCATAGAGGAGCTTAGCTAGGAGGAAGGATTAGAGGAACTGCATTTATTCTCTCTTGAGAAGAGGAGATTAAGGGGGAATATGGTCAACATGTATAAATACATAAGTGGACAAGGGGACACTCTTTATGTCTGGAGGAAAATAAATAAAATTTTCAAACAAGGAAAGGCTTCTTCACAGTAAGAGCTGTGGAAATGTGGAATAGACTCCCTTAAGAGCTGGTTCTGGCCAGCTCAGTAGATTGCTTTAAAAAAGGCCTGGATTCTTTCCTAAATTTACATAATATAACTGGGTACTAACATTTATAGGTAAAGTTGATACAGGGAATATCCGACTGGCTCTTGGGGGATCAGGAAGGAATTTTTTTACCATGCTGGAGCAAATTGGATCATACTTTGCTGGGGTGTTTTGCCTTACTCTAGATCAACTGTGGGTATAGGATTGTGTATATAGGTTTGTATAATTTTTTTTGTGTGTGTTTCTATTACGTTCCAAAATGGAAGTGCCTTCTGGAGGCAAGCATGCATAGAATAAGTGACATAGAAAATTAAAAAACTGTGCCAGGTCAGTGCATATACAGTACTGCCCATATAATACAATTTGCATGCCTCTCCTGCACATATTTTCCACGGTCATGCCTGCTGGCACACCTTTCCTACACATACTGCTGACGTCATAACCTGTGAAATCTTATCCTACATACTGTATACTGCATTACATACCACTGTTATATCCTCCACACTCTCTTCCACACACTGTTCCTGTTCATACCCTCCAGCACTCCTCTCCCACACACATTTCCTGTTGTCATTCCCTATGCACTGTTTTTTTTTTTTGCACATACTGCTTGCTGGTAAACCTTCCACCCTGCTCATTGGCACAAAAATTGCCACTATGATACTCTCTGCTACTTGTCTCCTGCACATATTTACCTCTGCCATCCCCTCCGCACTCTTCACGTGCACATAGTGTCCACTGTCTTTCCCTCTAGACTCCTCTCCTATACATACTGCCAATGTCATTGCCTCCAGACTGCTCTACTGCACACACTGTCTCCTGTCATACCCTCTGCAATCCTCTTCTGCACATTATTATTATTATTATACAGGATTGATATAGGCCCATTGCTATACCTTTGACATTGCTGTTCTCTGCACAATGCCCCTTGTCATTTCCTCTAGCACCCCTCTTTTGCAAGAAAAAGTTACATTCCTCCTTTACCACAAAATCTCTAAGAGATTTGTTTATCTATAATATTCGTATACCCCAAACATATAAATGCAAAATAGGGTCAGTTTTAGAGGAAGCCAGTTATGTTTGGATTATTAAATGAAAGTGGAGTACATGGAGGAAGCCCATGCAAACACAGGAAAAATCTACAAATGGTTTGCAGATCGTTTCCCTGAAGAAAACCGAACCTAGAATCAAGAGCTGCAAGGTAAGAGTAAAAATCACTTAGCCACCCTGTTGTTGGCTCCAGCTCTAGGTCATGTAGTCTATGAAAGGAGTGTATTGTTTTCATCTTGTGTTCATATACAATGCACAAGATTCACCATCAACCATCATCATCAACACACTTACAGCAAGAATAATTCAGCGTAATAATTCTTATAACCATGGGTACCTAGCTTTCTTCAGCGACTTCAGTAGAACATAAAATACAAGTATGAAGGCTTCGGGCAAAGCATACAATGCTTTCCAAAATGCATAAAAGACTTCTAGGTAAATAATATTTTGTGATTGTTCCACACCTTGCAGTTATAAAATATCACACAGCCTTTGTTTCCTCCAAAACACATACCGTATTTATCGGCGTATAACACACACTTTTTTCCCCTTAAAATTAGAGGAAAATCGTGGGTGCGTGTTATACGCCTATCCTCCGCCGATCCCCTCGCTGAAACGAGCGAGAGGAGCCGAGATACACGAAGCCGAAGTACACTCGGCTTTACTCGGCTCCTCTCGCAGTCCCGCCCATCTCTGACTGCGCCGCTGACATACAGAAAGCCGAGTGTACTTCGGCTAGTCTCGGCTCCTCTCGCAGTCCCGCCCCTGACTGTGAGCAGAGCCGAGTCTAGCCGAAGTACACTCGGCTTTCTGTATGTCAGCGACGCAGTCAGTGGAGATGGGCGGGACTGCGAGAGGAGCCGAGTCTAGCCGAAGTACACTCGGCCCCGCTCGGTCCTCTCCACACAGAAATCTGCGCCAATTTTAAAAATCGCCGAGACTGGCAAGGCTGCAAAGGCACTGGGCAAGGCTGCAGATGGACACTGGGCAAGGCTGCAATGATGGACACTGGGCAAGGCTGCAGATGGACACTGGGCAAGGCTGCAACGATGGACAAGGGTGCATTTAAATGTAAGTTTTTTTCCTTGAATTTCCCCCCTAAAAGTTTTTTTCCTTAAAATTCCCTCCTAAACTTGGGGTGCGTGTTATACGCCGGCGCGTGTTATACACCGATAAATACGGTAATTAGTGGAAACTGCCTAAGGTTTTCCTGCCTGTACTTTGTGCTCAGATAAAGTAATTTGCCACTTCACTTATGCCTCGTTTCCACTGAGCAGATCGGTTCGGTACCGTACGCTATTTTGGGTGTTTCCATTATGAAAGCGTGCCATTATGAAAACGCACCATTCTGGGTCCTGCTTCATATGTAGGGCCATAGAAAATGGAACGGTTCGGTTAGGGCGGAGCTACAATACATTCCACTGATTGGCGGACACACTAGGCATTTTTTCTGAACCCTGAATGGCCCCTGAAGGTCCGACTTGCAGTGGAAACGCTCACCGGAATAGACCGGACCATTTAAACCGTTCCAAACTGTACCGACCCGAACCGTTCCGCTCAGTGGAAACGAGGCATAACTGACCAAAACCAACAGCTCTGCGCTAAGGTCATAGAAACTGTAGTTTCCACAGGTCAACATTCTAAGGCTATGCAATGCTTTCAAGTTTCATGTTTAGTAGTGCTTATGCTTAGATTGAGTGGTTATTTTTTTTTTTATAAGATGTATTTTCCCTTTTTTCACCTGGTAAACTTTTCTACCACTGGGTGGAAACACTCTCCTCCTTTTTTTTTTTTTTTCTTGTTCTTGGGTTTAGCTGTCCTTTGAAAGTTGGCCTTTCTAAAACAGCATTTACCCTGAAGCCTTGGGCAGTGTAATCTGCGTTAAAATTATATGATATTCACTACAACTTAATAATTGCAGTATCAAAGAAAAAATAAGTATAATTAGGTGTCAGTTGTAAACCTTTGAAATTAAAAATTAACAAAACATATCCTTCTATTGTGTGTATTTGCCCTGATCCAAAGCACAGTGATTTCTGTCTACATTCTCATTCCTCCACTATCTGCATCAGTCACTTACACTTATGCCCTGTACACACGATCAGAGTTTCCGATGGGATAAAATCCGATGGAATTTTCCGTCGGAATTCGTTGGAATTCCGTCGGAATTCCATTCAAGCTGTCTTGCATACACACTGTCAGACCAAATTCCGACCGTCCAAAACGCGGTGATGTAAAACACTACGACGAGCCAAGAAATATGAAGTTCAATGCTTCCGAGGATGCACCAACTTGATTCTGAGCATGAGTGTTTTTTTTTCTCCGTCGGAATTCCACACAGATGATCGGAATTTCCATCGAAAAAAAAAAAAAAACATGTTCTATTTCTAAACTCCGACGGAAAAAAGTCAGATGGGGCCCACACGGTCGGAATAGCCAATGAAAATATTCCGTCTGACTTTTTTCATCGGAAATTCCGATTGTGTGTACAAGACATTACTCACTGACAGGTTATGCATACATCAAGCAGTCCCAGCAGAAGGCCCAGTCCCACCTCCAGCACATAACAGGTGATTGACAGCCTCAGCTGTGCAGGTTTCCCTATGAGATCGTGTAGAAGGGGTGTGTCCCTTCCCTCCGCAGGTCTCAGATTACACTCAGCTTCCTGCTGTATGCTGTGCTGTGTGTAACATCAGAGCTCAGAAATGTTGTGCAAAATGTGTGTTGTAGGAGGCTGTAAAGAAGACAGCAGCCCTTACCAAAAATAAAAACAGGTACGACTTTTGTAGGGGGATTTCTTTAATCTCTGTTACCTGGGGCTAAATGCTCAGTGGGTACATGTAAGGGCTTATAACCACTTTAAACCATAATAGTACACATGCTTCAGTGATTATATTGAACTAAGTACAACAAATGATTTAATAATTGGCCATTAATATCTCACAGTATTCTTCTAGGATCCCTCCTCCCCTTGACTACCAATAGGGATGAGCTCGGTGTTCGAGTCGAACATACGTTCGACTCGAACATCGGCTGTTCGATCGTTCGACGAAGATCGAACGATTTGGGCCGTTCGCGCCTAATTCGAGTGACGCGAACGGCCCACAATGCACTACGCCATCGCAGTGTCATCCAGGCGCTGTGATTGGCCAAGCATGCACTGTGACCCCGCATGCTTGGCCAATCACAGCGCCGGCAGCGAGGAGAGCAATGATTGGCCACAGGCAGGATGCCTGTGGCCAATTATTGCTGAGGGTGTTTAGTACACGCCCCACACTATAAAAGGCCGCCAGCACGGCGGCCTAGTGTAGTGTGTTCCGGAGCAGGGAAAGAGAAGCATAGGCAGGGACAGTGACATTTTTTTTCTTGCTTAACCTGGATTCCTTTAGTTTAGGGAAAGAGAAGGATAGGTAGGGAGAGTGTCAGTGTGTTTTACTGTGCGAATCCTTGTTTCTAGGGACAGGGAAGGACAGTGAGGGAAATTCTCCTTGTGCTATAGTGTGCTAAAGCATTGATCATCAACCATCTTTAAAAAAACATTTTTTCTAGGGACAGAAAACTATAGGTAGGGAGAGTGTCAGTTTCTTTCACTGTGATAATCCTTGTTTCTAGGGACAGGGAAGGACAGTGAGGGAAATTCTCCTTGTGCTATACTGTGCTAAAGCATTGATCATCAACCATCTTTAAAAAAACATTTTTTCTAGGGACAGAAAACTATAGGTAGGGAGAGTGTCAGTTTCTTTCACTGTGATAATCCTTGTTTCTAGGGACAGGGAAGGACAGTGAGGGAAATTCTCCTTGTGCTATACTGTGCTAAAGCATTGATCATCAACCATCTTTAAAAAAACATTTTTTCTAGGGACAGAAAACTATAGGTAGGGAGAGTGTCATTTTCTTTCACTGTGATAATCCTTGTTTCTAGGGACAGGGAAGGACAGTGAGGGAAATTCTCCTTGTGCTATACTGTGCTAAAGCATTGATCATCAACCATCTTTAAAAAAACATTTTTTCTAGGGACAGAAAAGTATAGGTAGGGAGAGTGTCAGTTTCTTTCACTGTGATAATCCTTGTTTCTAGGGACAGGGAAGGACAGTGAGGGAAATTCTCCTTGTGCTATACTGTGCTAAAGCATTGATCATCAACCATCTTTAAAAAAACATTTTTTCTAGGGACAGAAAACTATAGGTAGGGAGAGTGTAATTTTCTTTCACTGTGATAATCCTTGTTTCTAGGGACAGGGAAGGACAGTGAGGGAAATTCTCCTTGTGCTATACTGTGCTAAAGCATTCCTCATCAACCATCTTTGAAATCCTTGTTTTTTGGACAGTCAAGGAAATTGTCGTTGTGCTATTCTGTGCGAAAGCAATCATCCTCAACCATATTTAGAAATCCTTAAGTAAAGGGACAGAGAAGGACACCTGAAGGTAGCCCTTATTGCTTTTTTCCCATCTCCCTGCAGGCCATCTATTAGAATGTCTGGAAGGCAAACAAGGAGAGGCAGACAGTCAGGAGGCAATAAAAGAGGGCAAGCAGGCTCTGTGTCTGGGGGCAACAGTGCTGGTCGTGGACGCGGTGCATTGTCATCAGCACATGGCCATGGGACACGCTTGTCCTTCTTTTCGGCAGCTGGACATGTTGAGCCACATCATGCCGAAGACTTGGTAGAGTGGATGACCAAGCCCTCCTCCTCCTCCTCATCCTCTCTCACCCAGGCTCAGGGTACTGGCAAAGCAGCTGCCAAAGCGTCCTCTTCCCTGGTATCAATGTCAGACTCATCATCAGTCACTCCTTCCCTAGACCCACCATGTCCTCCTCCTGAGGAGTCCCCCGAACTGTTTGAGCACAGTGTTGGGTACATGCTCCAGGAGGATGCCCAGCGTTTCGAAGGGTCTGATGATGAAACCCAGCTACAGGAAGGCAGTAGCGTGAGAGCAGACAGAGGGGATGCTCAAGAAGGACACCAATCTGGCAGTCATGTTCCAGCAGCTGCAGCATACTGCCAGATTGGCTCCAGTGATGAGGAGGGAGGGGATGATGAGGTCACTGACTCCACGTGGGTGCCTAATAGGAGAGAGGAGGAGGCACATCTCCAACGAGGCAGGATGCCCTTTGGTGGCCAGCGTAAGGGCAGTACACCGACGGAATCACACCGCAGAGCTCCGCCTGTGCAGGGCGCTGCCTCTGCCCGTCATTCAAAAAGTTCTTTGGTGTGGGCCTTTTTTGAGGCTAGTGCATCAGATCGCACAGCTGCTGTTTGCAACATATGTCTCAAGCGTATATCGCGTGGCCAAAACATCAGCCGCTTGGGTACCACATGCCTGACCAGACATATGTTGACCTGCCATGCAGCTCGTTGGCAAGCCTACCTCAAAGACCCACACCAAAGAACAAAGCGGACCTCTCCTTGCACCGCATCAGCTGGGATCTCCAACCCCACTATAACTTCAGTCCTCTCTGAAACATGCACTGAGAGGAATGAAGGTGTAGAATTAGGTGTGTCACAGCCAAGTACTTGCGGCCACTCTGCTAGCAGTACACCGACGTCCGATTCTAGCAGGCAAATTTCCCTGCCCCAGCTGCTGGACCGTCGAAAGAAGTTCACTCCCAGCCATCCACATGCCCAGCGGTTGAATGCTAGCTTGGCTAAATTGCTAGCGCTTCAACTGCTGCCTTTTCAGTTGGTAGACTCGGCCCCCTTCCGTGAGTTTGTGCAATGTGCGGTTCCTCAGTGGCAGGTTCCCAAACGCCACTTTTTCTCACGGAAGGCTATTCCGGCTCTCTACCGGCATGTGGGAGGCAATGTCTTGGCCTCTCTGGACAGGGCGGTCAGCGGTAAGGTGCATATTACCGCTGACTCATGGTCCAGCAGGCATGGACAGGGACGTTACCTTTCTTTCACGGCCCATTGGGTCACTCTTTTGGCAGCTGGGAAGGATGCAGGACAAGGTGCAGTAGTGTTGGAGGTTGTTCCACCGCCACGCCTCCAAAATGCTACTACTGGTTGTGACACACCTCTCTCCTCCACCCCCTCCTCTTCTTCTTCCTCCATGGCCTCTTCCTGTGCTTTGTCCTCTGAACCAGCGGTGCTCTGTAGCCGTTCAAGGGGCTACGCAAGTACGCAGGCAAAAAGATGCCATTCCGTGCTTGCGCTGGTGTGTTTGGGGGACAGAAGCCACACTGGGGCAGAGGTCCTGTCTGCTCTGCAGGGCCAGGCCGAGAGGTGGTTGACGCCACGCCAGCTTAAGCCAGGAATGGTGGTTTGCGACAATGGCACCAACTTCCTCTCCGCCCTCCGACAGGGACAACTGACCCATGTGCCCTGTGTGGCTCACGTCCTTAACCTGGTGGTGCAGCGGTTCTTGGGCAGGTACCCGGGCTTTCAGGATGTCCTGAGGCTGCCAGGAAAGTCTGTGTGCATTTCCGCAGATCTTATAATGCTAGTGCTCGCCTGGCTGAGCTGCAAAAGGAGTTGAACCTGCCCAAGAACCGCCTTATATGTGACATGCCCACCAGGTGGAACTCAACGTTGGCCATGCTGCAGCGGCTGCACACGCAGCAGAGGGCCATCAATGAGTACCTGTGCGACTACGGCACCAGGACAGGGTCAGGGGAGCTTGTTTTTTTTTCTCCACGCCAGTGGGGCATGATCAGGGATGCATGCACTATCCTGGCACCATTTGAGGAGGCCACGAGGATGGTGAGCAGTGACAGTGCATGCATCAGTGACACTGTACCTCTTGTCCACCTGTTGGAGCACACGCTGCGTGGAATAATGGACAGGGCACTTGAGGCAGAACAGAGGCAGGAAGAGGAGGACTTCCTTGCCTCTCAAGGCCCCCTTTACCCAGACAGTGTTCCTTCTGTCCCACCCATCGCACAGGAAGAGGAGGAGGAGGAGGAGGAGGAGGAGGATTGTGTCAGCATGGAGGTGGAGGCTGGCACTCAGCATCATCAGCAGCAGTCTTTTAGGGATGATTTACAGTCCCAAGAAACCAGTGGACTTGTACGTGGCTGGGAGGAGGTGGCTGCGGATCATGTCGTCCTTAGTGACCCAGAGGACTCCGGAACGAATGCCTCAGCAAACCTACGCTGCATGGCCTCCCTGATCCTGCAAAGTCTGCGGAAGGATCCTCGTATTCTTCGGATCAAGGAGAGGGACCATTACTGGCTGGCCACTCTCCTTGATCCACGGTACAAGGGTAAGGTTGCGGACCTTATGTTACCGTCGCAGAGGGAGCAGAGGATGAGACAACTCCGGGAGGCCTTGCAGAAAGGTCTGTGCAACGCGTTCCCAGAGACTGGGAGGTTACAAACTCCTGGTCCTGGACAACGAGTTGCTGAGGCTTCGGCCAGTCAAAGAAGGAGCGGTGGGGAAGGTGGCCGTCTGACCGATGCGTTCAGACAATTCTTTAGTCCGCAGCCCCAAAGTATGATCGGTTCCAGTAACCATCGCCAGCGTCTGATAAACATGGTGCAGGAATATCTAGGGGCAAGGTCAGACTTGGACACCTTCCCCACCGAAAATCCTCTGGCTTACTGGGTCTTGAGGATGGATCACTGGCCAGAGCTTGCACAGTATGCAATTGAGCTACTGGCCTGTCCTGCATCCAGCGTTCTTTCAGAACGCACATTCAGTGCTGCTGGAGGATTTGTCACGGATCACAGGGTGCGCCTGTCCACCGACTCGGTTGATCGACTGACTTTCATCAAGATGAACCAGTCTTGGATCACCACCAGCTACCACACACCTGATGCTGATATAACAGACTAATTGATTTTAACATGTCACATCCCTTCAAGACTGATGCTGATGCTGAGTGCCTGTGCTGTTATGTTGACTGGCTATCCTCCTCCTCCGAGTCCTCAATGATACGATTGATGATGATAGCTTGGAAGATCATTTTTGTTTATGGGTGCCGCCACCAGTGGCTAAGGCCCAATTTTTCAGCCCCTGTTTAACAGGGGCGTGTAATTACAATTTTTGAAGCAATAATTTGCCATAGGGCTTATTGCTGTGCTCCAAGTACAGTATCTGTGAGGGGTTGGAGTGTTGTGGCACCAGTGCCTAAGGCCCAATTTTTCAGCCCCTGTTTAACAGGGGCGTGTCATTAAAATTTTTGAAGCAATACTTTGCAACAGGGCTCATTGCTGTGCTCCAAGTACAGTATCTGTGAGGGGTTGGAGTGTTGTGCCACCAGTGCCTAAGGCCCAATTTTTCAGCCCCTGTTTAACAGGGGCGTGTCATTACAATTTTTGAAGCAATACTTTGCAACAGGGCTCATTGCTGTGCTCCAAGTACAGTATCTGTGAGGGGTTGTAGTGTTGTGCCACCAGTGCCTAAGGCCCAATTTTTCAGCCCCTGTTCAACAGGGGCATGTAATTACAATTCTTGATCTAATAATTCACAGCAGGGCCCATTGCTGCACCCACCAAGAGTAACTCTGAGGGCTTACAGTGTTGTGGCAACGCCACCACCACCACCACCACGAAAGGCCCAATTTTTCAGCCCCTGTTCAAAAGGGGCATGTAATTACAATTCTTGATCTAATAATTCACAGCAGGGCCCATTCCTGCACCCACCAAGAGTAACTCTGAGGGCTTACAGTGTTGTGGCAACACCACCACCACCACCACCACCACGAAAGGCCCAATTTTTCAGGCCCTGTTCAACAGGGGCATGCAATTACAATTCTTGATCTAATAATTCACAGCAGGGCCCATTGCTGCACCCACCAAGAGTAATTGTCAGGGCTTACAGTGTTGTGGCACCAGCACCACCATCAAAGGCCCAATTTTTACTACCACTGTTCAACAATTATATGTAATTAAAATTCCTGATATAATAGTTGACAGCAGGGCGTTCCATCACCAACCAAGAGTAACTGTGAGTGCTTACAGTGTTGTGCCAACACCAACAACTAAGGGGCCTATTTCTGCAGAGTATATACGGCAGGTCCCTACTTTCAAACATCCAACTTACAAACGACTCCTACTTGCAAACGCAAGAAGACAACAGGAAGTGAGAGGGAATCTACCCCTTGGAAGGAAAATTCTCTCCTGTAAGAATTAATATGGGAGAAAGGTGTCTCCTCTGTACTGATGCTTTATCACCAATCCTTGTTTCAAGAAAAACACCACATTTCAAAAACAGTTGTCATTGGGACGGAAAGTGAGGTGAAATGTTCTGAACAGGGGCACAGACAGCAAAACAAATGTTACAGGGGTGATAACCCTTACCTATGTTTTCCAAAAAGTTTAAAAATAGATTTTTGGGCTGGAGCTACACTTAAACAATGTACCTGTTCAAAATTACAAACAGATTCTACATAAGAACAAACCTACAGTCCCTGTCTTGTATGCACTGCCTGTATACGGCTGTTCAGAGTATATAGGGCCTTTTTTATTTTATGTGCGGGGTTCCCCTTAATATCCATACAAGACCCAAAGGGGCTGGGGTAGGGGGGGGGGTCATGGGGTAGCTATGCCATTTTTCTTAAAGATTTTCATCCATATTACCGGGACCAGACATTACATTAAAGCCGCAAGCAGTTTTAAATGGCTTTTTTTTCCTTTAGAAGTGTCATTTTGTGCAGGGACAGTTCTAAACACGGGAAACACGTGGCACTTCACAGGCATATATTAGACACCCCCCAGGTACGATATTTAAAGGAATATTTGACTTTTTTTTTTTCACTTTATGCATCATTAAAATGACTGCTCCCGAAAAACGACCGTTTTTAAAACTTCTTTTTGCATTGATACATGTCCCCTGGTGCAGAACCCGGGTTCCCAAACCCTTTTTAGGACAATAACATGCATAATAGTCGTTATAATTAGCACTTTAGAATTCGAACGTTCGCATCCATTGTATTTAATAGGGTTCTAATGTTCGTACGAACTTTCGGTCCGTTCGCGGGTTCTGGTGCGAACCGAACCCGGGGGTGTTCGGCTCATCACTAACTACCAAGACATAAAACTTCCAGTCCAAAATTTTAAGGGATGGGGCATGCTATAAGTATTATCTTTGGCAGATCAAGGTGGTTAAGAGAGGAGAAAGAATTACAGTGTGTCCCAAATAATACGTTGGGAAATATTGGAAAAGTATTTTATACATGACAAGTCATGCTAAAAGATGTAGTTCTTCAAAAGATGAGGATCTGTAAAACACCCATAAAACTGTTACATCGTGACTTTGAAAAAAATTACATCAGTACTAAGGTCATATGGTGTATCAATTGCACTAAAACCTGGATTTAGTAGCACCCTACTAGATTAATGTTCTTCAGCAGTGGACTGTTTACTATAATCTGTGTCTGTTTTACATAGAAGGGAATGCCAGCATCAGATTAAACTATTCACCCAAAGGTTTATTCAGTTCTCTTCAGAGCTGATCTCCCATACTGAATATGATTTAGTTTCATTCATTTTGAGGAAGCTTACGTCTTCATCTGTACAAGGGATCCGCATTACTATGACATAAGCAATTCAGCTGCTGCTTGGCTCTGAGGGCTTAGGGCTATCAGGTTAAAATTAAACCTTGATTTAAAGCTAACAGCTAGTCCACAAAATGGAAGCACTGAATAAAGCTCATAAGTGTGTTTAAAGCTAAACCAGAAGGTTTTGCTCGCAAAGTCAATATTTTAGGATATGTTCAGCATATTTTTTATAAGAATTCTGTTCATATTCCATCACTGTTGTGTGTGCATATGCTTTTTGTTTGATTTGTTTACTAGATTAGTTCTAGCAATACCATTTTAAGGGTTTATCCTGCTTTTAACAGTATCATGCTGCCATCAAAGCCAGCACCAATACACCTGCTTAATATTATTATTGCACTCTACTTCCAAATAATTCAGGTGTTAAATTCAGTATAAAGATTAAAGTTGAACTCCAGGTAAATATAAAAGATACAAATCCATGCAGTTCTGTATTTATAAACACATAAAAAATAAATAAAAAAAAGATTGTTGAACTTACCTTAAAATCTTTCTTTTTTTTAAAGCCTATTGAGAGACACTGGAATTTAAGAATTCTTAATTCTTAATTTCCAGCAAACAAAAATACCATCCCCCATATAATCCCACCTCTAATCATCATGTTTCAATTTTGTGAGCAAGTAGTACAAAAGACAATAACACATGAGGGTAGGACTGATGCCCCTCAATGGACTTAGAGAATAAAAATCACACACGCAGGAAAATAACATTTTTGTAACTGCCTTAAAATCATTTTTTCTTTAACCACTTCAGCCCCGGAGGATTTGGCTGTCAAATAGGGATGAGCCGAACACCCCCCAGTTCGGTTCGCAGCAGAACATGCGAACAGGCGAAAAATTAGTTCGAACACACGAACATCGGTAAAGTCACGAACATGAAAAATCAAAAGTGCTAATTTTAAAGGTTAATATGCAAGTTATTGTGATAAAAGGTGTTTGGGGACCTGGGTCCTGCCCCAGGGGACATGTATCAATGCAAAAAAAAAGTTTTAAAAACAGCCGTTTTTTCGGGAGCAGTGATTTTAATAATGCTTAACCACTTAACGACCGCTCACTGTATATATACGTCGGCAGAATGGCACCGACAGGCACAATCACGTACAGTGTATGTGATTGCCTTTGTATAGTTGGGGGGTCCAATCGGACCCCCCTCCTATACAGTGAGCGGTGGCTAAGTGTCCGGGAGCGTTCCGGGATGAGGGGGCAGCCATTCGTTTCCGGCCACCCCCTCGCGATCGCTCCCGGCGAATGGAAATGCCCCCTCTGTCTGTGTCAGGTAGAGGAAGCAGGAGGAAGTGATGTCATCTCTGGTGCGGCGCTCACATATACCGAGCGCCGTACAAGAGAAGACATCAGGTCAGTGCACACAACACTACACTGACACCAGGACACATAGGGACATAAATCGCCCCCCCAGATCACCCCCCAGATCACCCCCCTAGCCCCCAGTCACAGTGTCACTGATTGCAGTGACCATTTATTTACTGATCACTGCAATCAGTGACATTTGTGACTGTAAAAGTGTCAGTACATTCAGTTTTAGGTCCAGTGTAGCCCCCTAACCCCCCCTAATAAAGGTTTAACCCCCTGATCACCCCCCAGATAACCCTTTCACCCCCTATCACCACTGTCGCTAAGCGATCATTTTTCTGATCGCTGTCTTAGCGTCAGTGATGCCGATCGGCAGCCAGTAATTTTTTTTAGGTTCGCCGCATGTTTTTATAGCGTCAGGTACCCCAATATATTATCTAATAAAGGTTTAACCCCCTTGATCGCCCCCCAAGGTAACCCTTTCACCCCCTATCACCACTGTCGCTAAGCGATCGTTTTTCTAAACGCTGTCTTAGTGTCGGTGATGCAGATCGGTAGCCGGTAATTTTTTTTAGGTTCGCCGCAGGTTTTTATAGCGTCAGGTACCCCAATATATTATCTAATAAAGGTTTAACCCCCTTGATCGCCCCCCAGGTAACCCTTTCACCCCCTATCACCACTGTCGCTAAGCGATCGTTTTTCTAAACGCTGTCTTAGTGTCGGTGATGCAGATCGGTAGCCAGTAATTTTTTTTAGGTTCGCCGCATGTTTTTATAGCGTCAGGTACCCCAATATATTATCTAATAAAGGTTTAACCCCCTTGATCGCCCCCCAGGTAACCCTTTCACCCCCTATCACCACTGTCGCTAAGCGATCGTTTTTCTAAACGCTGTCAGGAAAGGCATTTACATAATCTGCCCGGCAACAGCAGCATCAAAAGAATGCCTGCTTTTGGAGGAACTGTTCGGCGCATGCGCGTGTGCGATAGCGCAATGGGTGCGCGCGCACGCGCGCACGCACGCACGGTGACGGCGCTTGCCGCCAGAATCGGGTATTTAAACTCCCCTGTCATGCTGCCCAGTGCTGTCTGGTCTACAGCGTTTCCTGAGACCCCTGCTGATTGATACCCCGCTGCTGAACTTCCTACCTGATCCGGCTTCCCTCTGTGTATCCTGTTTGCTGCCTGCCCTTCTGATCCCGGCTTGCCTTGACGACTCTTTTGCTTATCCCTCTAACCTGATTTCTGCCTGCCCAACGAACTGACCCGGCCTGGACTCTGACTCCCGTTTTGGATCCCGCTTTTGTACCTGAACCAGCCTGCCAGTGTTTGACCCGGTCTGTCCTCACCTGCTCTGCTGCTCTGCCACGAGTGTTCCACTACTGCACCCTGCCGTGGACTACAGCTTCTGCTCAAGGCCCCTACTCAGCTTACCAGTCAGGCACTTGTGCCCTCTGCCCTCGCGAGCCCCTGTTCCCTCTACCAGGGCCTCGTGAATCAGAGGCTACGAGAAGCCGCTCCCTGCACATTGGGCTCGTCTACCAGGTACGTGACAGTACCAGACAGCCATGTCCGAGCCCACGCAGGGAGCCTCTCCAATGGAGGACTTGTGCCGCCACCTGGACGGACTTACCTCGGCCGTCAGAAGTTTGCAAGAGGGGTACACCCGTCTGGAGGAACAAGTCCGGACCTTATCCACCCCGGCCTCTGGAACTTCTCCTGCGCCATCTGTGGTAATGCTGCCACCAGAACCTAGGGTCCCCACTCCGGAAAGATTCTCGGGGGACCGCAGCAAATACAGGGCCTTCCGTAACGCCTGCGAACTGTTCTTTGCGTTACAGCCCCGGACATTCTCGCTTGAATCCACCAAGGTGGGTTTTGTCATTTCCCTACTTTCAGGAGAACCCCAGACATGGGCCCATCGTCTCTTGGAACACAAGGACGTCTGCCTGGACCTGCTAAGTTCCTTCCTTCTAGCAATGGACCTCCTCTATGAGGACCCCCTTCAGGCGGCCACTGCAGAAGCCGCATTATGCTCCCTACAACAAGGCCGCAGGGCCGTGGAAGATTACGTGTCCGAATTCCGGCGTTGGAGCGCGGATACTAACTGGAATGACGCTGCCCTGCGTCACCAGTTCCGCCTAGGCCTCTCGGAACCTCTTAAGGATGAACTGGCCCGGGTGGGCATCCCCGCAACGCTTGACGCTCTGATTCTGCAGGCTACCCAAATCGACAGACGGCTAAGGGAACGAAGGGCAGAACGCACCACGGGCCCTTCTCGCCCTGTCTGGATGCTTCCCCGTGTGTTTAACCCAAACCTTCCTCACTCCGCTCCTCCGGCGTTCGCTCATACGCCCACCGACGTTCCAGAGCCCATGCAGCTTGGTTTGCTTCGACCCTCGCTTACTCCCGAGGAGCGTCAACGCCGGCGGAACAACAACCTCTGCCTGTACTGTGGCGAACCGGGACACTACGTGAGGTCCTGTCCCGCCAAGTCCCGTAAGTCTTCCTCTGTTTGTTCTACCTGCTCACCTGTTTCATTTGATAACGCAACTCATCTGGCTGTTTCAATTTCCCTACAGCTTCCAGGAGGGAATATCCAAGCTACCGCCCTAATTGACTCCGGAGCGTGTAGCGGCTTTATGGATGCATCTTTCGGCAGCAAGTTCCGAATCCCCCTACAACCCAGAGCTAAGGGCCTATCCATCCACCTGGCTGACGGATCGGCCATCAAATCCGGACCTGTTACCCAGGAGACGGCCCCTCTGGACACAATCATCTCCAATAGCCACCGGGAATGGCTTTGCCTGGACATTATTGAGTCCCCCTTGTTTCCCATTATACTGGGTATGCCATGGCTGAGGGCTCACAACCCCAAGATTGACTGGACTACTGGAAAGATCAGCTTCCGCTCTCCTTATTGCCGCCAGCATTGCCTATCGAAAAACACTGATACGCCTTCTTCGCTACTGTGTCTCGATGCTGATACCGAGACCCGCCAATCCGTCCCCAAAGCATACCACACCTTTCTGGATGTATTCAGCAAGAAAGGTGCAGAGACATTACCCCCACACAGGCCCTACGACTGCCCGATTGAACTCCTCCCTGGGGCAGAGGTACCGTTCGGGAGGATCTTCCCTCTGACCGAATTGGAGCTGGGGACTCTCAAAACTTACATTGATGATAATCTGAAAAAAGGGTTCATCCGCCCTTCCACCTCACCGGCAGGAGCGGGGATATTCTTTGTCGAGAAGAAGGACCACTCACTACGCCCTTGCGTAGACTACCGTGAGCTTAACAAGATTACGATCAAGAATCGTTACCCCCTTCCTCTGGTGCCTGAACTCCTCCAGAGACTCGGAACCGCTTCTATATTCACCAAATTAGACCTACGTGGGGCCTACAACCTAGTCCGGATTCGAAGCGGGGATGAATGGAAGACCGCCTTCTGTACCCGATTCGGGCATTTTGAATACCGTGTGATGCCCTTCGGTCTATGCAACGCCCCAGCTACATTTCAACATTTTGTGAATGAGGCCTTCAGAGACTATCTTGACCTGTTCGTTATAGTCTATCTAGACGACATCCTAATTTTCTCTCCCTCTCTGTCCATCCATCGGGAACATGTTGGGAAGGTACTAACCCGACTCCGTCAACACGGTCTGTATGCGAAGCCTGAAAAATGTGTCTTCGAGCAGCAAAGCATCCAATTCTTAGGGCTGATTATCTCCGTGGAAGGCATCAAGATGGACCCACAAAAGGTCTCCGCCATCCTGGATTGGCCAGCCCCTACGGACAAGAAAGGGATCCAGCGGTTTGTGGGGTTCGCGAATTTCTATCGCAAATTTATCCGGGGTTTTTCCACCATCATCGCCCCCATCACCAGCCTGACAAAACAAGGCACGCGCTTCAACTGGACCCCTGAGGCCCAGGCTGCCTTTTCTACCCTCAAGGGTCAGTTCATCTCAGCCGCTGTCCTAAGACACCCAGACCCAGCCCTGCCCTATACCCTAGAAGTAGACGCCTCAGAGATTGCCGTGGGAGCAGTACTCTCCCAGAGGCAGGGTCCCAAGGCCCTGTTACACCCTGTAGCTTTCTTTTCTGGTAAGTTGTCCGAAGCAGAAAGAAACTACGATGTCGGGGACAGAGAATTACTCGCAATTAAGGCAGCACTGGAGGAATGGCGCTACTTGCTGGAGGGGGCAGCACACCCCATTTTGGTCTACACAGACCACAAGAACCTGGAGTACTTGAAAACCGCCAAGAGACTGAGACCACATCAGGCTAGGTGGGCACTTTTTTTTACCAGGTTCTCATTTCACATTACTTACAGGCCCGGGTCAAAGAACACAAAACCTGATGCACTTTCCCGGATGTTCAGTGAACCTCAAACCTCGTCACTCCCGGACACCATCCTGACGCCTGGAAACTTTCTTTTATTACAAGAAGACGTACTATCTCAGATCAAACGAGCTTACACAAGTGAATTACACCTACCGGACGTTACCTTACAGCGGAGAAATGACCTGCTGTGGTTCCAGGACAGGATTTTCGTACCTCAACAAGCACGAGTCAGGGTCCTTAAGTCTTGCCACAACCATGAACTGGCTGGCCATTTCGGTATCCGCAAGACATCTGAACTTCTTCAGCGCATGTTTTGGTGGCCTCGCCTATTGAAGGACTGTAGAGACTACGTGGATTCATGCGCCGTTTGCACCCGAAACAAGGGCAGCAAGGCCAAAGCATGGGGACTATTAAAACCCCTACCCATTCCAGAAAGACCCTGGAGAATGATTTCCATGGATTTTATTGTTGAGTTACCTCCATCCGAAGACTGCACTACCATTTTTGTGGTAGTAGACAGACTATCCAAAATGGCCCATTTTTTGCCTATGAGAGGCACACCTTCCGCTCCTGAAACCGCAAAACTGTTCATCAAGGAAATAGTAAGGCTGCACGGTATCCCTTCAAACATCGTATCCGATCGAGGAGTGCAGTTTACGTCCAGATTTTGGAGAGCACTTTGTGGATCCTTAAAAATTGACCTGTGCCTTTCTTCGGCTTATCACCCGCAGACCAATGGGCAGACTGAACGAACCAATCAGACGCTCGAACAATATCTACGCTGTTTCTCAGGCTTTTCTCAGGACGATTGGGTACCCTTACTACCTCTTGCCGAGTTTGCGTACAACAACTCTGTCCACTCAGCTACCAAACAGTCCCCCTTTTTCGCAAACTACGGTTTCCACCCCTTGTTCCTATCCAATAATATACCGGAATGTGCAGTTCCAGCCGCCCAAGAGACTCTGAACTTCTTTAACGATAACAACAAACTACTACAAGAAACAATGGCAAGGACCCAGAAATAATAGGATTTTTATAACAGCTTACCTGTAAAATCCTTTTCTTGGAGTACATCACGGGACACAGAGCGACATAGTCATTACTAATGGGTTATATAGATACCGTCAGGTGCTGGCACTGGCAACTTCCAAAACCGGAAGTACCCTCCCCTATATAAGCCCCTCCCATCCGGGTGCACCTCAGTTTTGTAGCAAAGAAATAAGTGTCCCTAAAGAGGGGCGGGAGCTCTGTGTCCCGTGATGTACTCCAAGAAAAGGATTTTACAGGTAAGCTGTTATAAAAATCCTATTTTCTTTCTCGTACATCACGGGACACAGAGCGACATAGTCATTACTAATGGGATGTCCTAAAGCAATGCCAAATGAGGGGGGGGATACACCATATATAAGCTGAGCGCTATCAGACATGAGGATCTTTTGCGGCCTGCAACACACTGCGCCCAAAGGCGACATCCTCCTGACTTCTAACGTCCACCTGGTAGAACCTAGTAAACGTGTGTACCGAAGACCATGTTGCGGCCTTACAGATTTGAGCCAGGGAGGCCTGGTGATGCACTGCCCATGAAGTTCCAACTGCTCTCGTGGAGTGCGCCCTAACTTTGAACGGAGGCGGTCTACTTCTCAAGCCATAGGCTTGTATTATGACCTGTCGAATCCACTTGGCTAAAGTAGATTTTGACGCTGCCTGACCCTTTCTGGGGCCTTCCGGCAGAATAAACAAAGTATCCGTTCTGCGAATCTGAGCAGTGGCTTTTAGATAAGCTTTAACTGCTCTTACTACATCCAAAGAATGCAATAACTTTTCCTCTACCGAAGTAGGTTTGGGGAAAAAAGAAGGAAGAACCACATCTTGGTTCAAATGAAACCTCGATACCACCTTAGGAAGAAAGGCTGGATGAGGACGTAACACTACTCTGTCCTTATGGATAACCAGATATGGCTCCTTACAGGACATAGCTGCTAATTCCGACACTCTTTTAGCCGAACAAATGGCTACTAGAAAAATCAATTTCCTGGTGAGAAGAACCAAGGAAATATGCTGTAGTGGTTCAAATGGTTGTTTCTGTAGAACCGACAAAACCAAGTTTAGATCCCATGGACATATGGGAATATTAACCGGAGGACTAATACGCATCACTCCTTGTATAAAGGCTTTGACTAGTGAATGCGAAGCCAAGGGCCTTTGAAAAAATATTGACAAGGCTGAAATCTGACCCTTGATAGTACTCAAGGCAAGCTTCCTATCTACAGCCCATTGTAGGAAGTCCAGAATCCTACCTATTACGTATTTACGTGGATGCCATTTCCTGGCCTCACACCAGGCGATGTACGCCTTCCAGATTCTATAGTAGATCTGCCTGGATACCGGTTTCCTGGCATTGATCATGGTAGACACCACAGCATTAGAGAGCCCTCTCTTTTTTAGAATGTGGGCTTCAATAGCCAGGCCGTCAAACCTAGGGCTGGTAAGGAAGGGTGGTATATCGGTCCCTGCGAAAGCAGGTCCGGACGATGTGGGAGGGTCCAAGGACTCCCCACAGACATTTTTACAATCTCCGCGTACCATGCTCTTCGGGGCCACGCTGGAGCCACCAGAATCACTGGTTTCTTTTCTACCCTGATTCTGCGGAGTAATCGAGGTAACAATTGTGGCGGTGGGAATGCATATATCAGCTTGAACTGATCCCAAGGGAACACTAGGGCATCCGAGCCGCAAGCTAGGGGATCCCTTGTCCAAGAGACAAACCTGTCCACCTTTGCGTTGAATCTGGATGCTAGCAGATCTACATCCGGTGTTCCCGACCGCTGACATATTGTCCGGAAAACCTCGGGATGAAGGGACCATTCCCCTGGGCATAATTGTTGGCGACTTAGAAAGTCCGCCTTCCAATTCTCCACCCCTGGAATGAATACCGCAGATATGGCTGGGACATATCTTTCTGCCCATCTCAGGATGTAATTTACTTCCCTTTGGGCTGCACGACTCCTGGTGCCCCCCTGACGATTGATATATGCCACTGCTGTGGCATTGTCTGATTGAACTCTGACAGGGGACCCTTGGAGTTTGGATGTCCATGCTACTAGGGCATACCGGGCTGCTCGTATCTCTAAGAGATTGATGGGCAGGGCCTTTTCTGCTTCTGACCACTTGCCCTGGAGAGACCATTGCTCCAGTACTGCTCCCCAGCCTATAAGGCTGGCATCTGTAGTGACCACCTTCCAGGAAATCGGACTGAAGGATTTCCCTCTTTCCAGATTCTGGGGAACCAACCACCAGCGGAGGCTCTTGCGAACGGAAGGGGACAAGGACATTGGTAAGTCCAGAGCCTGAACTTTTTTGTTCCAGGCTGACAGTATGGCCCTTTGCAATTTCCTTGAATGGAATTGACCGTAGGGTACTGAATGATGCCACCATTTTTCCCAGCAGCCTCATGCACAGGCGTATGGATGGCTGTCTTTTTGAGCCCACTAAGTGGATCAAATCTCTCAAAGACGACCCCTTTTCTTGAGGCAAGAAAATTTTTCTCTGGTCTGAATCCAGCCTTAGCCCCAAGTATTCCAGACTTTTGACTGGTTTTAGGGCTGACTTGTCTCGGTTGATAATCCAACCGTGATATTCCAGATACTTGATTGTCTCGTGAACAACCACTTCTAGTTTTTCCACTGAGTGGTCTATCAGCAACAAGTCGTCTAGATATGCCATTATCGTTACACCTCGTGTTCTTAGATTGGCCAATAATGGGGCCAAAATTTTTGTGAACACTCTTGGTGCTGTGGCCAGACCGAAGGGTAAGGCTCTGAACTGAAAATGGCGGCCTTCTACCGCAAAGCGTAGAAATTTTTGGTGGGCTGGAAAGATGGGAATGTGCAAATAAGCATCCTTGATGTCGATCGAGGCTAACCATTCCTCCCCTTGTAGGGCAGTGGCTACCGATCGGATCGACTCCATCCGGAAAGTCCTGATATGCAGGAATTTGTTTAGCCCTTTTAGATTTAGTATGGGCCTCACGTCCCCGTTTGGCTTCGGAACTGTAAAGAGGTTTGAGTAAAACCCGAACCCCCACTCTTCCAGGGGAACCTCTATAATTACTGCTTGAAGCAATAATTGTTCTAGTGCCAACAGGAGGGATCCTCTCTTCTGGGGATCCCTTGGCACGTTTGACCTTATAAAGCGGGAAGAAGGGGAGTTTTTTAACTCCAATTTGTATCCCAGATTTACTGCGGAGAGCACCCATCTGTCTCGGATCGTGTCCCGCCAGGTCTCTGTGAACAACTGAAGTCTTCCCCCCACCCGATTGGGTGGGGGCAACCCTTCATGCATTTGACTTTGGGGGAGGTTTTGTACCTCTCCTGCTCCAGGGCTTTTTGTTACCCTGCAACTGTCCCTGATTTCTACCTCCGGGATTTGACCGAGGAGGCCGTCGGAACTGTTTCACAGCCGATGTCCTAGGGACTGGAGAGGCCGGCCTTTTAAAAGAGGGACCTCTAACTCTATTTTTAACCGGCAAAAGTGTACTTTTACCGCTGGAAATTCTCTGGATATACTTGTCCAGGTCTTCCCCGAATAAGCGCTCCCCATGAAATGGGAAGCTGACCAGCAATTTTTTACAGGGAGCTTCAGCAGACCAGTTCTTGAGCCATAGAAGCCTGCGCATATGTACTACAGACAGCGTAAGGCGGGAGGCCTGATGGATTGAATCCTTTATAGCGTCCACCGCAAAGCATAAGGCTCTAGGTAGATCAGCTAGGGCAAGAGCCTGCTGATCCGGCAAGTCCCTTAAGACCTGTTTCAACTGATCCTTCACTGCTTGGCAGACCCCAATAGCTGCCACTGCTGGTTGTGTCACCAATCCTGCTGTAGAAAAAGCAGATTTTAATAAGGACTCCAATTTTTTATCTATTGGGTCCTTGAACATTTGGACATTTTCCACCGGACATGTCAGTGATTTATTCACACAAGAGATGGCTGCGTCCACTGTAGGGACCCTCCATTTTCTGATGAACTTATCCTCCATGGGATAGACCACCGGAAATCTCTTGGGGGGAGTAAATATTTTGTCAGGATGCTCCCAATCCTGGTAAATGAGCCCCTCCAGTAAAGGATGGATCGGAAAGGAACAAACAGTCTGGGGAGCTTTTAGCGACCCCAACGAGGAGACAGAAGTGGAGGATGGCTCCGCAAGTGGCATTTTAAATGCTGATCGGACCATATTAGTCAGGGACTGAACCCATAACCTTTCAGCATGTGATGCTGAGAACGGCTCTTCCACTGTTGATTCCTCTGCAACCGAATCGACCTCATCCTGATCCCCCTCAGGTAGGTCGACCTCTGTATGGGACTGTTGCTCTGTTAACAGGCACTCTGAGGGGGGAGACGGAGATCGAGCGCTTTTCTCCTGTGACAGGGAAGCAGCGATCAATGCTGACAATCTCTCTTCCAGCCCTCCCAGAGCTGAGGAAAAAACCTCCTCTGTTACATACACAGGAGCAGGTGAACTGAGGACAGCCACAGTACCAGGTACTCCTGAGGGTGCTCTACGGTCACTAACCTCTGATTCTTCAGGGGAGACTGGTGCAGCCAAAGCATGCCCAAGATCCTCAGAGCCCGATGGAGACCCCCTATTCCTCCTGGAATTTCTAGTCCCGGAGTTTTTAGACGGCATATTCCTAAGCCACAAAGCTGAGGTATTCCAGCCGAAATACACCAGTTACTGATAATAGTCTAGCATAAATGCTGCTATAAGAAACAGTTGGTGTCTACTAATGTGCCTTTCTAGGGGATGCCTGTATCAACCGCTTGCTGTATGCCTTTAAATGTTGCCAGCTCTGTCTCTGTACTTCATAGCCAGCTTACTACAATATTGTGGTTTTTTTAAACTGCTGGGACGCCCGCACATGCGCAGAAGCGCTGCGGCGCGCACAGAGCGTCATCCCCCAGGCTCCGCCCCCTTTCCCGGCTCACCTCTATATATAGAGGCGCGTGCACGCGCACGCGCGCGGCCACGTGCGCCTTCGGCGCTAATTTCAAAAATGGAAACAAGGGACAGGAGCCAGGGCCCCTCTTTGCCGCAGGCCGGGGGATGGACGAGCACTGCAACATGGCAGAGGAAGCAGTTTCCTATAAGAGAACTCACCATCTGCCTGGACTTTGCTCTGCTGAGAAGAAACTAGTCCACATGACAAGAAAACATTCCACAGCGGCCTCTAGTGGACAAACACAGGTACCGCAGTCTAATATATTAAATATATATAAAAAAAAAATTTTTTTTTTTTTCTTGACCACCATTAAAAATTATTAAATTTTTTTAGTAGTTACAGGCATGCACAGAATTTTGCGGGAATACCATTAGGTAACAGACAGAAAGACAAATTAGGCTTGGGGGTCCCCCAATAGAACCAAGTTCCTGGGGGCCCCCACTTACCTGTTCCCCGCCGCAGGACTTTGTTTGGTCCACAAAAGCCCAAACTTCACCTATCACGGCAGGCATTGTAATCAAACCTTCAGGGACCGGGTTCCCAAGGATTCCACTCCCCTGGACCTGTATAGCACCCTGCACAGAAAACATCTTGGTCGTGGGTATGACCAGAGCTCTGGATCCCAGGGTCCAGCTCTCCTAAGAGAAGCATTACAGGCAAAACCTTGCTCTTCTCTGCAAGGCCCGGGTACCGACCGTTTAGCTATGAAGCTTTTTTGGTCGGATCCGGAATAGCTTACTGAGGCCCAAAAGAACCTGTACGCAAGCTCAGTGAAAAACACATGTTTCTTCTTGGCCAACACCTTAGACACTGGCAAAAAACTGAGGTGCTCCCGGATGGGAGGGGCTTATATAGGGGAGGGTACTTCCGGTTTTGGAAGTTGCCAGTGCCAGCACCTGACGGTATCTATATAACCCATTAGTAATGACTATGTCGCTCTGTGTCCCGTGATGTACGAGAAAGAAATAACAAAGAGATATTCGACAGGAGGAGGAGGGGGGAGCTTAACCTAGTGCCCGGAGACCAAGTCTGGCTGTCCACGGTGAACTTGAAATTAGCATGCCCTTCCAAGAAATTGGGCCCCAAATTTGTGGGCCCCTTCCCTGTTTTAAGACGGATTAACGATGTGGCTTATGAGTTGAAACTGCCGGAATCCTTCCGAATACACCCGGTGTTCCATGTGGCCCTACTCAAACCTGCAGTTCCAGATCCATTCTCCGATCGGGGTATAGGCCCCTCAGAACCAGTACTAATCAATGGGGAGGAGGAGTTCGAGGTCGAATCCATCCTAGACTGCAGGAGGAGGCGCAACCAAACCCAGTACTTGGTAAAATGGAAGGGCTATGGCCCAGAAGAAAATTCCTGGGAACCAGAGACTAACATCCACGCAGAGAGACTAATTCTGGCCTTCAAAAGATCCCACCCAGTTAAGATGGCCCAGTTGGGCATCCGGAGGCTGCCCGGTGGAGGGGGGCAATGTCAGGAAAGGCATTTACATAATCTGCCCGGCAACAGCAGCATCAAAAGAATGCCTGCTTTTGGAGGAACTGTTCGGCGCATGCGCGTGCGCGATAGCGCAACGGGTGCGCGTGCGCACGCACGGTGACGGCGCTTGGCGCCAGAATCGGGTATTTAAACTCCCCTGTCATGCTGCCCAGTGCTGTCTGGTCTACAGCGTTTCCTGAGACCCCTGCTGATTGATACCCCGCTGCTGAACTTCCTACCTGATCCGGCTTCCCTCTGTGTATCCTGTTTGCTGCCTGCCCTTCTGATCCCGGCTTGCCTTGAGGACTCTTTTGCTTATCCCTCTAACCTGATTTCTGCCTGCCCAACGAACTGACCCGGCCTGGACTCTGACTCCCGTTTTGGATCCCGCTTTTGTACCTGAACCAGCCTGCCAGTGTTTGACCCGGTCTGTCCTCACCTGCTCTGCTGCTCTGCCACGAGTGTTCCACTACTGCACCCTGCCGTGGACTACAGCTTCTGCTCAAGGCCCCTACTCAGCTTACCAGTCAGGCACTTGTGCCCTCTGCCCTCGCGAGCCCCTGTTCCCTCTACCAGGGCCTCGTGAATCAGAGGCTACGAGAAGCCGCTCCCTGCACATTGGGCTCGTCTACCAGGTACGTGACAAACGCTGTCTTAGTGTCGGTGATGCAGATCGGTAGCTGGTAATTTTTTTTAGGTTCGCCGCAGGTTTCTATAGCGTCAGGTACCCCAATATATTATCTAATAAGGGTTTAACCCCCTTGATCGCCCCCCAGGTAACCCTTTCACCCCCTATCACCACTGTCGCTAAGCGATCATTTTTCTAAACGCTGTCTTAGTGTCGGTGATGCAGATCGGTAGCCAGTAATTTTTTTTAGGTTCGCCGCAGGTTTTTATAGCGTCAGGTACCCCCATATATTATCTAATAAAGGTTTTAACCCCCTGATTGCCCCTAGTTAACCCTTTCACCAGTGATCACCATATAAGTGTTACGGGTGACGCTGGTTAGTTAGTTTGCTTTTTATAGTGTCAGGGCACCCGCCGTATATAACCCAATAAAGGTTTAACCCCCTGATCGCCCGGCGGGTGATATCAATTAGGTTTTAGCGTCAGAGAGGGTCTGCGTCACACCCCAGGCAGCATCAGGTTAGTGCCAGTAACGCTAACACCCACGCGTGAAGCATACACCCCCCTTAGTGGTATAGTATCTGAACAGATCAATATCTGATCTGATCAGATCTATACTAGCGTCCCCAGCAGTTTAGGGTTCCCAAAAACGCAGTGTTAGCGGGATCAGCCCAGATACCTACTGGCACCTGCGTTTTGCTCCTCTGTCCAGCCCAGGCCACCCAAGTGCAGTATCGATCGATCACTGTCACTTACAAAACAAAAACACACATAACTGCAGCGTTCGCAGAGACAGGCCTGATCCCTGCGACTCCAGTGCTGTATGAGGTGATTTCACCACCACAGTTAAATAAAAAAAGCAAATATGCCGAAGCATTGGGGCAGCATGAGCGGAGGAGCGATTTTGCTCCTAATGCCGCGTACATACGGTCGAAATTCCGACGGAGGCTTGCCCGTGGAAAAGTCCGACCATGTGTGTGCGGCATAACTTTTTTGCGGGAGGATGCCCCCATGCTTCGGCATATATAAATGGTGCGTGTATGCCCATAATTGGAAGTGGGTGGATGAAGGGCGGTATTCTAATGGTGGGCATACCCACCGATCAATCTCTTTTTTCGTTCAGCCAACTGGCTGCATGAAAAAAAAAGATTACAATACATGTCCAACAAGGACCAGCAACGTACTGGTATGTTGCTGGACTTTGAATGTTTATACCAGAATGATGCCTGCGGGTTTAGGTATCATCTTGGTATCATTCTTTTCAGCCTGCGGCCGGCTTTCATGTAAAAGCAATCCTAGCGGCTAATTAGCCTCTGGACTGCTTTTACAAGCAGTGGGAGGGAATGCCCCCCCCCGGATATAAAAAGCGCCATTGGGAATGCATTTTATCACACCGATCTTGGTGTGGTCAGATGCTTTGAGGGCAGAGGAAAAATTTAGGGTCTAGAAGACCCCAGTTTTTTCAAAAAAAGAGTACCTGTCACTACCTATTGCTATCATAGGGGATATTTACATTCCTTGAGATAACAATAAAAATGATTAAAAAAAAAATACTTGGAAGGAACAATTTAAAAATAAAATAAAAAAGCAAAATTAATAAAAAAAAAAAAAAAAAAAGCACCCCTGTCCTGCCCTGCTCTTGCCCAATGGCGAACGCAAGCGTCGGTCTGGCGTCATATGTAAACAGCAATTGCACCATACATGTGAGGTATCACCGCGAAGGTTAGATCGAGGGCAGTCATTTTAGCAGTAGACCTCCTCTGTAAATCTACTGGGGTAACCTGTAAAGGCTTTTAAAGGCTTTTAAAAATGTATGTAGTTTGTCGCCAATGCGCGTTTGTGCGAAATTTTAAAGCATGTCGCGTTTGGTATCTATGTACTCGGCCTAAGATCATCTTTTTTATTTCATCAAACATTTGGGCAATATAGTGTGTTTTAGTGCATTAAAATGAAAAAAAAGTGTATTTTTTAACCCAAAAAATGCGTTTGAAAAATCGCTGCGCAAATACTGTGTAGAAAAAAAATGCAACACCCACCATTTTAATCTGTAGGGCCTTTGCTTTAAAAATATATATAATGTTTGGGGGTTCAACATAATTTTCTTGCAAAAAAAAAATGTTTTCATGTAAACAAAAAGTGTCAAAAAGGGCTTTGTCTTCAAGTGGTTAGAAGAGTGGATGTAAGCTTCCTAATGTTGTGTATAAAATGCCAGAACAGTTCAAAACCCCCCCAAATTACCCCATTTTGGAAAGTAGACACCCCAAGCTATATACTGAGAGGCATGTCGAGTCCATGGAATATTTTATATGTTGACACAAGTTGCGGAAATACGACAATTTTTTTTTTTTTGCACAAAGTTGTCACTAAATGATATATTGCTCAAACATGCCATGGGCATATGTGGAATTACACCCCAAAATACATTCTGTTGCTTCTCCTGAGTACGGCGATACCACATGTGTGAGACTTTTTGGGAGCCTAGCCGCGTACGGGACCCCAAAAACCAAGCACCGCCTTCAGGCTTTCTAAGGGTGTAAATTTTTGATTTCACTTCTCACTGCCTATCACAGTTTCGGAGGCCATGGAATGCCCAGATGGCACAAAACCCCCCCAAATGACCCCATTTTGGAAAGTAGACACCCCAAGCTATTTGCTGAGAGGTATTGTGAGTATTTTGCAGATCTCGCTTTTTGTCACAAAGTTTTGAAAATTGAAAAAAAATATATATATATATATATTTTCTTTCTTCATTTTCAAAAACAAATGAGAGCTGTAAAATACTCGCCATGCCTCTCAGCAAATAGCTTGGGGTGTCTATATTCCAAAATGGGGTCATTTGGGGGGGGTTTGTGCTATTTTGGCATTTTATGGCCTTCGAAACTGTGATAGGTAGTGAGGAGTGAAATCAAAAATTTGTGCCTAGAAATCCTGAAGGCGGTGCTTGGTTTTCGGGGTCCCGTACACTGCTAGGCTCCTAAAAAGTCCCACACATGTGATATCCCCATACTCAGGAGAAGCAGAAAAATTAATTTTGGGGTGTAATTCCACATATAACCATGGCATGTGTGAGCAATATATCATTTAGTGACAACTTTTTGTAATTTTTATTTTTTTTTGTCATTATTCAATCACTTGGGACAAAAAAAATATATTCAATGGGCTCAACATGCCTCTCAGCAATTTCCTTGGGGTGTCTACTTTCTAAAATGGGGTCATTTGGGGGGGTTTTGTACTGCCCTGTCATTTTAGCACCTCAAGAATTGAGATAGGCAGTCATAAATTTAAAGCTGTGTAAATTTCAGAAAATGTACCCTAGTTTGTAAACTCTATAACTTTTGCGCAAACCAATACATATACGCTTATTGACATTTTTTTTACTAAAAACATGTGGCTGAATACATTTTGGCCTAAATGTATGACTAAAATTGAGTTTATTCGATTTTTCTTATAACAAAAAGTAGAAAATATCATTTTTTTCAAAATTTTCGGTCTTTTTCCGTTTATATCGCAAAAAATAAAAATCGCAGAGGCAATCAAATACCATTAAAAGAAAGCTCTATTTGTGGGAAGAAAAGGACGCAAATTTTGTTTGGGTACAACATTGCATGCCCGCACAATTTACAGTTAAAGCAGCGCAGTGCAAAATTCTGAATTCACCTCTGGTCCTTTAGCTACCAAATGGTCCGGGGCTTAAGTGGTTAAAGTGAAACAAAAGTGAAAAATTCCTTTAAATTTAGTAGTGCATGTTTCCTGTGCTTTGAAAAATCCCTGCACAAAATGAAATTTCTAAAGGAAAAAAAGTAATTTAAAACTACTCGCGGCTATAATCAATTGTCAGGTACCGGCAATACAGATAAAAGTCATTGAAAAAAACAACATGGGTTTTCCCCCCAGTCTATTACCAGGCCCTTTGGGTCTGGTATGAATATTAAGGGGAACCCTGTACCCCCCAAAAAATGTGTGGGGGTCCCCCCAAATTCCATTACCAGGCCCTTCAGGTCTGGTATAGATTTTAAGGGGAACCCCGCGCCAAAAATAAATAAATGGCGTGGGTTTTCCCCCAAAAATCCATACCAGACCCTTATCCGAGCACGCAACCTGGCAGGCCGCAGGAAAAGAGGGGAGGACGAGAGAGCGCCCCCCCTCCTGAACCGTACCAGGCCACATGTTGATGGGGACAAGGGCCTCATCCCCACAACCCTTGCCCTGTGGTTGCGGGGGTCTGCGGGCAGGGGGCTTATCGGAATCTGGAAGCCCCCTTTAACAAAGGGGACTCCTAGATCCCGCCCCCCCTATGTGAATTGGTAATGGGGTACATTGTACCCCTACCATTTCACCCAAAAAAGTGGTATGGATTTTGAGGGGGAACCCTACGCCATTTTTTTAAAATTTGGCGCAGGGTTCCCCTTAATATCTATACCAGACCCGAAGGGCCTGGTAATGGAATTTGGGGGGGGACCCATGTCATTTTTTTCAATGACTTTTATCTGTATTGCCGGGATCCGACAATTCATTATAGCCGCAAGTAGTTTTTTAACAAGAGATGTCGCGAGTAGTTTTAAATAACTTTACTCTTTCGTTCATGGACCGACATAGCTTCTCTATTGACAAAGTGGGTATTATCTGTTAATTAGGAGTGACTAGGCAGAAAACTTGTAAAAAGTGTTGCATCACACCTTCTACAGTACCGCCCAGGGGGCGAACCCCCCCGGGCATATCCCCTCACTCTGTATTCCGCAGATCAGTTTTTTCTGTTTAGCAAGGAGTAGCACATGGCTCCCTTCGGGCCCATTGGTCTGGGGAAATTTTATTTTTTTTCTACATTTGGTTTTTTGTTTCCTGCGATCTTCGATCAACTGCCGACTGGGTGACAAGCTGGATACTCGATCCTTGTAGTCCCCCCAGTTTCAGCCATTAAGCATGTGCCGACCCTAGCTACGCGCTGGGTTTTTCCACGACATACCCTTCGCTCTACGGGTGGCCGTTGAGCCTACGCTCCAGGGCCTGCATCAGACCGCTCAGCTTCGGCTGACCTTACGGCCGAGTCGCAGCAGCCTGTCCGGTGAGCGTCGCGCTCCAGGGCATGCAGATGATCGTTCCCTAGGGTCCAATCACAGCATGCCTGGCCGACAGTCACCTTCCGTGCACGGATGATGATCTGTTGTGGAATGTCTTCCAGCAGGATACACGCAGGGAAGGGTAAGTAGCTCCCCTGCTTCGGCAGGGTGACTTGGCTGGACATTCCTGGAGAGACCAAGTGTCACGTACCTGGTGATGAGCCTGGGATGCAGGGAGCGGCCTCTTTTGCACCTCCTACTCTGGAACCCCTGATGATGGGAACAGGGAGCTCGGGAGTGCGGAGTCGCACAAGTGCCTGTCAGGAACACTGGTGCAGAGATGAAGCTGGACCTAGGAAGCTCTGTGCAGGTTTCAGCGGCAGCAGGGAAGCTGGACGGCAGACAGGCTTGGCACACAGGGAACCGAGGAGACAAACGGCAGACAGCGGGGAGGTGTCTTGTAGTACCGGGCACTGGCAGGTTCAAACAGGCCGGGTAATCCACTGGCGGGCAGATCAGGTGCAGTGCAAGAGGCAGAGGCAGAGTCGTTAGACAGTCCGGGTTGGCAACGGGCAGGCAGCAGGTAGCAGAAGGGGCAGGCGGAAGCGAGGTCAACAAGCCGGGGGTCAGCGGGCAGGCAGAAGGCAAGAAGCGTCAGGAACAAGCCGGGTCACAGGAACAGATTGGTAGGGTAATAGCAGATAGCAGGTGGGTCTAGGAAACGCTGTAGACCGGACAGCAAGGAGCCCCAGCACAAGCCCCTTCAAATAGCCCCAGATTGGCGCCAGAACGTGTCACTGCGTGCTCCCGCGCGCACCGCTGCGCGCTGCGCGCCGTTACTGCGCATGCGCGCTGCGCGCCGTTACTGCGCATGCGCGCAAGCGCTAACGCCGACTCGCCGCTACTGCGCCGGCGTGAATGCGCTAACGACGATTCGACACTATTGCGCAGGCGCGTACCCGCGCGCGCCGCCGCGTCGCCAGCTTGCAGGTGAGATTGCCCATCATGACATTGCCCCCCTCCAATGGGCAGCCTCCGGATGCCCAACTGGGCCATCTTAACTGGATGGGAGTCTTTGAAGGACTGAACCAATCTTTTGGCATGGATGTTGCACTCAGGTTCCCTCAGGGCCATATCCCTTCCATTTTACAAGAAATTGGACTTGGTTGCGCCTTTTTCTACAATCCATGATGGATTCCACCTCAAACTCCTCTTCACCGTCAACCAAGATTGGTTCAGGAGGGCCGGTGTCACGTCCCGAGAAGGGATCAGGAACAGTAGGCTTGAGTAAGGCAACATGAAAAACCGGGTGGATCCGGAATGATTCTGGTAGCTCCAGTTCATAGGCCACACTGTTAATCCGTCTCCTGACGGGAAAAGGACCCACAAACTTGGGACCCAATTTCTTTGAGGGACAGGCAAGTCTAAGGTTCAGTGTAGATAACCACACCTGATCCCCGGGTTCCAGATTGAGTTCTCCTCTTCTCTTTTTGTCGAACACTTCCTTATTATATTCTTGTGTCCTAGTCATCGTGTCGCGTAATAACTCATTGTTTGCTCTGAAAAAATCCAATGTCTCCTGGACAGCAGGTACAGCAGACTCCGGGATACAGTTGGACAAGAATGAGGGATGAAAGCCGTAGTTAGCATAGAACGGGGATTGCTTCGTGGCGGAGTGGACCGAATTATTGTATGCAAACTTGGCAAGCGGCAGTAGAGGTACCCAATCTTCCTGCGAGAACGAAGAAAAGCAGCGTAGGTATTGCTCAAGTGTCTGATTCGTCCGTTCAGTCTGGCCATTTGATTGTGGATGATAGGCAGACGAGAAGGACAAGTTAATCCCGAGAGCTTCACACAGGGCCTTCCAGAACCTGGAGGTGAATTGCACCCCTCGATCCGACACAATGTTTGCAGGGATGCCATGGAGCCTTATGATTTCCTTGACAAAAATTTTAGCTGTCTCAGGAGCGGAAGGCGTACCCCTCATGGGCAAGAAGTGCGCCATCTTTGATAGTCTATCCACGACCACGAAGATAGTGGTGTAAAGCTCCGAGGGGGGAAGTTCTACGATGAAGTCCATGGAGATCATCTTCCATGGCCTCTCGGGTACGGGCAATGGTTTCAATAGACCCCAGGCTCTGGACTTACTTCCCTTGTTTCTGATACATGTGCTACAAGACTCCACGTAGCTCCTACAGTCCTTTGATAGTTGCGGCCACCAGAACATGCGTTGTAGTAGTTCGGAGGTCTTGAGTACCCCGAAGTGTCCAGCCAGTTTGTTATCGTGACAGGAACTAAGGACCGCGACTCGCACGCTCTCTGGTACAAAGATTTTGTCCTTGTACCATAAAAGTCCATCCTTGAGCTGTACCTCTGTACTAGGTGAGGGAGAGATCCCCCTGGATGCTTGCTTGATCCGAGATAGCAAGTCCTCTTGAAGCAAGAGGAAGTTTCCAGGTGACAAGATGGTATCCGGAGGGGCAGGTGTTTCAGGGTCACAGAACATTCGTGAGAGAGCATCAGGTTTAGTATTCTTCGATCCTGGTCTATATGTTATATGAAAAGAGAAACGTGTGAAGAAAAGTGCCCACCTGGCCTGCAGGGGTTTCAGTCTCTTTGCCACTCTCAGATACTCCAGATTCTTGTGGTCCGTATAGACCAGGATCGGATGCGCTGCTCCTTCCAGGAGATACCGCCATTCCTCCAGGGCGGCTTTGATTGCCAGTAATTCCCGGTCTCCCACATCATAGTTCTTCTCCGAATCTGACAGCTTACGGGAGAAAAAGGCAACCGGATGTAAGAGAGCCTTGGGCCCCTGTCTTTGGGAGAGAACCGCCCCAACTGCGGTTTCCGAGGCGTCCACCTCCAGTATGTATGGAAGAGCCGCATCAGGGTGCCTCAGAACGGATGCAGAGGTAAATAATTCCTTAAGGGTCTCGAAGGCCGTTTGGGCTTCTGAAGACCACTGGAACCGGACAGTCTGTTTGGTTAGGTTGGTTAATGGGGTGATAATGGACGAAAACCCCCTGATGAACTTCCTATAAAAGTTTGCGAATCCGATGAAGCGCTGTATGCCTTTCCTATCTACGGGCACCGGCCAGTCAAGAATTGCAGCCACTTTCTGTGAGTCCATCGTGATACCCTCCACCGAGATGACAAGTCCAAGAAATTGGATGCTTTGGCGTTCGAATTCGCATTTTTCTGGTTTTGCGTATAACCTGTGCATTCGAAGCCGTGCGAGCACATTCCGAACGTGTTCCCGGTGTTTCTCCAAGGAGGGGGAAAAGATGAGGATGTCGTCCAGGTAAACAATAACAAAAAGGTCAAGGTAGTCTCTGAAAATATCGTTCACAAAATGCTGGAACGTAGCCGGGGCATTGCAGAGTCCGAAGGGCATGACTAAGTATTCGAAGTGCCCGAAGCGAGTGCGAAAGGCAGTTTTCCACTCATCCCCGCTTCGGATTCGCACCAGGTTATAGGCCACACGGAGGTCCAGTTTTGTGAAAATAACTGCAGATCCCAGTCTCTGAAACAATTCAGGAACTAAAGGAAGGGGGTATCTGTTCTTTATCGTCACTTTGTTGAGCTCTCTGTAATCCACACAAGGCCGGAGGGACTGGTCCTTTTTCTCAACAAAGAAAATCCCTGCCCCTGCCGGTGACGTAGAAGGACGGATGAACCCTTTCATGAGATTGTCATCCACATAGGTCTTGAGGGTCTTGAGTTCAAGTTCCGTCAGGGGAAAAATCCTGCCAAAGGGGATTTCAGCCCCGGGGAGAAGCTCAATCGGACAGTCGTAACGCCTGTGTGGAGGAAGAGTCTCAGCCCCTTTCTTGCTAAAAACGTCCAGGAAGCTATGGTATGCTTCAGGAACTGACTGGCGGGCCTCAGCATCAGAGTCCATGCAAAGCAAGGGAGAAGGGGTACTCAAAACTTCCTGCAGACAATGTTGACGGCAGTAGGGGGAACAGAAACTGACTTCTCCTGATGTCCAATTAATTTGCGGGTTATGGGCCTGTAACCAGGGCATGCCCAGGATGATGGGGAACAGAGGAGACTTGATGACATCTAGGCATAGTAACTCCTGATGAGTACTGGCAATGGTTGTGGCCAGCGGTAGGGTCTCCTGTGTGACTGGTCCGGATTTAAGGGTCGACCCATCAGCGAGGTATACAGAAAGCCCTTTAGCTCTAGGGCGCAAAGGAATGTGATGTGTGGTGGCAAAAGCTAAGTCCAGAAAGCAACTGCAGGCCCCGGAGTCAATGATAGCGCTGACTTGAATATTCCCTCCTGGGAGCTGCAAAAGAATGGGAATCGCCAGGTGAGCGGAATTACTGGGTATAACGGGTAAATACACAGACGACATGGAGAGGCACTTACGGATCTTCACCTAGCAGGTCCGTATATAATGTCCGGGTTCTCCGCAGTACAGACACAGGTTAAGGGTTCGCCTGCGTTGACGTTCCTCAGGGGTGAGAGAGGGACGGAGAAGTCCCAGCTGCATGGGTTCTGGGTTGTCAGAGGAGGCTGAAGCTGGGAATGGAGGAGCTGAGTTGGCAGAGCTGGGTACCCGGGGCAACATCCAGACCGGGCGAGATGGCCCGGTGGCTCGTTTAATCCTACGTTCTCGTAGGCGACGGTCAATCTGGATGGTCAGGTTGATTAGAGCATCCAAAGTTCCGGGCACACCCACACGTGCCAGTTCATCTTTGAGTGGTTCAGAGAGTCCCAAACGGAATTGATAACAAAGAGCAGCATCATTCCAATTAGTGTCTGAGCTCCATCTCCTGAATTCAGAAACATAATCCTCGGCGGGTCTGCGGCCTTGCTGAAGGGCATGCAGGGCTGCTTCGGCAGTGGCGGTCTGGTGCGGATCCTCGTAAAGTTGGGACATGGTTTGGAAGAAAGTGTCCAAGGTATTAAGTGAAACGTCTTTATGCTCCAAGAGGCGGTGAGCCCAGGCTTGAGGCTCACCAGACAGGAGGGAAATAACGAACCCCACTTTGGTGGATTCTAGTGAAAAGGTCCGTGGTTGCAAGGCAAAGAAGAGCTCGCAGGCGTTCCGAAAGGCTCTGTATTTGCTCCGCTCCCCTGAGAATCGCTCAGGCGTGGGTACCTTTGGTTCAGGCGGCATCATGACCACCGAGGGAGGAGTGGAAGTCCCAGTGGAGGAGGAAGCTGAGGAGGATAGGGCCTGGACTCGGCCCTCCAGTCGGGTATAACCCTCTTGCAGGCTTCTGACGGCCTGGGTTAGCCCATCCAGGTGTCGGCAAAGTTCCTCCATTGGGTCTGCTCCCTGCGCAGGCTCGGACATGGCTGTCCGGTACTGTCACGTACCTGGTGATGAGCCTGGGATGCAGGGAGCGGCCTCTTTTGCACCTCCTACTCCGGAACCCCTGATGATGGGAACAGGGAGCTCGGGAGTGCGGAGTCGCACAAGTGCCTGTCAGGAACACTGGTGCAGAGATGAAGCTGGACCTAGGAAGCTCTGTGCAGGTTTCAGCGGCAGCAGGGAAGCTGGACGGCAGACAGGCTTGGCACACAGGGAACCGAGGAGACAAACGGCAGACAGCGGGGAGGTGTCTTGTAGTACCGGGCACTGGCAGGTTCAAACAGGCCGGGTAATCCACTGGCGGGCAGATCAGGTGCAGTGCAAGAGGCAGAGGCAGAGTCGTTAGACAGTCCAGGTTGGCAACGGGCAGGCAGCAGGTAGCAGAAGGGGCAGGCGGAATCGAGGTCAACAAGCCGGGGGTCAGCGGGCAGGCAGAAGGCAAGAAGCGTCAGGAACAAGCCGGGTCACAGGAACAGATCGGTAGGGTAATAGCAGATAGCAGGTGGGTCTAGGAAATGCTGTAGACCGGACAGCAAGGAGCCCCAGCACAAGCCCCTTCAAATAGCCCCAGATTGGCGCCAGAACGTGTCACTGCGTGCTCCCGCGCGCACCGACGCGCGCCGCGCGCCGTTACCGCGCATGCGCTAACGCCGACTCGCCGCTACTGCGCCGGCGTGAACGCGCTAACGACGATTCGACACTATTGCGCAGGCGCGTACCCGCGCGCGCCGCAGCGTCGCCAGCTTGCCGGTGAGATTGCCCATCATGACACCAAGTAAGATGTTGTGGCCCCTTTCTTTCCTCTCTCCCTGCCTTCCCTCCTCCCTGGGCTTTGAGCTAAGGTTGCTGGGTGCTGTGGGTCACCTAAGGGGTTCCATCTGGAGCAGGGCTGGCTGTAGCTGTCATTTAAGAAAATTTAATTTTCTGCTTACCTGTGTGTGCTTTTCCCCCTCCATGCTGCGGTGGTCCATGCCTGTTTCGGCCTCTAGTGACTGTCCGGCGGCCATTTTCTTGTGGTTTCGCGCCTATATGTATATATCACCGCTCGGCGCCATTTTCTTGTGGTTCACACCCGCTTTGGCCTCTATCGACTGTTCGGCGGCCATGTTTCCTAGGATTCAAGCTGTATGTATATACCGCCTCTCGGCGGCCATCTTTTTGTGGTCCACGGCCGCTTTTGCCTCTATATTCGGCTCGGCGGCCATTTTCTTAGAGCCCACAGCCCACATACAGCTGCTTGGCGGCCATTTTGCGATAGTCTCCGGCCTCTAGGGTGCATTTGCACTGGCAAAAATTCACAAGGAAGCACTAATAAAGAATCAGACTGACACAGCAGCGATGGGATAGCATCACAGGTGCAGCACACGGCAGCATAGCGGTACCGTTCTAAGGGTGGTGAGTCCTCTGGGAGACCCTGCATCTCTGCATCTCTGTATCAGCTAGGAGAGTGGCCTATTGATACCTTACCTGGAGCTCTGTGGGTGTCAGCGCGTGGGTCAGCAGGGTGTCTGAAGAATACATTTTTTCCCCCTGAAACACCTGATTTGGCAGCTGGTGCCCCTGATGTATCTGTGGACGCTAGGTCTGTTGCCAGGATGGAAGCGGCACACGGGAACACGGGAGGGTAGTAAACGCCCCCGTCCCCTACAATCTTCCGGGGATAATTATGATGCAGAACCAGGCCCAGCTATGGCTCATGGCCCGGATTCTGATGCATCAGAGACTGCAGACCATGACCGATCGGACAGTGAGAATGCTCCAAGTCCAGGTCAGCACGCAAGAAGGCTTTGGTATCTGACCTGTTTACTGCAAATAGAGAATGCTGCAGAAGCAGCAGAGACACCGGTCCCCTTTGGGTTCCCTAAAGCCAGCCTGCCACTGCTAAGGTGTTTCCTTGTGTGTCCTATATTGATAAGCTCTTGTACAAGGAGTGGAAAAAACCCACTGAGGTTTTTTCGTTTTTCAGCCCCAAAGATGTTTTTTATTTTTTTTGGGCGGTCCGATTCCCCTTGAGGAGAGTTCCTGAAAGGATGGACCTCTCCCCTCATGTGTCCAGACTTAACAAGTTACCACGATTCCAGTGGAAGGGGGGCTCCTGTGCAGGGACACTCGCTACCTATACACAGTGGGGGGACTCAGAGGTACCGCCAGCATGGCTGGGGTTTTTTATGATGCCTCAGACACTTACTGAGTAGGCAAAGATGCTACTCCAGGGGTTAAAACCACGGGTGGCTCCTCCGTACGAGGTAGCTCTGGCCGACAGGTTGGTTCAGGGCCTTGAGCCTGTCTGCGAGTCAGACTTGGCCCCTTGCTGTCTTGGACCTTGGGTTATGTGGTGGCGCTACGCCACCTGATCTGGCTAAGATGCTGGTCTGCGGACCAATCTTCCAAGAAGGCCCTTTTGGATCTGCCCTTTTAGGGCTACAGACTTTTTGGGGCCGCGCTGGATGACATAATTTAAGATGCCACAGGAGGTAGGAGCACATTGCTTCTGCAATCCAAAGAAGGTAAGGAGCCACGCCATAGGCTAGGGCCCTCCTTCACCACGCACAAACGGTCCCTTCATCCGCCTAGTGCGGCAAGTAAATGACCTTAGGCTGATAAAGCATCTGCTGAGGGACACAAGCGTCCCTGGGTTTGCAAGCCCAACCTTGCTTGCCTACTGAACAGAATTTTTCCCTCTTAACCGCCAGCTTCTGCCGACTTGTCGGGAAGCCCTATATGGGGCGGTACAAGACCTGCTGATACGCAGGGTAGCCTTCCTGTCTTAGTACAGGAACGGGTTCAGGGATTCTACTCAAATCTGTTCGTAGTACTGGAGGGGGTTCTTCCAATCTTGGATCTCAGGACCCTCAACTGCTTTGTGAAAGTACAAAGATTCCGGTAAGGAGTTGGCTCGCTCTGTTGTTGCTGCCCTCCATCCAGGGGATTTTCGGCATCCTTGATCATCAAGGACGCATACTGCATGTCTCCATATGCACCAGGCATCAGAGATGTCTGCGTTGGAGGCCGGGGAAGACCACTACCAAGGGTGTCTCTCCCCTTTGGCCTTGCATTGGCACCAAGGGTGTTCACCAAGGTGCTTGCCCCGATTCTGGCCCTACTAAGACAGCGTGGCTTCGCTTTCAGGGGCAACTTGGTTGATCTTCTTCTGAGGGTCACTTCAAACTAAATTTAGAAGTGAGAGTGTCTATACCTGTCAGACCCTCCGATACTTGGTTGGGTGCTGAACACTCAGAAGTCAGTATTGAAACCGTCCCAACTCCTAGTGTGTCTAGGGTTGTTTCTGGACTCCTCAGAGGTGTACGTTTCTTTCCCCCTAGGGGAAAGTTGCAGACCCTTTGGGCTGCGGCAGTGGACATCCCAAAATTGGGCTGTCACGCCACTTTTGCAGGCAAGTCCTGGGCCTCATGGTAGCCTCCTTTGAGGTGGTACCATAGGCGCTATTTCACACGAGTGTTACAGAAGGTATCTCTGTCCTGAAGGGTCAAGTGCCCTTCATCCCTGGATTATCAAAATCTGGGTGAGCCACCTAATCAGGACCTCCCTAGTTGGTGGCCGACTTCACCAGCATTCTGTCTGGGAAGTTGTTCCTTCTTTTTACTGGATAGTGGTCACGGCGGATGCCTGTCATCCCGGTTGCAGAGGAGTCTAAAGAGCTCAGTCAACCTGGGTCGTGGGACCCCGGAGGAATCCCATTGCAGATTATTAGCCTGAAATTCGGACGATCTGACTTTGCCTCTCCACATGGTCTCAGAGGCTACAAGGGCGTCCAGTCAGAATCCAGTCGAACAAAAACCACAGTGGTGGCGTAGGTCAATCATCAAGGAGGAACAAGCAGCCCTGCTGCAGCATCGGAGGTCGCTCACCTCCTAAGAGGCTCCCTTACCAGAGGGCAAGCATGCCAGTCGTAAATCTCCTGACTTCTCGATTCAATCGGAAGGTATTGAGGTTTGTGGCCATGTCAAGAGACCTATGGGCAAACACGACAGATGCGTTGATGGCACTGTAGAGTCAGTACCGACTAATCTATGCCTTTCCTCCTCAGAAGCTCCTTCTTCATCTGCTTCACAGACTGGAGGCAGAGAGGATTACAATGGTCCCAATTGCTCTGAATTGGCCTTGGCGTCCTTGGTACACCGATCTAGTGCGTCTGGTAGCAGACGCCTTTTGACACCTACCGTAAGAAGGACCTGCTGTCACTAGATCCCGTACGCCATACTGTTTTTACATTCACTGGCTTGAGGGCATGGCTTGAGAGCCAGGTGATAAGAGACCGGGACCTGTCAGACTCGGTGATCTCTACCATAAGGAGTGCTCGTAAATCATCCCCTAGGAAGATTACCATCGCACTTGGAAGACCTGCATATCCTATTGCGAGGAGATGAGGTGGCATCCGCGTACTTATTGGTTCCAGAGTCCTGCTGTTCTTCAGCAGGGAACGGGCCAAAATTTGTACTTTAAGTACAAATAGGGGGCAGGTATCTGCCCTGGCTGTCTTTCTCAATGACCCTTGGTGGCTCACTCTCTAGTGAGAACGTTTGTACAGTGGGTTCGGCAGGCGGCCCCTCTGGGCCACCCTCCACTACCTCTGTGGGGCTTGTGTAGCAGATGTCCTTTCGGCGTCTACCACTACTAGAGGACCTGCTGGTGGTGTAGGGTCCCATATGTCATCCTGCCTGCAGTCGATGGCTTCAAAGGTATGTCTCAGAAGTGTCTAAGTGTCTCAGAAACCACAGTTTGAGACATCAGGGAAATTCCCTTGTTGACACTTCCTTAGAAAGTGGTCCTTTTGTTGGCTGTTATGCCAGTTAGGACGGGTTTCTGAGCGGGCAGCCTTGTCATACAAGCCTCCCTATCTGATCTTCCACAAGGATAAGGGCAAGGCTCTGGGGTTGCCACACAGTTTTAACATTACGTAATGTAATCCTGTGTATACCTATATTTGCACTGGATTTGGAGTATGTATTGTACCTTATAGCCGTATCTCTATTTAAACTGTAATATAACATTGTATTTTTCAATAAACAACTTTTTTTATATTGTGACTTTGCTACACTATTGCTGCTAAAAAAAAACATCGGGACCCTTTCCATTTTTGTAGGCTTCTTATCTGATCTTCCTAGGGTCTTTCAACCTTCCTCCAAGGAAGACATGTACTGCCATCCTTGTGTCCTCATCCGTAAAATCCTAAGGAGACGACGTGGCATTCTTTGGACATTGGCCAAACTTTGAGAGAATGCTTGTCTAGCACTGCTCGGTTCCGGAGTCCAGGCTCACTGTTTGTTTCAGTGGCTGGTCCCTAGTAGGGCCCAGCGGTTTCGTCGACCACCATCTCTAGATGGATCCGACAGATTGTGATCAGGCTTATGCCATGAAGGGTCAGGCGCCTTTTTCCCGGCGCAGGCGACCCGGGCAAGAGATGCCTCTTGGTTTACGCCAGTTAGCCGGTTTTCTGAGCCGGCAGCCTTGTCATGCAAGGCTCCTTATCTGATCTTCCACAAGGATAGGTGGTGCTGCGTTCACATCCTTCTTCTTCCTAGGGTCGTTCGACCTTCCATCTAGGAAGACATTGTACTGCCATCCTTGTGTCCTCATCCGTCGAATCCTAAGGAAACGACGTTGTAATTTTTGGATGCTGTCTGAGCTCTGAGAGCATCAAGCGTCAGTTTTCACCAGGTGTGTTAGGCGGCGACATGCTCGTCTGTTCACACTTTACCTAAACTTTACAAGTTGATTTGTGTGCATCTTCGGATGCCTCTTTCGGCCGCAAAGTTTTGCAGGCGGCTGTTTAGAGTTGCAACTTCTCCGTTGGAGGAGTACTGTTTTATGTTTGGGGTGAAGTTTACTTTTATGCTGTTACCACCCCTCGTTTTCTTCTTTGACACTGCTTTGGGACGTCCCACTATGTCAATAGAGAAGCTGTGTCGTTCCATGAACGAAAGAGTAAATAGGATTTTTTACTCACCGTAAAATCCTTTTCTCTGAGTTCATGGACCGACACAGCACCCACCCCTCCTTTTAAGTTTGTACTGCTTTTTGACGAACTAATCTGCGGGATGCAGAGTGAGGGGATATGCCCGGGGGGTCCGCCCCCTGGGCGGTACTGTAGAAGGTGTGATGCAACACTTTTTACAAGTTTTCTGCCTAGTCACTCCTAATTAACGGATATTACCCACTATGTCAATAGAGAAGCTGTGTCGGTCCATGAACTCAGAGAAAAGGATTTTACGGTGAGTAAAAAATCCCATTTTGTGCAGGGACTTTTCTAAGCATGGGAAACATGCTCTACTTTACAGGCATACTATAGACACCCCCAGGTACGAAATTTAAAGGAATATTTCACTTTTATTGTTTCACTTTAAGCATTATTAAAATCACTGCTCCCGAAAAAACTTCAGTTTTTAAAACTTTTTTTGCATTGATACATGTCCCCTGGGGCAGGATCCAGGTCCGCAAACAGTTTTTATGACAATAACTTACATTTTTACCTTTAAAATAAGCACTTTTGATTTCTCCAATTGACTTTTAAAGGGTGTTCCGCGGCTTTCGAATTTGCCGCAAACACCCCAAATTGTTCGCTATTTGGCGAACGGACGAACAGCCAATGTTCGACCCGAACATAAAGCTCATCCCTACTGTCAAATGACCAGAGCATTTTTTTGCGATTTAGCACTGCGTCGCTTTAACTGACAATTGCACGGTCATGCGACGTGGCTCCCAAACAAAATTGACGTCCTTTTTTTCCCCACAAATAGAGCTTTCTTTTGGTGGTATTTGATCACCTCTGCGGTTTTTATTTTTTGCGCTATAAACAAAAATAGTAAAACTCGAAAATATTTGAGAAAAAACGGCCTATTCCCAAACAAACAAGCACTCTTGGAGTGGTGAAATTGATTGTATCAATT
Organism: Rana muscosa; assembly: GCA_029206835.1. Lineage (NCBI taxonomy): Eukaryota > Metazoa > Chordata > Amphibia > Anura > Ranidae > Rana > Rana muscosa. Next base: position 432,005,104 of record CM055117.1, read on the forward strand.
AACTCAGCTAAAATAATGGCAACGGTGAATGTAGTCATGTTTGATATATTTGTACGTTTGATACATAGTAATCATATCCCCTCTTAAGTGCCCCTTCTTCGGAGTGAACAACTGTAATCTATGTAATTGATCCTCATAGCTGAAGTCTTTCATGCCCCTTATTATTTTTTTGCCCTTTTGCTGAACACTTTCTTATTCAACAATGCCTTTGCTGAGAATTGGTGACCAAGACATAACTGCATAATGAAGATAATGCAGAACCAGTGTTCTGTAGAGGGTGTAGCAGGGTGACCCTGTGACACTGGGGACACTAATGGTACAGGTGTGTGTTGATTTCAGATGAGAGCCAGAGATAGAGCTCAGGCTCCCACCCCCTTGAGGAAGTCAGTGTGTGAAGGGAGCCATGGGAGGCACTTGAGTGCACCATGGTGCCCAGGTTGGGACAGAGGAAGGCCTGAGCCTGAGAAAAAGTCCATGTAGGACTGAGTAGCTAGAAAGCTGAGGGACAGAAACAGCTAGGAAGCTGTAAGGAAGACGCACAGCTGAGGTGCAGTGTCTGTGCATAAACACTGGGATGTGTTTCATGGAGATACTTGGAGCAGTAAAGCTGCCATAAGAGAGCCAGGAGGCTGAATGCTATGTTTTTGCAGTGATGGTGAGAACCCTATGTGTGAGAAGACATGCCTATGTAAAGTTTTGATGTTCATTTAACCAGTTCCCTACCGAGCCATTGTCAAATGACGTCGGCAGGAACCTTGTCTCCCTCCGGGTGGATGTCATATGGCGTCCTGGCTGGGCTTCCCGGCTGCTAGGGGGCGCGCGCCCGTGGCGTCGCTCTGGACCCGGTGCGCCTGCCTGGCGGCTGCGATGTCCGCCGGGCACCCGCAATTGCCCTTGATCACTCACTAGGGAACATATTTAACCCCTTCAGCACCCCCTAGTGTTAACCCCTTCCCTGCCAGTCACATTTACACAGTAATCAGTGCAGTTTTATAGCACTAATCGCTGTATAAATGTGAATGGTCCCAAAAATGTGTCAAGAGTGTCCGATATGTCCGTCGCAATGTCACGGTCACAATAAAAATCGCAGATCGCTACCATTACTAGTAAAAAAATAAAAATGCAATAAAACTATCCCCTATTTTTTAGACGCTATAACTTTTGCGTAAACCAATCCATATACGCTTATTGTGATTTTTTTTTTACCAAAAATATGTAGAAGAATAAATATCGGCCTAAACTAAGAAAAACATTTATTATTTTTTTTTAAATGTGATATATTTTAAATCAAAAAGTAAAAAATATTGTGTTTTTTTTCAAAATTTTCGCTCTTCTTTTGTTAATAGCGCAAAAAATAAAAAACGCAGAGGTGATCAAATACCACCAAACGAAAGCTCTATTTGTGGGAAAAAAACCATAAAGATTTAATTTGGGTACAGTGTTGCATGACTGCGCAATTGTCATTCAAAATGCGACAGCGCTGAAAACTAAAAATTGGTCTGGGCAGGAAGGGGGTGAAAATGCCCTGTATTGAAGTGGTTAAATATAAAATGGGCAGGAAAGCCATGAAAAGTATATCTGGCATGGAGTACACTCACTGTTTCGGCACTATCATTGAGCTAAGAAACCCTGACGTGTCACAATAGGTGGAGAATGTGGGCAAAAATGGCACAGACTGTGTGTTCTGCTGTGTGCAGCAGCTGATGTGATTGCAGTTACGTTTGCATGGAAAAAAAAATTGTCTCTCAAGTCTTAAAGAGACAGTACACCAGATTTTGCTGAGTTAAAAGGAACTGTGCTAAAAAATGTTGTGTGCCAGACTGCAGAGATGGGGTGGCCAAAATGCAAAAAGGAAGCAAGATATGCCGAGATGTGAGAGTCTGTTACGGATGGAGCCAGTTCTACACAAGCAAGAGAGTCCACCAGTGTGTGAATCTCCTGTCGACTGGTGCAAGAGGCATCTGGCTGCATTAGGGCAAATGGAAAACTAAAGCAAGCCATCACTCAGTGCAAGGAGTGAGCAGATGGGTGTTGTTGGCACTACCATCAAGCTAAGAAACCCTGATGTGTCATATAGAGTATTTTGCTAACTTTGTTAGCTGCTGCTCGATATTGCATGCTATTGCTATTGCAAAGTCTGCAAGCACTCTTAGATCCTTTTCCATTGGGGGATTCAGGAATTTAGGATTTTTTAAACAGCTGGGACATCAAAAAACAGCCAAACTGGGGAATGGGTTACAACCACTGAGAGAGCCAACAGATATGAAGCTCATACCACAAAAGTGTATCTAAAAGAATCATCTGAAACAAAGCTAGATGAAGAAAGAGACAACCCAAATATGGATATTGTCATGACCAGGGTAAGGTACTGAGGTTCAACGGCTTGCTCCAGACTAGGAAACATAAGCACTGCCAAGGGGAAACTAACCAAAAGGTCAATTTGTCAGATTGAGGCGCAACTGTACACGAGAAAATTACTTTGTCACAATCTCAATTATTAGCAACTAGATTTAATGAGAAGGGGTATAGTAAGGAGTCTCTGAATAGTGCAATAGAGACAGTGCGTAATTATGACAGATCAGTACTCACAGCTGATAAAGTAAAAGAGGCCAGTTCTAGTATCTCCAATTTTAAGATGATTTTGGATTACAATGTGCATCACAAAAAATTAGAAAAAATTGTATCCAATAATTGGTCTATCTTAAAGCAAGACAAGACATTGGGCCCCCTGCTTCCTGATCATTAGGGATGAGCTTCGTGTTCGAGTCGAACATACGTTCGACTCGAACATCGGCTGTTCGATCGTTCGACGAAGATCGAACGATTTGGGCCGTTCGCGCCAAATTCGAGTGACGCGAACGGCCCACAATGCACTACGCCATCGCAGTGTCATCCAGGCGCTGTGATTGGCCAAGCATGCACTGTGACCCCGCATGCTTGGCCAATCACAGCGCCGTCAGCGAGGAGAGCAATGATTGGCCACAGGCAGGATGCCTGTGGCCAATTATTGCTGAGGGTGTTTAGTACACGCCCCACACTATAAAAGGCCGCCAGCACGGCGGCCTAGTGTAGTGTGTTCCGGAGCAGGGATAGAGCAGCATAGGCAGGGACAGTGACTTTTATTTCTTTCTTGCTTAACCTGGATTCCTTTAGTTTAGGGAAAGAGAAGGATAGGTAGGGAGAGTGTCAGTGTGTTTTGTGCTTGTGCTATATTGTGCTTAAAAAAAACATTTTTTCTAGGGACAGAAAACTGTAGGTAGGGAGAGTGTGTCAGTTTCTTTCACTGTCAAAGTCCTTGTTTCCAGGGACCTGGAAGGACAGTGAGTGAATTCTCCTTGTGCTAAATTGTGCTTAAAAAAAAAAAAATTTCTAGGGACAGAAAACTGTAGGTAGGGAGAGTGTGTCAGTTTCTTTCACTGTCAAAGTCCTTGTTTCCAGGGACCTGGAAGGACAGTGAGTGAATTCTCCTTGTGCTAAATTGTGCTTAAAAAAAACATTTTTTCTAGGGACAGAAAACTGTAGGTAGGGAGAGTGTGTCAGTTTCTTTCACTGTCAAAGTCCTTGTTTCCAGGGACCTGGAAGGACAGTGAGTGAATTCTCCTTGTGCTAAATTGTGCTTAAAAAAAACATTTTTTCTAGGGACAGAAAACTGTAGGTAGGGAGAGTGTGTCAGTTTCTTTCACTGTCAAAGTCCTTGTTTCCAGGGACCTGGAAGGACAGTGAGTGAATTCTCCTTGTGCTAAATTGTGCTTAAAAAAAACATTTTTTCTAGGGACAGAAAACTGTAGGTAGGGAGAGTGTGTCAGTTTCTTTCACTGTCAAAGTCCTTGTTTCCAGGGACCTGGAAGGACAGTGAGTGAATTCTCCTTGTGCTAAATTGTGCTTAAAAAAAACATTTTTTCTAGGGACAGAAAACTGTAGGTAGGGAGAGTGTGTCAGTTTCTTTCACTGTCAAAGTCCTTGTTTCCAGGGACCTGGAAGGACAGTGAGTGAATTCTCCTTGTGCTAAATTGTGCTTAAAAAAAACATTTTTTCTAGGGACAGAAAACTGTAGGTAGGGAGAGTGTGTCAGTTTCTTTCACTGTCAAAGTCCTTGTTTCCAGGGACCTGGAAGGACAGTGAGTGAATTCTCCTTGTGCTAAATTGTGCTTAAAAAAAACATTTTTTCTAGGGACAGAAAACTGTAGGTAGGGAGAGTGTGTCAGTTTCTTTCACTGTCAAAGTCCTTGTTTCCAGGGACCTGGAAGGACAGTGAGTGAATTCTCCTTGTGCTAAATTGTGCTTAAAAAAAACATTTTTTCTAGGGACAGAAAACTGTAGGTAGGGAGAGTGTGTCAGTTTCTTTCACTGTCAAAGTCCTTGTTTCCAGGGACCTGGAAGGACAGTGAGTGAATTCTCCTTGTGCTAAATTGTGCTTAAAAAAAACATTTTTTCTAGGGACAGAAAACTGTAGGTAGGGAGAGTGTGTCAGTTTCTTTCACTGTCAAAGTCCTTGTTTCCAGGGACCTGGAAGGACAGTGAGTGAATTCTCCTTGTGCTAAATTGTGCTTAAAAAAAAAAAAAATTATAGGGACAGAAAACTGTAGGTAGGGAGAGTGTGTCAGTTTCTTTCACTGTCAAAGTCCTTGTTTCCAGGGACCTGGAAGGACAGTGAGTGAATTCTCCTTGTGCTATATTGTGCTTAAAAAAAACATTTTTTCTAGGGACAGAAAACTGTAGGTAGGGAGAGTGTGTCAGTTTCTTTCACTGTCAAAGTCCTTGTTTCCAGGGACCTGGAAGGACAGTGAGTGAATTCTCCTTGTGCTAAATTGTGCTTAAAAAAAACATTTTTTCTAGGGACAGAAAACTGTAGGTAGGGAGAGTGTGTCAGTTTCTTTCACTGTCAAAGTCCTTGTTTCCAGGGACCTGGAAGGACAGTGAGTGAATTCTCCTTGTGCTAAATTGTGCTTAAAAAAAACATTTTTTCTAGGGACAGAAAACTGTAGGTAGGGAGAGTGTGTCAGTTTCTTTCACTGTCAAAGTCCTTGTTTCAAGGGACAGAGAAGGACACCTGAAGGTAGCCCTTATTGCTTTTTTCCCATCTCCCTGCAGGCCATCTATTAGAATGTCTGGAAGGCAAACAAGGAGAGGCAGACAGTCAGGAGGCAATAAAAGAGGGCAAGCAGGCTCTGTGTCTGGGGGCAACAGTGCTGGTCGTGGACGCGGTGCATTGTCATCAGCACATGGCCATGGGACACGCTTGTCCTTCTTTTCGGCAGCTGGACATGTTGAGCCACATCATGCCGAAGACTTGGTAGAGTGGATGACCAAGCCCTCCTCCTCCTCCTCATCCTCTCTCACCCAGGCTCAGGGTACTGGAAAAGCAGCTGCCAAAGCGTCCTCTTCCCTGGTATCAATGTCAGACTCATCATCAGTCACTCCTTCCCTAGACCCACCATGTCCTTCTCCTGAGGAGTCCCCCGAACTGTTTGAGCACAGTGTTGGGTACATGCTCCAGGAGGATGCCCAGCGTTTCGAAGGGTCTGATGATGAAACCCAGCTAGAGGAAGGCAGTAGCGTGAGAGCAGACAGAGGGGATGCTCAAGAAGGACACCAATCTGGCAGTCATGTTCCAGCAGCTGCAGCATACTGCCAGATTGGCTCCAGTGATGAGGAGGGAGGTGATGATGAGGTCACTGACTCCACGTGGGTGCCTAATAGGAGAGAGGAGGAGGAGGAGGATGAGGAGGAGGCACATCTCCAACGAGGCAGGATGCCCTTTGGTGGCCAGCGTAAGGGCAGTACACCGACGGAATCACACCGCAGAGCTCCGCCTGTGCAGGGCGCTGCCTCTGCCCGTCATTCAAAAAGTTCTTTGGTGTGGGCCTTTTTTGAGGCTAGTGCATCAGATCGCACAGCTGCTGTTTGCAACATATGTCTCAAGCGTATATCGCGTGGCCAAAACATCAGCCGCTTGGGTACCACATGCCTGACCAGACATATGTTGACCTGCCATGCAGCTCGTTGGCAAGCCTACCTCAAAGACCCACACCAAAGAACAAAGCGGACCTCTCCTTGCACCGCATCAGCTGGGATCTCCAACCCCACTATAACTTCAGTCCTCTCTGAAACATGCACTGAGAGGAATGAAGGTGTAGAATTAGGTGTGTCACAGCCAAGTACTTGCGGCCACTCTGCTAGCAGTACACCGACGTCCGATTCTAGCAGGCAAATTTCCCTGCCCCAGCTGCTGGACCGTCGAAAGAAGTTCACTCCCAGCCATCCACATTCCCAGCGGTTGAATGCTAGCTTGGCTAAATTGCTAGCGCTTCAACTGCTGCCTTTTCAGTTGGTAGACTCGGCCCCCTTCCGTGAGTTTGTGCAATGTGCGGTTCCTCAGTGGCAGGTTCCCAAACGCCACTTTTTCTCACGGAAGGCTATTCCGGCTCTCTACCGGCATGTGGAAGGCAATGTCTTGGCCTCGCTGGACAGGGCGGTCAGCGGTAAGGTGCATATTACCGCTGACTCATGGTCCAGCAGGCATGGACAGGGACGTTACCTTTCTTTCACGGCCCATTGGGTCACTCTTTTGGCAGCTGGGAAGGATGCAGGACAAGGTGCAGTAGTGTTGGAGGTTGTCCCACCGCCACGCCTCCAAAATGCTACTACTGGTTGTGACACACCTCTCTCCTCCACCCCCTCCTCTTCTTCTTCCTCCATGGCCTCTTCCTGTGGTTTGTCCTATGAACCAGCGGTGCTCCGTAGCCGTTCACGGGGCTACGCAAGTACGCAGGCAAAAAGATGCCATGCCGTGCTTGCGCTGGTGTGTTTGGGGGACAGAAGCCACACTGGGGCAGAGGTCCTGTCTGCTCTGCAGGGCCAGGCCGAGAGGTGGTTGACGCCACGCCAGCTTAAGCCAGGAATGGTGGTTTGCGACAATGGCACCAACCTCCTCTCCGCCCTCCGACAGGGACAACTGACCCATGTGCCCTGTGTGGCTCACGTCCTTAACCTGGTGGTGCAGCGGTTCTTGGGCAGGTACCCGGGCTTACAGGATGTCCTGAGGCAGGCCAGGAAAGTCTGTGTGCATTTCCGCAGATCTTATAATGCCAGTGCTCGCCTGGCTGAGCTGCAAAAGGAGTTGAACCTGCCCAAGAACCGCCTTATATGTGACATGCCCACCAGGTGGAACTCAACGTTGGCCATGCTGCAGCGGCTGCACACGCAGCAGAGGGCCATCAATGAGTACCTGTGCGACTACGGCACCAGGACAGGGTCAGGGGAGCTTGGTTTTTTTTCTCCACGCCAGTGGGGCATGATCAGGGATGCATGCACTGTCCTGGCACCATTTGAGGAGGCCACGAGGATGGTGAGCAGTGACAGTGCATGCATCAGTGACACTGTACCTCTTGTCCACCTGTTGGAGCACACGCTGCGTGGAATAATGGACAGGGCACTTGAGGCAGAACAGAGGCAGGAAGAGGAGGACTTCCTTGCCTCTCAAGGCCCCCTTTACCCAGACAGTGTTCCTTCTGTCCCACCCATCGCACAGGAAGAGGAGGAGGAGGAGGAGGAGGAGGATTGTGTCAGCATGGAGGTGGAGGCTGGCACTCAGCATCATCAGCAGCAGTCTTTTAGGGATGATTTACAGTCCCAAGAAACCAGTGGACTTGTACGTGGCTGGGAGGAGGTGGCTGCGGATCATGTCGTCCTTAGTGACCCAGAGGACTCCGGAGCGAATGCCTCAGCAAACCTACGCTGCATGGCCTCCCTGATCCTGCAAAGTCTGCAGGAGGATCCTCGTATTCTTCGGATCAAGGAGAGGGACCATTACTGGCTGGCCACTCTCCTTGATCCACGGTACAAGGGTAAGGTTGCGGACCTTATGTTACCGTCGCAGAGGGAGCAGAGGATGAGACAACTCCGGGAGGCCTTGCAGAAAGGTCTGTGCAACGCGTTCCCAGAGACTGGGAGGTTACAAACTCCTGGTCCTGGACAACGAGTTGCTGAGGCTTCGGCCAGTCAAAGAAGGAGCGGTGGGGAAGGTGGCCGTCTGACCGATGCGTTCAGACAATTCTTTAGTCCGCAGCCCCAAAGTATGATCGGTTCCAGCAACCATCGCCAGCGTCTGATAAACATGGTGCAGGAATATCTAGGGGCAAGGTCAGACTTGGACACCTTCCCCACCGAAAATCCTCTGGCTTACTGGGTCTTGAGGATGGATCACTGGCCAGAGCTTGCACAGTATGCAATTGAGCTACTGGCCTGTCCTGCATCCAGCGTTCTTTCGGAACGCACATTCAGTGCTGCTGGAGGATTTGTCACGGATCACAGGGTGCGCCTGTCCACCGACTCGGTTGATCGACTGACTTTCATCAAGATGAACCAGTCTTGGATCACCACCAGCTACCACACACCTGATGCTGATATAACAGAGTAATTGATTTTAACATGTCACATCCCTTCAAGACTGATGCTGATGCTGAGTGCCTGTGCTGTTATGTTGACTGGCTATCCTCCTCCTCCGAGTCCTCAATGATACGATTGATGATGATAGCTTGGAAGATCATTTTTGTTTATGGGTGCCGCCACCAGTGGCTAAGGCCCAATTTTTCAGCCCCTGTTTTACAGGGGCGTGTAATTACAATTTGTTTAGCAATAATTTGCCATAGGGCTCATTGCTGTGCTCCAAGTACAGTATCTGTGAGGGGTTGGAGTGTTGTGGCACCAGTGCCTAAGGCCCAATTTTTCAGCCCCTGTTTAACAGGGGCGTGTCATTACAATTTTTGAAGCAATACTTTGCAACAGGGCTCATTGCTGTGCTCCAAGTACAGTATCTGTGAGGGGTTGTAGTGTTGTGCCACCAGTGCCTAAGGCCCAATTTTTCAGCCCCTGTTCAACAGGGGCATGCAATTACAATTCTTGATCTAATAATTCACAGCAGGGTCCATTGCTGCACCCACCAAGAGTAACTCTGAGGGCTTACAGTCTTGTGGCAACGCCACCACCACCACCACCACCACGAAAGGCCCAATTTTTCAGCCCCTGTTCAAAAGGGGCATGTAATTACAATTCTTGATCTAATAATTCACAGCAGGGCCCATTGCTGCACCCACCAAGAGTAACTGTCAGGGCTTACAGTGTTGTGGCACCAGCACCACCATCAAAGCCCCAATTTTTACTACCACTGTTCAACAATTATATGTAATTAAAATTCCTGATATAATAGTTGACAGCAGGGCGTTCCAGCACCAACCAAGAGTAACTGAGTGCTTACAGTGTTGTGCCAACACCAACAACTAAGGGGCCTATTTCTGCAGAGTATATACGGCAGGTCCCTACTTTCAAACATCCAACTTACAAACGACTCCTACTTGCAAACGAAAGAAGACAACAGGAAGTGAGAGGAAATCTACCCCTAGAAAGGAAAATTCTCTCCTGTAAGAATAAATATGGGAGAAAGAGGTCTCATCTGTACTGATGCTTTATCAGCAATCCTTGTTTCAAGAAAAACACCACATTTCAAAAACAGTTGTCATTGGGACGGAAAGTGAGGTGAAATGTTCTGAACAGGGGCACAGACAGCAAAACAAATGTTACAGGGGTGATAACCCTTACCTATGTTTCCCAAAAAGTTTAAAAATAGATTTTTGGGCTGGAGCTACACTTCAACAATGTACCTGTTCAAAATTACAAACAGATTCTACATAAGAACAAACCTACAGTCCCTGTCTTGTATGCACCGCCTGTATACGGCTGTTCAGAGTATATAGGGCCTTTTTTATTTTATGTGCGGGGTTCCCCTTAATATCCATACAAGACCCAAAGGGGCTGGTAATGGGCTGGGGTAGGGGGGGGGGTCATGGGGTAGCTATGCCATTTTTCTTAAAGAATTTCATCCATATTACCGGGACCAGACATTACATTAAAGCCGCAAGCAGTTTTAAATGGCTTTTTTTTCCTTTAGAAGTGTCATTTTGTGCAGGGACAGTTCTAAACACGGGAAACACGTGGCACTTCACAGGCATACTTTAGACACCCCCCAGGTACGATATTTAAAGGAATATTTGACTTTTTTTTTTCACTTTATGCATCATTAAAATGACTGCTCCCGAAAAACGACCGTTTTTAAAACTTCTTTTTGCATTGATACATGTCCCCTGGTGCAGAACCCGGGTTCCCAAACCCTATTTATGACAATAACATGCATAATAGTTGTTATAATTAGCACTTTAGAATTCGAACGTTCGCATCCATTGTATTTAATAGGGTTCTAATGTTCGTTCGAACTTTCGGTCCGTTCGCGGGTTCTGGTGCGAACCGAACCCGGGGGTGTTCGGCTCATCACTACTGATCATCCCTCTTTTATATATAAAAAGGCTCCTTCATTACGCGACAGATTGGCACCTGGAGTAGTAGACCCCCCTGTCCATTCTGAAAATAGACTTTTCTCCTTCCTCTCTGGGTTTTATGCATGCAGTCGGTGTACTGCATGCAAACATTCTAAAGGTAACGTTAAAAAACGTAAAGATTTTGTGTCATCAGCCACTAATAAACAGTTTAAAATTGACCAACTTATCACTTGTGATACAATAGGCGTTGTTTACATGCTTGAATGCGAACACGGCCTACAGTATGTAGGCAGAACACCATGGCCCCTACATGTTAGATTGGGCGAGCATGTAAATAATATCAAAAAAGGGTTAAAAACATTTTAAGCTGGTCCATAAACAGAACCCCAGAGGATTAAAATTCTGGGGTATTGAAAGTGTTATAAAACATTGGAGAGGTGGCAATTTTTTAAGGCAGCTCAGTCGGAGGGAATCCCATTGGATTCATCTAACTAAAGTTTTAGTGCCGGGAGGCCTCAATGTCGATTTCGACATAAATTGTTTTATTTCAGATAGATGAATTATATGAATTTTAATTAGTTTTAAATTTTATATATTTAGTTTTGATCTGTGTTGGTATTATATTGTTTGGTTTGTGATGGTGGCGGTATGCGCGGTGAGGCATGGACGCGGGATGACTTATTTGACATGACCCCCTATTTTCTTCCTTGTACATCTGATTTCTTTGTTTTTTAATAGGAGCCATTATAGATATACGGATATTTCTAAATAATATGTGGCTTAATTTCCAGAGTTTTCTTATAGATATGTACATCTTTTTCTATATTAGCGATGGTGCTGTTCAGCTTTGGCCTCTCATATAGGGGCGGATGTGAAGCTTGACTATACAGCAGCATTTGAGCTGCAGTAGAATTCGCTCCTCTGTGAGGGGCTGAATAGAGTAATGATTTCATATAGTAGCGTGGGAGCTGCTTACCATTTGCTCCTCCTATAGGGGCGGATGTGTAGTTGGATTTTTGTATATGAGCGGGTGACTCACGTATCTCCGTCACCGCTGATGAAGTCCCGCCCACTTATCGGGGACGCAACACGTACGGAACGTAAACAGGGATTGTGACGTCACCCGCGTCTATGCTTGCTGTTTGCTGTGTACTACCGCTATCATCACTACCGCTATTCATTGCCGTTTGCTATTGCTGAGCATTGTCTGCTGTGGATCCTTCGCACTGTGGTACAGTGCCAGCTCTTGTAAGTGTATCTTTTTATGTGTTTTTTTAAATAAATTTTATACGGAGAGCACTAGATTCCACTCTATTCTTTTACATATGAACTACGCCTTGGAAGTCCTGTCTGGGTTATCTGATTGACCGGAAACGGAGTTCCTGCTATATTCCCTGGAGTGGGAAATGTCTGTTTGACCTGACTGATCTACTCAGGGGTCTATATGTGAAGGTGAGCTGCCATTGCTGCCACTGGTGGAGGGTTTTCACAGAATCACCTGAATATTGTACTTCTCATCACTTTGGACACTTGTTGGTGGTGTGGAGGGTGCAATCTTTGACCGCTGAAGATTTTGTCCCACTCTGTTTATATATGGACTTCCTTTCAATTTTTTAGACGTTTCTTTATGTTTTGCGCTGCACTGCTGTTTATATATATTTTTATGGTGGGATTTGATTAATTGACCCTCAGTGTACAGCTGCTGTCTATTAGGTTATCTGCGCTGGTTGATTTCTATTATAACAAGGGGAAACTACTGCCTGAAGGAATGATGGGCCTCAATCAGCAAAGTGGAGTATCAACAAATCATCCACCAAAAAACCAGACCAACAACCACACGATCAACAATAAAGAAGTTATATAGAAATATGAAGGTATTGGGACTTTTAAGGTGCAACAACTACACAATATTCAATATAAAAAATATAATTTTATTACAAAAAATATATGAAAAATCATATGTACAAATATACATAAACCATCAAAATAAACATAATAGAGTTTCCAAAGTGCATACAGACAAAATTCTCTACATGTTTCGCCATTTTGTAGGCTTCCTCAGGAGTTTGTCATGCAAATACTGGAAACAAAGAAAGGAAAATAAATACATAATAATATTTACTCAAATTTCAAACTCAAAATTACAAAACAGAATATTTAAAAAAAAAGGATAACTGAAAACCATAACCAGCCCAATGGTTGCTCAAAAGTTAATCTCAAAATTGGATCTATTTATTCAAGGTATAAATGACCTTATTGATATCAGTTGTGAGTACATTACCTGTAAATTTTGATGGTACAATCTAAAAGGAAGAATGACCAGATAGCCAATGAGCTATCCCACACGGGGGCGCCCGTAAGGAGGGGATCATATGGTGTATCATAGAGGGGGAGAAATACTGGCACAGATAACCACCCGGATATTACTAGCACAGGAACAGAGGGCCATCTGGGGGAAATTACAAAGAAAAATCTAATGAAGTCAAATAACAATCTATATATAAGAGTAAAGGCGTCTCCATCTAATTATACGGCACATACCCCATCAGTATTTACCTGTTTATGGCTGTTGATAGTAATTTTTTTTAGAATAGGCAAAAAGGGGGGTAATATCTCCAAAGTACCCCAATCAGTGTCCACTCTAAAGGAAAAAGAATTAGTGGAAATTACTATAAATATATATCAATCCCCTCTAGTTGGTAATCAAAATTTTAGCCATATACTTGCTAGCTGATATATACCTGGTTAATCCAATTGGATAAAGTGTGTCCACATTAGGGCATCTCTGCCGAAAAACTTGTTTTACAAAACCGATCAATCAGTTTACTGAAAAAATATATATAAAATATAAAAACCATTTTAGATTAAAGACCAAGTAAACCAGACAACAGGATAAAAACCAATGTTGCCCGTAAAGAAATCTAGTGCCTAAGTAATTTACCTTTGACTGATATCTAAGAACGTCTTCTCCCCAGGATGTTGGTAATGCTACTGATTTGCAAGGCTGCGATCCAGACTATATACCCCCCTCCCCCTTCCCATTGGACGCACAATGGCGCCAAATCAATGGGCGGAGCGGGCACGTCAGTTCCGACATCCGCCCATCGTCAGATCCGACCCGGAAGTGACAATTCCACCACTGAAAACTGGAGACGTCCGCCGGAAGCGCCACCCCGCTCTTCAGGAGAAAACATCCTGACGAGCTGGACGCACCATAAGACGGATCCGGAAGGGGAAAACATGCCTAAAGTATAGAAAAGGGCAGACTTCCCTTTAAAATCACGGCAGAAATGGCACATTACGATGTTAGAAAAAGAGGGCCAGGATATCCGGTGGGCTTGGTCAGATGGCGCTCACATTGTCTCCCAAAGGAGAACAAAGAGAAACGCCCTGGGCGCCCATATGATCACCAAATCCTCCCCAAAAAAGAAAGGGGAAACGCCACCCTAAAAAAATGTGGTAAACTCCATTGAAATCAATTACATATAATGTAGATTATCAATAATTAAAGGGAGCCCCTATGGAATATAGAAATGGTAGATTCAGTCACCTGTACATAAAGACAAATTTAATAAACAAAAATAAGATAACAAAACAAAATTTTATTTGTTTTGGACAGAGTCTACATATACAGCATAACTATTTTTATCCTACAAAAAGGGTTCGAAACTGATGGACTCATTTAACCCGGGATACATAGTAGCTCTCAAGGTATGTATCCATCTGGTTTCTCGTTGTAGGAGATTTTTGTCCACATCCCCACCTCTTTCATTAAGAGGTATGTATTCTAAAGCAAAGAATTTAATCTTTGACAGATCGAAGGAGTGGAAAAGACCACTATGTCTACTAATAGGAGTCTCCATTTTTTTTCTTTTTCTTTTGAATGAGAGATACATGGTCTCTCATTCTGTGAAAGAAAGGCCTCTTTGTTTTACCAACATAAAAGGCCTTACAATCACAGATCATCAAATAAATAAAGCCAATTGACTGGCAATTGCTAAAGAAATTTGGTCTATACGTGACTCCATTAGGGAGAACTATTTCAGTAGAATCATATATAAACCTGCAAAATTCACAATGACCACATGGGGCCGAACCCTTTCTACTCTCAACCCTCTTGATTTGGAGATGGCTATGAACTAGTTGATCTTTTAAAGACCTAGATTTTCTATAGGTAATTTGGGGAAATGGCTTAATATATTTGGAGATAATCTCATCTGTTGCTAGCAAAGGCCAGAATTTTTCAATAATTTTTCTTACTTTCTGATGTTCACCAGAGAACCTGGTAATTAGTCATACCGATTGGTCAGTAGTTTGAGATTTCTTAGGATGTATTAGATCTTTCCTATTTAAATTTTTTGCTTGTTTGTAAGCTTTTTTGAGGGTTGAACGACTATACCCTCTAGCAATTAGTCGAGATTGGAGGGCAGAAGCCTCCGTCTCGAAATCTACTTCCTTACTACAATTTCTTCGAATTCGTAAGTACTGACTGTATGGGATACTTTGTACCAGAGTCTTGGGATGAGAACTTGTGGCATGCAAGATGGTATTGCCTGAAGAGGGCTTTCTATATAATGAAGAGCCCAAGGTGCCATCAGAATTTAAGTAAATAGAAATATCCAGAAAATTTATCACATTCTGGTCACAAATCATCGTAAATTTGAGATTGAAGGAATTTACAGCTAATGAAGACATAAAGGAGGTTAATTCCTCTAAGGAGCCAGTCCACACAACAAAAATGTCATCGATAAAGCGTCGCCATATCAAGACTTTATCAAAAAACATTTCAAATGATTCCAAAGAAAAAATCTCCCGTTCCCACCCCCCCAGGTACAGATTGGCGTACGATGGGGCACACTTGGTCCCCATCGCAACACCCTGCACCTGGAGGTAGTGGGAACGGTTGAAAACAAAAATATTGTTGGTAAGTATAAACAGCAACAATTCCAAAATGAAATTGATGTAGGGCCTGGCTCCAGGTCCTCTCTCAGAAAGGAAGCCGTCTATAACTTGAATACCCCTAGTGTGGGGGATAGAGTTATAGAGGGCTTCAACGTCTATAGGTACTAGCCATGACCCAGGTGGTACACATAGACCATCCAAGGATCTCAGCAGATCGGCGGTGTCTTGAATGTAGGAACTTAAGGAACCTACATGGGGCCTCAAATAATCGTCTACCAGCTTACTAGCTGGTTCTGTAAGGCAGCCAATCCCTGACACAATCGGACGGCCAGGGGGATTTTCCAAATTTTTGTGCACCTTTGGCAGAGCATAAAACATGGGAAGTCTCGGCTTGTCAATAACCAAGAATTCACACATCTTCTTGTCTATAAGGTTATCACACAATGCCCGATTAATGAGGATACGGTATTTTGTCTCCGCATATTTTACCTGTGCAAAAGGAATAGAGCGATACCAACTTTTATTTGAAAGAAGGTTCATGACCATCTGCTTATATTTGTTTAAATCCATTACCACTATGTTACCTCCTTTATCCGAGGGTTTTATCACTAAATGTTCGTTCTGTTTTAAAGATAACACGGCTTTTTGTTGGGATGGCTTAAGGTTGGTATTTCTTCTAAACCTTTTCCAATTGGTACTCTGTAGTTCCTTTGTAACTTGTTGGGTGAATGCCCAAATGTTGGGGTTTCCTTGGAGAGTAGGAAAGGTCCTGGATTTCGGTTTATATAGATTAGGTGGAGGAAAAATTCTCTCCGTGGGAAACTCATCTACGAGGCCAGACTGGGGTTCCTCAAGGGGGTCATCTAGTGGATTACCTTCTTCCCATAATTCCATTAAATTGTTTATTGCCTGAATCTCCTTAATTGTTTTATTTTGCCAGAGATCTTCCCCCATGGAATCCATGGGAGAACGTTTATAATCCCTGTCAAACATGATCTTAAAAGTAAGTTTTCTCGCAAAGAGATTGACGTCCTTTATAATTTCAAAGGCATCAACCTCCTGATCAGGACAAAAAGTCAGGCCAAGGCCTAAAACCTCCGTCTGATCCGGTGTAAGTAACACCGGATCAGACGGAGGTTTTGGGCCTTGGCCTGACTTTTTGTCCTGATCAGGAGGTTGATGCCTTTGAAATTATAAAGGACGTCAATCTCTTTGCGAGAAAACTTACTTTTAAGATCATGTTTGACAGGGATTATAAACGTTCTCCCATGGATTCCATGGGGGAAGATCTCTGGCAAAATAAAACAATTAAGGAGATTCAGGCAATAAACGATTTAATGGAATTATGGGAAAAAGGTAATCCACTAGATGACCCCCTTGAGGAGCCCCAGTCTGGCCTCGTAGATGAGATTCCCACGGAGAGAATTTTTCCTCCACCTAATCTATATAAACCGAAATCCAGGACCTTTCCTACTCTCCAAGGAAACCCCAACATTTGGGCATTCACCCAACAAGTTACAAAGGAACTACAGAGTACCAATTGGAAAAGGTTTAGAAGAAATACCAACCTTAAGCCATCCCAACAAAAAGCCGTGTTATCTTTAAAACAGAACGAACATTTAGTGATAAAACCCTCGGATAAAGGAGGTAACATAGTGGTAATGGATTTAAACAAATATAAGCAGATGGTCATGAACCTTCTTTCAAATAAAAGTTGGTATCGCTCTATTCCTTTTGCACAGGTAAAATATGTGGAGACAAAATACCGTATCCTCATTAATCGGGCATTTTGTGATAACCTTATAGACAAGAAGACGTGTGAATTCTTGGTTATTGACAAGCCGAGACTTCCCACGTTTTATGCTCTGCCAAAGGTGCACAAAAATTTGGAAAATCCCCCTGGCCGTCCGATTGTGTCAGGGATTGGCTGCCTTACAGAACCAGCTAGTAAGCTGGTAGACGATTATTTGAGGCCCCATGTAGGTTCCTTAAGTTCCTACATTCAAGACACTGCCGATCTGCTGAGATCCTTGGATGGTCTATGTGTACCACCTGGGTCATGGCTAGTAGCTATAGACGTTGAAGCCCTCTATAACTCTATCCCCCACACTAGGGGTATTCAAGTTATAGACGGCTTCCTTTCTGAGAGAGGACCTGGAGCCAGGCCCTACAACAATTTCATTTTGGAATTGTTGCTGTTTATACTTACCAACAATATTTTTGTTTTCGACCGTTCCCACTACCTCCAGGTGCAGGGTGTTGCGATGGGGACCAAGTGTGCCCCATCGTACGCCAATCTGTACCTGGGGGGGTGGGAACGGGAGATTTTTTCTTTGGAATCATTTGAAATGTTTTTTGATAAAGTCTTGATATGGCGACGCTTTATCAATGACATTTTTGTTGTGTGGACTGGCTCCTTAGAGGAATTAACCTCCTTTATGTCTTCATTAGCTGTAAATTCCTTCAATCTCAAATTTACGATGATTTGTGACCAGAATGTGATAAATTTTCTGGATATTTCTATTTACTTAAATTCTGATGGCACCTTGTTCTCTTCATTATATAGAAAGCCCTCTTCAGGCAATACCATCTTGCATGCCACAAGTTCTCATCCCAGGACTCTGGTACAAAGTATCCCATACAGTCAGTACTTACGAATTCGAAGAAATTGTAGTAAGGAAGTAGATTTCAAGACGGAGGCTTCTGCCCTCCAATCTCGACTAATTGCTAGAGGGTATAGTCGTTCAACCCTCAAAAAAGCTTTCAAACGAGCAAAAAATAAAAATAGGAAAGATCTAATACATCCTAAGAAATCTCAAACTACTGACCAATCGGTACGACTAATTACCAGGTTCTCTGGTGAACATCAGAAAGTAAGAAAAATTATTGAAAAATTCTGGCCTTTGCTAGCAACAGATGAGATTATCTCCAAATATATTAAGCCATTTCCCCAAATTACCTATAGAAAATCTAGGTCTTTAAAAGATCAACTAGTTCATAGCCATCTCCAAATCAAGAGGGTTGAGAGTAGAAAGGGTTCGGCCCCATGTGGTCATTGTGAATTTTGCAGGTTTATATATGATTCTACTGAAATAGTTCTCCCTAATGGAGTCACGTATAGACCAAATTTCTTTAGCAATTGCCAGTCAATTGGTGTTATTTATTTGATGATCTGTGATTGTAAGGCCTTTTATGTTGGTAAAACAAAGAGGCCTTTCTTTCACAGAATGAGAGACCATGCATCTCTCATTCAAAAGAAAAAGAAAAAAAATGGAGACTCCTATTAGTAGACATAGTGGTCTTTTCCACTCCTTCGATCTGTCAAAGATTAAATTCTTTGCTTTAGAATACATACCTCTTAATGAAAGAGGTGGGGATGTGGACAAAAATCTCCTACAACGAGAAACCAGATGGATACATACCTTGAGAGCTACTATGTATCCCGGGTTAAATGAGTCCATCAGTTTCAAACCCTTTTTGTAGGATAAAAATAGTTATGCTGTATATGTAGACTCTGTCCAAAACAAATAAAATTTTGTTTTGTTTTGTTATCTTATTTTTGTTTATTAAATTTGTCTTTATGTACAGGTGACTGAATGTACCATTTCTATATTCCATAGGGGCTCCCTTTAATTATTGATAATCTACATTATATGTAATTGATTTCAATGGAGTTTACCACATTTTTTTAGGGTGGCGTTTCCCCTTTCTTTTTTGGGGGGGATTTGGTGATCATATGGGCGCCCAGGGCGTTTCTCTTTGTTCTCCTTTGGGAGACAATGTGAGCGCCATCTGACCAAGCCCACCGGATATCCTGGCCCTCTTTTTCTAACATCGTAATGTGCCATTTCTGCCGTGATTTTAAAGGGAAGTCTGCCCTTTTCTATACTTTAGGCATGTTTTCCCCTTCCGGATCCGTCTTATGGTGCGTCCAGCTCGTCAGGATGTTTTCTCCTGACGAGCGGGGTGGCGCTTCCGGCGGACGTCTCCAGTTTTCAGTGGTGGAATTGTCACTTCCGGGTCGGATCTGACGATGGGCGGATGTCGGAACTGACGTGCCCGCTCCGCCCATTGATTTGGCGCCATTGTGCGTCCAATGGGAAGGGGGAGGGGGATATATAGTCCGGATCGCAGCCTTGCAAATCAGTAGCATGACCAACATCCTGGGGAGAAGACGTTCTTAGATATCAGTCAAAGGTAAATTACTTAGGCACTAGATTTCTTTACGGGCAACATTGGTTTTTATCCTGTTGTCTGGTTTAATTGGTCTTTAATCTAAAATGGTTTTTATATTTTATATATATTTTTTCAGTAAACTGATTGATCGGTTTTGTAAAACAAGTTTTTCGGCAGAGATGCCCTAATGTGGACACACTTTATCCAATTGGATTAACCAGGTATATATCAGCTAGCAAGTATATGGCTAAAATTTTGATTACCAACTAGAGGGGATTGTTATATATTTATAGTAATTTCCACTAATTCTTTTTCCTTTAGAGTGGACACTGATTGGGGTACTTTGGAGATATTACCCCCCTTTTTGCCTATTCTAAAAAAAATTACTATCAACAGCCATAAACAGGTAAATACTGATGGGGTATGTGCCGTATAATTAGATGGAGACGCCTTTACTCTTATATATAGATTGTTATTTGACTTCATTAGATTTTTCTTTGTAATTTCCCCCAGATGGCCCTCTGTTCCTGTGCTAGTAATATCCGGGTGGTTATCTGTGCCAGTATTTCTCCCCCTCTATGATACACCATATGATCCCCTCCTTACGGGCGCCCCCGTGTGGGATAGCTCATTGGCTATCTGGTCATTCTTCCTTTTAGATTGTACCATCAAAATTTACAGGTAATGTACTCACAACTGATATTAATAAGGTCATTTATACCTTGAATAAATAGATCCAATTTTGAGATGAACTTTTGAGCAACCATTGGGCTGGTTATGGTTTTCAGTTATCCTTTTCTTTTTAAATATTCTGTTTTGTAATTTTGAGTTTGAAATTTGAGTAAATATTATTATGTATTTATTTTCCTTTCTTTGTTTCCAGTATTTGCATGACAAACTCCTGAGGAAGCCTACAAAATGGCGAAACATGTAGAGAATTTTGTCTGTATGCACTTTGGAAACTCTATTATGTTTATTTTGATGGTTCATGTATATTTGTACATATGATTTTTCATATATTTTTCGTAATAAAATTATATTTTTTATATTGAATATTGTGTAGTTGTTGCACCTTAAAAGTCCCAATACCTTCATATTTCTATATAGCTTCTTAATGAAGGGATGTGGTGCCTATGAGATACAGGTATTATTTTCAATTTCTCCTTAACAATAAAGAAGTGTTTATTGGGCTAAGCCACAGAGAAAACAAATTCCTAAGGGGTAGTTTGAACAGACATAACATGTCCAATAAAAAAAATACATACCTAACCTTTGACTTCATAAACAGAAAGTTTAAATAGATATAGCATGTTCAGAGAAAAGACCAGAAATGAAAAACTGTACAAATGAGCTCTCCTCTCACCTCTCACCGCATGGCTTCTCTTTCAAATAAGCACTGCAGCACAACTGATTGACTGCCCCTCCCTCTCCCAATCTGAGTTGGGATGGGATTGCAAAAAGCACAAATTTACCAAATTTTTCAAGCTCCTGAGAGG
This sequence comes from Rana muscosa, assembly GCA_029206835.1. Lineage (NCBI taxonomy): Eukaryota > Metazoa > Chordata > Amphibia > Anura > Ranidae > Rana > Rana muscosa. Next base: position 432,026,009 of record CM055117.1, read on the forward strand.
AAAGAGCTCTGGTAGTAATGGGTTTTTTTTTTGTTTTTAAACACAAGTTACTAAAATATTTTATTGCATTGCTTTTGTCAGACTCAGAGTAGGGATGAGCAAATCTGCCTAGATTCAGTTTCATGAATCTTGCTTCAACTTTGTAGTGAACCTCATTAAAATTGATGGTAGGGTTAATCCTCTTATTAAATTCTGACCACCTGTAGGGCTAATAGGTGGCTGATATACATACATATAACTGATGTCAAACAGAAGGTGTGGGAAGCCTGTCACTGCCATCGGGGACATGTACCAATGCCATAATTAAAAATAATACATAAGTAAATGAATTTTAAAAAAAAATCTCTCTGTATACAAAAGTGTCAACTTTCCCTAAGGGATTAATATGGCTGCTGTGAGCCTACCCTTTTATGGAAAGGGGGCTGTGTTATATATTCCTTTAAATGATTGGCTCTTGTGACTCAGTTGACAGAGACAAAGGCTGTCTAATGCATTAGGCCTCATGCACACTGGTTTCTTGTAAACGCTGTTTCTCCTGACAGGAGAAAATCAATGTTATAAACTCAACTAAGCTGCATTTTTTCAAACCAGTTTAGGTGAATTTAGTAGAGTTTAGCAGTGTTTGGATTTTGGGTGTTTATTTAATTGGCTAAAATTTTTGTTTATTCTGGCCATTGAAATAAACGCTGAAGTGCTAAATGCACCTAGTGTTTAGGCATGTTTACATGTATTTGACAGTGACTACTGAAGTGAATGAACAATGTATATGTAAAAGCGCTGCGTAAATTGATGGCGCTTTATAAGTACCTAAACGAAATAAATGAAATTAATTACATGTGTGTAACAACATTCAGCGTTTTTTGTGGTAAAAATTTCCTCTCCTGAACGCGATTTTAGGGAGTCCTGAAAACGTCCTCTAAACTCCCCTACTACTAGACTGCTCAGCACATCCATGTGTGCATGAACACATAGGATAACATTAGGGGAGTTCAAGGGCAGAACAAAAATGCCTAAACTCGCAAAAACATGAGTTCAACAGCAGCACCGTGCATAAGGCCTCATAGGCTGTTTTTGCGGCAGGAATTTGTGATTTTGGGAACTTTGTTAATCTTGGGGATTCACTGGGGTAGATTTACTAAAGGCATAGGTTGTTCACTTTGCAGAGTTTAGTGAATGCGGTGGAGTTTCACGTTGCAATAAAAACTCAGCAATGTGCAAGGAAAATATACATTTTTTTTTCTTTAACGTGATTGGATGATGGAGGTCAGCGGAGCTTTGCCTCATTCACTAAGCACTTGGGAAACTTCCCTTGCAAAGTGAACAACCTATTTGCCTTTAGTAAATTACCCCATTGTGAGCCCATGGTAGCGGTGAATTCAAGCCTTATCCAAAGACAGTACCGTATGTACAGTATATAAGATAGCTATCAGGTTATGTGTTTTAATATCAAATGGGTTGCCTTTATTGTATTTGTTGTATATAGTATAAGGAGAAAATAATTGTAATGATATATTTTTGGGAATTTAGACAACCATTTAATGCATGTTGACTCTGATTTTACTACTGTTTGTTTTATCATAATTCTGAACACGTTTCTGAACAGTCATGTTTCAATGCCATATGAAAGAAATGTCACTATGCTGGGAACATTAACACTAACCACACTGATGACAAGTGAGAAATGCTTAGCATGACACATTCTGTTAGTGTCAAGATATTGATGCAGCTTGTTGAAGCAATTGCTACAAAAAAAAAAAAGCAGTGCAATGCATATTTCCCTCTTACAGAGTAGATACAAAAGAATTCTGAAATCTATTAAAGTTGCCCTGTTGCAATAGAAAATTATTTTAAGTAAGGTATACCTGTAAAAGAAGACAGTATAAATTCACCTTTTTGCTGCCCACACTGCTAAACTCTGTTCTGATGCTGAGAACCCTGCTAGTGAAATCCACACTAAAATTGACATTTCAGGAGTGTTGATCTCCTGCGTCCCCTGCAGCTCTCACTGGTTCCTCCTGATGACCTCCACATCACTACTGTATCCTATAATGGGTGAAGGTCATAAGGAAAAACTGTTGAGAGCTGTGGGGGACCTAGGAGATCAGCACTACATAAAATGTTATTTCTGTTTGCATAGGCGTGCGCACAGGGTATGCCAGGTGTGCCCAGGCACACCCTAATCACCCTGGGAAGCACAGATTTCCCCTACTGCCTAGGCTCCCCCCTCCCATCCCTCGCAGCGCCTCCGGCTTCTCTACTCTCCTCTCCCTCCGGCTGTTGCTGCAGGGATGTTTTAGGATGAGTAGGGGAAGGGGCTGGTAAATATGTAACTTACCGACCTCTTCCCTTTTATCGTGAGTGATTGGTAGTATGTGTTTGAGCTTTGGGGTGCACACCCTAATGCAATAGGCTGCGCACACCTAGGTCTGTTTGGCATTCAGACATCAAATCAGAGTGGGCATCAGAAAAGATGGTAGGTAATTTATTTTAAGGTATGTTTAAACAATTTCCTATACTGACAGGGTCACTTTAACCTTTGCCCTCATTAAGGAAAAAGTATAATGCATTTTCACGGGTTGTGTATATGGAATTATAAAGGCAGTGTTTACTTTTAAACATCGATTTTTAGAAGCAAAACAGCACCAGGCTTTACATAAATAATACAAAAAAAGACTTTAATCTACATGATCAGTAAATCCATCCTAAAAGCAGAGTCGGCCTGCCCAACATATTTACATCTATAGATCTGCTGACCCGCTGCACTCTCTTTGTAGCGGATATCTTGGCTCAGCAACTAAGCAGGGATGCAGATGAGCGATTGCAGTAAAATACATAATTCCTAATCTACAAAGCTCTAAATTTAACACAATAACAAAGATACGGAAGAGCATATCACATCAAACATTATTTAAAGCAGGAATCTACTTTTAGTGCGCTTTCAGTAGCTCACACTACCAGACTCCTTTCTTTTTCTACTCCCCAACTCCTCCAATGTATTGGCCAATTAGATTTTAAGAAACTTCCAATGCAACCCCCCTCCTGTACCTGTTTCTACCAGCTCCCTGCAGCTCTCTTCCAATGAATCCTCACTGCCTACCAGTCCTGAGAGATCCCACATGCCCTCTGGCCCTCTGCTTGGAGGAGGAAAGCTGCAGGAGGCTAAGAGGAGCACAAGAGCAGCTTGCTCCTGAGTCCTACAATAGCCTGCTCCTGAGTCTCACAACTTGCCTGCTCCTGAGTCTCACAACTTGCCTGCTCCTGAACCTCATAACATCACTCCTCACAACCAGGCTGCCAGCCAGCCTGGTTGATTCATAGGAGCAATTAGGCTGGCCATAGACGGTTCGAATCTGGGCCGGTTCAATAGGGACCGGCCTAGATTCAAACTGTGTATGGGCAGGCTGATTGAACCCGAGTTGCTCCATCGATTGACTTGGGTACAACCACCATGTCATATTTTTAATGTGATTATTGTCAGCGGCTCTAGCCGCTACCAATAATCACTGTGTGCTCTCCTGGCAGGGATGGCTCTCCCAGCAATAATCACTGTGTACTCTCCTGGCAGGGATGGCTCTCCCAGCAATAATCACTGTGTACTCTCCTGGCAGGGATGGCTCTCCCAGCAATAATCACTGTGTACTCTCCTGGCAGGGATGGCTCTTCCAGCAATAATGACTGTGTGCTCTCCTGGCAGGGATGGCTCTCCCAGCAATAATCACTGTGTACTCTCCTGGCAGGGATGGCTCTCCCAGCAATAATCACTGTGTGCTCTCCTGGCAGGGATGGCTCTCCCAGCACTAATCACTGTGTGCTCTCCTGGCAGGGATGGCTCTCCCAGCAATAATCACTGTGTGCTCTCCTGGCAGGGATGGCCCTCCCAGCAATAATCACTGTGTGCTCTCCTGGCAGGGATGGCTCTCCCAGCACTAATCACTGTGTGCTCTCCTGGCAGGGATGGCTCTCCCAGCAATAATCACTGTGTGCTCTCCTGGCAGGGATGGCTCTCCCAGCAATAATCACTGTGTGCTCTCCTGGCAGGGATGGCTCTCCCAGCAATAATCACTGTGTGCTCTCCTGGCAGGGATGGCTCTCCCAGCAATAATCACTGTGTACTCTCCTGGCAGGGATGGCTCTCCCAGCAATAATCACTGTGTGCTCTCCTGGCAGGGATGGCTCTCCCAGCAATAATCACTGTGTACTCTCCTGGCAGGGATGGCTCTCCCAGCAATAATCACTGTGTACTCTCCTGCGTGGGACGGAATCCCCCATCAACACTGGCTGTTGAAAAAAATCGCACCACCTGTGGCTGACTTTACTTGCCACACAGAACCCCCCCCCCCCTCTTCCCTGTTTACTTTGCTAATGAGATGAGACTGGGAAGAGTTTTTCTCCTGCTTAGCCTGCTATCTGAGCGCTAACAGGTTACACATTATAGTTAGGACTCATATAGCAGGCGGGCTAAGGAGGAGGTGGCTGCAGCAGCAGAGAAGCTCTTAGGCAGTCTGTCACCCCATCTGTCTGTATCTCCAGCAATGTGATCATGGAAAGGAGTGAGTTCTGTACGGGGAAATGTGATAATGGAAAGGGGTAAGTTCTGAACGGGGAGGGAGTGCTCCTATCAGAATTAAGGCTAGCTAGATGTACTTCTGTAGATGCTGCTTAGGGCACTCTACCCTCATTATCACCTAACCCCCCCATCCTGCAATGTCAACCACCCCCCCCACCCCCCCAGTCACCCAACACACTCTGTCAGCCAGTCCTCCCATTATCTGCCAGAATCCTCCTATTTAGGCAGCCCACCACTGCACTCTCAACCAAACCCCTTTCCTGCACCATCTCTGCAGCCTCAATTCTCTCAGCACCTGCAGTACCCATTTTTTCTCCCAACCCCCTCCTGCAATTTCAACCATATTCCACTCCCAACTATCACTTAACCCTTCCGCAATGTCAGCCAGCCCCCTTATACAACCTGCCCTCACTGTCACCCACACCCCCTGACCGGTTCATCCAGCTACCCTACCTCTAGCATGCTACACTTTCCCACAATCTCAGGAAACCTTCACACTGCACTTTTAACCCCTTTATCTTAGCACCCACCACATCACACCTCCACCTCTTACAAAATCATCAACTCACTATCATTCAACCCTTTCTCTTGCAATTTCATCCAGCCCCCTCCCACTTTTACGCTACACCTTTCCACACTCTCAGGAAACACTCACTTCACTCTAAACCTCTTTATCACTGCACCCACCACATCACACACCCACTTCTTTTAGAAACCACCATGCCTTTGGTCCCATTCTGTCAGCATTTAATGTGCCTGCAGCACTCATCTCAGAACCCACATCACACTTCTCTCACTACCCACCATGCCTGCAACCCCTTTCTCTAACCAACCACCACTGAAAACCATCCTTCTCTAAGTGACTACTGCTCCCGCAGTGATATTTCTCTCTCCATATACCATACCTGCAGTCCCATATCTCTTTACATCCACCATGCCTGCATCCCTCCTTCACTCATCACCCTTCTCTCAGGACCCATTGTGCCTGCAGCCTCCTTTCTCTCAGTATGCAGTGTGCCGGAAGCCCCCTTTCTTTCAGGATCCACTACAACCTGCAATCCCCTTTCTCTCCCTCCACCCCCCCCTATGTTCACCCCTATGTTCACTACCCCAAATACCTGCACTTCCTCCTCCACCACTGCACCTATACCCCACCTCTCATTACTGCACCTTGACATGCCTTCCGCCACTCTCAACAAGACACATGTGATGCCCTTTTCTTATCACTGTTTCGGTGCGAACCCCACCTAATTCTTGTATGTCCCCTCCACACCTTTCATGAATGTACTTGTACCCCCCCCTATCAAGTTCCCACTAAATTCCTATACACACACACACTCCCTCTGCTCAAACTACTGTACCTGCACACTACCCCCCTGCTTTCACTACCAAACCAGCACCCCTAACACCACCTAGCTCCCAACATCATCTGATCCACATAATCCACCCCATCCCCCACTCTCAACACCACACCTGGACACCCAACATTCTCACCACTGTGTCTGAAGTCAACTCTTAGGCCTCGTACACACGGCCGAGAATCTCGTCAGGAAAAAACTTGTCGTTTTTCTTGACGAGATTCTTGGATAAGAAACTTGTCCCGGCCGAGTGTACACACGCTCGATTCAAAGAACCCGCGGTTCTTTGAATGGAGCGAACGTGGTGACGTCATCGACTACGACGATCTTGCTACACCCTACCTATGCCTAGGAAGCTACCGCGCATGCGTCAAAGTCATTTTGAGCATGCGTGGGTTTCCACGGCGACAGGTAAGTGTACACACACACACTTTTCTCGTCGAGAAACATGCCGACGAGAATCTCAACGAGAAAATAGAGAGCAGGTTCTCAATTTTTCTAGTCGAGATTCTTGCCAGTTTTCTTGACGAGAAAACTGAAAGCTGCGTACACACGACCGATTTACTCGGCAAGAAAGCTCTGCCAGCAAGTTTCTTGCTGGTTCTTGCCGAGAAACTCGGTCGTGTGTACGAGGCTTTAAGGCCCATACACACGATCTGACTTTTTGACAACAAACCTCAGACGGACCTGTTTTTGCAGACAATCCGACCGTGTGTATGCTTCATCGGACAAACTTTTTCTCTCTTTCATCGGACAAATGTTCGCTGTGAGAACGGACAAACTTTCTGGCAACAAATATCCAATGGAGCAAATCTGATTGTGTGTACACAAGTCCATTGGACTAAAGTAAAAACACGCATTCTCAGAACCAATGGTAAAGATCAGCCAACAATAGCAGAAGCTGCCCACAGGGTGGAGGTAAAGAGCTGAAAAACCACGTGATTTGGTGAAAGTTTGCTGAAAAAGTCCTGCCGTGTGTATGCATACCAAGTTCACGGGCAACGCCCTTTGGAGCAAAATCCACGGAAAAGTCCATTGGAAGTCCGATCGTGTGTATGAGGCTTTACAACTACACTTGTGCATGCTTCTCATTGCCCTCACTCCCTTGCTGCAGTAAACCTTTATCCCTCCTGTCACAACAAGCCTTTACTACCAGATCTCTCCTGTAGGCCCATCTCTTTCTACAGGCCCCCTTCATTATTGCACACTTTTTCCTGTTCTGTACCCACTTCTCTCCCCATACTCTTAATAAATGCCTTCCCCTTGCAGTTACCATATCACTGCCAGAAACGCATCCTACTCCTTACATCTAATGCTCCTGAACCAAACCCCGCCCCCCATATCCCCCCACACACAGACACATTCTCTCACCACTACACCTTCAACCCCTTCACTATGCGCAAACCACCCCAACCTTCTCCATACTGAAACAGGCACACTTTTGATTATATATATATATATATATATATATATATATATATATATATACAGTATCTCACAAAAGTGAGAACACCCCTCACATTTTTGTACACATTTTTGTACACATTTTAATATATCTTTTCATGTGACAACCCTGAAGAAATGACACTTTGCTACAATTTTGAGTAGTGAGTGTACAGCTTGTATAACAGTGTACATTTGCTGTCCCCTCAAAATAACTCAACCACACAGCCATTTACCTCCCTGGTGGTAATCTCAAGTGTGGCTCGGGGTTACATTTCAGTACCATTAGCGGTAACCCCGAGCCACACTCGGGATTGCATTGCAGAATCCTGGTCCAGGTTACTTACCTTGTCACCAGGATCCTACGATGTCTCCCCGCTGTGTCTGGGGGCTGTGTCCTCCGCCTGATGCTTTGTGGCCGGGCTCCATTTCCTAGGAAAGTCGCAACGCATGGGGGCGGAACCTGACGGCAAATTCAAAAAGTACACAAAATATACAGTACACTGTAATCTTACAGATTACATTACTGTATGAAATCATTTCACATCCCTTTTGTCTCTAATGCTTTGTCCAGTGTCCTGCATGCAGTTTTATATTATATATACTGTTCTTTCTGCCTGGAAACTTGAGATTGTCCATGGCAGCCAAAAAGTGTCCCTTTACGTCAAAAGTAGTTTTAGACCAACTAGAAAATAGCGATAGTAAATAAGAACACTTCATTTTATTATTATTATATTATTATTTTTTATAATTATTTATAGTTATTTATTATATTATAATTTATGATTTTGTGTTTCAAACTTTATCATACCTGGGATGTCTACTACACTCTTGTTTGGACAGATTTAAGTGTGTTATTACTAAGAATTACAGGCCTACAATATAAAATGCCAAATTTCAATGCAAAACAATGTACCGCTTTGAGACGCAAAATGTTTTACATAATCATACCGCCAGGTTGGTTAATGTTTACACCGCTGGAAACAAAAGTGAGTACACCCCTAAGTGAAAATGTCCAAATTGGGCCCAAAGCGTCAATATTTTGTGTGGCAACCATTATTTTCCAGCACTGCCTTAACCTTCTTGGGCATGGAGTTCACCAGAGCTTGCCACTGGAATCCTCTTACACTCCTTTATGAAGGCATCACAGATCTGGTGGATGTTAGAGACCTTGCGCTCCTTCACCTTCCGTTTGAGGATGTCCCACAGATGCTCAATAGAGTTTAGGTCTGGAGACATGCTTGGCCAGTCCATCACCTTTACCCCCAGCTTCTTTAGCAGGGCAGTGGTCATCTTGGAGGTGTGTTTGGGGTCGTTATCATGTTGGAATACTGCCCTGTGGCCCAGTCTCTGAAGGGAGGGGATCATGCTCTGCTTCAGTATGTCACAGTACATGTTGGCATTCATGGTTCCCTCAATGAATTGTAGCTCCCCAGTGCCGGCAGCACCCATGCAGCCCCAGACCATGACACTCCCATCACCATGCTTGACTGTAGGCAAGACACACTTGTCTTAGTACTCCTCACCTCGTTGCCACCACAAACACTTGACACCATCTGAACCAAATAAATTTATCTTCGTCTCATCAGACAACAGGACATGGTTCCAGTAATCCATGTCCCTAACCTGCTTGTCTTCAGCAAACTGTTTGCGGGCTTTCTTGTGCATCATCTTTAGAAGAGGATTCCTTCTGGGATGACAGCCATGCAGACCAATTTGATGCATTGTGCGGCGTATGGTCTGAGCACTGACAGGCTGACCCCCCCACCCCTTCAACCTCTGCAGCAATGCGGGCAGCACTCATACATCTATTTACCAAAGACAACCCCTGGATATGATGCTGAGCATGTGCACTCAACTTCTTTGATCGACCATGGCAAGACTTGTTCTGAGTGGAACCTGTCCTGTTAAACCGCTGTATGGTCTTGGCCACTGTGCTGCAGCTGAGTTTCAGGGTCTTGGCAATCTTCTTATAGCCTAGGCCACCTTTATGTAGAACAACAATTCTTTATTTCATATCCTCAGAGAGTTCTTTGCCATGAGGTGCCATGTTGAACTTCCAGTGACCATGAGAGAGTGAGAGCGATAACACAAAATTTAACACACCTGCTCCTCATTCACACCTGAGACCTTGTAACACTAATGAGTCACATGATACCGGGAGGGAAAATGGCTAATTGGGTCCAATTTGGACATTTTCACTTAGGGGTCATACTCACTTTTGTGTGTTGAGTTTTTTTGAGGGGACAGCAAATTTACGCTGTTATACAAGCTAAGTGTCATTTCTTCAGTGTTGTCACATGAAAAGATATAATAAAATATTTACAAAAATGTGAGGGGTATACCCACTTTTGTGCGATGCTGTGTGTGTGTGTGTATATATATATATATATATATATATATATATATATATATATAAAACACCTTAAAGTCACACTGTCACCTTGCACATTCAGGGCCCTCTTGACCTACTTATACTCACCTTGCTGCCATATTCATGCCTCTTTTTCCACTGCCAGCTGACACAATTAGCCAGTACTTCTGAGTATGGGGGAGCATGAGACTGTGCTCTCCTCTAGCAACCAATCGCTTGGCTCAAGCACTGTCACATTACAAAGGGCGTGATGTCACTGCTCTACTTAGTGTCTGACACCAACCGATTCTGGAATATCTGGTGTAGAAATAATTTATGAGAGAGCAGTGACAATGCATGCACATTTCTGTACATTTTCTCTCTTTAAAACACTGCACATACAGAAAAATACTTGTTGATATGCCAGAAATCCTGACTACCTATAGTGAGCTGAAAACATGGCCTCTGCTGTACTGAAATATCACATTCTGCTGGAGTACAGCACTACTTGATTACAACACAACCTTCCCCTTTTCTCTTTCCCATAACCCATTCATGTTCACACTATCAGTAATTCTCAGTACAAGGAAAGGGAGTGTTGAGAATTTGAGATAAGGAGCGGTATGTGTCAGGTACTGTATATTGTCATGCCAATTGGCTTTAACAGGCAAAGCAATTCCTTGTCAGTCTAGACTAGTGTTTTAATACTCTTGCACTTAGCAATACATTGCACTGTTTAAATGTATTTATTTAGTTAGGTGGGTGCTGTTGTTATCTGTATGTATTTATTGTAATCCACAGAATGTGCTACATTTTACAGAAAACGGAGATGTTAAGGTGAACTGCTATTCCAATTGAGGGAGTAGGTACTTGGAATGTTTGAAGAACCTCCATTGGTGGGTTCAAGAGAATCATTTAATTCTTGTACTAGTGTCCAGAATTGACTTCTGTAGGCTGATGTGTTTGTGCAATGGAAAGGCCTGAGAGAGCCCCTTCAGCATTTTCTGAACATTTTTGTTCTTAGGCATCTCCAAGGGGTTTAACACAAGATCAAGAACACCAAGCCAGTATCTCCATATGGCCTGAATTCAGCTATAACCAACAGTAATGCCTTGTACACACGATCGGATTTCCGATGGAATAAAATCCGATGGACTTGTTTCATCGGAAATTCCGATCGTGTGTCGACCCCATCGGACTTTTTTCCATCGGAGTAAAAAAATAGAACATGTTTTAAATCCGATGGGAAATTCAGATTGTCTGTGTGGAATTCCATCGGAGAAAAATCCACGCATGCTCAGAATCAAGTTGACGCATGCTCGAAAGCATTGAACTTAATTTTTCTCGGCTCATCGTAGTGTTTTACGTCACCGCGTTTTGGACGGTCGGAATTTAGTCTGACAGTGTGTATGCAAGACTGATGGAAGTCAGCTTCATCGGAATTCCGACGGAAAATTCCATCGGATTTTATTCCATCGGAAATCTGATCGTGTGTACAAGGCATTATGGTAAAGAACTTCTCAGGTCATGATATTACTAAGAGGTTTGGAGTGGGTTGGGTTGGTGCAAAACTGCATGAACAAAAAGAATTGTAGTCCTCTAGGTTGGCTTGTTTTCCCTGCATTCATTTCAAGACTTAAGCCCCATACACACCATCAGATTTTCTGCTGATTTTTGTCATCAGATTTACCAAAACCATCTAATATGAGGTCAAACCTTAAGAGTTTCAATTTGTATGCAATTAGGCAGGCCCTTGTACAACATGGTTTTGGTAAATCTGATGACAAAAATCAGCAGAAAATCTGATAGTGTGTATGGGGCTTTAAAGTATATCCAGCCATTTTTTTTTAAGTTTTGGGCACAGAGAGGTAAGCTTAAAACCGCTGTCAGGTTGTACTCCTATCCAGGGCTCAGTTAGAGACATTTACCCTCACTTATTGTCTTAGTGACACGATTTTTACCAGACAGGAGGTGAAGGAAATTTCAAATGGGAAACAGTCAACAACAAAACTGACAAGGGTTCTAGTATTCTTCCACTTAACCTGTTGCTGTTGGAGAATTTTTCTCACTTCCTGCATGGTAAAAATGTGTCACCAGAGCAGGAAGTGAGGGCAAATCTCTCTAGGTGCTTTGTGTAGTAAAACTTAACACAAGTTCTAATATTTCCCCACACCATCCAAAATGAAAACAGGATTGGCTATAGATTCACTTTAATTTTCTATTTTGACCATAGCTAAATACATTTTCAGTGGCCATATTGTAACTCCAAATACAGAAATGTGAATCATTTTCTTGTGGCAGGTACAAAAATTTACAACTCTGTAAGTCTTTTTTCAAACACATAGAAAAATTGTTGATGTTTATTTTGTTAACTAAAAGTATAAATGTTGCGAAAAGTGACATTATGAGTAAGGATGAGCTCCGGCGTGTTCGCACAGCCCACGTGCAGTGCCTGCCAGGAAGTTGGAACTGTGCTGCGCTAATCACAGGCAGTGAGACATTTCCCAATCTCTGCAGCCGCGTACAGTAGGTGCCGCCGATATTGTATTTCTATCGCGCTCCCATCGCCGAGATTCTCGGCGACAGGAGTGCCGAGATCTCGGCAGCAGGGTGGCGACACGTGTCGCGCTCGCTGCAATAGCGAGGAGACGCAACACTGTATTGAGCGGGGATCCGACGCGGATTCCCGCCAATACCAGGCACTGCGTTTGGTATGAATCCTGAGCGGGAACTCCACGCCAATTTTTAAAGAAAAAAGCGGCGTGGGTTCCCCCTCCAGGAGCATACCAGGCCCTTGGGTCTGGTCTGGATTTGAAGGGGAACCCTACGCCGAAAAAACGGCGTGGGGGTCCCCCTCAAGATCCAAACCAGACCCTTATCCGAGGACGCAACCTGGCAGGCCGCAGGGGAAGAGGGGGGGATGAGAGCGGCCCCCCTCCCTCCTGAACCGTACCAGGCCGCATGCCCTCAACATGGGGGGTTTGGTGCTCTGGGGCAGGGGGGCGACCTGCGGCCCCCCCACCCCAGAGCACCCTGCCCCCATGTTGATAAGGACAGGGCCTCTTCCCGACAACCCTGGCCGTTGGTTGTTGGGGTCTGCGGGCGGGGGGCTTATCGGAATCCGGGAGCCCCCTTTAATAAGGGGGCCCCCAGATACCGGCCCCCCCACCCTATGTGAATGAGTATGGGGCACATCGTACCCCTACCCATTCACCTGGTGGAAAACAAAATGGTAATAAAAACACAACACAGTTTTTAAAAGTATTTTATTGCACCGCTCCGGAGGTCTTCTTCCGACTTCGGGGGTCTCCGGTGTCGTCGCCACGCTCTCCGGTTCTTTCTTCCGCCGGGCCTCCGCTAACTTCTTTTTAGCTCTTTTGCTAGCGGAGGCCCGGTCTTCTCCGTCGCCTTCTTCTTCTCCCACTCTCCAGTTCTTCTCCCGCTCTCCGGTTCTTTCTTCCGCCGGGCCTCCGCTAACTTCTTTTTAGCTCTTTTGCTAGCGGAGACCCGGTCTTCTCCGTCGTCTCGTCCGGCTCTCCGTTGTCCTTCTGCCGGCCCCTCCACTAACTTCTTGGTAGCTCTTTTGCTAGTGGAGGAGCCGGTCTTCACCATGTGACTGTGACGTCATGAGAAGCCTATATTAATCTCTGCGGACCGAAGATTTAACATTACAGCGAGAGGAAGCGTCGAGTCAACATCGAGGAGGAGAAGAGGGAAGAAGACGACGACGGGAAGACCGGGTCTCCGCTAGCAAAAGAGCTAAAAAGAAGTTAGCGGAGGCCCGGCAGAAGAAAGAACCGGAGAGCGGGAGAAGAACCGGAGACCGGGAGAAGAAGAAGGCGACGGAGAAGACCGGGCCTCCGCTAGCAAAAGAGCTAAAAAGAAGTTAGCGGAGGCCCGGCGGAAGAAAGAACCGGAGAGCACGGCGACGACACCGGAGACCCCCGAAGTCGGAAGAAGACCTCCGGAGCGGTGCAATAAAATACTTTTAAAAACTGTGTTGTGTTTTTATTACCATTTTTTTTCCACCAGGTGAATGGGTAGGGGTACGATGTACCCCATACTCATTCACATAGGGTGGGGGGGCCGGTATCTGGGGGCCCCCTTATTAAAGGGGGCTCCCGGATTCCGATAAGCCCCCCACCCGCAGACCCCGACAACCAACGGCCAGGGTTGTCGGGAAGAGGCCCTGTCCTCATCAACATGGGGGCAGGGTGCTCTGGGGTGGGGGGGCCGCAGGTCGCCCCCCTGCCCCAGAGCACCAAACCCCCCATGTTGAGGGCATGCGGCCTGGTACGGTTCAGGAGGGAGGGGGGCCGCTCTCGTCCCCCCCTCTTCCCCTGCGGCCTGCCAGGTTGCGTGCTCGGATAAGGGTCTGGTTTGAAACTTGAGGGGGACCCCCACGCCGTTTTTTCGGCGTAGGGTTCCCCTTCAAATCCAGACCAGACCCAAGGGCCTGGTATGCTCCTGGAGGGGGAACCCACGCCGTTTTTTTCTTAAAAAATTGGCGTGGAGTTCCCGCTCAGGATTCATACCAAACGCAGTGCCTGGTATTGGCGGGAATCCACGTCGGATCCCCGCCTATCGGCAATGCGTGTCGCTCATCGTGAAAGGAACATTTTTTCCTTTCCCGATGACGAGACAGCTCGGCGCTGGCTCTCGCGACGAAGCTCATAGGGTGTCAATATCGCCGCTAGAAGCGGCGAGATTGACACAATATCGGCGGCACCTACTGTATTGGGACAATGTCTCACTGAACGTGATTAGCGCAGCGCAGTGCCGACTTCCTGGCAGGGGTCTGCACGTGGGCTGTGCGAACACGCCGGAGATCATCCTTAATTATGAGTTTGGAACAAGTAATGATATCTATTAGGGATGAGCCGAACACCCCCCAGTTCGGTTTGCATCAGAACATGTGAAAAGGCAATAAATTAGTTCGAAAATCCGAACACCGTTAAAGTGGGACCCGAACATGAAAAATCTAAAGTGCTAATTATAAAGGCTTATATGCAAGTTATTGTCATAAAAAGTGTTTGGGGACCCGGGTCCTGCCCCAGGGGACATGTATCAATGCAAAAAACGTTTTAAATACGGACGTTTTTTTCGGGGGCAATAAAAACAATAAAGTGAAACAATAAAAGTGAAATATTCCTTAATAATGAAGTATTGCAACGGGAATCCTGCGTTACATCAGAGGGGGGCGGGGTCTCCCGCACGTAACTGGGAAAGCCCGGGTTTCCCCTTGCGTCAGAGGGGGACGGGGTCAGGTGACGGGTGGCCCCGTCCTCATCTACATAAGACCTGTCAGGCTGCGGCGACGATATTCCCGGGGTGTCTCCGGTGGAGACAGGATGCGCTGCGCTGGACATCTCATTGCTGGAGCCTGGACCTGGATGGAGAGGAGATCATCCACCACTGGACCCCGGAGAGGAGAGCATCCATCGCAGGATATCGACAGCGTTGGAGTGGAGACTGAGAGTGGATTACCACCGCTGGAATCTTTTTTTTTTTTTTTTAATAAAGGACTTATCCCAACGGTGTCCGTGTGTTTTTTTACATTTTTTTTTACACTTTCTTTGTGAAATGGTAGGGGCACAAATGTACCCCTTACCAATTCACATGGGGGGGCCGGGATCTGGGGGTCCCCTTTGTTAAAGGGGTCTTCCATATTTCGATAAGCCCCCCGCCCGCAGACCCCCACAACCACCGGGCAAGGGTTGTGGGGATGAGGCCATTGTCCCCATCAACATGGGGACATGGTGATTTGAGGGGTCACAGACCCCCAAAGCATCCTCCCCATGTTGAGGGCATGTGGCCTGGTACGGTTCAGGAGGGGGGGCGCTCTCTCGCACCCCCTCTTTTCCTGCGGCCTGCCGGGTTGCGTGCTCGGATAAAGGGTCTAGTATGGATTTTTGGGGGGAACTCCATGCCATTTTTTTTAAATTTGGGGTGGAGTTCGCCTTAAAATCCATACCAGACCAGAAGGGCCTGGTAATTGAATTTGGGGGGACCCCCACGCATGTTTTATTATTTTTTTCATCAATGACTTTCAATCACTTTTCTCTGTATTGCAGGGAGCCGACAATTCATTATAGCCGCGAGTACTTTTAAATGACTTTTTTTTCCTTCCGAAATTACACTTTGTGCAGCGACTGTTCTAAGCACGGGAAACAAGCGCTACTTTACAGACGTACTATACACACCCCTTAGGTACGAAATTTTAAGGAATATTTCACTTTTATTGTTTCACTTTAAGCATTATTAAAATCACTGCTCCCGAAAAAACTTCTGTTTTTAAAACTTTTTTTTGCATTGATACATGTCCCCTGGGGCAGGACCCGGGTCCCCAAACACTTTTTATGACAATAACTTGCATATAAGCCTTTAAAATTAGCACTTTAGATTTTTCCCATAGACTTTTACAGGGTGTTCTGCAGCTTTTCGAATTTGCCACAAACACCCCAAATTGTTCACTGTTCGGCGAACGGGTGCACAGGCAACATGAGTTTGACTCGAACTTGAAGCTCATCCCTAATACCTATGTAGCAATGCCAAACCCTCTATGAAACACACAGCATTCTACCAAAAACTCAGTGTTAATGGTAATCTGGAAAAAAATCCTCATAAAAAAGTTCCTGCTTTTGGTAAGAACCTTCTCTTAGACAGTCGAGAATACTATTCTTAGGCTGGCCATACATTATACAATTTTCTTGATCAATTTTCCTTTAGGTTTACTAAAAACCATATACAGTAATATGAGGCCAAACCTAAACAACACTCTTAATTTGTATCTGATCAGGCAGGCCCTTGCACTATATACTTAAAGGTAAATCTAAAGGGAAATTTTACAGTTACTGTATGGCCAACTTAACTCTTAAATGTCAACATACTGTATGTGTATGTGTTACAAGTATAGCCATAATCATTTGTGCCCTGTAGGTTGTAACTCCCATGTTTCTTTTTTAATTTCTTTTTTAACATTTAATAAATCAATATATCTTAATCAGTTACTGACCTTTTGTGCTCTTCTTTTGTCAGCTCTCTGATTTTGATGATAAATCCGGCTGAAATTTGACACGATGACAGGCACTGGAAGTGCAATAACTAGGACCCCACTTAATGAGCAGATAGAGCCAAAGATTTTTCCAGCTATAGTTTTTGGAACCATGTCTCCATACCTGTCCAAACAGTAAGAGATATCAATGGTTATTATTACTGTTGCAAGTACATCTCCCACTAGGCATCAGTAGTCTGGATTTTTGTTTTATTTCTAAATATTATATATGATCATATGTAAGGTGGAATGTTCCCCAATCTTAAAGAACAAGTACACATAGGGGTTGATTTACTAAAACTGGAGAGTGCAAAATTTGCTGGATAGAAACCAAACTGAATTGAACAAGTTGAAGTTAGAAGCTGATTGGGCACCATGCACAGCTGCACCAGATTTTGCACTCCCCGGTAGTGATGAGCCGAACACCCCCGGGTTCGGTTCGCACCAGAACCCGCGAACGGACCGAAAGTTCGAACGAACATTAGAACCCTATTAAATACAATGGATGCGAACGTTCGAATTCTAAAGTGCTAATTATAACAACTATTATGCATGTTATTGTCATAAATAGGGTTTGGGAACCCGGGTTGTGCACCAGGGGACATGTATCAATGCAAAAAGAAGTTTTAAAAACGGTCGTTTTTCGGGAGCAGTCATTTTAATGATGCATAAAGTGAAAAAAAAAAAGTCAAATATTCCTTTAAATATCGTACCTGGGGGGTGTCTAAAGTATGCCTGTGAAGTGCCACGTGTTTCCCGTGTTTAGAACTGTCCCTGCACAAAATGACACTTCTAAAGGAAAAAAAAGCCATTTAAAACTGCTTGCGGCTTTAATGTAATGTCTGGTCCCGGTAATATGGATGAAATTCTTTAAGAAAAATGGCATAGCTACCCCATGACCCCCCCCCTACCCCAGCCCATTACCAGCCCCTTTGGGTCTTGTATGGATATTAAGGGGAACCCCGCACATAAAATAAAAAAGGCCCTATATACTCTGAACAGCCGTATACAGGCGGTGCATACAAGACAGGGACTGTAGGTTTGTTCTTATGTAGAATGTGTTTGTAATTTTGAACAGGTACATTGTTGAAGTGTAGCTCCAGCCCAAAAATCTATTTTTAAACTTTTTGGGAAACATAGGTAAGGGTTATCACCCCTGTAACATTTGTTTTGCTGTCTGTGCCCCTGTTCAGAACATTTCACCTCACTTTCCGTCCCAATGACAACTGTTTTTGAAATGTGGTGTTTTTCTTGAAACAAGGATTGCTGATAAAGCATCAGTACAGATGAGACCCCTTTCTCCCATATTTATTCTTACAGGAGAGAATTTTCCTTTCTAGGGGTAGATTTCCTCTCACTTCCTGTTGTCTTCTTTCGTTTGCAAGTAGGAGTCGTTTGTAAGTTGGATGTTTGAAAGTAGGGACCTGCCGTATATACTCTGCAGAAATAGGCCCCTTAGTTGTTGGTGTTGGCACAACACTGTAAGCACTCAGTTACTCTTGGTTGGTGCTGGAACGCCCTGCTGTCAACTATTATATCAGGAATTTTAATTACATATAATTGTTGAACAGTGGTAGTAAAAATTGGGGCTTTGATGGTGGTGCTGGTGCCACAACACTGTAAGCCCTGACAGTTACTCTTGGTGGGTGCAGCAATGGGCCCTGCTGTGAATTATTAGATCAAGAATTGTAATTACATGCCCCTTTTGAACAGGGGCTGAAAAATTGGGCCTTTCGTGGTGGTGGTGGTGGTGGCGTTGCCACAAGACTGTAAGCCCTCAGAGTTACTCTTGGTGGGTGCAGCAATGGACCCTGCTGTGAATTATTAGATCAAGAATTGTAATTGCATGCCCCTGTTGAACAGGGGCTGAAAAATTGGGCCTTAGGCACTGGTGGCACAACACTACAACCCCTCACAGATACTGTACTTGGAGCACAGCAATGAGCCCTGTTGCAAAGTATTGCTTCAAAAATTGTAATGACACGCCCCTGTTAAACAGGGGCTGAAAAATTGGGCCTTAGGCACTGGTGCCACAACACTCCAACCCCTCACAGATACTGTACTTGGAGCACAGCAATGAGCCCTATGGCAAATTATTGCTAAAAAAATTGTAATTACACGCCCCTGTAAAACAGGGGCTGAAAAATTGGGCCTTAGCCACTGGTGGCGGCACCCATAAACAAAAATGATCTTCCAAGCTATCATCATCAATCGTATCATTGAGGACTCGGAGGAGGAGGATAGCCAGTCAACATAACAGCACAGGCACTCAGCATCAGCATCAGTCTTGAAGGGATGTGACATGTTAAAATCAATTAGTCTGTTATATCAGCATCAGGTGTGTGGTAGCTGGTGGTGATCCAAGACTGGTTCATCTTGATGAAAGTCAGTCGATCAACCGAGTCGGTGGACAGGCGCACCCTGTGATCCGTGACAAATCCTCCAGCAGCACTGAATGTGCGTTCCGAAAGAACGCTGGATGCAGGACAGGCCAGTAGCTCAATTGCATACTGTGCAAGCTCTGGCCAGTGATCCATCCTCAAGACCCAGTAAGCCAGAGGATTTTCGGTGGGAAAGGTGTCCAAGTCTGACCTTGCCCCTAGATATTCCTGCACCATGTTTATCAGACGCTGGCGATGGTTGCTGGAACCGATCATACTTTGGGGCTGCGGACTAAAGAATTGTCTGAACGCATCGGTCAGACGGCCACCTTCCCCACCGCTCCTTCTTTGACTGGCCGAAGCCTCAGCAACTCGTTGTCCAGGACCAGGAGTTTGTAACCTTCCAGTCTCTGGGAACGCGTTGCACAGACCTTTCTGCAAGGCCTCCCGGAGTTGTCTCATCCTCTGCTCCCTCTGCGACGGTAACATAAGGTCCGCAACCTTACCCTTGTACCGTGGATCAAGGAGAGTGGCCAGCCAGTAATGGTCCCTCTCCTTGATCCGAAGAATACGAGGATCCTTCCGCAGACTTTGCAGGATCAGGGAGGCCATGCAGCGTAGGTTTGCTGAGGCATTCGCTCCGGAGTCCTCTGGGTCACTAAGGACGACATGATCCGCAGCCACCTCCTCCCAGCCACGTACAAGTCCACTGGTTTCTTGGGACTGTAAATCATCCCTAAAAGACTGCTGCTGATGATGCTGAGTGCCAGCCTCCACCTCCATGCTGACACAATCCTCCTCCTCCTCCTCCTCCTCCTCCTCCTCTTCCTGTGCGATGGGTGGGACAGAAGGAACACTGTCTGGGTAAAGGGGGCCTTGAGAGGCAAGGAAGTCCTCCTCTTCCTGCCTCTGTTCTGCCTCAAGTGCCCTGTCCATTATTCCACGCAGCGTGTGCTCCAACAGGTGGACAAGAGGTACAGTGTCACTGATGCATGCACTGTCACTGCTCACCATCCTCGTGGCCTCCTCAAATGGTGCCAGGACAGTGCATGCATCCCTGATCATGCCCCACTGGCGTGGAGAAAAAAAACCAAGCTCCCCTGACCCTGTCCTGGTGCCGTAGTCGCACAGGTACTCATTGATGGCCCTCTGCTGCGTGTGCAGCCGCTGCAGCATGGCCAACGTTGAGTTCCACCTGGTGGGCATGTCACATATAAGGCGGTTCTTGGGCAGGTTCAACTCCTTTTGCAGCTCAGCCAGGCGAGCACTGGCATTATAAGATCTGCGGAAATGCACACAGACTTTCCTGGCCTGCCTCAGGACATCCTGTAAGCCCGGGTACCTGCCCAAGAACCGCTGCACCACCAGGTTAAGGACGTGAGCCACACAGGGCACATGGGTCAGTTGTCCCTGTCGGAGGGCGGAGAGGAGGTTGGTGCCATTGTCGCAAACCACCATTCCTGGCTTAAGCTGGCGTGGCGTCAACCACCTCTCGGCCTGGCCCTGCAGAGCAGACAGGACCTCTGCCCCAGTGTGGCTTCTGTCCCCCAAACACACCAGCGCAAGCACGGCATGGCATCTTTTTGCCTGCGTACTTGCGTAGCCCCGTGAACGGCTACGGAGCACCGCTGGTTCATAGGACAAACCACAGGAAGAGGCCATGGAGGAAGAAGAAGAGGAGGGGGTGGAGGAGAGAGGTGTGTCACAACCAGTAGTAGCATTTTGGAGGCGTGGCGGTGGGACAACCTCCAACACTACTGCACCTTGTCCTGCATCCTTCCCAGCTGCCAAAAGAGTGACCCAATGGGCCGTGAAAGAAAGGTAACGTCCCTGTCCATGCCTGCTGGACCATGAGTCAGCGGTAATATGCACCTTACCGCTGACCGCCCTGTCCAGCGAGGCCAAGACATTGCCTTCCACATGCCGGTAGAGAGCCGGAATAGCCTTCCGTGAGAAAAAGTGGCGTTTGGGAACCTGCCACTGAGGAACCGCACATTGCACAAACTCACGGAAGGGGGCCGAGTCTACCAACTGAAAAGGCAGCAGTTGAAGCGCTAGCAATTTAGCCAAGCTAGCATTCAACCGCTGGGCATGTGGATGGCTGGGAGTGAACTTCTTTCGACGGTCCAGCAGCTGGGGCAGGGAAATTTGCCTGCTAGAATCGGACGTCGGTGTACTGCTAGCAGAGTGGCCGCAAGTACTTGGCTGTGACACACCTAATTCTACACCTTCATTCCTCTCAGTGCATGTTTCAGAGAGGACTGAAGTTATAGTGGGGTTGGAGATCCCAGCTGATGCGGTGCAAGGAGAGGTCCGCTTTGTTCTTTGGTGTGGGTCTTTGAGGTAGGCTTGCCAACGAGCTGCATGGCAGGTCAACATATGTCTGGTCAGGCATGTGGTACCCAAGCGGCTGATGTTTTGGCCACGCGATATACGCTTGAGACATATGTTGCAAACAGCAGCTGTGCGATCTGATGCACTAGCCTCAAAAAAGGCCCACACCAAAGAACTTTTTGAATGACGGGCAGAGGCAGCGCCCTGCACAGGCGGAGCTCTGCGGTGTGATTCCGTCGGTGTACTGCCCTTACGCTGGCCACCAAAGGGCATCCTGCCTCGTTGGAGATGTGCCTCCTCCTCATCCTCCTCCTCCTCCTCTCTCCTATTAGGCACCCACGTGGAGTCAGTGACCTCATCATCCCCTCCCTCCTCATCACTGGAGCCAATCTGGCAGTATGCTGCAGCTGCTGGAACATGACTGCCAGATTGGTGTCCTTCTTGAGCATCCCCTCTGTCTGCTCTCACGCTACTGCCTTCCTCTAGCTGGGTTTCATCATCAGACCCTTCGAAACGCTGGGCATCCTCCTGGAGCATGTACCCAACACTGTGCTGAAACAGTTCGGGGGACTCCTCAGGAGGAGGACATGGTGGGTCTAGGGAAGGAGTGACTGATGATTTGTCTGACATTGATACCAGGGAAGACGACGCTTTGGCAGCTGCTTTTCCAGTACCCTGAGCCTGGGTGAGAGAGGATGAGGAGGAGGAGGAGGGCTTGGTCATCCACTCTACCAAGTCTTCGGCATGATGTGGCTCAACATGTCCAGCTGCCGAAAAGAAGGACAAGCGTGTCCCATGGCCATGTGCTGATGACAATGCACCGCGTCCACGACCAGCACTGTTGCCCCCAGACACAGAGCCTGCTTGCCCTCTTTTATTGCCTCCTGACTGTCTGCCTCTCCTTGTTTGCCTTCCAGACATTCTAATAGATGGCCTGCAGGGAGATGGGAAAAAAGCAATAAGGGCTACCTTCAGGTGTCCTTCTCTGTCCCTTGAAACAAGGACTTTCACAGTGAAAGAAACTGACACTCTCCCTACCTACAGTTTTCTGTCCCTAGAATAAATGTTTTTTTTAAGCACAATATAGCACAAGGACAATTCACTCACTGTCCTTACAGGTCCCTGGAAACAAGGACTTGCAGAGTGAAAGAAAAAAAACACTCTCCCTACCTACAGTTTTCTGTCCCTAGAAAAAATGTTTTTTTTAATCACAATATAGCACAAGAACAATTCACTCACTGTCCTTACAGGTCCCTGGAAACAAGGACTTGCAGAGTGAAATAAACTGACACTCTCCCTACCTACAGTTTTCTGTCCCTAGAAAAAATGTTTTTTTTAATCACAATATAGCACAAGGACAATTCACTCACTGTCCTTCCAGGTCCCTGGAAACAAGGACTTGCAGAGTGAAAGAAAAAAAACACTCTCCCTACCTACAGTTTTCTGTCCCTAGAAAAAATGTTTTTTTTAATCACAATATAGCACAAGGACAATTCACTCACTGTCCTTACAGGTCCCTGGAAACAAGGACTTGCAGAGTGAAATAAACTGACACTCTCCCTACCTACAGTTTTCTGTCCCTAGAATAAATGTTTTTTTTAAGCGCAATATAGCACAAGGACAATTCACTCACTGTCCTTCCAGGTCCCTGGAAACAAGGACTTGCAGAGTGAAAGAAAAAAACACTCTCCCTACCTACAGTTTTCTGTCCCTAGAAAAAATGTTTTTTTTAATCACAATATAGCACAAGGACAATTCACTCACTGTCCTTACAGGTCCCTGGAAACAAGGACTTGCAGAGTGAAAGAAAAAAAACACTCTCCCTACCTACAGTTTTCTGTCCCTAGAAAAAATGTTTTTTTTAATCACAATATAGCACAAGGACAATTCACTCACTGTCCTTACAGGTCCCTGGAAACAAGGACTTGCAGAGTGAAATAAACTGACACTCTCCCTACCTACAGTTTTCTGTCCCTAGAATAAATGTTTTTTTTAAGCACAATATAGCACAAGGACAATTCACTCACTGTCCTTACAGGTCCCTGGAAACAAGGACTTGCAGAGTGAAAGAAAAAAAACACTCTCCCTACCTACAGTTTTCTGTCCCTAGAAAAAATGTTTTTTTTAATCACAATATAGCACAAGGACAATTCACTCACTGTCCTTACAGGTCCCTGGAAACAAGGACTTGCAGAGTGAAAGAAAAAAAACACTCTCCCTACCTACAGTTTTCTGTCCCTAGAAAAAATGTTTTTTTTAATCACAATATAGCACAAGGACAATTCACTCACTGTCCTTACAGGTCCCTGGAAACAAGGACTTGCAGAGTGAAATAAACTGACACTCTCCCTACCTACAGTTTTCTGTCCCTAGAATAAATGTTTTTTTTAAGCACAATATAGCACAAGGACAATTCACTCACTGTCCTTACAGGTCCCTGGAAACAAGGACTTGCAGAGTGAAAGAAAAAAAACACTCTCCCTACCTACAGTTTTCTGTCCCTAGAAAAAATGTTTTTTTTAATCACAATATAGCACAAGGACAATTCACTCACTGTCCTTACAGGTCCCTGGAAACAAGGACTTGCAGAGTGAAAGAAAAAAAACACTCTCCCTACCTACAGTTTTCTGTCCCTAGAAAAAATGTTTTTTTTAATCACAATATAGCACAAGGACAATTCACTCACTGTCCTTACAGGTCCCTGGAAACAAGGACTTGCAGAGTGAAATAAACTGACACTCTCCCTACCTACAGTTTTCTGTCCCTAGAATAAATGTTTTTTTTAAGCACAATATAGCACAAGGACAATTCACTCACTGTCCTTCCAGGTCCCTGGAAACAAGGACTTGCAGAGTGAAAGAAAAAAAACACTCTCCCTACCTACAGTTTTCTGTCCCTAGAAAAAATGTTTTTTTTAATCACAATATAGCACAAGGACAATTCACTCACTGTCCTTACAGGTCCCTGGAAACAAGGACTTGCAGAGTGAAATAAACTGACACTCTCCCTACCTACAGTTTTCTGTCCCTAGAATAAATGTTTTTTTAAGCACAATATAGCACAAGGACAATTCACTCACTGTCCTTCCAGGTCCCTGGAAACAAGGACTTGCAGAGTGAAAGAAAAAAAACACTCTCCCTACCTACAGTTTTCTGTCCCTAGAAAAAATGTTTTTTTTAATCACAATATAGCACAAGGACAATTCACTCACTGTCCTTACAGGTCCCTGGAAACAAGGACTTGCAGAGTGAAAGAAAAAAAACACTCTCCCTACCTACAGTTTTCTGTCCCTAGAAAAAATGTTTTTTTTAATCACAATATAGCACAAGGACAATTCACTCACTGTCCTTACAGGTCCCTGGAAACAAGGACTTGCAGAGTGAAATAAACTGACACTCTCCCTACCTACAGTTTTCTGTCCCTAGAATAAATGTTTTTTTTAAGCACAATATAGCACAAGGACAATTCACTCACTGTCCTTACAGGTCCCTGGAAACAAGGACTTGCAGAGTGAAAGAAAAAAAACACTCTCCCTACCTACAGTTTTCTGTCCCTAGAAAAAATGTTTTTTTTAATCACAATATAGCACAAGGACAATTCACTCACTGTCCTTACAGGTCCCTGGAAACAAGGACTTGCAGAGTGAAATAAACTGACACTCTCCCTACCTACAGTTTTCTGTCCCTAGAATAAATGTTTTTTTTAATCACAATATAGCACAAGGACAATTCACTCACTGTCCTTACAGGTCCCTGGAAACAAGGACTTGCAGAGTGAAAGAAAATAAACACTCTCCCTACCTACAGTTTTCTGTCCCTAGAATAAATGTTTTTTTTAAGCACAATATAGCACAAGGACAATTCACTCACTGTCCTTACAGGTCCCTGGAAACAAGGACTTGCAGAGTGAAATAAACTGACACTCTCCCTACCTACAGTTTTCTGTCCCTAGAATTAATGTTTTTTTTAAGCACAATATAGCACAAGGAGAATTCACTCACTGTCCTTCCAGGTCCCTGGAAACAAGGACTTGCAGAGTGAAAGAAAAAAAACACTCTCCCTACCTACAGTTTTCTGTCCCTAGAAAAAATGTTTTTTTTAATCACAATATAGCACAAGGACAATTCACTCACTGTCCTTACAGGTCCCTGGAAACAAGGACTTGCAGAGTGAAATAAACTGACACTCTCCCTACCTACAGTTTTCTGTCCCTAGAATAAATGTTTTTTTTAAGCACAATATAGCACAAGGACAATTCACTCACTGTCCTTCCAGGTCCCTGGAAACAAGGACTTGCAGAGTGAAAGAAAAAAAACACTCTCCCTACCTACAGTTTTCTGTCCCTAGAAAAAATGTTTTTTTTAATCACAATATAGCACAAGGACAATTCACTCACTGTCCTTACAGGTCCCTGGAAACAAGGACTTGCAGAGTGAAATAAACTGACACTCTCCCTACCTACAGTTTTCTGTCCCTAGAATAAATGTTTTTTTTAAGCACAATATAGCACAAGGACAATTCACTCACTGTCCTTCCAGGTCCCTGGAAACAAGGACTTGCAGAGTGAAAGAAAAAAAACACTCTCCCTACCTACAGTTTTCTGTCCCTAGAAAAAATGTTTTTTTTAATCACAATATAGCACAAGGACAATTCACTCACTGTCCTTACAGGTCCCTGGAAACAAGGACTTGCAGAGTGAAATAAACTGACACTCTCCCTACCTACAGTTTTCTGTCCCTAGAATAAATGTTTTTTTTAAGCACAATATAGCACAAGGACAATTCACTCACTGTCCTTACAGGTCCCTGGAAACAAGGACTTGCAGAGTGAAAGAAAAAAAACACTCTCCCTACCTACAGTTTTCTGTCCCTAGAAAAAATGTTTTTTTTAATCACAATATAGCACAAGGACAATTCACTCACTGTCCTTACAGGTCCCTGGAAACAAGGACTTGCAGAGTGAAATAAACTGACACTCTCCCTACCTACAGTTTTCTGTCCCTAGAATAAATGTTTTTTTTAAGCACAATATAGCACAAGGACAATTCACTCACTGTCCTTACAGGTCCCTGGAAACAAGGACTTGCAGAGTGAAAAAAAAAAACACTCTCCCTACCTACAGTTTTCTGTCCCTAGAAAAAATGTTTTTTTTTAAGCACAATATAGCACAAGGACAATTCACTCACTGTCCTTCCAGGTCCCTGGAAACAAGGACTTGCAGAGTGAAAGAAAAAAAACACTCTCCCTACCTACAGTTTTCTGTCCCTAGAAAAAATGTTTTTTTTAATCACAATATAGCACAAGGACAATTCACTCACTGTCCTTACAGGTCCCTGGAAACAAGGACTTGCAGAGTGAAAGAAACTGACACTCTCCCTACCTACAGTTTTCTGTCCCTAGAATAAATGTTTTTTTAAGCACAATATAGCACAAGGACAATTCACTCACTGTCCTTCCAGGTCCCTGGAAACAAGGACTTGCAGAGTGAAAGAAACTGACACTGTCCCTACCTACAGTTTTCTGTCCCTAGAATAAATGTTTTTTTTAAGCACACTATAGCACAAGCACAAAACACACTGACACTCTCCCTACCTATCCTTCTCTTTCCCTAAACTAAAGGAATCCAGGTTAAGCAAGAAAGAAATAACAGTCACTGTCCCTGCCTATGCTGCTCTATCCCTGCTCCGGAACACACTACACTAGGCCGCCGTGCTGGCGGCCTTTTATAGTGTGGGGCGTGTACTAAACACCCTCAGCAATAATTGGCCACAGGCATCCTGCCTGTGGCCAATCATTGCTCTCCTCGCTGCCGGCGCTGTGATTGGCCAAGCATGCGGGGTCACAGTGCATGCTTGGCCAATCACAGCGCCTGGATGACACTGCGATGGCGTAGTGCATTGTGGGCCGTTCGCGTCACTCGAATTTGGCGCGAACGGCCCAAATCGTTCGATCTTCGTCGAACGATCGAACAGCCGATGTTCGAGTCGAACGTATGTTCGACTCGAACACGAAGCTCATCCCTACTCCCCGGTTTTAATAACTCAACCCCATGGTGTTGATGTTTAACGAAGAGTGAATATCGCTTTGATGATGGTGGAGGAACTCCACATGTAGTAACAATAATCAGACAGAGAAAATAGACTTTATTTTAGCTGCTAAACTAGATATAAACAATTATACAACATAGCCTATTTCTTTTTTATGTGACTATATAGGATTTTACATGGTACAATAGTATAATATCACTGGAAGACTGATGCCCCGTACACACGATAGTTTTTACTGTCATTTTTTAAACCAACGTTTTTCTCCTCGTTTTTTTTCATGTTTCCTCTCAAGCCTGCCTTGCGTACACACCATCATTAAAAAAAAACGATCAAGCAAAGCGCAGTGACGTACAGCACGTACGACGGCACTATAAAGGGGAAGTTCCGTTCGAATGGCGCCACCCTTCATGTTAGTAAAGTTTGTTGAGCGACGATTCACGCTTTTCAGTCCGTTACTGTGTAATGAATGTGCTATCTCCATTACGAACGCTAGTTTTACCAGAACGAGCGCTCCCGTCTCATACTTGATTCTGAGCATGCGCGTTTTTTTTCACGTCGTGAAAGCATACACACTATCGTTTTTCACGTCGTTAAAAAAAACGACATGAAAAACGACGTGAAAAAAGAGAGCATGTCCGGAATTTTTAATGGCCGTTTTTCACGTCGTTAAAAATGCTCTGGAGCCTACACACGATCATTTTTAATGGCCATTTTTTAAAATGGCATTTTTAACGGCATGAAAAACGATCGTGTGTATGGGGCATTAGCCTGTGTCAGAAAGCCCAAGTACTCAATGATGTCTTCTCCTGTAAGATACAGATCCTCAGTGGTGCTATAAAGTGCTATAAAAATCATAAGGTGGAACCCCAGTTATATAAATACTTAAAAATGTTGCCTTGTACTTGTGAAAAAAAGGAGCTTCCACTGCAGTACTCACTATATCCCTGGTGCTGTACTCTACAAACGTAATAGTTTGAGGCCCAGCGCTACTTGTCTAAAGGCCCGTACACACGGTCAGACTTTTTGCCAACAAACTTCAAAATGAGCATGTTTTTCAAAAACTTTCGCTGTGCAAACGGACAAACTTTTCGGCAACAAAAGTCCGATGGTGCAAAGTCCTATCGTGTG
The DNA here is from genome assembly GCA_029206835.1 of Rana muscosa. Lineage (NCBI taxonomy): Eukaryota > Metazoa > Chordata > Amphibia > Anura > Ranidae > Rana > Rana muscosa. The sequence goes on from CM055117.1 coordinate 432,054,672, forward strand.
TACAGAAATCCATTGGACTTTTGTCCGAGGTACAAATACGCATGCCCAAAACCAATGTTAAAATCAACCAACAATAGCAGAAGTTGACCAAATGGTGGCGGTAAAGAGCAGAAAGGAGCAGAAAAACCACGTGATGTTGGGAAAGTTTTGGGAAAGTTTGCAGAAAAGTCAGAGCGTGTGTATGCTATGGGTGTGCCCGGCCAACTCCCTTCGGACAAAAATCCACGGAAAAGTTTGTTTGAAGTCCGACCGTGTGAACGAGGCTTAAGGCTGGATTCCCACCTGTAAATTTTTTGTGCTTTTTGCATTTTGTAGATTTGCACTACAGAACTTATTCCATAAGAAACTATGTTAAATGGGCTGTAGTGCAAATCTGAAAAATGCAAAAAGCACTAAAAAGGCATAGGTGTGAATCCATTCTTACAGGTTGAATGATGGCCATTGTCATCCAACCCACTTCCTGTAGGCTCAGGCTGTCGTGGATACACCTGCTAGTAATGCATCATCACACAGCCTGGGTGCACAGTACTTCTTGACTGAGCATGTTCACATGTCATTACATGAGTTCTGCTCAGTCCACCATTGCCTACTGAGTAAAGTGCTGCTAACTATTGATGCTATATAAATCCTATATAATAATACTAACTAAGAAGAGGGAGGACCTGTGACTTCACTGGACTGATCTGAAGACTGCAAGAAAAAAGTCATACAAAACATGTTCTTTAAGTTAAAAAAAGACCCAAAGGAGTTTTCAGGAAGGGAAGTGGGGTGCTGGAGCTATGGTTCTATATTTAGGAACCTAGTGTAATCATTCACTCTGAAGTCAGATCAGATACAAGATGGAGTCTGACTGGTTTCTATGGCCTACTGAATGCTCTTTACTAAGTAATTTTTAACCACTTCAGCCCCAGGAGGTTTTACCCCCTTCATCGCCAGGCCATTTTTTGCGATACGGCACTGCATTACTTTAACGGACAATTTCCCCAAAAATAGAGCTTTCTTTTGGTGATATTTGATCACCTCTGCGTTTTTTCTTTTTTGTGCTAGAAACAAAAAAGTGTAACAATTTTGAAAATATATATATATATTTTTTTTTACATTGTGCTATAAAACATATCCAATAAAAAATGTAAAAAATGAAAGTTCTTTATAAATTTAGGCCAATACATTTTCTGCTACATATTTTTGGTAAAATAAATCCCAATAAGCTTATATTGATTGGTTTGCACAAAAGTTATTGCGTCTGCAAACTTTGGGATATTCTTATGGCATTTTTATTTATTTATTCATTTTACTAGTAATGGTGGTGATCAGCGTTTTTTGTGGGACTGCAACATTGCGGCGGACAAATTGGACACCTAACTGACACTTTTGACACTTTTTTCGGAACCAGTGACATTATTACAGTGATCAGTGATAAAAATATGCACTGTTACTGTACTAATGACACTGGCAGGGAAGAGGTTAACACTAGCAGGGAATGGGGTGCTTGCAAACTGTGTGGGGGATGGACTGACTGGGTGAACACAGAGATCTGTGTTTCTGCTTAGCATGAACACAAGATTACTGTGTTCTCCCCAGTCAGAACGGCATTCTGCCTTGTTTACATAGGCAGATCGCCGTTCTGCCTCTCTGGGGAAAGATTGCGGACCCGCTGATTGGCTCCCCCCCCTTGCCAATTAGCGAGTGCTGATTAGTTCCCCCATTGTTTATTGCATGAAATTACATACAGGTATGCTGTTTTGCGAAATAGAGCCACCCTGCCGCAGTATATCTGTGGTAGGCGGTCTTTAGGTAGTTACTGTAACTGAAGAAACGAGTTTAACCACTTCCAGACCGCCTTCCACACATTTATTGTGGCCTGGTCATGAAGGGGGTAAAACCTTCTGGGGCTGAAGTGGCTAAAGCTTTGTTCACATTTGTACATTGTAGGGGCACACACACTAAGCCCAATTTAACATTTTACTGAAACACATAAAAAACACACACGTTCCTTTTGCAGGCACGCAATGGCACCCCAATGAACCTTGCTAACGTGCTGCATATTTTACCACATGTGCCATGCATTTTGATCTTGCTCAATTTAAAAAAGGGTCATGCATTTATTTTGTACAATTATCATGCATAGGGAAACCCATGGAAATAAATGGGCTGCCCTAAACGCGCACACACCATCGCACCTGCCTAGGAAGGAATAGTAAGCTAAAATACTGTATATTAAATTTTTTGTTTTTGTATTTAGATACACTTTAATGTCAGTCTTTTTCTCATGTGTCTTCCCCAGTTATTTACAAAAACATGACCAAGAGAGGAGGGGGTTTAATGTGCACCTATGCTAAAAACTGCATTGTAGGCTAAGAAACAGTGGTAGATACACCCAGAAGAGACCTACTCTTTAAATATCATTACTAATGCATCTTTAACAGTTTTGAGTAATACGGGGAACTGTTACTGGGCTGTTGCACTCCGTCCCTTAACACAGTGACACAGCCCCTGAATGAACTCATGAAACCTTAAAACACAAATGTAAATCTGAATCCATCCAAAACTTGATGGGATTGTGATGATTCATATATAAGCCTCTCTCAATCTTCCCAGTGTGTTCAAAAGCTTTAATTAAAAAAGACAATGCCTCTAACAGAATAATATTATGCATGCTAATCCTTCTAAGAAGCAGGCAAAATCGATGTCAGAAAGGTTAAATTGGGCTTAGTTTGAAATTTATGAACTGTTAAACCTTTCTACTCTGGAAGTCAACAGTGATTAACTTTTTAAATATTAGTCGGATATATATATGGAAAATGTTGTGGCAAAGGTACAACACTGGTAATTTATGAAGCAAAGTGTTTAATGAACCCCTATTGTAAAAAAAAGTGTTGTACGCTGATAGCTATATGCAATTAACACATGTAACAATTGTATTCAGCACATTCCTTCTGTATTTGTTTTATATTTTAACAGAGGAATTAAATCCTAAAAATTAAAAGGTAGGCGCCTTCACTCATACTGGTATCAGTTTAACAGTTGGACATGGAGAGAAGGTTTCCTGTGGGATTTTTTAGCAGAAAAAATAATTGAAGTCATTATTTAATAAAAAAGTTTTATTCGATGAAAAGGCGCTTGGCCCTCGTAGGTTAAAAATGAGTACATAAATTTATGAGCTCTGGTAATTACAAAGCCAGACACAGTGTATACAAAGATGGTTCACGTCATGTACAAAAGTGGACAAGATGAATAATAAGATCAGATCATACGTCTTGGATGCATATGATGCACAGAAGAGAGCCCCGATGCATTTCGACCCATTAAGGTCTTCCTCAGGGGGGTCTTATATTCCATTGGAATATTAATAAACACATGTTTCAGGATTAAAGCATACTTCAAGCGTCTCCCATTGGTTACAGCAAGTCATAAAGTTAATACATAATATCTTTCATAGTAATCAATATCAGTTAATGGAGGGTCAGTTTAACAGTTTGCCTAATCCTTGTCATTGTCACTGTTTCTGGAGAGCTTGATCCACATAAAGGCATGTGCAACCAATATATAATGAATGCAATAATTACAGTACATGTATAAAGAACATATAGCTTTAAGAATACAGCATGTTTCTCAATAATGGCTCTTTCAGCATGAACATATGCATAAACCAGCCAGGAGGTATATAGGAAGGTTTGTGCATGGTACCAGCTAAATCTTGACGTGAAGAACATGTACATAGTTTGCTACTGTAAATAAATAATAGAGAATAGGGTCTGGTTTCGACACTTGTTGGGTTTACCATCCCAGAGAACCAACAGAAGGTAAGAGGAGGTCTCTCCAAATCAAGAGAAAGTTGTCTCTTAGTTGTCATCAGAATTAAGCCTCGTACCCAGGATCGGATTTCCATCGGACAAAGCGTAGGACTTTTGTCCAAAGGGCTTTGGCCATGAACTTGTCTTGCATACAAACGGCAAAGAATTGTCAGCCAACAAACACAAAACTATGTGGTTTTTCAGCTCTTTAGCGCTTTATGGTTAGCATTGCTTCTGAGCATGCGTGTTTGTACTTTTTTTTTCGACGGACTTGTGTACACACGATCAGATAATCCGACAACACACATTTGTTGTCGAAAACTTTTAAAGCATGCTATCCCACATTTGTTGGCGGAAATTCTGACAACAATTGCATACAAACGGTCGGATTTTCCGACAACAGCCTGCCATCACACTTTTCCCGTTGGAAAGTCCGATCGTGTGTACGGGCCTTTAGTGTCCGCATTGCATGATGTCCTCTCACTTCCTGTTCCTGGAACAACTCAAAAATGTTGATTTGCCATCATTTTCTGCACTTGAGATAATTGTCACCAGAACAAATACTGAGGGCTAATTTCCCTAGTACGGCAGTTAAAACTTGACACTTCTGCATTATATGTACAAAAAAAAAAGAAAAATGTAATCTTATTCTTCTAAGTAAACTAAATCTCCTATATGAGTACCAGCACTCACATTCAACTGCATTTATTAAAAGATACTAGTAGTTGGTTATTTTCAACCGTACTTGATTTGTAGTGTTGAAAATGTTTCAGCCCTCATCCAAGTGGCCTCCTCAATTCTAATGTGTATAGTTGATGAGACTAAAGGGTTCTGAGGATGGGTTATTATGTGGATGAGCAGGCATGATATTTTCGTAAAAATTAACAAAAGCTATTATTATGCATGGCCAGCTGAACATTTCTATTGTTTATGTGCTCCCAAAGTGGGCTCATTTTAGTTTTCTTTGTTTTGCTATCTTAAACTACATGTTTGGAAACCATACATCTTTTCAACCGCACCACCTAAGGGAAGCAGTAAAAATTATTTTACTATGGCAAAGGAGTAACATGAGTGGTGGGATAAGTATCTAAACACTTGGCATTTCCTAAAAATATTTTATGACTACTACATAAAATAGGATTTTGGCTGGTCTATGTATACATGTTTGAATTACAAAAAAATTACAGTGGTTGACAAAGCCTATATAAGAAGAAAATAACAGTACTCTATTACTTTTTTAGGAATTTTTACAAACCGTATAATAAACTATAATGTTTTTTATGATTAGCAATGTGTTAGTGGGTGAGACAAAAGCTGCTCAGTTAATCTGTATGGTAAGTTTTTTTTGGTGCAGAACCTGATCTACTGAAGCAAAGTGCAAGATACAAAGATACAAAGGCATTCAGACAAAAGTGTGTTGAACCATAATATCTAAGATAGGAATTATATACAAGAATAGGAGGATTCATAATGTAATGTTAACACATATACCAATAAGAAGAGAATGTTCAGTAGCATTCAACAAAAGAACAGCACTATGTCGGATCATCAGAACACATACTGGTATAAAATAGGATCAGCTCTCATCCTAACAAAATAATAGCAAAGTAATCCAGCAGCATTAGAAGATAATGGGAATCCATACAGACAAAAGAACTTCTTAAAATCCACTATGGAAACATTCCACCTAACTTGCCCTCAGGGGCTAGATTGTAACTTTAAAATCCTCTGTTATTTGTACGTTTTCCCCGCTTAGAACTTTTACAATGTTCATTTTTTGAAGAGCACAGATACTTTTTGTTTAGTTCTGGCACATTTTGCACCCCTGCCTGACCTGAACATGCATCTTTATATTAGTGCAGATATAAATACCGAAGGTGAAAAGTGTCTTGCTATCGTTATTGGAGAAAACTCTTTAACCACTTGAGACCCGCGCTATAGACGAAAGACATCTGCAGCGCGGCTCTCAAGTGCCGGGTGGACGTCCTGCTGTATTCATTCCCCCTGCGCGCCACTGAGGGCGCGCGCCGGGAACAGCTGTGCCCGCCATGTCACGTGATGCCGATGCGCGTGCCTGGCGGCCGCGATGTCCGCCAGGTACACACGATCGGCTGTTACAGAGGCAGGACGTGGATCTCTGTGTGTAAACACAGAGATCCACGTCCTGTCAGGGAGAGAGGAGACCGATGGTGTGTCCCTTGTACACAAGGACACAGATCGGTCACCTCCCCCAGTCAGTCCACTCCCCCACACAGTAAGAATCATTTCCAGGGAACAAATTTAACCCCTTGATCGCCCCCTAGTGTTAACCCCTTCCCTGCCAGTCACATTTATAAAGTAATCAATGCATATTTATAGCACTGTTCGCTGTATAAATGTGAATGGTCCCAAAATAGTGTCAAAAGTGTCCGATGTGTCCGCCGCAATATCGCAGGCCTGACAAAAATCGCAGATAACCGTCATTACTAGTAAAAAAAAAATATATATAATAAAAATGTCATAAATCTATCCCCTATTTTGTAGGCGCTACAACTTTTGCGCAAACCAATCACTATACGCTTATTGCAATTTTTTTTTACCAAAAATATATAGAAGAATACGTATCAGCCTAAACTGAGAAAAAAAATAGTTAAAAAGAAAATAAAAATGGGATATTGTTATAGCAAAAAGTAAAAAAAATATATTGTGTTTTTTTTCAAAATTTTCTGTCTTTTTTTGTTTATAGCACAAAAAATAAAAACTGCAGAGGTGATCAAATACCACCAAAAGAAAGCTCTATTGGGAAAAAAATGATAAAAATATAATTTGGGTACAGCGTTGTATGACCACGCAATTGTCATTCAAAGTGCGTCAGCGCTGAAAGCTGAAAATTTATCTGGGTACGAAGGGGGTTTAAGTGCCCAGTAAGCAAGTGGTTAAAATTAAATTTTTCAAATAAGCAGCATCAGCATCACCAGCATGTTGAAGTAGTTGCTGTCAGGAAAGCATACAGTGGCTTTTGCAAAACACAACATTTCCCCCCCATAAAATCTAAATAAACACTGTCTCACTATCTGCTGGTTACAAATCCAATGGTGCAATGCCTAATTTATCCAGGCTTTATTGTCATCTAAGCTTGACATGACAAAGAACTATAGAAAACATATAGACATCCTTTTTTTTTTTACAGCACTTGTCATAACTAGTAGATGATTAACTATTTCTGATTATGTAGAGAATTAAGGCAGTAAAACAAAGCTCCTAAAGCTATTTCTTTTCACCCTGGAAGAATGATTGCTTGCAGACCTGGGTGACTGACTGTCTGAAATAGAAACTGTAGCACAGCCATTGAAAAAAATGAAATTTTGTGATGTGTATATGGATGACTGTCAGAATACAAAAGTAAAAACTTGAGCTAAATTTTATGTGTCTGTTTTTTGATGGAGCAGGAAATGGCCTTTACTTTACGCATACAAATGCAATGAAATCCCATTCTTTCCTATGAGGCTGTTTCACATCTAAGTATGCAGCAATTATATCAAACAGTATGAGGAAGTCAAAGACATTTGCGTGTCGGAGAAATAGTCTCGAAGACACGTGAGTTCAGCGATAAACCTTAGCCTGAATGGGTAACATAGCATAACTTACTTAAAAGAAAAATGAGAGAGGAGAGAAAAAAAAAAGAAGAAGAAAAGGGGGGGGGAAGTGTCATCCTACGATCCAACCATCAATAGATTAGAGGAGAAGAGATGTATTAAGGCACAAAACATATACACTCATTTCAATTAATACTCATTACTTTTAAACCATGTCGTCCAAATTTTCCAATTGTTTTAAACTTTTGTCTGTTTCCTCTCCTGCTAGCTAGCAGGGACTCATATACATAATGTGTCTGCGTAGTCATAAGAGCCTCCGATGCATTAGGTGCTCTATCTGCTTTCCACTGTTTAGCGATTAAAGACCTGGCTGCCAGCAGGATATGGGTCACCACTATTCTGAAGTCAGGGGGGAATATGTCAATACCAATATGCAATATTGCCAGGCTGGGTTTGGGACGAGTCAGAATTACAGTAATCTCTGTGATATAGTGGAATATAGAGTTCCAAAAGCTAGTTAAATGCTTGCACGACCAGAACATGTGAAGTAAGTTACCAATCATTCCACAGTTCCTCCAACACAGCGGGGAACCGAGGGAACTGAATTTGGAGAGTCTATAGGGAGTCAGGTACCATCGAAGAGCTATCTTTTGAGACAGATCCCAGTTGTTGACGCAACTAGAGGCACTATAAAGCGATTTCAACGCTTGTTTCCACTGTATATCTGTGATATTAACACCTAGGTCTACTTCCCACTTCTTAAAGGGTTGAGATTTCACAAAGTGCAGTTTATATTGGAAGAGATTGTAGAAAAGGGAGATGCCTTTAGGGGGGGTAGGGTTGGTAGTGTAGAACTTCCAAACTTCTTTTGGTAATACTATCTGGTGTGACTTGAGGGAACCGAGGAAATGGGAGATTTGAGTGTATTTGTACTGGTCAGTAGATGCTAGGGAAAATTTGTCTCATAGGGAAATGAATGGAAGGAGGGGGCTCCCCTGATATAAGTCGTCTATCGTGGTAATCCCCTTGGTCAGCCAGTCAGAGAGGGAGATGTTAGGGATAATTTGAGAGAGGATTGTTATGGGTATGGGAACAGTTACACGTTCAGAGAGAGGGGCTGGAATTTTCCAGAGGTCCCTCCATGCCGCCAGGGAGGCCTGGATAGATAGAGGTAATCCAAGCAAGGAAACAGGTTTCCATATATCAACTAGGAGAAGGAGCCGTAGATTTTTAATATGGCTTAGGGACTGTTCAATGTCATACCATACTGAGTCAGCTGCCAGGTTAAACCAACCTTTAAGTTGTGCTAGGATGGTCGCGCGGAAGTAGTCCTGAATGTCAACCAGGCCCATACCACCCGCCATTCTGTGTTTAACCAGTAGGGCTTTGGAACTTCTAGGTCTTTTAGTACCCCAGATAAATCTTGAGAGTAGGGAATTTAAGTCTTTGAGGTGTGATCTGGGCATAGGAATAGGAAGTGTCCTAAATATATAAAGTATTTGCGGAAGTAGCAGCATTTTAAATGCAGCCAGTTGGCCAGACCAAGACATTTCAATATTGGAGAGTCTCTTGGTGTCTTTGGAAAGTTTGTCAATGAGTGGGACATAATTGGCCTCTGCTAACTGTCGGGGGTCTGTTGTTAATTTTATGCCCAAGTATGTAATATTGGACTTACTCCAAGAGTAAGGGAAGGTTGCCTGATGTCGGTTTTTCAGAAGGGGAGGAATGCCCAGTTCCAGAATGATCGATTTGGTGAGGTTTACTTTATAAAAGGAGATTTTGCTGAAAGCAGTGAGAGTGTCGTGAACATGTTGTAGAGAGGTGGAAGGGGAGGTCAAAAAGAGAATGATGTCGTCTGCAAACAAATTTATATCATGGTGTTTATCATTTATGGGGAGCCCCTTGATGTCCGGATGCGACCTTATCCTCTCCGCGAGTGGTTCAATAAGGAGGTTGAATATCGAGGGAGAGAGGGGACACCCCTGTCTAGTACCATTTGAGATATTAAAAGTATCGGATAATAGGTTGGACGTATAAACTTGAGCGTAAGGAGACGAATAGAGGGCGAGTATGGCCGAAAGAATGGACCCCGTGAAGCCAAATTTTTGCAGAGTATGCCTCATATACCCCCAATGAATCCTGTCGAACGCCTTCTCCACATCCCAAGAGAGGAGCAGAGAAGGCGTCCGACAAGACCTTGCATACTGTATAATCCCTATGACTCTTCTAGTGGCGTCTGACGCCTGTCTTCCAGGAGTAAAGCCGGATTGGTCTGGACCAATGAGAGAGGGGAGAATGGGTAGCAATCTATGTGCCAAAATCTTTGCGTACAATTTGACGTCCGTGTTGAGCAAAGATATTGGCCTCAAGTTTGCCGGAGTAGTGGGTTCCTTACCCGGTTTAGGTATAGTAACCACGTATGCCTTAAGCATCTCCGAGGGGAACGAGGCAGAGGACATCGCATTTACAAACACTGTTCAGAGAGTCGGTAGCAAATTGTCCTGGAATGATTTGTAATAATCATTTGGAAGGCCGTCAGGGCCAGGTGACTTGCCCAATGGAAGCGTTTTGATACTGTTCTTGATCTCAGACTCCATGATAGGCGTATTTAAAGCTTGGAGTTGTAATTGTGTGAGGGAGGGGAGGTTAATTTTGGCTAAGAAGGCCTGAATGTTTTCTTCTGTAGGTTGGGGGGTGTTGGGGTCAGCCTTGAGATTATACAAGGAGGAGTAGTAGTCCGCAAATGAGTTGGCTATCTCTTTGGGATTAAGTATTTTATGCTTGTTCGTCGGGTGGAGAAGAAATTTAATTTTGGACATAGTTCTAGCTGTCTTAAGCCTCTGGGCTAGGAATTTCCCCGCTCTGTTGCCAGAGGAGTAATGGGTTTGTTTAAGGTTTTGAAGATGTTTATCGTATTGTTCAATAAGTAGGAGTCTGAGATCAGAGCGAAGTTGGGAAATTTGTTGGCCTAAATGTATAGCTGCACTGGATTAGTTTTGGGTCTCCAGTGATCTAATATCATTAAGGAGACAATTTAGTCTTTGTGTCCTCTGCCTCTTCTCCCTAGCACAGATCTGAAGAATTATACCTCTGATAAATGCCTTATGGGCACACCATAACATTGCAGGGTCAGATACAGAACCAGTGTTTACATAAAAAAATTGATATAAGCTGTCTGCAATCTTAGCAGCATGAGAGGGCATCTGAAAGACTCGAGCATTAGCATGCCATATGTAGGCAGGGCTGGGAGTGTGCCCCTCCACCACCGTAATTGAAACAGGAGCGTGATCAGACCACGTAATATCATGGATGGTGGAGGAGGACACCACCTGCAAAAGCATTCTATCAACAAGAATCAAATCAATTCTGGAATAGGAGTTATGTCTAGCAGAATGGAAAGTGTAGTCCCGTTCATTAGCATGCTGGCATCTCCACACATCATTAATGTCCTCAGAATAGAGCAAATGTTGAAGATGAGAAGGAGGGCGTTTCACTCTGGAAGAGGAGTCTAGTGTATGATCTACAGTTAAGTTGTGGTCTCCACAGATTATTAGGGATCCTCTCTGGAGCTTGGCAATCCTGCCATAGAGTCTCTTCAAGAAGCGGAATTGGTGCAAGTTTGGCGCATACAAAGTGACGATGGTGAAAGGTTTGTTATTGAGTTCACCAACTAGAATGAGAAATCTACCTTCTGGGTCAATGTGGGTGTCTATGAGGTGGAAGGCAACTGAGTCCTTTATGGCGATCAGGACTCCCCTCTGTTTGGAGGAAGCTGAGGCCAGAAAAATGTGTGGGAAGTTTTTGTGTGAAAACAGAGGGGGGTTGTCTGCTACAAAATGCATCTCTTGGATGCAGAGAACATCAGCCTGGAGCTTGAGTGCTTCTCTCCAGACCGAGGCTCTTTTGGCAGGGTGATTGAGGCCATTCACATTTAAGGAAACTATTTTGAGCTCCATGTGTGCATAAGAGCAGTACCTTATCCTCGTTGAGGGGAAGCTGGATGAGACAAGAATTAGGCAGCAAGCGAAGAATAGTAGGATGGGCATCTCCATATCGGTAGAAGAGGGTTGGATCGATCGCAGGACATAACAGCGGTGAAAAGAAAGAAAATTTGTAAAAAAAAAAGCAAACAAAGTAAAGTATAAAAAGAAAACAACAGTACTGCGGTAAAAAATTTGCTCCAACAAGAGCTTGAGGGCTTCTGCCCATAACATGGAGGGGGGAAGAACAAAAGCAGCAAACTGCTTAATCCAGGACCCATAAACTAGGAATTCACATGTGGGTATCAGGACAGTAGCTTATGTGGTACGTTTCTTGTCGCTTTTCCTGTTTGATACCATTTGCCATTCGTACTGGTTGTTGAGCCTCGCAGGGGGAGAGGAGCTCGCAGGTGCATGATCAGGGAGAATGTCCATCGAACGTAGCAGTGCGAGACCCTCTTCCAGCTCCATGATCACAGTGTTTTTACCATCATGCGTAACAGTAAGTTTAACCGGGTAGCCCCAGCGATACATTGTGGTTGCACAGGGCCTTTGTCACAGGGAGCAAGGTTTTACGCTTTTGCATTGTAAACTGTGAAAGATCCGCAAAGAGCTGAATATGAGCAAACTGCACAGGAGGTTGTTGGGTCTTGTGGAACGTTAGCATGAGTTGTTCCTTTACTTGATAGAAATGCACCCGCATGAGAACATCTCGTGGTATATTATGGGACGGCTTAGGCAGCCTGTGGATGCGGTCCCCCTGCAGTTCCGAGTCAGGAATTGAGGGGAGGTATTGTTTCAACAGGTCATGGGCATATTGTTGGAGTTGTGCGGGGAGTACAGTTTCGGGCCACCTCCCTGATTTTTACGTTGTTCCTCCGTGACCTGTCCTCAAGGTCAGCGACCTTTGCCCTGAGCCAAGCCAATTCATCAGAGTGATCAGAGTGAGCATCAATAAGGGTGTTGTAAGATGCTGTGAATTCCCCCATTTTGTCCTCAACATGAGCTACCCTGCTCCCTAGATCATTCATTTCAGTTTTAAAGTTTTTCATGCAGTGCATCAAATCAGCATGCATGGAACTGCGGCTTGGAGACAAGCATGTCTTTGAGGGTTGTATCAGAGACTGTAGTGGGGAACGCTGTAAATGGATCCACGAGTTCTCTCGTGTCCTCCATTGAATCATGGCCTGTGCTCACCTTGGTGATGTTGTCGTCCAGGCGAGGCTTGGACTTCGCAGGGCTACGGGTCAGATGAGTCGATGCCGGAGAGCGTTGCGATGAGATGGGCTGTAAGGTCGGGCTAGATGTTGCGGACCGCGAGCTGCAGGAGGAGGAAGGAGATGTGTCCTCCATGCCAGCGCCATCTTGGATCGGGCTCCGGCCTTTCGGCAGGTAGAAATTATCCAGTTTCTTTGGCTTGGCCGTCTCTTTTCACTTGCGGGTCATTTCCAGAGTGGTGAAGGAGCTTTAGAGACCGTATGAAGTGAGGTAGAGCGAATGGTATCGCGGTAGTCGTTGGCGGTTCTCGTGCCTGGAGCGGAGCTGTGTGATCACACGTCCATGCAGTTGCGCGGTGGCCACGCCCCCAGTATGCAGTGTATTTCTAAAAAGCATACCAATGCGTGTGAGGTAGACTCTCTGCAAAATGTACCCATGTACCTGAATAAGCTAATACAGTGACAGAGCCTCTCTCTGTCACAGTATAAGTATTTAGGAAAGGGGACCCAGGAGTCTCATTGGGTGCAAATGCGACCTATAAAACTAGCATTTCTCCAGATTCTGTGGTTCTGGATCGGAACGTTCGATCCAGGGTCCAGGTTTTGCTATACGCCTGCAGCCTGGCTCACTACACAGGTGTACAGGGTCATTAGTTTCAGGAGTTAAGTCAGCTTCTATCAGGGGTGTCAGCAGAACCCCAATCCCCAGGCCAGAGGTGGGCCATGCAGCAGGGTGCTGCAACTAAAGGCTAGAGAGCCAAGTGTTCAAGAGAGCTGGATGACACAGTCAAAGGACTGGTAAGAGGAGCAGCAGTGCTGCCAACACATAAGCCAGGTGGCTTTGTATTTTTGTTAATTCATGTTTTGTGGAAGAAACCCCTGCATGGGCATCTGATATATAAGTGAACTTTTCCTTTACTCAATAAAAGTGGGCTGCCATGCCCTAAAATTACAGTTTGGACTGGTACACCTCATTGTAAATGCACCTGCTACTTGAGTTGAATCACCCCAATCTCATAATACCCAATCTAGCAAATAAAAACCTGGCTTAGATTCCACTCCATAAAGCATCCTTAAAAAAATGTAAATACTATTTCTGGGAAGAGTCCAGTATTACCAAGGCAACAATGTTTACAAATCATGCTGCATTGTAAAATATGAGAAAACACGTAGTAACATAAACACATGAAATAAAACCATATTGCCCATTGATGTTAAAAGCAAATTAAGCCTGGCCACTGCTCTTACCCTTTGGGTAATAATATGAAGAGGGACTTTGTTAATAATCTTATGAGAAACAATCATAAATAGAGCTGATACAAAGTCAGCATGTAGGATCAAATGACATATATTCAGTCCCCCAATTGCTGGGGTATGTAACTGAAATATATTCCCGAAGCACTTCACAATTTGTGTTGAAATTAACCAAAATGATCCCACCACAAATAAAGCCAAGACTGGCTCTCCATAATTATTGTTGGATTTAATGAAACAGGAGCCTCAGCCATGGATCGTATATACTTGCACTTGTTGAATGCCACCTCAGGGCCAGAGACTGGAGATCACATCCAAAGGAAACTAAGAAGTCAGAGTGTGTGCCTAAGTGCAAATTACATGTCATGCACTCGGGTGGAAAAGGAAGAATAACTGGCCCTGCCTCACTCAAATTGTAACAACCAATGGACACTGAGTTTCTCATTAATGGAGGAACATCATCCATGGGTTCAGTCCTTATGCAGCATTGTAGGCATGCCCTTCCCTACCAAAACTGCACATGCAGCAATTAGAAAGTAGAAAAACATCAGTAATCTCTTCCAGCCTGGTTTTACTGCTCTCCAAGGGTGCCTACTTAGACTATGGACACTGGATTTTTTTCAGAGTTTAGTTTCATTGTAAAGTCTGGAATTCATAGTATATATATATATATATATATATATGTAGCGATACCTCCAACTAAGAAGGCCGCAGATTTAGTTTGGGCCCTGAAGACAGCTCCGCCAACCCCCGGCAATATGCTCTACCCCCTACTGGCACAGCTAGTACTGACAATAAATTGTATATCTTATACTGTATGAATAACTGAGCATTGAGACAATATTAAATTTAAATAAAGGTAAGATTTTACTTGAGCTATTGGTAAAGAAAAGGGTAACATCAATGACAGTTTACAGAATAATCATTTGTAATGCAGAGCCCAACCACACTAACACACTATAAGGTTAACACATAACAAGTGCGCCACACGGGCGACCGTTAGCTAAGTGCCCTGTGGCGCAGTAACCAAAACACCTTAGAAATCCCACCAGGCCTGGTTCTGATATCTACAACTTAGTCCTTTTTTTCTTCACCGGCAGATCTTTAACGGTGGTGCACATTAATAGAGTACAAACTTTGTAATCCAATGGGGTAGGTAAAGATGGAGTAGAAACTTGACTATGTGAATGGTAGGTTCAGTTCTAACAAGGGGTCTTCAATAAGAGCACTAAGAACAACTCATAGGCCACGGCAGTCTATAGGCCTATATGCAGTAACAGTATATCGTTTGGGCATATGCCCTCTCACCCGCCCGGACTACGATCCCAGTCCGGGAACTTCCACCTGTTGTGTCCTCACACACACACACTCCGTCTCTTCAGCGATCGGGTCCCCGATCCAACAAGGCTGTAGTCGAGCAAAGTCAGATGTCACCCAGGCTCGCAGAGGGGTGGAAGGCTCTTTGGTGCTGCGCAAGGCCTCAGTCTTCAGGCCCTGCACTCTGACACGTCCGCACAGAAGGATCAGTCTCTGAAGTCTCGTGTCCCAAAGAGGCCGAGCCCAGCCTCGCCTCCTCCTTTTATAACCCCTCCCATGAGTCTCTGCGGCGGAACATTGCCGAATGGGGTTCTGGGTAATGTAGTCTCTCTGCATTAAAGGGGAACACCCCGCTACACACTCCCCCCACTTGAACTCTTTGGTCCCCAAAGATAAACCTTAACAAAGACTATGTACAACTTTAGACAATTCTACAAACGATGTTGGCATAGGGAATTCCCACCAAAACTGAGGAGTAGAATTCCCTTGCCCACAGGTCACATTATCATAGGTGGCCTGCCTAGCTGTGCCAGAGAGTGAGCTGGGGTTGCCCTCCACTAAATGGACAGTAGAGGGATCCGGATTTTCAGCATTCCTCCTAGCGGTAACTACAGAATCCTCTGAGCTATTCCCCATTTGTGGGTAGGTCAGCTTCTTAGGAGGCCGGATGACTCTTCGAGCCCTTTGCTCTCTTGGGATTTCTGGCTCTGGTGCCACAGGCTCCTCTTCCTCTGAGCAACCATCATGGGCATCTTCCCAGTAATCTGCTGAAGGACTAGAGGGGATGAACTCTGTGGCTTCTGGGTTCAGTGTTTCATCTGTGGTGTCCTCAGTGATTGGAAGGTCTATGTTAGAAGTTCCTGGAGTTGGGGAAGGCCACAGCCAATTAAGTTCTCCATCCTCATTTTCACTAAGTTGAGAGGCCTCTCCATCTTCATCTCGAGAAGCCTGCGACCGAGTGTTCGGCCTAGGAGTATCCAGGATAGAGGCCGGTTCAGTGGAGTCTCCCACGGGAGGTATTCTAACTGCCTCAGCAAGAGGGAGCAGATGGTTTCGATGCCATGTCTTCAGAGGGCCCACCTTTCCTTCCGGCTTCAACTTGTAGACAGGCAGGCCCGGCAACTTCCTACAGATGACATAAGGTTCAGATCTCCATCTATCTGCAAGTTTGTGCTTCCCAGGGACCCCCAGATTGCGTAACAGTACTCGATCCCCGGGCTGTAGGTCTTGTACCTGGACCTTCAAGTCGAAGTTTCTTTTGTTTCGAGCCCCCCTTTGATCTGAGGCCGCTTGAGCTTGTTCATAGGCTACTTTCAGGCTATGTCTGAGCCTGTCCACATATCCTTTGTGGGATGTGGCTGAGGAATGGTCCAGACAGGTGCCAAAGTCCAAATCCACAGGTAGTCTCGCTTCTCTCCCAAACATGAGTCGATATGGGGAGTAGCCTGTAGCATCACTGATGGTGCAGTTGTAAGCATGTACTAGAGCTGCTATATGTTTGCTCCAATGTTGCTTTTTCTCACTTTCCAGAGTCCCCAACATGTTGAGCAAGGTTCGATTAAACCTTTCCGGCTGAGCATCTCCTTGTGGGTGGTAAGGTGTAGTTCGAGTCTTCTTGATTCCCAACGAATCCAGGAGTTTCCGGATCAGTTTACTCTCAAAGTCCCTTCCTTGATCTGAATGAAGTCGCTGTGGCAGCCCATAATGGACAAAGTACTTCTCCATGAGTACCTTGGCTACGGTGGAGGCCTTCTGATCTTTGGTTGGGAAAGCTTGGGCATACCGGGTGAAATGGTCGGTTATCACCAGAACATTTCCTAGTCCACTCAGGTCGGGTTCAAGGCAGAGAAAATCAATGCATACCAGATCCATTGGGCCTTGACTTTGTAGATGGCCCATTGGGGCAGCTTGATGGGGTAAAGTCTTCCTCTGGATGCATCGTACACATGAGTGGCAGTACTCTTCTACCTCTGCCCTCATGCAGGGCCAATAGAACCGACTTCTGACAAGTTGAAAGGTCCTTTCAGCCCCTAGATGGCCATGATTGTCATGCAGGGCAATCAGAACAGTCTCTCGATGTTTCTCTGGGAGGAACAGTTGCCACTTATCTTCTGAGTCATCAGAGGGGCCCCTTCGGTAGACCACTCCCTGATGTACCTGCAACCTGTCCCATTCTTTCCTCAACAGGCGAGCTTCCTTTGAGGGATGACACAGGAGTTTGTTTGGATCCTGATTCTCCAGGGCCTCCAGGACCAATCTCCCCATGGGGTCTTCCAATTGGTCACTCCTCAAATCCTTCTTGGACAATCTCGGCAGGTTGTCTTCGTCCAATTGAGTCACTCCACAGTAGTGTTTTGGGACTCCCACCATGGTAACTCCTATTTCTTCTGCTCTGGAGTAGTGATGAGCCGAACACCCCCGGGTTCGGTTCGCACCAGAACCCGCGAACGGACCGGAAGTTCGAACGAACATTAGAACCCTATTAAATACAATGGATGCGAACGTTCGAATTCTAAAGTGCTAATTATAACAACTATTATGCATGTTATTGTCCTAAAAAGGGTTTGGGAACCCGGGTTCTGCACCAGGGGACATGTATCAATGCAAAAAGAAGTTTTAAAAACGGTCGTTTTTCGGGAGCAGTCATTTTAATGATGCATAAAGTGAAAAAAAAAAAGTCAAATATTCCTTTAAATATCGTACCTGGGGGGTGTCTAAAGTATGCCTGTGAAGTGCCACATGTTTCCCGTGTTTAGAACTGTCCCTGCACAAAATGACACTTCTAAAGGAAAAAAAAGCCATTTAAAACTGCTTGCGGCTTTAATGTAATGTCTGGTCCCGGTAATATGGATGAAATTCTTTAAGAAAAATGGCATAGCTACCCCATGACCCCCCCCCCTACCCCAGCCCATTACCAGCCCCTTTGGGTCTTGTATGGATATTAAGGGGAACCCCGCACATAAAATAAAAAAGGCCCTATATACTCTGAACAGCCGTATACAGGCGGTGCATACAAGACAGGGACTGTAGGTTTGTTCTTATGTAGAATCTGTTTGTAATTTTGAACAGGTACATTGTTGAAGTGTAGCTCCAGCCCAAAAATCTATTTTTAAACTTTTTGGAAAACATAGGTAAGGGTTATCACCCCTGTAACATTTGTTTTGCTGTCTGTGCCCCTGTTCAGAACATTTCACCTCACTTTCCGTCCCAATGACAACTGTTTTTGAAATGTGGTGTTTTTCTTGAAACAAGGATTGCTGATAAAGCATCAGTACAGAGGAGACACCTTTCTCCCATATTTATTCTTACAGGAGAGAATTTTCCTTCCTAGTGGTAGATTTCCTCTCACTTCCTGTTGTCTTCTTGCGTTTGCAAGTAGGAGTCGTTTGTAAGTTGGATGTTTGAAAGTAGGGACCTGCCGTATATACTCTGCAGAAATAGGCCCCTTAGTTGTTGGTGTTGGCACAACACTGTAAGCACTCACAGTTACTCTTGGTTGGTGCTGGAACGCCCTGCTGTCAACTATTATATCAGGAATTTTAATTACATATAATTGTTGAACAGTGGTAGTAAAAATTGGGCCTTTGATGGTGGTGCTGGTGCCACAACACTGTAAGCCCTGACAGTTACTCTTGGTGGGTGCAGCAATGGGCCCTGCTGTGAATTATTAGATCAAGAATTGTAATTACATGCCCCTGTTGAACAGGGGCTGAAAAATTGGGCCTTAGGCACTGGTGGCACAACACTGCAACCCCTCACAGATACTGTACTTGGAGCACAGCAATGAGCCCTGTTGCAAAGTATTGCTTCAAAAATTGTAATGACACGCCCCTGTTAAACAGGGGCTGAAAAATTGGGCCTTAGGCACTGGTGGCACAACACTGCAACTCCTCACAGATACTGTACTTGGAGCACAGCAATGAGCCCTGTTGCAAAGTATTGCTTCAAAAATTGTAATTACACGCCCCTGTTAAACAGGGGCTGAAAAATTGGGCGTTAGGCACTGGTGGCGGCACCCATAAACAAAAATGATCTTCCAAGCTATCATCATCAATCGTATCATTGAGGACTCGGAGGAGGAGGATAGGCAGTCAACATAACAGCACAGGCACTCAGCATCAGCATCAGTCTTGAAGGGATGTGACATTTTAAAATCAATTAGTCTGTTATATCAGCATCAGGTGTGTGGTAGCTGGTGGTGATCCAAGACTGGTTCATCTTGATGAAAGTCAGTCGATCAACCGAGTCGGTGGACAGGCGCACCCTGTGATCCGTGACAAATCCTCCAGCAGCACTGAATGTGCGTTCCGAAAGAACGCTGGATGCAGGACAGGCCAGTAGCTCAATTGCATACTGTGCAAGCTCTGGCCAGTGATCCATCCTCAAGACCCAGTAAGCCAGAGGATTTTCGGTGGGGAAGGTGTCCAAGTCTGACCTTGCCCCTAGATATTCCTGCACCATGTTTATCAGACGCTGGCGATGGTTGCTGGAACCAATCATACTTTGGGGCTGCGGACTAAAGAATTGTCTGAACGCATCGGTCAGACGGCCACCTTCCCCACCGCTCCTTCTTTGACTGGCCGAAGCCTCAGCAACTCGTTGTCCAGGACCAGGAGTTTGCAACCTCCCAGTCTCTGGGAACGCGTTGCACAGACCTTTCTGCAAGGCCTCCCGGAGTTGTCTCATCCTCTGCTCCCTCTGCGACGGTAACATAAGGTCCGCAACCTTACCCTTGTACCGTGGATCAAGGAGAGTGGCCAGCCAGTAATGGTCCCTCTCCTTGATCCGAAGAATACGAGGATCCTTCCGCAGACTTTGCAGGATCAGGGAGGCCATGCAGCGTAGGTTTGCTGAGGCATTCGCTCCGGAGTCCTCTGGGTCACTAAGGACGACATGATCCGCAGCCACCTCCTCCCAGCCACGTACAAGTCCACTGGTTTCTTGGGACTGTAAATCATCCCTAAAAGACTGCTGCTGATGATGCTGAGTGCCAGCCTCCACCTCCATGCTGACACAATCCTCCTCCTCCTCCTCCTCCTCCTCCTCTTCCTGTGCGATGGGTGGGACAGAAGGAACACTGTCTGGGTAAAGGGGGCCTTGAGAGGCAAGGAAGTCCTCCTCTTCCTGCCTCTGTTCTGCCTCAAGTGCCCTGTCCATTATTCCACGCAGCGTGTGCTCCAACAGGTGGACAAGAGGTACAGTGTCACTGATGCATGCACTGTCACTGCTCACCATCCTCGTGGCCTCCTCAAATGGTGCCAGGACAGTGCATGCATCCCTGATCATGCCCCACTGGCGTGGAGAAAAAAAACCAAGCTCCCCTGACCCTGTCCTGGTGCCGTAGTCGCACAGGTACTCATTGATGGCCCTCTGCTGCGTGTGCAGCCGCTGCAGCATGGCCAACGTTGAGTTCCACCTGGTGGGCATGTCACATATAAGGCGGTTCTTGGGCAGGTTCAACTCCTTTTGCAGCTCAGCCAGGCGAGCACTGGCATTATAAGATCTGCGGAAATGCACACAGACTTTCCTGGCCTGCCTCAGGACATCCTGTAAGCCCGGGTACCTGCCCAAGAACCGCTGCACCACCAGGTTAAGGACGTGAGCCACACAGGGCACATGGGTCAGTTGTCCCTGTCGGAGGGCGGAGAGGAGGTTGGTGCCATTGTCGCAAACCACCATTCCTGGCTTAAGCTGGCGTGGCGTCAACCACCTCTCGGCCTGGCCCTGCAGAGCAGACAGGACCTCTGCCCCAGTGTGGCTTCTGTCCCCCAAACACACCAGCGCAAGCACGGCATGGCATCTTTTTGCCTGCGTACTTGCGTAGCCCCGTGAACGGCTACGGAGCACCGCTGGTTCATAGGACAAACCACAGGAAGAGGCCATGGAGGAAGAAGAAGAGGAGGGGGTGGAGGAGAGAGGTGTGTCACAACCAGTAGTAGCATTTTGGAGGCGTGGCGGTGGGACAACCTCCAACACTACTGCACCTTGTCCTGAATCCTTCCCAGCTGCCAAAAGAGTGACCCAATGGGCCGTGAAAGAAAGGTAACGTCCCTGTCCATGCCTGCTGGACCATGAGTCAGCGGTAATATGCACCTTACCGCTGACCGCCCTGTCCAGCGAGGCCAAGACATTGCCTTCCACATGCCGGTAGAGAGCCGGAATAGCCTTCCGTGAGAAAAAGTGGCGTTTGGGAACCTGCCACTGAGGAACCGCACATTGCACAAACTCACGGAAGGGGGCCGAGTCTACCAACTGAAAAGGCAGCAGTTGAAGCGCTAGCAATTTAGCCAAGCTAGCATTCAACCGCTGGGCATGTGGATGGCTGGGAGTGAACTTCTTTCGACGGTCCAGCAGCTGGGGCAGGGAAATTTGCCTGCTAGAATCGGACGTCGGTGTACTGCTAGCAGAGTGGGCGCAAGTACTTGGCTGTGACACACCTAATTCTACACCTTCATTCCTCTCAGTGCATGTTTCAGAGAGGACTGAAGTTATAGTGGGGTTGGAGATCCCAGCTGATGCGGTGCAAGGAGAGGTCCGCTTTGTTCTTTGGTGTGGGTCTTTGAGGTAGGCTTGCCAACGAGCTGCATGGCAGGTCAACATATGTCTGGTCAGGCATGTGGTACCCAAGCGGCTGATGTTTTGGCCACGCGATATACGCTTGAGACATATGTTGCAAACAGCAGCTGTGCGATCTGATGCACTAGCCTCAAAAAAGGCCCACACCAAAGAACTTTTTGAATGACGGGCAGAGGCAGCGCCCTGCACAGGCGGAGCTCTGCGGTGTGATTCCGTCGGTGTACTGCCCTTACGCTGGCCACCAAAGGGCATCCTGCCTCGTTGGAGATGTGCCTCCTCCTCATCCTCCTCCTCCTCCTCTCTCCTATTAGGCACCCACGTGGAGTCATTGACCTCATCATCCCCTCCCTCCTCATCACTGGAGCCAATCTGGCAGTATGCTGCAGCTGCTGGAACATGACTGCCAGATTGGTGTCCTTCTTGAGCATCCCCTCTGTCTGCTCTCACGCTACTGCCTTCCTCTAGCTGGGTTTCATCATCAGACCCTTCGAAACGCTGGGCATCCTCCTGGAGCATGTACCCAACACTGTGCTGAAACAGTTCGGGGGACTCCTCAGGAGGAGGACATGGTGGGTCTAGGGAAGGAGTGACTGATGATTTGTCTGACATTGATACCAGGGAAGACGACGCTTTGGCAGCTGCTTTTCCAGTACCCTGAGCCTGGGTGAGAGAGGATGAGGAGGAGGAGGAGGGCTTGGTCATCCACTCTACCAAGTCTTCGGCATGATGTGGCTCAACATGTCCAGCTGCCGAAAAGAAGGACAAGCGTGTCCCATGGCCATGTGCTGATGACAATGCACCGCGTCCACGACCAGCACTGTTGCCCCCAGACACAGAGCCTGCTTGCCCTCTTTTATTGCCTCCTGACTGTCTGCCTCTCCTTGTTTGCCTTCCAGACATTCTAATAGATGGCCTGCAGGGAGATGGGAAAAAAGCAATAAGGGCTACCTTCAGGTGTCCTTCTCTGTCCCTGGAAACAAGGACTTGCAGAGTGAAAGAAAAAAAACACTCTCCCTACCTACAGTTTTCTGTCCCTAGAAAAAATGTTTTTTTTAATCACAATATAGCACAAGGAAAATTAACTCACTGTCCTTACAGGTCCCTGGAAACAAGGACTTGCAGAGTGAAAGAAAAAAAACACTCTCCCTACCTACAGTTTTCTGTCCCTAGAAAAAAATGTTTTTTTTAATCACAATATAGCAAAAGGACAATTCACTCACTGTCCTTCCAGGTCCCTGGAAACAAGGACTTGCAGAGTGAAAGAAACTGACACTGTCCCTACCTAGAGTTTTCTGTCCCTGGAATAAATGTTTTTTTCAGCACAATATAGCACAAGGACAATTAACTCACTGTCCTTACAGGTCCCTGGAAACAAGGACTTGCAGAGTGAAAGAAAAAAAATACTCTCCCTACCTACAGTTTTCTGTCCCTAGAAAAAAATGTTTTTTTTAATCACAATATAGCAAAAGGACAATTCACTCACTGTCCTTCCAGGTCCCTGGAAACAAGGACTTGCAGAGTGAAAGAAACTGACACTGTCCCTACCTAGAGTTTTCTGTCCCTAGAATAAATGTTTTTTTTAATCACAATATAGCAAAAGGACAATTCACTCACTGTCCTTCCAGGTCCCTGGAAACAAGGACTTGCAGAGTGAAAGAAACTGACACTGTCCCTACCTAGAGTTTTCTGTCCCTAGAATAAATGTTTTTTTTAATCACAATATAGCACAAGGAAAATTAACTCACTGTCCTTACAGGTCCCTGGAAACAAGGACTTGCAGAGTGAAAGAAAAAAAACACTCTCCCTACCTACAGTTTTCTGTCCCTAGAAAAAAATGTTTTTTTTAATCACAATATAGCAAAAGGACAATTCACTCACTGTCCTTCCAGGTCCCTGGAAACAAGGACTTGCAGAGTGAAAGAAACTGACACTGTCCCTACCTAGAGTTTTCTGTCCCTAGAATAAATGTTTTTTTTAATCACAATATAGCACAAGGAAAATTAACTCACTGTCCTTACAGGTCCCTGGAAACAAGGACTTGCAGAGTGAAAGAAAAAAAACACTCTCCCTACCTACAGTTTTCTGTCCCTAGAAAAAAATGTTTTTTTTTATCACAATATAGCAAAAGGACAATTCACTCACTGTCCTTCCAGGTCCCTGGAAACAAGGACTTGCAGAGTGAAAGAAACTGACACTGTCCCTACCTAGAGTTTTCTGTCCCTGGAATAAATGTTTTTTTCAGCACAATATAGCACAAGGACAATTAACTCACTGTCCTTACAGGTCCCTGGAAACAAGGACTTGCAGAGTGAAAGAAAAAAAATACTCTCCCTACCTACAGTTTTCTGTCCCTAGAAAAAAATGTTTTTTTTAATCACAATATAGCAAAAGGACAATTCACTCACTGTCCTTCCAGGTCCCTGGAAACAAGGACTTGCAGAGTGAAAGAAACTGACACTGTCCCTACCTAGAGTTTTCTGTCCCTAGAATAAATGTTTTTTTTAATCACAATATAGCAAAAGGACAATTCACTCACTGTCCTTCCAGGTCCCTGGAAACAAGGACTTGCAGAGTGAAAGAAACTGACACTGTCCCTACCTAGAGTTTTCTGTCCCTAGAATAAATGTTTTTTTTAATCACAATATAGCACAAGGAAAATTAACTCACTGTCCTTACAGGTCCCTGGAAACAAGGACTTGCAGAGTGAAAGAAAAAAAACACTCTCCCTACCTACAGTTTTCTGTCCCTAGAAAAAAATGTTTTTTTTAATCACAATATAGCAAAAGGACAATTCACTCACTGTCCTTCCAGGTCCCTGGAAACAAGGACTTGCAGAGTGAAAGAAACTGACACTGTCCCTACCTAGAGTTTTCTGTCCCTAGAATAAATGTTTTTTTTAATCACAATATAGCACAAGGAAAATTAACTCACTGTCCTTACAGGTCCCTGGAAACAAGGACTTGCAGAGTGAAAGAAAAAAAACACTCTCCCTACCTACAGTTTTCTGTCCCTAGAAAAAAATGTTTTTTTTTATCACAATATAGCAAAAGGACAATTCACTCACTGTCCTTCCAGGTCCCTGGAAACAAGGACTTGCAGAGTGAAAGAAACTGACACTGTCCCTACCTAGAGTTTTCTGTCCCTGGAATAAATGTTTTTTTCAGCACAATATAGCACAAGGACAATTAACTCACTGTCCTTACAGGTCCCTGGAAACAAGGACTTGCAGAGTGAAAGAAAAAAAATACTCTCCCTACCTACAGTTTTCTGTCCCTAGAAAAAAATGTTTTTTTTAATCACAATATAGCAAAAGGACAATTCACTCACTGTCCTTCCAGGTCCCTGGAAACAAGGACTTGCAGAGTGAAAGAAACTGACACTGTCCCTACCTAGAGTTTTCTGTCCCTAGAATAAATGTTTTTTTTAATCACAATATAGCAAAAGGACAATTCACTCACTGTCCTTCCAGGTCCCTGGAAACAAGGACTTGCAGAGTGAAAGAAACTGACACTGTCCCTACCTAGAGTTTTCTGTCCCTAGAATAAATGTTTTTTTTAATCACAATATAGCACAAGGAAAATTAACTCACTGTCCTTACAGGTCCCTGGAAACAAGGACTTGCAGAGTGAAAGAAAAAAAACACTCTCCCTACCTACAGTTTTCTGTCCCTAGAAAAAAATGTTTTTTTTAATCACAATATAGCAAAAGGACAATTCACTCACTGTCCTTCCAGGTCCCTGGAAACAAGGACTTGCAGAGTGAAAGAAACTGACACTGTCCCTACCTAGAGTTTTCTGTCCCTGGAATAAATGTTTTTTTCAGCACAATATAGCACAAGGACAATTAACTCACTGTCCTTACAGGTCCCTGGAAACAAGGACTTGCAGAGTGAAAGAAAAAAAATACTCTCCCTACCTACAGTTTTCTGTCCCTAGAAAAAAATGTTTTTTTTAATCACAATATAGCAAAAGGACAATTCACTCACTGTCCTTCCAGGTCCCTGGAAACAAGGACTTGCAGAGTGAAAGAAACTGACACTGTCCCTACCTAGAGTTTTCTGTCCCTAGAATAAATGTTTTTTTTAATCACAATATAGCAAAAGGACAATTCACTCACTGTCCTTCCAGGTCCCTGGAAACAAGGACTTGCAGAGTGAAAGAAACTGACACTGTCCCTACCTAGAGTTTTCTGTCCCTAGAATAAATGTTTTTTTTAATCACAATATAGCAAAAGGACAATTCACTCACTGTCCTTCCAGGTCCCTGGAAACAAGGACTTGCAGAGTGAAAGAAACTGACACTGTCCCTACCTAGAGTTTTCTGTCCCTAGAATAAATGTTTTTTTTAATCACAATATAGCAAAAGGACAATTCACTCACTGTCCTTCCAGGTCCCTGGAAACAAGGACTTGCAGAGTGAAAGAAACTGACACTGTCCCTACCTAGAGTTTTCTGTCCCTAGAATAAATGTTTTTTTTTAAGCACACTATAGCAGAAGCACAAAACACACTGACACTCTCCCTACCTATCCTTCTCTTTCCCTAAACTAAAGGAATCCAGGTTAAGCAAGAAAGAAATAACAGTCACTGTCCCTGCCTATGCTACTCTATCCCTGCTCCGGAACACACTACACTAGGCCGCCGTGCTGGCGGCCTTTTATAGTGTGGGGCGTGTACTAAACACCCTCAGCAATAATTGGCCACAGGCATCCTGCCTGTGGCCAATCATTGCTCTCCTCGCTGCCGGCGCTGTGATTGGCCAAGCATGCGGGGTCACAGTGCATGCTTGGCCAATCACAGCGCCTGGATGACACTGCGATGGCGTAGTGCATTGTGGGCCGTTCGCGTCACTCGAATTTGGCGCGAACGGCCCAAATCGTTCGATCTTCGTCGAACGATCGAACAGCCAATGTTCGAGTCGAACGTATGTTCGACTCGAACACGAAGCTCATCCCTACTCTGGAGCCTCCTCTGGCCTGGAATTCAGCTCCTTGACAAAGGGCCCGCACCCCGTCCGGTGCCACTTGGGTCCAATCTTCTATATCACCGGTGAGGGCATGAGATCTCCTGGACAGAGCATCTGCGTCTCTATTCCCAGCCCCTGGCCTATACTTTAGGCTGAAGTTGAATCCAGACAGTGCGGCCAGCCACCTGTGTCCAGTGGCGTCCAGCTTGGCCGTGGTGAAAAGGTAGGTAAGGGGGTTGTTGTCGGTCTTCACAGTGAACTCTGCCCCATACAGGTAGTCTTTGAGCTTGTCTAATACCGCCCACTTGAGGGCCAGGAACTCCAGCTTGTGAGTGGGGTAGTTCTTCTCAGAGGGTGTCAGGCTCCTGCTCACATAGGCAACAGGCCGTTGTTGCCCTTCGTGTTGTTGATAAAGTACTCCTCCCAGACCGTCATGACTAGCATCTACGTGTAGTTCATAGGGCTTGGTTGGGTCTGCGTAGGCCAAGACTGGGGCAGTGGTTAGGCTCTCCTTTAATGCCTGGAAGGCCTCTTCACACTTCTGGTTCCACTGATTTCTGACTGACTCTCCCGGCTTCCTGGGCCCTGAGTTGTCCTCTTCCCCCTCAGTCTTGAGCAGTTCATTCAATGGTCTAGCAATTCGGGCGAATCCCTCCACAAACCTCCTATAGTAGGAGCAGAAACCCAAGAAGGATCTGAGTTCTGTTACTGTGGTGGGCCGTGGCCAGGAGGTAACTGCCTCCAATTTCTCGGGGTCTGTGGCCACCCCTTCTTCGGACACTATGTGCCCCAGATAGTTCACAGAAGACTGGTAGAACCGACACTTTTCAGGCGAAAGTTTGAGTCCCTCCTCACTGAGTCTCCTCAAGACTTTTTCCAGCCTCTCCTCATGTTCCTCCAGGGTTCTTCCAAAGACTATGACATCGTCCAGGTATACAAGGACTTCAATAAGGTTCATGTCTCCTACAGTCTTCTCCATGAGACGCTGGAAGGTAGCTGGGGCTCCAGACAGACCTTGGGGCATCCGGTCGAATTCAAAGAACCCTACTGGGGTTATGAAGGCTGTCTTCTCCTTGTCTTCTGGGTGCATAGGGATCTGATAGTACCCACTTTTGAGATCCATAACGCTGAACCACTTGGCCCCAGACAAGCTCTGTAGGGCATCCTCTATCCTTGGAGTGGTATACTGGTCTGGTATGGTTCTCCTGTTGAGAGTCCTGTAGTCGATACAGAGCCTCAATGACCCATTCTTCTTCCTGACCACCACTATCGGGGATGCATAGGGGCTTCTAGATTCCCGTATCACTCCAGTCCTTTTGAGTTCTGAGAGTTGTTCCCTTAGATCCTACAAATCCGCTAGGGGGACCCGCCTAACTCTCTCTCTGAAGGGCTTATCTTCCTGGAGGCGGATCTGATGGGTGGCACTCCTTGCACACCCCACATCGAACTCATCTTTAGAGAAGATCTTCTCCCATCTGTTCAGCTGGGCCTTGGCTCTCTCTTTCCAAGCCCTGGGCAGATTCGGGTTTTCCATGGATATCTTCTCCCAAGCATCTCCTCCTTCGCCCACCTCTGACAGGTTGACAGGGGCAGCAGGGCTCACCTGGCCTAGCAGCATCCTGGCTGGGACCTCCATGGGGCCATCCGTATTGTTCCTAACACTCACTGGGACTCTACAATGGGCCTTCTTTAGGGCCTTCAGTGGAATTACTTCTGGTATCACTTCCAGACCGTGGGACCCTTCTCTTGGACAGGGATGAGCCGAACACCCCCCTGTTCGGTTCGCACCAGAACCTGCGAACAGACAAAATGTTCGTGTAAACTTTAGAACCCTATTAAATACAATGGACTCGAACGTTCGAAATCTAAAGTGTTAATTATAAAGGCTAATATGCAAGTTATTGTCCTAAAAAAGTGTTTGGGGACCTGGGTCCTGCCCCATGGGACATGTATCAATGCAAAAAGAAGTTTTAAAAACGGCCGTTTTTTCGGGAGCAGTGATTTTAATAATGCTTAAAATGAAAAAATAAAAGTGAAATATTCCTTTAAATTTCGTACCTGGGGGGTGTGTATGATATGCATGTGAAGTGGCGCATGTTTCCCGTGCTTAGAACTGTCCCTGCAAAAAATGTCATTTTTGAAAGAAAAAAATGCATTTAAAACTGACTCGCGGCTATTAATGAATTGTCGGCTCCCGGCAATACATACAAAAGTCATTGATAAAAAAAAAAAAAAAAGCGTGGGGGTTCCCCAGAATTCAATTACCAGGCCCTTCAGGTCTGGAATGGATATTAAGGGGAACCCCGCCGCAAATTAAAAAAAAAAATTGACGTGGGGTTCCCCCAAATATCCATTCCAGGCCCTTCAGATCTGGCATGGATTTTAAGGGGAACTCCACCCCAAATTTAAAAAAAAATGGCGTGGAGTCCCCCTAAAAATCCATACCAGACCCCTTATCCGAGCACGCAACCTGGCCAGCCGCAGGGGAAAAGGGGGGGACGAGAGAGCGGCCCCCCTCCCTCCTGAACCGTACCAAGCCACATGCCCTCAACATGGGGAGGATGTCCCCATGTTGATGGGGACAAGGGCCTCATCCCCACAACCCTTGCCCGGTGGTTGTGGGGGTCTGCGGGCAGGGGGCTTATCGGAATCTGGAAGACCCCTTTAACAAAGGGGACCCCCAGATCCCGGCCCCCCCTATGTGAATTGGTAAGGGGTACATTGTACCCCTACCATTTCACGAAGAAAGCATAAAAAAATGTTTAAAAAAACACACAAACACCTTGAAAAAGTCCTTTATTTAAAAAAAACAAAAACAAAACATTCCAGCGGTGAAATCCAGTGTCCCGCGGCGATCCCGATGTCCAGCGCTGTCCTTCATTGGTTGTGCCTGAGCGGACCTGATGGGGAACTCCCTCTCAGTATTTTAAATGTATAGACCCGCCCCTTCTAAAGTTCCCCATCAGGTCCGCTCAGCGGACGAGATGCGGAACATGAGAAGGGGCGGGTCTATACATGTATTACCAAAGTGAGAGCAGTCCCCCATCAGGTCCGCCCCCTCGGTATGTCGGACCCGCCTACGTCATTGGCTTGAGCGGGGAACTTCCTTCACTGTGTAAATTTAAATTACACAGTGAAGGAAGTTCCCCGCTCAAGCCAATGACGTAGGCGGGTCCCACATACCGAGGGGGCGGACCTGATGGGGAACTGCTCTCACTTTGGTAATACATGTATAGACCCGCCCCTTCTCATGTTCCGCATCTGGTCCGCTGAGCGGACCTGATGGGGAACTTTAGAAGGGGCGGGTCTATACATTTAAAATACTGAGAGGGAGTTCCCCATCAGGTCCACTCAGGCACAACCAATGAAGGACAGCGCTGGACATCGGGATCGCCGCGGGGCACTGGATTTCACCGCTGGAATGTTTTTTTTTTTTTAATAAAGGACTTTTTCAAGGTGTTTGTGTGTTTTTTTAAACATTTTTTTACGCTTTCTTCGTGAAATGGTAGGGGTACAATGTACCCCTTACCAATTCACATAGGGGGGGCGGGATCTGGGGGTCCCCTTTGTTAAAGGGGTCTTCCAGATTCCGATAAGCCCCCCGCCCGCAGACCCCCACAACCACCGGGCAAGGGTTGTGGGGATGAGGCCCTTGTCCCCATCAACATGGGGACATCCTCCCCATGTTGAGGGCATGTGGCTTGGTACGGTTCAGGAGGGAGGGGGGGCCGCTCTCTCGTCCCCCCCTTTTCCCCTGCGGCCGGCCAGGTTGCGTGCTCGGATAAGGGGTCTGGTATGGATTTTTAGGGGGACTCCACGCCATTTTTTTTTTAAATTTGGGGTGGAGTTCCCCTTAAAATCCATGCCAGATCTGAAGGGCCTGGAATGGATATTTGGGGGAACCCCACGTCAATTTTTTTTTTAATTTGCGGCGGGGTTCCCCTTAATATCCATTCCAGACCTGAAGGGCCTGGTAATTGAATTCTGGGGAACCCCCACGCTTTTTTTTATCAATGACTTTTGTATGTATTGCCGGGAGCCGACAATTCATTAATAGCCGCGAGTCAGTTTTAAATGCATTTTTTTCTTTCAAAAATGACATTTTTTGCAGGGACAGTTCTAAGCACGGGAAACATGCGCCACTTCACATGCATATCATACACACCCCCCAGGTACGAAATTTAAAGGAATATTTCACTTTTATTTTTTCATTTTAAGCATTATTAAAATCACTGCTCCCGAAAAAACGGCCGTTTTTAAAACTTCTTTTTGCATTGATACATGTCCCCTGGGGCAGGACCCGGGTCCCCAAACACTTTTTAGGACAATAACTTGCATATAAGCCTTTATAATTAGCACTTTAGATTTCTCCCATAGATTTTTCGAATTTGCCGCGAACACCCCAATTTGTTCGCTGTTCGGCGAATGGGCGAACAGGCAATGTTCGAGTCGAACATGAGTTCGACTCGAACTCGAAGCTCATCCCTACTCTTGGATCAGATTCCAACATGACAAAGGGTCCAGGCTGCTCCCAAGTAAGCTTCACAGTGCCTCTGAGACAGGTTACTTCGCCGGGCTGCAGCACTATCCCTCCTCTTCCAAGTCTCCACACCTTCCCTATCCCCTCTCCTGGGGTCTTCTGCTCTAAGACTAGCCTTTGGTAAGCTGTCTTCAGCATGGGGTGGATCTTGGTGACCGCTGCCCCTTTCTCTTTCACTAGAGGGGTCAGAAGTCTTCGGACCAGGTCCGTGTTTGTCCCTATTATCAGGGAACTTTTGTTGGCTCCTGGTGGCCGAGGGCACACAACTGCCAGGGTGTCAAACACTTTGGTTTTCCCAGCCACAGATGGATCAAAGGTCATCCTGACAGGCAGATAGCCATCGTAGGGGAAGTTCTGGGTTCCAATCCCACATATCTCTAGTCCCTCTATTTTCCGGATGGGTACTCAAGTACTTATCGTAAAAGTCTCTGTATAGCAGGGTTACTTGCGCCCCAGTATCCAAGATTGCTCTGGTGTAGACTCCCTCCACTTGAATGGACACTATAGGAGATGGGCCTACCAGATTCTCCGGGTAAGGCCCGGCAGGGGTCGCTTTCTTCAGATTTTTTTTCTTTGAACCTCCTCTCGTCCAATCCCCTTTGGACTTCAGTCTTTCTTGAGTCTGGTATGCATTGACTCCCCCCCCTTTACTGGGTGTAGGGACCTGCTGAGGGACGCTATTGTTTTTCTTAGGTGTGCACCCCCTCTGGGGAGTGCTGTGCCTCTTCTGGGGGGTCTTACCCCCTTTCTCTGGGGTGTATCTCTGTTTAAGAATGTTGTGTTTCCCCCGAGGCGTTTTATCTCCTGTTGTTTTCTGCTTTGCTTTCAGCTTGGAGCTCACTGAAGGTGATGGGCACCCGGTTGACTCCTTCACCTGGGCCCTCTGAAGTTTCCCGCCGGCTTGCGGTTGTCTATTTTCTTCTTTTTGGGACTGGAGCATGTAGCCGCAATATGTCCAATTCCTCCACAGTTAAAGCAGACGATATCTCCCCATTCTTGTAAAGATGCGGGTGCTGAGGCAACTGGGAATAATTCCTTCCTTGGTACTTCTCTCTTGGGACTCTCTGTGTCTTTTTCCATCAGAGAGGTCAACATCTCTAACACCGTGGACATTTGAGCTTTCAGGGTGTCTATCTCCGAATCTCTTTCAGGGGTCATTACTGGATTGACTAGCACCTGTGCGGGTACAACACTTGTCCTAATCAACTGCTGGTCCTGTTGCAGTGCCTCCTCATCTCTGATGATTTTTATCAAGTCAGCATAAGTCAGCAACGTTCTTCCTCCTGAGGTTTTCAGGTGCAACCAGACTGGATCAGAGCGCAGCGCTCCCTTTAAGACTTGCTTCATTCTTGCCGCATCTGTGTCTTGGGGCCTCATCCCCTTCTTCAACACAATCTTGCACAACAACCTGTTCAGTCTTCTAACATACTCGGAAAGTTTCTCCTCCGGTTGTTGGAAAGTGTGTTCAAACTGGTAGACCATCTCAGTCACCTTTTCCAATTGACCAAACTCTTCTTGCAGCATGGCTAGACAGTCTTGAGCCGTGCAATCTGCGTTCCCAAACCGAAAGCTTTTCACTGCTTCTGCTGCTGCGCCTTTAAGGCTTTCCATCACTCGTTGCCTCTTCTGCGCTTCAGGCACCTCCCATGCCTCTACAGCCTGCAATGCCTGCTCCACCCAGGTGTCAAAGTCTTCTTCCCCTGCGGGGACAGGGAGCTTCCCTGAGAATGTCTTTAGTCTCCGGTAGCTAGTCTCTACATGCACCGTGTTTGCCTTCTGACACTTGGTTAGCAGATCCCCTATCGCACCTATCAGTTCTGGTGATATAACAGTGGCAGGTGCAGACGCCACCGGGGGCGTCGCCCTGTCCCTTTCTTCCGGTGGGGTACGGGCCGCAGCCTGCGGTGATCCCGTTGGTGATGGTTCCTTTTTTTCAGTTACTGCGTGCGCCAACCTATAAGTTCTGTTGTCTGGCGTCCGCACACACTTGCGCTTACAGGCCTCTGGCATCCCGTTCCAGTACTCCACTAATGCATACTGATATGAGATGTCTGGGTCTGACTTTATGTCCGTCACCCACGGTGTGTGATTTGGGGACACTGACTTCATCAATTCCTCTACCGTTTCAGTCGACCATGCCTCCCCTGGGAGACTGATGACTATCGACTGGTTTGGCTCTGCGTTAGAGGCTTTGCACCATTCTTCTACTGCTCGTGGATCCATGGGGTCCATGCCGGCACCTCTGGCGTTCACTTGCTGCATCAGGATCCCGGACGAGAACCCAGACGTGTAGCGATACCTCCAACTAAGAAGGCCGCAGATTTAGTTTGGGCCCTGAAGACAGCTCCGCCAACCCCCGGCAATATGCTCTACCCCCTACTGGCACAGCTAGTACTGACAGTAAATTGTATATCTTATACTGTATGAATAACTGAGCATTGAGACAATATTAAATTGAAATAAAGGTAAGATTTTACTTGAGCTATTGGTAAGGAAAAGGGTAACATCAATGACAGTTTACAGAATAATCATTTGTAATGCAGAGCCCAACCACACTAACACACTATAAGGTTAACACATAACAAATGCGCCACACGGGCGACCGTTAGCTAAGTGCCCTGTGGCGCAGTAACCAAAACACCTTAGAAATCCCACCAGGCCTGGTTCTGATATCTACAACTTAGTCCTTTTTTTCTTCACCGGCAGATCTTTAACGGTGGTGCACATTAATAGAGTACAAACTTTGTAATCCAATGGGGTAGGTAAAGATGGAGTAGAAATTTGACTATGTGAACGGTAGGTTCAGTTCCAACAAGGGGTCTTCAATAAGAGCACTAAGAACAACTCATAGACCACGGCAGTCTATAGGCCTATATGCAGTAACAGTATATCGTTTGGGCATATGCCCTCTCACCCGCCCGGACTACGATCCCAGTCCGGGAACTTCCACCTGTTGTGTCCTCACACACACACACTCCGTTTTTTCAGCGATCGGGTCCCCGATCCAACAAGGCTGTAGTCGAGCAAAGTCAGATGCCACCCAGGCTCGCAGAGGGGTGGAAGGCTCTTTGGTGCTGCGCAAGGCCTCAGGCTTCAGGCCCTGCACTCCGACACGTCCGCACAGGAGGATCAGTCTCTGAAGTCTCGTGTCCCAAAGAGGCCGAGCCCAGCCTCGCCTCCTCCTTTTATAACCCCTCCCATGAGTCTCTGCGGCGGAACATTGCCGAATGGGGTTCTGGGTAATGTAGTCTCTCTGCATTAAAGGGGAACACCCCGCTACATATATATATATATATATATATATATATATATATATATATATATATATACACACACACACACACACATACACATGTTTAATTTCTATGCTATAGTGAAAAATTACTTTAACTGCAAGTGAAGCATACCTTACCACAACATCAAAGTAAAAATAAATACAGTATATGAGGCTACAGAATACTGATGCCTAGGGGTTAAACATTTGCAGACAAAATTAGAGCTTCCTACTTTTTTTTTTAAAAGTCTCTGGAAATGGTCATCATTGTTAAACACTGGTAAAATTGATAAAGGGCAGCCACAAGATTGTTGCTGTAAAAGACAAAAAACAGCGCCCTCTAAATGCAGCGAGTTAACTATTTTTAATACTTAAGCCCTGTACACTTGATCGGATTTCCTATGGATTCTAATCCGATGGATTTTTCCATCGGAATTCCGATGAAGCTGACTTCCATCAGTCTTGCCTACACATCAGTCAAAAATCCGACCGTCCCAAACGCCGTGACGTAAAACACTCCGATGAGCCGAGAAAAATGAAGTTCAATGCTTCTGAGCATGCGCCAACTTGATTCTGAGCATGCGTGGGTTTTTTCTCCGATGGAGTTCCACACAGACGATCGGAACTTGCTATCGTTTTTTTTTCCATTGGATAAATTTAAAACATGTTCTTTTTTTTCTCACTGATGGAAAAAAGACCGATGGGGCCCATACACGATCGGTTTGTCCGATGAAAAAAATCCATCGGACTATTTTCATCTGTAAAATCGATCGTGTGTACAGGGCATAAGAAGTAAGATTAGGAACACTCAAAAACGAGTGACATTATCCAGCATGGGTGTGTATCATATAACTTTCATCCACGCTGTCCCGGGATAGTGCTGGGCATCACTGGCTGGTGGAGGCGATCTACTGTCCAGCTACAATCCAGCTGCACTGTCGGCTCACAGCGCTTCCGGAAAGCTGGAGCGAGGATCGGCGATGCTCTGTGATGACGTCTCTTCCAGGAACGGAGTCGGCGGGCGGTGCTTCGCGTTTGAAGCATGCGTGTTCCTTCCTCAGGCTTTGCTCCTTCCTCAGGCTTTGTTGCTGGGACCAATGTTGAGATGGATATAATAGGATAAAACCTACCAAAATAGAAGTAAAAGTCCCACAGATGTAGACACTTCCAGTTTGGCCCGCTATCTGTGACTTTTATACTGGTGTTGACTGCAAGAACCATTACAAGTGAACATGTTGCAGCCGCACATCATTACATCAGCAAGCAGAGCTCATTGCTTTGACAACCTCAATGCTGCCGCCATATGTGCAATCACAAGAATGCATGAACAATGATACAATCAACATCCTTTTTCTGTTGTTGAAATTACATGGGGATGGGATGCTTGTCCCATAAGCCCCTCTGGAGTTTGCACCTCTGATTTGGGGGGCTGCTGTGCTCCCTATAAGCTGGGAGTGAACCAATAACATTTTTTTTGTTCCCTTGAACAAAGTAGACTTGACAATGAAGCACAATGTGCAGATTCCTTCATTCCTAGTTGTTAGCCACTGTAATGTAATTTTCCCCATGGTTATGCACAAAATGAGTATCATTAGCAACTTCCCTGTACTGTATTCTGTAAGCAACAAAGTAAATGAAAAAAAAAAAGCGAAAAAAAACCCAAAAATATAAACTGTATACTGGTGCCACTCAGACAGCTTGTCCTTGATTGGAGTCTCCGACATAAGGAATAGCCCCGACCAGCCCAGATGGCTGTCTCCCTATGATAGAAAAAGGCATGGTTATGCGGTATAAATCAGTTGCAAGGAGACCACAGGCAATACTGGTGACTAGTCATTTGTCATCTGCCTGACTATTTTTTAGCATGGCTTCCAGGATTCAGTTCCTCTTTAACATGATAGTTAGGTGTCGTCATGCAGCCTTTCCATTGCAGTAAGTTTAAGACACATTAAAGTGGATCTTCGCTCCAGTAACATGCTTTATTTTAGTGGATGGACTTCTTGAGGGACTAGTTTCGTGGAAAAAACTTTTGTGATTTGTTGGGCGAATGGCAAATGGCTGGTGTTGGCACTTTAATCATCCTGACACCATGCTTGATATGATGTCAGGATGATCAAATGACATTATTTCTGTTACTACATGGGACATACTTGCTAATTGAGGGACTTCCCCGGGCAATCCGGGACACGTGGGCACCCTAAATCCCCCCCTTTTTTTTACCTCCTTACTTTTTTCTTCATTACAGCCTATCTCCTATCTCCATTCTTACTTAGGCAAGAATGGCATCTCCTAAAGCCTGCTAGAATATACAGTACATGTTTCGCATTCCAGGAGGCATTAGGTTCAATACAGTGGCCTGAGAATGGGGGACCTAGCCATGCTTCATCAGGGGGCTGGCTGCCTGAATCAGGAAGAGACAGAGGCCCCTGATGACATCAGAATATGGCAGCACAACACCTGGTTTGCATCACAAAGCAGCAAGTCACAGCAGATTAACACTGGATTTCATGGGCCTGTGAGTATATTTTTATAAGATAACCTAGATTAAAAGGGAAGAGGGGTTTAAAAAATGAGGAGGGGAAAGTGATATTCCTTTTTAGTAGTAGGCTGATTCAGCTGAAGATCTACAATAAATATGTGAAGAGTTTGCATTCTGCTGTAAAAGGCACATAGCACAGGAAAGGGATAGAGTACATGTTTTGCTTTTTTTACCTCTTATGATTATTTATTGATGAATGGGGTTTGTTTTATTTAAAATCAGGGCTTTTTTTTCTCAGACAATAGGTTAAGGAACTCCCCCTTTCCAAGTCACCCCTTTTCTCCGCCCCTACCCACCTCCCAGTACTGCCCCTTTTAGACAATGTAGAACCAAGTATCATTTTGTAGTGCTAAGTAATTTGTATGGAATTTGGTAATGATATCAAGAAAAATAGTAAAATAGATCCCCTTCAGCCAGCAACAATAGATCCCCCTAAAAACAATGGACCACCCACAACAAAATTTCCCCCAGCAACAATAGACTCCCGGCAGCATCAACAGATCCCTGCACAGCCAGCATTAATAGACTCTCTGGCTGCCCTCAACAATAGACCCCTCTCCCAACAGTAGATCTCTTTCAGCAACAACTGACCCCCCAGCAACATAAGACCCTCCCCAGCAACAATAGACAACCCCCTGCAAAAATAGATCCCCAGCAGTGAGCAATAATACCCTGCAGCCAGGGCAGGACTTAGGGTGGTGGGGGCCCCTGGGCTTGAGTCACTTTCGGGCCCTACCTTCTATATATTACTTTAAATAGAACAATTCAATGAAAAATTAAAGAGGAAGTAAACCCCGGCCGATTTTTGCGGTTTTTCAATTATTAAGTTATAACAGCTCATCGCAATGCAATACATATATATATATCTCTCCCAAAAACGAGGCCTGCAAATACCTTTTTTAGGACGGTTTAGTTCTCTGTATTTCCAGGTATCTCAAGCGCCATTCGTACTGCTGTTATGTGATTCAAATTATGACGTCGCTTCCACCCTCACTGTGTCCCTGTCGGTAATCTCGCGCATGCGCCGTTGCGCCGTAACCATTCGTTGCTGTGTCTGCGGCTGCTGTTTTATAATTTTTTTTGCTGTTTGCTGCTTTCACTCCCCTTTTGTGACATCTTCTTTAGTCATACGGGGGAGTATCAGGAAGAGTGGAAGGAGCTAAACACTGCAAGACTTCTCCTCTGTGCCGGACAGAGAGAGGGGAAGTTCTCACAGACTGCATTCCGGCAAGATTTAAATGCCGGTTTAGAGGGGCTAATGTCAGGGCCAGATTAAGAGCATCATGGGCCTGGTGCTGATGATTTTGGTGGGCCCTTTTATGGAAACAAAATAAAAATGCAAACAATTTTTTGCTGAAACAAATTAAATATACTCTCACCAGTAATACCAGCCATTCAGCCTCTCAGCAGCAGCAACATTACCAATACCACCTGCTATGCTGTCTCTCACAAGCAGCAACATAGGGTGACCTCATTTCCAAACTGCCATTCAGGGAAAACCACCCCACTCTTAACAAAAAATGAAGGGGGGGTGTTTAGTCTAGGGGTTGATGGGGAAATCGTCAGCGGGGGTGATTTGACAGGCACATGGCTGGTGTTAGCACTTAAAATCATCCTGGCACCATGGTTGATATGGTGTCAGGGTGATCAAATTCCATTATTTATTTTACTACATTGTAATATATAGTGAAATAGTTCAACTCATCATAACGCAGAATAAGTGGGTACCTGAGCTTGTCACTTGCCACCAGAGGCAGCATGTCACTTGCCACCATTGCCTGCTGCCAGATGCAGCGTGCCACATGCCACCCGTAGCCTGCCATCAGATACAGTGTGCCACTTGCTACCCACAGCCTGCCACCAGATACAGTGTGCCACTTGCCACCAGCACCCTGCCACCAGATACAGTGTGCCACTTGACACCAGCAGCCTGCCACCAGATGCAGTGTGCCACTTGACACCAGCAGCCTGCCACCAGATACAGTGTGCCACCAGCAGCCTGCCACCAGATAGTGTGCCACTTGCCACCAGCAGCCTGTCACCAGATACAGTGTGCCACTTGCCACCAGCAGCCTGCCACCAGATACAGTGTGCAACTTGCCACCCACAGCCTTCCACCAGATACAGTGTGCCACTTGCCACCCACAGCCTGCCACCAGATAGTGGGCCCCCAGCAGCCTGCCACCAGATAGTGTGCCACTTGCCACCAGCAGCCTGTCACCAGATACAGTGTGCCACTTGCCACCAGCAGCCTGCCGCCAGATAAAGTGTGTGACTTGCCACCCACAGCCTGCCACCAGATACAGTGTGCAATTTGCCACCCACAGCCTGCCACCAGATACAGTGTGCCACTTGCCACCCACAGCCTTCCACCAGATACAGTGTGCCACTTGCCACCACAGCCTTAAACCAGATAGTGGGCCACCAGATACAGTGTGCCACTTGCCACCAGCAGCCTGCCACCAGATACAGTGTGCCACCAGCCACCAGATCGTGGGCCACTTGCCACCAGCAGCCTGCCACTAGATACAGTGTGCCACTTGCCACCAGCAGCCTGCCACCAGATGCAGTGTGCCACTTGCCACCAGCAGCCTGCCACCAGATGCAGTGTGCCACTTGCCACCCGCAGCCTGCCACCAGATACCATGTGCCACTTGCCACCAGATGCAGTGTGCCACCAGATACCCGCAGCCTACCACCAGATACAATGTGCAACTTGCCACCCGCAGCCTTCTACCAAATACAGTGTGCCACTTGCCACCCACAGCCTTCCACCAGATACAATGTTCCACTTGCCACCCACAGCCTGCCACCAGATACAATGTTCCACTTGCCACCCACAGCCTGCCACCAGATACAATGTTCCACTTGCCACCCACAGCCTGCCACCAGATACAGTGTGCCACCAGCAGCCTGCCACCAGATAGTGTGCCACTTGCCACCAGCAGCCTGTCACCAGATACAGTGTGCCACTTGCCACCAGCAGCCTGCCGCCAGATACAGTGTGTGACTTGCCACCCACAGCCTGTCACCAGATACAGTGTGCAACTTGCCACCCACAGCCTGCCACCAGATACAGTGTGCCACTTGCCACCCACAGCCTGCCACCAGATACAGTGTGCCACTTGCCACCCACAGCATTCCACCAGATACAATGTTCCACTTGCCACCCACAGCCTTCCACCAGATACAATGTCCCACTTGCCACCCACAGCCTGCCACCAGATACAATGTTCCACTTGCCACCAGCAGCCTGCCCCTCCCTCCAGGACTCTGCCCAGATGGATAGAAGGGACGGGGCCTGCAAAGTCAAACAAATCCCTGGAGCCACCACCCCTCCTGAGCTGGGATGGTATGGCCCTGTGTGAAATGAATGCCAGGAGTATTGATCAGACCAAGTTCTATTTTGTATTGTGTGTACAAGTCTTTGGGCTCACATTGGTGTGCTGCAGTTTTGGCTGCACTGCTTGTGTAT
Organism: Rana muscosa; assembly: GCA_029206835.1. Classification (NCBI taxonomy): domain Eukaryota; kingdom Metazoa; phylum Chordata; class Amphibia; order Anura; family Ranidae; genus Rana; species Rana muscosa. The sequence goes on from CM055117.1 coordinate 432,095,176, forward strand.
CTGCAGTTTTAGCTGCAGTCCTATTGATTTATATAAGGTTGTAGGTTTTTGCTGCATTTTCTGACAGTGCGCCAAAGATTGCAGCATGCAGGAATTTTGGTGCGCTTTCAGAAAATGCAGAAAAAACACACAACCTAATAGAAATCTATAGGACTGTGGGTAAAATGCAGGAAAACTGTGGATACACCAGCAATGGGCCAAAACATAGCAAACCAGTGTGAACCCACCTAAAAGCACAAGGGACCAAGTACTACAACAGGCTGATGACACAATTCCAAAAACTTTGGCTGCAGTAATAACAGCTACTGCTGAAGCAAAGAGTTAAAAAAAGAGGGAGAGGGAAGGGAGAGAAGAGTCCAGTCACTAAGCTCACACTTGGATTGTCCCTGGAGGCTTATCACTCAGATATTGTGTTCACCTTATCTGACGGCTGCTCTGTTCATAATTTCCCACCCACACGGCTCCTTTACTGCACGGACTTCACACAGGGAGAGAGGAGAGAAAGGGGAGGGGGAAGGCAGAGCCGACCCAGCCTCTCTCCTATCCCATTTGTGTAGGGGGGAACTGTGCACTGTGACATTGAATAACCACAGTGAGCCAACACAGGTGCAGCCAGACACCCCTGTATTTACACACAGCTTCTCCTTTCCCATAGACGTTTATGGACAGGAGAAAATCGGGCTTATACTGCTGGCTGGGCGGGCCGATTTTAAGGCAGGGGGGCCCCCTATTGGGCGGGGCCCATGGGCTTGAGCCCAGTGAAGCCCAATGGTAAGTCCGGCCCTGCCTGCAGCACACCCCAGCACCCCTTGCCATTACATACAGTCAGTCCAGGAGGTGCCGGAACTGCGTTCCCCTGCGTTCCTGCTGAAAAAAAGCCCTGTTTAAAATGCTTAGTTTAAACCTGGGTGTGCATTTGTTTTTAATTTTTCTGTTCATAGGGATAAACAGATATATATGAGTATACAAATCTGTATTCCAGTGGTATTGTTATGTGACAGAGACTTAGCTTTTGTAAAAAGAAGTATAAAATAGAAAGAAAAAAACATGATGGATCTGATCTGGTAGACTGGGAGTTATATTAAATCTTACATTTTATACATTCGTGCAGTTATAAGCGTTTGCTAGTCCTCCTCCTCATCTTGAAAATAATTTAATTTGCACAAACACTGAAGCACTGGCCTATTTATCAGGTCTCTGTGTTAAAAACTGCTTTTGAAACACTTTAAGATTCATAACCTCCTACTTAAATAGCCCTCAGTATAAGCATATTAATATGTTTAGGGAGTGGCTAAAATTAGCAAGGTCAATGCCTTTGAAGTGGATAATTCCCAGTGTAAGGTCTAAATGACCTTGAGTCCTTTCATCTCCCTGTGCCTTAGGAAAAAACAGCTATACTCCTGGGCCTCTTATGTCTGTAATGTTCTCTGTATAAAACTCTAAACAGCACATTTGCATTTTGCCCTGTGCTTTGCTATTAATATATTTTTTATCTGTTCTCCAGGGAAACAAAGCCGACTGACCTAATTTATTGCTCTGTACAAGCCTCCTTTTCATTTGCAGCTCAAGGTTGGTTTGAACGGAGTAAGAGAGAGACCATCTGCCTAAAATGCCCCAAGGCAAGGAATCTGAAGTGAGTGGAAACACAGTGGCATGGAATGGCAAAGATGCCAACTCAGAAATAATGTTTGGCATACACAAGTCTGACAGCAGAGATCTATCTATCTATCTATCTATCTATCTATCTATCTATCTATCTATCTATCTATCTATCTATCTATCGTTATAAATAATAAGACCTAGGACTGCAGTATGTATTAGTGGGACCACCAGTAGTGGTACATGCTCCCTTGCCTACAAATTCAGGTTTTTTACCTGCTGTTAAACCATTCAAGAAGTGTCAGCAGTCTAGTGGAGGTGGGATGCAAATGGGAGTAGGGGGTAAATTATGGCCCTTAAGCACTAAGCATACCTAGTTTTTGAAGGTAATTGCCATAGTATTCTGTGACAGGGCCAGCAAACATAATTTATATCTCTAACAGAAATAGGTGTAATAGATGCCTAAAAAGTCAAGTTATGCTTGTCTATTGTTAAAGGGAACCTATGCTCAAATTGCTTTGGGTCATCAGTTTGAATGTTCTCCCTGTGCTTGAATGGGTTTTCTCTGGGTTCTCTGGTTTCCTTCCATACTCCAAAGTTATGCTGATAAGTCAATTGACTCCTGTTTAAAACTGGCCCTAGTATGATGTTATACTGAGTATGCACAAGATAACTGCCATAACTTACCATCTGCCCCAAAAGCAGATAAAGCATTTCCAGGGAGAAAGGTGCTATAGAAATACATTATTAATAAAATATATAATAGAAACACAAACCTAAGGCCAGTGGCGGCTGATGCTCAATATTGTGGGGGGGGGGGGTGGCACTCATACTACACCCCCCTGCTGCATGATCCATGGCCTTACCTCATGCTGCGGTACAGGATTCCCTGGCCAATCGGGTCTCAGGACCTGCTTCCTGATTGGCCAGGAGGAGAAGCAAGAATACAATAGTGAATATTAATTTGCTATTGTCACACAACTGGGTGGGCTTAGGGTGCAGTGCTCTGCACCTGAGTCCACCGTTTTTTGAAGCCAATTTGTGCCTTAGGCAGTAAACATGTGGTTAAAAAAAAAACATTGAAATCAATGCGCCTGGTGCCCTGCATGGAGATTAGGGGCTGGGCGCATGGATTAGGGGGGCTGCGCCCCTGCGCCCCTAATGAGAGGCTGCAACTGCATAAGGCTATTTCAACAGCCTTGGTGAGGTTAATCAAGGTATATATAAAATAACCTTTCCGTAAGAAAATCTTTTTTTAGGGTCCCTCTAGGAAAAAGACAGGATCCAAGTTAAAATTCACATTGGCAGGTAAGTCCCTTCAGCAGGCAGCATTTCACCAGAGGCCTATGCTTTTGATCATGTAACAATCATAGCAGGGTATCTGGAGCAGTTTTCTTCCCTGGAAATGTAAGTATTTTAGTCTTTTGCTCATTTCATCTATCCAAACAAGAGTTTTGAAGCAGCTTTAATTTTAAAGTTTAATTTTCAAAGGCCTTGAGGTTATAAAGAAAAAGATTTAAAACAAGTATTTTTTTTAACACTCTATAGAATTCATAGAAAATGCAGAAAATATAAAAATCTGTTTGTTAAGCTGAAAACTTTTTTTCACTGGGATAGAGTGGGGTAGGATTAGTACTTCTGTTGGATTTTTACTGCTTTCCAGGGCTCAATTAGAGAGACTTGCCATCACTTCCTGTCAAGTGACAATGGTTTCACCAAACAGAACACACATAAAAAATTACTTTTACAAGGGATTTTAACCTTCTCTTACTCTACTAAGGATAAGCTTTTTTATTTCTGTGTAGCACCCAGATGTTTAGGCAGTGTTGGTCCTACATTTACCTGCCAGGTGTAGTTACCTTGGCTCATTGTTAAGGATTAATTGATTCCACCCTAAGTCTAGAATTCCTGCACTTCTCTCTTCTGCTGCTAGGTGGCTGGGTACCTGGTGACATTAGATAAGATAAGGGCAAAGCAAGAACAGATTAGTGTATATGGGGTATCTCAGCAGGGGTTTTCTTAAATCCCTTGGCCTGCTGGGAGAACCTATATATTTGAGTGGACTCAGGTGATCGGTGTTCTGTGCCACCTGGACGGCTGTCTGGCTGGACGTGCATTGTATTGCCCGGGCTTCTAGGCCAGAGTTTGGGCCTATCCCAGGCACATCTGGCTGCTAGGCTGTCTGAGGGCCTTTCCAGAAGCAAGAGAGCAGCATAGGGTTGGGATTGCGGCTTGCAGTCCAACCAGAAGTGACAATTCTGCCAGCCGGAGAACCTGTCATGGTCGGAGGTAGAGGGGAAGCTGTCACCACTGAGGGACCATCCACCTTATTACCAGAGACCACAGTGAGTAGTTGAAGCAAGTACCGGAGCAGTATTCTCACCAACCGGGGACGGTGAAGAATTGGAAAACTTCAGCAGGTGTCAAGCCAGGGGCCCAGCCTGCGGAGGTGACACTTGCAGAGCAGCCTTGTGTGTCAAGTCAGGGACCGAGCAGACCAGTGGGGTAAAGCTTGAGAAGTATCTGGAGCGCCAAGCTAGGGACCAAGCAGAGAAGCGGGGGTGACGCTTGAGGAAGATTGGAAGAGCTCAAGGGATTCGGTGGCAGTGAATCAGCAAGTCTAGTGAGAGAGACTGGGAGCTCAGTGGGCTGAGAACTTACAAGAAGAGATTGTAATGAAAGTGAAGGAGTTTGTTACAACTTGTGTTAGGAACTGTTCTAGACTGTTGCCATAGAAGACAGCCTTCCTACACATGCAGATGTGGTGTCTTGCTGGATGCCTTTCCCTGCATGGTTATCTACCGGTAGAAGTCTCGGTGTCTGCCAATTAACATTGCAACTACCTTAAAGCCCTGTACACACGATAGGTTTAACCGATGAAAACAGTCTGATGGACTTTTTTCATCGGACAAACCGATCGTGTATGGGCCCCATCGGTCTTTTTTCCATCGGTGTTTAAAAATAGAACATGTTTTAAATTTATCTGATGGTTAAGAAAATTACTATCGTCTGTGGGGAACTCCATCGGATAAAAAACCCACGCATGCTCAGAATCAAGTCGACGCATGCTCAGAAGCATTGAACTTAATTTTTCTCGGCTCATCTGAGTGTTTTACGTCACCGCGTTTGGAACGGTCAGTTTTTTGACTGATGGTGTGTAGGCAAGACTGATGAAAGTCAGCTTCATCGGTTAAAAAACCATAGGAAATCAAATTGTGTGTACAGGGCTTTAGGGTTTCCTGGCCCTAAATCCTCTCCCCCAAAGTTCTGTTCAAGAAAAATAAAATCTCTTTGCATTCAAGAAGTGTCTAGCGTCCATGAATATACCTTACACTTCACCCACTGTGCCTTACAAACCACTCTATATGGAAGGATGTCAGCAGCTCTTGGCTCTTTAGGTTCTCATTAGACTAAAGGAGGCCTGGGACCTTGCTACATCTGTATTATTGTTGGAAAGTGGACACTTTCCTCTCAGTTCCTGTTTGGTAAAACATTGGCAGCAAGACAAGAAATAAGGTCACATCTCTTTAACAGAGCCAGGATATCAGTAAAAAGCTGCCAGCAGATCTGCTTACAGCCTAAAGATTTAGTGCTGCTTGTGGCTCTGGGCTTTAGTAAAATGGCAGCTTCCAGCAAGAAGAAATAGCAACAATGCTGTAGGCAATGTACAGCACACACCAATTTTGGTAGCATAATTATTAATGGGGAATTTTTTTTTTTATTAGGTTGTTCTGGGTAAATTTCCACTTTAATGGTGAAGGATTATCACCTTTTGGCTGGTCACTATGCTCACCTTTGCCGTAATGCCATAATGCAAAATTTTACACATTTTCTACACCAGAAGACATACAATTTAAGAAAGATGTTTTTGTGGACCATTTAAACTACTTAAAACTTTTGCACAGTGATGCATGTCTACCTAAACAGATAGTGGCTATATGAAATGTGCTATATATGTACATATATATTGCACATATACATTCATGGCATTGCCTCTAATTTGGGTGGCCCGTATTTGATTTCAAAAATCAAAAGCTATAGCTTTCAATTTGGAAACTTATAAAAGTCAATCAACCAAAAAAAAATAAAGTTTTTTTTGTGTAGGTGGATCTTGGCCTGAACAGGTCCTTATTTCTTATACGTGTTGGATACTCAAACGCTAAGAACTCTTGCCAAAGTTCTCATTTCTGTTTCTTTCTGTCTGTCTGGGAGTGTGAAGCCCTTCATAATGACCATAGCAAGTGTTCAGACACAGGAACTCAAGCACAGGTCTCTACACAATACAGTCTTTGAGAGATACAAAAACTGTCTAAAACCTAAAATTATCTATTTTGGCTGAATGCTTGTATATTTTATTTATGTATTTATTTTTTTCAATTTGAGTGTTTGAAGAAGCTAATAAAAGGAGTTTCATTTTAATATGACAACACTTGTTGACAAGAGTTGAATGTATGCGAATATCTGCATAATTTTAAATTGCAAGGAGGTACAATCATTCATTAGATACTCATGTAAATGCATGGTCTCATATAAACTTTTATATTAAACAGAATACATATGTTGATGATTTCCTTTAATGACATTAAAAGTATGAGCGGAATGCTCCCTTCTAATCTTATCACAAGCATCTGCATTTTCCCTGTGTTGTCTTTTACCTCGACTGAGCTACAGAGTTGATCAACAGAAGACGCTTTGATCATAACTTCTTACATAAATGAGTTGTAACTGAATGAAGTTGCAGATCATTTTGAAGTCTCTTTATTCTGTGTCCTCATTTATGCAGTGTAACCGAACTATCATTCCACAGTGGGTAGATTCTGCTAGCAGGTAAGGGTCTAATATTTCATGAAGCAGATTTAGCTTTGTAGCCAGGTAATGTCTTTATTACAGTTTTTTTCACTTTGCTACATCATTTCAGAAAGCTAATTTGAATGTAAAAATCTGTGAAACCAGCACCGCAGGAGCTGAGATGTGCTGCTCACAGCCTTTATCTGTATTAGAGGTTAGTCTGTATAGCGGTCATTACCTATAGTTCCCAGTGGTCATATTACAGTAAAAAAGTGATTTTATTCTTCAACATTATACAAAATTATTGGAACTGCAGAAGCAAGGTAGTTTCATAAACTCATCTTCATGTCAAAAAGGAAAAAACATATTTCTATAGTGGAGAGAATTAACGGATAACTAAATCCAAGAAGAAAAAAAAAAGGAACGTGTTGCAGTTTACAAGTCCTTAGATGTGTTGACTGCATTAGGTTTCTTTATTTCAGGCTAACATTTTTAGCAAGTACAGAAAATACTGTATATACTCGAGTATAAGCCGACCCGAATATAAGCTGAGGCACCTAATTTTACCACAAAAAAATGGGAAAACGTATTGACTCGGGTATAAGCCTAGGGGGTGGGAAATGCAGCAGCTACTGGTAAACAATGCCCATCTGCAGCCTCACTGTGCCCATCTGCAGCCTCACTGTGCCCATTTGCAGCCTCGCTGTGCAGTCTCTGATTGTCTCCTGTAGCATGTCTGCAGTCTCTGATTGTCTCCTGCAGTATGTCCTCAGTCTCTGACCCTCTCCTGTAGCATGTCTACAGTCTCTGATTATCTCCTGTAGCATGTCTGGAGTCTCTGAATGACTCCTGTAGCATGTCAGAAGTCTCTGATTGTCTCCTGCAGTATGTCCGCCGTCTCTGACCCTCTCCTGTAGTATGTGTAATAATGTGCCGCTTTACTTGCTCAATTATTTGGGATTGCTCCACTGCTTAATGAGTGGTAATGGTGTGCATTAACCTGTAGCAACCAATCAGTGAACAGTAGGGATCTGCTGTTATCTCTAGCAACCAATCAGTAAGTGGTAATGATGTGCTGTAACCCCTAGCAACCAATCAGTGAGCACTAATAATGTGCAGTAACCTCTAACAACCAGCCAGTGAGCTGTAAGGATAGCCTCTGGCAACCAATTGCAATCACTGCATGATCTGCAGCAGTAAACTGATTTTGAGTCTACCTGCTATTTTTTGTATGTCTCAGAATGGAGGGGGGGCCCCAAGAAAATGTTTGCCCAGGGCCCAATCAATATTAAAGACAGCCCTGCTTACGGATTATATGGGCAGCAGGTCGTGAAAGAAGACACCCTTTTCATTGCAATGATATCCTGAGCTAAATAAAACAGATTAATAATTACTATCACAAAAAGTATTAAAAATACTGTTTTCTCCACCTTTTCTTAAAGACAAAATTATCTAGCAAATTAAATACAGTAATCAGCCCACAGATGTGTAACTTATGCCATGATCTCAAGGTGTTCAAACCTGCTGTAACTAGATGTTTTCCACTGCCATATGCTTGGTGATACTATGGCATAATCACACTGAAGCTGCACACCTGGCCTCAAATAGTAGTGTTTAAGTTGGTAGCATGTTCCTGGACTATGGTGCCTGTATCTCGACTTGCCAAGATACACTTGTAAACTTTGTATGTTATCCTATTCTACTTAACCTATTTCTCTCAGCTCATTTTAGGAATCTACTACTTAAGGCTGCCACTGATTATGACTTAGACTCTTTTTTTTGTAAATACACCTGCTGCTTGCCCCAATCTTCTGCTTGTTCTTAATGTATGTCTGTGTGCTGCCTGCTTTATCTTTCAGAACTCACAAGCAACTAGTCTCTCAATTCCCAATCAGGCTCCACCCACCCAACAGGTGCTGTGGTCATTGAGACTGGTTCATCATCAGGTCTGTCTCCCTTGTTACAGGTCATTTCCATATTTGGGTAATGACATCACTAGTATCCCTGACCCCTTTGTTTACATTACATTTTTAGCTGGAGTAGCTCTTGGCTGACAACTGAATGGAGCCAGGGTGAAGAAATCTGTCACAATCATGACGGTTTCCCAATACAGACTTGCCCCTCTCTGAGCACTTGCAAACCTTTGTATGCCAGCACAGAGCTGGTCCTAATTACCACACATTTTCTTATCTGCCAACTGGTGGTTATTCTTTAAGACTCTGTCCACATAATGTCATTTCTAAAGTGGAGGTAGTAAGAACTAACTGAATTTGTCACAAGTGTCGGTACTGTAACTGAAACTAGTGCAAATACTTACCTGAATTAGACACAGGTAATTTTCTTTTAAATTAATTTTCTTTATTGAATTTCTCAGTCTATGATCAGCAAAGAAAGACTATGGTCACTATTATTTCAGTAGTATTTGAAGGAGTTACTTTGCTTAAAATATACAACCAGATTAGAGTAGTGCATGTTTTCTGAAAAGAGACCAACTGCAATAACTAGTGAATTGTACAAGACAAATTGCCTATACTACATCATTACTATTTAAACAGCAAGGCAAAGTTGAAAGCCCTTAATTTAATAGAACAAGGACCCAACATAACAAAGCATTTTTCATGACTACCACTGATTAACTTATAACAAGTGTGCAATGAGCCCTTTGAATAAGATCGGACAAACAATGAACTTGCAATATGGAGACTGCCATTGTTTTATGGATCTAATGGCTTATAATAACCTAACATTAGATATATTGTTTTATGTTTAGTACTTGTATGCTAAGTAATGTGTAAATATAACACATACTTATTACTTGTCATAGAAATGTTAGTACTACCCTTGACAATGCCTCATCTGATTTTCTCTGCAAAAGGATGGAGCCATCTTTGTTTAGGTATCATCTCGGGTCATCATCTATTTCCTGCACTGAGATGCCAACTCAAGGTAACATAATCATATCAATTCTCATTTCCTTATGTACTGCAACCTTAATACAGTTAGCAGTAAATGATTGTCCTGTACAATACCAATACTGTGTAGATTCCTAAGCTATTTTTCACACAGTAACATTTACTGCAGCTCTTCCTCAGTTAAATTAAACATAGTTTTGAATTCTCCTCGAGATACGATATCATCACTGCCTATTTTCTCACTCCTGTTGAGTGTGACTCATAAGACTGTGAATAGATAACATTACATAACATAAAAACAAAAAAAACAAAAAAAAAAAAAACATTTAAATCTCCTGTCCACAAATTGAGAGCTGGTAGAGCCAAAAGACATTCTCTTGACTGCTCTAATGTTGTTCTCAATAGTTTGCACAACCATAATAATCATAAGTGTCAAGACAAGGAAATGTGGTGCCATTTGCTACATGGCTTTACCCATTGTAAAATGTGCTTCTTCATAAACTGAAGGTTGAATCATAGGTTCTCATCTAGTTTATTTTCCACATTGTCCAAAATCTTATCAGGCAGTCCTGCCAACTGCTTAGTCACATAGAGCACTTAACAGTCCAACAGAGACCCACTTTATGCATAGTCTATGTATATTGTTAAAGAGGTTTGCTTGGGTTTTCTCTAATTCGCCAAGATGGTAGGGTAACTTGCATGCAACTGAATGGACCCTAGTCTGTGTGCTTATGAATTTGGTTGGGACACTGGACTGTAAGCTCTTTCAATTGTAGAGACTGAAATCAAAGTGGTATTAAACCCAAAAGAAAACATTTATTAAATTGCAGCTTACCAAATCTTTTAAGTGATGGCTGCATTTGTTTTATTTTTTACACCTTATTTCTTCTTTTTTTTCACCTGGTGATCCTGCCAGTAAATCTTTTTTCAACAGACCAAACTGTCTTGCAGATGTAGCAATTAGAGGGTAGAGACAACCTATGTACCACTGACAGGGGTGCTTACAATGATTGGCTTTTATTTATGTAAAACCTTTATTCAAAAAGGAAACTCAAAACTATTGCTGTTTCTGCCTAAAAAGTGTTAGCTGGAGTTTGACTTCAATTTGTTAGTATATCTACTGTAAATCGGGTAATGCATCTAACACTCCCCTTCCCCAGACTGACAGTGTTTCTGTTCAAAGGTGCACAGGGAAAAAAATGTGACGCTCAGAGAGGGAGAGACAAGGACCAGCACAAAGCAATGCAAAAAGGTCCAATTGAAGGTAAAATCTATGTCAAAATCCAAATGCAATGGGTGGATTGCTGCCAGCTGACGATTGGAAGCAACTCTGTGGATAAAGACAGGAAAAAGGGCAGCACCATCTAAGTGTAGAAGTTTGGTAAAACCATTCATTCAAAAATTCAAACAGGACGGCCTGACAAAGGAGCCCACATGCTCTGAACAAGCGCCACGCCCTCTTGCTGCCACGCTACCCAAACTATCACCCGAGCGCCCATACTGAGACTGAGTGAGCACTGGGGCTCTGGAATCCACCAGCGCGACTGTAGCGCCTCAACCTGGATGGAGACTCCACACAGCGGGACTGCTACCCTGGTGGCACGATTTTTTCCCCATGTGAGTGTTTGACCGTCTAAATTGTTTTACCAAACCTCTACACCTAGATGGCGCTGCTCTTCTCCCTGTCTGTCCAAAGGTGCTCCTGTGCTCCTTCATCTAGAGTGTAGGCACCCTAATACAGGAGGTGTGTTTATTGGCCAGACGACCAGGCAAAAAACAGAGGGAAAAAGCTTAAAGTTATATTTTTTTTAAATAACAAACATGTCATACTTACATCCACTGTGCAGTTCGTTTTGCACAGAGTGGCCCCGATCCTCCTCTTCTGGGGTCCCACGGCGGCTATCTCTGCTCCTCCCCACAATAGATAACCCCCTCTGGGAAGCTCTCTCCCGAGGTGGTTACCTTGCGGGCGCACTCCCGTGTCATACACTCTGCGTTCATAGCCGCCAAGTGTATGACTCGGCCCCACGCCCGCGTCATTGGATTTGATTGACCGCAGCGGGAGCCAATGGCTGCGCTGTTATCAATATATCCAGTGAAGAGCCGGGAAGCCGTGGAGAGAGCAACACAGGATCGCACCCGCGGAAATTCGGGGCTCTGGTAAGTAAAAAGGGGGTGGGGGGGGCTGGGGGTCGGACACTGCAAGGTGTTTTTTCACCTTAATGCATAGGTTGCATTAAGGTGAAAAAACACAAAGGTTTTACAACCCCTTTAAAAAAAGAAAACAAACCCAGCCACCACATCTAAGGATTAGTAAGCTGCAATGTATTATATTTTTGGTTTTGGGTTTAATACCGGTTTAATCATTCTTTGTTCAGTGTAAACTGTTGCATAAAATGTAATATGGGAAATAAATTATTCATGATAAATTCTATTATAGTAGGATGCCCTTTGAACAGGGTTTTTTCTTTGAGGTTTACCAAACAGACTGAGGTAGCTGTGATGTGGATATTTATTTACTTCAGCAGAGAATAAATTGGTTTATAGAAATCTTATTCTCTTTCTCAGAAAGAAACCTTTTTGTTACTACAATATTTTCTCCTTTGAAGAGTCATACTACACTTTTTGTGTCATTCATCCTCCTTTTCATTTCATCTGACCACATACTGCTGTGCGTTTTAATACATCCACAATTGACTTGCTACAAAATGTTTCATTTATATAATTCCATTTCATTCAGTGAATTAGCTCGTTTCATATTTTTGTTTGGTATTTTTTTATTATTATTGTAGTAATAGAACTTTATTAAAATGTCAATCCTAATACAATAACCGAAGCTTGCTGGGGCTACATTACACGCTGAGGCATGCTGCAAGTCTCTTTTTATCAGATGCTGGGAGTAAAATAGTGGATTATTTGTAAAAGCTATGAATCTCTCTAAAATAAACGGTGACTTTGATGTAGCTGCAGAAATGCGTAATAGGCTTAACAGACCTGTTGGGTGGCTACAGCATTAAACACTGCCTTGTGTTTTATTATACACACCAGGCAACTCTATATGCACAGCAATTTGTCCAATCATTAGCTCAAAAGAAACCCGTTTTTTGTATTATATGGCCACACATTACTAAGTTACAAATACAAGTGTAACCCATGCTGAATTGATTCTATAGAATATACGTATATTGTCATTAGAGCCTTATTCATCCTACTTAAAATCCAGCCCCTCTTATTAAGACACAAAAATATAACACTTACGATAAAAAAAGATTTTCCTTTTTTTTTGTATTTATTTCTCATGGAATGTTTAAATAATGATAGACCCACCGCAACATTTTGTGTGTGTTTAGAGTCTAGTTTAATGGTAAGGGTATACAGTATATGGTACTGTACAAAGACCTCATGTAAAAACAAGGACATTCTAAAAATGTTACTCTCAAATATTAATTACCGTATATACTCGAGTATAAGCCGAGTTTTTCAGCACATTTTTTTGTGCTGAAAATGCCCCCCTCGGCTTATACTCGAGTCTGTGTCCATCTTCAACTTTGTGCGCCTGATCCCGGCCAGCCGTAGGTCCCCTGGACCCCAAACCTGGCACACATGTAGCCTTACTCTTCCACAAGTGTGCAAAGTTTGTTGTCCGGGGAACCTACGGCCGGGGAGCACCGATTTTTCAAAGCCGGGCACTCCTTCCATAGACTCCCATGTTAAATGGTAATTTCTCTGGTGATTTTGGGGACCTGGTACTGGCCGGCCCTAGGTCCCCTGGACCCCAAACTTGGCACACATGTAGCCCCACTCTTCATCTACAAGTGTGCAAAGTTTGTTGTTCAGTGGGCCTAGAGCCGGGGAGCACCAATTTTTCAAAGCCGGGCACCCCTTCTATAGACTCCCGTGTTAAATGTCAGTCTAGTCACACAGCGCCGGAGATAGGGTAGGGAGATTGGGCACAGTGACAGTGAGGCATGGGCACAGTGAGGCATGAGCACAGTGAGGCATGGGCACAGTGAGGCACAGTGAGGCATGGACACAGTGAGGCACAGTGAGGCATGCACATGGACACAGTGAGGCAAAGTGAGGCACAGTGAGGTATGCAGATGGACACCCTAGGCTTATACTCGAGTAAATACGTTTTCCCAGTTTTTTGTGGTAAAATTAGGTGCATCGGCTTATATTCGGGTCGGCTTATACTCGAGTATATACGGTATGTGACCTTTAACATAACTGCAGTCTTTCTTTTTTTTTATTGGAAAGCTAATATTAAAGCAGAATAAACCCAAAACCAAAAATGTAGATTACTAATCCTTAGATGTGGTGCTGCATTAGTTTCTATATTTTTCTTTTTCACCTGGTGATCCAGCCAGTAACGCACTTTCGTCTTAAGCCTCATACACACGATCGGAATTTTTGCGGACAAAGCGTAGGACTTTTGTCCGAAGGGCGTTGGCCAGGAACTTGTTTTTCATACAAACGGCAAAGAATTGTTGGCCACCCAATCCCCCCCCCCCTGCACTCACGCAAAGCCTACAGGAACCACAGCATAGCGATACAGTTTAAGCTCACCCACACTTTATATAAATAAAAAAGGTTTACAGTGCAAATACTGCTGTTGCATATAATCCAACATACTTAAAACACATACACACTCACATTAACATTAAGATGCTGTTTAGGACTGTTTATGGACAGTGGGATGGACAGGGGGACCGTGGGATGGACAGGGGGACCGTGGGATGGACAGGGGGACCGTGGGATGGACAGGGAGACTCCGCATTGTAATATCCACATCATCTCCCCCACTTTAATATCCACATCATCTCCCCCACTGTAATGTCCAGATCTCCCCTCCCCCCTGTAATGTCCACATCTCCCCCCTGTAATGTCCACATCTCCCCCCTGTAATTTCCACATCTCCCCACATCTCACCTCGGCCGCTGCCGCCGGGTGTACCAAGATGGCCGCCGCTCCGGAGCTAGGCCGAAGCCGCGGCCTTTCCTATGGCCGCAATCCGCGGATCGGCTCTGGGCGGAAATCGAGGACAGTGACAGGCAGCAGGTAGGCACCCTAGGCTGGGGCCCCAGGCCAGCTCGGGCCCCAAGCAATTGCTTGTTTTGCCTGTCCTGTTCCGACGGCCCTGGGTAGAGGGTAATGTTAGACTAGCAGATTTAGATAAACTTGACTAACAAATTAAAGCTAAACACCAGCTAACACTTTGTAAACTGTTACAGCAAACATTTCCCCCCCCCCCTTTTGGCATAAAGGTTTTACATAAATAAATGTATGAAAGCTGACCATTGTTATCACCCCTGTCAGTGTTAAATGGTTTATCTCAACCCTCTAACTGCTACTTTGCCTGGACCGCCTAGTCTGTTAAAGTAAGCTTAAAAATACCAGACTTACTAGCTGGATCACCAGATGAAAATAAAAGGGGAAAAACAAAAGCATACAAAAGAAAACTAACACAGCCACCGCATCTAATTGGTGAGCTGAAATTTAATACATGTTTTGTTTTTGGGTTTATTACTGCTTTAAGCTGGTCATGAAAATTAGCATCTAATTGTGCAGTCTCCTGTAGTAGATTTACCAACAACTACAGTGTGTAGTGCAAGAACCCATATGACTTGTCGTAAATTGAATAGATTGTTAAGCCAGAGACCTGTACCTCATAGTTGTCAATATTTTTATAGGTGATTATACAATCAGTCTGTAACATGTGAGGACCACTTATTGTTATAGACTTAAGGTACTGTAGAACTAAAGACAAAACTTTTATTTTTTTGGGGTAGAGTCAGGTGTTTTTTGCCATCTGTGTCCTTTTGGGGAGATTTCCCCTCACTTTCTGACCCATAGCCAAAACAGAAAATTTGAGGAAATTAGCGCCCCCCCCTTTCCTAAATGAGCAAATCTTTCATTGTCACCAAAATCACCAGAACTAATGTTCCTATTGGAAAGTTTCTCCTCTATTTCTGTTCTGGATACAACCAAAAATGTTTTTGTTTTTTTTTTCACTTTCAATGATAATGGTAAACTGGACAGATTGGGTTGGGAACACAGATAGCAATAAAAGCATAACAGGTGTGATCTCTCTCCACTCTGTCCAAAACAAAAAAACTTTTTTTTACCTTGCTTTAAAGCATGGGTGCTCAACCTGTGGCCCTCCAGCTGTTGCGGAACTACAAGTCCCATGAGGCATTGCAAGGCTGACAGATACAAGAATGACTCCCACAGGCAGAGGCATGATGGGACTTGTAGGTTTGCAACAGCTGGAGGGCCGCCAGTTTGAGACCCCTGCTTTCAAGTGTATGTACAGGCAAAAAAAAAAATTCAGAGTAACACTTTACCGGGCATTATTGAACACAGGTAATCTAATTGTGATTGATTACCATGTTTATATATATATATGTGCAATGAATGGATCGGGACTCATACCCCAGTTGAAGTCTTTGTGGACGAAACGTGTCAGAGGTTTCTTGTTTTCTATAAATGTTGGAGTTTATGATCTATCAAGAGAGTTACTTGGTGTGGAAAATCGCAGTGTCAAACCCTTAAGGATCACGCCTTGACCACCATTGTGACGTTTTTAACTTCATGCTTGTTTGACTCTGTTGAGTCTACACATTCTGGTAAAAGTGTTTATTCTCTCCTCTGGGTGGTGGATGCATGTGTTATGGTGACTCCTTAGTTGGACACTGATTCCTTTTTTGAACACCATTGAAAAGGACATTGTTCTCTATTTATATTTGGACTGTTCCACCACACAGTGGTTATTTTATTTTATATTCACATTTTCTCCTTCTTGTAGAAGGTTCTCTGGATTTATTGCACATATTCACTTACTGCACATTGAACTTTTTTATCTACATATGGTGTCACCACCATTCATTGTTATACATATATATTTATTATTGGTTATATATTCCAAGCACTGCATTTTTGTCACTTCTTATAGGCAAACTATTGTTTTAATTTTGGATAGAGTAGGTAAGGAATAAAATCCCTATGATTTTAATTGTTTGGCTGCCTGTGTCCTTTTAAGGTGACTTCCCTCTCGTTTTCTGACCTTGGTGCAACAGGAAGTGATTGGAGAAGTGGGTGCAATTCCCCCTTAGACTGCTGTAAGTAGATCACAGGTCTGCATTGGAAGATTTCCTGTCACCTTCTGTCGTGGTGATAACAGTCATCAAAACAAATAGAAAGGGATGGTTCCTCAAGCCCAACTGGAACACAAACAGCTCTATTCAAAACTAGAAAAAAAAGTGTGGGCTATATATGCACTTTAAGATGGCAGCTGGAATAATGATAACGGTCCAACAATATACCTTTTTGATGGACACATCTCTATATCCTACAAATGTTCAAGGCTAATACTTAAAAAAAATTACATTCTAACCCCTCTACTCCTCTGCCAACAAATGCTCTCTGTGGTGCTGGAAGTGTTTCTGCTGTATACACAGTTTCAGCACCATGGACAGCTAATTTCGGCATTTTATCCACGTCTTCACTTATACTTTGTGTAAAATTTACCTGCTATTCGCTGACAGATGCATTAGTCTAGTGCACATTTACCCTAGTGCAGAAAGGGTGAATGTAAAATTTGAATGCACAGTTAATCCGTTTGATTCCTACTTGAACATCAATTAATTATTTACTGAGCAAAATGCCAAATTTATAATTGATAAAATTACTCCTAACCGGAATTATAAAAGCATGCACGCATCACGCTTCTGTACTATTTCCATAGTTACATAGTTAATATGGTTGAAAAAAAGACTATCCAGTTCAACACAGGGAAAAAAAACACACACACAAATGGAAAAAACTCATATACACTATCATATACCCACAGTTGATACAGAGGACAATAAAGCATGATCTTTGCTCCAGTGGGGGGAAAAAAATCCTTCCTGATCTGCAAACAGGCAATCGAATAAAATATATATTAGTATTCAGTTATATTATGTGCATTTAGGAAAGAATCCAGGCCTTTTTAAAAACAATCTACTGAGCTGGCCAGAACCAGCTCTTGAGGGAGTCTATTCCACATTTTCACAGCTCTTACTGTGAAGAAGCCCTTCTGCATTTGAAGATGAAATCTCTTTTCCTCCAGACATAACGAGTGCCCCCTTGACCTCTGTGATGACCTTAAGGGTAATAACTCTACACCGAGCTCACTATATGGACCCACTTATGTATTTGTGTGTTGATCATATCTCCCCTTAATCTCATCTTCTTAAGAGAGAATATATTCATTTCAGCTACTGTAATCTTTCCTCATAGCTGAGCTCCTCCATACTTCTTATCAGTTTAGTTGCCATTCTCTGTACTTTCTCCAGTTCCACAATATCCTTTTTGTAAATTGGTGCCCAAAACTGAACTGCGTATTCCAGATGAGGTCTTCCTAATGATTTGTACAGAGGCAAAATGATATCTCTCTCTCTGGAGTCCATACCTCTCTTAATACAAGAAAGGACTTTGCTCGCTTTGGAAACAGCAGCTTAGCATTGCATGCCATTATTAAGCATGTGATCTACCAGAACACCCAGATCCCTCTCCACTATGAATTCCCCCAGTTGTACCCCCCCTAGTATTAATGGTGCATTCATATTTTTAGCCCCCAAGTGCATAACGTTAAAATTTTCAACATTAAACCTCATTTGCACATAGTTGTCCAATTAAACAGTGCATTGAGGTTGGCGTGTAAGTTGGAGGCATCCTGAAAGGATGTTATTCCACTGCATAGCTTGGTGTTATCTTCAAAGACTAAAATGGAACTTTTAATCCCAGACCCTATATGATTCATAAATATATTAAAAAGCAAGGGTCCCAACATAAGTAACTAATAACTAACTAATAACCTTAGATCATTCCGAGTTTGAATCATTAACCACTACTCTGAATACGGCCTTTTAGCCAGTTTTATATCCATTTACAGATTGATCTTTCCAAGCCTGTAGACTTTACCTTACACATTAGTCATTTGTGGGAAACTGTGTCAAACGATTTTGCAAAATCCAAGTACACTACATCCACAGCCACCCCTCTGTCCAAGGTCCATAGGAGTTAGGAAATTACTTTTATTTTTTATTAATAATAATAGTGGTGTATACGATCAATGGTGCTTTGTTTGGACAGTTTTTATTTCCACCTGGGAGTTTACTAAGGCTAGATTAGATGGCAGAGCTTGAAAACATTTCACTCATTGTGGGCTTCGCTCTGGGTGGAGAGATGGTTCAATGAGGAAAGAGGTGGCTGTGAACGCCATCGGCACACTTTGTAATGACCACCATGAGAACCATACCTCATGTTTGGCTATTTTGCTAGCTGCTTTACAACCTACTCCAATGCAGCGTTTTGAGACCAGCCACTGATATACCCACTCCATCTGACCGGCCTGCTGTCATTTAGTGATGCAACACCTTTGAAATCCTTAAAGGTTCTGCTTCCTGTTGTCCTGTCTGGCGACCCTCAGCAGCTATGACTTTGTGGTGCTCTGACCCCCTGGTCTATGTTGGAGGAAACATCTGGATGGCGACAGTTGACACTGTTTTTACCTACGGCGGCTTTTTTTTTTTCCAACAAATGTCTCACAGATGGGTCCCTCTGAAGAAGAGAATTATAACCCTACCTAAAAATGTCTCAGATGTCTTTCTAAATCATTATTGATCATCTTGGGTTTCCCATTTGGATTATTTCAATTGTGAGGTGCTTTATCTGTCATATGTACAATTGCTGTCTATGTATTGAAATTGTCTTTTAATGAATTTTTGTGTCATTAAAGCCTTTTTCCTTTGCTTTTATCTGTATAATAGTTATTTCAGCCTGTGCCTCTATAGTCCCACTTTATGAGGGTTTTTTTTTATCTAATGAGGAAGAGGTAAAGGTGTATCTTCTCTTTGCATACATTGTAAATTTGAGGGGACATCTTTGGATTTGAGGACTAGTTTGGTATGCTACAAACATATATCACAGCTAATTATTGCACTTTGAGTCATATGTTACATCATTTCCTTTATCAGAACATCTATTATAGGTGTGAGGAATATTCTCAGAGTGCCGTTACCTTTTGAACAGGCATATCAATCCTTGGCTGTGTATGAGTAACAGTTTTAAAGAGTGACCTTTTTGTTTGGTAATCTGCTTGTCAAATAGTATAGATGAGCAGGGTGTATCGGCATTTCTAATCTCATATATTTTATTGCTATATTACCCCATTAGCATACTTCCTGTGTATATTTCCTTGCTATCTTACATTTGTCCGTGAAACATACCAGGTCCACTTTTTCAACTTCTGCCATTAATGACTACAGGGAATACTTAAGGTTCTGGAACTTGGCAATGAAAGATTTTCAAAGTATGTTTTCATAAACAGCACCTGAAGTCAGAAAACTGTTTGGTACTAAACGTGTGTCTGAAAGTTTGCGTCTCAGCCATCACTTTATCTTTTCTGTCAATCAAGCCTGTCAAACATATACCTAAAAATAAAGCACAGATAGTACTCAGTAAAGCTCAACTTAAGTTACATTTCATCCAACAGTGTTTTGTTTGAAAAAAGCATACCTGAGGTAAAAGACAGGTAAACAATTAGCTGATCCATGCACACAGCACAAATAAGGGCTTTAGCACATGCTGTGCTCTTTCCAGTATTCAAGAATAAACAGAAGAAATGGATGAATGCTTCAACGACTCGAAGATTAGGAGCAAAGAACAGAAGGCAAGCATAACTCAGCGAGTGAAAGATGTTATTTTTATGTTTTGATCCTGGAAGGCTTCGGGCAAAGTAAATATTACTTCCTGGAAATAGGTGGGAAAGATTGCAGGAAAGATTGATTCAAAGACACTGTCATGTGCTTTATTTGTTAATTTAACAAATCAGTAGGAAAGTCCAATCACTACGTGTCAATAAACCACATTTTGCCAAAAATGTGCAAGATTTCAGTGTCCAATAATTATTATGATCAAATAGAATCTTTTTTTGTAATTATTATGATCAAATAGAATCTTTTTTTGACTATGTGCAATGTTTAAATCTAAAAATCACCAAGGAAAGTTTTAGAGTCCAAGAAGTACGATTTTATTCCAAATCTATATGGAGTGCAAAAGCCAACATGTTTCAGGGGCCATATAAGTTGTATGGCCACCAGAATGTGTAGGCTTTGTACTCAATAGGAATACAATCCTACATTTTGAACTCAAAATCTCTAGTGTGGTGCGTCCTTTTTTCAATTCAAACATTGCATTCACCTCCCAGGGCTTCTGTGACATTTCCAAGGTGTATTGAAACATTTTACTTATAACTTTGTTGTCCCATTGGCTTATTACTAGTACAGCTGTGATAAAATAAAATTCAAACATGAAAGCTCTATTTACTTAAAGTGGCTGTAAACTCATTAAATTTGACCTAGGCACATATATCTGTAGTGTTTACTTACCGTATATACTCGAGTATAAGCCGACCCAAATATAAGCTGAGACACCTAATTTTACCACAAAAACGTATTGACTCGAGTATAAGCCTAGGGTGTCCATCTGCATGCCTCACTGTGCCTCACTTTTCCTCACTGTGCCCATGCCTCACTGTGTCCATGCCTCACTGTGTCCATGCCTCACTGTGCCCATACCTCACTGTGTCCATGCCTCACTGTGCCCATGCCTCACTGTGCCCATGCCTCACTGTGTCCATGACTAGACTGACGTTTAACATGGGAGTCTGTGGAAGGGGTGCCCGGTTTGAAAAATCGGTGCTCCCCGGCCGTAGGTCCCCCAGACAACAAACTTTTCAAACTTGTAGAGGAGAAATGGGGCTACATGTTTGCCAAGTTCCGGGTCCAGAGGACCTACGACCGGCCAGTACCGGGTCCCCAAAATCACTGGAGAAATGACCATTTAACATGGGAGTATATGGAAGGGGTGCCCGGCTTTGAACCCGGCCGGTACCGGGTCCCTAAAGTCCGGGAGATCAGGCGCAAAAAGGTGACTCGAGTATAAGCCGAGGGGGGCATTTTCAGCACAAAAAAATGTGCTGAAAAACTTGGCTTATACACGGGTATATACGGTAACTCTCTCCAAAGCTCTAAGTTCCATTTCTCTCTGGAGCTCTGTTACTCTGTTATCAGCATAGTCACTTCTGACAAGCTCTCCAACACATGAGATAACAGTAGCTTCAAATTAGTGTTGGGGAGAGAGCGTAGAGAGAGATTAACAGGGAACTTGTCTATTCAGACTAAATTCATCCGTTGCTCTGCCTATGTGAAGGGGGGGGGGGTGTCTTTCCTCCAATCAGCTGTCACACAGTGTCCAGACTCCCCACCCACTGCTGAAAGAGGATGAAAGATTTGTAACACAATCTACACTTTTCAAAGAGTGTAGAAAGGGGAAAACTGCAGATATACAAGTAAAACCTATGTAGGAGGATTTGTTTAATCTCTGTGTATCATCTGAGGATATTCACATCACTGGGTATATGAGAGGGTTTACATCTACTTTAGCTTTCCAGGATCATTAGTTCACCACTTTATGCTCTTTACTGTGGCACTACTGCCACTAATGTTCAAACTGAAGCTGAGGTATCGGATGAGTTAATATGTCAACAACTATTGAACTTGAACTTAAATTAAAGTCCATATATTGTTTTTTTTTTTTTTTTTTTAACTATTCTGCTTCCCCTCTCCCATTTTAATGCTTGCAGTATTGTTAATTTTTTAATTGTCTTACCCAAGGAAAGTTGAACCCATCTTCAAAGCGCCTGGGATATTGTCTTAAGAGCTTAAGCGCTCTTTAGGCATCGGGAGATTGAAGAGGACACCCTGCTTTCATTCCATCAGATAAAGGGTATTCATTGAACTGCTTACTTAGCAGTCTCTTCCTAGGTGATTTGGGCAGCACTATGCTGTCAGCCAATATGCTCAAGGTGGAGTTAGGTGTGGCAATAACTGACTGGAATTCAGAGGTGCTGTCAATATGTGTGACAAGACAACACGGTAGTGCATTGTTGAAAACGCTTCAGTTATTACCCTGCAAGAAAATCAGCAATTCACCCCATTGGAAGCAGGCACAGTCAATTGCAGGATCACAATGTAGTTATAAAAAGATATAAGCTGCAAATGAGAACCATGCTGCTTGCTTTGTTTGTGATGCTTGATTGGTAATTTGTGTATTATTGCATGCAGTTCTTTATTGTAATCTACAAAATATATTACTTTGAAAAAAAAAAACACTTTTCCAAATGGCAACAACTACATATTGTGTGCAGCCAGTCACAATTCATGTTTCAAAGATCTGAAATATGATTGGTTGCTACAGACTACTGTTCTTTCTACACAATCATTGATCTTTGCAATGTTTTATTCCAAATGTTTTCCATTGCAACTTGGAACCATGGGGAGATGTCAGTCACTTTTCATTGTTAATTGAAAACCACAGCATGAGCTGAAAAACTCAAACTGAGCTGAAAAACTCCATATCAGCTTAGCTTGAATGTCTATTGAGAAAACTCTTCTTGCCAAAAACCGCTATGTGCAGAGTTTGTTGGCAAAATGCCCCACATATGAGAAATGATAGAGCTTTTCTCCCTGGTTCTTAACACTATGCTAATGTTGTGCTGTCCATCTAAATGTGGAGAAAACAAGCCTTGGATTTCAATATAAGCAATTCTCAGTGGAAATGCTCATATGTGACCTTTCCACAGCTAACCTAATGTTGTACTTGTGCCATAGACATACACATAACTATTTCATACAACCCCTACCCTCCAACAAATAAAAAATAAATTCGTATTTAAATCTATTTTCGGGACACAGCTCCCTCCCTTCATTTAATATTGATAGTAAAAACAATCCTACAATTTAAGCACAAAATCTAGCAGAAGGGATATTGTACTAAACACTGTACTTTTACAAGGGTACACCACTGCAGTGGGGTATAGCCCTTTGCAACTCCAATTGTCTACCACTAAACCTTCAATACAAAATACTGAACAGAAAAATATAGCAGAATGTAAAGAAAATCTATTCTTCCAAGGTAAATAAGTTAATGGGCAGGTATGGTATATGAAAAGTTATAACCTCAGGTGGGCTTTCTATGTGGCTAGAGTCCATTTCTCCTGTAGGCAGCAGTAAAACCCTAGGTAGAAAAACAAATTTAATAAATTATCAGTAAGCTATGTCCCTCAATGGATGATAGAGGAACAATATTTTGGGTGTCAATCTATAAATCATAAAGCAAATGTTTTGATAACTACAAATGGGTTTTAAATTTCGGTATAATGCCTGGTAGACCACAATTATATCAACATTTGATAGATAACACTGAATGATGTTTGCCACTGATTTTCAGCTTTTCTGGTATTGTATATATCAAGATTTCCACTTAGATTCAGATTTAGACATATTATTCATGGACTCTTCTACACTGTTTAAATATTGTCATCCTTTATGCTTAGAAATGCATTGTGTGATGACAGTATCAGGCTAATGTCTCCATAGAATCACGTAGTAAAACAAAAAAAAAAATTGTGGAAAAACTTGCTTTAGTACATTAATTTCATTAGAAATATGCCACTCAGACTTGAAATCAATTTGAAGGGTGTTCCTGAGTAACAAAAACTTAATTTCACAAAAATGTAATTGAATATTTTGACAAACCCAGTGGCTCTTAAAGTGGTTGTAACACTTAAACATTTTTTACCCTAATGCATTCCCTGCATTAAGGTAAAAAATGTATAGATAGCTGTATGTCCTGTGCACCCCTCCTTCACTTATACTTACCCTTGTCCTTACCCAATCTACTGCTTTGTCCATCTATAGTGGCTCAACCCACTCTCACAGGCTTTGCTGAGGGAGTGGGAGCTGCTGTCAGTCAAATCCTGTGACAAAGAAGTAGGGGGGGGGGGGGTCTGAGTCATGCTGTCTGTCTATAGACATGGACAGTATAGTTCAGGAATGAGCCTACAGGTGTGCCACCATGGGAAGCAGCTTCCTATAGTGGCACACCAAGAAGAGGAGGAGCCAGGTGCTCCAGAAGAGGACCCCAGAAGAGGAGGATTATAATTACAATCACAACATTTTTTGATAATTGATTATGCCGTAGTAAATTGTTTGTTCGCTGCATAGTTCATAGTTGGCAAAGCATATAGTTGTTTTAAAATAAATATGTATTTTTTAAATTTATTTATTTATTATGATTAATGATCAAAAGTGAAACAATAAAATAAATGAACCTTTAATATTATTTTATATTTACCTAGAAAATGAAAAAATGTTTTAATTAATGCATATTAATAACCCAGCAGGAAAAACTCAAGGCTCAGTTTCACATAAAAGCTGTACCTAACTGCTTTGCTGGATTTTTTAAACAAGTTTCAATAGCTCAAGCTCAATATTTCAAACATAATTGACTTTTCATTACTGAATTTTCTGTTTACAGCCTAAATACTCCATAAACTCATATTTTACATTCAAGACTAAAACATTAAATATGTAAAAATAATCCCATAAACTCCTGATGTTGTGCTACACCAGTGTCATGGTTCCAATGGGAGCACCCTGTATTCATTGTTCATTTTATAAAATAAGATTTCATATGTATAGTAGAAAATGTAAGACAGACTTTTTAAACATACAAATTAAACTGACCTAAAACCACAGTAGTTTGCTTTTAAGGGCAAGGCATTTTAAGATTTGGATAGTGGAGAAGGATTAAAACACCTGTCGGTTTTTATGGCTGTCTGTGCCCCCATTATAGGGAGATTCACCTGCTCAATTTTGGGTTAACACCAGAGCAGTAGTAGAGGGGAAATCTTCCAATATGGACACTAGTTATGGTGACCATAGTGGCACTCAGGATTCCCTTCACTTTGGCGGTATTTGCTGCCACTTCCTGTTTTGGCTATGGGACAGGAAGTGAAGTAAAATCTCCACAATGGAACACAGATGGCAAAAAAAAAAAAAAAAATGGGCGTTTTAACCATACCTTATTCTATCCAAAAAGAAAAAAAAATGTTTTGCCGTAAGTTCTACTTTAAAAGAGACGTATGGAATTTTTTTTTTTTTTAAGAATTATACCTAGGTGGTCCGATCGGTCCAATGCTGCATCTGTCCCCGCCGGCTCGAACACTGAAAACCGAGCTATTAAACACCGCTGATCAGTTGGTTCTCCCTGAGCAGAGAGCTGGTGACTGTCAGCCACAGGCTTTCTGCTCTGCTCCTTCGCAATTACTGGAGCACTGGGCTGTGGAGGGAG
Organism: Rana muscosa; assembly: GCA_029206835.1. Lineage (NCBI taxonomy): Eukaryota > Metazoa > Chordata > Amphibia > Anura > Ranidae > Rana > Rana muscosa. The sequence continues at coordinate 432,120,714 of CM055117.1, forward strand.
CGGCCTGTCAGGCTCTCAGCGGCCAGCTGAGAGGCTGAGCCGGGAGCTGGTCCAGGCATGTGGGTGGATCCTGACCATATAGTTGTGATTTTTTACGAGCCTGGACCGGCTTCGTCAGCCAACAGCAGGCTTTAGCCCAGTGTCTGCTGAAAACTGAACACAGGAGTGCAGAACAAACTGCACTCCTGTGATCTACAGGAGAAGTACAGCCAAACAAGCTTTGGCTGTACTTCTCCTTTAAGCATAAGTGCTTACATTTTCATACCTTTGCACAAGGGAAGAAATAAAAGACAGTTTATATGCAGATCTGGGAAAAGTTTGGTATATTGTGTTATATCAGACTGTGTTTTGTCATATAGCCCAAAGTGTGATGTTAAAATACTGTGTTTTGATAACAGCATACATGCCAACCCAAAGAATCCATACTGGTTTGCAAAAATAATGGAACTGATCCTCTATTAAATAAATGTGTGAAAATAAGTTGAACGTAATTTGAACATAAAATTATCAATAAAGCAGCGTTGGTTTTACCTGACACTAAAATACAAAAGTATGATTCAGACTATTTTTATAGTACTTATTAAATATAGATAAAAAAAGATATGTATACAGATTAGGTAAGGAATGAAAGAAAAGTGAATTTTTATGTTAATAAACACAAATTATTAGGAATACATGAGCTGAAATTGTACATAATGAACAAGAAATAGAGGTAATATGGCAGAAAATAAAAAAGAAATAACATAATCCACAGGAATAACTTTTGGCTATGAACCTTTACAGGGAATGAAGATTGGTTTGATGAGGAGTGTGAAAAAAGGCAACATAATTAAGGAATAGGACAAGGTCTAAAACATTAGAGAGGAAAACAAGAGCATGTATAGATGATATGTTTGTCAAATAAAATATGCATGAGTAAGAAAAGGGAAAACAGAAAATGTTCCAGAAAATAGAATAGCTTATTCAAAAAGAGAATCTATATATCTGTTCTAAAAGTTTTATATGGTAAAGGATTGGTTTCCACTTCGAATGGAGAGGTGTAAATTCAAAAATGTAACTTAATATAGATCTAAACTCTATCACTAAAATCTCACATATTAATAAACATGGTAAAACAAAAAAATATTTCTGGGTGTTCAATGGCATGGATTTAGGGCTGATTGACACAAGAATGTAAGAAAGCAATTCCCATGTGCGTTTCCCACACCATGCTCAAACACACTGCTCTTGCAATCTACTGCAGGTGCCAATGTAATGTTAATGACACCCCAAATGCAGCGTGTTTGCGGAAACAAAATTGCATGGTATTGCGGTGCATTTTTTAAAAACAGTGTTGCGGTGCAATTTGCAGCCCATTCAAATGATTGAATTGCAAAATTGCACTGCATGGAAAAGCGCGGGAATCACAAGGGAATGTGGCATGCCTTCCTGTTCTATTCAGGTGAGAACCGGTCCTTAGTCCGCTTTGCTAAATATCAAGGAGGACTGACTTAATAAACAAATAATAAACAAAACATTGGCAGCTGATCAAATGAGTCTACAGTTTCCTTGAGTGAGTCTAGACTTTTAGAATGTTGGTGTGCTTTTAACCACTTAAGCCCCGGACCAATACGCAGCATAAAGACCAGGCCCCTTTTTTGCGATTCGGCACTGCGTCGATTTAACTGACAATTGCGCGGTCGTGCGACGTGGCTCCCAAACAAAATTGACGTCCTTTTTTCCCCACAAATAGAACTTTCTTTTGGTGGTATTTGATCACCTCTGTGGTTTTTATTTTTTGCGCTATAAACAAAAATAGAGCGACAATTTGGAAAAAATTCAATATTTTTAACTTTTTGCTATAATAAATATCCCCCAAAAATATATATAAAAAAAGTTTTTTCCTCATTTTAGGCTGATACGTATTCTTCTACATATTTTTGGTAAAAAAAATCGCAATCACCGTTTATTGGTTGGTTTGCGCAAAAGTTATAGCGTTTACAAAATGGGGGATAGTTTTATGGCATTTTTATCAATATTTTTTTTTTTACTAGTAATGGCGGTGATCAGCGATTTTTATCGTGACTGCGACATTATGGTGGACACATCAGACACTTTTGACACATTTTTTGGGACCTTTGTCATTTTCACAGCGATCAGTGCTATAAAAATGCACTGGTTACTGTGAAAATGACACTGGCAGTGAAGGGGTTAACCACTAGGTGGCGCTGTAGGGGTGAAATGTTCCCTGCTTGTGTTTCCTTACTGAGGAGATCGGTGTCATTGTTACTAGGCAGAGCCGGGAAATGCTTGTTTACACAAGCATCTCCCTGCTCCATACCTCCGTGAGATGATCACGGGGATCCCCGCGGCGATCGAGTCCGTGGGACCCGCGGTCCGACTCACGGGGCGTGACCCCCACGTCGGACAGTTAAAGGGGACGTACAGGTACGTGATTGTGTCTGTACGAGCCATTCTGCCGACGTATATATACAGTGCATGGTCGTTAAGTGGTTAAGGAGGATGATAAGCCTGTTCTCAATGTATTCATTGTTATACTGTATACAGTATATGTCTAAGTTTGGGGACAAATATAGTTTAAAGCAACTTTTTGCAGTGATGCCTTGGCACAGCATTGAGGCTTTTAAATATATTTGCAAATGCACAGAGCAAAATTCTCTGTTTTTAAACTAAATGTTGAAAATAAGTAAATTTTTTGTGCTTGCTAGCTGGACTGGGAGCTGGTTTTTGTTTGTAATATCAACAAGAATGTTGTAAGCAAGATTGAAAAGCTAATATTGCAAGAAGGGAAGTATACAAAACATTATCTGATATTCCAAATTCCTACCAACCTTGTAAGAGTGGTGAAGATAACACTTGCAAATACACAATGTAAACTAAAGATGCCAGGACTAAAATTAGGACAAATTATAATGATATGTTCACAGAGCAAGAGATATTCAGGGATCGCCTAAGAGTGGACAGAGTAGGAGGTAGCCAGACAGATTGGGGTAGTAAGTTCCAGAGGATGGGATAGGCTCTGGAGAAGTCCTGGAGATGAGCATGGGAGCAGGAGACAAGAGAGCTTAGAAAGCAGGAGGTCTTGGAGGAGCGGAGAGGATGATTTGGATAATAATTGGAGACAAGTTTGATGATGTAGCTTGGGGCAGAGTTGTAAATGGCTTTGTATGTTATTGTTAGTGTTTTGAGTTTTATTTGTTGGGCAATGGGAAGCCAGTGGGGGGACTGGCAGAGAGGGGTGGTGGACACTGAACAGTTGGTAAGGTGAATGAGTCTGGCAGCAGCATTCATGATGGACTGAAGAGGGGATAGTCTGCGGAGAATTAGGCCAATGAGGAGGGAGTTACAGTAGTCAAGGCGAGAGATAACAAGGGAGTGAATAAGTTGCTTAGTGGTTTCAATGGTTAAAAAGGGGCGTGTTTTGGGTTGTTGGGAGGTGAAGTCTACAAGATTTGGGCTGTTGGACAAATGTGACAAGAATTTGGTGGTCCTTGATGAATTCTGTCAATATTTTAATTATTACAGTGGTTATCTATGATTGTCATCTCCATCTAGTGTCAATAATGCTATATTAAGATATATTTATAAATACCGTATTTTCCGGCGTATAAGACGACTTTTTAACCCATAATAATCTTCTCAAAAGTCGGGGGTCGTCTTATACGCCAGTACCTGACATGTAGAACCTCATTCAGACCGCGGCCGTCCATTTTTCAAAAGCCGCGCCTCCTCCTCGTGCTGTTCCGTGATAGGCGGAACACTCAGCTTCCCAGCAGAGCATCTGTTCAGTGTTCCGCTTATCATGGATGCCCTCTCATCCTCGGCCTCGGATGAGAGGGCATCTGTGATAGGCGGAACACTGAACACAGTGTCTGCTGGGAAGCTGAGTGTTCCGCCTATCACAGAACAGCACGAGGAGAAGGCTCGGCTTTTGAAAAATAGACGGCCGAGTTTCTACATGTTAGGGATAAGGTATGTGATCGTCGAGGCATGGAAGGGACACAGTGAGGTATGCAATGGCACAGTACAGTGAGGTATGCAATGGCACAGTACAGTGAGGTATGCAATGGCATAGTGAGGCATGCAATGGCACAGTGAGGTTAGGCATGGCTAGTCAGAAGGGGGGTAGTCTTATACGGCGAGTGTATCCCTAAACCAACATTTTAGCTGGAAAATTAGGGGGTCGTCTTATACGCCCAGTTGCCTTATACGCTGGAAAATACGGTAGAACCCTTAGTAGAATACAGAGTTGCTTAAAAGAAAGCTTCCTTGACTGAGGAAAGTGTTTAAAATCAGTGAGGAAAAAGCTAAATATATGATTATAAAGGTAGCTTGTGAGAACAAATGTAGCGTAGCTTGTGAGAGTAATAAAATATGATTGTCAGAAAATAATAAATTAACAATTTTTAAATTTTCAAGTTGCATTTTAAACCGACAGGTTTTTTTTTAATGCAGGAAAGACATACTAAGTTTCTTCTGCATTTAATGTTTCTTACCTGCCTGTGTGCACTGTGCTCATTGTACAATTTTGCCATCTGCCTAGATCAGGGGTCTTCAAACTATGGCCCTCCAGTTGTTCAGGAACTACAATTCCCATTATGCCCAGTCATGTTTGTGAATGTCAGAGTTTTACAATGCCTCATAGGACGTATAGTTCCACAACTGCTGGAGGGCCGTAATTTGGAGATCCCTGGCCTAGATGAATGAACACAGGCACATGCATGGGAGTGGCATCATCTGACCTGGGCAATCAAAATGGATGCAGATCCAAACTCAGAAGAACGCCATCCGAAGATGTCAGTGGCTTGTGAGAGAGCTCCAGGACACAGCAGTGCTGGAGTGAAAGTGAATATAGTTCTGCTTCAAATATTTAAATTAGATTTTTACAGACAGGAGAAAAAAAAACTGAAATTAAAAGTAAAAAAATAAGGCAAAATAAGATAGATATTAAAATCAAATGCAGAGTTGAAAATTTGGTGTTTAACAAAAATGACTGTGGAAATGTTTCACACTTGGAAATTAAGAAAACTTATATAAGGCATGAAAAGAGTCTGTGGGGGATGAGAACGGATGAACAAATACTGTAGCAAGCAAACCTATATGCTAAGGAACACATTGTAGCATGCATACATATTAATACAATAAGATAGATAGGGAATGCAAAAAAAAATTATAACATTTATAAGGTAAAGAAAAAGGAAAACTAACCTATATACCATGGAAAAGTTATATAGATGACATTTATGAAAATGTAAAATCTGAGGCTGAAGAAAGAATGCAATTAATAGAGAAAAATGGTCCTGCATCCTGCAGCAGTAAATTAATAGAATGTAGAATTAGACCACTTTCACACTGAGGCGCTTTTCAGGCGCTTTCATGCTAAAAACAGCTCCTAAAAAGCTCACGAAAACTTATTTCCATTAAAATCAATGAATGCTTTCACACTGGGGCAGTGTGCTGGCAGGGCTGTGAAAAACTCCCCTTTCCATTGAAATGAATGGAAAGCTCTTAAAAGCGCCTGAAAAGCACTTCAAAAGCGCTCAGTGTTTTTACTGGCAGTTTAGAAGCGCCTCAGTGTGAAAGTGGCCTTAGAGTAATTAAATAAGTACACAAAAAAATAAATGTTAGTAAAAAACCAACAACAATCAGATCTTTTTTTGGTTTTGGACTGAGTGGGAAAGGCATAAACCCCTTTCATGTTTTTATTGCATCCAACTCTAACCAAACCTTTTCTCGGTTTTGGACAAAGTGGGAAAGGCATGTTTTTATTGCATCCAATTCTAACCAAACCTTTTCTCGGTTTTGGACAAAGTGGGAAAGGCATGTTTTTATTGCATCCAACTCTAACCAAACCTTTTCTCGCTTTTGGACAGAGTGGGAAAGGCATGTTTTTATTGCATCCAACTCTGTCCAAAACCGAGAAAAGGTTTGGTTAAAGTGGGAAAGGCATGTTTTTATTGCATCCAACTCTAACCAAACCTTTTCTCGGTTTTGGACAGAGTGGGAAAGGCATGTTTTTATTGCATTCTGTGTCCTCGTGAGGCAGATTTTCCTACAATTCCTTCCTATCCTAAATCTCTCCAGAGTGGGAACAGACTGCAATAAAACACATATGTTCAATAAAACATAGATGGCTCAGATAATATCTGCCTGTGGCTTCCTGTCCTTATTTCTTGACCTGCTAACACAGGCTGCCACAGCGTCAGGAAGTGAGGTATAACCTCCCCATCAGGGTTACAGGTAGCAATGAAAATTTGAGGTCTATTCAAAACTTAACGTGTTTAGTTTTGTTTTTTTGTTTAACAGAAAATGATAAGACAATGATGGGTGATGTTTTTAGTATGCAAAAATACAAGCAAAACATAGAGTCTAGAAAAACACTTTTCTTTTTTTGTACTTCTCAATAGAAAGCATAGAAGTATAAATTGATTAGTAATTTAAACAAAAATGTCCATGCCTCCCCTACCACACACCACTGTAATATTTTGGTGCGGCTGGGGTTAATACAACTAAGGACTGTCCCAGGCTCTCTTTAAGAGAGTCCAACTATGCTCACTCTTTCTGCCCAGCTCTGCCATTCTTAGATGTGGTACTACAAAATGCAATAGTTGTGCTATATCTTCTACTAGTGATCTATGAATGGAGGGGCAGAGCTATGAATCATTTTCCTGTCCTCTATTCAAAGACCCTGTTTTATTCATGGCAGCTGTATGGCTTTTTTAATGGCATTTATGGCTATGTAAAAAGGACAGGCATATTCAGGCTCTCTTGATAAAGGGTGGGGACTGTGTTGGAAGCCAGCTTCATTGAATTAAGGTTATGGTGTGACATCTACAGAGTGTGGCTTCACTTTCTGATACTAGGGAAAAACTAATTTCAAACAGAAATGAAATCCAGCAGTGAAATGTTGCCCTCAATTACTGTCAGGGGCATGTAACGTTCCTGTTTTTTGACTGCTGCTGGTCACATTCCAGCATCCTGGTTTTGGCTATGATACACCCCTGTCTGTCTGTCCACCTGCAAGGTGATTAATGTGGCCAGTCTTTGGGTGGAGCCAAACCTGCAGTCTCATGCTTGTGATAGTGTGTGTAATATGTGTTCAAGGCTCCCTGATTGTCTGCCCTGCTCTGCTAGATATGATTCCCTCGTTGACAACCTTGGATCGGATCTCAACTATTCTCTGAACTCTGCCTGCTTTGTACTTGGACAGTCATTGAATCATTATGCCTGTATGCCAACTGCAAGTACCTGTTTGCTTTGCTCAGTAAGCGCATGCCCTGGCATGGTAACCAGGCACTATAGCAGTGTGTATAAGTCTTGGGGGCAACCGTGTACTGGTAGGCCTACTTGCCTTATGAGAAGGGGGGCTGCTATAAGTGAAGAACACAGAAGCTAGCTATTGTGTCAGACCACCTGTGTTAGGGGTAAGCGTGACAATTAGATTGATCTCCAATAACATACAGATATTAAGCACATTATTTCAAAACATTGGTATTTTCTTAAAAATAATTCAGTTAAATGATAGTATCTTAAGCACTTAAGGACCGCCTCATGCCGATATACGTCGGCAGAATGGCACGGCTGGGCACATCAACATACAGGTACATTGCCCTTTAAGAGCCCAGCCATGGGTCGCGCGCGCACGCCGCCAGCCGCGCTCTCGTGACTGGGTCCTGAGCTCCGTGACCGCACCCGCGGGACCTGCGGACCCGATCGCCGCCGGTGTCCCACGATCGGGTCACAGAGCTGGAGAACGGGGAGACGTGAGTGTAAACAAACCTTTCCCCGTTTTTCTCGGTGGCATGTCAGTGATCGTCTGCTCCCTGTCCTTGGAACAGATGATCAGTGACGTGTAACGTGTAGCCACGCCCCCTACAGTAAGAATCACTTCCTAGGGAACACTTAACCCCTACAGCGCCACCTAGAGGTTAAACCCTTCACTGCCAGTGTTATTTTCACAGTAATCAGTGCATTTTTATAGCACTGATCGCTGTAAAAATTACAATGGCCCCAAAATGGTCTCAAAAGTGTCTGATGTGTCTGCCATAATGTCGCAGTCACGATAAAAATCGTTGATCACCGCCATAACTAGTAAAAAAATAAATATTATTAAAAATGCCATAAAATAGTCCCCTATTTTGTAGAAGCTATAACTTTTGCGCAAACTAATCAATAAACGCCTATTGTGATTTTTTTTACCAAAAATATGTAGAAGAATACGTATTGGACTAAACAGTGGAAAAAAAATGTTTTTTAATATATTTTTGGGGGATATTTATTATAGCAAAAAGTAAAAAATATTGCATTTTTTTCAAAATTGTTGCTCTATTTTTTTTATAGCGCAAAAAATAAAAACCGCAGAGGTGATCAAATACCACTAAAAGAAAGCTCTATTTGTAGGGAAAAAAGGACGCCAATTTTGTTTGGGAGCCACGTTGCACGACCACGCAATTGTCAGTTAAAGCGACGCAGTGCCCAATCGCAAAAAGTGGCCTGGTCCTTTAGCTGCATAATGGTCCGGGGCTGAAGTGGTTAACCACTTGCCGCCCGCCCTATAGCGGATTGACGTTGGCAAAGTGGTTGCAAAATCCTGACAGGACATCATATGACGTCCTCAGGATTTTGAGCCGCTGCGCGCCCCCGGGGGCGCGCATCGCGGCGATCGTTGCTGCGGGGTGTCAGTCTGACACCCCGCAACTCCGATCTAGGTAAAGAGTCTCCGACGGAGACTCTTTACCACGTGATCAGCCGTGTCCAATCATGGCTGATCACAGTGTAAACAGGGAAAGCCGCTCACCGGCTTTTCCTCACTCGCGTCTGTCAGACGCGAGTAGAGGAGAGCCGATCGGCTGCTCCTCTGACAGGGTTTTTTTTTGCTGATCGATTATCAGCACAGCCCCCCCGAGGATGCCCCCACTGGACCACCAGGGATGCCACTGGACCACCAGGGATGCCAGCACCAGGTATGCCACCCTAGACCACCAGGGATGCCAGTTAGTGCCCCCTAATGGATGCCAATCAGTGCCCACAATGGATGCCAATCAGTGCCCACAATGGGCTTCACTGATTGGCAGGCATTTTTGTTTGGCACTGATTGGCATCCATTACAGTACATCAGTGCCGCCTATCAGTGCCCACCCGTGCCACCTATCAGTGCCCATCCATGCCCATCCGTGCCACTTATCAGTGCCCATCCATGCCCATCCGTGTCGCCTATCAGTACCCATCCGTGCCGCCTATCAGTGCCCATTCGTGCCGCCTATCAGTGCCCACACATGCCGCCTATCAGCGCCCATACGTGCCGCCTATCCGTGCCCATCTGTGCCGCCTATCCGTGCCCATCTGTGCCGCCTATCCGTGCCGATTATCCGTTCCACCTATCAGTGCCGCATATTAGTGCCCATCATCAGTGCCCATCAATGCCACCTCATCAGTGCCACCTCATTGGTGCCACCTCATCGGTGCCCGTCAGTGCAGCCTCATCAGTGAAGGAGAAAATGTACTTATTTAAAAAGTACTTTTTTTTTCAAAATTTTTGGTCTTTTTTTATTTTTTTTAGCAGAAAATAAAAATCCCAGAGGTGATCAAATACCACCAAAAGAAAGCTCTATTTGTGGGGAAAAAAAATGATAAAAATTTCGTTTGGGTACAGTGTAGCATGACCGCGCAATTGTCATTCAAAGTGCAACAGCGCAGAAAGCTGAAAATTGGTCTGGGCAGGAAGGTGTTTAAGTGCCCGGTATTGAAGTGGTTAAAGAATATCCTGAATTACCTTTAGAAGAGCAAAATCTTAAAATAAATATTCTAATAAATAATCATGATAATATAAAAATATAAATGCGTCCTTAATCAAAGGAAGCTTTATAAGGGCCCATTCACCTGCAGTTCTGTGCAGTGCGATTTCAGCCCCATTCATTGTGAATGGGCTGAAATTTGCACCATACAGTACCATGCCAAACGTAATGCATGTACTACTTTTGGAAGTACACTGCAATTGGCTCACATGGTCTTTTTGTACAGGCGGCACTGCCTTTGCAACCTACGTTTGGGGTGTCTTTAACTTTACACTGACACCCACTGCAGAGGGAGTGCAATTGGAATGTGGTGTGGTAAACTGTTGCAGAACAGCTTTAAGACTGCTAGTTGATCAATCACATGACTGCTAATTAGTCAGCCCTCAGTTTCCTGGCAGCGAAAAACAGTGGCTGTCAGTCGCTGCTCTCTGCTCCTCGAGTGCTCACTGAAGCGCCAGGCTGGAATAGAGGTGGGCGTGGTTGGCTATGATACATGCCCAGAAAAGTGAAGCCAGCTGTCAATCAGGTAACTGGGTTGATCCCAACAATTTTGCTGAGACCATCTCGAACAAGGCACAGCTTTGCTCTGTCAGCCGATATTGGGCAATGCCCTGCTATCAGCTGACTCTGAGTCAGAGATGAACATTGGAATAGTGCTCCTGTGACCCAAGAGAGAAATACAGCCCAAAAAAGGTTTGGCCATTCTTATCTTTTAAATGTGGAAAATGCAATGTAGTTTATTTTTTCTTCTAGATTAGAATAACTAATGGGGAATTATTCACTCCAAAACATTTTGTTAATTGTTCCATGGTTGATGTCATCTGTTTGATATTACATTAGTGTAATATTTTCAAGATGGGAATGACAAAAAATAATTTATAACCATGTGACATTAAAGACACAGACTTACGCTTTCCAGTAGCACACAATTTTGCAGTGAATCATGAATTATGATCCTTTCAAGGCCAAATTTATAGCCCTGGATCATACATCAATGCCAAAAAGAGGTGGAGGTCTTGAAAATATTTGATTCAAATCTGAATGTAAATAGGCCACAACACTTCCTAGCTTGGAAAAAAATAAATAAAAAAAAGTTCTATTTTTGTAATGTATTTATTTTTTGTTTTTGTGATTTATTATTGTTTATAAAAATCCTGTAATGAATTTATTGGTTATTCAGATGTTCTATGTTTTTTTAGATATATTTTGCTTTTGTCTATTCCCCTCTAGAGATGTGGTGCCACTTTTGGTAGTGTTCTGCGGTAAGGAACACGTGTCGGGAATGTTTCATTACTCTGTACTGCATAGGTTCAGTATATGAACCTTGCAACATTTTCCCTTTGTTGTAAATAGTTTTACAAGTTCAAAACAACATACTGCACTGGAACATGCTATCTATATTGTATTTTTAGAAAAATACATATATGCTTTGGGTGCAACATACAGGGTATATACGTTTAAATACCTTTTGGTTCCATTTATGCAACAGACTCATGCTTTCCCCCTGCAGTCCCCCATCAGACTTGGAAGGAAGGGGCTCCCTGGCTATGGTTCGGCGGCAGCCCGAATCCATTTTAGACTGAGCCATAATATACAATATTTTATCTTGTTTTTCCTAATAAAGCTTATTGCAACATGCCTTCAAGAAAAGACACAACTCTCACTTTGCGTGTGTGTGTGTGTGTTTATATATATATATATATATATATATAAAGCATATTTGTTCAACCCATGGATCATGCTTTAACTAATGGACATCGTTTTTTTTTTCTTTCATGTAAATACTTTTAATCTAGGGCTTCACTTCCGGCATTTCCCCGCCTAGGCGATTACGTCACTAGGCGATTCACAAGGGTTCCTGGGATAGCGGCGTAATGTTTCCCAGGAGTCCTTGCAAATCGCCTACTGATGAAACCTCACATTATTTACAGACAGAAAATGATGCAAACGTGTCTGATTGACAGGTTGCTATAGCCAACGCCGACATTGCTATGGCAACCTGTCAGGCAGGCGGAGAGCATAAACGAAATCGGGAGGAAATCCTGGAAGTGAAGACAGGAGGGCTTCAGATGCCCACAGCTTAAATGAAACCTGCCTGCTTCCGAGATCAGTAGGTACAAAACAATTTTTAAAGAAAGTAAAATTGCAACACATATGACATGTTGCAATTGTTAATGTACATGTTTAGACAAATGCAGAGCGGTTTTAAAAAAAAAAAAGTGTTTGGGGGACTGGAACTCAGCTTTAATGTATTGTATGTGTAAAATGATATTAATTTAAAAAAAAACCAACACTAATAAGTAATATGATTGCAATTGATTGTTTTGCGTTGATACCTTAAAAAAATCCCATTTGTATGTCCAGGGACGTAGTGCCTTTTGATCACCCATCAATTTGTGATTGAAAGAGGTTGAAATAGCTGTATATATGTATGTACATACCAATGTTGATAACTCTATGAGGACACCCCAATACTACCCTGGTACTAAACTGATCCCCATTGTATGGCACTAAGCAGGATTTAGGGGTTTTCATATTATTGCTGTGTTTTCAGACACTTCAGCAGTGTATTGCTTCATGTAGGGGGAATCGAAGACTCTCTAAAATAGTAATATTAAAAACCATGCATTTAAAAAAGAAATGTTTGCTATGGCCACTTTAAAAGTGCAATGTGAATGTAACTTCTAGAATACAGTATAATGGCACAAGTACTATAAAACCATAAGCATTCTGTTTGTTCACCATTAGGAGGAGACCTTGTATTTTTTTTCTCAGCATTTCCAAGCGTCTTCAAAACACATAACCAGCTTCCGACAGCAAAGCATTTATTTTAAACAATGCATCACTAACAACATCTGACATCCTTTGAAATGGCTCATCCTAACAATAATGAGGTTTCTTGTAATATACTTGACCTGTGCCCCACTGGAGAGACACAAATAACTTGTGGACATAACCTTTGATTTATATAACACTATTAATAAGCAAAACAAACAATGTTTTGTGGTGCTTCAAAAGCAAGGACTACAGTAAAGTATAGAAATAAATCCCGATCAATTATATAGTAGCGCAATGTGTTAATAATGGAAAAGGCTCATAAAAATTAGTTGTTTAGGATTAGTTTTATTGACTTGGTAGAGTTAATTCAATCATATGGCCATTCAGATTTAAGAAATTATGAAGATGAGTACAATTACCTCTTTATCTTTATATGAATCCTCACTTTTATTTTATTTTATTTAAAGTATATCTTATGCTAAAGTATTTTTTTTTTTATTTGGATAAAGTGGGGAACTGTTCGCACCCCTGCCAACTTTGATTTCTCTTTTTTTTATCCATTATCCAAGTGACATTTTATATTTTTATGGGATTTAAAGTGTTCTTTCCAAGTGTATCTGCAGTTTTGACACTTTCAAAGTGTTCTCATGGTAGAGCTGCATGGATTGTGTGGATACTATACTACTATTTTGACCTGCCTTTTGTCCAGGTCTCCTTCCATTCAGGACTGGTGACTATTATTTGTAATTTGTACTACATCGGTGTGACAATTAGAGCCTTAAACTTGGTGTGTTTCAGCTGCTAAATGGTCAGTGCTGGGACAAGGTCATCAAGAAGTCGGGGCGAACATGGCAAATTGCTCCCCCCTCAAGATGTATGACCATTATGTATCAGTGAAAATCCCCCCCCCCTCCAAAGAAAATCGAGCACTAATCTGCAAGCTCACCCTGCTAAAATCCTCTCTCTCCCCATATGCCCCCAGTACAACCACCCCCCCCAAAAAAAAGATATTCCCCCTCCTAGCTCAAATCCTTTACCCATCATATTTCCCCTCCAAACACAACCCCCCCTCCACTCCAAACTCCCATCCTGACACAAATCCAACCCACAAATTTCCCCTCTTAGCACAAATACCTCCCAATCATCCCTACTAACACAAATCCCACCCCCCAAAAAAAAATATTTCCCCTCTACCATATTAATTTTATAGCACAAACCCCCCAAATCCTCCTCCTAGCAGAAATCCTCTTCCCCCATCCACTTATCAACACAAATCCCCCAAATCACCACTCCTAGCACACGTCCCCACTCTCCTTGTGGTGCCTCCCCACCTCACATGATGCCACAGTGCCCAGGGCAGCCGTCCTTCCTGCCCACCCCTTGTCCGGGCCCTGGTCAGAGCAGCTGCCAATTAACCAGCAGGTGGGCATTGACTGCAACAGACTGGATGAAAACTTGGGGAGACTCCCAACTTGCAGAAGTGGAACCTGGTGGTCACCCTATTTAAAAAGGCCCCAAAGAGAGAATAGAATCTGGCAGGATCAACAGATGTTTTTGAAATATTTACTCACACCAATATAAAAAATCTTGCACTAATACATCCACAAACAAAAAGGAAGCTATTTACACAAATGTAGTACTTGGTTTTCACACACTTTTAAATCTTTCTATGAAGGCTGTCTGTGTATCTGTTTTCATTGTGAATAGCTTGGTGCAATACAATGTTTCTATAGCTATGGTACTCTACACTCTACAAGACATTTAAATACCTGTTAAACATTTACCCACATCCCCTAGATTTGTTTTTATGTTCAAACCCTTCTTTAAAGCGTGGCATCAACAGGTCAATTCAAACCATTCTCCATTATAGAAAAATTAAGGTAATATACTAATTATGTTAACCCACAATTTATAGACGAACTCCAGGAAACCTAAAATTAGTGGGGCTGAGCCTGCACTGCAGGGATTAATTTCTTGTTTAGACCTAGGGGATATAGAAAACATGAACTACTTACCCGATCCTCCCCTCCTCTATGCTGTTAGACTGATCCCCACAGTGGCATACTACGGCGGTCTAAAGTCTGGACACCTTTAAGACCATAGAAGGGTCTGTAGCCCTGCATTGAATGTGATGACGCTGAGGGACAAAACGTGGGGGAGCACTATCTGCTGGGGGGGAGCGGAGGGTCAGGTAAGTTAAAGTCCTTCTCCTCTCTTCTAGACAGTTAACCCTTGCAGTGTAGGCTAATTTTTGCATCTCCCAGAGTTAGGCTTAAAGTAGAAATCCAGTCAAATACTATCTAAACTTAAACCTACTCTCACCCGCATTTTAAGCCTTATACTAACTACCCTGTAGAGGAAAGAGGTCTATACTTACCTATTCACAGGGTGCTCTGGTCCAGTCACATGATTGACTCTCAGCACTGGCTCCAGGGTAGAGGAGGGACAGCCGACAATAGGTGCCCACAGTACGTTTATGAGTGATGTCACCACATAGGCACTGTAGTCATTGTTGGTGTTCTCTCCTCTTCACTGAAGGTGGCCACTGGGGAGATTATGTGAATGGGCAGAAGCGCCCAGGGAATAGGTAGGTATGGACATCTTTCCACTACAGGATAGTTAGTATAGGGCTTAGGATGGGGGTGGAAGATGGTTTAGGTTTAGATAGGATTTGACTGGACTTCTACTTTAAATTTACTAGAATGATAAGGATAACATGTATGTATGTTATTGCATGATATTAGTAAAGGGTTCATTATATTCACTTAAAAACAGGAATATTTTTAAATATGTACTAGTTTATAACAGCTTTGCCTTCTGTAAAATTAGATCCATAAACAAAACATTGTAATCTGCCCATCAGCATCTGTAGCCAGTAAAGCTGTATTGAATGCATTATTTATAGTGTATGCCTATTGCTCTCATCCTAGACAATAGCCCCAGGGCTATAACAAACAATCCTACATGGTATGGGAATAATTCTGCGCTCCCCTACAGGTAAGCAGCTAACACAACAAATAGACAAATAGCAAAACAAGTGGAACCAAAAAAGTGCACCGCTAATCAAATGATCTGGTGCACATAATCATGAATAAACACAGTGCTTAAAATTATGATAGAAAAAACAATAAATTATATGATGGTACACCAATAAAAAATAAAATAAAAAATGACTGTCTATGGAAAAATCTGAAGATGATGCACCAATGGACAACAGAATGTCTGTCTTGTGATGAGTGAAAGTTCAAAACTTGGTGATGATTTCAAACATAGAAATAAGGGTAATAAAGTTGAAGACACGATGAAGTGAGGAAAACCGCCACCAGTAAGTAGAAGGCTTACCGGAATGTTTGAACCCGAATGAACGTACGTTCTGTGGGTCAAACAGGCTTTGTGTGGAATGACCACTGGGAACTGGATCGTCAGTTGCGCTCCAATCGTTGACAAATGAATCCGACCACTGGGAGAAGGCTATCTTTGCAAATTGTTCTCATAAAGAGCGGTGGTCCAGATAGTCCCAAGGTGATGTGAAGGAATGTGAATCAAAAATGGGAGGAAAAAGAGGGCACATAGCGTGATACTGTATGAACATGGAATTTTTAATGTAGTAGGAACACTTACATTATATAAGACAAATAGCGCTTTTCAAAGTACTTGTGGCAACAGTGGAGTCAATCCTACACACAATCCAAAGGGCTGTGATACAGTATGGAGCTTCTGTGCTGAATTTAGTTGCAAATTACTTTCAAAGGGTACAGTACATCTAGTGCTCAGAGAAGGTTTGATGTTTCAAAGTAGAACCTCTTATATATTCACTTAGAAAATCTTAATTTTGTGAATTCTGTTCCACTTTAACTATGTTATAGAAACATTTTTGAAATGTTCGTTGTGCCTAGGCAGCATTGTGGAAAATTTACCTTTTTGTTTGGCCAGTGCACTGAATGTGACTCCAGTGTGGCGTTAAAGTAAAAGTTCACTCTAAAATTACTTTATGAAAGTTAAATAGCTTTACAATACATGGGCATTGTTAAATACATAGCACCGTGCTCAACTCCTGTCTGTGCTTCAGTTGTCCATCAATCACCATTGGAATATTGCCGCCATTTACCAGTGACATCATGCAGCTCTATGTCTTGTGATTGCAAAGCCTGACTGAAAAACACTGCCTCGCTGCTAGAATCCTGTTAAAGACACAAATAGGGTTGAGCAGTAGACATGTGCATTCGTTTTCGTCCGAATGCATTTTCGTCCGAATTTGGGGGATTTTCGCGTTCATTTTAACAAACGATAACGAACGAGCAGAATCCGAAATCCGAAAAATATCCAACATAAAAAATGCTTTATTTTCGTTTCATTGCGACAACAGTTCGATACAGATAGTAGATTCGACATGACGGTGACAATAGCGATCTGTGTCTATTGAACCTGAGGTTGAATGTGCCTAACCTAACTCTATTAGTCCTAGATTATTCAACATAGAGAGAAAAGATTCAACATTATAGAGACATGAAGATTCGACGAAGCAGCTAAAAACATACGATCGCCGTGAGCGGACATTTATGGTCAAATGCTCCGCCCATAGGCTATAGAACATTCGACAGACACCATAAGCCTTCAATTGACAGATTCGGCCTTAATTAATTCTGATTTTCGGACGAATGCATTTTTTAACTAAACAAAATTAATAAAAACAAATTTTGGGAGTAGCTATATAAATAATTTTTTCGGATGAAAAAAAAAATTCCGAAAATAAATATTTCAGTGTGCACATGTCTAATGAGCAGCATGATGAGTTCCATGGTGATGCTAGTAAATTGCAGGCACATTTCAGCTACTTGCTGAATAACCAGAGTGCAGGCAAGTCAAACATGGTGCTATTCATTTATCAAAGTACATGTGTTATATATCTACTTAATATTCTCAGTGTAATTCTACAGTGCATGTCACTACAATGCATGATTTTCATTGTTTTCTTTGCTGAAGGCTCTGACATGGGAAAGCAAAGCCCTGTGCCTCTACCAAGATGGCTGCATCCACAGAGAAAGATGTGCAGAACAAGGCATGGCAAATCAGTAATAGAGGAAAGATAAGCTGCAAGGACTCCGCACACCATACTGATGACTTGTCCTTTGCCTGCCCTTTTTTTTTTTTGGGGCACAGCTTCTAAAGTTAATTTCCTCATCAATGAATAGCATGAACTTGTGTTCACCCTAAATACCCAACCATGTGTGAGGGAAATAAAAAAATAAAAAAACAAAAAAACAGGACTTTAACTAGAACATGATTGGTATATTGGAGTAAAGTCCTGTTTTTTAGTTTTTTTATTTCCCTCACACATGGTTGGGTATTTAGGGTGAACACAAGTTCATGCTATTCATTGATGAGGAAATTAACTTTAGAAGCTGCGCCCCCAAAAAAAGGGGGCAGGCAAAGGACTAGTCATCAGTATAGTGTTTGGAGTCCCTGCAGCTTATCTTTCCTCTATTGAGAAAGTGATGGTGCAGCGCTAGTGACAATTTGAAAATTAAATGGGTGATCTAAAGTGCATAGAAAATCTGATACACATCTAAATATATCAAAGTTAGAATACCAGTAATTGTGAAGTTATCAAACTAACAGTATACAGTACATGTGCAGTATTGAAAAAACGATATCAGGTGATTAAACCAATGTATACCATACATATAAAATGCAGTGATATCAGGTGATTAAACCAATGTATAACATACACATGAAATACAGTGAACAACTTATTATAAACTCAAAAGCAATAATAGAAAAAACGAATAAAGAAAAAGTCCACTGAGTGAGAAAGAGTGTTTGATGAAATGAAAATGTCCACAATATATATATGTATCTTGACGCCCCCACTGCTTAACGTGCATGAAAAGGGGAGATGGAGCACAGCCATCAATAACACTGAGGCTTGCCGGAAAGTGTGGATTCAGTAGGACATACGCCCTATGAATCAAACAGACTTGTCGGTGATTCTTCACTAAAGATAGTAGGGCCCGGATGGATATAGGCGTTGATATAATTGGATATAATTGGATAAAATAATCTTCTCACAAGGACCACCAGTCAACAGGAAAGGAAGCTCCAAGATATATAAAACATCATGTGGATTCAAACATATAGGGCCAAAAAGGAATAAAAAAAGCACATAGCGTGAATCCGCATAACACAACATTTATTAAAAATTAAAGATTTACACTCACATTTTAGAGGAGGTAAAACAAGCGCTTGTTAATTGATAAAATGACGCAATGGGAACAGCAGGCTCGACCCATGAGAGGAGCCATGAGAGGAGGGTCATCCTGCTGTATTGGGCAGCACATGTGCAGTGTCTACTCTCTCCTGTTGCAGCTGCTGAGTTCACCATATGCTGTTTGTCAACCAAACTGAATGTTCACTTTGCAATGTGAACATTTACTTAGTGTGTAGTGTGGATCTGTTTAACTAGAACATGATTGGTATATTGGAGTAAACAGATCCACACTACACACATGTCTGTCTCCTCCTCTCCATTGCCCCTTTCTGTGGGGGTCCCCCAAGGCTCTGTTCTTGGACCACTTCAGAGCCTTGGGGGACCCCCACAGAAAGGGGCAATGGAGAGGAGGAGACAGACATGTGTGTAGTGTGGATCTGTTTAACTAGAACATGATTGGTATATTGGAGTAAACAGATCCACACTACACACATGTCTGTCTCCTCCTCTCCATTGCCCCTTTCTGTGGGGGTCCTCCAAGGCTCTGTTCTTGGACCACTTCTCTTCTCTATCTACACCTCCTCCCTTGGTCACTTGATAACCGCCCATGGCTTTCAATACCACCTATACGCCGATGACACCCAAATCTATCTGTCTACTCCTCACCTCACTCCTTCAGTCTCCTCTCGCATTACTAACTTACTAACTGACATATCAACCTGGATGTCGCACCACTTCCTTAAACTAAATCTCTCTAAAACTGAGTTACTAATATTCCCCCATGCCCGTGCCCCCCTCCATGACTTTTCCTTCAAAATCAACAATGCAACCATCAGTCCCTCCAGTGGCGGAATTATAATGGTCACAACAGTCGCACTTGCGACTGGGCCCTGTAATTCCGCCACTTCAGGGGGGCCCGCCGTCCGCCCGTGTGAGGTGCCCGCGGTCCGCCCGCGTGAGGTGCCCGCGGTCCGCCCGCGTGAGGTGCCCGCCGTCTG
This sequence comes from Rana muscosa, assembly GCA_029206835.1. Lineage (NCBI taxonomy): Eukaryota > Metazoa > Chordata > Amphibia > Anura > Ranidae > Rana > Rana muscosa. The sequence goes on from CM055117.1 coordinate 432,140,492, forward strand.
CCCGCGTGAGGTGCCCGCCGTCCGCCCGCGTGAGGTGCCCGCCTGACTGTGTGGTTTGTTCCGCCGCAGGGAGGGGGGCTTTTGCCCGCTGAGGTGAGAGAGAAGGCAGAGGCAGCGCAGCGTTGAGAGACTGTGTACCGCCCCGCTCCCGCCTCTAGAGACAGAGAGAATGTAGGGAGGCGGGGCGGACACTGAAAAACACCAATTGAGTGAAGGCGTGGGAGGAGCTCTCCCCTCTGCATCTGCTTCGAGTACCTGTCCTGTCTAAGTACCCATGAGGCAAGGCATTCCTGGAGGAGGCACAGTGACGGATTTCTGAGGGGGAATCGATTGATTGCTGGTAAGTCCTGTCAAGTGACATTTTGCACTGCAATCGACCCCATACCCCCACCACCGCAGATCTCATCCCTAACCCCCCATCACCACTACAACAGAGGTGATGATGGGTGGGGGTAGGGATGAGATCAGTGGTGGTGGTAGGGGGATGGTATCAGTAAGAGACAGAGGTGGGGGTGGGAGAGGATGGCACAACCACTACCACCCCCCTGTATCACCGCTACCACCACCGCTGCCCCCCACAACACTACTGCTGTCACACCCCCCCAACACCACCGCTGCCATCCCCCCCAAAACCACCGCTGCAACCCCCCTCAACACCACCGCTGCCATCCCCCCTCAATACTACCGCTGCCATTCCCCCCCAACACCACCGCTGCAACCCCCCTCAACACCACCGCTGCCACCCCCCCTCAATACCACCGCTGCCACCCTCCCTCAATACCACTGCTGCCACCCCCCTCAATACCACTGCTGCCACCCCCCTCAATACCACTGCTGCCATCCCCCCTCAATACCACCGCTGCCATTCCCCCTCAACACCACCGCTACCATTCCCCCTCAACACCACCACTGCCATCCCCTCTCAATACCACTGCTGCCATCCCCCCTCAATACCACCGCTGCCACCCTCCCTCAATACCACCGCTGCCACCCCCCCTCAATACCACCGCTGCCACCCCCCCTCAATACCACCGCTGCCACCCCCTCTCAATACCACTGCTGCCACCCCCCCTCAATACCACCGCTGCCACCCCCTCTTAATACCACTACTGCCCCCCTCAACACTACCGCTGCCACCCCCCTCAACACCACCACTGCCACTAATGGGGGGGGCCCTTCATGATTTCTTGCACCGGGGCCCTGAAGTTTCTAGTTACGCCTCTGAGTCCCTCCCCTCACACCAGGGTACTAGGTGTAATCCTAGACTCTGACTTGTCATTTCAGCCTCAAGTCCAATCGTTGTCAAAAGTTTGTAGAATTCAGCTCCGTAACATCTCTAAAATTCACCCGTTTTTAACAAATGAAACCACCAAACTCCTCATTCACTCCCTTGTTATCTCTCGCCTTGACTATTGCAACTCCCTTCATATTGGCCTGCCTCTCTATAGGCTATCCCCTCTTCAGTCTATCATGAATGCCGCTGCCAGACTTATCCACCTTACCAACCGCTCAGTGTCTGCCAACCCTCTCCTCCAATTCCTACACTGGCTCCCGATCACCCAGCAAATTAAATTCAAAATACTAACCACAACCTACAAAGCCACCCACAACTCTGCCCCGAGCTACATCACCAATCTTGTCTCCAAACATATCCAAAACCGTCCTCTCCGCTCTTCTCAAGACCTCCTACTGTCAAGCTCTCTTGTCTCCTCCTCCCATGCTCGTCTCCAGGATTTCTCCAGAGCCTCTCCCATCCTCTGGAACTCACTACCTCAACCTGTCCGGCTATGCCCTACTCTTGCTACCTTCAGGCGATCCCTGAAAACTCACCTCTTCAGGGAAGCCTATCACGTCTCCAACTAATCTTTTCCATCAGCTCATTCCCCACAGTTACAACCTTTTGTACCACCTGCCCCACCCTATTAGATTGTAAGCTCTTCTGAGCAGGGCCCTCCTAATCCTCTTGTATTTTATTGTATTGAAACTGTATTGTCTCCCTTTTTTATTGTAAAGCGCTGCGTAAACTGTTGGCGCTATATAAATCCTGTATAATAATAATAATAATACACACTAAGTAAATATTCACATTGCAAAGTGAACATTCAGTTTGTTTGGCAAACAGCATATGGTGAGCTCAGCAGCTGCAACAGGAGAGAGTAGACACTGCACATGTGCTGCTCAATAGAGCAGGGTGACCCTCCTCTCATGGCACTAGGGGGCAGGGGTCCCAAAAGCTGCTCTATCCAAAAAAATAACTACAAAGTCATCGCTGGCTGTAGAGGATTTTAAGGAGCTTTTTTAAAATGTGGTTGTGGACTTCATTGTTTGAACAGAAAGGGAGTCTTGGCTGGAAGGTAGGTTTAGCACACCATGCAGCTATATATGGGGCAGCATAGTGTGCTTTTTTGTAAACGTTCAAGCTGGCTGTGCTCCTTTGTGGGGCTGTGTAAATCTCAGAACTGGATGGACACAAATTCTTTGGCAGGTGAAATAACCCCCATGTATGTAAATGTAGCTGTTAAAAAGGAACTTCAGTCCCCTTACTGTTGACCTCCCACCATCCTTACTAGTGCTGACATCTTTGATGGTCTGCCGCATGCTAACATGTGATTAGAAACTAGATTACTGATGCCCTTGGGTGGTAATCTGTCACCCTAGATAACTAAAGTGCCACATCCTAATTGATTAGTAAGGAAATATGTGGAAAGAATGGACTTTGTAGGCACTGCTATAGAAAAATATATATATCTTTTAATAATATCATATAGAATACATAAAAAACACAGATAATTGAAAAAATGAATACAAAAACATATAAAATGAAAAGCAAGAAAGGGAAAAAGTGGTAACTCGTGTGTCACAACCACAGGAAAACACTTGAGAATTGTTGTCACTTGATGCGGGGATGAACGTGCTGGATAGCCCTCGCTGGACTCTTTGAAAAGTGTTTCCCAGGTAGGTATCCACCGGGTTCCTGAAGAATTTAAAAGTTGCTCTACATGTTTCGCGATTTAGATAGAATCGCTTCTTCAGGAGCTTCAATTGAGGTATTGTTTGCAAAAAGTCGAATGCAATTGCTTCACCGCTCAGCAACTCCTCTAGGAGAACCGACCATCAGGGGGTCGTGGACTGTACCCCTGCAAATCCTGACTGTTTTTACCAATCGTGGGAGGTGGGTATGTTGGGAGATACGGGGATGCACCGGGAAAATGTATAGAGGGTTTGGTAATGTACGAACCCAAGGAAGGTTTGGAGTTTGCTGGATGCACAGATGATAGAAAAAAGTAGGTCTCTTCAGCAAGGTATTGCTACACTGGGGCAGTTTGACATACATCCAATATGTATTGTAAAGACTTTTCCCAGATAGTACACTGATGTCTCAGTAATGGACTTCACCCACTAAGGAGCGCTGCTTCCCAGATGGCCCAGGCTGTGAGCAGACTCAATGCTGCTAGCCTGCTAATGGCGTCAGATGAAAGAACGAGTCTTGAAGCTGGGAAAACCCGCATCCACCTGGATTCCTCCTATTGGGTTGTAGTGTATTGCGAGCAACCACACTCCACAAACAACACATGCTAACATGTACCGAAGAGTTCTGCCTGGCCTTCAGGACTTGGCCAAGCCCTGAAGCAGATCTGCACATGTGCTGGTGTGCTTACGCATGTGTGTGTGAACGTGGCGCAATTAGGAAGGTATAGGACTTTCTTTGGTCTGACCAAACAGAACATCCAGTGCAAAGATCTTCTGAAGGTCCCTGCTGGGTATTAAGACCATCAGAGCCCTTGAGAACATCTGCGTAGGTATGGATCAGGCACAGTGGTAATCTTGCCCAGGCAAGAAAAGGATGAGGTGCTGCCCTACAGCCCAAAAAAATTAAAATAAATACTAATAAAAAAACAAAATATCCAATTGTGAGAGAAGAAAGGGAGTTGGAGCCAGATACAAAAAATTGGTTCTTTGGGGTGAAGGTCCACTTTAAGGATAAATCCCATTTAGTGTATTGAATGTAATACAGGTTTATTCTTATGAATACGATGGGGAATGGTGGGAGATCCCCATTCTGTCATTCACAAATTACTTCTGTCATTCAAAAGGAACAGTAATTACCACTCAGCATCACATTTTTTCCAATACTGATTTTTAATAAATCAATTGCTAACAGGGACGGGATGTTGAGCAATAATTACAAATGGGAGCTGTGCTAATTATATCAGTCTTTCCTTCATCAAGCCCTCTGTGTCTATAGCATGTGTGAGGCATGTGTCATAATTTGGCACTGACTGCCTGCCCTCTGCCACATGCATTATACCATATCTCCTGGGGCTTTGACTGAACAAAAAAATAAAAAATCATTTAAGATAATGCACTGTGAAACAGACTCTTTTGATTTTCATTTATTTCCGTATCATCAAATATAAAAGAGATCACACAGAACAACACAGCAAATCCTATTATTATATGTGGGGTGGCTTATTAAATGTAAGCTATAAAAAGGAGCAAGCTGATTTTTGTTTTCCTTTGCACTGCATCAACACAGAAAAAGACAGAACGTTTTCCTCTTTTCTCTGTATACGCAATCAGAAAAAAAAAAAAAAAAAAGATATTTTCTTATCTTAAGCAAGAAGAGTTGTCTGTGGGCAAAATCCAATTTTAGGTTCTTTGCATTTGATTCAGAAACCTCTGACTGGCTGACAGTCCAATTTGAGGGATAATAAGCTAAAATGAATATGAAAGAACATAACCTTTCATACTGTGTGAAAGACCTGCACTACAAACCAGCTTTACTAAACAGAAGCAATCATGTTTTTATTTGAAGTTTTTATCAGTATCTCACAACTGAATAACATCCGCCAAATATTTCTTCATGGACTGCATTTAAATGTGTGTAAGTATGGTTTGCAGATTCTGTTGTGATTATTTGCGAACGCTCACAAGTAGAATCGGGTTGCTCTATGCAATGCATGACTATGGTAAGCCAGATAAACCGCCTATTGCCATCTTAACAAAACTCTACCTTAACCTATTAAAAAACAGGCGACATCCATTTTGGAGTAAAATTGGCCACATCGGCCATTTTATTAACAAATTAACCAAACATATTAACCAAAATTCTTTATTTACACTCAACAATACTTCAAAGATACCATTGTCCCCTGTTAAGGATACTAGAAGGCATTGACCAAATTTACTTCGTATCAGCGTGACCATCTAAGATCCCAGTCGCAGTGCGCCAACTCAAGGACCATAGCACTCGGAACCTTCCCCATGCTGATACCCATCAACCGATGCCAGCTAAACCACGGTTAACTGGCATCAACCAAGGATCCCATACCTTGATGGGTCCCCCACTTATGCCAAATTGGTCAAAATGTCTACTGCCTCCAAATATCCCCAACAGCCAATCCAAACCCAAACACATGAATCATATGAAGGAAAAAAAAAGAAAAATATATATAGTAGCGCTAAACCAAGATTGAATAAACCAAAAATATATTGAATATTGTTTGGTCGTGCTGGTTCACCACACATGTGTAGTGCATGAAACCCTTAATAATACCGTATCAAGTGATAATAAGCAAACCTATACACATAATTGACATATACCAAAAATCAATTATAATACATGTATACGTGATACAAATTAGTAAAACCATAAATATAATGTGTTATAAATCTGACGCTCAAAACGTCAGTCTATGTGTACAAAAAACAAATCAGTCGAGGTGAATACTGAAATGAAGACACCCGTGCATAAACAAAATCCAAAATTCCACTGTGCTTGTCTGAAGAGTGACATCCACCACCATAACAGGTCAGCAGCTTACCAGATTTAATTGGTCCCCTGTAACGGAGGACCTCAAATCGCATCTAAGTAATCCCAGTTGGATGGTAAAGACTCCTATATCCACCTCTTCAAACGAAAACTTCCACAGCAAAAGGGCAGTATGACCACAGTGATACCATGTAAGAGAGGAGAGGAATACCTCGCTGGTGTAAAATCTTAGGGTTTATTGGGTAAAATAGGATAAAAACACTTACAGCAATGTTGCAAAGAAACAGCCTTAAACTCGCGGCGCTGGCCGGACGCCAACGAGTAAACCCGTCCTAGGAGATCGAGCAGTAAGGGGGTGACGTCACCACGCCGCTCGGTCCGCCCAAAAATGAATCATATATATAATCCCAACACATTAGGGCGGGAGGGTAGGAGCTTCCTCTTCCACGCTTGTAGGCAAACTGATCTGGAGACCTCCCCCAAGCCCCTCATATCCCCGGAAAACATTAACTCTGGCCACCCCCTAGCCTGCTATTTTCACTACCCTAATTTTTAACCCCCATAGTGCAGTACTAGCTACCTAGTCATGCCAGCCCTGCGCTTAATACTTCGTATTTGCTACGGGCTTCTCTTACAATTTACCTCCAGTTTAAAAAAAAAAATGAGCCCCAGTCTGAAGCACAAAACTACACTGATAAGTAAACCCCAAAAGCCAATCAGATTGTCAGTGAGTCATGCAGGAGTCACTGCTTCAAGCCTCTGCCACTGCAAATCCAATCAGATGCTGGTCTAAAGCTGGCCATACATGGATCCCCGCTGAACCGGCCACATTTTGATCTGTACATGGGCAGGCTGTACAGAAGTTGATCTTCCGATCTCTGTACAACCAGCATGTTGGAAATTTTCCACACATTTTTCTCCCCATTGGCAGAATACAAAGGCTCAGTGGAAGTGATTCCTTCATACACCTTGAATGTGTGGATGAGGGAATCGTCATTTGAGAAAAAAATGACTATAATGTATGGCCTGTCTAAGAAGCCCAGCCTTGCTTTGTACACGTACAGAACGCCAATGACATCACTTGGCTCAGTCAAATTTTATTCAGTCATAAAGCAACACAGTTCTTCCCCACCAGGTAACTGCCCTCTCTGACATGTTCATCCAGAATTTGTAGTCTCTGACATGTTTCACCCATATGGGCATAGTCTAAGCCTGGGTTGGGGATGAACTGTGTTGCTTTTATGGCTGAAAAAAATTGACTGAGCCAAGTGATATCATTGGTGTGCTGCTTCTCCCTTTCTGAACCAATTAGATTGTCAAACCAAAGAAAGATTACTGCTCACAGGATATCACACTGCCGTACCGTCTTTTATTATGGGTTGCTACATTGCTATAGATGAAACCTCTTAAAGGGGACCTAGCTTCAGACAGTTTTTCTATGTTAAATACGTGCTTGCTATAAAAGGTGTAAGCTTAAAATTTACAGGTATTTATTACCTCTCGCCAATCTCAGTGTTGCCTGTGACAATGCCTTTATTTTCTTTAGCTTTAAGAAGGACTGGTATAGGGGCAATACATATGGTGTGAGCTGAGTTGCTGGAGTAATGACATAAATCATGGTGTATGTTCTTGGATGAGCATACACAGAGTGAATTTCAGCCAGTTCCTGATAAAGCAGATTAATTCACGCAGTGGGTGTCCCTTTCAGTGTCCTATCACCCTGCAATCTTCAACTTTAAAATTGAAGGAGCCAGGCAGAAATTTGTTGGCCAAACAGCTTCTGCATACAATAAATGCAGGCACTGATCGAGTATTTTGACCATTTTTGGCGCCGGTGTTCTATTGAGAAATGCTCCCGTCTAAAAATGCCTCCAATGGGTCTGCGCATGCGCAGTACGCAACGTCACTCCAGTTGATATGTTGACGTTTTGTCAACACGGCGCATGCACGGAAGCAGTATCTGATGATCTGTAAAGCGCCAAGAGAGCGGTGCACGCTCAGATCGTCGGAGGCAGTATCCGACAATCTGATATTGCACAGAGGGAGAATGTAATTGTCAGATTCTGCCTCACTGCTGCAGGGTGGGTTTTGGCTGTATTGAATGGCGTGTTTTCTGTCTATCGCATGGCGACTTGAGTGTGTTAAACAGCGGGTTTTGGCTTTGTCCAAGGATAGGTAACACACACAAAACCCGCCCTTCAACACATCCACCCCGCAATAGCGAGGCAGAATCTGACAATTACATTCTCCCTCTGTGCAATATCAGATCGTCAGATACTGCCTCCGACGATCTGAGCGTGCACCATGTTGATGTCACGCCAGCTGATCAACATATCAGTTGGAGTGACGTTGCGTACTGCGCATGCGCACACCCATTGGAGACGTTTTCTTCGATCAAAGGCATTTCTCGATAGACAACCAGCTATCAAAACACGAGAGCTGTAGTGGAAGATTCAAACATCTGAGACTGTTAGGCATGGATAAAATAATCTGTTAAGACCACTAAGAAGGGGATTAACTAAAACTGGTGCACTCAGAATCTGATGCAGCTGTGCATGGTAGTCAATCATTTTCTCAGTTCAGCTTGTTTAATTAGGCTTTGGCAATAAAACCTGGAAGCTTATTGATTTCTATGCTGAACTGCACCAGATTTTTCATGCTCCAGTTTTAGTAACTAACCCTCTATGTTTGTATGGCTAGCTTAAGCCACCTGCCGCATCTTCTAACCTTTCAACTTTTGCTACAAATGTTGCAATCTGATTACTGGGAAAAAGGTGATGGAGAAAAGTTTCTCCTGTCTATAGGTGGCTAACCACCAAATCTGAATCTAGGTACAATCAGCTGCTTTTTTTTTATAAAGAAAAACAATCTGATAGCATCACCCCTTCCGCCCCCTTTCACTCACTCTTTTATTGATGGGGTGCACACAGCTAAATAGATACTTCATGCAGAATCACTTGACTGGGGTTCAAGGACTACTTTGTAATGACAGAGAATACATATTTTTTTTTTTTGCAAAATTACACTGTTGTTGTATATTGTGACTTGCAAAGAATATATTAATGTGGAAGCAAATCACCACAGCAAAATAAAATTTTTGGCCTGCCACTTGCTGTTTACTATATTGTGCTAGTATGCACAGCATATTAGCACATTATGGCACACTTACTCCCCTCCATTGTTGCTTCCAGCTTTTCTGGGATTCTGAGTCGTCACTCCTTGATTGGCCAAGCCTAGGTGACATAACTTACGTGCTTGCATGTTTACTATGTCTCTTCTGTTATAATTGCTTCTCCCTATGTGTCAGCCTTTGTGTAAACTAAGCCACGCATGTGTGTCTCAGTGTACACAAAGGCTGACAGGTGGGAGAAGCAGTTATGACAGGACAGACATAGTGGGGTTGAGCTACTAAAGAAGTTTAGGCTTTAAACTAAGTTTCACTTTGCAAGGAAATGTTTCCACAGCCTAGTTCATGTGTTGAAGCACTGCTGACGTCAACCATCCAATCACGTGTAAGCAAAAATATATATATTTTTTAATTTTACTTGCATGTGATTGGGTATTCTGTGCAAAATGAATTTTCACCATATTCACTTAGGCTTCTTTGAGACTTGCAATACTTCTTACCAGTATAGATACATGCCTCCATAACTGTGGCCCAACGTTGGCTGGGTTTAGTTCTGGAGACATGTATCTATCTACTTTATGTCTGATGGATATATGGCTGGCCTGTTTTTGCTGACAGCCCCCAATTTCGTCCACATTCAGACTTGATCTATTTGTCCTAATATTGGTAATTCCTATTTACGTAGACCTGGAGGTCCCTGTTATATTTTGAGTGGGAGACTCCATTGGTGTCCTTTGTACCCTAACCTTTTGGACCTTTTCAGGTTCCTGGGAATGGGCATAATTGCTCAAGAAAATTACATCATATGTTGGTCCTAATGATACTCATCATGATACTCATCTTCCCCCTGGTGAAAATTTGTATCAAGGATTGAAACAGGTTGGGGCTTATTTGCATTATTATGCTTATGTTTCGTATTGTGGTTTTGTTTTTTTGACTAGGGACCAAATGTTGAATATGTTTTTATAGGCATTATGCTTTCTACACCTTTTAAATTTAGTATAATAATAATCTTGGTTTTAATCACCATTGTGTTTCTTCTTTTGTGCCTATAAAATCCCAGATTTTTTACTACGATTTTCTTGATAACATTTTCTTGTCTGCACATCAATGATGTGCTGCCATATACACATATTGTTTAGAAACTCAAACCCAGGGAGGTTGATTTACTAAAGGAATAAAGCCTGTTCACTTTATAAAGTGTTTACTTTCAATCATCCAATTATGTGCAAACAAAAGTCCTGTCTCACTGTATACCGTTTTCTTATGCAAATCTGTTATAATTTTTTTTTAGCTGGAGATCCTGCCAGTAACACCACTTCCTGGTGCAGGCTGACAATGCTAAGCCACTGCCTCGCAATAAGCACCAGTGTTGCCATGTGGGCTGCATACCAGGTCCTTGTAGATAGGCAGCCCAATGGCCAACTGAAGGAGAGCACGTAGCAGGTTGACAATGCTGCTGCTAATATCGAAGTGGTGATTTAGCATCAACAGCCTGCAACAAAAAGTGCTGTTACTGGCAGTATCTCCAGGTAAGAAACGTTTCCATAAATTCAAAGTAAAGGATTTGCTTAATAATACTGTATTCTATTCATATAAAAAATAGATTCAGAGTTCACATACACTTTAATGAATATTTACATTTTTTTTTTTAAATGCTGTATGCGTAAGTACCAGAATTTTACTTGGCATCAGCCTCTTGCAATCTCCAATGCAGAGGCGCTAGGACTAAGAGAGGAATAACCCAATCAGTTGTGCTATATACTGTGACATGTTGGGGTTTGTAGCTCAGTGGTAGCGCCAAAACAGTGAGTTTACTCCACGTCAGAAATTGTTTTCAAAACTTACCTGCTCACTTTTATTTAAAAGAACACCAAAAGTTCACTATCAATATGAACAAAACATGGCTCTCTTGCACCTTTACTGCTCTGATTATAAACTCTTGGTCCTCCTGACCATCAGACACACCCCAGTGTTCGTGCACAGACACTGTACCTCAGCTCTGCGTCTTTCCTTGCAGCTCCCTAATTGCTCTGTCCCTCATGGACTCTTTCTCAGGCTCAGGCTTTGGTCTGTCCTATCTGGACAGTATGGTGCATATCAGAACCTCTCACTGCTAGCTTCTCACATTGATCCATCCCCTCAAGTGAATGGGGTCCTGAGCTCTAACTCTGGCTCTCATATGAAGCCAGCACACACCTGTGCCATTAGTGTGCTTTCTTCATTGGAAATCTGGCATAAACCACCATTTTAAATAGTAGTATGGGTTCATTCTGCCACAATACATATGTTGTGATAAGGAAAATGATGAGAGGAGGCAAGAACAGATTAAGCAGCATGATGACCTCCTCAGTCTTCTGCTGCTCTTTCACTGTCAATCCAAAAGGCTGGAGACTGAGTGAGAACATTACTATATTCCTAAAATATAAATTATGTTAACCTGCATGGTTTTGCTTTTTGATGGGATTGTGTAACTTCCAGGACTGGATAGGCAGAAACTTTTCATTTGGCAGGTGAAACATCTCCCTTATATGCATTTTAACTGTGCACTGGAGCTCAGTTTTAAACAGCTTCCAATAGATAGACATATACTTATACTTCTATTTAAATGTTTTTTTTTTTTTTTCATTCATACAACTGCACATACCAAACTGGTTGATAACACACAACTTCCATGAGAATCGACTAAACATTTTGGGTAAACTTCTTGTTTCTATCTGATATAATATATAAGTCTGTAGTAATGGAAAATAACTGAACAGAAATGACCAGAACAAAATGAAGCATTATGCTTCTATGTCCCATCTGCTCTGATGTCTTTGGGTGTTGCAGGCAGACAGATTCACTCTGTGATTTATCACTGCAATGATTATCTCGATGACCAGTACCATAATGTAAAAGACATATCCCCATCCATCTGTTTGTCTGTGCATTGTCACAAATGCTGGTATGTGTTCCCTCAATATATTTTCAGTTAGACTGCATGAAGAAATGTTATTACAAGATGCGATTCCTTGTCATACAACATATATTTTTGTTCTATATTCGATGATAGAAATCCTATATCTTGCTTTACACAATCAAATCATAACTTTTCCTTTTTTCTTGGCTATATATCTTCTTGATGTGACTTATATCTTATAAATTACTGAGTGAAAGCCAGTGCCATAGATTATATCTGCATCTAAATATAGAGAAAGATAACCCAGAGAACAGAAGCCTGGCAATGATTTATAAAAAGTAGAGCAAAAGAAAAATAGAATCTGTTGGCTTTCATTGTAAAATCCATACTAGGAAGAAGAAAGGTAAATCTCACTGGTTGCTTTGGGCAGCATTCTGCTGTATTCAGTTTTCACAAATTGTTATCCTCACTGATAACCTGGATAGCTAAATTTGGATTGTTACTAATTTCATTCACAGCAGATTTCCCCATTTGGAAAATAGTTATATAATAAAAAGTCTCTTTTTTTTTTTTTTTTTTTTATTCAACTGATACTATAAAGGGTATTCCAGTGTTTTATTGCTCCTCTATGAGAACATTTTCTTCACTTCTTGTCTAGACAGAAATTCATGATAAATCTGTACAATGAGGACATACAACAAATGAGCTTTGCCTTTTTTTCAAAGAGTGAAGAAGGGTTAGAACGTCTTGACAATGTTTTTATTGCTCTCTGTTTTCCGGTCTTGGCCTATCTCTTGTGCAGGTGACACAGCAGTTTTTATCTTACTTATGACAACTAATTAATAAGTGCCTATGTTTTGGAGATGAAGACTGTGGGCATGATTGAGTAGTTTAACAAAAGAAAACTAGGCAGGGTTGACACCACTCTGTCCCCAAAAATGCTTTGTTGTCATTTAATAGGAAACAAATATCTGAGTACATTTCTCGTATATCAACAGGTATTCTACTGAATTTGCACAGTCTTTTTAAGGAATAAAACATAGGGAAATCTACATTTATTTATTTTTTATTTTATTTCATAGTTTTGTTTGGCCTTAAATTATGTTTTAAAACAGACCTTTCATGAACAACGCATGAATAATGCAGGGGCCGCTTTCTAGGCAGCCCACCCCTGTTTAAACAAAAGCAGTTGCAAAAAACTTTGATAATAAAGATTTCACCAAAAAATACTCCCCATGGCCCAGCTTCAGATACTTTCAGGTGTCGTTGATGTCTCTGTGCCTCAACACTGCCTCCTTAAATAGCTGTATTTTGTTTGTGCTGAAGACCGCGATGGACTGACTTGATCAGTCACTGGTTGTGTGTGAGTTATTGCGTAGGTGAGTAAGGAGATTTCCCTCTAGTAGGTCGTGCCCAATGGTGGATAACACTCTCATGGCTTGGGCTGCTGCCTTTCTGGTACAGCCTTGAGGTAGTTTTCAGATGTAGACATGGAATAATAGGAAAGAAGGTACACCCTATGTTCAAAAGAATGCAAGTTTGAGGGTAAGTTAAGTGGCATTCTTGTGGACATCGGGCACTTTTTCTTTCCTATTATTCCAAGTCTTGGAATAGATGGGAAGTAGTGATGAGCCGAACACCCCCGGGTTCGGTTCGCACCAGAACCCGCGAACGGACCGGAAGTTCGAACGAACATTAGAACCCTATTAAATACAATGGATGCGAACGTTCGAATTCTAAAGTGCTAATTATAACAACTATTATGCATGTTATTGTCCTAAAAAGGGTTTGGGAACCCGGGTTCTGCACCAGGGGACATGTATCAATGCAAAAAGAAGTTTTAAAAACGGTCGTTTTTCGGGAGCAGTCATTTTAATGATGCATAAAGTGAAAAAAAAAAAGTCAAATATTCCTTTAAATATCGTACCTGGGGGGTGTCTAAAGTATGCCTGTGAAGTGCCACGTGTTTCCCGTGTTTAGAACTGTCCCTGCACAAAATGACACTTCTAAAGGAAAAAAAAGCCATTTAAAACTGCTTGCGGCTTTAATGTAATGTCTGGTCCCGGTAATATGGATGAAATTCTTTAAGAAAAATGGCATAGCTACCCCATGACCCCCCCCCCCTACCCCAGCCCATTACCAGCCCCTTTGGGTCTTGTATGGATATTAAGGGGAACCCCGCACATAAAATAAAAAAGGCCCTATATACTCTGAACAGCCGTATACAGGCGGTGCATACAAGACAGGGACTGTAGGTTTGTTCTTATGTAGAATCTGTTTGTAATTTTGAACAGGTACATTGTTGAAGTGTAGCTCCAGCCCAAAAATCTATTTTTAAACTTTTTGGAAAACATAGGTAAGGGTTATCACCCCTGTAACATTTGTTTTGCTGTCTGTGCCCCTGTTCAGAACATTTCACCTCACTTTCCGTCCCAATGACAACTGTTTTTGAAATGTGGTGTTTTTCTTGAAACAAGGATTGCTGATAAAGCATCAGTACAGAGGAGACACCTTTCTCCCATATTTATTCTTACAGGAGAGAATTTTCCTTCCTAGTGGTAGATTTCCTCTCACTTCCTGTTGTCTTCTTGCGTTTGCAAGTAGGAGTCGTTTGTAAGTTGGATGTTTGAAAGTAGGGACCTGCCGTATATACTCTGCAGAAATAGGCCCCTTAGTTGTTGGTGTTGGCACAACACTGTAAGCACTCACAGTTACTCTTGGTTGGTGCTGGAACGCCCTGCTGTCAACTATTATATCAGGAATTTTAATTACATATAATTGTTGAACAGTGGTAGTAAAAATTGGGCCTTTGATGGTGGTGCTGGTGCCACAACACTGTAAGCCCTGACAGTTACTCTTGGTGGGTGCAGCAATGGGCCCTGCTGTGAATTATTAGATCAAGAATTGTAATTACATGCCCCTGTTGAACAGGGGCTGAAAAATTGGGCCTTAGGCACTGGTGGCACAACACTGCAACCCCTCACAGATACTGTACTTGGAGCACAGCAATGAGCCCTGTTGCAAAGTATTGCTTCAAAAATTGTAATGACACGCCCCTGTTAAACAGGGGCTGAAAAATTGGGCCTTAGGCACTGGTGGCACAACACTGCAACTCCTCACAGATACTGTACTTGGAGCACAGCAATGAGCCCTGTTGCAAAGTATTGCTTCAAAAATTGTAATTACACGCCCCTGTTAAACAGGGGCTGAAAAATTGGGCGTTAGGCACTGGTGGCGGCACCCATAAACAAAAATGATCTTCCAAGCTATCATCATCAATCGTATCATTGAGGACTCGGAGGAGGAGGATAGCCAGTCAACATAACAGCACAGGCACTCAGCATCAGCATCAGTCTTGAAGGGATGTGACATTTTAAAATCAATTAGTCTGTTATATCAGCATCAGGTGTGTGGTAGCTGGTGGTGATCCAAGACTGGTTCATCTTGATGAAAGTCAGTCGATCAACCGAGTCGGTGGACAGGCGCACCCTGTGATCCGTGACAAATCCTCCAGCAGCACTGAATGTGCGTTCCGAAAGAACGCTGGATGCAGGACAGGCCAGTAGCTCAATTGCATACTGTGCAAGCTCTGGCCAGTGATCCATCCTCAAGACCCAGTAAGCCAGAGGATTTTCGGTGGGGAAGGTGTCCAAGTCTGACCTTGCCCCTAGATATTCCTGCACCATGTTTATCAGACGCTGGCGATGGTTGCTGGAACCAATCATACTTTGGGGCTGCGGACTAAAGAATTGTCTGAACGCATCGGTCAGACGGCCACCTTCCCCACCGCTCCTTCTTTGACTGGCCGAAGCCTCAGCAACTCGTTGTCCAGGACCAGGAGTTTGCAACCTCCCAGTCTCTGGGAACGCGTTGCACAGACCTTTCTGCAAGGCCTCCCGGAGTTGTCTCATCCTCTGCTCCCTCTGCGACGGTAACATAAGGTCCGCAACCTTACCCTTGTACCGTGGATCAAGGAGAGTGGCCAGCCAGTAATGGTCCCTCTCCTTGATCCGAAGAATACGAGGATCCTTCCGCAGACTTTGCAGGATCAGGGAGGCCATGCAGCGTAGGTTTGCTGAGGCATTCGCTCCGGAGTCCTCTGGGTCACTAAGGACGACATGATCCGCAGCCACCTCCTCCCAGCCACGTACAAGTCCACTGGTTTCTTGGGACTGTAAATCATCCCTAAAAGACTGCTGCTGATGATGCTGAGTGCCAGCCTCCACCTCCATGCTGACACAATCCTCCTCCTCCTCCTCCTCCTCCTCCTCCTCTTCCTGTGCGATGGGTGGGACAGAAGGAACACTGTCTGGGTAAAGGGGGCCTTGAGAGGCAAGGAAGTCCTCCTCTTCCTGCCTCTGTTCTGCCTCAAGTGCCCTGTCCATTATTCCACGCAGCGTGTGCTCCAACAGGTGGACAAGAGGTACAGTGTCACTGATGCATGCACTGTCACTGCTCACCATCCTCGTGGCCTCCTCAAATGGTGCCAGGACAGTGCATGCATCCCTGATCATGCCCCACTGGCGTGGAGAAAAAAAACCAAGCTCCCCTGACCCTGTCCTGGTGCCGTAGTCGCACAGGTACTCATTGATGGCCCTCTGCTGCGTGTGCAGCCGCTGCAGCATGGCCAACGTTGAGTTCCACCTGGTGGGCATGTCACATATAAGGCGGTTCTTGGGCAGGTTCAACTCCTTTTGCAGCTCAGCCAGGCGAGCACTGGCATTATAAGATCTGCGGAAATGCACACAGACTTTCCTGGCCTGCCTCAGGACATCCTGTAAGCCCGGGTACCTGCCCAAGAACCGCTGCACCACCAGGTTAAGGACGTGAGCCACACAGGGCACATGGGTCAGTTGTCCCTGTCGGAGGGCGGAGAGGAGGTTGGTGCCATTGTCGCAAACCACCATTCCTGGCTTAAGCTGGCGTGGCGTCAACCACCTCTCGGCCTGGCCCTGCAGAGCAGACAGGACCTCTGCCCCAGTGTGGCTTCTGTCCCCCAAACACACCAGCGCAAGCACGGCATGGCATCTTTTTGCCTGCGTACTTGCGTAGCCCCGTGAACGGCTACGGAGCACCGCTGGTTCATAGGACAAACCACAGGAAGAGGCCATGGAGGAAGAAGAAGAGGAGGGGGTGGAGGAGAGAGGTGTGTCACAACCAGTAGTAGCATTTTGGAGGCGTGGCGGTGGGACAACCTCCAACACTACTGCACCTTGTCCTGAATCCTTCCCAGCTGCCAAAAGAGTGACCCAATGGGCCGTGAAAGAAAGGTAACGTCCCTGTCCATGCCTGCTGGACCATGAGTCAGCGGTAATATGCACCTTACCGCTGACCGCCCTGTCCAGCGAGGCCAAGACATTGCCTTCCACATGCCGGTAGAGAGCCGGAATAGCCTTCCGTGAGAAAAAGTGGCGTTTGGGAACCTGCCACTGAGGAACCGCACATTGCACAAACTCACGGAAGGGGGCCGAGTCTACCAACTGAAAAGGCAGCAGTTGAAGCGCTAGCAATTTAGCCAAGCTAGCATTCAACCGCTGGGCATGTGGATGGCTGGGAGTGAACTTCTTTCGACGGTCCAGCAGCTGGGGCAGGGAAATTTGCCTGCTAGAATCGGACGTCGGTGTACTGCTAGCAGAGTGGGCGCAAGTACTTGGCTGTGACACACCTAATTCTACACCTTCATTCCTCTCAGTGCATGTTTCAGAGAGGACTGAAGTTATAGTGGGGTTGGAGATCCCAGCTGATGCGGTGCAAGGAGAGGTCCGCTTTGTTCTTTGGTGTGGGTCTTTGAGGTAGGCTTGCCAACGAGCTGCATGGCAGGTCAACATATGTCTGGTCAGGCATGTGGTACCCAAGCGGCTGATGTTTTGGCCACGCGATATACGCTTGAGACATATGTTGCAAACAGCAGCTGTGCGATCTGATGCACTAGCCTCAAAAAAGGCCCACACCAAAGAACTTTTTGAATGACGGGCAGAGGCAGCGCCCTGCACAGGCGGAGCTCTGCGGTGTGATTCCGTCGGTGTACTGCCCTTACGCTGGCCACCAAAGGGCATCCTGCCTCGTTGGAGATGTGCCTCCTCCTCATCCTCCTCCTCCTCCTCTCTCCTATTAGGCACCCACGTGGAGTCATTGACCTCATCATCCCCTCCCTCCTCATCACTGGAGCCAATCTGGCAGTATGCTGCAGCTGCTGGAACATGACTGCCAGATTGGTGTCCTTCTTGAGCATCCCCTCTGTCTGCTCTCACGCTACTGCCTTCCTCTAGCTGGGTTTCATCATCAGACCCTTCGAAACGCTGGGCATCCTCCTGGAGCATGTACCCAACACTGTGCTGAAACAGTTCGGGGGACTCCTCAGGAGGAGGACATGGTGGGTCTAGGGAAGGAGTGACTGATGATTTGTCTGACATTGATACCAGGGAAGACGACGCTTTGGCAGCTGCTTTTCCAGTACCCTGAGCCTGGGTGAGAGAGGATGAGGAGGAGGAGGAGGGCTTGGTCATCCACTCTACCAAGTCTTCGGCATGATGTGGCTCAACATGTCCAGCTGCCGAAAAGAAGGACAAGCGTGTCCCATGGCCATGTGCTGATGACAATGCACCGCGTCCACGACCAGCACTGTTGCCCCCAGACACAGAGCCTGCTTGCCCTCTTTTATTGCCTCCTGACTGTCTGCCTCTCCTTGTTTGCCTTCCAGACATTCTAATAGATGGCCTGCAGGGAGATGGGAAAAAAGCAATAAGGGCTACCTTCAGGTGTCCTTCTCTGTCCCTGGAAACAAGGACTTGCAGAGTGAAAGAAAAAAAACACTCTCCCTACCTACAGTTTTCTGTCCCTAGAAAAAATGTTTTTTTTAATCACAATATAGCACAAGGAAAATTAACTCACTGTCCTTACAGGTCCCTGGAAACAAGGACTTGCAGAGTGAAAGAAACTGACACTGTCCCTACCTAGAGTTTTCTGTCCCTAGAATAAATGTTTTTTTTAATCACAATATAGCAAAAGGACAATTCACTCACTGTCCTTCCAGGTCCCTGGAAACAAGGACTTGCAGAGTGAAAGAAACTGACACTGTCCCTACCTAGAGTTTTCTGTCCCTAGAATAAATGTTTTTTTTAATCACAATATAGCAAAAGGACAATTCACTCACTGTCCTTCCAGGTCCCTGGAAACAAGGACTTGCAGAGTGAAAGAAACTGACACTGTCCCTACCTAGAGTTTTCTGTCCCTAGAATAAATGTTTTTTTTAATCACAATATAGCAAAAGGACAATTCACTCACTGTCCTTCCAGGTCCCTGGAAACAAGGACTTGCAGAGTGAAAGAAACTGACACTGTCCCTACCTAGAGTTTTCTGTCCCTAGAATAAATGTTTTTTTTAATCACAATATAGCAAAAGGACAATTCACTCACTGTCCTTCCAGGTCCCTGGAAACAAGGACTTGCAGAGTGAAAGAAACTGACACTGTCCCTACCTAGAGTTTTCTGTCCCTAGAATAAATGTTTTTTTTAATCACAATATAGCAAAAGGACAATTCACTCACTGTCCTTCCAGGTCCCTGGAAACAAGGACTTGCAGAGTGAAAGAAACTGACACTGTCCCTACCTAGAGTTTTCTGTCCCTAGAATAAATGTTTTTTTTAATCACAATATAGCAAAAGGACAATTCACTCACTGTCCTTCCAGGTCCCTGGAAACAAGGACTTGCAGAGTGAAAGAAACTGACACTGTCCCTACCTAGAGTTTTCTGTCCCTAGAATAAATGTTTTTTTTAATCACAATATAGCAAAAGGACAATTCACTCACTGTCCTTCCAGGTCCCTGGAAACAAGGACTTGCAGAGTGAAAGAAACTGACACTGTCCCTACCTAGAGTTTTCTGTCCCTAGAATAAATGTTTTTTTTAATCACAATATAGCAAAAGGACAATTCACTCACTGTCCTTCCAGGTCCCTGGAAACAAGGACTTGCAGAGTGAAAGAAACTGACACTGTCCCTACCTAGAGTTTTCTGTCCCTAGAATAAATGTTTTTTTTAATCACAATATAGCAAAAGGACAATTCACTCACTGTCCTTCCAGGTCCCTGGAAACAAGGACTTGCAGAGTGAAAGAAACTGACACTGTCCCTACCTAGAGTTTTCTGTCCCTAGAATAAATGTTTTTTTTAATCACAATATAGCAAAAGGACAATTCACTCACTGTCCTTCCAGGTCCCTGGAAACAAGGACTTGCAGAGTGAAAGAAACTGACACTGTCCCTACCTAGAGTTTTCTGTCCCTAGAATAAATGTTTTTTTTAATCACAATATAGCAAAAGGACAATTCACTCACTGTCCTTCCAGGTCCCTGGAAACAAGGACTTGCAGAGTGAAAGAAACTGACACTGTCCCTACCTAGAGTTTTCTGTCCCTAGAATAAATGTTTTTTTTAATCACAATATAGCAAAAGGACAATTCACTCACTGTCCTTCCAGGTCCCTGGAAACAAGGACTTGCAGAGTGAAAGAAACTGACACTGTCCCTACCTAGAGTTTTCTGTCCCTAGAATAAATGTTTTTTTTAATCACAATATAGCAAAAGGACAATTCACTCACTGTCCTTCCAGGTCCCTGGAAACAAGGACTTGCAGAGTGAAAGAAACTGACACTGTCCCTACCTAGAGTTTTCTGTCCCTAGAATAAATGTTTTTTTTAATCACAATATAGCAAAAGGACAATTCACTCACTGTCCTTCCAGGTCCCTGGAAACAAGGACTTGCAGAGTGAAAGAAACTGACACTGTCCCTACCTAGAGTTTTCTGTCCCTAGAATAAATGTTTTTTTTTAAGCACACTATAGCAGAAGCACAAAACACACTGACACTCTCCCTACCTATCCTTCTCTTTCCCTAAACTAAAGGAATCCAGGTTAAGCAAGAAAGAAATAACAGTCACTGTCCCTGCCTATGCTACTCTATCCCTGCTCCGGAACACACTACACTAGGCCGCCGTGCTGGCGGCCTTTTATAGTGTGGGGCGTGTACTAAACACCCTCAGCAATAATTGGCCACAGGCATCCTGCCTGTGGCCAATCATTGCTCTCCTCGCTGCCGGCGCTGTGATTGGCCAAGCATGCGGGGTCACAGTGCATGCTTGGCCAATCACAGCGCCTGGATGACACTGCGATGGCGTAGTGCATTGTGGGCCGTTCGCGTCACTCGAATTTGGCGCGAACGGCCCAAATCGTTCGATCTTCGTCGAACGATCGAACAGCCAATGTTCGAGTCGAACGTATGTTCGACTCGAACACGAAGCTCATCCCTAATGGGAAGACATAATCCAGGAAAACTGAGCCCAATCCCATTGCAGGGTTTATCTTGTGGGATATTGAGTGCCCAGTAAGGCACAATAACAACACCCATACCTCCTGAAGGCATCAAAAGCCCAGACTGAGGGGAGCATGTTTTTAATCTTTTTTTTCAAATCTTTATTTGGGGTGGCAGGGTGCTGGCAGACAAGCAAAACATCCATTTGCATATAGGCCCAGACCATAGGTAATACTGATACTGGGAAGCAAGTTTTCTACTTTGGATGCAGCAACTCTCTGTGCTATGGCTGCATGGCCAGTCTGTGTGCAGGCAAAACTCCACAGAAACGCTAACCTTGAATGCACACTGTGTGCATCCAGAGTCATTTGGAAGCTCTATTCACAGGTAACCACTTAGATGAGCAGTTACATGCAAACAGCAGCGGCGCCCAATATTGATTTGTACAGAATACAAATCTGACAGCTGTAGCTGTTCACACACAGTAAGTGCAAGCAGCATTTACAACTGCTTTCAAGAATTTACTGATTCTTGCTGGCGGCCACCCCTGGCTGATGCTAAACTGCTGTGTAAATGTAGCCTTATTGGAAATATGGGAGAGGAAAGGGTAGGGCATGGATAGGTATATGTGCAGAAATATCTATACAATATGGCGAGTAAGGCTTAGCCTATTTTGGCATCACTAATTTTCCTCAGTATTTTGTGAAGAAAAGAAAGGAAAGAAGAAAAAGAAGGGGTGAAGGAAGGTAACAAAAACTGCATGTGCAGTATGGTAAAGTGGCTATTGCTTTATAAATATACTGTTTTGGGCCATGCTGTCTTTTCTACTTGTTTGGAAATAAGTTTTTACCTTCATAAAAACCCACTTAAAGCGTTTGTTACCCCAAAACGTTATATTCCTGATATGTGCCTGCTGTACCTTGTACTTGTATGAAAAAGTATCCTGTTGTCTTTAGATTGCTTCCTTTATGTGATATCCCTGGTGTTCCTGTCAGTCCCTCTGCTTTCCTATTAAAAACTGAACACACTAAGCAGGAGAGCCCACTGTGGCCAGTTATCTAGCTATGCTGGGAACTCAGTGTACTCTCCTCCAATGATCAGACATGTACTGACAAGCCTCCCCTGCACAGCCATTCACTGGCAAGCTCAGTGTGCTGCTGCCTCTCCTCCCCCCAGCTCTTATGCAGCTGAGAACAGAGAGAATGAGATCACTTATAAAAAAAAAAAGGTGTTTATAATGTATTTTTATATTCATACAAAAATGTTTTGCCTTTCATTTCAATTTCAAACTACATGAGTTGTTTTACAAGGTGAACGTTTACAATCACTTTAAGGCCTCATGTACACTGCTGCTGCTAAATGGACGTTTAGGAGCAGATGGGCATTTTTTTCATTAACTGCTCCTAAACTCTCCTCTATGTTATCTTATGTGTACATGTACACAGGGTCATTTATAGCCGCTTATAGGCAGATGAGTTTAGAGGCTTTTTTTTGGAAAGCAAAAAAATGAGTTCAGACACTGAGTTTAGCGGCATTTCAAGCGCCAAACGCGTTTAGCCACATTTCGTTTACAGAAGTTTTTGGCTATTTTTTATTTATTTTTTAGAAACGCTTGTAAGTGCAAACGCGGCAAAACGCCGCTAAACGTAGCATGTAAACGCGGCAAAACAGACATTTTAAATGTGGGTTACTATCTGTCAAGTTAAATCGTTCAGGAGAGGTTGTAAAAATGTCCCGTGTACATTAAGCCTAACTCTTCAATAAGTAACCTGGGTTCTATATAATTGGAGTTTTACAAGAAACTATTTTAGTTAAGTGATTAGCAGTGAATGTTTAGCAGGTGAGCAGATGGGCATTACTTAGAATCCAAAAGGCAGTAAATCTTGTTTTGCAAGTACCTTCTAGACCTGTAATCCTACAAAGCATGAAAGCCAACATCCATACCTCTTATCAGTAGTGTATTTAGGTTTTGTGCTGCCCTAGGCCTGA
Source organism: Rana muscosa (assembly GCA_029206835.1). Classification (NCBI taxonomy): domain Eukaryota; kingdom Metazoa; phylum Chordata; class Amphibia; order Anura; family Ranidae; genus Rana; species Rana muscosa. Next base: position 432,163,586 of record CM055117.1, read on the forward strand.
CTAAACTCGTGCACCCCCTAATTTAAATATGACCCACCCCTTCCTGTCAAGGCCACACCCCTTTATGTTTAAGGCCCGTCCTGAAATTTTCGAGTGGGGACACTAGTTCTGAGGGCCGGGGGGGGGGGGCAATGGATTCCCTTAATTTGCATAGATTTCCTCTCACTTCCTGTGTGGCTATGGGGCAGGAAGTGAAGGGAAATCTCTGCAATGGGACAGGGATGGTAAAAAAAATTAAAATAAACTGACAGGGGCTATAACCCTCCCTTACTCTATCCAAAATAAAAAATAAAAAGTGTTGCCTGTAGTTCTACTTTAAGCACAAATTTCTGATAATTTTATGGAGAGGACTAAGAAGATATAACTATGCCAATGGTGCAGCAGAAAACATATAGCACAGTGAGGAAGGTTTGTGGTTGAGGATGATAGGACAGCCAAAATTAGAAGCAGCGCCTCCCCCAACCAAAGTTGCGAAATGCCGGCCGTCTGCATACGGGAAGCAGTGCGGATGCTTTATGGGGGCACTAGACTAATTTGCCTCTCAGCCAAGTCAACCCCATAAGACTGGCGCTACACTAGCAGTGTAACGCAAGCCGGCAAGGACTCTTTCTGTGCTGCCCTCCTGCAAAGTGCTGCCCTAGGCCTGGGCCTTGTTGGCCTAGGCCAGGATACAGCGTTGCCTCTTATAAAGAAAATTACAGCTCATTTTATGTTATCCAAGGCTGACTAAGATGTCTTCAAAGATGCAATCTAGCATGAACCATTTCACTATTAACTAAGGGTCTGTTTTCCCCAATGCATTTTGTCATGTCAATAACCTGACCTACAAAGCTAATAATCAATATTGCATAACAGAAAAAAAAAAATGCTTCTCATGAACCTCATACCACATTTTTATATCAGCACCTATATGTCATAAACACAATTCCGTCTCTTTAAATGATATGAGTATACATTTTAAAAAAACTGTTTAATGCCACTGCAGCACTTATATAATTATAGTCGGTGCTGTTTATATTAACAAAGAACGTTTTATTTGCAGTGGAGCATTTCTGTGTTTTGTGGTAAGAAACGTGTCTGGTTTCTTTCTGCTTAGGTAGTATTAGCTATCTTTAGAACATGTGCAGTTTATAGGAGATGATTTCACGATAATTAAACAGAAATCATTTTTCAAAGAGCTTTAATTTCCTGCCCAGAGGATTGCATTGCTAGCCTCTGTGATGGAGCAGGGGTTATGTTTTACCATGCTGAGCATCGTTCACTCAATAAAAGGTATCATTTAAAGCTAACCTGTAGAAACACGGCACCCCTCCCTGTAGATCTGCTTCAGGCGGTGGAAAAAATAGACGTTCGTGGTTGTTTTTCCTTGCAATGCTGTGAAAATCTCAGCCTGATTTTTTTTTCCTTAGCGGCAAACATGTGCGTTGGCGACAGGTCTAATCTCCCCAGCGACATTCAGAGCCCTTTTTGTGATGCATTCACCTTGAGTGAGAGATGTTATCAATCACAAGAGTCTCATTCCTCTGTGAGGTTTTGAGAAATACAGCAAGACAATGAAATCCATTAGCATTGCTTACAAAAGAGACCATCTGATGTTTGAATTTGTTTCAGGCTTACAAGTGAGCATTTAAAAAAAATGAACCTTATTTATAGGCAGGGAGTACTTTTAATGGCGTTTTGATAAATGTGTAATAGCTTAGCATAAGTCAACTGAGCCTGAGGGGAAAAAAATCCAACTACCCATACATATGGCCTGATACTGATATATTAAAATCAGGTTCAGTAGACATAAGTAACCAATTGTTCATTCTGTAAATTGTTTTCCTAAATATCTGCAAAATAGGAATATGCCATTCTATCAAAGAAAGGTATACAATAAAATATTTGCATACATATTAATACAATCTTTCCAATTATTATTTTTTATAATAAATACAGTATGTTTCAAAGATATTTGTGACTGTGCATCAATTCACTCACAGCTAAGGGCAATTATTTTCCTCATCTCATCTGTTTCATATCTTCTTCCTTATTTGTGTAAGTGTGTCATGCTTAGGTACAAGGCTGTGCAGTCTGTTGGCAGATATTCAGTTTGCTTTGGCCATACTACAGCCCTCGTATGACCTCAGTCAAGCACTAGGCTTAAATCTGCCTCGAGGCCCCAAGGCCCTGAGCGATTAAACTTCTTTGCTACTAAGAGATTTAAAGCTGAACCTCAGGCAAATGGTTAAAAATAAAAAATAAAAAATAAAATGTTGCTACGTATTTATTAAAATTGTAACATGTATTCTAAATGCAACTAGTAGAAATATTAGGATTTTAATTGATTAAAGCTGTTTGCAATTTCATATACAGCAGCAAACAGACTGTGATTGAAATATTTGAGGCCAACCAGGTGACCTGCATTCATGTGTTGACAAGGAACATGTTGACAGGGGAAGGATACAAAGACATGACCCCATTAGGCAGTTGCTGCGCCTTCACTATCCAATCACAGACTGGGACAGGGAGGTGGCCTATCTAATCTATGTTCTGTAACTGCAGCATTGAAAAGTCAGGTGACCATACTATCTCTACCATTTGTTATGGCTTTGTTTCTGTCAGGACTGGGTGGACAGAATTAAAACCCCTTTTGCACAAAGGTCGCTGGTGCACCCTCCAGAAGAGGACACTGCTTACTATATGTAGCACAGGCTACTATAGTAATTTAGTGATTCATTAACCACTTAAGGACCGCCGCACAACGATGTATGTCGACAGAATGGCACTGACAGGCACAAGGGCGTACAGGTACGTCCCCTTTAAGAACCTGTCCGTGGGTCGTGTGCCGCCGCCGGCACGCTCGCAACCCGATCCGAAGCTCCGTGACCGCGCCCATGGGACCCGCGGACCCGATCAGCGCCGGTGTCCCGCAATCGGGTCATAGAGCTGAAGAACGGGGAGAGGTAAGTGTAAACAAACCTTTCCCCGTTCTTCCTAGTGGCAGTGTCACTGATCGTCTGTTCCCTGTCATAGGGAACGACGATCAGTGATGTCACACGCCAAGCCACGCCCCCCTTCAGTTAGAATCACTTATTAGGTCACACTTAACCCCTACAGTGCCACCTAGAGGTTAAACCCTTCACTGCAAGTGTAATTGTCACAGTAATCAGTGCATTTTTATAGCACTGATCGCTGTAAAAATGACAATGGTCCCAAATATGTGTCAAAAGTGTCCGATGTGTCCGCCATAATGTCGCAGTCACGATAAAAATCGCTGATCGCCGCCATTACTAGTAAAAAAAAAAAAAAATTATAAAAATGCCATAAAACTACCTCCTACTTTGTAGATACTATAACTTTTGCGCAAACCAATCAATAAACGCTTATTGCGATTTTTTTTGCCAAAAATATGTAGAAGAATATGTATCGACCTAAACTGAGGAAAAAAATTTTTTTTTATATATTTTTGGGGGATATTTTTTATAGCAAAAAGTAAAAAATAAGTAATTTTTTTCAAAATTGTCGCTCTATTTTTGTTTATAGCGCAAAAAATACCACCAAAAGAAATCTCTATTTGTGGGAAAAAAAATTTGTTCAGAAGCCACGTCGCACGACCGCGCAATTGTCAGTTAAAGCGACGCAGTGCCGAATCGCAAAAAGGGACCTGGTCTTTAACCAGACAAAATGGTCTGGGGCTGAAGTGGTTAATAAATGCCTTCAGTTGCATTTTTTTAGAGAAGAACTCTGGAATTAGATTACTTTAAACACTTACTGCCTTCTGATTGCAGGAGGGGGACAACATGCTATAACGGAGGAATGTTTGGCCTGTGATACCCTTGGTGCCTGCACCTCCTAAACAAGGATGCTTCATGTTGGGTGGCATAGGAGGTGCAGGCTTATCTGGCCCCAATATGCCCTGTTGAGGCCTGGGCTCTTGAAAACACTATCTTGGAAAAAGGCATTGATGGCAACATGTTTTTACTGAAATAATGGCTGTTTAAATGGTGCTTCCACCTCTGTGCATACTGATGGGCAGACATGCCCTTCATTTCATTGTACCCCTGAGGAAGGAAGGCATAATTTCTGAAATGCGTTGGGTATCCCCACACAAAACCCCCCCAAAAAAAACATAACAGTGTTTCTGTTGTTTGTGTGGTTGTGGGGCAGTGTGCATGTTCAGTAACATTATGACTCATATGTAATAAGCTTCCATATGCACTTTGTGTATCATCAGTACAGCCTTATATTTTTATGCGACTTGTTTTTAATAATTTGTTTTACGAAAGATTATCAAAATGATATTTTAACACAGTTGTACCCTGTTGCCTTAAAAAGCCCCATTGCTTGGGGGAATTTCTCATATATTTATACACTTACTTTGGGCCAGCATGGCTGAAATTACTTATGGAGATGCAACCTACATGTGGCCATTGATGAATCACTAAATTACTATGCTACGTACAGTAAGCAGTGTCCTCTTCTGGAGGGTGCACCAGCGACCTTTGTACTAAATAGAGTTGCTTGCTCTGGTACCTTTGCCACTCAGAAGAAGCTTTGTATGTTTTTCAATGAATATAAGGCTTCCTCTGACTGGTCAAAGCGGAGATTGTGATGCCATCCGCCCGCCTCACCAATCATTTGAAAAAAGAGGCGGAGAGGTTGGCGGATGACAATCACTATCTTCGCTTTGGTCAGTAAGAAGAAGTCTTGTATTCATTGAAGAACATACAAAGGGGTGTGGCTGGAATGGGAACAGTGTCTTTCTTCAGCTCCAGCAGCACCACTCGACCCTTTCACAGATCCTACAGGCATACAGAGAAATGTGTGATAGACATAAAAAGCAGAATATTGAGAAAAAGGAAGATGCGTGAAAGAAGGGAAAGGTGTCCAACAGGAGGGAGACAGCCCATGAGTCCAACTAATAGGATATGAGACACCACCATTATGCTGTGTTTACACTTATACAAATTGTATGTGGGATACCCCACATTCAATTCACATGACAAGAGAGAGGGACTGGCTTGCAATGGAGCCGGTTCACACATCTCCGGGGCGGCCGCAGATCGCACTGGAGAAGGGTCCTGTGCATCTTTGGCTCAGTTTCAGGTCCGAATTCAGGCAAAAATTTGGACCTGATTCGCCCCTTAAACAAAGAACAGGGATGCACTGGACCCCCTGCTGCGAGCCACTCCACATATATTGTGAACCCAGCCTTAAAAAAAAAAAAAAAAAATGTTCAATTGGGCAGTGCTCCTGAAAGTGATCAAGATACTCCAAGTGGCGATAGATTGTTCAAATCTATTATGTAACAGAGCTTTTAGTTTCTCCATTCACTGTGGATGAGTGATTTCAGAGATCCATTCTTTAATAGAGGGGGTTTGACCTCTAGTGCTTAGGTATTACAATTCTGGTAGCTAGTAAGAAGAAACGCAAGAGTCTTTTTTTACACCAGAGATTGGGCCTAGGATCAAGGCTCCCACATGCATTTTAATAGTGTATCTAGCTATTTGCCTGGAGCGCAGCTTTAACTTTTTTTTTTTTTTTTAAAGATGTTTTTATTAGGTTTAAGACAAACCAACAAACAGAAAGAAACATACAAAAAAAAAAACAACAATACCACCAGACAACCTGGTCATAAACATTAGGCAATACACTCAAACATAGAAAAATAAACAGACATCAGTGCAAAATATAAAGTAGGCACAATGGTAAAAGGCTCTGGTATAATACTGGGATATAGCAAAAGCGGAGGTCCAGACATTAGAGATCCCTGAGGCACGGCCCATCAATGGTCAAGCAAGAGTAGTACAATCAGTGCTGGGAGAGGGTAAGCGGACTAGCCAACCATCTACCCCAAATTTTGTGGAAGGTTTTGTTCCGTTTCCGGAGTTCAAAAGTACGTTTATACAGTGGGATAGCGTCATTAATAAGTTTTAACCAAAGGGATTTCAGAGAGGCCTGTGTGCCCTTTCAGGAAAGTAAAATAGTTTTTTTAACATAGAAGAACTGTATACGGAGCAGTCTCTTGGCATGTGATGATAGGTGTAATTCGCCAAAAATGCATAATAGGCAGTTCTTGGGGTGGATTATGTTTGGGAGGCCTAGCGCTGATGAGATAAAAGCACCCACTTATTTCCAGAAGTCCCGGACTGCCGGACATGACCAGAAGCAGTGTAAGAAATCGGCCTCTTGGCCACAGCCACGGAGACAGGCAGCCGAGGGCAGGAGGCCCATCTTGCGTAACCTAACCGGTGTGAGGTGGGTTTGATGAAAAATTTTGACCTGTATGATGCGGTCTTGGGAAGCAATAACAGAGGTTTTATACGTATTACTAAATTCTGACCAGTCCTCATCTACTAGGGAGGTCCATTTTACCTGAGCTTTGTGAAACCTGGTGTTAAAGTCAGTCATTAGGGCTGCATAATAGGTGGAGACAAGTTTAGTGGGATCTGGCTGTCTGAGCAGTTTTTCCAATGGGGGCGGGTCAGTGGGATCATCCATGGAGCCAAACTGGGCACGAATAGCGTGCCTCAGCTGGTAGTAATAAAATAGGTACGATCTTGGTAGATCGAAGTCTGAATGTAGCTGAGAAAAAGATTTAAAGTCCTGAGCGTTGTACAGGTGGCATAAATATTTAACCCCCCTGGAGTACCAGCGATTGGGATCGGGAAGGGTGTATAGTTCCTGCAGATTAGGGTTAAACCACAGGGGGTTGTTGGGGAGCGCAGCTTTAACTACTAGGCTGTCATCACATTGGCAGCACATTTATTTTAGTATACTAAACATTAGTTTAATGCCAACAAGTAGCTAAGCAGCAAAGAGATTTAATCAGCATCATAGCCCTGTCCTAACTCACATAGTCTTGATCCAGGATGCACATGCTTGGATTTTTACCATTTCTTTTTTTCAGAGAAAGTGATCCCTTCAGCCTTAAAAGAGAATGGCAGCCCTCAAAGGAGTTTAAAGCTTTTTTAAATCTGGTCCATATAATTACATGTTTCAAGTAATTAATAACATCAGTGCACTGGGTGCAAGTCTGAAATATTACAATAAGACAATCATAATATATCAATAACAAGTGCAAGAACAATGATGAAAGTTTTTCTGATATATATAAATATACTGTATATCTTACCGAAAGTATTGGGATGCCTTCCTTTACACACACCTGAACTTTAATGGCATCCCAGTCTTAGTCTGTTGGGTTCACTATTGAGGTTTAGGAGTGTGTCTATGGGAATGTTTGACCATTCAATGTTTGACACAGGACTCTGTGCAGGCCAGTCAAGTTCCTCCACCCAAAACTTGCACATCCATGTATTTATGGACCTTGCTTTGTGCACTGGTGCACAGCATGATGGAACAGGAAGGGGCCATTCCCAAACTGTTCCCACAAAGTTGGGAGCATAAAATTGTAAAAAATGTCTTGTTATGCTGATGCCTTAAGAGTTCCCTTCACTGGAACTAAGGGACCAAGCTCGACCCCTGAAAAACAACCCCACACCCTAATCCCCCCTTCTCCAAATGATTTGGATCAGTGCACAAAGCAAGGTCCATAAAGACATGAATGAGCGAGTTTGGGGTGGAGCAACTTGACTGGCCTCCAGAGTCCTGACCTCAACCTGATAGAACAAAATTAGAACGGAGACTGCAAGCCAGACCTTCTTGTCCACGTCAGTGCCTGACCTCACAAATAGGCTTCTGGAAGAATGATCAAACATTCCCATAGACACACTCCTAAACCTTCCCAGAAGAGTTGAAGCTGTTATAGCTACAAAGGGTGGGCAACTCAATACTGAACTCTACGGACTAAGACTGGGATGCCATTAAAGTTCATGTGCATGTAAAGGCTGGTGTCCCAATACTTTTGGAATTATTGTGTGTGTGTGTATATATTGTGACGGTATGCGGGGTGAGATATATGACGGCCGCTATGTTTCACCTCGCATTCGGTCCATTGTAAGGGACTGAACCAGAATCCGGCCCAGGTTTTTCCAGCCTCTGTAGTTGGCTGGGTTCCGGTCCAGATATTCAGGTTCACTGGAATCCATAGGCAGCTGGGCTTTAAAAATCCAGGAAGAGAGGACAGGATGGCTCTGGCCTGAGAATCAGAAGGGAATCTGAGTAAGAGGAGCGCTGTTTATTTGGGCTGAAAGAAAAAGGTTTGCTTTACTTCACCTTGTGTTTTGTGGGTGACGGGGACCAGCCCCTCACCGTATAGAGAGCGGTTACTGTATAGTTTAGTGCCGGACGCCAAGGATTTGTTTTACTGTTTTGTTTATTTTGTATGACTATTGCAAACCACTCGTAAATAAAGCTGGCAATACGCCAGGTTTTAAAGAAACTGCCTGCCCCTTCAGCGGACCAGATGCGGAACATGAGAAGGGGCGGGTCTATACATGTATTGCCAAAGTGAGAGCAGTTCCCCATCAGGTCCGCCCCCTCGGTATGTCGGACCCGCCTACGTCATTGGCTTGAGCGGGGAACTTCCTTCACTATGTAAATTTAAATTTACATAGTGAAGGAAGTATCTGCGTGCCTAGTGAAGAGGTACAGTGCTACTGAGGACTTGGTGAATCCATCTACGCCCCACTTCGGTGTGTCTAGGGGTGCAAGATCTCCCGGCGGTTCGGGTAAGACTGTTCCGGGGTCTAAGAGCTTGGGGAGATTTGATGAGACTGTGCTTCCTAGACCTGGAGACTGGCCAAAGAAGCCAGGAAGGTCTTTGGAACCGTTGAGAGGACTGGGGGTTGAGCATATAAGGTGTTTTTGTTGCCATGCATTAGGGCATATTGCTGCAAACTGTCCTATAAATGATGAACCTATGCAATGCAATTATGCTTATATGAAAAGACGCTTTTTTTTGTTTGCACAGGTCGCATGTACTGCATCATGTCAGAGTCGCATTAAAAAACAAATGTGTGTTATTTCTGTGGATGGAAAGCCCCTGACAGCCCTGCTAGACTCTGGTAGTGTGGTGACCCTAGTCAGGAGTGATTGTGTGAACCCCACAAAACTACACCCCAGTACTATTGGGGTAATTTGCATCCATGGGGACATTCGAGACTACCAGACAGCGGTGGTTGAGGTTGATACCCCCAGAGGCAGAGTAACACATTCAGTGGGGGTAGTACCTTCACTGCTTCATGAGGCTTTAGTGGGAAGAGATTTTCCCCATTTCTGGAATTTATGGGAGAGCAAAGGGAGGCTGGTAGATAGAGCTCCCCCTGCTGGGGAAGCACGGGAACTCTCACCCGACCCTTTTTGCCAAAGGGAAGGGGATGCTGTTGGTGGGATCAAGGAAGCCGGAGACCCTCTTCCTTTCCCTGTCATGGTTGGGGAGCCGGAGGACCTGGAAGCTAGCTCCCAGCCTGAGGGCAACAAACAGGAGAACCCCTCTGACCCTGACATTGAGAGTAGCCAAGATGTGGTACCCGATTTAGAGGTCAGGAGAGAGGATTTCTGTACCGAGCAATTACGAGAGGCCACCCTCATGAGAGCCAGGGAAAACGTTAAGATGTTGGATGGGGAACCGGTGGATCCTAATTGGGTGGTGTCTTTCCCTTACATGGCAATTAAAAACAATTTATTGTATTGAGTGATAAAACATGGAGAGGACGAGGTAGAACAGCTACTAGTCCCCAAACCCTTCCGCAGGGTGGTGCTAGACCTGGCCCATGGTCATGTAATGGGGGGGCATCTCGGTGTTGAAAAAACCAGGGAGAGAATCGCCCAGAGATTTTTCTGGCCCGGATTGCATGCAGATGTCAAGGAGTATTGCGAATCGTGCCCCGAGTGCCAAATGTCGGCACCATCACCCCATTTTCGCAGCCCCCTCGTTCCTCTGCCAATAATCGAGGTCCCCTTTGAGAGGATTGGCATGGACCTGGTGGGGCCGGTTGTGAAATCTGCCCGCGGTCACCAGCATATTCTGGTGATCCTGGACTATGCGACTCGCTATCCTGAGGCCATACCCTTGCGCAATACCTCTGCGAAGGCTATCGCCAAGGAATTGGTCCATGTCTTTAGTCGACTGGGGATCCCAAAAGAGATCTTAACCGACCAGGGCACCCCCTTTATGTCCAAGGTTACCAAGGAGCTTTGTAAGTTATACAAAATCTCCCATCTCCATACCTCTGTCTACCACCGCCAAACGGATGGTCTGGTCAAAAGATTTAATAAAACTTTGAAAAATATGCTGAAAAAGGTGGTCGACAAAGATGGGAGAAACTGGGATTTTTTGCTGCCATATCTCATGTTTGCAATACGTGAGGTTCCGCAAGCGTCCACAGGCTATTCCCCCTTTGAACTCTTGTATGGTAGGCATCCCAGGGGACTGCTAGATGTTGCCAAGGAAACATGGGAAGGTGAGGCAACCCCATATAAAAACATCATAGAGCATGTCTTCTTGATGCAGGATCGAATCGCAGCCGTCTTACCCCTGGTGCGAGAAAATATGGAGCGGGCCCAGGAGGCCCAAAAGAGGGTCTATGACCGAAGTGCCAGGGTCCGTACTTTCAGCCCTGGGGACAGAGTGCTGGTATTGGTCCCCACGGTGGAAAGTAAGTTTTTAGCCAAGTGGCAGGGTCCCTTCGAGGTTGTCGAAAGGGTGGGGGAGGTAAACTACAAAGTCTACCAGCCACGGAAAAGGAAACCACACCAAATTTACCATGTGAATCTCTTAAAACCCTGGAAGGACCAAGAGACTTTACTGGCCACATCCCCGCCTCCAACCGACCGGGTATCCGTGACACCTGACGTTCCCATCACGGATACCCTGTCCGTGGCACAACAAAGTGACGTTAGGGTGTTTGTGCATAAAAATAGAGACTTTTTCTCCCCCTTACCCGGACTGACCAACGTGATCCAACATGACATAGTGACAGAACCAGGGGTTCGGGTAAATGTGAAGCCATATAGAATCCCAGAGGCCAGGCGTGAGGCAGTCGCGAAAGAAATTAAAAACATGTTGGAGTTGGATGTGATAGAAGAGTCCCACAGTGAGTGGTCCAGCCCCATAGTGCTGGTCCCAAAACCTGATGGCACTATCAGGTTTTGTAATGACTTTCGGAAACTTAACAGTGTGTCCAAGTTCGATGCATACCCGATGCCCCGGGTCGACGAACTTGTGGACAGATTGGGACAGGCTCGCTATATAACGACCCTAGACCTGACAAAAGGCTATTGGCAAATACCGCTATCTGAATCGGCCAAGGAGAGGACTGCCTTTTCCACTCCTGAGGGCTCGTTTCAGTACAAGCGGATGCCTTTTGGTCTGCATGGGGCCCCTGCATCATTCCAACGAATGATGGACAAAACTTTGAGACCACATCGCCCGTATGCGGCTTCTTATTTGGACGATGTGGTCATCCACAGCCCAGATTGGGAATCGCACCTGCCCCGGGTACAGGCGGTGGTAGATTCCCTTAGGAAAGCAGGCCTCACGGCTAACCCAAAGAAGTGTGCCATAGGCCTAGAGGAGGCCAAGTATCTTGGCTACGTTATTGGCCGGGGACGTGTCAAGCCTCAGACCAATAAGATTGAGGCAATTCAAAAGTGGCCCCAACCCGTAAACAAGAAACAAGTTCGGGCCTTCCTAGGCATTACGGGGTATTACCGACGGTTTATACCTGACTTTGCCACCATTGCCGTCCCTCTGACTGACCTGACGAAAGGCAGAGGGTCCGTCATGGTCCAATGGAACCCTGAGGCAGAGAAGGCGTTTCAAAAATTAAAACAGGCCCTTTGTGCACTAACGGTGCTGACCCCGGACTTCACAAAGGAGTTTGTCGTACAGACAGACGCCTCTGAGGTGGGCCTAGGGGCCGTACTGTCGCAGGTCAGGAATGGTGAGGAGCACCCGGTCGTATACCTGAGCCGGAAGCTGAACAAGCACGAAAGGAACTATGCCATTGTTGAAAAGGAATGTCTCGCCATTAAATGGGCCTTAGACTCCCTGAGGTATTATCTACTCGGGAGGTCGTTCAGGCTGGTCACTGACCATGCTCCCCTGAAGTGGATGTGTGACAACAGGGAGAAAAATGCCCGTATGACAAGGTGGTTCCTGGCTTTACAGCCCTTTAAATTCACGGTTGAGCACAGGCCGGGCAAACTCCAGGATAATGCTGATGCCCTCTCCCGCGTGCACTGTATGGCTGGGTCAAGTGCTCAGCCGCAGGGGCTTGAGCAGAGGGGGAGGATATGTGACGGTATGCGGGGTGAGATATATGACGGCCGCTATGTTTCAGCTCGCATTCGGTCCATTGTAAGGGACTGAACCAGAATCCGGCCCAGGTTTTTCCAGCCTCTGTAGTTGGCTGGGTTCCGGTCAAGATATTCAGGTTCACTGGAATCCATAGGCCGCTGGGCTTTAAAAATCCAGGAAGAGAGGACAGCATGGCTCTGGCCTGAGACTCAGAATGGAATCTGAGTAAGAGGAGCGCTGTTTATTTGGGCTGAAAGAAAAAGGTTTGCTTTACTTCAACTTGTGTTTTGTGGGTGACGGGGACCAGCCCCTCACCGTATAGAGAGCGGTTACTGTATAGTTTAGCGCCGGACGGCAAGGATTTGTTTTACTGTTTTGTTTATTTTGTATGACTATTGCAAACCACTCGTAAATAAAGCTGGCAATACGCCAGGTTTTAAAGAAACTGCCTGTACGCTGACCTTCATTCTGAGATAAGGTGATCCCCTTAAACTGTATATAAATATAGTGAATGACAGGTAAAATTGTCGGCAACCAAAACAAAGGTGTTGGATACAAAAATGGTTTCTGTTTTTCTGTGTAATAGGGGCCACAAAACACCTTGAGTGAACACTGAAAAGTGTAGGGGCACCACACCACAGGTTTAGGAGTTCATCATCATATTAGTCAAAAGATATAAATCTGACATGTTTAAGGGGCTTAAACATTTGATTTTAATAAAATATTGGACATTGAGTTACTAGGGGCTTATTTTAACTCTGGAATAATCATGCCCATTAAAGTGATACAAAAGACTATTTTTTTTAAATTAAATTGAAAAAGATGTATACTTACCTGCTCTGTGCAACAATATTGCACAGAACAGTCCCTTACCTCTTCCTCTTGTTTCTAGTGAACTGTAATTTAACCTCTCCTCTCTCTTATCCTGCATTTCTGAACATTAACCTCATCATCTCTATCCTACTGTATGGGACCTGAACATTAACCATTTACCTCCTAACTTTGTGTTTAATTGTTGATGCTATTGTGTCTAGTGTACCATTTCCAAGCTTCATGTTTTAGCCACCTCACTACCAGCAAGTTTCTTCCAGCCTCGTTGAGGCCAGGTTCACATATGTGTGGCATTTGATTTGCAGTTTGAGGTCCGTTGCGTTTCTGTTCACCGGTTAAGGTGCGATTCATCCAATTCACATATATGTGCACCCAACCTTAAAGTATAGATATTACAGTGAGTATAATCATATTTAAAGTGCCATACACCTCTAGAGACTTCATTTAGATTAAGACTGCAGATTCAAATAAATTGCCTGGAGTTCTGCTTTAAGTTCTTGCTTATGCCATCTGCTGCCCATTCTTCCTGCTACATTAGATCTGTGTTGTACATTCAGAGCTTCCCGCTAAGCTGTGAAATGTTAGGTTTAATGGGTAACTAGAGTACTACACCACAAGCAACTGGAAACTCATATAAACCTGATTGCACAGAAATTGCTCTGGCATTACTTTACTCTGTACACAGCATGTGTAAATTGCAGAGCACTTTAAAGGTGGCATATACCCAAATTGATATTAAGGTTGGCATATTCCTAATTTCAGTAGCGATGCATATGGTTTTAGTAATAGATTGAAAAGCACGAAACATTGGTTTCCAAGAGTTATATTTTATCTATAAAGCATAGTAGTGTAACAGGCAGTCACAGCTGATCTTGTCAGGTTTCCAGTACAGGTGCAAATAAGGTTATTAGCTATAAGCGGCCTGCTTCAACTAATTATGACCATGAATTACCAGAAAATAAGACTTTGATAGTGTTTTAATTTTATTTATAGACCCTGCAGTGCCATCCACAGGATGGAAAGCTGGAAAAAAGCCAGGGCCTCTTTGTTGTACAATGTTTTTCTCTTTGGCTTCATTGTGCAACCTGATGGCCTCAACCCAAATGAACATTAATGCAAAGGATATCCATTGCCTGTTAACACAATTTTGGCTGGAAACCAGTTTTATTAACCATCTGTGAGCAGGTCCCTTTTACTACAGCATACAGCTCAGCTAATATTTTGCTTGATTTCTACATTCTATCAGAATATGTGCTAGGTAAGAAAGCAGGAGGCGCACAGCTAAGGATGAAATATAGTTTTAAAGTGACCCTACAGCCAGGAAGAAGTAAATGAGCTTCAAAACAAGCCCTCACTGTCCGATTCTGCAGAAGCCCTGAACCAATACTTCCTCAAACATCAAATGCGAAGAACGATAGTAATTTCTCAACAACACAGCTCGCTGTGCTCTCCCCAGTAGTGAAAATGTTAGTGCCTCTGGAATATCTTCATAGTGTAAGTCTATGAGTAGGACACCTATCTAACAACGATGGAATACAGAAACCAGATGGAAGGTACTCTGTAGGAGTTAAAGTGAAATTTCTGTCAAATTCTAACTATGGCTAAATCTACTCTCACCCCTATTCTAAGACTATTCTATCTACCCTGGAAAAGAAAACATGCCTATACTTACCTATTCTGAAGCCACTCTGGTCTGGTCACATGATTGGGTCCCAGCACCAGCTGCAGTGTAGAGGTGAGGCAGCGACAACATCTGATGACCCTGGTCTATGACATTACCCATAGGCTTACTATAGGGCAGTCGTGCTGGAAACTGGTCATGTGACCAGACCAAGTCGTCTTCAGAATGGGTAAATATGCACATCTTTTCTTTTCCAGGGTAGATAGAATAGTTTTAAAATGGGGATGGGAGTAGATTTAGCCTTCGTTAGAATTTGACTGGAAAAACACATTAAGACTGGTGGTTAAGAGCAGGTATAATCTGTGTATGTAGCGAAGATCAGAGCAGGAAGTAAACAGTAGATAAAGACAAAAACATAGCCTAGGTTGGGGCAAGCAGCATACAGGAAAGTTGTCTGGTATCAAAATAAAGGTTAGGGCAGGTAGCAGAGGTATCCAAGAACTTAGCAGAGGTCAGCCACATAAACAAAAAAACAAACAAGTCAGGTGCCCTTGGTCAGTGTGAAAAGCTATTCTAAGCACAGAGGTACAGGGTGATGCACTTTAAATAAGGTGCCTCCCACACCGTGGACAAATCCCAGAGCTGGGGGGCATGTGGTGGTACCAAGTAACTACTGGGAGGAGCTGGGACCAGAACACTAGCTCAGCAGAGGAGGAAGAGCATCACTGCGTCTCATTGATTGCCAAGCATCGGAGATCCAGGCTACTGTTTAAAGGAGAGACACTGCATCCCATTGTCTAGTAGCCAAGACACAAGCTACCACTGAGAGCAGACAAGGAAGGTTAAAAATGTGTAAGATATTATCAAAATGTACCATTTAATTAATTTCAGTTTAAATCAGCTAAATGCATTCCACGCACAAAGCCTTAAGCCCTGTACCCACGATCGGTTTCACCGATGAAAACAGTCCGATGGACTTTTTTCATCGGACAAACCGATCGTGTATGGGCCCCATCGGTCTTTTTTCCATTGGTGTTAAAAAATAGAACATGTTTTAAATTTATCCGATGGAAAAAAAAAACGATAGCAAATTACTATCGTCTGTGGGGAACTCCATCGGATAAAAAACCCACGCATGCTCAGAATCAAGTCGACGCATGCTCAGAAGCATAGAACTTCATCTTGATTGGCTCGTCTGAGTGTTTTACATCACGGCGTTTGGGACGATCAGTTTTTTGACTGATGGTGTGTAGGCAAGACTGATGGATGTCTGCTTCATCGGATTTCTGATGGAAAAATCAATCGGTTTAAAATCCATAGGAAATCCGATCGTGTGTACAGGGCTTAACCATTTGTTTTCTTTAGAAAGCAGCCTATCCTGAGTAGATAAGCCTATACCCTGCCAACATGCTGCAGAAATCGAACCTAGGAAGCAGTTGTCTTTCTGAGGGATCTGACTACCCGTTTTCTGAACCAGACCCATAACTCTGCAATCAGCAAAGCTCATGCTCTCTGCTGATTGCAGGCTGTGACTACTTTCTAAAGAAAATTAACTGTGAAGCCTCGATACACGATCTGATATCCTATGGATTCTAATCCAATGGTTTTGTCCATCGGAAGTCTTGCCTACACACCATCAGTCAAAAAACCGACCGTTCCAAACGCGGTGACGTAAAACACTCCGATGAGCCGAGAAAAATTAAGTTCAATGCTTCTGAGCATGCGTCGACTTGATTCTAAACATGCGCGGGTTTTTAATCCGATGGACTTGCCCATAGACGATCTGAGTTTTCGATCGGTTTTTTTATCCATCGGAAAAATTTAAAACATGTTCTATTTTTTAAAACCGATGGAAAAAAGACCGATGGGTCCCATACACGATCGGTTTGTCTGATGAAAACCATCCATCGGATGGTTTTCATCGGTTAAACCGATCGTGTGTACAGGGCTTAAGACTTTGAATATCTTTTTATCTTGATGTACCTAGAACGCGTCTAGCTGATTTAAATTAAAGTTCAACTAGGCTTTGAAGATTTAGCCATCCAGAGCTGAAAGCAGAAATCTAGGCACACATTTTTATTAAAATATTCTGTGTTACAAATAGCAGCAATCCTGACGGTGGCATATACTGCATGAGAGTCAACTGTTTCTTATAAACAAAAGTCATTTTTCTGCCCATGTCTCCCCTTGGCCAATCACAGAATGCACTGTATTTTGTGAATGGTTCACAGAACACAAGCTGTTCTGTGAATGTCATTAGCCACATTTTGGCAGTTGACTAAAGGACTGCAATTTTTTTTTTAAATCCTTTGAGGACCTGTTGATCAAGGATTACACATTAGTCCTATAAAATTCTAATGCCCTGTACACACGATCGGATTTCCGATGGAATAAAATCCGATGGAATTTTCCGTCGGAATTCCGATGAAGCTGACTTCCATCAGTCTTGCATACACACTGTCAGACTAAATTCCGACCGTAAAACACTACGACGAGCCGAGAAAAATTAAGTTCAATGCTTCTGAGCATGCGTCGACTTGATTCTGAGCATGCATGGATTTTTCTCCAGAATTCCACACAGACGATCAGAATCTCCCATCGGAAAAATGTAAAACATGTTCTATTTTTTTACTCCGATGGAAAAAAGTCAGATGGGGCCCCCACACGATCAGAATTTTCTATGAAAAAAGTCCATCGAACCTTTTTCATCGGAAAATCTGATCGTGTGTACATGGCATAACAGTGCTTGAACACTAAGGCATCTGACTCAGGCTTCTCTTAGTGCCTGGATGAAAGAGAAATCCCCAGCAGCAAACCCTAGAACTCCTGGTAACAAGCTTGAAAGATATCCATGATGTTATACTTGTGGCAAGCCCAGTCACACCAGGAACTTGTCAACTGTTTTGAGCAGGATAAACCAATTTCACCTGGCTAGACAGTAGCCATTCCTTTTGGTTGTTTGTAAGTGGGAAAGCAAGAGGCAACACAAACCTACAGCCTTTAACTATGGGCAACTAAACCGTTACTGATTTTTAAAACACTGCCACAAAAGTAACACTGAGCTGGTGGATGAAAGTGACATAATCCCTGAGATATTTTTTATGGGCATTGGAGTTGGAGGAACCCACTTATGAGTTTTCATCAACTGGGGGGGGGGGGGAGGGGGAGTCTTGCGTGAAATTCCACACTGCTGCTGCTAGGCACAGATCTAGGAACTCTGATCTCATACTGTGGTCTTATTAATGACAAACCAGGATTCACCAACTAGAACTTCTGGACATGCCAAGGTACTGTGTAAAGATGTATGTGTACAGTAATATCTGGGAAAGTTAGAGATGAACAGAAGAAGGGTAGTGGGTTGGAGGCGCACAGTTCTTCTACGTAAGATAGGGACAGAGTATAATCTGTTTGTAGGAAAGTTGAGGATCGCCTACATCCTATATTACCACAGAGAAGAGAATAAGAAACAAGATGTACTTTTACTTGTGAGTCTATGTTGGTACCTTAAAATTAACATATTTTATTATCAAAGTAGATACAAAAATTTGTTCATAAAAAAAAAGGACCAATAAAATAGATCTCCCTCAGAAACCTCCCACAGAATAGCAGACAATTGAAACATCAAGTGGTTAACTAGTTCACAACCAAACACAGAGTACCAAAAGTGGTATCTGGTATATGGGTAGGCAGTCTTGCTCAATCTCAACGTGCTTCTTCAGGAGGTGAGGGGAGCTAGAAACTGAAACATAACAATTCACAGTGCGAGATACTACATGCATTCGAAAATAATACCAAGTTAACATCATAGTAGTCTCACCAAGCTATATAGGTCCAACCACAAATAAGAGAAGCTACAACAAGGTCAGAGGCATGTACTGGATCTCCCTGGGGGGCAGGTGTGGGAGTCAAAGCAAGGTAGCAAAGGTATTTATCCTAACATAACAAAAAGAAAAGACTTCTCATAGTGGCAAAAATAGAGTATAATGATAGAAACGAATTGGCATTCTTATGCACATGATATGGGTTAAGGCCTGGTTTACACCTATGCATTTTTTTTATTGCATTTTCAGTTTTGCAGGAACACACTACAGTTCATTTAACATGGTTTCCTATGGATATAATTCACATCTGTGCATTTTATGGAAAGGCCAGGTTTTTGGTTCCATAGACTTCAATGGTTTAAATATGTGTAAATATGCAAACTGCAACCTGCACAAGTGTGAATCGGGTGTAAAGAAGTAGTGTCCGCACACCATAAAATTCTGTTAAAAAGACCATGAGAAGAGAAAAAAAGCTAATACTCAGTTTCCCCCAAAATAGCAAGCAATAAAATCAAAAACCAGACACTTATCAATAAGAGGGTAATGGCTAGCAATCAGATATCATTCAATCGCAGCTGTTTGACTAACAATTAGATACAGTAAGTACCAATACCAAACCGCAATCAATAGAATATCTGTCAAGCAGGGAAAGACAAAACAAGGGCCAAAGATGGATCATATTGTGTCACAGTCACAGTACATAGCAGAAATGACTTACATTAAACTCAGCCTCGCATTGTATAGCCTGCATCCTAGTGCCTCACCAAGAGACCTGACTAAAATGACACCTGCTTTAAATACACTGGGAGAATTGCCACTCCACACAGTCCCCCAAAATGACCGTTCACACAATGGGGCAAGCACCCACCGGCACTATCTAAAAAGAGGGCAAATCAGAAGAAGCCTCTGCATCAAACCGCAAACAGCGTGAGCGGCATGCAAAGTCACAGGAAGGAAGAAAACATCTGCCAGTGAAAACCACGGAACACAAGACAACACCATAAAACCCGCAACACCTCCCCTCAGTGGTGAAGGACCATATGAACAATACATAAATCCATTAACAAAAATTGTGATAATGACAAAAAGAAATGAACAACATCCAGTACATGCCTCTGACCGTGCTGTACCTCCTTTTATTTGTGGTTGGACCTATATAGCTTGGTGAGACTACTATGATGTTACTCTGGAATTATTCTCAATTGCATGTAGTGAAGTGTTATGTTTTACTTTCTATCTCCCCTCACCTCCTGAAGAAGTGAGGTATCCCCACGAAACGCATTGAGATTGAGCAAGACTGCCTACCCATGGAAGATACCACTTTTGGTACTCTGTATCTGGTTGTGAACCAGTTAACTACTTGATGTTTCAGGTGTCTGCTATTCTGTGACCATTACAATATTCTGGGGCTTTTCAGTGGAATAAATACATTCTAATGTAGGTTTATTATTTTTCTTGCTGAAAAAGAGGCCTAGTAAAAGCGAATAAATACTGTGCACATAGTCAATACAGTATTTTGGGGGCTTGTTTTTCAATGAAAAAAAAATGCAGTCTAATGTTGATTTTTTGAAATGGCTGATGTGGGTCCTGTAAGAAAAGAGTTCTAGTTGAAGTGTGTAAATACTGTGCACTTAGTCACTACATTATTTTGGAGCTTTTCTCAGTAAAATAAATACACTATAATGTTGATTTGCATTTTATTAAAAGCTAACAGGTGTAAGTTCTACTTAAAGCGGAAGTAAACCCATCGATTTAACAGTTTTAAAAAGCAGTTACATTACCGGCATGCCGGGAATGCCAACTGTCAAATTGGTTGTGCTCTCAACCAAACTGTCAAATCATCCAATGGCTGGTGTCATAACTGATCACATGTGCAGCATCATGGCAGTTGAAGATTAACCACTTCGCATCTAAGGACGTCCGTGGGACGTCCTTGACTTTCAGCCGGGATATCTGAATAATGCCTGCAGCTACAGGCATCATTCAGATATCGTTTTTTAGAGCCGGCGATTCTCTGTACCGTAAGAACAATCATAGTGGCTGTTCCGCCACTTGATCGTTCTTACAGGCGGCGAGAGGGGACGTCCCCCCCTCCCGCCGCCCTCCGGTGCTTCTACCGACTCACCTGAGCGATCGGTGAGTCGGTGACAGGATCCGCTGGCCCCGGCTTCTAACCATAGAGATTTCCGGCGGACCAGATGGTCGCCGGAGTCTCTATGATCGTTCGGAGGCCGGGCGCGATGTTATGACGTCACGCCCGGCCTCTGCATTCAAAAAAACGGCGCCGCTTCGGCTAGGAAGCGGTGATCGTTTTTTTATTTTTTTTATTTCAGGCTTCTCAGCCTAGAGGTGAGATGTGGGGTCTTATTGACCCCATATCTCACTGTAAAGAGGACCTGTCATGCTTATTTCTATTACAAGGGATGTTTACATTCCTTGTAATAGGAATAAAAGTGATCTTTTTTTTTTTTTTTTTTCTAACTGTCAAAGTAAAAAGTTAAAAGTAAAATTAACAATAAATAATAAAAAAAAAAAATGTAAAGCGCCCCTGTCCCTGGTAGCTCGTACGCAGAAGCGAACGCATACGTAAGTCCCGCCCACATATGAAAACGGTGTTCAGAACACACATGTGAGGTATCGTAGCGAACGTTAGAGCGAGAGCAATAATTCTAGCCCTAGACCTCCTCTGTAACTCAAAACATGTGACCAGTAAAAAAAATTAAAGCGTCGCCCATGAGGATTTTTAAGTACCGAAGTTTGGCGCCATTCCACGAGCGTGTACAATTTTGAAGGGTGACATGTTGGGTATCTATTTACTCGGCGTAACTTCATCTTTCACATTATACAAAAAAATTGGGCTAACTTTAATGTTTTAATATTTTTTAATTCATGAAACCGTTTTTATTCCAAAAAAAATGCATTTGAAAAATTATTGCGCAAATACCGTGCGAGATAAAAAGTTTCAATGAGCGCCATTGTATTCTCTAGGGTCTTTGCTAAAAAAATATATATAGTGTTTGGGGGTTATATGTAATTTTCTAGCAAAAAAATTAGGCTTTTTACATGTAGGAGCGAAGTGTCAGAATTGGCCCGGATGCGAAGTGGTTAAACAGAGGCCAAGATGGCAGCTTCCTTGGCTGAAAATGATAGGAGGGTTTACTTCCACTTTAAAAAGTGGCCTAGTAAAATGGTTATGTGCTGTAAATTGAAAATTGACCCCCTTCATTACCAGGCCATTTTTTAGGATATGGCACTGCTAATAGCGTACGTGATCTGGCACAGGAGAAGAGGGTAAACATAGTAGCTACAATGTTCTGGGAGATTTTTACAGTGAAATAAATACAATCTAATGGTGATTACTGAATTACAAAATGTGGCTTAGTGAAAGGGTTTAAATAGTAGGATGTAATCACTACAATAATTTGTTTTTAAGTGAAATACTCTTTATAGAGGTTGTAAACCTCCCTGTGTAATTTGTACCTATAGGTAAGCCTAGAATAAGGCTTACCTATAGGTACTGTAAATATCTCCTAAACGTGTGCCATTTTTAGGAGAGATTTACTGTATACTGTGCCAATGATGTCATCGGCGCATGTGCTCTGAAGGAACGGCCGTCCGTGCCGTTGTCATGGATATGCAGTAGTGTTTGTCTGCCATCTTACCTTCCTCCTCATGTGTTCATCTAGAGACCAGACCTCCTTCACCTGGCTTCCTTTATAATCTCCTCCCAGCCTGACTCCACCCCAGGCCCTATCACTGAACACTATATTAACCTGTGCACTGCAAGCCTGCTTTGCTGATCAACGTGTTTGTTAGGCATTGTGTGTTTGGGTTCCTGCCTGCCGTGTGCTACGTCTGTCTCTCTGTTACGTTATTGGCTTGTCCCCGACCATCCCTGTCTGCTCGTGACCCTTGACCTTCGGCTCGTTCTTCGTTATCCTTGTCTGCTTGTGGCCCCTGACCTTCGGCTTGTTATTCGGTTCTCTCTATCGTGTGCTGCTGCTTCCCCTTATCCTACGGGGCGTGAGCTAGGAAACTCCAGGGGCCGCGACCTGGTCCCAGCCTGCAGCGTAACATCCTCACCACTAGAGGCCCTGGAGAAGACCAGCTGGGTCTTAGACTCCGCGCCCTGGGGAATCTTGGCTCTCGCTTCCGTTGGGATCCCGGTTGTGCTCCTCTGGTCCCGCTTTCCACAACCACCCAGTTTCCTATCCACAGAAGCCAGCCATAGGGTTCACTACCTCGCGGTGCACTCCTGTCCCCCTACGGTGTGCATCTGTCACCTGGCCACAGGTGACCCTGACAGTTTGATCAGCCATGAACCCGGCTGACATCCCGTTACCCGTGGATGATCCGTTGCAGGGCATAGTTTGCAGACTTGAAACCCAGGAATCGAATCAGACTCAGGTGATGCGATTCCTCCAGGATCTGGCTTCTCGCTTTGAGCAGCTTCAGGCCTCCTTGGGAACCCTGAATCCGCAACCTCAAATACAACCAGCGGCTGCACCTATTGCACCAGTCGCAGCCACACACTCACTACAACTGCCAGCTCCGTCCCGTTTCTCTGGGGACTCCAAGGCTTGCAGGGGGTTCCTTAGTCAATGCACAATTCATTTTGAGCTCCAGCCCCAAAACTTCCTGTCTGATCGGGCTAAGGTAGCCTATATCATTTCCCTCCTCTCTGGTGAAGCTTTAGCCTGGGCAGCCCCTCTGTGGGAACTGAATGATCCAGTGGTTTCTAGCCTGTCTGGCTTCTTGAAACTTTTTCGGAATATCTTCGAAGAACCGGCTCGTGTCTCTTCAGCGGCCAGCACCCTTTTACGTCTCCGCCAAGAGTCTGCTTCTGTGGGACAGTATGCCCTTCATTTCCGCATACTGTCGGCTGAGTTGAGCTGGAACAATGAGGCCTTAGTCGCAACCTTTTTGCATGGCCTGTCTGATAGAGTGAAGGATGAATTAGCAGGAAGAACCATCCCCACTGATCTGGCCGGCGTTATCTCCTTGTGTAACCAGATCGATATTCGCTTTCAGGAGAGGACCTTAGAAAAGCAACGCCAGCACTCCTTGGTTCTTAGTCAGCCTGAGCTCCCCTCTCTTCGACCCGTAGAGCATCTCCTACCAGCTGAGGAACCCATGCAGCTGGGTCGGACCAGGCTATCCCCCGAGGAACGTGCTAGGCGCAGAACTCTTGGTCTGTGTCTTTACTGTGGGGGCAAAGGTCATTTTCGTGACACTTGCTCTCTTTGTCCAGAAAAACGTCCGGGTCCACTTCATCTGGAAAGTGGAGTATTGGACCCAGAAATATCACCTTCCCCTTCTCGTCTTCTGCTTTCTGTGTTCCTTCATGTTGGTGCTTCTTCTCATTCGGTCTCAGCATATCTGGATTCCGGAGCCGCTGGTAATTTCATGGACTGGGAAATCGCATCGTCCATGAGACTTACTCTTTTGCCCCTCACCACGCCATTGGTGGTCTTGGCGATTGATGGTACTGTTCTCCCAGGGGGACCTATCCGCTTCCAGACCCTCCCTGTTAAGATGTCGGTGGGTACACTCCACCAGGAGTGGATATCCTTCCTTATCTTACCCAAGGCCTCAACGCCTATAATTTTGGGTCTCCCATGGTTACAGCTCCATTCTCCTCATGTGGACTGGACTACTGGACAGATCCTGGCTTGGGGTCCCTCCTGTTCCTCGTCCTGCCTACCCAAGGTTGCCCCCTGTGAATCTGAGCCGGTCATTCATTCCAGGTTGCATAACCATTTACATTTCTCTGTCCCTAACCACCCTTGGACGCACAGCCAGGCTAGCTTGTCTACAAGTCCTGCAGTCGCTACGTCTTGCGATGCGATTCAGGTAGTCGCTACACCTGACTCAGCTATTCACTCTGCCTCTGTACTAGTTATGCCAGTCCAGCCCATGCCCAGTGAGCCTCTCACTTTTTCTTGTTCGGGACATTCTGCTTGTCCTTCAGCTATTCAGCTTGACTCCGGCGACATGTCACCTTCTAACCAACCTGACTTCAGGGTTCCACTGACATCTGCCCAGTCTGATGGTCCTGTGCAAGATGACCAGTTCCCCTTTAAGGGTCTAGGGGACCCTCCTCAGATTCCTGTTGATCGTCTCATGCCCTTGCTTATTCCTAGAGAGCCTTTGGTCCTCAATAGATCTTCTTGTCATCTCCCTACCTCGTTTTCAGTCTCTGAGGATAATCTTAAGTACGAGGTTAGACAAGTTCTGGATTCTCGGCTCTGCAGAGGCATTCTTCAGTACCTTGTGCATTGGAGAGGTTTTGGTCCTGAGGAGGCGTCTTGGATCGCTGCATCTGATGTCGCTGCACCTCATCTGTTGAGAAGGTTTCATCAGAGATTTCCCTTTAAGCCTGGGTCCAGGCGGGGGAGGGCCCATAAGAGGGAGGGTACTGTCATGGATATGCAGTAGTGTTTGTCTGCCATCTTACCTTCCTCCTCATGTGTTCATCTAGAGACCAGACCTCCTTCACCTGGCTTCCTTTATAATCTCCTCCCAGCCTGACTCCACCCCAGGCCCTATCACTGAACACTATATTAACCTGTGCACTGCAAGCCTGCTTTGCTGATCAACGTGTTTGTTAGGCATTGTGTGTTTGGGTTCCTGCCTGCCGTGTGCTACGTCTGTCTCTCTGTTACGTTATTGGCTTGTCCCCGACCATCCCTGTCTGCTCGTGACCCTTGACCTTCGGCTCGTTCTTCGTTATCCTTGTCTGCTTGTGGCCCCTGACCTTCGGCTTGTTATTCGGTTCTCTCTATCGTGTGCTGCTGCTTCCCCTTATCCTACGGGGCGTGAGCTAGGAAACTCCAGGGGCCGCGACCTGGTCCCAGCCTGCAGCGTAACATCCTCACCACTAGAGGCCCTGGAGAAGACCAGCTGGGTCTTAGACTCCGCGCCCTGGGGAATCTTGGCTCTCGCTTCCGTTGGGATCCCGGTTGTGCTCCTCTGGTCCCGCTTTCCACAACCACCCAGTTTCCTATCCACAGAAGCCAGCCATAGGGTTCACTACCTCGCGGTGCACTCCTGTCCCCCTACGGTGTGCATCTGTCACCTGGCCACAGGTGACCCTGACAGCCGTTTCTTCAGGAGCGTGTGCCGTGACTGCCGGCTCCCATACGCATGCACAGGAGTGATGTCACGTGGCTCCGGCCAGTCACACAGCCATAGTCTGCGGCCCCAGAAAGAAGACGGGTGAAGATGAATGTGGCCTGCAGCGGGGATGGCGTGGTTTTCGTTTGCAGGAAAGTGTCACATAATGTGCTAGTATGAGATGCATACTAGCACATTATGCCTTTACTTTGCAGGGAAGAAGAAAGTTGTTGTTTTCATGTAAAAAAATGCCTGGTGTGTGTCTTGCTCAAAAAGAGGTCTAGTCAATGTCTTTAAATACTGTGCATGTACTCTCTACTGTATTTTGGGATCTGCACATGCTTAATGGTTTATGTGGAATTAGGTGACACTGAAGTGCAAGACTTTACAGACTATTTCCAACGTCGCACTCAAAGTCACAAAAAAACAAAGTCACAAATTTTTTTAAAAGGACCCTCATTCTGCTGAACAGTATGCATTGGTATATGCCCCCAGGGCAGTGCTCATCTCTCCACGCCTTTTGTCTGACAATCCCTTGCCTATTGGGCTTGAAAATTGTTAGAACTGATTATTCAGACCCCACTTCATAGAGCTCAGTGGGTTTTTTTAATTTAAATTCACAATTTTCAGAAATTACTAAGGGTTCTTTGAATGGCCTGTGAATCTACCCCAAGCACATTTACCGTATTTATCGGCGTATAACACGCACAGACGTATAACACGCACCGTAACTTTAAGAGGGAAGTTTCTGGAAAAAAAAAATCCACAGCCCCCTGCGAATAACACGCAGGCACAGTTTACCCTCTATTTTCAGGGTAAAAAAGTGAGTGTTATATGCCAATAAATACAGTACTTATCTCTGATTATGACGTATCAGAAATTCATGCACACTTTTAAAGTTACAGATAGGACTGTTATAATTTGATCTAGTTCACAGTTTTATATTATTAAAAAAAAAAAAATATGCAATTAAAGCCTCATAGACACGATCAGATTTTCCGACGGGAAATGTGTGATGACAGACTGTTGGCCTAAAATCCGACCGTTTGTACGCTCCATCAGACAATTCTTGTCAGACTTTCCGCCGACAGATGTTGGATAGCAGGCTTATAAATTTTCTGCGGACAATGGTCTGTTGTCAGATTTTCCTATCGTCTGTACACAAGTCCATCAGACAAAAGTCCAAAGTACAAACACGCATGGTCAGAATCAATGCTCACCAAACATGACATTAGCAGAAGGTGCCCAAAGAGTGGCACTCAAGAGCTGAAATTTCACGTAGTACGTCACTACATTCGTGTTTGTTGGCCGTAAAATTGTGTGCCGTTTGTATGCAAGACAAGTTCATGGCCAACGCCCTTCGGACAAAAGTCTGGCGCTTTGTCTGTGAAAAATCCGTTCGTGTGTACGAGGCTTAAGTCTTACTGGGGTAACTTCTATGTAGGTTAGACTGCATACAGTGTGAAGGAAAAGATTGGTGAACATAAGTCTTCTATTCACAGCCACAACTACAATTACCTTCTATTTCGCTATTCATTAGAAAGGGGCCAATACTGTATGTCATTTGGCTTACATTCTTAATCTTGGAAACTGTTTCATGACACAAGCGACAGGAAAAAATGTTTATATACCAGAGGACTATTAAATCTGTTTTTTTTACTCACCTAGAACCAGATAAAATAAATAGAGATTATAATCTGGGTCCCTTTCTATAATTAAAATACTATATATTCAGTTCATTGTTGTACCTTTTGTTATTAGTTTCAGTTCAGTATATTCATTTGGTTTACCTTTTTATTTTCATGCATGTTCTTTTGTTATTTTTTATTTTATGACTGCATTGAGTTTTTCATAATATTCTTATAAATCTATCTTAATTTTCCTCTTCCTATAGTAATAATTTATGAAATGTGCTTTGTTTGAATATTTAAGTTGGCTTTGCTTTATTTGTTAGGAGCATCATATATATCGACTCTTTTCCCTCCATACAGCACACTTTTTACCAGGACAGTTTATGTATCATGCTCGCCCCATAGCACTACTTGCAGTGTCCTGTGATTTGCTATATATGCTTTTATGCTGTATGAGAGGGAAAGTTGGGCCTACCCCTACCACAATTATGAGCTTCCTCCTTTCAATCATATAGTATACCTCAGTGCCTGTGATGGTTCTTTACACTTCAGCTGGTCTCCCTCAGCACCAGACAGACCATTCTCTCATTTCTCTGTATGGCTTGATGAGTCCCAAAACAGCAACAGCACTTATAAGTTGTAAAACACACTGGACTGTGTTACTTTTTCGATCAGCAATGATTTATGCACTCAGTTAAAGCTTTCAGCTTTGGATTAGTAAAATTGGCAACAGCTACTGCTGGGTTATTTAAACTGTAGAGCATTGCGAAATTAACACTTTACATTGTATGCTCCTCGGAAAGTATTTCTATTGCTGTCTCTGTCCCTGCTGGGGAGATTTTCCCAGTCACCAGGACTGAAAATTAAGGGAATCTCCAGGAGCTCAGAAATAAAAACTACTATATGCTCTAACTCATGGTTGCTCAACCTGTGGCCTCCAGCTGTTGCGGAACTACAGGTCCCATCATGCCTCTGCCTTTGGGAGTCATGCTTGATCAACTGACAGCCTTGCAATGCATCACAAGACTTGTAGTTCCACAACAGCTGGAGGGTGACTGGTTGAGCACCTATGCTAAACTCTTCTCCTCTACTAAAATGTTTTCCTGCAGTCTATATTCTCATTAGTAAAATTTTCCCATTAATTGCCTGATTGTTTGATATTCAAAATAAAACTGCATATTTCAAATGAGACATTGTACATGGTTTAGATATGGCACTCTTGTGCCTTCATTGCAGTTCCTGGTGGCTTAACATTTTTAACTGATGGATCGCCCGGCTGTTTTCTAGTGTACAAAAGCTATATGTCTTTATATAATTTGCTATATAAAAGATATATAGCCTCTTTTTTTGGTACAGCATATTGTAAGTTGCAGTCATTACCATGATGTTAATTACCAAAGCATCATCATCATTTTCTAAAATTAAATAAGTGTGGTCTTTAATAGATATAAGGTGGCTCCCCCATGTAGTCCATCCACTTTGACCCACTGATTCACTTGAGTTTAACATTACTGTTTGTGGTATATGGATCTTTTATTAAACTTGGATATATTTGAAAAATGTTGATTGTTAAACAGGTTCTGTCCCCCTCCATTAGGCAACATGGAAGGTTAGTCCCTCCTTTCACCGAACCTTGCCATTCATGAAATACTGGGCACTTATACACCTTCCCGTCCAGACCAATTTCCAGATTTCAGTGCTTTGAATGACAATTACTCATGCTATACTGTATCCAAACAAATTTTTTATTATTATTTTTTTCTCACAAATAGAGCTTTCTTTTGGTGGTATTTAATCACCGCTGGGTTCTTAAATTTTTGTGCTATAAGGGGAATAAGAGCAAAAACTTTGAAAAAAAAACCCACTTTTTTTTTAGTTTCTATTGTAAAATTTTGCAAATAAGTAGTTTTTCTTCATAAATTTGGGCCACAATTTATACTGCTACATATCTTTGGTAAAAATAACCCAAATTAAGCCCCGTACACACGATCCGAATATCGTACGAAAAATGTCGTCCGAGGAAGAATCGTACGATAATCGGATCGTTAGTACAGAGCTTCGAGAGCCGATCATGACAGTTCATCCGATATTATTTTATCGGACAAGCACGAAAATTTTCCTCGTACGATACCAGATCGTATGATTTTCGTTTAGTCAGTACAGTTGTCGTCCGAAAATACAATACAAATACATTACAACACATGACATCACTTCCGATTTTTTTTTCTTTCGTACGAGAATTTTTGTGACCTATTTCATTTTTCTTGTGACTATTAAGCAAAAAAAGTCGTACGATCTGTCGTACGATATTCGGATCGTGTGTACGGGGCATTAGTGGATATTATTTAGTCTGTGTGAAAGTTATAGAGTCTAAAAGTTATTGTGCAAATCACTGAAAATTGATCACATTTGATCACACCTGATGTACTGAAGCCCTATCTCATTTCTTGAGATACTAACAATCCAGGAAAGTACAAATACCCCACAAATGATGCCTTTTTGGAAAGTAGACAGTCCAAGGTATTTAGTAAGAGGCGTGGTGAGTTTTTTGACGTTGTCATTTTTTCCCCGAATTCTTGTGACAATGAAGAATTTTTTATTTATTTTTACACAAACTTATCGTATTGACAGGTTATTTCTTGAACACAGCATATGCATACTTGCAACTACACCCCAAAATACATTCTGCTACGCCTCCTGAGTATGGCGATACCAAATGTGTGAGACTTTTAAACTGCCTGGCAACATGCAGAGGCCAAACATCTAAGTAGCACCTTCAGGCGTTCTAGGAGCAAAATTACACATGGAGCACCAAGACAATGGAAACGCCCACAAAATTACCCCATTTTGGAAAGAAAACACCCCGAAGTATAATCTATGAGGCATAATGAGTCTTTTGAACAGTTCATTTTTTTCCAGAAGTTTTCGGAATACGTGCTGTGTTCTTAGAGTGCAATGAGAGTTTCTCTCTATTGCGCCTTTGGCGTTTTAGGTTTGTTATACTGAGCGCGCTGTCCTCGAGCTGCTCGTTCTATCTACCATTTATTACTCTTTTTCTCTTCTGTATTCCTTCCCCCCTGCTCTGGGTTTTTTTTCCCTCCTTTTTTTCCTCTTTCTACTTATCAGTCGTCAACCCTGACCATGGGCAAAACAGAACCCATCCGGCTCGCTTCAATTAACGTTAAGGGACTGACCCAGAAAAACGATCTGTGGTTCTCTCCAATCTGAAACATGCAGGCCCATTTTTGTTTCCTTCAGGAAACACGTTTTGGTGCTGATAAAGTATCAAAACTCTATGATCGTTTCCCAACAGCTTATCGCGTTGCTCTCCTGATTCAAAATCCAAGGGAATTTGCATACTGATACGCAATTCGACCTTTTGGACATTCTGAGACCAATGGTGTGATGCTGAGGGACATGTGCTATTCATCAAAGGGACAGTTGGGTGCTGTATGGTCACTTTGGTGAACCTTTATCTGCCCAACTCAAACCAAGTTACCTTTTTGGAGCTGGTTCTTGCAAAACGGAGTGAATTTGCCGAAGGCACTGTAATATTGGGTGGAGATTTTAATTTCACAATGGACCCAGTGCTGCATGCCTCTAGTAGCGCTACCCACCTCTCCTATGCAGCGCTGAAACGCTTAAAGAAGAGCTTCCATGCTTTCCATCTGGTGGACGTTTGGTGCATACTCCATCGGAATCACCGAGATTATACCTTCTATTCGTACCCCCATGATTCTTACACTAGAATTGACCTCTTTATGGTTCCTCAATCCCTCCTATCTAAAGTTACGTCCACTTCCATTGGTCAGATTACTTTGTCGGATCACGCTACGGTTTTTGTTGACGTCGACCTGCTGTCCCCGACTCCCAAACCTTGGATGTGGAAACTTAATGATTCACTAATCCAAACACCCTCGGTACTTGAAGAAGTCTAGATGGAATTGCGTTCATTTTTCTTTTCCAATGTGACTCCTGACAGCTCACCTATCATAGTCTGGGAGGCACATAGGGGAATCCTGATTAAGAATGTTTTGCCTTTTCTCTCTTAAGATGGGAACCAAATAGTAGACATAGTAGGTAAGATCAGAAAACTAGAAACAGTCCACAAACGGTCGTTGGCTAGAGACGTTTTAGCAGATCTCACTGAGAGATCAACTGCGCTCCATTGCAATGGACAGAGTGAAAGCCACATTGGCCAATTGTAAAAGTTTTTTTTATGAACATAGAAATAAATGGTGCAAGCTTCTGGCTTGAGCCCTTAGAGATGAAACGGCTCACACATTTATCCCTGAGCTTTTGGATGAAGCTCAAAACAAGATTCATGCGACAGAGAAAATCGCTGACAACCTTTTTTTTTCATTTTCTCAAGAATTGTGGGAAAAAATGACAACGTCAAAAAACTCACCACGCCTCTTACTAAATACCTTGGACTGTCTACTTTCCAAAAAGGCGTAATTTGTGGGGTATTTGTACTTTCCTGGATTGTTTAGTGTACAACCTACCCCGTGCAGAGCCGTCTAAGGGCTGCTATTCAGGCATACCTGCAAAACTCGGACCTCCCCCCCGCCTTTTGGAAGAGCAGTTAGCCAATCTTGAGGAACCTGTTTTGGCAACAGAACTGGCCATGGCCATATCTCACATGAAAACGGGTAGGGCCCCAGGCCCGGATGGTTATTTTCTTCTTTATTATAAAACATTTGCGTCCCTTTTGACTCCCCATTTCCTTTCTGCATACAACAATGTGGGTACAGGAGCTGTCTTTCCAGAAGAAACGCTTTGAGCACATATCACAGTGATTGCGAAGGAGGGTAGGGACCCGCTACATTGCCATAACTATAGACTGATCTCCCTTATGAACACTGACCTCAAATTGTTCACCAAAATTCTTGCAATGCGCATGTTCGAGTTAATCCCTAAGCTGCTCCATTATGATCAGGTGGCATTTGTCCTGACGTGAGAAGCCCGAGACAATACAATTAAAGCTATCAATTTGAGCCACACATCACATGTTCGAAAAATACCTATGTTGCTCCTATCGACAGACGAGGAAAAAGCGTTTGATAGGGTGAGTTGGGTCTTTCTCACGGAAACGCTCAAGCATATCGGTTTGGGTCAGTAGATGCACTGGATTCATGCAATTTACTCCCGGCCTTCCACCCAAGTGAAGGTGAACGGCCATCTTTCTTCCCCCTTTGGCCAGGCAGGGTTGTCCCCTATCTCCCTTAATTTTTATCTTAACTCTTGAACTTTACTAACACTTGATCAGGAATAACCCAGACATTACAGGTCTGCATCTTAAACCGACACTCTATCCAAAAGTGTCAGCGTACGCCAACGACCTGCTATTTTTTTGTTGACCCTCTTATTGCTCTTCCAAATCTAATGTCAGAACTGAAGATATATGAGAGACTATCCTTTTTCAGGGTGAATTATCAATCAGAGGCACTATAAGTCTCCATGCCCTATGGTGGGTGAAACCTGGCGCTTGTGTTCCAAGATTTTCCAGTCCACTTCTGTTTTCCCGGACCCTTCTCCGCTTACTCCCATTATTGGGAACCCGGCCTTCAGCTGTGGTATACAGGATTCTAGCTTTCTGGGTCTGAGGTCCTCAGGTCTTTTTCTAGCCCAGCATTTTATTGTAAATGGACGATGGGCCTCTAGACCAGTGTTTCTCAACTCCAGTCCTCAAGGCGCCCCAACAGGTCATGTTTTTAGACTTTCCATTATTTTGCCCAGGTGATTTGATCAGTTTCACTGCCTTAGTAATTACCACAGCCGTTTCATCTGAGGGAAATCCTGAAAACATGACCTGTTGGGGCGCCTTGAGGATTGGAGTTGAGAAACACTGCTCTAGACAACATATCACAGATGATACAGCGTTTGCAGGATTATCTTTCTGGCAAAAAAATACAACTGTCTCATTTCCTGGGCTCCATACCCTCATCCTTTGGGAGACGTCTTACTATGTTTGAGCTTTTATGCCTAGAGAAATCTCCGATATGCCACGCGATATCTTAGACCTACCAAATGCTGCCACCGACATTCCGACTCCCATATATCTCTAAGTGAGAGAGAGATTTGGGATTGAACTTTTCAGACAAACAGGTGGAGAGAATTTTTTAATTCTCTTACAAAACATCTATCTGTTCCAAACACCAAGAATCAGGATTTAAAGCGTTGACACGCTGGTATCATACACCTGCCAAGATTCATTAGATGTTCCCCAATTGCTCAGACCTGTATTGGAGGTGCGGAGAGGAGACTGGCTCTCTTCTCCACATCTTCTGGTCTTGCTATCACCTACAGTCCTGTTGGATGGTTGTACATTGTATAACCCAAAGATTCACGGATGATGATCTACCGAGAGATCCTATGTTCTTCCTTTTGCATCACCACCGTTTTTCCGGTAAGGCATATAGACAATCTTTTTTACCTCTCTTGATCACTGCGGCAAAGAGCTGCATTACTCTCTTTTGGAAACAGACACAGGCACCATCTATAGCCGTATGGTTGAAAAAGGTGGCTGGAAGACCTGGTCGCCACGGAAAGAGGCCTCCAGGAACAATTCCTCAAAAAATGGTTCTACTGGCACAAATTTGTCTATTTGGAGGACTACAAAGCTCTGCTGTACCGAATTATTCAGGTTGAAGGCTGCACTGCTGGGTCTGAGAGGAATGGTGGATGAGTTGTTTGCTATCCTCTATGCCTTATTCCTTTACCCCCCCGCGCCTTATTCCTTTACACCCTCTCCTCTCCCTTTTTTTTTATTTCTATCTATCCTTCCCCCCTCCAATGTGCGTGGGGTTCCATTCTTCTCTTTTTTTGGGGGTTTCTATTTGATAAAATACAACACGGGGGAAAGGAAATCCTTACTATCTGGTTGTCAGGGATACCGTTTTACTTATGTACCTGATTCTGTGTCTGGCTATTATTTTTCTAGCATTGAGTCTCACCTGAATACGTTAGATTTCTGGACACGTATGTTATATGGTTTCTGTATTCTCAGTGTGATTTCTTTCTTGGACAAGTATTGAAAAAAAAAAAGGTTCACTAGGTGAAAACAAGGAAAAAAAGATTTAAAGGCTGATTGGTAATTGCCATTTTTGCTTTTAGCATATTACCAGAGAAGAACTTCAAACTCTGCTCTATCATCCCCAGTCTCAATCACAGGCATACCAGGTGCAGGGCAATAAAGCCTGCTTCTGCTCTGTATCACCATCTTTTTCCAGACACCAGGTTGTACAAATGTGATGCCTTTAATAGTACATTTTATTTAGCCAACGCAAAACTAAAACTGGAGAGTGCAAATCTGGTGCAGCTGTGCATGGTTGCCAATCAGCTTCTAACTTCAGCTTGTTCAATTAAATTTTGATAACCAATTAATTAAATTCAATATACTGAGTGTCAGCCAATAGAGGGATTGGCAGAGAGCGGTGTGTAGGGTGGATGAGCCTGGCAGCAGTATTCATGATGGACTGAAGGGGGTGCCTATTTAAAGGTAAGATAATGTAAAAGGAGGGAACTAGCATTTGGGCCCGCCTTCATGGGCTTGCTGCGGCCCCGCCCCCTGTTTTTTCCCACCTCTGAAATTCAGGTTCAGTCATGAGGTATTTTGAATAGGGAATTGGGATACTGTCCCTTTAAGGATTGGAGATGGAGGGTTAATTGACCAATTAGGGGCTGTGGAAGCTTCTAGAAGGTCTCGGTGCCCCTATAAAAGGGGGTTTTTCTGAGGGGTTTTTCCTCACAGTTGATCAAGCCTGGGTAAAAGAGCTATAATACAGGCTACCTTTTAGGCTTGATCATGAAGACCCTCCTCAGGAAGATCCTGGAACGAGCGGAGAGCGGCGGAGGCGATGACTGGCTGCGGAGGTGCCTGTCGCTGGCGGAGGGTGAAGAGGCTGGAGCTCCGGCGTTGGAAGAAGCTGGCCGTGCTGAAGAAGTGCCGGAAGATTCGTCGCCGGAACCCGTCGCGGAAGAGCGCTCGGGGCCACATCAGAGGTCCAGAAGCCGTCCGCCGGAGAGAAGTGTTCCGGCATCATCGCGTCAAGAAGTGGTGTCGGGAGTTTCAGCCGGAAGTTCGTCGGCTGTGAGGAGGAGCGCGCGTCGTGACGCAGTGGCGGAGGCGGATCCGAAGGCGGGACAAGCCACGGCGGTGGCGAAGACAGGTCAGCGAGCTCCCCTGAAGCGCCGTAGCTCCTCCCCTCAGAAGACGAGCAGTGGGAGCAGACGATCTAGGCCGCGCCTTTCGGAAGGGCGGTCTTTTCCTCAGGCTTCAGACGTTGCCAGGCAACAGGGAAGAACGTCTCCAGGAGACGCATCTGAGCTGCTGTGTCCGACAGCGGCATCTTGTGGCAGTTTTCGAGTAGGCAGCGCTGTGTGTCCTATGGGCTCACAGGCAGCTGAGAATGTGTCTAGGAATTCAGGTGAGTCTGATAATGCCAATCTGTTGACTGTATTGGTTGGCTCTTTGACTTCACTTGTTCAAACTATTGCTAAACAAAATTCTATTACACAGGCTAATATCGTAGCTAATAACGATAATTCTGTAGATAATTCCTTACCTATTTCTACTGTTCATAATCCTGCTATTGTGATTCCTGATATAGCCTCAGTTAATATAGCTGGGGATAAGCATACGGTTCCTGCAAATTTATTTAAAGAAGTTTTGCCCTGTGAAGTTTCTCCATTGGGTTTCCATTTGCCCATGTCGGTAAAGGAAAAAATATGGAATGGAGAATTTGTGGATATTATGGCATTACTTCCTAATATAAAAGATTTTTCTTTTCGTCAGGAAAAAAAATCTGAGGATGACCGTAAGTTTGTTCCCAGATCATTTTTTAATTGGCTACAGGGATATTGTATATTCTCCAGTGTTTTGGCTGAAAGAAAGCATGAATTATGCAATGGTTTATTTCAGCATCTGGAACATGTAATGGAGGCGTATAGGAATTTTGGCGGGATGGGGTGGTTCCACTATGACGAATCTTTTCGTCAAAAGTTGGCAATACACCCCACCCTTAAATTTGGTATGAAGGATGTCGGCCTGTGGCTAAATCTTATCACTCCACAGAAGCCTCCTGTAGCTAGACAGAACACAGTTAGCAATGTACCTTCTGCATATAAAAAAGGAGTTTGCTTTTCTTTTAACGAATCGCAGTGCAGATGGAACACTTCTTGCAGATACAGGCATGAGTGTTCTTTCTGCACTGGGTCGCACCCAGTGGTGAAGTGTTATAAAAGGAATTTGTCTTTGCTGTCCCAAAAAGAACTTGCTAACAAAGGGTCACACACCAGTGATACTGGAAAATATGCTCCAGTGGTTGGGTAAGTGCCCAAACAAGGCGAGAGCTAAGTTTTTAATGCAAGGTTTTTATTATGGCTTTCCTTTGCCATCTTTTCAAGGTGAAGGTTGCATTATAGTAAAAAACTTAAAATCTGTTTATAAGGCTCCTGAGATAGTTTGGAAAAAATTACAGAGCGAGTTGTCTGAAGGTAGGATTGCAGGTCCTTTTTCATCTCCCCCTTTTTTAAATTTCTGGATATCGCCATTAGGTCTAGTCCCTAAAAAAGAACCGAATACATTTAGACTTATTCATCATTTATCTTTTCCTTCCGGAAATTCTCTGAATGATGAGATTGATGGGTCTTTATGTTCGGTATCTTACTCTTCGTTTGAGGATGCGGTTGAGAAGATTAGGTCAGTTGGTCCGGGGGCTTTGATGGCTAAAGCCGATATTAAATCCGCTTTTAGGCTGTTACCTATTGTTCCTGAGGCTTTTAACTCTCTTGGTTTCTTCTTTGACGGGTTTTATTTTTACGATAAATGTCTCCCCATGGGGTGTGCACTTTCATGCTCTTATTTTGAGGAATTTTCTTCTTTTATTCATTGGGTAGTGTCTGTACAGGCAAACTGGGATGGTATAGTACATTATCTAGATGATTTTTTATTTATAGGCCCAAAGGACTCTGAATTTTGTCTCAATTTACTTTCTACATTTACTGACGTTGCTAATTCTTTTGGGATTCCTTTGGCTTCAGAAAAAACTGTACTCCCCTGTACAGTAATTGAATTTTTGGGAATCCTTATAGATACAAATTTATCGGAATTTAGGTTGCCTGAACAAAAAATTGTCAAATTAAAAAATTTTTGATTGCTGTTTTCTTACGTAGAAAAACAGTCATTCTGAGAGAAATGCAATCTTTATTGGGATTATTGGCTTTTACATCTAGGGTGATGCCGGTTGGCCGTATTTTTTCCAGACGTTTATACCTTGCTACTGCAGGTTTAAAGTCACCATTCTCCCATATCCGTTTGACGGATTCTCTTAAGGAGGATTTAGTAGTATGGTCAAAATTTTTGGATGAATACAATGGGCGTTCTTTTTTCCAAGAACAATTCATCTGTGCAGTGGATTTTTGCCTTTTTACTGATGCTGCTGGATCAAAGGGCTTTGCAGCCATATGGAAAGTGCATTGGTGTTGTGGAACATGGCCTGATGTTTGGATAGCCAAGGATTTGACAAAGAATATTGTTCTTTTGGAACTTTTTCCAGTGGTTGCTGCTATTGAGATTTGGGGTCGGTTTTTTGTGAATAAGCGTATCCTTGTTAAAACAGATAACAGGGGTGTTCTTTTCGCAATCAACTGTTTATCTTCTAAGTCCTTACCTGTTGTGAAACTATTGCGTCATTTGGTCTTTTTATGCCTTAAAAGGAATATATGGATTAAGACTCAGTTTACACCAGGTATAGACAATGTTTTAGCAGATTCACTTTCTCGTTTTCAGATGAAGCTTTTTCGTCAATTGCTTCCCAATGCAGACCTGGAGGGCCAACCTTGCCCTGTTCACCTATGGGATTTGATTTGAGTCTGGTCTCTCAAGCAATAAAAAACTCTGTTGCTCCTAAAACTTGGAATGAGTATTCCAGAGCTTGGAAGAAATGGGAGTTGTTCTGCTCGCATAACGAGTTCTCTGATTTTTTTACAGCCGAGGATAGGATTTTATTATTTCTGGAATCTTTAATGCTTGGTAAGTTTTCTCCAAGCCACATAGTCAAACTTTTAGCTGGCATTTCATTCTTTTGTCATATTTGGCATATGCCTACCTGCAATAGTTATTTTTCTATTAGGCAAGCATTAAAGGGTTATAAGAAGGTGAATTACGTTCCGGATGATCGACGT
Source organism: Rana muscosa (assembly GCA_029206835.1). Classification (NCBI taxonomy): domain Eukaryota; kingdom Metazoa; phylum Chordata; class Amphibia; order Anura; family Ranidae; genus Rana; species Rana muscosa. Next base: position 432,201,980 of record CM055117.1, read on the forward strand.
CCGATATCAGTGGAAATGTTGGTAAAACTGTGTGGAATTATGAGTTCCATCTGTTTTTCTGCATTTGAAGCACTATTATTTCGTTCTGCTTTTGTGCTATTGTTTTTTGGGGCCTTACGAATCTCGGAACTTGTTCCTCCCAACAGGAACAGTTTGTCCGGATTGCAAGAGGATCATATCATTTTGGACAATGATACGATCAAACTTTTTATAAAAAAATCTAAAACAGATCAATTGGGTAAGGGTCATTGGTTAGTCGTCTCTTCTTGTGATGATGAACTTATTTGCCCAGTTGTCACGTTAAAAAAATATGCAGCTTTACGCCCTAACTTTAGTGGTCAATTTTTGTTACATTTGGACGGAAGTCCTCTTACCAATTTCCAGTTTAGCGCAGTTTTAAAAAAAGGTCTTAATGTTTTAGGTTTTAAAAGTTTCAAGTTCACAACTCATTCCTTTAGAATCGGAGCGGCTTCGGTAGCAGCACAGAATGGTATGGCAAATGAGGACATTATGAAAATAGGTAGGTGGGGCTCAAAGTGTTTTCAATCTTACATTCGTCCTAATTTATTTGTTTGATCTCTCTAGGGATCAGAAAATGTGTCTGGATCGTAGGACACTCATACATTTATTGGGCAAAGAAAAGAGCCGCACAAAGAGTTTACTCAGAAAATTTGTCGATGCCTCAGGATGAGTTTATAGTTCTTTGGAAAGGCGTTAGAGGTCTTCGATGGTTTCACCTTTTCACTGTTTTAGCTAGATTAATGGAAGTGTGGCCCTTGCCTAATATTCTCATAATTCATTTAGGTGGGAATGACTTATGTAAGGTCAGAACGTTGGACTTAATTTTTCAAATTAAAAGTGATATTCAAAGATTCCAATTAGTTTCGCCTAACTCTGTGATTGTTTTTTCAGAACTCATACCCAGACTGTGTTGGTTTTCCTCTGGGCAGAATAGAGTGATGGAGAAAATTAGAAAACGTATTAATAGGGCGGTTTCAAAATTTTTACCGGTCGTTCGTGGTTTTGCGTATCGGCATGTTGATTTGGAAGGTGGCATTCCTGGTTTTTACCGTCAGGATGGAGTGCACCTTTCGGACGTTGGCATTGATCTGTTTAACTTAGGTTTACAGAATTGTATTGAAATGGCCGTGGTTATGGGTTAGGCCGGTTCTTGTTTTTTGTTCAAAAAACAAGTCCCGGCTTGTGGGGATGTTAATGTTAAATTAAGTTATTTTGGCTCGAGTTCCAATAACTGAGCTTATATATATATATATTTATTGGTTTTCTGATTTAATGAATTTATTTTAATAAAGATTTTAATAATAATTAATTTATACCAATAAAGTGCCACGGCCATTATTTATGCCAATATGTTTTTTACGTGTGTTTTTTATTTAAGCGTTATGTTTTTTGTTAGGTATAATATTTATGGTAAGGGATTAGTGGGCTGCATGCAATCCCATGTAAAAGGAGGGAACTAGCATTTGGGCCCGCCTTCATGGGCTTGCTGCGGCCCCGCCCCCTGTTTTTTCCCACCTCTGAAATTCAGGTTCAGTCATGAGGTATTTTGAATAGGGAATTGGGATACTGTCCCTTTAAGGATTGGAGATGGAGGGTTAATTGACCAATTAGGGGCTGTGGAAGCTTCTAGAAGGTCTCGGTGCCCCTATAAAAGGGGGTTTTTCTGAGGGGTTTTTCCTCACAGTTGATCAAGCCTGGGTAAAAGAGCTACCCACCCTACCCACCCTTGCTGTCGGCACTTATGTGGTTTAAATCACCCTGGATTTCCGGGGGGGATGTTAATGTTAAATTAAGTTATTTTGGCTCGAGTTCCAATAACTGAGCTTATATATATATATATATTTATTGGTTTTCTGATTTAATGAATTTATTTTAATAAAGATTTTAATAATAATTAATTTATACCAATAAAGTGCCACGGCCATTATTTATGCCAATATGTTTTTTACGTGTGTTTTTTATTTAAGCGTTATGTTTTTTGTTAGGTATAATATTTATGGTAAGGGATTAGTGGGCTGCATGCAATCCCATGAGGTGGAAGTTGCATTAGTCGGGGAGGGCGTGGCCAACGACCGGGATGTGAGGACGTGCTTAGCCTGAGCTCCGTCCGCACCGCACACATCCTGCCTGTATCCTGCTGGCCCAACTGCCATCCAGGAGCCCCATCTGTCCCCACAGCCTCAGGGGAACCTTGTGCCCACCTGGAGATGGTCAAATATGGCCCACTGATGGAGGAAGTCTCAGGAATCGTCCCGCCACCGCCGCCATGCACAGCGAGGCAAGATGGCGCCGGCCACCATGCTGCAGACACACGCAGCCAGCCTTCTTCCTATTTGGCGGCGCTGAAGAGCAAACCTGCAGGGAAGGGTGAGTCATCTTGTTCTCCCCCTGCGCTGAGCCCTGAGGACCCCCTATTGTTCTCCCCAGCCAAGGACATTGATACTGAGACCCCAGTGAGGATACTGCAAATATAGGCATGGCAGAGCCCTCCCTGTCCCAGATCATGGAGGCCATCCAGCATAACCATGCATCTCTGACCACTAAAATAGACTCCATACAGGCTGACATGTCCTTTCTGAAGCAAGATGTGCACAACCTCCGCCATAGAGTGACGAATGCGGAGCAACGCATTGGCACGCTAGAGGATGAAACCCGTCCATTACAGGGCTCTGTCAGGGAGCTGCGCCAGGCCCATGATTATACCAAAGATAAGCTCACTGAAATGGTAGACCGTTTGCGGAGAAATAATCTATGCTTCCTAGGGTTCCCAGAAGGGTCTGAGGGTAGAACCCCGGAGGAATTTATGGAAAGATGGCTGACCACCACATTTGGCGCCCGCACCTTCTCGCCGCTTTTCGCTATCGAACGGGCGCACATGCGCCCTCTGCCTCCTGGGTCCACACCCCGTGCCATGATCATCAAACTGCTTCACTTCAGGGACAGGGAGGCTGTTCTCAGGGCTGCCAGGGAGAAGGGAAGAGTATTGTTTAATGGGAATGGAATCACTATTTTCCCTGATTTCTCGGTGGCCACGCAAAAGCAAAGAGCTACCTTCCCGGCCATAAAACGCAGGCTCCGTGAGCTTCACCTGCCTTACGGCATGTTGTATCCTGCACGTCTCCGAAACGTCTATCAGGGCAAGGCATACAGATCCTAAGGAGGTGTCTCACTGGGAGGACACCCTGGGACATCCAGAATGCAGCCCCCAAAATCGGAGATCCCCTCCACGCTAGCATACATTGCCATTTTGTGTTTGGGACTGCAGGGGGGCACACATGGACCTGGATGTCTTAATCTACTATCTTTTTGGAACAGTTATGGAACAGTTTTTGAACACTTTCTCCTGTTTTTTTTTTTTAACTCCATCCTTTTTATCCTTCCAGACTCAGGGTCATTAAATTTACTTGTAATGTGCGGTCATGGACGGACGCCGTGACTAAGGAACTTTTACCACTCCTAAGGGTTTGTTGGTTGGGGGTCTGGGTCATGGCCCTCCCCCCCTGCCTTACAGTTCTGGTTTTGGGAACAAAGCTCTCATTTGTTTGGGTTTGGGAGCCGGGAGGGTTAGGGAGGGAAGGGGGACGTTTGTTTTGTGTTGCTTTTTTTGCTGTTTCCCTGCAATGCTGGTATTCACTTTTACATGTACTGCACTAGCTGGCCTCTCTCGTATACACCTGTTAATTCTAACTGTCATGGTACTGTTTTATGTCTCAAATTTGCCCTTCACCTTAAGCACTTCTTATGACGTGCCGGATTTCAGGCGATGGTTGCCGCCAGCGGGTTATGAGAAATGGACTCCTTTGGTCATGGTATCTGTATTTCCTTATGTGTAAACTGTGTTTAATATCTTGGAATGTACGGGGGTTGAATTAAAAGAAAAAAAGGTCCTTAATGTTTGATTATCTGGCATGCAATCCGCATGTGATCCTTCTCCAGGAAAGCCACCTCAGTGGTTCTAGAGTTATGGCCCTTAAGAGAGCAAAGATAGCTTACGCCATCCATTCCACATACTCCACATATGCTAGGGGCACTTCCATCCTCATAGCTAAATCAGCACCAGTCAGCATTAAACATGTTAAATTGGACCCTAATGTTTGCTTTGTGATTATTGTACTTGAACTCATGGGTAAGCCATATACGGTGACTAGCCTCTATGCCCCGCCACCCTTCACTAAAATGTTCTTTGAGCGAGTGATGAATTCTGTCTTGGCAATAGCAAAGGGCCCTTTATTGATAGCGGGGGACTATAATACAGTGTTGGATAATTCCATTGATAGACTACGGTGCAATACATTGCCCCCTACCCCGCTGGGTTCTTTTTTGACTCAGTTTGATCTAGTGGAGGCCTGGAGGTGGAAGCATGCGGATGGGAGGGAATATTCCTGTCATTCGGAATCACATGTTACTCTGTCGCGTATTGATCTATGTCTGGTAACGCCGGATTTGCTCAATATGGTGACAGAGGTTAAATATCTCCCTAGGGTGGTGTCTGATCAATCCCCTTTGATGGTGGACCTCGCCCTGGGCGCTCCCTCATCCTATAAGGTATTGCGATTAAGCCCTCTGTGGGTGGCGGACCAAGCTGTTGTGGACCATTGTACGGGCGAAATGAAATCTTACTGGGTAACTAACAGACAGAGCGCCTCCGTCCCGGTGGTTTGGGATGCTTTTAAGGCCACCGCACGCGGCTCTTTTGCTGCAGCCATTGAACATGCCCGTAAAGCATCCCAGTCTAGACTAGTGGATGCAGAGGGGGATCTCAGGGAGGCGGAGGCTGCTTACTCTGTGGCTCCCTCTCCTGAGACGCGTGCCACCTGGAAGCACAGAGCCAGGGAACTGGACTTAGTGCTTTCTGGATGGCACCCAGAAGAAGTTGCTATATCAGAACCAGAGGATCTTTGAGTTTGGCGACAAGAATAGTCGTTTATTGGCGTATCTTTCTGGACCTGACTATCAGCCATGCAGCATACCCAGAATTAAGAGTCCGGAGGGAGTAGTGGTAGAACAAAACACTGAGATTATGGAGGCCTTTGTTACATTTTATTCCTCACTATACGCTACTAGAGCTCACTACACGATTGTGGAATTAGATAACTATCTCTCTGAAATTTCATTGCCAAGACTTCAAATTGAACAGGCGTCACTCCTAGATGCCCCTCTGACAGAAGAGGTTTTTGGGGAAGCTATAAAGTCCTTTGCCAGAAATAAAACCCCGGGACTGGATGGCTTCCCCATTGAGTGGTATATACAGTTCAGAGACATACTCATACCTCACCTTCTTGGGGTATATAATTTTGCTCTAAGAACAGGACAGCTGCCGCCCTCTATGTCAGAGGCCTTGATTGTTCTCATCCCTAAACCCCATAAGGATCACCTACTGTGAATCATACAGGCCGATTTAACTCATTAATTTCGATGTCAAGATTTTAGCCAAGGTGCTCGCCCTGAGACTGAATACAGTCATTACTACTCATATTGGAGCGGACCAGACTGGGTTCATCCCAGGGCGATCAACCTCTATCAACCTGCGTAGACTGTTTACTAATCTGCAGACCAATCATGATGTGATAGGATCTCGAGCCGTATTGGCCTTGGACGCACACAAGGCATTTGACTCGGTCGAATGGCCCTATCTGCTGGAGGTCCAGGCGAAGTTTGGTTTCGGCAACACCTTTATCAGATGGGTACAACTACATTATCTAAAGCCCCCTGCGAGATTGCGAATAAACACATCCGTGTCTGACCCTTTTCCCAGGAGGGGCACCAGACAGGGATGTCCCATGTAGCCGTTGCTGTTTGCATTGGCGATAGAACCTTTGGCGGCACTGATCAGGTCCAGTGGGGAGGTGTCCGGATTGGCCATTGGGGGTCTGAAGGAGAAAGTGTCTCTTTATGCATGATGACATGTTAATATACCTGTCGGACCCCCAGTCGTCTCTCCCAACCCTGCTGGAGTTCATCCGGAGGTTTGGTCACTTCTCTGGCTTTCGGGTCAACTAGGACAAGTCCCTCCTGTTCATGATTGACCGGACGCCACCGATAATGCTGCCTCCCTCTTGCCCACCACAAATAGTTAGCTCCTTCCGATACCTGGGAGTTATGGTGCAACTTCCAGTATCTTCCTACCTCAAAATTAATCTAGACCCCCTTATCAGACGATTGAAAACCACTCTTAAAACATGGACAACTCTCCCACTGACATTACTGGGTAGGATTAACATTTTTAAAATGATCTTTTTGCCTCGATTTCTGTATATTATGGGAAATTCACCAGTCTACATCAATAAGACCAAATTTCAGGAAATAGACTCGATAGTTACTTCCTTTCTCTGGAGGGGGGGAGCGGTCAGGATTGCCAAGACAACTTTACAATTACTGGTACTGGAGGGCGGGCTGGCTCTGCCCTGCCTCCAGACCTACTACATTGCCTCACAGCTGGCTCATGCACATTGGTGGTTTTACCCTGAAGCCAACAATGCAGCAACCGCCCTGGAGGCTGCTATACTTACCTCTTATGAGTCCCTGCAAAACCTGATTCATCGCATGTCCCTTAGAGGGCGAGAGAGCATAGCTGTCTTGGCAGTGACTCTACAGATCTTTAGGCTCACTAAACTACAGCCCTCCACTGACAGTAACACGTATTCCCTGAACACTCCACTATGGGGGAATCCGAATCTACCGGAATTTTTCCGCAGATCTGATGGGGGATTCCGGTTGAAACGAGGGGTGAAAACCATTATGAACTTGTTCTCGGGTAATTTGTTTCATCCTTTTAAGGACTTTCAAAGAGATTATAATTTACCCCGCATGGCCTACTTCCTCTATTTGCAGATATGCCATTCTGCGGCAACGCAGTTTGGTCTCCGCAATATAATTGTTCAACTGACCCCGCTGGAACGGCTACTGACTGACTCTTCTCACACCAAACTAATCCCTCTTGCATTCCACGACTAATAGGCTCCGCAAAGTGGCAGATAGTTGGAGAGCTGACATCCCTGAGTTGACGGAGGACATCTGGCAGGAGGTTCTTCCCCTTCAGGTCCCCTCGGTCCATTCCTCCCACGATAAGGTCATACAGACTAAACTGCTATACAGATCATACTTTGCGCCATGTTTACTGTTTAAGTTGAAAAAAATTACCTTCTGCAATATGTTCCCGATGCTGCTTGGCTGAAGGCACGTTCTTTCACCTGATGTGGGACTGTGCTCCGATCAAAACGTTTTGGTCGGAGGTCACAGCCTTCATTAGTCTCACACAAATACCCAACATATGTAATCCACTGAGATGTTTATTGGGCCACATTGACAATGATGGTATCTCTAAGAATATTCAAACCTTTTTGCGGATAGTATTGTTATATGCTAAGAAATCAATAACCTTCCATTGGAAGTCCCAATCTTCACCTACCGTCACCTTCTGGATTAATACCATTAACCATGCTGTTCTGCTTTACAAACTGACTTATGAGGCTAGAGGGTGTCCAAAAAATTTCTTAAAGATCTGGGGCTCTTGGGTTAATTCCGAGTGCACCATACCTTCTGCTCCTTAAATTCTGTTTGGAGCCCCTGCCCATTGAATGGTCTTAATTGGGTGAATAGATATGGGACTTTTGGATTGATATGTGTATATGACATGTGTACCAGCTATTAGATCTTTGGGCGATGTTCGCTCCATGTGTATGTATTTGTTGTCTGTTGTATGTTGTGTACGAAAAATAAATAAACAATTGACCTTTAAAAAAAAAAAAAAGTTGCAGTAGTCGAGGCGAAAGATGACCAGGGAGTGGATTAGAAGCTTTGTGGTGTCATCGGTTAGGAAGGGGCGTATCTTGGAGATCTTGCGGAGGTTGAGGTGGCAAGCTTTGGACAGCGATTGGATGTGGGACCGAAAGGATAGTTCAAAGTCCAGGACCTTGGCATGGGGGGATGAGTTGAGAGTTTAGCAGTTGATTTTGACATCAGGAGAAGAGGCACGTGGGGGAGGAAACATCATCAGCTCGGGTTTGAATAGGTTGAGTTTGTACTATTTTGTTTAAAGGACATCCGGGGGGAGTATATTTAGAGCTGAACTCCAGACAGATATAAAGGGCACAAATAATGCAGCTAGGTACTCATTAATAAATTAGTAAATGTTTTTTTAAATGAAACTAGTGTAAGTACCTACTTTTGATATGGCTTTAGCTTTCTGCTTCTTTTTTACAGCAGCACACAGACTGGGAAATAGAAGGGCAGATATGGAAGGTGTTCTGCATGCAACAACAATGCTGATAGACAGAGACAGCAGAGTGAGCAGAGAGATGACTTTATCAGAGATTGAGAGATTAATTTATCAGATTGCCCAGTCATTAGGTGGGGACAGAGAGAGAAGACCACTTATTTTCTTCTACCTTCGATAACTGAAAAAAAACGCGCATGCTCAGAATCAAGTATGAGACAGGAGCGCTCGTTCTGGTAAAACTAGCGTTCGTAATGGAGATAGCACATTCGTCACGCAGTCACGGACTGAAAAGCACGAGACTGAAAAGAGCGAATCGTCGCTCAACAAACTTTACTAACATGAAGGGTGGCGCCATTCGAACGGAACTTCCCCTTTATAGTGCCGTCGTACGTGTTGTACGTCACTGTGCTTTGCTTGATCGTTTTTTTTAAATGATCGTGTGTACGCAAGACAGGCTTGAGAGGAAACATGAAAAAAAAACAACGTGAAAAACGGCAAGAAAAAAAATGGCAAGAAAAACGATCGTGTGTATGGGGCATAAGTCTCTGAACTAGACTGATAGAAATAGTAATTCTTTGATGGGGAAAACAGCTCACTTATATATTTTTTTATCTTAGTATTTAGCTGTTTGCCTAGAGTCAAACTTTAATATAAATGAATGTAAAAATAAAATGCTTTTGATGTAACTGCTTGTCTAGTTGGACTGGATTTCTAGATTTAGCTGTACGAAATTTAAATTTGCATCTGGGACATATCTGAGACTCCATGGTTTTATATGCCCATGTGATCTGAACAGAAACAGTTGGTTACTTGGCACAAACTCTATTTAATGATACTATAGCATAGCACAAGGTACACTCTATTTCTCTTTAATCCAAATCCTTTCTAATATATCTTGCAGGCAAAAAAAATCTTTTTTAGTATTCTATGATAATTGCAAGGATGTTTTATAGGACAGGGACAAATTGCAGCTGTCATTTCTAATGTGTGCAGCACTGCATATTTTCTTAGTAATATTAAAGAAATTAGAATTGTAAATTGAGGATCCCAATTTAGCGAGGAATCAGTTATAGCATACACAAGTTCCCTGCTCTGTACTGCACTTCATCACCTTAAAAGTCCACCTGTTTTATAAAGTGTTCTGACAGTCCAGACCGCTGCGCAGGGGGGACCAGTCGAGCTATTCTAAAGAGCCGTAATTATTCACAGACTATTATTAGTCTCTGGCTGTTTAAGACCTATATTCTCACCAGCTCCTTTGGGTCAGTTAAATGGGTTAGCCTGACTTCTTATGATTCCTTTAACTCCAATGTTTACGTGACTTTGGTGAAGACGCCATTCCCAGGCAGCCTAATTGGAGAGAGCTTATTTATATTCATGAGTTATTTGGCAGATGTCACTGAACATCTTTGTGTGGATCCAGATTTTCAATTCAAATTGGATCAATGAATTTCAGAGCCGCTTCTGCTATGATAAATATAATTACACGGCAGTGATAAATTCCTCCAAAGCAAGATTGACTTTCTTCCAAAATGTGAACCGTCTGTGCATGTATGTAAGTCAGTGGCCTTTCCTATGTAATGCTTTGTTTCACTCGGATAAAGAAATACTTATTTACATAATCACATAGGTAAAAAAAAATGGGTTTTGTGCTTCTAGCCTTTAATATACAAGCATTTTATTAACCAGCTTACTGCTGGCACAAAGCAGATATGAATCCAAATTACTTTTATTTAGCAACAACCATATGTGAAATTAAAAGAACAAAGTTCCTTATGAGAATAAGGGACTGGGTTGTTGGGCTTGTGTCTGACATCATTCAACATTTTATGACAGAGACATTGGACCTGCAGTTGACCTCCTTCTGATCTTCCAAGTTGTATTTGACATGCTTTCAGTGGATTTTACAAATCTATAGACTTGTATGGGAAATTCAAAACCTTTTAGACATGGTGAAAAGCTCATCACAGGCCCTTAACCTCCCTGGCGGTATGATTCTGTGAGATTTTAGGTGCTGAAAGCGGTACAATTATTTTGCATGGAAATTTGGCGTTTAATATTGTAGGCCTGCAATTCTTAGGAATAACTCACTTAAATCTGTCCAAACCAGAGTCTAGTAGACATCCCGGGTATGATAAAGTTTGAAACACAAAATCATAAATTATAATATAATAAATAACTATAAATAATTATAACAAATAATAATATAATATTAATAAAAATTATTCAATAATGTAATCAAATCAAAAACACTGAAATTTGCTCAGTTGCAGAATTGTTGCTGTCATTAGATTTAGTGTTTGATGATGAATTTCCCCACAAATCGCTATCGCTCAATTCTGCAAGTGATTCTAATTTATTATCACTGTTTTCTAGCTGGTTCCAGGCAGAAAAAAAATGTATTTATAATATAAAAGTGCATGCAGTGCACTGGACAGACCACTAGGGACAAAGGGGATGTGTAATTTTTTTATACAGTACTGTAATCAGTAAGATTACAGTATACTGTATGTGTATTGTGTTTACTTTTCTGAATTTTGCGCCGATCTCCACCTCCGTGCGCCGCAACGTCGCAGGGAACGGAGCTCGGCACTCGGCAGTGTGAATCGAGCGAGGAGACAGCTCGCACACACAGTGGGGAGACATCGCAGGATCCAGGGAACAAGGTAAGTAACTCTCTCTGTATCCTGCGATGCAGCCCGAGTCAGGCTCGGGGTTACCGCTAATGGTACTGAAACCTTACCCCAAGTCAGACTCGGGAATACCGCCAGGGAGGTTAATACGATTTTTTTTTAATAAACAGCAACTTTTGTTTCCTAGCAGTGTTTAACTTTACCATTAGAAATAAAAAGTTCATTTGTATGGAATTGTAAATTTCCACCTTTAACCTAGGATCAAGAAAAGTGATGTGTGATATTCTCAAGATATTACTAATCCCTGTTTATTTTTTGCTTCTTTTTTTTTTTTAACTATGTCTCTATCACACTGTGATCTTATAAACGTCCATCCAAGAGCATGCACAATTGTAAAAATTGGTTAACCCAGCTGTCAATCTAGCTGGTGGCTATAGGAAACCTCTTGCTACTGAGAAACTTGTTACTGAGAATCTGCATAGATAGAGTGTTCTCCTGCAGTTGTAATTATGTTCAGAAGCATATAAGTAGGAGAGGCTTCAGTGAGACCCAGCAATGCATCAGAGCCATGGAAGTGTATTATGCAAGATTCTTAATTTCATCTCCTGCAGAACAGCAGGTAAAACATATAAGTGTATCAAACACATTATAATTTATTTATCATGGGTTTGGGTGCACTTTTATATAAGGGTGCTGAAAGACACTTGATTATTTCTTAATTCTGCAGACAAATGGGATAGCCAATGGTCTATTATTTCTAGATAGTTAAGAGTTATGTTGGGATGAAAGAGATCTTGTTCTTCTAGTTTTGGAAAGATGTTAAGAAGTTAATTATAATAATAGTTGTTCAGATCTTGGATCTTGACCAACCCAACTAAAAGGTAATGGAAGTGATCTGGCAGTTCAAGAAGAGACATTACTTCTTCAACTGAGTAATCCAGAAACTGAGATCTCTGTGAGTGATCCCAGAGGGTTTTGCTAATCACTGAATTATGAATTCCTTTTCGCACCATAATGCTCAGCATGGTTTTTCGTAAATTATGTTGGGTATCTCATTAAAAAATATTGGGCTGCAATGCACTTTAATGAAAAAAATGAATGTAGACTGCATTTCTTTGTAACACAGTGGGGTTTATTTACTAAAGGCAAATCCACTTTGCACTACAAGTGAACTGCAAGTGCACTTGGAAGTGCAGTCGCTGTAGATCCGAGGGGACCATGCAAGGAAACTAAAAAACAGCATTTTTGCCCGTACATGATTAGATGATAAAATCAGCAGAGCTTCCGCTCATTTCAGATCTTTCCCTCTGCACTTTAAAGTGAACTTGCAGTGCACTTTCTAGTGCAAAGTGGATTTGCCTTTAGTAAATAAACCCCACTGTTTTACAAAGACATGCAGTCTGCAATCATTTTTTTCCATTAAAGTGCATTGCAGCCCAATATGTTTTTATTTTTGTGCAGAGTGGATTTTCCTTTAGTAAATCAACCCCAGTGTACCATAATGCACATCATGTACATTTTAGCCTGGATACATTGTGGAGGTGTGTTGGGGTGCCATTATAAATTAATGGCACCACAGCACACCAATGATCCATAGTTTTACCACCATTACCCCAACATAATATTGTAAATGGGCCTTAATTGTTATAATTAAATAGACTCAATTGTCACCTTACACTCCCCCTTTACTCTCTAGAAAGAGTTTCATGATAGATGATCTACTACTTACCATAAAAACAACAGCATTTGATTCGCTAGAAAAGAAATACAATCATTTAGACAGAAAGATTGCATTATATCTGAGCTTTCCCTGCCCTAGGTACTGAATATTTTGTAATATCTGTTCCAGTAGTAGCGTATAAGCAAAGCCTGAGGAGTTACATATTTATCAAGAGTATTCCCATTGCATTTGGGAAGGATGGAACATTTCTTACATTTTTTTTTTCAGGTGGTCCCATGGCTCCCACTCCTTGTGTAAATAATTGGGAATTCAGATTTCCTTTGCAGTTCATATTGCAAAGTTGTTGATAACCAGGCCTTCATACTGATTCTTGCTGGTTTGCCTGATAATGAAATATTTATTCCTATAAAATACAATATGTGAAGCTAAGTGCAGAAGATTTTCTGAGCAACAGATAATTGCATCTTATGCAACATATGATAGTTTTTGTTATACTCATAAGTCACAGTGTGTAATTAAACTCTATGAAAGACATTTCTTGCTTTGTAATAGGCATTATTACAAAGGCACTATGTCATGGGAAATGAGGGATAAAAATAAAAGAAATGGTCCCAAAGTTTAATTCATTTGTTAAAGGGTCTCATTAATACATTGTCTCATTCTGTTGGGTGAACAGTCTGCTATATGAACCACTACAAAAAGGATATGCTACAGGGCTGTGTGTAGGCTTTTGCACTTAAGTTTAATTAAACTTTTATGCCGCCTTTCTTAGCCAGACAGATACATGTCTGAATGCAACTCCTTACATCCTACAAGTCATTCAAGTCAAAGAAAGCAATTACAAAGATATAGATCTATGATACTGTAATTAATAAGCAGGGATTTATTTTGTTGATAGTGACTGATTAGCTACTGCTGTGAGCAAATTATTCAACTCTGCTTTATTTGGTTGAAGATATAGGATACTACAATTTTAGAAAACATAATAGTCAGAACAAAAGTAAGCTAGGGGTTATACCATTAATAGATAAGGGAATAGGAGATAACAAAAATTTAAATTCAGAATAAAGTTTCAAGACCATATAGGCTTGTCCTCATGATAGCATACACTAGAGATACAGTATTGTCAGTCAACATACTCAATGGCTTTACATAATCTGAAAATCAGATGTGTATGGGACACAGTGTGCAGCAATTACCGTATTCTAATTTTCTTCTCTGAATATTGAAGGAAGTAAAATAAGAGTGCTTCAGTGTCACCTTACCTATTCAGAACAAAATGACCCCAGTGCATACCTTGCTAGCACAGCCTCGCCACTCCAGCCTCCATTGCAGCTGGCAGTAAAATCCCTAGTATCTCCTGGTGTTTGCTGCTAAGGGGAGCAGTGATGTCACTCTTCCTATTCATGAGACATTGCTTGGTCCTAGCGATTGGTTGCTAGAAACGAAGCACTGTCACATGGGAGGATGTCACATGCTACCCTATACCCTGAAGCCCAGAGTATTGTTGCCAGTTGTGGGAATGCAGAAGTACTGGCAAGGTGATTACCAGGGCTTTGGGGGTGTTAACAAAGACACTGACACTGAATGGCCACTTTAAAGCTAACCACATGTTACAGTCTGATTGTACAACCTCCTTTAGATCTACCAGCATCTATGTATGGTAAGCTTTACCCCTTGTACAGTATTAGAACATTTTCTAAATGAAAAACCTTCAATCATTGCTCAATTAATAATGTGTAATCATAAACTAGGTGTCACATTATGTTGTTCCATCACACTGAGTCAAATTAATAAGTCTACTAAACTGGGACAATTACGGTAGGTAATGGGAAAAGAGAATTACGGGTATTTGAGTCAACATTTTAAGTTGTCCAGAAAAACAACATAACCCAAGTGCAATTTTGGGGAAACAAATTGGAGATTTCCCACATTGCAGACACTGGCAGAAAGAATAATAAAATGGACTGGGGTCTTTTTGTTATTCTGACATTCCATGTACTGTATTGACTGTTCATTAGAGAACAAAATAAGTATTTTTGACCAGCTTACTTAATTTCATCCCCTTTCATCTCATTGGTAGTATAACATACAGCCAACAGAACATACATGGATTATTTGTATGTACCTGTGGATGGCATGACAAGCAGACTACATAATTAAGGCTGGGTTCACACTATCACCACATGTGGCTCACTTTTTGGCTGAATTCGGACCTGAAACAAACCAAAAGATGCAGAGGGCTCCTGTGCAAATTTGCATCGGAGCCGCAGTGGAAAAATGTGAACCGCCTCCATAGAGTCAGTCAAAACCGGAGTCGGTAAAAACCTCCTGATATTGCGAATAGTGTGAACCCAGCCTAAATGTTTTTAAAAGGGGTTTTGAGTGTGCATCTTTCTATTTTCTCATTCCCATACTCTAACCTCAGTGAAAGTTGATGTTTAGCAAGTACTCTGCCCTTTTCATATTGGCCAAGGAAGATAAAGAAGCAGACACATGGGGGTTGATTTTTTTCCAGGCACCAGGTTGTACAAATGTGATGCCTTTAATAGTACATTTTATTTAGCCAACGCAAAACTAAAACTAGAGAATGCTAAATCTGGTGCAGCTCTGCATGGTAGCCAATCAGCTTCTAACTTCAGCTTGTTCAATTAACTTTGACAAAAAAAACCTGGAAGCCGATTGGTTTCTATGCAGAGCTGCACCAGATTTTACACCCTCCAGTTTTAGTAAATAAACCTCATTCAGTCTATGTGTAAACCCTATGCTATATCTAATACCTGTCATTAATAGCCAATAATAGAATGAGCAGACTCTAGCACAAATATATACCGTACTACAAATATATCCTGAGGTCTGCTGTGTACCATCTTTATAAACTCGTGTTTTATATAGGTTAAGTGTTTTTTGTTTGCATATCATATTTGATTGCAAATCTACCTTTCATGCTTTGTGTGGATTTGTGTAATAAAACTAGGTCACTCAGACCTAGAGTGCTAGGGGTGAGAATATTCCTCTGGTGAGCAGTTCAGTGCCCTATTTTTTTGGACGACGACATTCAGTACAAGAGTTGTCTTCAGTGGCACTAAACGAATGCCACGGGCACTCTGTTGCTGAGAGATTCATGGCAACGGAGAGAGATCTAATGTGAATTCTGCACGCTAGCTTCATCAAGTATTTAACTCTATAAGCTGAACTATTTCTTGTCAAGAAAAACATCTTACGGTTTATAACTAAAAGTATTCTTAAAATGTATAGCTCTGGATTTAAAAGGGGTTAAATCTAAAGACATAAAGATATTTATCCAGATTGTGAAAACAGAATTGTGATATAAATCTGTTGCCCTGCATTTGGCTTAGCATTGGGTGAGACAGTAATTTAGTCAGACTGCTGTAACAGGTTGCTGTCAAGGACAATACAAGTTGGGGTTGATTTACTAAAGGTGTGGAGCATGTTCACTTTGCAAAGTAAATTTTCTCCTAGCTTGGTGAATAAAGTAAAGCTAAGTGAAAATTCACTTTGCAAAGAATACCTAATAATGTCCATGATTGGATAACTGAAGTCTGCCTTATTCACTAAGCTTAGGCAAAAAATCACTTTGTGTATAATTGACCAACACAGAGAGATTTGATTTCACATAAACATCGGAGAAAACCCACAATTGTGCTTTCAATATTAACCCTTAAACCACTACCCTTCTGTTGGCAGCACCTAGGCAAGTCAGACAGCTGCTTTCACACACAATGTAGAGGCCTGCTTCTCCCGAGGACCGACACTACTCTTATCAACAGTGCTCACATTCCCTGAGTGTCAGGCTGCAGAACAGCCAGATCACTGCATTGTGTGGGAGAGCAGTAATCTGACTCTCCAAGGTATTTTTTTATCTTTGCTACAGATGAAAGAAAAAAAAGTCAAAGATGAGCATATTTATTTCTGCATTACAGTAATAAATCAAGTGGGTTTAATTGGTCTTTAAATCAGTACAAAAAGTATACTATGCAAAAGAAAACTGTGCATATTTACCATTCCTGCTGCCCATGCCACCAAACACTGCTCAGATCTAGGGAAATTGTCCCTAGAAGTTTCCTGTAAACCAACACATATGATCTCCTTGGTCCCCTGCAGCTCTCATTGATTCCTTCTGTTGACCTCTATGTGATTACAGGAAACAGTAATGGCAAGAAGGCGAGAGGGAGGAACAAGTGAAAGTAGACACTCCAGGAAAGATATTGGTTTCTTAGCAGATATAAGGGGATCATTTATCAGGATTGGAGCTGTTCATGGGCAAGTGGTAAAGGTAAGAATCTTTTTTTTTGTATAGAGCAGGGGTCTCCAAACTTCGACCCTTTGCTTGCTTCTATCTGGCCCTTGGGGCACTATTTTCATCCACTAATACCAACAATGGGGCATAATTCCCCCCCCATTGACAGCAATGAAGGAGCAGAATTCCTCCCAATGACACAAAAAATGGGGCACAATTCCTCCCAATAACACTAACAATGTGGCCCAATCACACAAAAAATGAGGGGCTATTCCTCCCACGGACACCAAAGATGGGCACAATTCCTCCCACTGACACCAACAATGGGGCATTGTTTATTCCCATTTACGTTGAGACCTTATCTACTCCCAATGCCCACAGTCTGGCCCCTCTAAACCTGAAGGACAGTAAACTGACCCTTTATTTAGAAAGTTTGGAGACCCCTGGTATACAGGGAAGTAAACATAAGCCCAGACTATATACTTAAGTATTTACAAATTCTTAACAAGCAGTAAAATCACTTTTAAATTAGACCTCATTCTACTCTGTAGCTATAGGCAATGTGGTGAAATTTGTCTTCACAAGCGAGTCACAGAAATCTTAATTTTTTTTTTATTGTACCAGAATCTTAGCAGTTTGCCAGTGTTCTAATAAAAACACACATCAAGTGTTGCAAAGTTATTATAAACTAACTGAAACCTGACTTTAGAGTCCTTGTTGTTGTGATCTTTGAGAATGAACTACTTCACAGCAGTTAGAGAAGCTAAGGATGGCTTGTTTTAAAGCTGTTTTTTTTTTTATGTGAACAATTTTAATTGTATCTATAGCCAAAATATAAAATCATATAATTATTTCTGCATTGTATTTCCATTATTTGTAGCCTACTCCTGAATGATCTTGAAGTTTGTAAACTTACTTTGTAAAGGTCCCCACACGTTTACTTTCTTGAGTTCTGTGCCACATATTCACTATGCCCTGTAAGTAGTGTGACAGCAGGAAGGTAAAGTCACCTGGTTGCATCCAGGGGGGTAGATATATTTCGCCCAGATTCAGGCTTTACGCCGACTTATACAACTAGGTGGAGAGTTGTATAAGCCCAGCTGAGGCTAGTAGGCTCATGGATGACTCATACCTCTAGGGAGAGTGTGGGGCGTCGTGCAGACAGGGAGTTGATGAGACCAGCTGAAGCTTGACAGCTCATTTAGGCCTCTATAAGAACTCCCAGATTCATTAGGTGTTTGCTCATGCCTGGACCCAGACCTGTGTGGACTGTCTAGGGAGAGTGAACCCCTGTGCGGTGAGACAAAGCCTGTGTGGCTATTTGCTTGGACATTTAAAACCAGGGACTTAGGGACTAGGACAGCACTAGGCTGATCCCAGTTGTTAGTTAGGAAACCTGTATGTTTAGTCAGAGGTCAAGTTGACCAGGATTTATTTTGTTTATGTTTCTTTTGCTTTGCTGTGTTTTGTCACTGTAAATAGAAAATAAACCGCACCTTTTTGATTTTGAAAACCACAACCTCCGTTTGCTGGGCCTGTTTTTGTGTGGGGAGCCCATCTCGGGGGTCACACACACCCGCTGCCGAGCTAACCCCCTCACAGTTGGTGGAGAACCAGTGGCAGTTTTTTTTTAAGCCAGCATGGAGGAGATACTGAAGCAGCTGGCTCTAGCAAATGCCAATCAACAGCAGACAAATGCAGGTTTGCAAAAGAGCCTTGCAGCTCAACAACAGAACTTCGCAGCCCAGCAGCAAGCTCATCAACAGAGCCTTGCAGCCCAGCAGCAGACAAACGCAACTTTGCAACAGAGTCTGGAGGCTCAGCAACAAGCCCAGCAGCAATCTGAGGCCCGCTTCATAGACCTGTTGCAGAAGCAAGAGCAGAGACTACAACAACAGATGGAAGCAGCAATGCAGCAACGTCCGCAGACCAGTGAGGAAAGCCGTCCCACTAATACCGCGTCCTTTGGGGTGAGTCGTTTATTGACAAAAATGACTGGAGAGGATGATCCAGAGGTATTTTTGACCACATTTGAAAGGACCGCTGAAAGAGAAAAGTGGCCTGAGGAGCAGTGGGCTGGACTGGTGGCTCCTCTGTTAACTGGTGAATCGCAGAAAGCTTACTATGACCTAGAGCCTAACCAAGCAAAAGACTATGTGATGCTAAAAGCTGAAATATTGACAAGGCTGGGTGTCACCCAGGCTGTCCGGGCTCAGCGTGTGCATAACTGGACTTTCCAGCTTGGAAAACCCCCCCGGTCTCAAATGTATGATCTCATTCACCTGAGCAGAAAGTGGCTACAGCCAGAGACTTTGTCCGCACCAAAGATTGTGGAACGTGTTGTAATGGATCGGTTTTTGAGAGCTCTTCCTACTGCCATCCAAAAGTGGGTAAGCCATGGAGACCCAGAGACGGCCGATGGTCTTGTGGATCGTGTGGAGAAATACTTGGCTACAGAGAACCTGACGGCCTCTTCCAGAGACACTCGGACTTTCCACCCTAAGACCAGACCATCCCCAGGGGCGGATAAGAGGATTCCAAGGGGTGAGGGTGGAGAGAGTGAGAGGGTGGGAGCTCTACCCCAAGTTTGGTGAGAACAGCCTGGGAAATCAGCGGCTCAAGAGGCCGCAAGAAGGATCGTTTGCTACCGCTGCCGGCAAGCGGGACATATTGCAGCCAATTGCCCGGTTGTGGAGGAACCCATGCAGTGTGACTTTCTGACGGGCAGACGTCAGTCGCTGTGTGCGACAGTCGCATGCACTGCCATTCGAGGAACTGAGAAACATTTATGCAAAATGTGTGTTAATGGTAGAAATGTTGTGGTATTGCTGGATTCAGGTAGCCTTGTGACCCTGATAAAGGCTGAGTTAGTTAAAACAGAGGTCTCTGGGAATAGCAAGGTAGCTGTTATTTGTGTGCATGGGGACACCCGAGAGTATCCAGTGACTACAGTGTGTTTCGAGACCCCCAAAGGTACCCTCTCTCATCCAGTGGGCTTAGTATCTCAGTTACCGCATGACGCCATTGTGGGAAGGGATTTTCCGAAGTTCTGGGAACTGTGGGATGATCCTGAGCCCCCCACTGGTGCCCCTATGTACCAGGAATGTGATAGCCAGAACTCCCCTGAGAGTGGTGAGGACTCTCCGGAATTTCCCTTATCAGTATTGG
This sequence comes from Rana muscosa, assembly GCA_029206835.1. Lineage (NCBI taxonomy): Eukaryota > Metazoa > Chordata > Amphibia > Anura > Ranidae > Rana > Rana muscosa. The sequence continues at coordinate 432,221,962 of CM055117.1, forward strand.
CAGGGGAGACTCAAGAAACTGGAGAGGAGCCCACCTCCTCAGACGAAAACCTACCGTCTGTGGAGTTTTCTGATCTTGAGGTTCACAGGGAAAACTTTGCCACAGAACAGTTGAAAGACCCCGCCCTAATAAAGGCACGGGAAAACGTAGTGAAAATAGATGGCGAGTTAGTGAACCCAGATAATACCTGCACTTACCCATACTTCAGCGTAGAGAAGGACCTACTGTATCGGGTGGCAAAAAGGGCAGAAGAAACCGTTGAGCAGCTTGTGGTGCCCAAACCTTACAGGAAGTTGGTGTTGGAGTTGGCCCATGGGCACATTCTTGGAGGTCATCTGGGGACAGAGAAAACCCGAGAGAGGGTATTACAGAGATTCTATTGGCCGGGGGATGATGAAGGACATAGAAAATTATTGTTCCTCCTGCCCTGTGTGTCAGAGGTCGGCCCCGATGCCACATTTCCGTAGCCCGCTGGTCCCTCTACCCATCATTGAGGTCCCGTTTGAGAGGATCGCCATGGATTTGGTAGGTCCTATAATCAAGTCCGCTAGGGGGCACCAGTACATATTAGTTATAATGGACTATGCCACCCGTTATCCAGAAGCGATCCCTCTCCGAAATACCTCGGCCAAAACCATAGCCAAAGAGCTATCTCTTGTGTTTAGCCGGGTGGGTATTTGTAAAGAACTGCTTACGGACCAAGGTACACCCTTTATGTCCCGGGTTATGAAGGAGCTGTGTAAATTGTTCAAAGTGACGCAATTACGTACATCTGTGTATCACCCCCAAACCGATGGGCTGGTTGAAAGGTTCAACAAAACCCTAAAACAAATGTTGAAGAAAGTGGTGGATAGAGATGGAAAGGATTGGGACTGTCTACTTCCTTATCTGATGTTTGCTATTAGGGAGGTGCCCCAATCCTCTACGGGATTCTCCCCCTTTGAGTTACTGTATGGGAGACACCCAAGAGGGCTGTTGGATATTGCCAAGGAAACTTGGGAAAGTGAGAGTTCTCCCCACAGGAGTGTGATTGAGCATGTCGCCCTGATGCAAGACCGAATTGCACAGGTAATGCCCATCGTGAAGGAACATTTGGCCCAAGCGCAGTTAGCACAGCAGAGAGTGTACAACCGTGGAGCCAAGACCCGTACCTTTTCCCCGGGGGATAGGATACTGGTACTTGTCCCTACGGTTGAGAGTAAATTCCTTGCCAAATGGCAAGGCCCCTACGAGATAATGGAAAAAGTGAGCGAAGTGAATTACAAGGTCAGACAACCAGGAAGGCGAAAGCCCGAACAGATCTATCACGTTAATCTGTTGAAAGCCTGGAGGGATAGAGAGTCCCTAGTCGCAGACACTTGGTCACCAGCTCAAACTGGTTGCGTGATTCCTGAGGTTGGAATAGCAGCCACCTTGTCACAACCCCAACAACAGGAGGTTAAGGAGTTTGTGCTTCGCAACAAGGAGGTATTCTCTGAGCTGCCGGGACAAACATCTGGGGTAGAGCATGACATCATTACCCCGCCCGGTGAAAGGGTGAAGTTAAAACCCTATCGGATCCCAGAGGCCCGACGGGAGGCAATACGGGAGGAAGTACAGAAAATGCTGAACTTAGGGGTGATAGAGGAGTCCCAAAGTGATTGGTCTAGTCCCATTGTGTTGGTGCCTAAACCGGATGGGAGCTGGCGATTTTGTAACGATTTTCGTCAGTTGAACAAAGTTACAAAATTTGACACCTACCCCATGCCACGTATAGATGAGTTGATCGACCGGCTGGGAACAGCCCGATACATGACGACTCTTGACCTCACAAAAGGGTATTGGCAAATCCCCCTGGCCAAGTCGGCCAAAGAGAAAACCGCATTTGTAACCCCAGACGGGGCGTTCCAATATAAAAGAATGCCGTTCGGGTTACAGAATGCGCCGGCCACATTCCAGCGGAAAATGGACCAGATGCTGAGGCCCCATCGGAAGTATGCTGCGGCTTACCTGGATGACATAATTGTCCATAGCACAGATTGGGCCTCACATCTGCCAAAAGTGCAAGCAGTCCTGGACTCTGTTCGGGAAGCGGGGTTTACGGCTAACCCCAAGAAGTGTACCATTGGGCAGGAGGAGGCCAAATATCTTGGGTACACCATTGGGAGGGGAGTAATAAAACCCCAACTCAACAAAGTCGAGGCCATCCAGAGTTGGCCACGTCCCAACAGCAAGAAGCAGGTACGAGCCTTTCTGGGAATCGCTGGGTATTATCGGCGATTCATTCCCCACTTTGCTTCTAAGGCTGTGCCCCTAACCAACCTGACGAAGGGGAAAGGGTCGGTCATGATTAAATGGACCCCCGAGGCTGAGGCAGCATTCCAATTCTTGAAACAAGCCTTATGTAGCCAGCCAGTGTTGTACTCACCCGACTTCTCTAAAGACTTTGTCGTACAAAGTGATGCGTCAGATGTGGGGTTAGGAGCAGTATTGTCCCAGGTCTGGAACGGGGAAGAGCACCCAGTCATTTACCTCAGCAGGAAGTTGAAGTCCCATGAGGTAAATTACGCCACCGTTGAAAAGGAGTGTTTAGCGGTGAAGTGGGCTCTAGATTCCCTTCGGTACTACCTGCTAGGTAGGCACTTTGACATGGTTACGGATCACGCTCCGTTAAAGTGGATGGCTCAAAACAAGGAAACAAATAGAAGAGTGAATAGGTGGTTCCTGGCCCTCCAGGAATTCAACTTCACAGTAAAGCATCGCCCTGGCGTTCAAATGGGGAATGTGGATGCTTTGTCTCGAGTACATGAATGCCTGATTGCTGGTGTTCCAACCCCGAGGTTAAAACAAGAGGGGGGGGTATGTGACAGCAGGAAGGTAAAGTCACCTGGTTGCATCCAGGGGGGTAGATATATTTCGCCCAGATTCAGGCTTTACGCCGACTTATACAACTAGGTGGAGAGTTGTATAAGCCCAGCTGAGGCTAGTAGGCTCATGGATGACTCATACCTCTAGGGAGAGTGTGGGGCGTCGTGCAGACAGGGAGTTGATGAGACCAGCTGAAGCTTGTCAGCTCATTTAGGCCTCTATAAGAACTCCCAGATTCATTAGGTGTTTGCTCATGCCTGGACCCAGACCTGTGTGGACTGTCTAGGGAGAGTGAACCCCTGTGCGGTGAGACAAAGCCTGTGTGGCTATTTGCTTGGACATTTAAAACCAGGGACTTAGGGACTAGGACAGCACTAGGCTGATCCCAGTTGTTAGTTAGGAAACCTGTATGTTTAGTCAGAGGTCAAGTTGACCAGGATTTATTTTGTTTATGTTTCTTTTGCTTTGCTGTGTTTTGTCACTGTAAATAGAAAATAAACCGCACCTTTTTGATTTTGAAAACCACAACCTCCGTTTGCTGGGCCTGTTTTTGTGTGGGGAGCCCATCTCGGGGGTCACACACACCCGCTGCCGAGCTAACCCCCTCACAGTAGGCACTGCTGTGTCACAGAATTCACAGAGCCTGCTTTCTTAACTACAGAGGTGCTCAAATGAGGAATTCAAGGAGGTGGAGTCAGTGCAGGAATTACTGCCTGTGGGCAGCAAGGTACCATGGGATACATAGTCCTTAGAAATTGAAGAAGGAAGTTGTGGAAAGAGACAACCATCAGACAGGACATGCTCACAACATGAAAGGAGTAAGCTTTAAGAAATGGCAAATATAAATATTGTTTGTATTGGTGTTACAATGCTGATGTTATAAAAAGAAAGTGTATGCTGTGACTATAGGTCTCCTTTAACCACTTGCTATCCGGGGCAATTGTTTTATGTTACACATGTTAAAATTAATATTTTTCCAAGAACATTTTTTAGAACTCCCATACATTATAATTTTTCTGAAAGCAGAGGCCATGGAGAACAGAATGGCTGCTAACAGTTTTTGCATTACATGATATTTACACAGCTGTTTATCAAAAGAGAGTTTTTATGAAAAAAATATACTAAAGTGAATTATAGTGTACACAAACACAATATGATACCCATTTTTTTGGTAAAATATAAAAGATGATGTTGCATCGAGTAAATAAATACCAAACATGTCAAGATCGGTGAAATGGTGACAAACTATGGTACTTAAAATTTTAAAAGCCTTTTTTTGAGTGAATCATAAAATGATGGCCTTATAATTATTGCTTTCATTCTGATGTTTACAGTGATACCACTTTTTTTTTTTTTACACTTAAAAATAAATAAATAAAAAAAAATTATGAACTTTATTACTATCACAAAGGCGCTAACAAGCTCCCTATGTGATAGCATTGGGCAGGTTACAGTTACTCTTTATGGGAACATCAGGGGTATATTAGTCAAATCATGCTTGATTAGCTGCTTCCTTGGTTGTAACAGCCAGGGAATAGGAGCTCTGAAACTGTAAGTGATGAAATCAACATTGCTTCCCGGTTTTATAAGTTACAGAGGCGAGCAGGGAACAGATGTTCCTCGATTTTCTCTGTAACTCGCTCTCCTGGCCAATTACTACATAGGTTCTGGGCTCCCCAGAGGTACTCAAGAGCCATTGCAGGTGGAGGGGGGAAGGGGAGGCCTTTCTCACTACAGTAAAAACTATTGGGTGGTAGTAGATATAAAACAACTGGGGGGATCTATATACAGGCAGCTGTATACATTTTATTGGATGAGGACATGGCTCATAATGGTGTATGAATTGGTAAGCTGCAACATAATACCGCTTCACAAAAATATTTTAAAATTACAGCTTATCATTTTTATATACTGTTTTCTGAAGCAAAATACTCAGTAGTTCTTTGTTCATGAGTGGGTTAGGCTGCTGTGTTTGCCTGAATTAACCCTGTCTGTACTGTGCAGGCAGATCTTCATCTTCAAGCGTAACTAGATTTGAACACTGTCCTCACAAAGGGTTAAAGGTGTTGAGGCTGGACTTCTTTAATTGTATGTTAATGAGGACAGACTTGGGACAGGCTCACTCTAAGTTAGTTTTTTTTGGTATACTGTGAGAATGGGAACACATATTAAACATATAGTGGGATTTTCTCAAATCTCCCTTCAAAAGTGGAAATAGCTGTAAAAATGCTGAATACCAATGAGACAGACATTGTCTGCCGTAGAGCTTTAAAGCATGTCTTTTAGGTCAATTGGATTTCAAACATGCAAACAATACTTATTTTTTTTCTAAAACAACGGATATAAGAGCTACCTTATTTGTGATCACAGTGTAAGTCATCAGTACGTAAATAAAATATCCACAGTTGATAATATTCAGAAAGCTTTTCTTTAATTCAGGGCAGGTCTTTGTGTAAGTTGGAAGATGCATTATAATCCCCCACCGCAGCAGTGGCTGCAAATGTATTTGACAATTGCATGCTGTTAACACCATTCTGGAATGAAACAGCATCTGTCTCTAACATTAATCATAAAACATTGCTTTTACCCACAGCAGACTATGAAAACAAAATTCAGAAAAGTCATCTTCGGCAAGGCCCATCTTATTCTGTAATGCAAGGCATAATTACTTTAATAAATAGGATTTTTGGGACTCCTGCCTGTTGCCATAATGCAAAATTTAATCTGCAGCTGAGATGGGTTGAGGTACAGATGCAGTTTGTTAATGAAATAGATCCCTAGCATATGGCAAAACATCCCCATAGCAAATGGCACAGAATACACAGACCTGCTATTAATTGTGTTGGCATCCAGAGGAAATCCTCGACCTACACGTTTAAAGTAAACGTAAATAGTCCCAGAAGTGGAAGAGAGGAGGAATGCACAGCTTCGCTCATAACAGATTTCCACTTGATGGCAAGTGCTGCACAGTTTTATTGGTTTATGAATATGACAATCAGTTGCTATGTTTTCTTACCGTATATACTCGAGTATAAGCCGACCCAAATATAAGCCGAGGCACCTCATTTTACCACAAGAAAAAAGTGGGAAAAAGTATTGACTCGAGTATAAGCCTAGGGTGTCCATCTGCATGCCTCACTGTGCCTCACTTTGCCTTACTGTGTCCATCTGCATTCCTCACTGTGTCCATGCCTCACTGTGCCCATGCCTCACTGTGTCCATGCCTCACTGTGCCCATGCCTCACTGTGCCCATGCCTCACTGTGTCCATGACTAGACTGACGTTTAACATAGTAGTCTATGGAAGGGGTGCCTGGATTTAAAAAATCGGTGCTTCCCGGCCATAGGTCCCCCAGACAACAAACTTTGTACACTTGTAGAGGGGAAATGGGGCTACATGTGTGCCAAGTTCCGGGTCCAGGGGACCTAAGACCGGCCAGTACCAGGTCCCCAAAGTCATCTGAGAAATTACCATTTAACATGGGAGTCTATGGAAGGGGTGCCCGGGTTTTGAAAAATCGGTTCTCCCCGGCCAAAGGTCCCCCGGACAACAAACTTTGCACACTTGTAGAGGAAGAGTGGGGCTACATGTGCGCCAGTACTGGATCCACAAAGTCCGGGAGATCAGGCGCAAAAAGTTGACTCGATTATAAGCCGAAGGGGCATTTTCAGCACAAAGAAATGTCCTGAAAAACTCGCCTTAGACTCGAGTATATACAGTATATTTGTTATCTCATAACTTTAAATTGTATTGAATATGGATGCGGTCATCTTTCATTTTTTGATGGATCATTTTATGCCATGCATTGCAAGAACAGTCAGACTTTTTACCAACGTTCATTTTAGAAAAAAAAGGTTAACTATATTGAGAACTACACAGCAAAATGATTAGTGGATCTAGCGATACAAGCTACTGAATTTATATGAAAATCCCCACTTAATTTGAAAGTCAGGCTTGGCCTTGCCCCTTCCACCTACCAAGTTTCTTTATTGTCCAGCAAGTGGTTGGCCCTCTCCCCCAATTGGTCCCCCCCTTTAAAGCGGAGGTTCCGCGGTCCCTCGTTTTTTTTTTTTCTAGGTGCATGTAATGGGGTTACAGATAACATGTTAGTACTCACTTGTCCTGCAATTAGAGACATACCCCGTCTATTTCCGTTCTAAATAATAACTTTCATAAATAGATCTTGTTCTTTGCCATTTTGCTTGTGGGCACTGTGAAGCCCACAAGCAGAGACTTCTGGGATGCGGTGAATGCATCCCAACATTCACCGCTGTATCATCAGTGTTGACGGCGAGCAGTTCCAGGTTGCCATGACAACGGTGTCGTTATTCAAAGTACACGCCCCGTTGTGACTGGCTTCACAACAATGCAAACATCAGCGATGGCTCCCAGGAGACATAGCGAACACCTCCCAGAAATCAACGGGGCTCCGAGGAAAGAAAGATACGCCCACTCCCGCGGGAGGAATACCCAGAAGTCCACATTAAAACGACTGATTCATGGTAAGTACAACCGCAAGAAAAAAAATCAATAGGCATATGTATGTGTATCTGCTAGCAAGATCACTATAAGATAATGTCAGTATTTAGGGTGAACCTCCGCTTTATTAAGCTGCAAAGGCAGCGGGTGAGAGTATATTCATGCCACTGCAATGATTCTTTGCAGTCCAATACAATGCAGGTCAATGTATGGCTACCCGTTTCCTTGCCAGGTGGTTGTTTTTGACCTGGATAAGCACATTTTTCTTTCACACCAAAAGAAAAACAGCCTACAAATTGTAATTCTTTATTGTGATGTAAAGGTCTCATTAAAAATTATAATTTTCTCAAATGTGTTAGTGCTTTAAAATAAAATATCACAGAGCACAACATTTCAGTTTCGCATTTGTTAGTGAGTAAATGAGAGACCTGGACATGGGCCTAAATAGAATGGGAAAGGAAAAGGGAGAGCCGTTTAGGCCCTCCTTTCCTCATGGGGTCATGGCAGCAACAGGAATATAAGATTTAAAGGGCCAGAGAGATAATTGGTTAAGCAAGGTCAGGTGACAGTAAGGGTTGGAGAGGTCAGTGGGTTATTTAAGGTCAGTTTGCGGTGAAGGTTCTGGAAGGATAGCAGCTTAAGTAGGGATTGTTCAGTTAGGTCAGGTGGTTTCGAGGTTTCTAGAAGGTTGAAAGGGCAAATATGGATTGGTCAGTAATAATCAGATGACCTTTAGGAAAGTTCTGGAAGCCTATCCTAGCCTATATAAGGGTTTGGGTCAGCTTGGGGCAGTGCCAGCTACCCGTCGGATACAGCAGGAGAGCTCCCTGCCCTACTCCCCCTCCCATCGCGGCCGGTTCATGTGGTGGCTCACTCTAGTGAATTTCTAGAGGGGAGATTTAAGATAAGGTTGTTATTATAAATGCTGGATCAGCTCGAGTCTCAGTGACTGGGCTGAATATGGTTATTGAGAATTTATTTGATTGAGATTTGAAGTTATAAAATAAAGTTTGGTGTGTTATTAATGGATTTAAAAAAAAACAATGAATCAGGCCGTAGCCAATATTATATCCCAAAAAAATAATAATATATATATTAAGGATTTATCTGGATATGTGTGATATTTAATAAATAATTATTATAAGTATTCTTGCCTGTGGGTTTTTATTTCTCTATGCATGTTTGTATTTTAATGGTGCATGTGATCCCATACTGTAAGCATGCTGGCCTATTTTAATTAGACAGAAAGCATGTGTTAACTATGCAGGCCAATCAGATTTTACCTTTCCGACTGATCAGTTTCTAAAGGTTGCTGCTCTTTATATACTGTGTGTTTACTGTATATACTCGAATATAAGCCGAGTTTTTCAGCAAATTTTTTTTGTGCTGAAAATGCCCCCCTCGGCTTATACTCGAGTCACCTTTTTGCGCCTGATCTCCCGGACTTTGGGGACCCGGTACCAGCCGGCCATAGGTCCTCTGGACCCCAAACTTGGCACACATGTAGCTCCACTCTTCCTCTAGAGGTGTACGGCCGGGGAGCACCGATTTTTCAAAGCCGAGCACCCCTTCCATAGACTCCCATGTTATACTCAAGTCACCTTTTTGCGCCTGATCTCCCGGACTCGAGCTTATACTCGAGTCACCTTTTTGCGCCTGATCTCCCGGACTTTGGGGAGCCGGTACCAGCCGACCGTAGGTCCTCTGGACCCCAAACTTGGCACACTTGTAGCTCCACTCTTCCTCTACAGGTGTACGGCTGGGGAGCACCGATTATTCAAAGCCGAGCACCCCTTCCATAGACTCCCATGTTAAACGGTAATTTCTCTGGTGATTTTGGGGACCCGGTACCGGACGGTCGTAGGTCCCCTGGACCCGAAACTTGGCACACATATAGCCCCATTTATCTTCTACAAGTGTGCAAAGTTTTTTGTCTGGAGGACCTATGGCCGGGGAGCACCGATTTTTCAAAACCAGGCACCCCTTCCATAGACTCCCATGTTAAACGTCAGTCTAGTCATGGACACAGTGAGGCATGGGCACAGTGAGGCATGGGCACAGTGAGGCATGAACACAGTGAGGCCTGCACATGGACACAGTGAGGCAAAGTGAGGCACAGTGAGGCATGCAGATGAACACCCTAGGCTTATACCAGTTTTTTGTGGTAAAATTAGGTGCCTCGGCTTATATTTGGGTTGGCTTATACTCGAGTATATACGGTAATTCCAAAAAAAGTATCTAACGGATTACATGCATTGAAATAATTATACTCTGTAATGACAAAATATCTTTCTAGTAAAGAAAACAACAGTTGGTGCTTGGGAACTTGCAGGCTTTAGGCCTGGATTTTTCCCTGCATTACTGGCTCTCCAGCTTTCCGCTGCAAACCTCCGGCCTGTTTATATTCCTAAACATAATGTGACATTACTCATGTGCATCACACTGCGCCATCTGCTGATGCATGTGTCCATCGCTGTTTAGACTAGAGGAAGGCTGGTATGTGGTGGACCTAGCAATGAACCAGGGGGTGCATGGGTAAGGAAAAACAAGGATGATGGGAGTGGAGTGGGCCTAGAGTTCACTGCGGACAGACTCTGTGGCAAAGCAGTTGTGTGTGAGTGTTACTCTAACAGACTGCTATTTGGAAAATAATTTGAGGGGTGGAGTTGGTGGGAGCTGAACTGACTCTGCTGGCTGTTGCAGGGCCAGGGGGTGTGTGAGTGACTGGAGGCTGCAGTGCCTGCAGTTGGTGTTGGTGGTTTATTACTTTAGTGCCTGCCTGTTACTAAAGGCTAGAAAATGTTTTGCTGTTGAACTGGGTGGGGCTGGTGGGTTTTGAAGAAAGAAAACATGGGAGCAAAGCATTTTTGTTGGCAGCACAGCACAGGTGGAACACTTACCAACAGGACAACATGGACATAACAGCATTTCTTCCACAGGTGAAAATTAATGGGGGGGGCACACAGGTGGACATGGCATATTTTTAATGGCACTGCATGTGACTGAGGCTATATTGTTTTGAATAAATATTTTTGAGAGCAGGGGGGCTTGCCTAACATGGGGAGAAGGTTGCTGCTGTGCAGGACAGAACAGGGAATAGTTTCTGCAGGCACTGAAAGGAGAGGAAAGAGAAAAGGCCAATATAGGACTAAAAGGGAAGGTGTGATGCTGTGTTGATAACAGAGTGAGTGTCTGGAAGAGAAGTAAATCTGCTGCTGCTAACTGATCAATAACTTTTCTCATATCATATCATCGTCAATGATGACCTCAGGACAATGAGCAGAGAAATAAGTCTGCTCCTTGTGCTGAGGTCTTTCATTTGCATCTACAGTTACTCCTACAGTCATCCAAGTTACCTGTGTCTCCTCCTGGAAGCTAACTTGTGCTGTCTAAGGGACCATTGCTGCACTCTGTACCCACATTCAAGCCCACATACTGGTTGTCTCCTGCAAGAGTCTGCCCATTGACCATTTACCTTGCATCTATTGAAAAAAAAAGGTGCACGGAACTGCATCTGGTGTGAACTAGCACTGAAAGCAATGCTGTCCATATTGAAAAACTTTGCCTTTGCTAGTTTGTTCTTTTAAAACTCTTCTGTTCTGCAAATGCTATCTTTCATTTTGTGGATATTTTTTCAAGATATTTAAAATTCCTAGTAGAAATTGTGTGTGTTTATTTGTAGACAATGCGAGTATTAATATTGGGAGACTTAGTGGCCTACAGAATTTGGTTAGCAACCACAGCAAGAACGTCCAGGACTGCTTATGTTATTTTCTTCACGTAAGCATCAAAAAATAACATTCTATGTTGTGCCTGCAGGCCATACTGTAACTCTAGTTTTCAATTATACTTCTAAAAGTAATAAATAATGGAACAGTTGAATAGTTTTTCTGTACATTCTACACCACAGAAAACTGCATTTTGGACCAGATGCTTGCATCAAATCATAAGTGGATTTACAGAGTGGAATAAATCCACAAGTAAGATGGGTGAAAGAATTAATGTGTGACCCCATAACAGAACTTTACTTTTAAGTGACACACTACTGTTCTATGTGCATCTGAACACTTTTTTTGCAAAAAAATAAATACAAAATTCTTCACATGTCCTGTTATTTCAGAATTTTTCAAAAAGCTACTTAGCAGGTTTCAATGGTCAATAGCCTAATGCAGGGATCCTTAAACTACGGCCCTCCAGCTGTTGCGAAACTATGCGTCCCATGAGGCATTGTAAAACTCTGACATTCACAGACATGACTGGGCATGATGGGATTTGTAGTTTCTGAACAACTAGAGGGCAATATTTTGAAGACCCCTGTGGCCTAATGTATTCAACACCAAATTAAACAACTTGCATACTTTTTGGTTGAAGACAATTTGTCAATTCACAACAAAATAACTCTTAAATAGATTGGGATTCCTTCTTTAAAGATGTAACAAGCTTCTATTTGACATGCGGCTGCTATTTTCCGAAAAAAATGCCATTACATAATTCAGTTTTTAGTTTTACGACTCCTATAATTGTTCCAAAGCACCTATAGTTGTGCAGCAAAAATCCTACTGCCATTATAAATGCTTTCCTTATGGTTATCTCCTCAGACGAAGTTCATACATTAATGGAAGATTTTTATCTCCTCAGAAGGAGTCCAAAACATCAGAAGTCAATGAATTAGAAGAGTCTGCTGATTTTGAAACAATGTTGTTCTACATTTCAAAAATAATGTCAGCTGTTATAAGAACTTTATGCTTTTCTCTGGCGACTTCTGAAATAACTTTCAGTCTTTTCAAACAGCAATTCTGCCACTAAGCAGACCTTCACTCAAAAGAGAAAGTGCAGGTTATTCAACTACCTATGTGATCTTGCGCATGCGCAGTGGGGTGCTGGATGTGACTCTTCTGGAAGTCACAGTCAATTCCCATATCCAAATTGCAGACCATTGGACCCCCAGTGGTAAGAAGAACTAGCTGCGGGAAGACCCTGCAACCCAGTCACTGGTAAGTACCTTAGCTTTAAAAGTCAGCAGCATAGGTGTGCGCAGCCTATTGCATTAGGGTGTGCACCCCAAATGTTTTAAAACATAAACGGTGTCAGTAGAGCAGTGGTTGTGGTCAGTAGGGCCGTGGACAGTGTCGGTAGCTTTTTATTTTTATTATTTTAATCTTTTTATTTTTTACAATTTTATTTGGGAGCCCCGTTCAGGGGCATTGGTGCAATATCAGCAGGGGGAATCTGCACCTCAAGCTGTGATTAGGGTGTGCCCAGGCACATCCGGCACACCCCTTGCGCATGCCTATGGTCAGCAGCTAATGCAATGTATTGTGTTTTCTTTTACTAATGTCTTCATTCATCTATGGCCACAGATTTTACTTCAATAAACAATTAAAACATGACAGCATTGCATTGATATCTTGTGGGACTGTGTTTATGGGACGCTAAACTACACTGATCTAAATGTATTTTGTGTCGCTGTCACATATGACTTTGTTACCATTGCCAACACAATTGTTAATGTGTTAGCTCCTACACTCAACTCACTAGCAGCCTATGTCTCCTACCATCCTTCTGGCCACCAGAGAGGTGAGTGTAAAGCCTCTCTTTTTTTTTTTCAACCATCGGGTTGATCACAAAAAAATTAGCCGATTCCCCCATCCACACATTTGATGTGAACGGGGGAATCCTTCCCACTGAGCTATTGTATTCCGACAGCGGAGAAATGTCCCCACTATCAGAATACAATGATCAGTGTTGCTGGTCATAGTTGACTGTTCGGCAAAAGTCCAACAGGCTGGTTGTACACAGGTAGATTGACATGTACTTGTGTCCAACCAGCCTGCCCATACATGGTTTGAAATTGGGTCTGATCCCTGCTGGATTGTCCGAAGTCAGATGCATGTATGGTCAGCTTCAGACATCATCTGTTTTAGTGACTTTCAGCAGGATTGTGTGTTAAACAGGCAGGGTTCCTTTGAAGTGAGGTAATCCTAAGCCTAAATGTGTCCTTTTTGTTTCTTCCAAATTCACAAGGGAAATTATTATCTTGATGTTGATTTGCAATAGCGTGACATTTAGGTTGTTTTATTACTTTAATGTGCTTCAGTTGATGGGTCATGTCATTTGTCAATTGCTGATTTTATAAGCACCTTTGAGATGACGAGTGACACACTTTTGAGCAACAATTCCTGTGGAAGTTGCAAGGCATAGATACAGGTATATGGGACCTTAAAGGGGTTGTAAAGGTTCGTTTTTTTTTTTTCTAAATAGGTTCCTTTAAGCTAGTGCATTGTTGGTTCACTTACCTTTTCCTTTGATTTCCCTTCTAAATGTTTTTTTTTTCTTTGTCTGAATTTCTCACTTCCTGTTTCTCCTCACTAAACTTCACACCATCATCCGAGCGGTGTTTAGTCAGCCAGAACAGCTTACTGAACAGCTTACTGAGGAGGAACAGGAAGTGAGAAATTCACACAATGAAAACAAAGAAAAAAAATATTTAGAAGGGAAATCAAAGGAAAAGGTAAGTGAACCAACAATGCACTAGCTTAAAGGAACCTATTTAGAAAATAAAAAACGAACATTTACAACCCCTTTAACATACAAAGTTAATGGATCCTGTTACAGTGCTACATACTGTTGGCATGCTGTAAAATCTTTATTTTTCAAGTTTCATACCTATTTCTATTTTTGTTATGCATCGGGTGGGTCATCATTTGTCACTTCAAAAATTACCGTTCTTTGAAAGCAGTTTATTACAATATTGCTTAGCCAGTGCTTGCTTCACATCACAATAGGGTGTGACACACTTTGAAACAACAGTAATGGTTATGTTACTCAGTTTGTGTTGATAATGATGATAATTAGTAAAGGCTTCTGTGGGTAATTTCCTTTGTCGACAGTTACTTTGTTTAGACTATGCAGTGTGGAAGGCCTTCAAAGAAGTCTATGACAAAGCTCGCTCACAGCACCTGCAGCTTTTGAGAGGCTTTTATTCAGCTTTAACTTCACTTTGATTTGGAGGTATTGCAGGTATGAGATATCAACACACACAAAGGGCATCTGCTAAGCTTCATTAAAGCTTCGAAAAAGCACTACCAAAGCATCATTGAAGTTCTGCTGAAGCATCATCGATGCACCACAGAAGCATCACAAAAGCATTGCAGAAGCATCAAAAACACATAAAAACAAGAATGTTGAAGCAGTAGGCGCTTTTATGTGTGTTGAAGTCAAAGCAAGTGTAAATGAGCTCAAAGTTAAATTTTTAAATAAAAATAATTGCACAGAAAGCACTCTTGCTTTTCTGGCAGCCCCCCACTGGTGCTGTCACCTTCTCCAGGTGCCTCCTTAGCAAGGTGCTATAGAGTCATCCATGCATGTGTAACCCAAGCTAGGCTGTGTGCATCCATAGACACACACAGTGCTAGTAAGCCATGCCCCCACTCCCTCCTCACAGGTGTGGGACTGATATTAGCATGCGCTTATGGCTCCTGCTTCCCCACAGTGTTTCCTTTTTGAAACCAAGAAGTAAGGGGAGCAGTACTTCAGCAGAGACAGCTTTTAAGTAATGACAGGAGTCAGGTAAGTGTTTAGGAGCAAAGGGGCTAGGAAAGATAGTGTTTTTTTACCTTAATGCATTAAACATTTGGACTTTACCACTGACAAGACTTTCTTTTTATTCACAAGAGTTTAAAGAATTAAGCTACTGTAATTAAAAAGAAACTATTGGCTGTGCAGCATTAGGAAATTTTTTGTGACTTTAATTTCTCACCTGTGTTGTGCTTATCGTTCATATATACAGTATGTATATATTATTTTGATAAAGGCGATGAACCGCAACCAAATTAATGATGATAATGACAAATGTCCTGTGCCTTGGTTACCCAAAACTTTAACTTGTACAGTTACAGTATATAGTAGGTCACGTTCTATCTTTATAATGCTTGCATGTTAGCCATATAAAGGTTTACTTTTTCTGAGGTTGTTTGTCATGGCTGGATTCACATGCTAGTCTGTCTTTATAGTAAAGAGTATATAGCTATAGCTTGCGGATTTATAATTTCATAACGTTTGTAGAGTAACAGGTTGCCTAAGGGTTTTATGGTTCCTGTATTTCCACAAATTCTCCAAAGAAAAAAACAAGTGACGTACACAGGACTTTCTTCTTCTAGTGGATGATAAAGTAAGGACTGGGAAGCGACCCATATATGATTCTCCCCAAACACTGCACCACTGTGACAAGATAATTACATGTTGTGACAGGAGTCACTTTGGGTCGGGGGTTTGTGCGGCTCAGCTTGCCCTGAAGAGTTCTGGAGGTTCCTTGTCAAGCTTCCCCAATGCCTTTTATGTGTAGATCACCCTGTGTCTCTAATAGGGGCACAGGGTGTATGAGAAACCCAGTCTGATCTGTGCTAGGCAGAGTCAATGCTGTATACATTGTATATTGTGTGTTGGCTGTTGTGTACTATTTGCTGTGATGGGGTGGGGTGTGACTATTCTATTGTCTATTGTGGCTAGATGCATCAAATATTATGGGATGTGGAAGTATCTTGCTGGGAGGAAAGAGGGAGGAGGGGATTTCTCCCACCCCCCCCTGCTGATAAGACTGTTTACTGAGAAGTTGGAACACACCTGACCTGTATAACAATTGTCACTGGACAGTTTAACCCGACCTGTTTCCCAAGGGTGGGGGGAGTGTTTTGAAGAGAGATATCTGTTACCATGTGCTTGAATAAAGACTCATTTCCTGTTTTACCCTCAAGACAGAGCTTTGTCTCGTTTGTGGGGGGAGAATTATTCGTATGGGGTCTTATTCGGCTGGTTAGAGTGTCTGGTAGCTACCTTGTGTTCAGGAATGGAATATCATAAATGGCTTTAACCCCTTTCATACTTGGGGTGCCATTACAATTGGTGGCAAGCAGCAGGTTGATTCCCACAGCCTATAAGGACAGCTACAAGAGGACACAGGCCAATGGAGGCACAGTATGAATGACTAAAGTTCTCTTCCCTCAAGGACTTACTGGAGAACCGGGGCAGACCGGCCAGCAACCATAAGAAAAGGGACATTATCACAGAACTAGTCGAAATGGATAGAGCCGAAAGACCCAACATAACGGAAAGGCCCAGCGTAACAGACAGGACACCCGAAGAGGCAAATTTTGATCGGGCTGTTAAAATAAGACTGGCACCTTATGGTCCTAACCCTCCAGCAGAGATCATAGACCTAGTTATAGCGCCTGTGGACGCAAATTGGCTACATCAAAGAGGTGCTGCAGCAGCAGCAGAAGTCACAGAAGCAACAACTGTAGGGAGAGGAGAGGTACAGATAGCAGCCGCCATGGAAGAGGAATTCAGAAGGAGGTTGCAAGAGATGCAGATACAGCATAGAGCACCAGTATCAGAGGAGGTCCTGCTAGGATGGTCTGATTATATCTGCTGCGGACTCTGGAAGAAAGCGCTAGCTCTCGAGCAGCAACACCAGGGAAAATTTCTCCCCTCCATCCATGTAAGGTACTGGTCGCAGTATGATGTACGAATGCTGTTATTGGGGAAACAACCGAAGCAGGAGTGGACAGCTGAGTTAAGCCGGCTGATCCGGGCAGAGATGCGGTTGGACGAGAGCTACAGAGCCCTCCGGTGGTATGTAGCCTAAGAGTGCCCGTGGTCAGCGGATGACACGGAAGGCTTTGATTATGATGGCCTCGGATTGTTGTATTGGAGGCTGTCCAGTGACCCTGACTTTGGGAGTGATCGGGAGTGCCGTTTGGAGGAAATAATGTGTCAGGGTCACCTGTGGCCAGGTGACAGATGCACACCGTAGGGGGACAGGAGTGCACCGCGAGGTAGTGAACCCTATGGCTGGCTTCTGCGGATAGGAAACTGGGTGGTTGTGGAAAGCGGGACCAGAGGAGCACAACCGGGATACCAACGGAAGCGAGAGCCAAGATTCCCCAGGGCGCGGAGTCTAAGACCCAGCTGGTCTTCTCCAGGGCCTCTAGTGGTGAGGATGTTACGCTGCAGGCTGGGACCAGGTCGCGGCCCCTGGAGTTTCCTAGCTCACACCCCGTAGTATAAGGGGAAAAGAGGGGAAGCAGCAGCACACGATAGAGAGAACCGAATAACAAGCTGAAGGTCAGGGGCCACAAGCAGACAAGGATAACGAAGAACGAGCCGAAGGTCAAGGGTCACGAGCAGACAGGGATAGTCGGGGACAAGCCAAAAACGTAACAGAGAGACAGACGTAGCACACGGCAGGCAGGAACCCAAACACACAATGCCTAACAAACACGTTGATCAGCAAAGCAGGCTTGCAGTGCACAGGTTAATATAGTGTTCAGTGATAGGGCCTGGGGTGGAGTCAGGCTGGGAGGAGATTATAAAGGAAGCCAGGTGAAGGAGGTCTGGTCTCTAGATGAACACATGAGGAGGAAGGTAAGATGGCAGACAGACATTAATGCATATCCATGACAGTACCCTCCCTCTTACGAGGCCTCCCCCTTCCCCGCCTGGGCCCAGGTTTAGAGGGAAACTTCAGATGAAACTCCTTTAACAGACGAGGTGCAAAGACCTCAGATGCAGTGATCCAAGACCTCTCCTCAGGACCAAACCCTTTCCAATAAACGAGGTACTGAAGAACGCCTTTACAGAGTCGGGAGTCCAGAATTTGACTGATCTCGTACTCCTGATTATCCTCAGAGACAGGCGCCACGGTAGGGAGAGGACGAGAGAATTTATTGAGGACTAAAGGCTTTAGAAGAGCAACATGAAAGGAGTTAGTGATTTTAAGGCTCTTAGGAATCTGGAGTTTGAAACAAACCGGATTCAGTTTAGCAGTTACCGTGTATGGACCGATGAATCGTGGAGCAAATTTCAGAGAAGGAACTCGGAGCTTGATGTTCCTGGTAGAGAGCCAGACTTTGTCCCCTGGCTGAAGAGAAGGCGGTTTACGCCTGCGGCGGTCGGCAAAGCCTTTGAATTTTTCAGCAGCTGCCCGGAGGGAATCATGAACGTGACCCCAAACGGAATTGAGAGACTCCTGAACCGAAGCCAAAGCTGGAATGTCTGGAGAACAGATCATGGGAAGAGGAAGTTGAGGGTGTTTTCCATAAACTGTGAAAAAGGGTGTCTTCTGCGAACTGGTATTCACATGATTGTTATGGGAGAATTCTGCCCACGGGAGTAGAGAGGACCAATCGTCATGGTGAGAAGACACAAAGGTGCGAAGAAAGACCTCTAACTCCTGATTAACCCTCTCAGTCTGTCCATTGGATTGGGGATGGTAAGAAGAAGAAAAATCCAAGACAATATTGAGGGATTTGCAAAAGGCTCTCCAAAAACGAGACGTGAATTGGACTCCCCTGTCGGAAACAATATGAGAAGGGACCCCATGTAGGCGGAGAATTTCCCGAATGAAAATGGGAACCAAGGCAGGGGCAGAAGGAAGACCAGGAAGAGGAACAAAATGAGCCATCTTGGAGAATCGATCGATTACCACCCAAATGACTGTATTATTCTCAGACAGTGGGAGATCGGTGATAAAATCCATGGCAATATGGACCCAGGGTTCCTTAGGAATGGGCAAGGGCATGAGGAGACCAGCAGGAGCTTGTGTGGAGGATTTGGACTGAGCACAGACATGACAAGCTTTAACGTAGTCTTTGACGTCTGAGCGGAGATTAGGCCACCAGTAGTGACGACTGATGAGTAGGAAGGATCGGAGGAATCCAGAATGCCCTGCCACCTTGGAATCATGTCCCCAACGAAGGATCTTAGCTCTTAGCTCAGTGGGGACAAAGGTCTTACCAGGCGGAATTTTAGACTTCAGGGTGGTAGAGTGGGCAACAATGCATGAGGTGGGAATGATCGGCTCAGGTTCAGGGGCGGACTCCTCGTCCAAAGTGTCAAATGACCTAGAGAGCGCATCAGCCCGACCGTTGCAGGAACCAGGTTTGTAGGTAATCGTGAAATTAAAACGGGCAAAGAAGAGACTCCACCTGGCCTGTCTAGGATTCAGACATTTAGCATTCTGTAGATACTGTAAATTCTTGTGATCGGTAAAGATTGTTATGGAGTGAGGGGAACCCTCCAAGAGATGACGCCACTCCTCTAACGCCAATTTAATTGCGAGAAGTTCCCGATCACCGATGGCATAATTCCTCTCTGCCTGAGAATTTTTTTTGGAGAAGAACGCACATGGTTGGCGTCTCTTCTCAAAGATTTGAAGAAGCACAGCTCCCACCCCCATTGAAGAAGCGTCCACTTCAATAAAAAATGCATTCCCAGGATTTGGTCTCCTCAAGAGGGGGCCAGAAACAAAGGCCTGTTTCAGGTTGTGAAATGCAGACAGCTTCGGGAGGCCAGTCTCTGGCATTCACACCCTTCTTGGTCAAAGCGATAATAGGCGCGGCAATGGAAGAGTAATTCCTTATGAACTGCCTATAATAATTAGTGA
Source organism: Rana muscosa (assembly GCA_029206835.1). Classification (NCBI taxonomy): domain Eukaryota; kingdom Metazoa; phylum Chordata; class Amphibia; order Anura; family Ranidae; genus Rana; species Rana muscosa. Next base: position 432,241,730 of record CM055117.1, read on the forward strand.
AGCCAAGAAAGCGCTGTGTGGCCTTGAGGCTAGCAGGAAGAGGCCAGTTGGTGATAGCCAAGACCTTCCCAGGGTCCATACGAAGCCCCGAACATGAGACGAAGCACCCCAAAAACAGGACCTCAGAACATTCAAAGGAACATTTCTCCAGCATGGCATAGAGATTGTTTTCTCTAAGACGTTGAAGTACAGTGCGGACATGGTTTCTGTGGACGAGCAGATTCTCAGAAAAGATCAGAATGTCATCCAGATAGGTGACAACAAACTGGTACAGCAGATCTCTGAAGATTTCATTGACAAAGTTTTGAAACACGGCTGGAGCATTACACAGACCAAAAGGCATCACCAGATATTCGTAATGCCCGTCTCTAGTGTTGAATGCAGTCTTCCATTCGTCACCCTCCCGTATTCGAATGAGATTGTACGCGCCTCTGAGATCCAACTTGGTGAAAATGGAGGCACCCTTCAACCTATCGAATAGCTCAGATATTAAGGGTAAGGGGTATCGATTTTTAATAGTAACCGCATTTAAACCCCGATAATCGATGCAGGGTCTTAAGGTACCATCCTTTTTGGCAACAAAAAAGAACCCTGCCCCTGCAGGCGATGAGGATTTCCGGATGAAACCTCTCTCCAGATTCTCTGCTACATACTCCGACATGGCCTGGGTCTCTGGGATGGACAGAGGGTAGGTACGACCCCTGGGTAGAGTTGCTCCGGGGACAAGATCAATAGCACAGTCAAAAGACCTGTGGGGAGGAAGCACCTCAGCTGATTTTTTACAGAACACATCCCGGTAATCGCTGTATGCGGCGGGAAGATCAGAAGAAACAGAAGTGGCAGCAACCGGAAGACTCTCCTTGGGGGTCACCTTGAGAAGACACGACGAGAAACATGAGGAACCCCAGGCCAGGATCTGCCCAGAGACCCAGTCCACATGTGGAGAGTGGAGCTGTAGCCAAGGGAGGCCCAATACAACTGGGGTAGAGGCCTTGGGTAGAATAAGAAAGGATATCCACTCCTGGTGGAGAATCCCTACCGACATCCTAATGGGTAGCGTCTGGAAGCGAATAGGGCCCCCTGGGAGAACAGTGCCATCAATTGCCGAGACTACCAATGGGGTAGTGAGAGGTGAAAGGGTAAGCTTCATAGAAGAAGCAGTTCTCCAATCCATAAAATTGCCGGCAGCCCCGGAATCCAGGTATGCAAGGGTTGACTGAGGAGAAGTGCCTACATGAAGGAACACCGGCAAGAGCAGGCGAGAAGGTGATGTTTCTGGGTCCAATACTCCACCTTCCAAATGTATTAGACCCGAGCGTTTCCCGGACGAAGCGAGCAGGAGTCACGAAAATGACCCTTGCCCCCACAATAGAGGCACAAGCCCAGAGTTCTGCGCCTAGCACGTTCTTCGGGGGTTAGTCTGGTCCGGCCCAGCTGCATAGGTTCTTCAGCAGGTAGAGGATCCTCCACGGAATGAAGGGAGGGGAGTTCAGACTGGCTAGGACCCAGAGAGTGCTGGCGTCTTTTTTCTAAGGACCTCTCTTGAAAACGAATGTCCATCTGGTTGCATAATGAAATTACATCGTCCAGACCGACGGGAATGGCTCTTCCCGCTAATTCGTCTTTCACTCGGTCAGAGAGGCCATGTAAAAAGGTAGCGACCAGGGCCTCATTATTCCAGCTCAATTCAGCTGTGTGGATACGGAACTGAAGAGCATATTGCCCCACTGAACTAGATTCTTGGCGAAGACGTAAGACAGCACTAGCCGCTGAAGAAGCCCGAGCCGGCTCTTCGAATATATTACGAAAGAGCTTCAAGAATTCGGACAGACTGGAAACCACTGGATCGTTCCTCTCCCACAGGGGGGCAGCCCAGGCCAAAGCTTCACCGGAGAGGAGGGAAATGATATAGGCTACCTTAGCCCGGTCAGACAGGAAGCTTTGAGGCTGAAGCTCAAAATGAATAGTGCATTGGCTGAGAAACCCCCTGCAGGCCTTGGAGTCCCCAGAGAAATGGAACGGAGCTGGCAATCTTAGTGAGTGTGAGGCTGCGACTGGTGCGATAGGTACAGCCGCTGGTTGTACTTGGGGTTGCGGATTCGGGGTTCCCAAGGAGACCTGAAGCTGCTCGAATCGAGAAGCCAGATCCTGGAGGAATCGCATCACCTGGGTCTGATTTGATTCCTGGGTCTCAAGTCTGCGAACTATGCCCTGCAATGGATCATCCGCGGGAAGCGGGATGTCAGCCGGGTTCATGGCTGATCAAACTGTCAGGGTCACCTGTGGCCAGGTGACAGATGCACACCGTAGGGGGACAGGAGTGCACCGCGAGGTAGTGAACCCTATGGCTGGCTTCTGCGGATAGGAAACTGGGTGGTTGTGGAAAGCGGGACCAGAGGAGAACAACCGGGATCCCAACGGAAGCGAGAGCCAAGATTCCCCAGGGCGCGGAGTCTAAGACCCAGCTGGTCTTCTCCAGGGCCTCTAGTGGTGAGGATGTTACGCTGCAGGCTGGGACCAGGTCGCGGCCCCTGGAGTTTCCTAGCTCACGCCCCGTAGGATAAGGGGAAAAGAGGGGAAGCAGCAGCACACGATAGAGAGAACCGAATAACAAGCTGAAGGTCAGGGGCCACAAGCAGACAAGGATAACGAAGAACGAGCCGAAGGTCAAGGGTCACGAGCAGACAGGGATAGTCGGGGACAAGCCAAAAACGTAACAGAGAGACAGACGTAGCACACGGCAGGCAGGAACCCAAACACACAATGCCTAACAAACACGTTGATCAGCAAAGCAGGCTTGCAGTGCACAGGTTAATATAGTGTTCAGTGATAGGGCCTGGGGTGGAGTCAGGCTGGGAGGAGATTATAAAGGAAGCCAGGTGAAGGAGGTCTGGTCTCTAGATGAACACATGAGGAGGAAGGTAAGATGGCAGACAGACATTAATGCATATCCATGACATAATGGAGCACAGAGAGCGAAGACTGAATGTCTCGGAAGGGCACTGGGCAGAGGAAGATTTGGAGTTTCTGGCTGTTCAGGAATGGGAGCTGGAGATCGCCTACAGACAGCTGCTAGAATCTGCTCAGCAGCAGGGTGGGGCTCCCTTTGCCTGGGACTATCAGGAAATACCAGTTGACAACTCTGAAATCCTGGCTGAAGAATCGGCAGTGGAAAATCTGGAGATTGCCATCCCCAAAGCTGAAGTGCTGACTGACCTTGATAATCCTGTTTCTGTTTGGGATGATCTTGGATGGAGGAATGTACCTGTCCAGCAGCATGCCAGAGAATCGGCAGTGGAAAATCTGGAGATTGCCATCCCCAAAGCCGAAGTGGATGATGTGGAGTCCCCAGCAGAAGTGCTGGCAACAGGGCAGAGTGCTACCAAACTCTACCCAGCAATGGCAACAACTGTGGAGTTCCCGGTAGCTCGGGCAGTCGGCTCATCTCTCCAGCCACAGATTACAGAATGTAGGGACTTAATGGACCGTTCAGAGGATGTTATGGATTATGCATCGCCTGCTCAAGTACTGGCAGCAGGACAGAGTACTGCAGACCCCTGTTCTACACCCATGGCAGTTTCGGAGGCCCGAGGTGAGAAGGCGATGGTTCCTCTCTCCCAGTGGAGTTCAGAGATGCAGGGAGGAGAAGCAGCCATTTTCCCTCCCCAACAGTTAGCCGGAGCAGATGGTGTGGGGTTTTCAGCAGAAGTGCTGGCAACAGGGCAGAGTGCTACCAACCTCTACCCAGCACCGGAAACAACTGTGGAGTTTGAGGGAGCCGGGGCAGTTGGCTCCTCTCTCCAGCAACAAGCTGAGGTGGTAAAGCTTTTACTCCCAGCTGAATCACTGACAGCAGGGCAGAATGCTACTGGCCTATTGTCAGGGAAATAGCCGAAGAAGGACAGGCAATTCCGCTCAAGACAATCATGGCTGCCATGGTGCACAGCATGACTAAGGTGGGCGGTACTTCCTCCTTGTAACCTGAACAGATCACATGACTAACTTCCTGGTCTATTTAAGCCTGCTGCTGGAGCTGCTCATTGCTGGATTATCTCTTCAGTCTCCTGTGTACCTTGACCTTGTCTCCTGATCCGTGCTTATCCGTTGTGACCCGGCTTGCCTTAACCTCGCTTCCTGTTCTCCTGTGTTTGACCCTCGGCCTGCTTCTGGACTCTGCTTCTGCTTCCTGACCACCCGGCTTGACCCTCGGCTTGTACCTGGACCCTGCACGTGTATGACCCCGGCTCGCCCCTGTATATGCTCTGGACTGATCTCCTGTGTTTGACCCCCGGCCTGGCTTCCGATATCTCCAGCTCAGTTCTGCCTGCCTCCGCCATCCCTCAGTGGCTGAGCTCATCAGACTGCAAGCAAGCACCTGGCCAACCGTGCTTCTGTGGGCACCGCGCTCCCTGTTCCCAACTCCAGGGGCGCGCTGCACTCAGCCGCAAGGGGAGCCCTCTTAGCATCTCGATCTCCATACTCGTTCCTGACAGTATAATCCAGCCATGTCAGAGATCGACAGAGGCGCTTCCCCTATAGAGGCTATGTGCCAGCAGATCACTGCACTTACCCAAACAGTGCAAAGACTACAAGACGCCCATGAGCAATTAGAGGGTCACCTGCATCACTTGTCTTCCAATCCTATATCTCCTGATCCAAGACCTACCTCCAGTTGTACTCCCTCTGCTGCAATGTCTCAGGAGGTTCCTCTCACCGTACCGATCCCGCTTCCTGAACCACGTGTGCCGACCCCTGAACGGTTCTCGGGGGACCGAAGAAAGTTTAGGACTTTTAAAAATTCCTGCCTACTATACCTGGCTCTTCAACCAAGAACTTTCTCCTTGGAGAATATTAAAGTTGGTTTCATTATCTCCTTACTCTTGGACGACCCCCAGGTGTGGGCCCACGGGCTACTGGAACAGAAGAGCCCCATTACTGACTCTGTTGACACTTTCTTCACAGCTATGGCCCAGTTGTACGATGATCCCCATCGTATGACTACGGCCGAGAATGCCCTGCACACCCTGCAGCAGGGGCAACTTCCCGCAGAGGATTACACTGTGGACTTCCGCACATGGGCCGCAGACACATGTTGGAATCAAGCTGCCCTGAAGTATCAATATCGTCTGGGCCTATCGGAGTCCCTCAAGGACGAGCTGGCCAGGGTAGCAGTCCCGGATACCTTGGAGGGCCTCATCCAGTTAGCCATACAACTGGACAGACGCCTACGTGAACGTCTATTCGAGAAGTCTCAGACTCTCCAATCAGCTCAAGGACTGCCAGAATCCACTTTTTCTCTCGCCTCCAATCCACCCATACCTGAAGTCAAGCCCAGACAGATGGGCCTGTTTCGGCCTGCCCTATCACCTGAGGAAAGACTCTACCGTCGAAAGGCGAACCTTTGCTTTTACTGTGGAGACAATGGCCATTTCTTACAAAATTGCCACCTCAGGGCGAAGAAACCATTCTTCAAACCCCCAGTACATTGTCAAGTGTCAGGACTTACCTCATCTCACCCTGTCCTCGCTATCTCCCTATCGGTGGCCAGGGAAGAGATCCGTCTTTCAGCCATCATCGACTCTGGGGCCTGCAGCTGCTTCCTAGACATCAACTTGGCCAAAGGACTTGGAATTCCCCTTGTTACCAAGAAGCAGCAGTTAACAGTTCATTTGGCTGATGGATCTCTACCCAGTTCTGGACTGATAACCCATGAGACCCTGCCAATCCCTATGACAACCAGCTCTGGCCACAAGGAACTGGTACGTTTCGATGTTTTGTGCTCTCCTCTGTTTCCGGTCATTCTGGGAGTCCCCTGGTTACGAGCACACAACCCTCACATTGACTGGCTGAAGAATGAAGTGCTGTTTTCATCTGCTTACTGTCAGCAGAATTGTCTGCCCCCTGGCCCTAAGGACTTTACCAGCTGCCTGACCATACAACCTGTTTCTAGTTCCAATCCTCATGTACCCTCTGCCTACCTAGAATTTCTGGATGTATTCGACAAGAAGGGAGCAGACTACATTTTGGAAGTCGATGCCTCCGAAGTGGCCACAGGAGCTATCCTTTCTCAACGACAGGGCCCCAAATCATTGTTACATCCTGTAGCCTTTTCCTCTCGAAAAATGACACAACCGGAAAGAAATTACGACGTCGGAGATCGGGAGCTTTTGGCCATCAAAACAGCCCTGGAAGAGTGGAGATATTTACTTGAAGGTGCAGCACATCCCATTATGATCTTTACCGATCATAAAAATTTAGAATATCTGAGGACTGCAAAACGTTTGAGACCGCGTCAAGCTCGGTGGGCGTTATTCTTTTCGAGATTCAATTTTCACATCTCGTTTCGTCCCGGATCTAAAAATGGAAAGGCGGATGCTCTGTCTCGGATGTTCCCAGACACCCCTGAAGAAACCATACAATCCTGTCCACACAAAATTTCCTTCTGATTCAGCCAGACCTAAAAGCATCCATTGTACAAGCCTCTCTTCACTGCCCAGAGTCGGAAATTTCTACCTTAAGGAGTCACAAGGGATTTCTGTGGCATCAGGACAAAATCTTTGTCCCCCAGGAAGTCAGACTGCAGGCCTTGAAAAGATTTCATGATCACCAGCTGGCCGGGCATTTCGGGATCCGGAAGACGATCGACCTTGTCCAACGTTACCTATGGTGGCCTTCCCTAAGATCAGACTGTAAAAAATATGTTGAGTCCTGTTTGGTTTGCCAGCGTAACAAGGGTCCCAAGACCAGGTCTTGGGGTCTATTAAGACCCTTACCAGTTCCGGAGCAGCCTTGGAAAAACATCTCTATGGACTTCATAGTCGATCTCCCTCCATCAGAGAACTTTACAACAATCTTGGTAGTAGTGGACCGACTATCAAAGATGGCCCACTTCCTGCCCATGCTTGGCACCCCCTCCGCCATGGACACTGCAAAAATTTTCATTAAGGAGATAGTCAGACTTCATGGGTTACCCGACAATATAGTCTCCGATAGAGGGGTTCAATTCACCTCTGGTTTCTGGAAGAATCTTTGTAAGATCTTGTCAATTGACTTATGTCTTTCTTCTGCTTACCACCCTCAAAGTAATGGCCAAACAGAAAGAACGAACCAGACCTTAGAGCAATACCTGCGGTGCTTCTGCTCTTTCTCCCAAGATGACTGGGTCTCCTTGCTACCTTGTGCGGAATTTTCATACAATAATACCATACACACGGCCACCAATCAGTCGCCCTTTTGGGCAAACTATGGCTTTCACCCATCCTTTCTTCCCAACACCATTCCTGAATCTCCGGTACCAGCCGTTCAGGATAGGATAAACTTCTTCCAAACCAATTACCGAATCCTTCAGGAGACCATGCGAAAGGCTCAGGAAGACTTCAAGAAACAACATGACAGGAGAAAGAGAGGGAATCCCATCTACAAGGTGGGTGACAAGGTATGGCTGTCCTCTATTAACCTCAGACTTTCTTGCCCTTCCAGGAAGCTTGGTCCAAGGTTTGTGGGTCCATTCGAGATCAAGAAGGAAGTGAACCCTGTGGCTTTTGAACTCGCTTTACCGGCCTCCTACAAGATCCATCCGGTGTTCCACGTCTCCCTTCTGAAACCAGCTGTGCCAAGTCCATTTCCAGGAAGAGAGGAGTTGCCACCTCCACCAGTTATCATAGGTAACGATACCGAATATGAAGTTGAAGCCATCCTAGATTGCCGGAAAAGAGGTAGGCAGACTCAATTTCTTGTTAAATGGAAGGGGTATTCTTCAGAGGAAAATTCTTGGGAACCAATGGATAATTTACATGCTCCAAGACTTTTGCAAAATTTCCGCAACAGGTACCCAGAAAGATGGTCTAGGTTGGGCATCCAGAGGCTGCCCCTCGGGGGGGGGGGGGGCACTGTCAGGGAAATAGCCGAAGAAGGACTGGCAATTCTGCCCGAGACAATCATGGCTGCCATGGTGCACAGCATGACTAAGGTGGGCGGTACTTCCTCCTTGTAACCTGAACAGATCACATGACTAACTTCCTGGTCTATTTAAGCCTGCTGCTGGAGCTGCTCATTGCTGGATTATCTCTTCAGTCTCCTGTGTACCTTGACCTTGTCTCCTGATCCGTGCTTATCCGTTGTGACCCGGCTTGCCTTAACCTCGCTTCCTGTTCTCCTGTGTTTGACCCTCGGCCTGCTTCTGGACTCTGCTTCTGCTTCCTGACCACCCGGCTTGACCCTCGGCTTGTACCTGGACCCTGCACGTGTATGACCCCGGCTCGCCCCTGTATATGCTCTGGACTGATCTCCTGTGTTTGACCCCCGGCCTGGCTTCCGATATCTCCAGCTCAGTTCTGCCTGCCTCCGCCATCCCTCAGTGGCTGAGCTCATCAGACTGCAAGCAAGCACCTGGCCAACCGTGCTTCTGTGGGCACCGCGCTCCCTGTTCCCAACTCCAGGGGCGCGCTGCACTCAGCCGCAAGGGGAGCCCTCTTAGCATCTCGATCTCCATACTCGTTCCTGACACCTATGCACACAACTGCAACTTGAGCTGATATCGGGGATGGGACTGCGGTTGCCACTCACAGCAACCCAGCAGAAGAGCTAACAACAGAGCAGAGTGCTGCTGGCCTCTGCCCTCAACTAACAGAAGAGGGAGTTTCTGTGGTAGTGGATGGGACTTCAGTCTCCACTTGTATACCCCAGGGATGCTGGGCAGTTGGCCCAGATCCCCAACAGCATGACGGACTGAGCCCAGTCACCCTGTCTTCTCTCCAGTGGCTGAAAGGACTCCAGGGAGAATGGCCAGTCCAGGCCTCTCCCCAGCGGCGGGTATGCTCTCTGAGAGAGGCAGAGGTTGACTGGGCGAGTAATGCTCTGTTTGGGACAATTTATTTGGGGTACTGTGTGGATACCGGTATTGGGGGACTGGAACTACTGACTAACTTCGGAGTCAACCCGTCTGGGGTCTCCTCCTGCGTTAGTCTCCTGAAAGCGGAGATGTGTGACAGGAGTCACTTTGGGTCGGGGGTTTGTGTGGCTCAGCTTGCTCTGAAGAGTTCTGGATGTTCCTTGTCCATCTTCCCCGACGCCTCTTATGTGTAGATCACCCTGTGTCTCTAATAGGGGCACAGGGTGTATGAGAAGTCTGATCTGTGCTAGGCAGATTCAATGCTGTATACATTGTATATATTGTGTGTATATTGTGTGTTGGCTGTTGTGTACTATTTGCTGTGATGGGGTGGGGTGTGACTATTCTATTGTCTATTGTGGCTAGATGCATCAAATATTATGGGATGTGGAAGTATCTTGCTGGGAGGAAAGAGGGAGGAGGGGATTTCTCCAACCCCCCCTGCTGATAAGACTGTTTACTGAGAAGTTGGAACACACCTGACCTGTATAACAATTGTCATTGAACAGTTTAACCCGCCCTTTTTCCCAAGGCTGGGGGGAGTGTTTTGAAGAGAGATATCTGTTACCATGTGCTTGAATAAAGACTAATTTCATGTTTTACCCTCAAGACAGAGCTTTGTCTCGTTTGTGGGGGGAGAATTATTTGTATGGGGTCTTACTTGGCTGGTTGGAGTGTCTGGTAGCTGCCTTGTGTTCGGGAATGGAATATCATAAACAGCTTTAACCCCTTTCATACTTGGGGTGTCGTTACACATGTATTCCACTATTATCTCTCCATAAAGATATTTGATCATTATATGTTTAGCAACTGTTCCTCTAAACACAGAACAGTAGTAGAGAATATTTTTTTTAATTAATGTGTGTCCAAGACCAACATGTAATGTGCATGCTACAACAGGAAGCATATTTCAACATGCCTGGCTCTTATTCAATCTGGCAAACATAGAGAAATCAATTAGTAACATGCACAGGTTGGGCTGATTTATATTCCATCCAATAACTCTAATAGCAGAATGAAGTTCCCCAAGAGCTTTAGGAGCTAGATAAGCTCTATATCTTCATGATTAATCATACATGTTTGGCGCACATTACAGTCCATGATGCTGTTTACCCTGGACTGCATGTTGAGTGCTATTAGACCACCTGCTATGTTAATCTGTTACGCTTTTGGATCTCTGGCTAGGATCTCTTCGTTTTTCCTAGTCACGACTAAAAAAAATGCACCATATTTGACCTGAGTAACATTATCAAGGTAAAAGAAAAATTAAAAAAAGAATTATGCAGTGCAGTGACTTCATACATGAGTAGCATGCTAGTTCTTCAGTGCTCACTATGGGGTGTTTATCATGATAAGTCCATATATTCAGCTACAGTTTTATTGACTGAACCAAAGTCTATTCCTCACTGTCCCTGTAGATTGTACACACAAACAAAACAATGTAATTTAAGTGAAATACAACCATGGAAAAAGAATATTAGAAGGTTTAGAAAAGTGACTGCCAGGGAAATTGTTGACACAGGGGAGCTCTGCCAATGTGTGAAGTGGTCCATTATTGTCAGAAATTATTTGTGACGAGGGACCACCCTTCCCTTTCACTCTGGATTAGATTAAATATGAAAAGAACAACTCACCTCAAATTATTGCTGTATTTGTAGACTCTTGATTATTATACAGGTAGTTGCCATTTTTGAAATGAATAGACTGTATGTTTTTGTGCTTTCCTTGAATGCTGCACACAAGCTACATACAAAAGTAGGGTTCTTGGAACTTGAATGGCTGGGACAGGATCAGTGAGACCCTAATCCTCTTCTATCCCAGGAGAATGTTTCATAAGATGCCTAAATGTTCTCATACTGCAGAATGTTGTGTATAAACTGTACATTGGTAAGCAAAGTAATGACTCTGAAAATGTTGACTAACACAAAGCTTCAAGCATGAAACCTGTTTATGGTACTTGACTTTAAAGTAGATAGTAGTTTGTATATAATTTAGCTAGGGTTACTACTACTATTTTCTAGATCGTTGTATATCATAAAAACTTTCCATTTTGTAAATTTTTTATTTTTTTTTCAGTAAAATACCACTATCATCTTTTTTCATCTTTTTGTTACATCTCATTGCCACCGACTTACTGCAGCTTATTCCTAACTATATGAATACAACCAGCGATGCTAGCATGGCATTTTCTTAATGGCGACAGCAGAGTACCATGTCTGCATATTGTGTGCTGAACAGCCACTTCTAACCTCCATGTGACAGGGTGACAACCATAGGCGTGTGCACAGGGTGTGCCAGGTTTGCCCAGGCACCCCCTAATCACCCTGTGCAGAACAGATTCCCCCTACTGACCTGGATCCCCCTCCTTCCCCCCACAGCACTGCCGGCTTCCCTCCTCTACCACCAGTTGATGCTGTGGATGTTTTAGGATGAGTGGGGGAAGGGGCCAGTAAATATTCCATTTACCAGCCCCTTCCCTTTCTGAATGAACATTGTGAGTGATCGGTAGAGTGTGTTTGAGCTTTGGGGTGCACACCCTAATGCCAGCGGCTGCGCACAGCTATGGTGACAACTAGTGATGAGCCGAACACCCCCGGGTTCGGTTCGCACCAGAACCCGCGAACGGACCGAAAGTTCGAACGAACATTAGAACCCTATTAAATACAATGGATGCGAACGTTCGAATTCTAAAGTGCTAATTATAACAACTATTATGCATGTTATTGTCCTAAAAAGGGTTTGGGAACCCGGGTTCTGCACCAGGGGACATGTATCAATGCAAAAATAAGTTTTAAAAACGGTCGTTTTCCGGGAGCAGTCATTTTAATGATGCATAAAGTGAAAAAAAAAAGTCAAATATTCCTTTAAATATCGTACCTGGGGGGTGTCTAAAGTATGCCTGTGAAGTGCCACGTGTTTCCCGTGTTTAGAACTGTCCCTGCACAAAATGACACTTCTAAAGGAAAAAAAAGCCATTTAAAACTGCTTGCGGCTTTAATGTAATGTCTGGTCCCGGTAATATGGATGAAAATCTTTAAGAAAAATGGCATAGCTACCCCATGACCCCCCCCCCTACCCCAGCCCATTACCAGCCCCTTTGGGTCTTGTATGGATATTAAGGGGAACCCCGCACATAAAATAAAAAAGGCCCTATATACTCTGAACAGCCGTATACAGGCGGTGCATACAAGACAGGGACTGTAGGTTTGTTCTTATGTAGAATGTGTTTGTAATTTTGAACAGGTACATTGTTGAAGTGTAGCTCCAGACCAAAAATCTATTTTTAAACTTTTTGGAAAACATAGGTAAGGGTTATCACCCCTGTAACATTTGTTTTGCTGTCTGTGCCCCTGTTCAGAACATTTCACCTCACTTTCCGTCCTAATGACAACTGTTTTTGAAATGTGGTGTTTTTCTTGAAACAAGGATTGCTGATAAAGCATCAGTACAGAGGAGACACCTTTCTCCCATATTTATTCTTACAGGAGAGAATTTTCCTTCCTAGTGGTAGATTTCCTCTCACTTCCTGTTGTCTTCTTGCGTTTGCAAGTAGGAGTCGTTTGTAAGTTGGATGTTTGAAAGTAGGGACCTGCCGTATATACTCTGCAGAAATAGGCCCCTTAGTTGTTGGTGTTGGCACAACACTGTAAGCACTCACAGTTACTCTTGGTTGGTGCTGGAACGCCCTGCTGTCAACTATTATATCAGGAATTTTAATTACATATAATTGTTGAACAGTGGTAGTAAAAATTGGGCCTTTGATGGTGGTGCTGGTGCCACAACACTGTAAGCCCTGACAGTTACTCTTGGTGGGTGCAGCAATGGGCCCTGCTGTGAATTATTAGATCAAGAATTGTAATTACATGCCCCTGTTGAACAGGGGCTGAAAAATTGGGCCTTAGGCACTGGTGGCACAACACTGCAACCCTTCACAGATACTGTACTTGGAGCACAGCAATGAGCCCTGTTGCAAAGTATTGCTTCAAAAATTGTAATGACACGCCCCTGTTAAACAGGGGCTGAAAAATTGGGCCTTAGGCACTGGTGGCACAACACTGCAACTCCTCACAGATACTGTACTTGGAGCACAGCAATGAGCCCTGTTGCAAAGTATTGCTTCAAAAATTGTAATTACACGCCACTGTTAAACAGGGGCTGAAAAATTGGGCGTTAGGCACTGGTGGCGGCACCCATAAACAAAAATGATCTTCCAAGCTATCATCATCAATCGTATCATTGAGGACTCGGAGGAGGAGGATAGCCAGTCAACATAACAGCACAGGCACTCAGCATCAGCATCAGTCTTGAAGGGATGTGACATTTTAAAATCAATTAGTCTGTTATATCAGCATCAGGTGTGTGGTAGCTGGTGGTGATCCAAGACTGGTTCATCTTGATGAAAGTCAGTCGATCAACCGAGTCGGTGGACAGGCGCACCCTGTGATCCGTGACAAATCCTCCAGCAGCACTGAATGTGCGTTCCGAAAGAACGCTGGATGCAGGACAGGCCAGTAGCTCAATTGCATACTGTGCAAGCTCTGGCCAGTGATCCATCCTCAAGACCCAGTAAGCCAGAGGATTTTCGGTGGGGAAGGTGTCCAAGTCTGACCTTGCCCCTAGATATTCCTGCACCATGTTTATCAGACGCTGGCGATGGTTGCTGGAACCGATCATACTTTGGGGCTGCGGACTAAAGAATTGTCTGAACGCATCGGTCAGACGGCCACCTTCCCCACCGCTCCTTCTTTGACTGGCCGAAGCCTCAGCAACTCGTTGTCCAGGACCAGGAGTTTGCAACCTCCCAGTCTCTGGGAACGCGTTGCACAGACCTTTCTGCAAGGCCTCCCGGAGTTGTCTCATCCTCTGCTCCCTCTGCGACGGTAACATAAGGTCCGCAACCTTACCCTTGTACCGTGGATCAAGGAGAGTGGCCAGCCAGTAATGGTCCCTCTCCTTGATCCGAAGAATACGAGGATCCTTCCGCAGACTTTGCAGGATCAGGGAGGCCATGCAGCGTAGGTTTGCTGAGGCATTCGCTCCGGAGTCCTCTGGGTCACTAAGGACGACATGATCCGCAGCCACCTCCTCCCAGCCACGTACAAGTCCACTGGTTTCTTGGGACTGTAAATCATCCCTAAAAGACTGCTGCTGATGATGCTGAGTGCCAGCCTCCACCTCCATGCTGACACAATCCTCCTCCTCCTCCTCCTCCTCCTCCTCCTCTTCCTGTGCGATGGGTGGGACAGAAGGAACACTGTCTGGGTAAAGGGGGCCTTGAGAGGCAAGGAAGTCCTCCTCTTCCTGCCTCTGTTCTGCCTCAAGTGCCCTGTCCATTATTCCACGCAGCGTGTGCTCCAACAGGTGGACAAGAGGTACAGTGTCACTGATGCATGCACTGTCACTGCTCACCATCCTCGTGGCCTCCTCAAATGGTGCCAGGACAGTGCATGCATCCCTGATCATGCCCCACTGGCGTGGAGAAAAAAAACCAAGCTCCCCTGACCCTGTCCTGGTGCCGTAGTCGCACAGGTACTCATTGATGGCCCTCTGCTGCGTGTGCAGCCGCTGCAGCATGGCCAACGTTGAGTTCCACCTGGTGGGCATGTCACATATAAGGCGGTTCTTGGGCAGGTTCAACTCCTTTTGCAGCTCAGCCAGGCGAGCACTGGCATTATAAGATCTGCGGAAATGCACACAGACTTTCCTGGCCTGCCTCAGGACATCCTGTAAGCCCGGGTACCTGCCCAAGAAGCGCTGCACCACCAGGTTAAGGACGTGAGCCACACAGGGCACATGGGTCAGTTGTCCCTGTCGGAGGGCGGAGAGGAGGTTGGTGCCATTGTCGCAAACCACCATTCCTGGCTTAAGCTGGCGTGGCGTCAACCACCTCTCGGCCTGGCCCTGCAGAGCAGACAGGACCTCTGCCCCAGTGTGGCTTCTGTCCCCCAAACACACCAGCGCAAGCACGGCATGGCATCTTTTTGCCTGCGTACTTGCGTAGCCCCGTGAACGGCTACGGAGCACCGCTGGTTCATAGGACAAACCACAGGAAGAGGCCATGGAGGAAGAAGAAGAGGAGGGGGTGGAGGAGAGAGGTGTGTCACAACCAGTAGTAGCATTTTGGAGGCGTGGCGGTGGGACAACCTCCAACACTACTGCACCTTGTCCTGAATCCTTCCCAGCTGCCAAAAGAGTGACCCAATGGGCCGTGAAAGAAAGGTAACGTCCCTGTCCATGCCTGCTGGACCATGATTCAGCGGTAATATGCACCTTACCGCTGACCGCCCTGTCCAGCGAGGCCAAGACATTGCCTTCCACATGCCGGTAGAGAGCCGGAATAGCCTTCCGTGAGAAAAAGTGGCGTTTGGGAACCTGCCACTGAGGAACCGCACATTGCACAAACTCACGGAAGGGGGCCGAGTCTACCAACTGAAAAGGCAGCAGTTGAAGCGCTAGCAATTTAGCCAAGCTAGCATTCAACCGCTGGGCATGTGGATGGCTGGGAGTGAACTTCTTTCGACGGTCCAGCAGCTGGGGCAGGGAAATTTGCCTGCTAGAATCGGACGTCGGTGTACTGCTAGCAGAGTGGGCGCAAGTACTTGGCTGTGACACACCTAATTCTACACCTTCATTCCTCTCAGTGCATGTTTCAGAGAGGACTGAAGTTATAGTGGGGTTGGAGATCCCAGCTGATGCGGTGCAAGGAGAGGTCCGCTTTGTTCTTTGGTGTGGGTCTTTGAGGTAGGCTTGCCAACGAGCTGCATGGCAGGTCAACATATGTCTGGTCAGGCATGTGGTACCCAAGCGGCTGATGTTTTGGCCACGCGATATACGCTTGAGACATATGTTGCAAACAGCAGCTGTGCGATCTGATGCACTAGCCTCAAAAAAGGCCCACACCAAAGAACTTTTTGAATGACGGGCAGAGGCAGCGCCCTGCACAGGCGGAGCTCTGCGGTGTGATTCCGTCGGTGTACTGCCCTTACGCTGGCCACCAAAGGGCATCCTGCCTCGTTGGAGATGTGCCTCCTCCTCATCCTCCTCCTCCTCCTCTCTCCTATTAGGCACCCACGTGGAGTCATTGACCTCATCATCCCCTCCCTCCTCATCACTGGAGCCAATCTGGCAGTATGCTGCAGCTGCTGGAACATGACTGCCAGATTGGTGTCCTTCTTGAGCATCCCCTCTGTCTGCTCTCACGCTACTGCCTTCCTCTAGCTGGGTTTCATCATCAGACCCTTCGAAACGCTGGGCATCCTCCTGGAGCATGTACCCAACACTGTGCTGAAACAGTTCGGGGGACTCCTCAGGAGGAGGACATGGTGGGTCTAGGGAAGGAGTGACTGATGATTTGTCTGACATTGATACCAGGGAAGACGACGCTTTGGCAGCTGCTTTTCCAGTACCCTGAGCCTGGGTGAGAGAGGATGAGGAGGAGGAGGAGGGCTTGGTCATCCACTCTACCAAGTCTTCGGCATGATGTGGCTCAACATGTCCAGCTGCCGAAAAGAAGGACAAGCGTGTCCCATGGCCATGTGCTGATGACAATGCACCGCGTCCACGACCAGCACTGTTGCCCCCAGACACAGAGCCTGCTTGCCCTCTTTTATTGCCTCCTGACTGTCTGCCTCTCCTTGTTTGCCTTCCAGACATTCTAATAGATGGCCTGCAGGGAGATGGGAAAAAAGCAATAAGGGCTACCTTCAGGTGTCCTTCTCTGTCCCTTGAAACAAGGACTTTCACAGTGAAAGAAACTGACACTGTCCCTACCTAGAGTTTTCTGTCCCTAGAATAAATGTTTTTTTTAATCACAATATAGCACAAGGACAATTAACTCACTGTCCTTACAGGTCCCTGGAAACAAGGACTTGCAGAGTGAAAGAAACTGACACTGTCCCTACCTAGAGTTTTCTGTCCCTAGAATAAATGTTTTTTTTAATCACAATATAGCACAAGGAAAATTAACTCACTGTCCTTACAGGTCCCTGGAAACAAGGACTTGCAGAGTGAAAGAAACTGACACTGTCCCTACCTAGAGTTTTCTGTCCCTAGAATAAATGTTTTTTTTAAGCACAATATAGCACAAGGACAATTAACTCACTGTCCTTACAGGTCCCTGGAAACAAGGACTTGCAGAGTGAAAGAAACTGACACTGTCCCTACCTAGAGTTTTCTGTCCCTAGAATAAATGTTTTTTTTAATCACAATATAGCACAAGGAAAATTAACTCACTGTCCTTACAGGTCCCTGGAAACAAGGACTTGCAGAGTGAAAGAAACTGACACTGTCCCTACCTAGAGTTTTCTGTCCCTAGAATAAATGTTTTTTTTAAGCACAATATAGCACAAGGACAATTAACTCACTGTCCTTACAGGTCCCTGGAAACAAGGACTTGCAGAGTGAAAGAAACTGACACTGTCCCTACCTAGAGTTTTCTGTCCCTAGAATAAATGTTTTTTTTAAGCACACTATAGCAGAAGCACAAAACACACTGACACTCTCCCTACCTATCCTTCTCTTTCCCTAAACTAAAGGAATCCAGGTTAAGCAAGAAAGAAATAACAGTCACTGTCCCTGCCTATGCTACTCTATCCCTGCTCCGGAACACACTACACTAGGCCGCCGTGCTGGCGGCCTTTTATAGTGTGGGGCGTGTACTAAACACCCTCAGCAATAATTGGCCACAGGCATCCTGCCTGTGGCCAATCATTGCTCTCCTCGCTGCCGGCGCTGTGATTGGCCAAGCATGCGGGGTCACAGTGCATGCTTGGCCAATCACAGCGCCTGGATGACACTGCGATGGCGTAGTGCATTGTGGGCCGTTCGCGTCACTCGAATTTGGCGCGAACGGCCCAAATCGTTCGATCTTCGTCGAACGATCGAACAGCCAATGTTCGAGTCGAACGTATGTTCGACTCGAACACGAAGCTCATCCCTAGTGACAACACAGATATGTGGGATGCACAGTGGCTAAGTGGTTAGCACTTCTGCCTAGCAGCACTAGGGTCATTTGTTTTAATCCCAACCATGGCACCCCCTGCTTGGGGTGTGCATGTTCTCCCTGTACTTGTGTGGGATTCAAGACAAGGTATTCACACTCCAAAGACACACTGCATGGTAGGTTAATTGGTTTCTGTCTAAATGTTTGGCCCTAGTATGTGTATGTATAAATGTGAGTTAGGGACCTTAGATTGTAAGCTTGTTGAGGGCAGGGACTGATGTGAGTGTACAATATATATGTGTGAAGCGCTGTGTAAATTGACAGCACTATAAAAGTACCTGTAATAGTTACATACAGCACAACTGGGAGACAGGGATAGCATGTTCTGAATCTATAAAAGCAAGTGCCTTAACAAGAAACTTTTTGACAGGATGAACAGGTATAATTTTTTTGAAAGCTGCAAATTTAATATGTTGAAAAATATTTTTTGAGATTAATGCTTATATGAATTTTTAATGAATAGGTGTTTGGCAGAGAAACAAAATATGAATATATTGCACTTTCTAACTTGATTTCTTTGTTGGCGTTGCATATTCTAATGATAAGTAGGGATGAGCTTCGAGTTCGAGTCGAACTCATGTTCGACTCGAACATTGCCTGCTCGCCCGTTCGCCGAACAGCGAACAAATTGGGGTGTTCGCGGCAAATTCGAAAAATCTATGGGAGAAATCTAAAGTGCTAATTATAAAGGCTTATATGCAAGTTATTGTCCTAAAAAGTGTTTGGGGACCCGGGTCCTGCCCCAGGGGACATGTATCAATGCAAAAAGAAGTTTTAAAAACGGCCGTTTTTTCAGGAGCAGTGATTTTAATAATGCTTAAAATGAAAAAATAAAAGTGAAATATTCCTTTAAATTTCGTACCTGGGGGGTGTGTAGGATATGCATGTGAAGTGGCGCATGTTTCCCGTGCTTAGAACTGTCCCTGCAAAAAATGTAATTTTTGAAAGAAAAAAATGCATTTAAAACTGACTCGCGGCTATTAATGAATTGTCGGCTCCCGGCAATACATACAAAAGTCATTGGCTTGAGCGGGGAACTTCCTTCACTATGTAAATTTAAATTACACAGTGAAGGAAGTTCCCCGCTCAGGCCAATGACGTAGGCGGGTCCGACATACCGAGGGGGCGGACCTGATGGGGAACTGCTCTCACTTTGGTAATACATGTATAGACCCGCCCCTTCTCATGTTCCGCATCTGGTCCGCTGAGCGGACCTCATGGGGAACTTTAGAAGGGGCGGGTCTATACATTTAAAATACTGAGAGGGAGTTCCCCATCAGGTCCGCTCAGGCACAACCAATGAAGGACAGCGCTGGACATCGGGATCGCCGCGGGACACTGGATTTCACCGCTGGAATGTTTTTGTTTGTTTTTTAATAAAGGACTTTTTTAAGGTGTTTGTGTGTTGTTTTTTAAAAAAAATTACGCTTTCTTCGTGAAATGGTAGGGGTACCCCTTACCAATTCACATAGGGAGGGGGGCGGGATCTGGGGGTCCCCTTTGTTAAAGGGGTCTTCCAGATTCCGATACGCCCCCGCCCGCAGACCCCCACAACCACCGGGCAAGGGTTGTGGGGATGAGGCCCTTGTCCCCATCAACATGGGGACATCCTCCCCATGTTGAGGGCATGTGGCTTGGTACGGTTCAGGAGGGAGGGGGGGCCGCTCTCTCGTCCCCCCCTTTTCCCCTGCGGCCGGCCAGGTTGCGTGCTCGGATAAGGGGTCTGGTATGGATTTTTAGGGGGACTCCACGCCATTTTTTTTTACATTTGGGGTGGAGTTCCCCTTAAAATCCATGCCAGATCTGAAGGGCCTGGAATGGATATTTGGGGGAACCCCACGTCAATTTTTTTTTAAATTTGCGGCGGGGTTCCCCTTAATATCCATTCCAGACCTGAAGGGCCTGGTAATTGAATTCTGGGGAACCCCCACGCTTTTTTTTTTTTTTTATCAATGACTTTTGTATGTATTGCCGGGAGCCGACAATTCATTAATAGCCGCGAGTCAGTTTTAAATGCATTTTTTTCTTTCAAAAATGACATTTTTTGCAGGGACAGTTCTAAGCACGGGAAACATGCGCCACTTCACATGCATATCATACACACCCCCCAGGTACGAAATTTAAAGGAATATTTCACTTTTATTGTTTCATTTTAAGCATTATTAAAATCACTGCTCCCGAAAAAATGGCCATTTTTAAAACTTCTTTTTGCATTGATACATGTCCCCTGGGGCAGGACCCGGGTCCCCAAACCCTTTTTAGGACAATAACTTGCATATTAGCCTTTATAATTAACACTTTAGATTTCAAACGTTCGAGTCCATTGTATTTAATAGGGTTCTAAAGTTTACACAAACATTTTGTCTGTTCGCAGGTTCTGGTGCGAACCGAACAGGGGGGTGTTTGGCTCATCCCTGATGATAAGCTATCCAACAATATTGGATACAAATGTAAGCTATGCAACATTATTGGATACAAATGTAAGCTTTGCAACATTATTGGATACAAATGTAAGCTATGCAACATTATTGGATACAAATGTAAGTGATGCAACATTATTGGATACAAATGTAAGCTATGCAACATTATTGGATACAAATGTAAAGACGATTATCCAAATGTTGGCCATTGAATGGGAGGTTAATGACTGATAAATGTCTTCACGAATGATTATTATTTGAAGAAAAGTTGGGAAAGTTGGATTTTTTTTTGTGATGCATCTGAGAACTCGCAGATGTGTGCTATGAGATGCAGGATAAACAGTTTGCAGTTCCATGCCTAAAAGAACACATGAATTTTTCATGTGCTCATGTTTATGTTGCATTTTAATTAGATAAAGGTTCATTTGTATGTATGTTTCTTTGAATATGATTATTTTGTGAGGTTTTGTATTATCATAGCAAGCATAAAAATATAATTCCTTGTTAAGTTTTAACAAGCAGAAAGTTGAAGTTGAATTACAAAAACCATAACAGGTCTAACAGTGTCCATATCAATTTATTTTATAATGTGGGTTTATATGGCAAGGAAGATTTAGGTGCTTGACAGACCTATGAGATATGTGTGCCTCTTGTCCTGACTTTGGTCTCTGCACTCGTCTTAATTACTTTCTGTGCCTAAGGTGTGTTTTATGCTTTCATTTTGTTTTTTTTGTTCAGAAAAAAAGCTGCAAGGACCCGAGCCTGAGAGCTGCAACGATGAGATATGCCTAAGAAAAAAGGTCACAAAACCACTGAAAAAGACCAGTTATTCCCAGCTAAGTAATAACAAATATCTGCTGAATGTTGAAAGAGAAGTATCCAACATCAAATTATGGTATTAGGACATATAAAAATAGTCATCATCGTCTTGTTAAAAAAAAAAAAAACCCAGATATCTCGAGAAGTGGTTCTTTTGGCTCGAATTCTTTTTCTCTGAGGAGTACGCAGGGCTGACAACATGAGTGCCTAGTACCTAGGTATTTCGGCTTAAACGCTGTAATTCCAATCCATGGGACTGGAGGAGGGGGTCCCCCCTTTTCTTCATCCCCTTCCCCTCCCCCGCTCCCTCCAGTAGTACTTTTCTGTACTTTCTCCTTTCTTTTTCCTATCTTTGCTACTATCACTTCACTTAATGATTTCTTTCGACTCGAGGCGAGGTTGGATGGCCTAGTTGTCGTCCTTCCACGCGTCTTCCTCAGCCTTACAGGATAAAAAAAGAAAAAAAAAATATTCTGATACGGGACACAGTGTGCTTCTTTATATTGAGGTTGAGTGGCTAGACCTTGTCTATAGAGAATGTTTAATTAGTAAAACCACATTTTGATTTGCATAGTCAAAACGTACTCTCGACATAAACAATAATTGCTATGTTTCATGTAATCCTTTGTCTGCTGTCTGTATCTTAATTTATCGTGAATGAAAGAATTTGAAAAAAAAAAAAACAGTGTTACCGGTTAGCTGGCAAATATTGTTCAGTTCGACTCAAACCTTTAAAATTGTAGCAACAATTTTCAAAATGTTGTTGGCCATTTGTAACCCCTAGATAGTGAAAGACACTTTTCAGATATATTTCTTTGTTTATTACTATCAAGTTTAAATTGCAGTTCTTATATCCTTAGAGTACTTCCACTATCAACTGCCTATTTCCAGCATTTGGAGAAGTGACAAAGGGAAGGAACTGGATGGATGATAGGATCTCTCATAAACAGCTTCTTTGTGCTTTATATATTAACAGAGCAAAGATGAATGATGTGCAATAATAAATAGCACCAATCAGAGAGATGTGAGAATGCCTAGTGCCGGAACCAGACAGTAGATATATCCACATAATGATAGAATATTACCAGCATAAATAAACTGCATTACATGCGGCAAAATAATGGACCATAACATTTTCTGATGATAAGCATCATAGGCACACTGACATTGAGACAAAGTGAGCCCTCTTTCTCCAGTTGAATAAAATAAGCGAGGCAGCAACTGTAACTCCTTAAATTGTCTCATGATCACTGTTGGCTCGGTAGAGTCTTCATAACTGATCTGTGCCCTGCACCTTCAGACCACAGACAGCAGGATCGGTACTGAGAAAAACATGCTTACTTGAAATGTTTGGGCCACCTTTTAAAAGGAGGGCAGGAAACGGTAAATGTGGCCAACTATAAGGACACGCGTTTTTATTATGTACTTTGTTTTGTATCTATTGAAAACATTAGTGGAAAAAAGAGCTCCATGTCATCAAGAGGTTATATGAATAGAAAATGAATAGAAAACTTTACACTGCCTTTCCATAGTCCAGAGAGGATGTAGAGTTCTTGTTATTTCATCTGGCGCCTATTACTTAATAGCTAGTAATGTTCTGTATGGTTACAGGTGATTCACCTTGTGCAGCCTGCAACCCGAGATGACAGCCACACATTCCATTGTGTGATGCCGCGTACACACGGCCGTTTTTCCCGTCGAAAAAAACTTCATTTTTCCCATTCGACGAGAAAAACGATAGTCTGTGGGCTTTCTGTCGTTTTTTTTGACGAGAAAAACGGCATTAAAAACGACGAGAAAAATTAGAACATGTTCTAATTTTTCTCGTCGTTTTTTTTTACATGTTTTCCGCGGCAGTGTTTCCCATAGGAAAACACTGCCGCGGAGCCCACACACGGTCGTTTTTTTCGACCAAAAAAAAAATGACATTTAAAACGGCCGTGTGTGAGGGGAACAAGCTGTTCCTCGTTTTTAACGTCGATTTTTTCGACGGTGTTTTCACCGTCGAAAAAATCGATCATGTGTACGCGGCATTAGATTGCAAAGTGCACTCCGCCCCAAAAAAATCTAAAGTATGGGGAAAAAAAATATTAAAGTAAAATAAATGTTTACTTTATAAATGTATAATTCTCAAAATACAATATACAATATTTCAGCTTAACAATCCTTAAATGTGGTGGCTGAATAAATTTTCTTTTCTTGGGCTTTTTTCATTTTTTTTTCCTTTTTAACCTGGTTCACACCTGAAGCACAGAGGACCATAGTATGCGTTACTGTGCGATTCAGTGCCTTGCCATTTTCAGCCTATTCATTTGAATGTGGTGCAAGCCTGCACACCCAGTGCATTTTCAACGGGATGGGGGAAACTTGCATGGAATGGCGGGTTTCCTGCACCGCTATCTAGTGTAAATGAGCCTTGAGGCTCGGTTCACACCAATGAGAATTCAATGCGCGTTTCCCCGCATCCAATTCGCATAGCAGGAGAATGTGACTGGCTCTCTATGGAGCCGGTTCACATATCTCCGCAGCGGGTCCGGTGTGGTGTGCAGGAAAAAACGTGTGCCTTTTTTGGTGCGTTTCAGGTTCGATTTAAGCCCAAAACTCGGGCTGAATTCGGACCTTAAATGGTGAACCAGCACGCACCGGACCCCTGCTGTGCGACAGATGCGGCGACGGTGTGAACCGAGCCTTAAAGTGTATTTAGAGACAAAACTTTTATTTTAGTTTTGTATAGAGTGGTGAATGGTTAAAATCCTTACCAGGTTTTTGTTGCTGTCTGTGAGACTTTAGTGATTGGGTTTAAACTTTTTTTAATCTAGTTTTTGAAAGTCAGGCTGAAATGCATATGGGTATCTAGAGGACTGGGAGGCACAACACATAGTAGCAACTGTATTAATTCAATGTCTGGCAAGAATTACAAAAGTCTTAACAGAACTCTCACATTTTGAGAGTGCTAGTATCATGCTGCACAGCAGGACTACTTGTTCCTATTATTGCTGTATAGAAAGACCTACTAGTCCCTGCATTGAAAACCTCTTAAGCTCATCACAGGAGACATATTCATTAACTGAACTCATGGAGTTTTTGCTAAATCCCAGAATCTTCCAACTCCTGTTCGAGGGATTTTATTAAATCCGGAGTCAGAGGGTTTTCCTGATATTGGATTGTGTTATGTGGCTAGTCTAGGTGACAATCGTAGAGTTTTTCTTAAAGCTAAGGTTTACCCAGATTCCTTGCTCCCTGCAACCCCTCCTTATCAACATACTAATACATTTGTTAAATAAAGCCTTACTGCTTTTGTTATATACAGTATCTTATTTTAGAGATGTCATCCCTTGCTCCCTGTGCTTTTCTATACAATTCAGGCAGATCATGACTAGTTAGAGGGGCTGGCAGGGTTCTGAAAACATCACGGAACCCTGCCTTAGCAGTGGGCTGGTTCTTGGGAGGGGTTATTCACATGTCAAAATGCCTTGATAGGAGGATTGGCTGTTCACAGGAGGATTGCTTTTTCACTCATGGAAGCTCCTTACCTAGAGCAGTCTGATTGAAAAGAACTGAAATATAATGAATGAAAGAGATGGGCCAGAAACACTAATGTCCCATACACAGTGCTGGGACAAGGTCATTTGGTGCCCAGGGCGAAGATGGCAAACTGCGCCCCCCCCCCAATTATCGTCACCATTCATCGTCACTGTTGTCATCGTTGCTGATACTAAGCATTTGCAAGAGTACTTGCAAATGCTCCAATATTTAAAACCAATACTTTCTGTGCGATTTGATCTCATAACAAAATGAATTGGCCCAAATCACACTGTAAAGAACCACATGTGATTTGAACAGGAATGTGGTGCGATTCCTGTCTGAAAATCACATGCTGTTTTTCACACCGCTCCTGTGTGTACCTAGGCTTGTCGTAATGACTTCAGCCTGGGTTCACACAGGAGCGGTGCAGGAAACCACATTCCTGTTCAAATCACATGTGATTCTTTAACGTGCGATTTAAGCCCACTCATTTTGTATGGACTCAAATCGCACCGCAAAGGTATTGGCAACTGGTATCAGCGAGTACTTGAGCACAAGTACTGCTGGTACAAAACAGGTATTGGTGTACCCACCCAGCTTTAGACAATGTGTCAGGGTGTTTAATGGACTCAAAGACAAAGCTCCTGGGCAAACAAATCTGCAAAGATGAGAATAAAGATAACAGGGAAAACATTTGTCACTGTTAGTACTCATGCACAATAACACTATACTGTAGGTATAGCATACACTATACAATCTGATTGTACAATCTTTGTACAATATCCTTTAAATTTACGAAAACTTTGTAATATATGGACAACCTAACCAATTAATTTAAGTAGTATCCAATCAGGCAGGCCTTTGTACTACATAGTTGGTGGTACGTATGGTTAGCTGGAGGCTGGCCATAGATGTATCATTTTTATTTTCGTCTAATCGAAAAAAAATGTATGGATCCCCCCAATCCACACAACTAAGGTGGATGAGAGAATCCTTTCCGCTGAGACATCTATGTCGGTGCTGCAAATCTAAGGAAACATTTCTGCTGGTTTGAGAGAAGTTGATCATTATATTGATGTCTCTTTAGCAAGAATGACTACAGAAGGATTGAAACTTGTCCAGTCCTTGCTGGACCAGTTCAATTTCCATCCATCTATGGCCAGGTTTAGTAGCTCCTGTCATTTTCGTATGCCTGGGGAGCTCACTAAGCACATGAGTTCTTTAGGGCCCATTCACATGTGGTGCAGACATGTGTGTTCTGTCAAGGGCTCTCTTATCAGCACAGGGATGTACGGGCATTGTGTGCATATCTCTGTGTCAGTGTCCCATTTACTTCTATTGGGACCCGCACCTTCATGTCATATTAGGATACAGAGGCTGTGTCCATTCCGCCTCACATCCCAGTAGATATAAATGGGGTGCTGACACGGGGATGTGCACAACACCTATGTACCCCCTGCTGATAAACGCCAGCTCTGCATGGAAGATGCATGCTTGCACCCCTTGTGAATGGGCCCTTACTAAAAATATTATCTGAAATAACAGTTGTCTTGTCTTCACAACAATTAGCAGTGATATGAAGCCTGAAAGTGTGTTACTTGTTACCTGTTGGCTGAGTAGAGGCAGTTTCAGCAGCACAGAGACAGGAGAGAACACCACTCAGTTTGGCTGTGCACATAGAGAGGAGGGGGTCCGAGAGAAGGGCACAGGGGGGTCACTATACAGAGCAGAAATAGGCTCTGAGATCATCTAGAGCAGAGAGAGATAACAGGAGGCTGGAGGGGGGCAGAGGTGGTGATCTCCCACAGACATTGGGACAATGTGAGAGATAAAGCAAGAGTAATAGAAATGACTGGAGAGGGGGGAGAGAAACCGCTGTCCAGGAGAGGGAAAAAAGTTGTATGCATGTAGGCTGAAGCTGGAAAGCACTGATACCTTCCCAACCTCACGTGCCCCACCTGCTCCGCCTCCACTCCACTGTTGCTGAAGGACTAGTACAGTGCACTGTGCAGGCAGGGGGTGGGTGTAGTGCTACGTTCTACATACAGGGACAAAGCCGCTCTCTGCCTGTGTTACATTCTGCAGCATATTCTGTCCTGGGAAGGGCTGTACCCGGCAAACTGCGCCCTCTTCTCACACTAAATCTTCCCGCCCAGGGCAGATGCCCCTCTCGCCCACCCCTAGTACCGGCCCTGTCCATACACTTGAGTGGAATTTCCGCCAGCAAAAGTCTGATGTGAGCCTTTCATCGGAAAATCCGACCGTGTGTATGCTCCATCAGACTTTTGCTGGCGGAATTTCCGCCAGCAAAAGTTTGAGAGCAGGTTCTCATTTGTTCCATCGGAAAATCCTTTCGTCTGTATGTAATTCCAAAGGGAAAAAAAAACACGCATGCTCGGAAACAATTTGACGCATGCTCGGAAGCATTGAACTTCTTTTTCTCGCCTCATCGTAGTGTTGTACGTCACCGCGTTCTTAACGCTCAAAAGTTCAGAGAACTTTTGTGTGACCGTGTATATGCAAGCCAAGCTTGAGTGGAATTCCGTCAGAAAAACCATCCAACTTTTTACCGACAGAAATTCCGCTCGTGTGTACAGGGCATAAGGCCCCTTGCACACGAGTGATCCGATCAGGTCTGCCTGTCAATTTTTCAGGTGGACCTGATCGGAAGGTCTATGCATTCCTATGGATCAGTGGGTTGTTTACACCTGCCTACTTCAGGGTCCGATCAGGCTGGCTAAAAAAGAAATGGAGGAGGACTGCATCCTCTTTCGTTTTCGTGGATCTGAGGCAGCTTTTCGTTTACACTCGGCAACCCATAGAGCAGAGTGGTGTCTATGCAGACAGACACCCCTCTGTGGACAAACTAAACAGACACGGACCTGTATATAAGGCTTTCATCTAGATGCATAGGTTCTCATCCCTCCACCCGGTCACCACAAGAATGATTAAAAAAAAAGGCTTTTTTTTGTCTTTCATGTGGTGTCCAGGTGTAGTGATAGGAGCCTATGCATCTAGATGAAAGCCATAGATTGTCCTAGAAGTATAAAAGAACTGTGCTGAAGAACCCCTCCAAACACCAATACTTGAAGGTTCAGCTAGTCTTTCAGCATGAAGGTGTCAAGTGGACTGCAGCTCAGTGCAAATCACTGATTGTGTCTGCTGTAAAGGAAGTGCAGTGCATGGAGAGTCCCTGAATAGAGGAGAGTGAGGAGGACTTATACAGCACAGTGGGATATCCCAATAGCTACCATTACATCCTATCCCTGGTTTGGTGCTCAGAGGAGAGGAGTGGAGAGTGGAAGGTGATCTGCCATTAAGGATTTATTGACCAAATTGCTGTTAGACCCACTGTGATCCTTGATTAGGGTGAGCGGCTAGGGCACACTCCTGGTGGATTTTGAATGGTGGAAGGAAAGTGTGACCACAATGTTTAAGAGTTAATGTTTTTTCCCGGCACTTTATCTTCACATTTCTACTATCAATCACTGCGTTATTGTTTTTTTGCACATGCACTTTAACCACTTCAGCCCGGAAGATTTGGCTGCTCAATGACCAGGCCACTTCTTGCGATTCGGCACTGCGTCGATTTAACTCCCAATTGAGCGGTCATGCGACGCTGTACCCAAACAAAATTGACGTCCTTTTTTCCCCCCACAAATAGAGCTTTCTTTTGGTGGTATTTGATCATCTCTGCGGTTTTAATTTTTTTGCGCTATAAACAAAGAATGTTTATTTTTATTTTTTTTAAGTTAATTTTTTCCTCAGTTTAGGCCAATATGTATTATTCTACATATTTTTTGTAATAAAAATCTCAATGAGCGTATATTGATTGGTTTGCGCAAAAGTTATAGCGTCTACAAAATAGGGGATAGATTTATGGCTTTTTTATTATTATTATTATTATTTTTACTAGTAATGGGTGTGATCTGCGATTTTTTTTTCTGGGACTGCAATATTATGGCGGACAGATTGGAAACTTGACACATTTTTGTGACTATTGACAATTATACACCAATCAGTGCTATAAAAATGCACTGATTACTGTGTAAATGTCACTGGCAGGGAAGGGGTTAACACTAGGGTTTGATCAAGGGGTTAACTGTGTTCCCTAGTGTGTGTTCTAACTGTGGGGGGAGGGGACTGACTATAGGAGATGACAGATCGTGGTTCCCAGCTAGTAGGAACTCACAATTTCTCTGTCCTCTCCTCACAGAACTGGGATGTGTGTTTTTACACACACACGTCCCTGTTATGCCTCTTGTGCCCACAACTGCCGTCCACGAGCATCCGCTGTGCAGCGGGCACGTGCGCGCACCTGCTATCCCGCTTAAAGGTTCTGACGTACAGCTACGACGGCTCGCGGGATTGTGCCGACCTGCCACAGCATAATGACGTCGGCTGGTCGGCAAGGAGTTAATGTTTGACACAGTTATGGACTTTATTTAATTTGTTCAGTGAAAAAATAATCCAATTTGGCAAAAATAAGTCTTAATTGTATTAAGGTTTATACCTGTATGTGTAAAATTTGAAGTAAATATTTTATTAGCTTTTCACAGAACTGTGTTAGCACTCTAATGATGTTTTTGAAGTTAGTGCTACATTTATTAATTTACATTTTAAAAACCAATGGATGCTCACTCCCAGAAATACAGAAGCAACGTTTTTTTTTTTTTTCTCCCTAGCAACAAGGCAGGATGTGGGGATAGCTATCTGCCAGTTTTTCATCCAGGCTTCCAGTGGGGCCCAAAGGACCTACAAGGTATGATAATAAAATGTATAAACATTTTACAAAGCTGCACAGATTTAATATCTACTGTGGCCCCTTGACTGCATAGGCTATTTTCTGGAAAAGGTGAATTTAGCTTTTAATGAGAAACAAAACCCTCCTATCCTTTACAGTCAAGGAAGCTGCCATCTTATGCCCTCTACACACGATCCGAAAATCAGACGACAGATCGTCCATTTTTTTTTTCTGCATGCTAGTCATATGTCACACCTGAAGAGTTTACTAAGGTAACGAAAATTCTCGTACGACAGAATAAAAAATCGGAAGTGATGTCATGTGTTGTAGTGTATTTGTATTGTGTTTTCGGACGTCAACGGTACTGATTAAACTAAAATCGCATGATCTGGTATCGTACGAGAATTTTTTTTGTGTTTGTCTGATCGGATAATATCAGAAGAACTGTCGTGATCGGCTCTCAAAAGCTCTGTCCTAACCATCCGATTATAGTACGATCGCGTTGAAAGCGGTATTTTTCATCCGATTATTGAATCATGTGTACGGGCCATAAGCCTCTGTTTGATCTGCAGTTGCGTTAAATCAGAACTCCAACTTTTTAAGAAGTTACAAAAACAATTTTTTTCCCTTTGACAAGGGTGTTTACAATGCTCAGCTTGTATTCAGTTAAAACTTTATTCCAATGTTAAATGGTTTGTCTCAAATGTTTGACTGACACATTTGCTGGACAGCTTGGTCTGTTAAGTTGAAAATTGAATTATCAGTTTTTGGTAAGTAGTATTAGCACTGCAGTCTGCACCGTCATAATATATGTCACATATCACAATATCCTCTTAAATAATTAAATAAACATTAAAATATATGAACATATGATATTAAATACCGCATTTATCAGCGTATAATACGCACAGGCGTATAACACGCACTCTAACTTTAAGTGGGAAGTTTCAGGAAAAAAACGTTCCACAGGCCCCTGCGTATAACACGTAGGCACAGTTTACCCTCTATTTTCAGGGTAAAAAAGTGAGTGTTATACGCCAATAAATACGGTAAATATAATTAATTTGATATTTCTTTGATCTTCTATAAAAGAATAGTTTTAAACCCAATACTGTATGCATAAAGTGCTAATGCTGAAAACTGTATCACAAAAACAATAAACAAACAATAGTTTTAAAGTGCTTCTAATGTAATATCCATATATTGAATTACAATCCACATAAATATCTTCTTGTGCTACTGTGCAATAAAGTGGCTCTTCACAAAGTGCTTTTCATTAATCATAATCAGTGCCAATGTATCCAAGCTCCACACACTTCACCCTTCGTGAGTGCCACTTACCGGATAATATGTGATCCCTTATAAAAAAAATAAGAAGGTCCCAACTTTTGCACACACTCCAACTCTTCCAGCTCTCCTCCTAACACTGCTCACTAAGGTATTGCTCCAAACAATACTTCACCAACTCCAGGAAATGAATCCAAAAGAGAAGACCACCGATAGCGCAACATTGCTTTATTGACAACTTCAAAAAAATGTGCACTTACATAAATTTTTTATGGAGATCAGCCTTTCTATTTTCTATTTACACCTCCAAATCCTGTCCAAAATGGCTGTGCGTTCCACCGCAGCAGAAGTGACATCACTGGAAATTATGTCACAAGCGTAGCTCTGCCTAACGGGTTATGTCCATAGGACGTCTCCAGTTTTCCAACATTAGCCCTTTGTGCATATTGTATTGGGTTTAAAATGATTGTTTTATAGAGGATCAGAGTAATAGCATATGAATTATGTTTATTTATTTATTAACGTGTAGTAGCACCTTTTGGTGGATAATAGTACAAATAGTACATATTATGATGGTGCAGTGCTAATATTTTCCCAATTGGGATTATAGTAGCTGCACAGCAGCTTCCTATGAGTATGAAGTAGGGTCACTTTAAAGTGTTACTAAACCCAGGACCCTGGATTCACTATAACTGGTCTCCCACAGTGCTCAGAACATGGAAATGCAATTATTTTAGTAAATATAAACTGCTAAATACCTTTTTTATACAACAGTCTTGTGACTTCTATCAGTGTCTGGTTAAAGCTTGTGAAAGGAGTTTTCATTCTATTCTGACTGTCCCATGAGGCTGCATGACCCCTTAATTTCTTTCTTGGACAGTGCTGATTGGCCCTGGGCTGTTCACATGCACCCCCCCAGGAAAAAAAAAAATACCCACCAAACTGAGCATGTGCAAACGCCCTGTCTTATCAGGAGATGGATTGGAGACCGTGGACGAAGGGGAGGATCAGAAAAAACAGGCTCAAACTGCCTTTTTACACAATGCAGAGGATTAACCCCTTAGTGTAGGTTCCACAGTGAGTATAACAAGCATGTATTACTGTATATACAGACTGATTTTACTGGTGTGCCTTTAGTAACACTTTAACTGCAGAGTTCCTTTTTTTTCTTTAAGTTAAACATAGATCAGGATCCACAGGTAAAAAAAAAAAAAGGTTTAGCGAATACAGTTTTGTTAATGCTAGTGACAGACTGCATCATATATGTAATTTTTGATTTAGCCTTTATTACCACTTTCAGTGTTACCTGAGTGGTTTTAACATTCACTTTCTACAGATATTCACAGTGAACTGCCAGCATGTTGACTACCCTGTCTTATAAATCAGATTAAGAGCTATCTGGATGGTAAACAGCTGCAGAAAGAATTCTCCAGCTCTGCTGTGGGCTCGGACTTACTCTGCACTGCAGTCAGCACAGTGGTAAGTGGCAGTGCAGAAAAGCAGAGAAATGAACTGTGCTCCCTTACGCTGTTGTAAGTCCTTATCAAGCTGTGAAAATTGCCAGAAATGGCTGGCGATGAATCTCAGCATTACTGGAGATGGTGACAGGGAAGATGCCAAGTTCGTTTCAGTGTTATGGAAAATCCTGTAGCGCTGGATATGCCTCCCATCATGTTTCTAACACAAGATTACTACATTCACTTATATGAGTACGATGACAAAATGGGTAAAAACTAGGTAGACAAAATGGGTAAAAACTAGGTAGTGGAAACTATTTTTTTACAAAGTAAAAAAGCCTTTTTTTCCTCGCCGTTGTCAATGTTGAATTTTTTAAGAAACAATAAGTATTTTTTCTATAAGAACAAATGGGCAGAATGTGAGTATACAGTGCCTTGAAAAAGTATTCATACCCCTTAAAAGTTTTCACA
This sequence comes from Rana muscosa, assembly GCA_029206835.1. Lineage (NCBI taxonomy): Eukaryota > Metazoa > Chordata > Amphibia > Anura > Ranidae > Rana > Rana muscosa. The sequence continues at coordinate 432,274,344 of CM055117.1, forward strand.
TGTTGTCATGTTACAACCAAAAACATAAATGTATTTTATTGGGATTTTATATGATAGACCAACACAAAGTGGCACATAATTGTGAAGTGGAAGGAAAATGATAAATGGTTTTCAATTTTTTTTACAAATAAATATCTGAAAAGTGTGGTGTGCATTTGTACTCAGCCCCCTTTACTGTGATACTCTTACCTAAAATTTAGTGGAACCAATTGCCTTCAGACGTCACCTAAATAGTAAATAGAGTCCACCTGTGTGTAATTTAATCTCAGTATAAATACAGCTTTTCTGTGAGGTATATATATATATATATATATATATATATATATATAATATATACACAAACATATATAAAACCATAATGATACATGACAGTTGAAGGAATAATAAGTAAACAACCCATTAACTTCTCCTTGAGGTATCAGGGATTGTTAAGTATAAATATCATAATACAAAAACATATATTATAATATATAATATGGGATCTTGAGTCATTTGTTAGAGGTAATAAAAAATTGCATATACATCTAATAAGCATATGATGAATGGAAACACGGCAGATAAAGGAGCTCAACGTGTTTCGTGGATTGATCCACTCTTTATGAGCAGGCACGTGATGTGAATCTGTAATGATATGGGTAACTTTCTATATAGTCTAACATTTATCCAAACAAATATATATATATACTGGGGAAACCCCACTCTCTAAATACTTACAAAACAGCTGTGTGTTTGAGATGAGACACTATGACCTAGAAACCCTGAGGGGCATAATTTCCGGTAGCTGTGGCAGTATGAACCGCATGTATAGTCCAACACAGGGCAGTGTCCAAGGGGGGCAGAATATCCAAGAAATAACGATCCCAGTAAGTACCGTGAATATTGACAGAGCCGTCATAAAGGGGCTTCTATGAAAAATATTATTATGTGTATTGATACACTCAGCAATAGGGCAGGATAAGTGCAGTTATATACATTTTTCCCCTTTATTTCGACCTGGTCTTCTAGCCAGTAAGTCTGCTATTTTTTTTAACTTTCCTTAACAGACCAAGCTGCTCAGCAAAAGTTGCAGATAGAGGGTTAGGACAAACCATTTAACACTGACAGGGTGCTTACAATGATCAGCTTTTATTAATTTTTGTAAAACCTTTACCTAAAAAGAAAAAAAACTGTTGTTGGAACTGCATAAATGTGTTAGCTAGAGTATAAAATAAATTTAGTATTTAAGTAATTAGGCAATTTAAAAAGGAACTATACTCACCTTGGCTCCAACCATGTGGCCTCCTGGAGCTCCACACCAGCTGCTGACATCTTTGAGCAATCAGCTTCTGGGTATCAATCGCTCGTATTGGCCTGCCACTCCAGCGCATGCTCAGGAATACAGCCGTCTTCAACATTGCCAAATTTCTAGAGTGAGCTGTGCACACTCACTGTATGGGGCGGACAGGCAAGTAGGTAACTTTAATGAAGAAGAGACGAAGATGGGGACAAGGGCCTGATGCCCACTACCATGGCCGGTGGTTGTCTGCAGACAAGGGGGCCCCCAGATCCTGCCCCCTTGTGACTGAGTATGGGGTACCCCTATCCATTCCCCCAAAAAAGTGTCAAAAAGTAATAAAAACACAGACAGCTTATGGCAATTCCTTTATTTAAAAAAAAAACATAAAAAAAAAAAAACAGCATTCCCTGATGTAAATCCCCCATATTGAGGTGCCACCAAGTGACATAGCCAGGTGGCCTTGCCCCTTACCCATATAAGAACTGGCAAACGGCAGAGCCTGCCGTAGGCATCCAGCCTTCATGGATGTTTTGTTTTGTTTTTTTCGGGGGTGGTGGGCGGCTTTTTTTTCTTTATTTTTTTCAATAGCTGGTTGCCAGCTATTGCAACCGTGAATCAATTTAAATGGGATTTGACTCTTTTTTTTTTTTTTGTACCTGGGGGTCCCCTTAGTCTGCCTGTATATATAAATGATTTTTTCATTTTTATTGTTGCACTTTAACCACTTAAGGACGATCGAGTCCGACTCACGGGGAAGGCAGGGGGTCACGAGCGCGCCGACCCCGATGTCGGCAGTTAAAGGGCCAGGTACAGGTACGTGATTGTGCCTGTACGAGCCATTCTGCCAATGTATATATACAGTGCGGGGTCCTTAAGTTGTTAAGCATCATTAAAATCACTGCATCTGAAAAAACAATTGTTTTAAAAAAAAAATTGCATTGATATATGTCCCCCTGGGCAGTATCCAGACCCCATACCCCTTTTATGGACAATTGTTTGGATATCAAGCCTCGTACACACGGCAGGAATCCCGTCAGGAAAAAACGGCGGTTTTCCTGACGGGATTCCTGACAAGCTTTTCTTGCAAAGCCGTGCATACAGACGGCCATTCAAAAGAACCATCGTTCTTTTGAATGTCAAGAATGCAGTGATGTCATCGATGTCATCGACTACGCTCGTCACATTTGATGCCGTTGCTGCCATCTTGCTGTACGCTACCCTTGTATGCTACCGTGCATGCGTCAAAGTCTTTTTGAGCATGCGCAGGTTTACCTGGGGACAGGTAAGCATACTGACGAACGGTTTTCTCAGCAGGAAACACTCTGCCGAGAATCCCGACGAGAAAATAGAGAGCAGGTTCTCTATTTTTCTCGTCGGGATTCCCGGCAGTTTTCTCGCCGAGAAAGCATACGCACGCATGTTTTTCACGGCAAAAAGCTCTCCCAACAGATTTCTTGCCGAGAAAACCATGCGCGTTAACGAGGCTTAAGCCTTCAAAATGGTCACTTTAGATTTTTTCTGTTCTGGCTCCCATAGACTTCATTAGGGTTCGCCGTTCGGGTTAGAACTTTTCCCCTGTTCGGGAGTTCTGCTGAAAACCGAACAGGGGGGTGTTTGGCCCATCTCTGGCTGTGATTGGTCGGGAATGGGGGGGGGAGGTTTTGGGTTAGCTGAACAAACTACCCAACACAGTGTGTCTCTACAAAGTGAACTGTACCTCTGAATGGCAGACCAAAAGGATGGAAACTGACCATACTAATACAGATCAGCTTCTGTGGTTTGCGTGGTCAGTTTAGAACAAGGAAGAAAGGAGACAGGTAGGATAAACCAGGTGCTTCTAATGGAAGAAGTATATAAAACTGATAGAGACTTTATTTTATAAAATACACATATGTGAACACACACATATAAAGAAAATAATTAGGGTAACATGTTATGCTTGTGTCAGTACACTCAGATTTTTATGATATTCTTTTTTTGCATATATGTTACACATAACTGACATATCTCCCAAATGCAATCTTCACAAGCCTTTTTTTTTATCTGGCCAACATATTATGTTGGCCAGATAGCAATTCATCTAAATAGCAATAGCAATTCATCTAAATTACGTGGCTTCTGGGTTTCTGGGATCTACTGTATGGCCACACAAACATAAGCACACTAAAAAAATGGAGATTATAAAATGTGTTATCATTAACTGCAGCTTTACTTGAGTTTTAAGTTTCTGTGCTATTGTGATAATGGCCAGTGTACACAATAGCTGAGTTATCACTTGCAGTGCATAATGTGTTGTCTACAATCTATCAATTACTTTGTAGAAGCTGAAGAAGTCATCTTCAAAAGGAAAAATGGAAAATGCAGTATGTCAGTTTGTCCAAAGCCATTTTCTATTATGTTGCTCTAAAAAAACACTTTTAGCAATGGTAAAGAAAAATTCACGAAACGCAATAGTGGTGAAAGATTAATTTAAAGCTGCATTGTAATGAAATAAATACATTTTGGACTCCAACATTTTGGTGTTGTGCTCCTGTTCTTCCATTTTTCTCCATTTCCTGTCTGAAGCGGACTTAGAAGAAGTATATGAAAGCTGCATGCCCAGCACTGCTTGTTCATCTTGTCTTGTTTGTGTGTGTGTGTGTATATGTCAGTAAAAATAAGCTTGTGAGGGTCTGATCACTACTGATGAGATGATCAAAGGCCCTGATGTTTGGATGATCAGGTCGTCTAACATTAAGCTATGGGGTTAGATTAGACGTATGAGTGCTGCCAGCATTGCTGCAGAGGTTGAAGGGATAGGGGTCAGCCTGTCAGTGCTCAGACCATATGCTGCACACTGCATCAAATTGATCTGCATGGCTGTTGTCCTAGAAGGAAGCCTTTTTCTAAAGATGATGCACAAAAAGCCTGCAAACAGTTTGCTGAAGATAAACAGACCAAGGACATGGATTACTGGAACCATGGCCTGTGGTCTGATGAGACCAAGATAAACTTGTTTGGTTCAGATGGTGTCAAGCGTGTGTGGCAGCAACCAGGTGAGGAGTACAAAGACAAGTGTGTCTTGCCTACAGTCAAGCATGGTGGTGGGAGTGTCATGGCCTGGGCCTCTGGGGCTGCATGAGTGCTGCCGGCACTGAGGAGATACAGTTCATTGAGGGAATTATGAATGCCAACATGTACTGTGACATGCTGAAGCAGAGCATGATCCCCTCTCTTTGGAGACTGGGCCGCAAGGCAGTATTCCAACATGATAAGGACCCCAAACACCCCTCCAAGATGACCACTGCCCTGCTAAAGAAGCTGAGGGTAAAGGTAATGGACAGGCCAAGCATTTCTCCAGACCTAAACCCTATTGAGCATCTGTGGGGCATCCTCAAACGGAAGGTGGAGGAGCACAAGGTCTCTTCCACTCCTCCATGACGACATCACTGAGCTGGTGGATGTTAGAGGACTCCAGTGGCAACCTGTGGAGCTCTGGTGAACTCCATGCCCAAGAGGGTTAATGCAGTGCTGGAAATTAATGGTGGCCACACAAAATATTGACACTTTGTGCCCAATGTGGACATTTTCACTTCGGGGTGTACTCACTTTTGCTTGCAGCAGTTTAGACATTAATGGCTGTGTGTTGAGTTATTTTGAGGGGACAGCAAATTTACACTGTTATACAAGCTATACACTCACTACTTTACATTGTAGCAAAGTGTAATTTCTTCAGTGTTGTCACATGAAAAGATATTAGAAAATATTTACAAAAATGTGAGGGGTTTACTCACTTTTGTGTTTATATTTTTAATATTTATGGCCTACTTCCTTGACAAGGTCCTATCAAATAAAAAAAAAGAAAATCCACAAAATAAATTAAAACCCCAAAATACCACCCCTGAAACAAAAGGCAACTTTTTTTTAGAGCAGTTTAGCCTAAAAAAGGCATCTCATCAGATATAAAAAATATATACCCTGAAATAAATAAAAACCCCAAAAGACCACCCATGAAACAAAAGCCAATTTGCAGGCTTGCAGAAAAAATCAGTTTAACCCCAAAAAGCCCTATCAACATAAAATAAAAAATATACCCCCAAAATAAATTAAAATTCCAAAGAACCAACCCCTGAAACATTTTTTTATGCTACAGATTAAACAGCAGCTAAAAGTGACTGCTGATCTAAAATCAATCACAAACTAATTATTATTGGGGGCTTTTTTGTCTTGTATTTTAAAGAAAAAAAAACAAAAGACAGAAAAGGGGTTGGTTTCCCAACCTGATCAAAGAGCTAGAATTCAGAACAGTTTTCTAACTGACCCTAATCTCTCCCTATGTAGTTTTTCAGCTTTCCTTTCTGAAGGCTGATGGCCGTAGTTCAAAGGCCATACAGTGCAATATGCAATATGGTTTTAAACAAATTCTTCTGGATATATCTGCACATAAATTCACCAGGGCTGAGAATCTTGAACCAGCAGGGTGTGACTGGGACCCATGATACAGGGAAACCCAAGCCTAATTCCTGGTTCTAACCTGCTGCTTCCAATCCCTAAATAAACCAAGGACATCAAGAAAGGTTGAAGAAGAGTGTAACTGCTTATGATACATAATAAGGCCTCTTGTGTTGAAGAAAATCTGCAAAAAGGTTAAAAAATCCTAAAATATGTAGGATGCCATTGCTAACCTCCTTCTGATAATGCGTACTGCCTTATTGTTGTCTCAGTGACTCAAAATGCATTATTATCAAACTAAATTCCACATTAACCAAGAAGAAGAAAAAATTCACTTCCCATTTTAAAAGCCTTATATGTAGGTTTTATTGAAACATCCAATTCATGTACTGCTCCACCTGTTCATCCAAACTCTAATGCCGCGTACACACGACCGTTTTTCATGACGAGAAAAATGATTTTTTTTAATTTGGACATTAAAAATTATCGTGTGTAGGCTCCAGAGCATTTTTCGCGACGTGAAAAATGGGCATTAAAAATTTGGAACATGCTCTATTTTTTCTCGTCGTTTTTCACGTTGTTGTTTTTCTCATCGTGAAAAAAACGGCCGTGTGTAGGCTTTAACGACGTGAAAAAAACGCACATGTTCGGAAGCAAGTGATGAGATGGGAGCACTCGTTCTGGTAAAGCTAGCATTCATAATGGAGATAGCACATTCGTCATGCTATAACGGACTGAAGAGCACGAGGCTGAAAAGCGCGAATCGTCTCTCACCAAACTTTACTAACACGAGGATCAGCAAAAGCAGCCGAAAGGGTTGCGCCATCCGAATGGAACTTCCCCTTTATAGTGCCGTTGTACCTTTCGTACGTCACCGCGCTTTGCTTGAGCATTTTTTTTCACGATAGTGTGTAGGCAAGGCAGGCTTGAGAAGAATCACATCGAGATAAACGTCGTTTTTTTCAATGACATTAAAAACGGTCATGTTTACGCGGCATAACACTAATTATAGAGTTCGTAACAATGCTGGCCTTCTTTTTTCAGACTTTCCCCTGATGATTCCGTCAGTAACATATTTCCTGTCCTAAGGTGATAACCCTCACTTTACTGTATCTATGGAGGTGCACAGTTGTCACCATAGGATAGAGCAACAGAACCTCTTCCCCTGGTGGTGGTGTTCCATTTACAAAGAGCAAGCTAGGAGCAAATCTCACTTATCGGAGTGTAGCACAATCAAGAAACACAGAAAACTAGACTTCTGGCAGGATCAACCGGTATTCAGTGTTGGTCATCTTACTTTAAAAAAGTAATTAGTTACAGTTACAAATTACTTCTCCCAAAAAGTAATTGCGTTAGTAACTCAGTTACTACATTGAAAAAGTAATTAGTTACTCAGCAAAGTAACTGACTTTTTTTTTGAGGGCACATAGCACATCAGGGCATGGGCACATAGCACATCAGGGCATGGGGCACACAGCACATCAGGGCACATAGCACATCAGGGCATGGGGCACATAGCACATCAGGGCATGGGGCACAGGGCACATAGCACATGAGGGCACATAGCACATCAGGGCACATAGCACATCAGGGCATGGGGCACATAGCATATCGGGGGAACATAGCACATCGAGGCACATAGCACATCGGGGCACATAGCACATCAGGGCACACAGCACATCAGGGCACATGATAGCACATAGCACATCAGGGCACAGGGTACATAGCACATGAGGGCACATCAGGACACGTGGCACATAGATCATCAGGGCAGGGCACATAGCACATTGTTTTCCAGCCATCAGAGTAGCGCAGCAAGCGTGTGTAATAAGTTCTCTCTCATGTCACGGCACTGACGGCAGTCACGCTACTCCCCGGCGGCCCCTCCTCTCTTCTCGTCCATCCCAGAGGATGTCACAAGCAAATGGGGATGGACGAGAAGACATGACATGAGAGAGACCCGGTCATAGAGGAGAGGAGGAATTACACTACTGCCATCTAGTGGCGGTAGATGTAATTGTGGTAACGCCGCCCAAGTAATGGTAACCGCATTACCATGAGGGGAAGAGTAATCAGTTAGATTACTCGTTACCCTTTAAAGTAACTGCGTTACGTAACTCCGTTTATTCTAACTCAGTTACTTACATCACTGCTGGTATTACTTTGCCTTTTATCAGACAGATATAGCCAAATACTTAAAATTGTATATTTATAGGCAAAAAATAAGCAAATCTTATTGTTTACATAAACTCTAAATATTGTGTAATTTAGAAATTCCGCTAAAACATTGACACTGATAAAACTACATTGGAAAATTCCTCGTGCTTTAGGTCCCGTTGAGTGCATCTACTGTCTGTGGCACGATGTGTAATTTCAAATATGCGCTCCCTAAGATGTTTTATGACCACCTGTATGCAAAATAGCTGCTAAGACTAAACTACATGTTAACAAATGTACAACACAAACCGCTGGGTAGGACTATTTCAACTTGTAAGGCCAGAACAATGTATGATTATGGTCTACAAAACAGAATTGTTTGCAGTACAAAATACAAGTAGAGAACCTTTAGGCAATGCTCCTTGGGAAATGCACACAAATAACCCTCTCCAAAAGGTTTATTTGCTTTAAAGACCTTTTTTTTTTTACTTTCGAGAGACCTATTTGCAGGAAGTGTTGCTTAAAGTATCCCTACTTCTTGCTTTGTACTTCAGTGAAGTCAGTTTATGTAGTACTGGAAACATTAATGATATACTAGAATAACAACACCCTGTATTTTTTTTTTTTTTTAGAAGTCTTTTAGAATGGCTGCTCTGAACTATTTTTTTTTTTTTTTTTGTCCTTGCTATTTCTGAGCAAAACAAGTGAAAATCAGTCGAACTGCAGATCTTTGTTCCATGACAATAGCAGAGAGAAGCAGTCAGGCTGCTTATGTTAATGTCTGCATCAAGGGGCTGATTGCTATCTTTGCAAGACTAGAGTGCATTAATCTCCTGCGTTTGCTCAGTTCACTGGGTCAAGTGCAGGCAAAAGTGTCTTTAAATGAGAATATCAATGCAAAAACTCTCTATTCTGAGTCCATTAAAGTATGCAGCTGGATTGCAGAAAAACACTGTGTTGTAATGTTGACTGCAAATTACTTACTTTAAAATCGCCTGAAAATACAGCAAAATTTACATGACTTTTGCAGAGAAAGTTACGTTTATCCTTAAAATGAAAAAGAAGCAGCAACATAAACCTATTGCAGGGTGTTTTTTTCTTAAAATAGAACATAACTGTAACTCAGCACCACAAACTGAAAATGCTATTTAGTTTATTTGTTAATATTCAAAGCAAACTCACTCCCCTATGCATGTCTTTATGATTATTTTGTTGAGAAATCACTTTGAAAAACACCCTCTAGCATTTCTAGCCATAGACATCTTGAGTAAAAGATAATACAGCATTTACTTCCTGGAATCCATCTCCCCTTAGCTCAGGCACACAGGCAGGAGGGTGTGCTTAGCTGAGAAAACCCCTCCTCCAGATGTAAGAAAAAAAAATGCTCATAAAAACTCCTGGGATATATAATATTATTTTGACCTTGGCCAAACCCTAGAAAGCAACTGAAGAAATCAAAAAAAAAAGTTTAAAACAAGGAAGTATAACATATCTTCCTATCTTTTTACTAAAGGAAAGTTCTGTGTTAAAGTGGTTCTAAAGCCTTAAGATTGTTTAACCACCTCCTTTCCACGTTATAACCAAAAGACAGCTACAGCGCGGGCCTTAATTGCCAGAAGGGCATCCATGTACGTCCTCTTGAGCATGAGCAGCCTGCAGGCCCCCTGCGGGGCATGCACGGCACGCTCTGTGCTTAGCTAGTCAATGAGACTCGGATGATCACAGACCCCTTACCCCTTACCATGTGATCAGCTGTCAGCCAATGACAGCTGATCACGTGATGTAAACAGAAGATCGTGATCGGCTTTTTTTTTCTCACGCTAACATCGTGAGGAGAAAAAAACAAGCCGATTACCGGTTTCTGTCAGAGGGACATCAGACTCATACACAGAGTGCCTATCAGTGCCCACCAGTGCCACCTATCAGTGCCCACCAGTGCCTCATCATCAGTGCCACCTATCAGTTTCTTTCTGTGCCACCTATCAGTGCACATCAGTGATCTTCAGTGCTGCCCATCAGTGCCCTTCAGTGCCATCTATCAGTGCCCACCAGTGCCACCTTATCAGTGCAGCCTATCAGTGCCGCCTCATCAGCGCACATCAATGAAGAAGAAAAATTACCTGTTTGCCAAATTTTATAACAAACTATAAAGCTGAAAATTGTTAAAAAAACAAACAAAATACAGCAGTGATTAAATACCACCAAAAGAAAGCTCTATTTGTGTGAAAAAAAATACTCTAATTTAGTTTGAGTACAGTGTTGTATGGCCACGCAATTGTCATTCAAAGAGTGACAGCTCTGATAGCTGAAAATTGGCCTGGACAGGAAGGGGGTTTAGGTTCTCAGTACTGTAAGCAAGTGGTTAAGGTAAAAAAAACTTCTGTTGAAGAGGTCTCCCTCCAGCCTTCACTTATACTTACCGTAGCCTGATCTCGATCCAGGGATGTGCATGAGAGCAGCAGCTCTCCTGGCTCTGTCCCTCATCACTGGCAAACTGATACCATCAGGAGTCATTGGCCCCTGCTCCTGTCAATCAAATCCTATGTTAAGGGATCGGGGGCAGGGCTCGGGCCCTGTCTGTGTCACTAGAAGAGCCTTTTTATAGGGCACTGGTGTGGCGATGATCAGGGACACTGACTGGTGACAATATGTAAAAAAAAAAGCATCCATTTTATTTTATTTTTTTTGTTTTCTTTTTATTACACAATTTTTCCTTTTTTTTATGATTTTTTTTTTTTTTTTAACACACTGTGACCAGAGCAACACAATGTTTCCATAGTAAATGATCAGGATTTTTTATTTCTTTTTTACACATTATGATGCTTATACCAGTGAATTTAAATGGTATAAACAACCATTTTTACTAAATTAAACTGATTCATTTTGTGTGTATTGTTGTGAATAGCTGTGATTGGCCACAGCCAATCACATGGTACAGATGGACTGTGATTGGCCCTGTCTGTACCATGTGATCAGTATGACAAATCACAGCTAGCAACACAATTGTACACCATAAATTGTCATGAAAGGAAAGCCATACATTGTTAACAATTGTTATGTGGTCTGCTGTGATTGGTCACAGCGATCACATGGTACACTGATCAGTCTTCAGCTGTGTCCACCAGATCAGGTCGCAGCACCATATCACATCCACCCAGAATGAAGAATGTCCCGCTCAGCCATCATCTGAAAAAAGGGTGGGCGGGAAGTGGATAACTACAGTTATTCCCCTAAGCGTCGCACTCCTGCTAGCGTGTTTGCAACGTTGGCATTCTGCTCAATACAAGTTTCAAGTTTTATTGCAACCGGACTTTGTGTGTTCACTGACGATGCACCGCATCTTCTCACAAATATGAAAATGCATAGCACTTTAAAAAGTCCCCAGAAATTTAAGATAAATGTTACCCAATGTGGCAGTTTATGGTTGAATTAAAAAAATATTATATTTCTATGGCCAATCTCTGATCTCTTCAAATACCACATGAGCAACAAACAGTTATCTGGCTTGGATTTTCTTGGGTGGTCATTAGGGCTTATTCACAATAGGGGAACAGAAAGTGTAGCGCTAATCAAAATATATGAATACCAGAAACCATAAATTAATATAGTGCTCAAATCTCAAATGTGACAAAGGAAAAAAAATGAATGTCCACATAAATGCAAATTAAATGTCCATATGTAGAAAATTCAAAAAGTGCAAAATTTACACAAATATCCATCCTTAGAGTGATCAAACTTGAGTATTCATCGGGTTAGAATCTATAGGAAATCCGATCGTGTGTACAGGTCTTAAGTGTGATCAAACTTGAGTATTGACACAATCCAAAACTTAGTGATGAATTCAAGATTGAAGTGCTGAAAGTGAACAATTATTGAAGTGACTTGAAGTGAAAAAAAAACACCACCGATAGGTAAGGGACTTACCAGAATGTTTGAACCCAGGAAAGCATAGCTCAAATGGGTCAAACGGGCTTTATGTTGTGCAACCACAATGGAACCAGGACAATCCACCACATAAAGCCCGTTTGACCCATTTGAGCTATGCTTTCCTGGGTTCAAACATTCTGGTAATCCCCTTACCTATCGGTGGTGTTTTTTTCACTTCAAGTCACTTCAATAATTGTTCACTTTCAGCACTTCAATCTTGAATTCATCACTAAGTTTTGGATTGTGTCAATACTCAAGTTTGATCACACTTAAGACCTGTACACACGATCGGATTTCCTATAGATTCTAACCCGATGGATTTTTCCATCGGAATTCCGATGAAGCTGACTTCCATCAGTCTTGCATACACACCATCAGTCAAAAATCCGACCGTCCCAAACGCGGTGACGTAAAACACTCAGACGAGCCGAGAAAAATGAGGTTCAATGCTTCTGAGCATGCGTCGACTTGATTCTGAGCGGGTTTTTTCTCCGATGGAGTTCCACACAGACGATCGGATTTTGCTATCGTTTTTTTTCCCATCGGATAAATTTAAAACATATTCTATTTTTTCACACCGATGGAAAAAAGACTGACGGGGCCCATACACAATCGGTTCGTCCGATGAAAACAGTCCATCGGACTGTTTCCATCGGTAAAACCGATCGTGTGTACATGGCTTAAGGATAGACATTTGTGTAATTTTTGCACTTTTTGAATCTTCTACATATGGACATTTATTTTGCATTTATGTGGACATTCATTCATTTTTCCTTTGTCACATTTGAGATTTGAGCACTATAATAATTTATGGTTTATGGTATTCATTTATTTTGATTAGCGCTACACTTTCTGTTCCCTTTTTTTCTGCTATTTGTCTTATTGTTGTGTTAGCGGCTTATCTATAAGGGCAGCGTGGAATTATTCTGTACACCAGGCTTATTTACAATAGTATGCATTATCATTTTGAAAAATAACATACTGTAGATGTTTGTTGTGGTGAATTGCAATGCAAAGGTAATTATACTGTTGCACTGCTGAGATACAGTACATATGCTCTAGTTTTTTATTTTTTTGTGGCTTTTTTTAGCACGCATTGATGTGCTTTCACAGCCCGTTTACTTTACATGGGTTATCTAATGCAGCACCCCTGAAAATGCAGGCATTTCAGGGCACTGTGCTTCAACATAAACCAGCCTTATTGTTATCAGCACAGATAATCCAGCACCAAGGATTTTCCTGATCCCTTCATCACAGCTGAGCATGCATACTTATGGAAAGGGCTTCAGCTATCAGCAATTTTTTGGCATTGGGATCAGTTTGAATGGCTGACAACAATAAAACAGAATCCAGATGGTTGATACCATCAAGCCTATACTTTTTTAAGGTGGCCATGGAAAGACAGTAATTACAAACAAAGCTCTTGATTGCTATTATCAGGCTGTTCTTGAACTTCTGGGTGGTGATAACAAGACAAGTTCCTCTGTTTTTTGTCATCGCACAAGAAGATTTTCTAACTTTTTCACACACATATATCATGCCATTTTAAGAAAAAGAAAAGAGGTATCTGTATAATTGAAAGTGTGAGATCCCTTTAGAGTAGGCCCCGTAAAAATATTTGAACATTTTAAATTTTTCCCGAACTGAATTCACTGAGAAGGCTAGAAGTGCCATGAGTGAGAACATGTTAGTCATTTGCTAACAAGGAAGACATTTCTCTCAGCATTTATGCACCAGCTGTGGTCTGTCTAGGCTGTAACTCCACAGCAATTATTATAAATCAGTTAGACAATCTGTATATATATCAAACATGTCTTTTACAGTCAGTCAAGAGATCTTATTAGCTTGTCACAAGGGTACAAGATGGGAATATTTTGGCAGCTGATAACTCACACTAGGAGTAGCCGGCGGTAACACTTTATTTTTTAACACCAAGATTTTTTTTCAGCTGAAAATCCTCCTGTCCTAAGATCGATGTTTGATTAAGGATGACCGAATGCACAAACTTTTTAGAGCCATAATGCCTAACAATTATGAATATGCCATGTGAAATATTTAGCACAATCATGCAAAAGGTGTTCAAATCAGAATTAGGACCTGTTCACATTAGTACATTGTATTAACAAATTTTGTTTAATGATTGTAAAGGTAAAAAAAATGGGTTTACACAGAGCAACCCCTCTTCTGGGGTCCCCCGCTGGTGCTCCTGGCTCCTCACCCTTCTGAGTGCCCTTAAAGTAAGCCACTTTCTATGGGGGCACTTATGCAGGCTCGCTTCCGAGCCAGGCTCTGTGTGTGCATTGGCTGCTCACATGGATGATATGCCACTGACTATGCCCGCCATGCAGACTCCATGCAATACAGATCACCCACAGGGGTTGATTTACTAAAGATAAATAGACTGTGCACTCTGCAAGTGCAGTTGCGCCAAAGCTTAGTAAATAAGGTAAAGCTTCACTTTGCAAATTAATTGCCGATCATGTTCAAGAAAAACAAAAGAGCAGCATTTTTGCTTGCAAAACGATTGGATGATGGAAGTCAGCAGAGCGCCTGCTCATTTACTAAGCTCTAGAGCAACTGCTCTTGCAGAGTGCAACTGCACTTTATAAAGTGCACAGTCTATTTGGCTTTAGTAAATCAACCCCACAGTCTGTGCCCACAGCTTCCCATATACAAACATACACAGCCCAGGGGTAAAGGTGCCAAGTACAGACCCCCTATGTCCACACTCAGCACCTAGAAGATGTCTCTTTATCTTATTGGCTCTCCAGCCCACTCTGCATACTATTTCTTCAGGGAAAAGCCTTGCCAGGGGTTATTCACCCTCATCCCCCCCGCAGGTGCCCACATAAAGGGTACACGTACACAACATAAAGTTGCATCCCTCCATCCCTTACCTCCACTGTGGCACTCGGTGATGGTGTAGGGGGGGTGTCATGGCATCAGTGCCATTCCCCACAGTAGGCACACATGGTACAGCTGGAGATAGGTTTAAGGTGGCTCTGAAGGGATCGGAGCCCACATTGGGGACAAAGCTTTGATATGGGGGGCTGGGGGGGGATGCTGACAGGGGGCCTGTTCTTTTTGTGTAGCTGGGCCTAAATTAAAGTAGGGGCCTGGAGCTGCAGCTCCAATAGCTCCTACTTTAATCCAGCCCTGACCGTATCACAAAGGTCAATCATTTTGCACTGAAAACATGGTCCAAAAAACATAAATTTCCTAGAATGCTACAGGTGATCAACTGGAAAAAGACTACAAACATAGAAGGACAGTGCTATAATAATAAGGGGCAGATGTCAGTATAAGAGAACAATATCGTTATAATTAGGAAAAATAAAGCAAATATGCAAATACATTAATGGTATCATGGCAGCAAACTTATAGTATAAAGGGACAGTTTGATAGCAATCCACAAAAATATTTATTGCTTCACAATCTTTACTACATATAGCGCTGTATATTTCTGATGTTTCATCGTTAAGCTGTGATGCAATCTCCCCCATTTACTTAAATTCTCTTGATGCTGAGGAAGTGATACTGCCTGTGAAACCCTGACTATTTCAAAGGTGATAGTACCTCTTATATTGGGATAGCACTCCTGCATAGTCAGCACATGCTGGTAAAGTGTGACTTGTGCTAGTGAATGACCTAGGTCAATGTACTCTATCCTTCCTGATTTTTCCCTGCAGGGAAGAAGGCCATGACTTGATAAAAGGTTTTTCACTTCATTTTTTTCACTTCTTTTTTTTTTAGCTGGCTTAACATCTCATGATGTGATTTTTTATTGACAATGTGGGAATGCAGTGTTCTTTGCAGATCTGCAATACATGCAAAAACAGATTGCTGTTGTCTAAAATGACAGGGGAAATGATAGAAAAGCAATCACTATTTTTGATTGGTCTGTGAGAACATTGCAGAGAACCTTTTTTATTATTAACCATGAAATACATTTCCTTGGGCTTGAATAAGAAAAAAAAAATGAATTGCTGTTGTACTGCGCTACATCATGCTTTAGGCCATGGCTGCTTTATGTTGAATTCTTATATGTAGCGTTCTTTCGACTTTTGACAAGAAAGAGAATTACAATTTTCTGTGTACTTTGTTGCTCTACAAAGTATTAAACTATAATTATAAATAAATTGTACGAATGGGACGTGCTGATGGCTTATGACACAGATGTAATTATAGATCAAGAGAAAATAGTAATGTTGCGCCACACATTTAAGGTTGACAATCACGTAGCATCATTATCTGCTAAGCAACTGCAGAAATTGTACAGAACGATTGGTTGTAATGAATCAATATTTTTTCCTTGAACTTATTTGCACAACTCATTATAGTAAACAATGTACTAGGTTTAGCACTGCCATAATTATGGAGAATACACATTCAAAGCCATGCCTGCCTTCCTACAAGTACAAAAACCCACACTACACCTGTATCTCTGCTGAGAATAACAAGAGATCACAATGACTGAATTGACGGTTGTTTCTGGAAGCTAAGCAAGAACATCTGCAAATCTTAACAAACGAAAAAAAAAAACCTGCCAACTTCATATTTATCCTATCCAGATTGTCAGTGTTCTGTGACTTGGTGTATATACTCACTTGTTCACCATTTCTGTACCACATTCCACCCTTTCTGTGATGAGAAAGAACAAGTGTTCCATAAGAGATTAAAGTGGTTCTAAAAGCAGTTTTTTTTTTTACCTTAAAAAAAAAAGAAAAAAAAAAAAAAAGGAAATGCACATATTTTTGCAGGTAAAAAAAATATGCATTGAACAATAATTCAATATGTTGCAGCTTACATAAATCTGTTCATCAAGGATGACACAAATCTAGCCAGTCTCCCTGATGACTCAATTTTCTGATGAAACACTTTGGGTGTGGCTAAAGACGTGACTTCATCACGCTACATTCTGCCGAAAGCTTTGCGATACTGTCTGATTTGAATCCCCATATGCTCTCTGTAAGCGAGATTCGTGTTTTATCTTGTAAGTGTATTTCTACATACATGCAATAAAGAGAACTATATTGTTACATACCACACTAAGGTCTGTACCTATTTCTCTCATGCCAGGTGCTTTGGATGATCGCCATGGATGGATGAGCTGGAATTTGGAGAACCATTATCCTAGTTAATGTGCTGTTGACGATTTTAACCCTGAATTGTCCACAATACTTGGTAAGAGGCTGGTGGTTGCTTTTTTTTCCGAGGTGTTCACATTGATTGTAGTGGTGCTAAAGCGCACCGAGAGGTGGATGTTAACCATTTGGGACACACTTTTAAGACACTATTGACCATTTTTTCATTGAATGGTCCATTCTGTGTGGTAAGAAGCTTAAGTTTCTTTATTTGATTGTACCAGTTGTTTATTCATTTGGATGCTGGTTTATATGCACTATCAAGTGTACTTTAAAAATTTGGACTTTGATTTGGGAGTTCATATATTTGCTGCACTGCTTGCACCTTGAATAAATAAATTCCAAACTGCAAGTGCAAAACAAGTTAAAAAATTCCAGTTTGCACAAATTTTATGCTATATTTGATTTTCAGTTTTACACATTTTTAGTTATTAGGACATAATGCCACACTGTGCATTATACTGTATGTATTGTATTACAAGTCTAACCCAGCTGAGCTTTCCTAGCAGAAATCTATCAAAGGGGACAGCCAATCATGGGTGGTGGAGGCATTCCCCGCCCTGCAGCTGTGGGTATATACACATCCCTTGTAGATGTACACCCGTGGGCAGGGTATGCCTGATTGGCTGTCTGCTTTGATAGCTTCCTGGGGGGATAGCGCAAAAAATGCTTGGACTTGTGTCTGAACATGCCTGAGCTAATCCCTACTGTTGAGGATGATGTAGGATATGGAGGTGCTGTATCGCCTTACCGTAAATGCCCAGTGCCTACAAACATCATCCCACTGGGTATGAAAAGCCATAAAGAACCAATGGAGGGTTAAAATGTAAATTTTTCTTTTGAGTTTTCACAATTAATTCTCTCTTCAGCACAAGAATAGGGAGGTATACACAATGTATGGGTAGCTGTTAAGTGATAGTAGAACTCTTCTTAAAGTTAGTTTGCTTACAAATCCTATAAAATTATCCTCTGGGTTAAGTGCTATATACACTATATTGCCAAAAGTATTGGGACACTTGCCTTTACACGCACATGAAATTTAATGGCATCCCAGTCTTAGTCCGTACGGTTCAATATTGAGTTGGTATTGAGCAAGGTCCATAAAGACATGGATGAGTGAGTTTGTGCAGGCCAGTCAAGTTCCTCCCTCCCAGAGTCCTGACCCCAACCCGATAGAACATCTTTGGGAGGAATTAGAGCGGAGACTACGAGCCAGGTCTTCTCGTCCAACATGGGTGTCTGACCTCACAAATACGCTTCTGGAAAATGGTCCAACATTCACATAGACACACTAAAATAAACCTTGTGGACAGCCTTCCCAGAAGAGTTGACGCTGTTATAGCTGCAAAGAGTGGGCCAACTCAATATTGAACCATACGGACTAAGACTGGGATGCCATTAAAGTTCATGTGCGTGTAAAGGCAGGTGTCCCAATACTTTTGGCAATATAGTGTACAGTAAATGCTCACTGCACATGCAATAAACAAATCTCTTTTTTTATATATGAATCAATTTGTGTTTAGCAAAAATGAAGTACTGTAATGCCCTGTACACATGATCGGATTTCCGAAGGAATAAAATCCAATGGAATTTTCCGTCAGAATTCCGATGAAGCTGACTTTCATCAGTCTTGCCTACACACCATCAGACAAAATTCCGACCGTCCAAACCGCTGTGACGTACGACAGCACTATAAATGGGAAGTTCAAATCCAATGGCGCCACCCTTTGGGCTGCTTTTGCTGATTTTGTGTTACTGCGTGTTAGTAAAAGTTTGGTGTTAGCCGATTCGCGCTTTTCATTCTCCGTGCTTTTCAGTCCGTTACAGCATGACGAATGTGCTATCTCCATTACGAACGCTAGTTTTACCGGAACGAGCGCTCCTGTCTTTTCTTTAGTCTGAGCATGCGTGGATTTTTCTCACATTTTCTAACATTTTTAACACCGATGGAAAAAAGTCCGATGGGGCCCACACACGATCGTTTTTCATCGGAAAAACCGACCGTGTGTACAGGGCATAACTCTTTAAAGATGATTACCCCTTTAAAAGGCTGGTAGGGGGACCTGTCATGAATGGTTTGTATGTGGCCCACAGTTGGTACGGTACTGTAGTGTTGAAAAGGGCTCCGGAGTAAAATGGTCTATCACGGTTTGTTTGCCAGCAAGGTATGGGTTAAAGGTCCACCTGCCTTTTATAAAGTCTTTGCCGTTAATCTTGTTATAAGTAATTCTGCAATAAAGCTATTTATTTTCAAGTGAGTGTCTGTGTACTGTTCCTGGGGATCAAAAGGGGCACTTACTGTTCTATTCTTGCTGGCAGGGGTCAATGGTTAAAGAACAACGTCTTGAGGTGTCGTGAATATTATAACTTCAGGCGGTACAAACACTGCAGAGTGTAACAGTTGAAATTCTTGCCATTAATTCGTGCATATTTGAAGAACAGGCTCGAAGTTGTTTAAGTAGGTTTAAATGAGCTGCAGGCAGCTCCATTAGGACACTTAGTGCACTTGGTACTATTGGTATTGACTGAATGAGTCCACGGAGAAGGCTTTGCTCTACGTACCTCTCCTAATGTCCTGTTGCCTGCTGCAGGGAAGCGGAGGGGGTTGAATTTGCCATTTGGAGACTATATTAAATGTCATAGCTTAAGAAGGCCAAAAACAAACAAAAAACAGCAGCCTAGTGTTTTTTAGTTTGCAGTCCAGTTGGTTTAAATTGTCTGCTGTTTACCCAGCTGTGCTGACATGAAAAGCCACTGTTAAAATAAGTATATATTATTCCCTGAAAAGTGATCTCTATAAAAAAATGTTTACATGCATAAATGATAGCAACAGCACATGTACAGTATAATATGCGGTCTACACACATTCACCGTACTTTGCCATTAATCATGCTAAGCAGGAGTTAAGCTATGAATGCATTAAAGCTCCAGGGTTTATGGAGCAATCTGTATAATGGTACGTGGTGCTTTTGGCCAGGTGTGTATTGTAAAAGGATCCTTTGTCTTTTTTTACTTCATGTCATGGAATGTGATCATACTGTTTATAGGGTGAAACATGCTGGGATGTGATCAGCCCAAATGGTACCAAGAGACAATTCCCTGCTAAGTAACTACATCTGTGGTTTCAAATGCGTTTTGCTTGTTTGCTTCTAACAAATACCCCTTGCTAGGTAAATCTGGATCTTGAGATTTGTGCAAAATATTTAACAGCCAACGGGTTTTTTCTTTGGTGTGTGTTTTCAAGCACTGTAATATACACCTGATGTAGAATCAGTATTTCATTAGATTACAGCCCATTTACTGATTAATCATCTCTAGACCACCTTTTCCAAATAAATAATAAATGCAGCCATACTGATTAAAGTGACACTAAAGTCTTGTTTATTTGTGTTTCAAGATAACAAACATGTTATACTTAACTGCTCTGTGTGCTGGTTTTGCACAGAGCAGCCCCGATCCTCCTCTTCTTGGGTCCCTCTTCGGTGCTCCTGACCCCTCCCTCCTACCGAGTGCCCCTGACCCCTCCCTGCTGCCGAGTGCCCCCACAGCATGCAGCTTGCTATGGGGACAGCCAAACTGCAGCTCCATGTGTCCATTCAGACATGGAGTCGGGGCTAGGCCCCACCCCTCTCTTTCCTTATTGGCTCACTGACTTTGATTGACAGCAGCGTGAGCTAATGGTTCTCCTTTGCTGTCTCAGCCAATCAGGAGGGAGAGTCCTGGGCAGCCAAGTCTCTCCTGCAACTTAGCTAAATAGAGATGGGCTTAGGTAAGTATTGGGGGGCTGAGGGTTGCTGAGAATGCATTAAGAATGCATTAAGATAAAACAGAGAAAAACCTTCTGCCTTTACAACCACTTTAATAAAAAAATTTTTTTTTTGCATTGGAGCCTTAAAAGCATTGCAACTGTGATCAGTGGCCCTACAGACTATTCCTATAGCCTTTAGTTACAGGGCTGGAGGAAGTGTAAATGAACTACAAGACCCAGCACTTATGCTCCATTGAAAACTACAAGTCTCTCTGTCACCGTGCAGATGGGACTTTTTTTGCATTCACAGAACTCTGTTTATAGATGACGTTGCTGTGCAACTGAAGCCCAATTTAAATAGTGACAGGGGATGACCGAGAGAAAAACTTCTGCCAGAAATACAGAGTTCTCCGAAATAATTTTCTTTCCAAACTATTTTCTAAGAATTTCCGTTCGAATTTCGCACCATGAGTGATGAGGCATGTTGGAAATGTTTGGAAAAAACAAATGATTTTCTAATCAATGATGGGAAAATCGTGTGAGAAATATAATCGATAAAGAAATGCGCATTAGCACAAGAAAAGAAATTTCACGGAAAGAAAAGAAGATTTCTGGCCACGAAAATTCTTTTTATGTAGCAACATGAGGTGAAATTGAAGGCTTGGTTGGTCGAATTTCAAAATCAATGGTGGCGTCATCAGATAACAAAACGCACAAAATTTCTGATTTTCCAAAGAAAATTTGTTTGAAACTATGTTTGGCCTGCACAAGCCTTTATTACCAGGTTTACTATTAATGCTGGGTCAGTCCAACCCCCCTACAGTTAGAAACACACTAGGGAACACAATTAACCCCTTGATCGCCCACTAGTGTTAACCCCTTCCCTGCTAGTGACATTTTTACAGTAATCAGTGCATTTTTATAGCACTGATTGCTGTATAAATGCCAATGGTGTCAAAAGTGTCTGATGTGTCCGCCATAATGTCGCAGTCCCGATAAACTACTAGTAAAAAAAATAAAAAAATAAAAAATTCTATAAATCTATGCCCTATTTTGTAGACGCTATAACTTTTGCGCAAACCAATCAATATACGCTTATTGCGATTTTTATTACCAAAAATATGTAGAAGAATACATACCGGCCTAAACTGAGAAAAAAATAGCTTTTTAAAAAAAAAATTGGGGATATTTATTACAGAAAAAAGTACAAAATATTGTGTTTTTTTTTTCAAATTGACGCTCTTTTCTTGTTTATAGGGCAACATAACAAGAGAGAGATGATCAAATATCACCAAAATAAAGCTCTATTTGTGGGAAAAAAAGGACGTCAATTTTGTTTGGGTACAGTGTCGCACAATCGCGCAATTGTCAGTTAAAGCGACGCAGTGCCGAATCGCAAAAAATGGCCAGGTCATTGAGCAGCCAATTCTTCTGGGGCTGAAGTGGTTAATGTAATTGCCATAACTGTAGGGCACCCTGAAGCCTGGCCAAAATACTCCCATGCTGTTAACCTTATCAAATCCTGGCAAATTTTCTGGACACGCCAAACATTGGGCATTACAGGAGCAAGCGTGTTTTCCTGTTGAAAATCTGTGCATCTGCGGCACTCTCTACTTTTCTATCCCAGAAAGTCTGAGCTCCCTTTGTTTTGGATCATCCCAAGACATAAATTTCCATGGGCTTTATTTTCAAGCAACCCATTTATATTTTTGGGCCTCTAGCTAGACTTCTGCTTGGCATACCATGCATGGTTTAGCAGGCAATGGTTCTCCCTCCACCAGGTCCCCGCCAGTGTACCTACATAGGTATAGAGTAGCCATAGGTATACACTTGTAGCTTCTACCAGCTGAAAAATCACAATTGCATGACCTGTGAATATCACAATTGCTTGATCTGGGTAAGGCTAAGAGGGCAGAATGATATTGAACATCAGAATCAAAACACAATAAACCTCATAAATAATACACTATGACACAAATTATTTTCATTTGAGCGTTATGGCCACAGCTTTTATTAAATAACAAGCTAATAACATACAACGTAAGTTAGGCACCGATTCTTCAAAAACCTTTAAGAATTCCAATACAACCATTAACGCCATGTCCTTGACAGTGCCATTATCATGTTCCATTCTAAACATGTCCCGACCACAAGCCATTCACAACCAGATTGATGGGTACACATCAGTCATTTAACACCATTATTCACCTGGAATAAACCTTAGTAATGACTTCCTTCCTTCATGAATATCACATAATCATACATATTTGTTACCATTAAGGTTAAACCACCCCTCCAAACATAACCAACGATCTTACTTTTTTAGTACCATCAAGGACCTGCTGATGCTGTGTCAAAAATATAACATGCTCCACAAGTCCCCAATCCGCTTCCCATACCTTGATTCCCCAAATGTATTCACTCGTAATCATAGCCATATCTACACTTTTGCCAAGAGCAAGGGTGGTCAGGTGGGCCAAGTTTCTCACCTTGCTGTCTGTTCCTTCTCGAGGTCTCTCTAAGTCATAACCACCTCCTCCCTTTATCACTTCCCTAAATCATTTTCTACCCATTCCTAACCATTTTTAGTTCATTACAATTCATTACAGTTAAGTTGCTCTTTATTCTATGTGCTCAGGACAACCTTTCATTCAGTATTATTGTGGTACTTTTACAAAAAAAGAAACATCCTTTGGAGAGGGTTCTTTATTTCACAGGGAACATTACATGAAGTCTGCTAGTTTGTATTCTGTATCCCAGTAAAGTTACTCCTGGTGTGTTTATCATGCTGCCCAGAACCACCAGCCCCATTCTGATAATGTCAAGAGACCAAATCAGCAGAGGTAGTTGTATTGTTCAATAAAAGCTTTTTGTTTGCCTTAATCACATCCAGTGAGTTAGGCATTCACTTACAGGTCTTCTATATAAAAATGGCATAACCCACATGTTTTTTTTTTCTTTAGTATAGAGTTCATTGTGGTAAGCAATTCATGGAAAACTATAAAATGCTGCAGTGGTGAAATGCAATTACTTAAAGTGGTTGTAAACAAAGCATACCCCTTTATTGTGTGTACTTTCCTCAATCCAAAACACAGAGTGTAGTTCCTGTGTGATCTCTCCTCCCTCTTTTTATGGATGTACAATGGTGGCAGTGTGGGAGCATATATAAACTGCATCAGACATCACTGGTGTTTGTTCCTGTTCCCCTGATGATGCTCTTTTATGGCAAAACATGTTGGGCAGTGCTTAACTTGTGACGTCAGCGCGCTCACCGTGTGGCCAATGGCGAGGCATCAGTACATGCTGTGACATGTATTTTCTTTTACCTCTGTAAGTACCTGTCTATTGGTTTAAATACATTGTTTGGGCGGTTCTACACTATATGTGGACTCTGCTTTCCTCCATGTGTGTGAATGTGGCTTGATCTGACATGCTTATCCTTGGAACACCCAAAACCTGAAGTTGGTGTCCTGCTATTGCCATTGAAGAATGTCTGGAGGTCTGTTAATTATATGCCTGACTGATCACTGTGGTGGGGATTTTTCATATTTGGTAAGAGGCCAACCTTATTGGTGAAAGACACGAGTGTCTTGGTCATCTCTTCAAGATAGATTTACGGAGTCGGTGGATAGTTGAATGTTTTCACTTGTTCTTGGACGATACTGTTTTTTTTAGAAGATTTTCACATCATTGATGTTTTCACTTGATGTTTGTGGACTTTTATTTGTGTGGATGCGCACTCTTTGTATGTGTATATAGATTCTGACATCCAATATTTAGATGTTTAGTGGGTGCTGCTCTGTGTACACTTTTTCACACTAAGCACAAAATAATACTTTTGTATTTTGAGAGCCTGAGCCAGCACTTGAGTGAGTGTGGGTGGGGGGAGGGGGCAGAGCAGAGAGCTGTTGACTGGCAGTCTCTAGCTCTCTGCTCATGGAGCACTGAGAACTGAGCGACCAGAGGTGTTTGATCGCTCAGTTCTCAGTCTTAAAGGTGGTGGGGGACAGATGCAGCATCCACCTAGGTAAGTATGATTAAAAAAGAAATAAAAAACAAAACTTCTCTTTTAATCTAGAAAAATTGAAAAAATCCACTAAAATCTCATATAAGCCTTAACATGTTAATGTAATTTTAAAAGCAATTTGAAATCCCTGAAAAAAATTACCTGTTGGTCCTTTAATGAATGCACTTGTTTAGACACTTCTTATTATAGATGACAACTGTCTTGCTTCTCTGTTGCCACCTTATCAAATGTGCTTCTGGTGCAGGCTACAAGCAAGCATGTTCACCATCAGGAAACTGAACCTAAGCAATGACATGCAGTGAAATCATGTGGACAAAAGGTGAAAGAAAAGTCTGGAGGTGGTCAGCAGAACTGAAGTACAAAAAGAATGAAGAAATATTATTTAATATTTTATATAAAAAAAAAAAACAACAACATGGCAACTGTTTTATACACAGTTCTTTTTCAAACTAACTGTAATCCAGCTAAGGTTTAGATCTACTTAAAATAAATAAAAAAATATACTATTTGCTTATCATCTCAATCCAGGTCAGTTCCTAGACATAGGCGGATCAGTTTGTTCATCTTGTTGTATAATACTGTGTGCTCATACTGAGTGTTAAAGCAAAACATTTCACTGGATATTGCCACTAGGTATCCAGCACTGTGATGTCACCTTGAATAATAGTTCATCTTGCATCTCTGTATGCCCTCCTTATAAAAAGCTGCAGCTTGTGAAACATTAATCAAATTATCAGGCTGAGATCTATACCCAGTGAGTGTTTATAAGATTAGAAATCTATTTTTGGTCCTGTGTTCCATTTAACTTATGAATGCTATTTTGGTGCCAGACTGACCTTAAGGTGCAGAAATCGTACAATGATAAATTCATTCATTTTCCCCTTTTGCTTTCCTGGAATAATCTTGCACTTTTTCCTGTCTTGTCGGTGGTTTTAAAACATATCAAGCTGTGCTTGTTCATTAAATGCATACCAGTGTTACAACACAGCACTGTTAGTATGTAGAGTTGAGCGGACACCTGGATGTTCGGGTTCGACGGGTTCGGCCGAACTTCGGAAAAAAGTTCGAGTTCGGGACCGAACTTGACCCGAACTTGACCCCGAACCCAAACCCCATTGAAGTCATTGGGGACCCGAACTTTTGAGGGCTAAAATGGCTCTAAAAAAGTAATGGAAAGGGCTACAGGGCTGCAAATGGCAGCAAAATATTGTTAAGAGCATGGAAATAGACAGGGAAATAACTTAAAATAACATTAAAAAAATAAAAAATAAAAATAATAAAAAATACAAATAATATGCTGGAGGCCCCCTTCTCAGCAGAAGAGGTACAGGAAGTCATTAAGAACCTTAGAAACTCAACGGCACAATGCCACACATGTGGTGGGAATGCCCCAGAATGCGCCCTTTGTGGAAAAAAATATTCAATTTAATGGATAAGCTAGTGGGAAAATAAAATACTTTCAAATTAAAAAAATTATAAATTATAATCTTGACCTAGGAGGACGAGGTCCATATGGAGTAGGAGGTTGAGGTGGCGGTGGATGTGGCTGTGTAGGTGGAAGCGGCGGTGGAGGAGGACGAGGTAGCCAACACTGGTTCAAAAATACAACAATGGCTGGGTAAGGCCGGTGATGTGTAAAATTCTGTCCCCCGTCGGATAGTGTCCGCCCTGTACTGCGCTTGCTCAGTACGTAGGACAAGGGGATTTTGAAAATCTCCGAAGGTGAATGGCGTCTGCGCGGTGAGTCCAGGTTCAAATTATAAAGAAAAAGTGCCTGTGCGCCTGCCACTGGGTGTTACTACACTAGCAAAGTGCAACGTGCTAAAAAAGATTAATAAAATAAATAGGACCCACAGCAGCTAACTTCTAAAATGTAACCAACATCAACAGATATAAAATAAAAATTAAAGCAGTGCTAAGTGTCAGTGAATACGATAACCGTGCTATAACTGATAAAAACCAGCAAAAAACTAATATACATGCTAATAAAAACAATAATAAACACTAATATATGTTTAACTGTAATACATATAGTGCAAAACATGCAATTGAAGTCTTAATAAGTCCCCAGAGGGATATAAGTGCAAAAAAAGTCCAAAACACGAAAAAAGATAAAGATAAAGTGCTATTAATTAAAAGTCATCGGCGGCCAAAGGCAGGCAGGGAGTAAAAAGACAGGTGTGAAATCCAGCTTATTGCATCAGGGATATCAGGGGTTGGTAGGGAATCACTAAGCATACACAATCCTCCACCGTAGACATATTAGTGCTTATTATTGTTTTTATTAGCACGTATATTATTTTTTTGCTGGTTTTTATCAGTTATAGCACGGTTATCGTATTCACTGACACTTAGCGCTGCTTCAATTTTTATTTTATAGTCCAGGTTCAAGCCACACCATCCGATGTTCAAGCGACACTGGCGAGCGAAGCGAGCCCGTGAGGGGCCCTGTTACTGTGTGCTACCGTATGTCCACTTGGATGGTGGGGCTTGAACCTGCGCAGTACGGGCCGGACACTATCCGATGGCCGGACAGTTTTTGTCAGAACACCGGTATACATGTCTATTCGGCACAAGGTACGGACAAGTCCTGTAAAATCCATGCCTGGTTAGTTTTAATGAACGTGAGCTTGTCCACATTGGCTCTGGACAGGCGGCTGCGCTTGTCTGTGATAACGCCCCCTGCCATGCTAAATACACGTTCAGATAATACACTGGCTGCAGGGCAGGCCAGCACCTCCAAGGCGTAAAGGGCAAGCTCAGGCCATGTGCCCAATTTGGAGACCCAAAAGTTGAAGGGGGCAGACCCGTCATTCAGTACGTGTAGGCGTGTGCACACATACTGCTCCACCATGTTGGTGAAATGCTGCCTCCAGCTGGTGGTGCTGGTTGTTGTGGTGTGCTGACAAAGCTTTTCCACATTTCGGCCACGCTAACCCTGCCTTCTGAGGTGCTGGCGGTGCCCCGACTGCATTGGCGACCTCTTCCTCTGCCTTCGCCTTGTGCTTCCACCGTACCCCCGCTGTCAGGTGGGAATGCCACCAGCAGCGCGTCTACCAGCATGCGCTTGTACTCGCGCATCTTACGATCACGCTCCAGTGAGGGAATTAAGGACGGTACGTTGTCCTTGTAACGGGGATCCAGCAGGGTGGCCACCAAGTAATCAGCACCAGTTAGAATGTGGGCAACTCGGCGGTCGTTGCGGAGACACTGCAGCATGTAATTGCTCATGTGTGCCAGGCTGCCCAGAGGCAACGAAAAGCTGTCCTTTGTGGGAGGTGTATCGTCTGTGTCCTCTGTATCCCCCCAGTGATGGCCATGACCTGGTCTGGGTGCCACCCTGCTGTGAACATGGTTCCTCCTCCATCTTCTCCTCATCTCCCACCTCATCATCCTCCAGAACTGTGCCCTTACTACCGGACAATTGTGTACCTGGCGTTTTTGGTGCAGGAACCCACCCTCGTAGCCACTTGTAAATGACTGCCCTGAAAGCCTTGGAAATTATCCCGGTTCCTCCTCCCCCTCCTCATCCTCCTCCTCCTGTGCCACATCCTCTTCCATCATCGCCCGAAGCGTTTTTTCAAGGAGGCATAGAACTGGGATAGTAACGCTGAGAACGGCATCATCGGCATTGGCCATGTTGGTGGAGTACTCGAAACAGCGCAACAAGGCACACAGGTCTCGCATGGAGGCCCAGTTATTGGTGGTGAAGTGGTGCTGTTCCGCAGAGCGACTCACACGTGCGTGCTGCAGCTGAAACTCCACTATCGCCTGCTGCTGCTCGCACAGTCTGGCCAGCATGTGCAAGGTGGAGTTCCACCTTGTGGGCACGTCACATATGAGGCGGTGAGCGGGAAGGCCGAAGTTACGCTGCAGCGCTGACAGGCGAGCAGCAGCAGGGTGAGAACGCCGAAAGTGCGCAAAGACAGCCCGCACTTTCTGCAGAAGCTCTGGCATATCGGGGTCATTTTTCAGGAACCTCTGGACCACCAAGTTCAGCACATGCGCCAGGCAAGGGATGTGCGCCAAACCGGCTAGGCCCAGAGCTGCTACGAGATTTCGCCCATTATCGCACACCACCAGGCCGGGCTTGAGGCTCACTGCCACCAACCACTCATCGGTCTGTTGTTCCATGTCCCTCCACAACTCCTGCGCGGTGTGGGGTTTTTCCCCCAAACAGGAACGTTTTAAAACTGCCTGCTGTCGTTTACCCTTGGCTGTGCTGAAGTTGGTGGTGAAGATGTTACGCTGACCGGATGAGGAGGCGGAAGAGGATGAGGAAGCGGAGTAGGAGGAGTTAGCAACAGGAGGCAAACTGAAGCGCCCTGCAATCCTCGGTGGTGGAAGGACATGCGCCGAACTGCTATCTGCCTCAGGCCCAGCCGCCACTGCATTTACCCAGTGTGCTGTTAGGGAGATATAACGTCCCTGACCGTGCTTACTGGTCCACGCACCTGTAGTTAGGTGGACCTTGCCACAGATGGCGTTGCGCAGTGCACACCTGATTTTGTCCCCCACTTGGTTGTGCAGGGAAGGGATGGCTCGCCTGGAAAAGTAGTGGCGGCTGGGCACGACGTACTGTGGGACAGCCAATGCCATCAGGCTTTTAAAACTCTGCGTCTCCACCCGACGGAATGACAGCATTTCAAAGGCGAGGAATTTTGAAATGCTGGCATTCAGGGCCAGGGATCGCGGTTGGCTAGGGGGGTACTTCCTCTTCCGCTCCAGTGTTTGGGCGATAGAGAGCTGAACGCTTCCATGGGACATTGTGGAGATGGTTGGTGACCCAGGTGCTAGTGTTGCTGGCAGATCCTCTGTTTGCGGGTTGGCAGGTGCCACTGTCACTACAGAGGTGGGTGGAGAGGCCGAGACTGCAGCAGAAGTGGAAGCAGGAGGAGCCAGAGACCTTTCTTGGTTTTTGAGGTGTCTACTCCACTGCAGCTCGTGCTTTGCACTTAGATGCCTGGTCATGCAGGTTGTGCTCAGGTTGAGAATGTTTATGCCTCGCTTCAGGCTCTGATTGCACAGCGTGCAAACCACTCGTGTCTTGTCATCAGCACATTGTCTGAAGAACTGCCACGCTAGGGAATTCCTTGGACCTGGCTTTGGTGTGCTCGGTCCCTTGCTGTGTTGGGCAGTAACAGACGTACTGTCTAGCGGACAGACGCTCCGTTTTTGCACCCTGCTCCCTCTTCTGCTGTGCTGGTGGCTCTGTGCGACCACCGCCTCTTCCTCCAAACTACACTGGTCACCTGCATGACGTTGATTCCATGTGGGGTCGAGGACCTCATCGTCCTCCACATCATCTTTCACCCAGTCTTCACCCCTGCCCTCCTTGTCGGTCTGCACAATTGCGAAAGCAGCAGCAGTTGGCACCTTTGTTTCGTCATCATCCGAGACGTGCTGCGATGGTCCTCCCATGTACTCATCATGAAAAATAAGTGGTTGGGCATCGGAGCACACAATCTCTTCCACTTCTGAGGCAGGGCTAGGTGGATAGCCCTGGAAACCCTGCTAACAGAGTCATCGAAAAGCAGAAGAGACTGCTGCATAATTTGGGGCTCAGACTGCTTGGCTGATTTGCAAGGGGGTGAGGTGAAAGACTGATGGACATCGGCTGCAGGTGTCAACTCTGATCTTTCATCAGGAGACTGGGTGGGAGACAATGTGAAGGAACCGGAGGCACTGTCAGCAACCCAATCTACTATCGGCTGTACTTGTCCTGGCCTCAACATTCGTACAGCCTCATTAGGCGCGACAAAATACCGCTGCAGGCTCTGTCGCCTACTCGCACCTGAGGAAGGTGTTTCACTTGTGCGTGTAGCTGGCACAGATCGACCACATCCTCTCCCTGCAACAGGAGCTCCACCAGCAGCACCACGACCGGGGCCACGTCCCTTCTTTGACATTCTTCTCATATTTTCCAAATTTAGGATCTTGCCCTAAATGGGTGTTTTTGCAATAGCAGAATACACCCACAGTATGTAAATGGTGTATCTCACACCTACAGAAATGCAGAAAATGCTATTCAAAAAAAATGTTTTTGCCCTAAAAAAAAAATATTTGAATAGCACAATAGTAGAAAAATATATAAATTGGGTATCTCACACCTCCAGATATGCAGAAAACACTGCAAAATATATATTTTTTGCTCTAAATGTGTCTTTTTGCAATAGCAGAATACACCCAGAGTATGTAAACGGTGTATCTCACACCTACAGAAATGCAGAAAATGCTATTAAAAAAAAATGTTTTTGCCCTAAAAATTTTTTATTTGAATAGCACAATAGAAAAAAATTATATAAATTGGGTATCTAACACCTCCAGATATGCAGAAAACACTGCAAAAATATTTTTTTTTGCACTAAATGTGTGTTTTTGCAATAGCAGAATACACCCAGAGTATGTAAACAGTGTATCTCACACCTACAGAAATGCAGAAAATGCTATTAAAAAAAAAATGTTTTTGCCCTAAAAATGTTTTATTTGAATAGCACAATAGAAGAAAAATATATAAATTGGGTATCTCACACCTCCAGATATGCAGAAAACACTGCAAATATTTTTTTGCCCTAAATGGGTGTATTTGGAAGAGCAGAATACACCCACAGTATGTACAGGGTGTATCTCACAGTAACATATGCAGTGCTGGTGCACTGAGCTTGCAGATAAAAGTTAAATTTCCTCTGGCAGTGGCTCATGGCAGTGTAAAAAGACTGTGCACTGCAACCCAACCAGGTAAATCTATGTAGATCACTGAGTTATTAGAATAGATTTATGAATCTGGACTCCTAGATAATTCTCTCTCCCTAAAAACAGCAACAGGAACCTTGCCCTACACTGTCTATCTTTTCTCTCAGTGCAGTGTAAAAAGCTTGTGCACTGCACCCACACAACTAAATCTATGTAGATCGCTGACTAATTAGAATCTATTTCACAATCAGGACTGACTCCTATCATGTAATTCTTTAAAACCGTTCCCTACACTGTCTAATGCAGAGTGACATGCTATGCTGTGTGCCTCTAGCTTATATAGAGGCTGGGTCACATGCTGCACTGGCCAATCACAGCCATGCCATTAGTAGGCATGGCTGTGATGGCTTCTAAGGGCACACCAAGTAAACTAAAGTTGATTGGCTGCCCTGCAGCTTTTAAAAATGCGCCATTACATCGCCGAACACCGGACCCGAACCCGAACATACAGTCAATTGTTCGGGTTCGGGTCCGGGACCCAAAAACCCAAAAGTTCGGTACGAACCCAAACTTTACAGTCCGGGTTCGCTCAACTCTATTAGTATGTATTAGTTTGACAGCACAAATCATCTGTCAATATCTCAGAACACAGGATTTTAGGATGTCATCCCGTGCTCCCAGTTATCCTATAAATGCCTTCTCCAGGGGTTACAGATGTTCAGCAGCCCAAGGATTGTTGACATGTGCTTGCTAGAGTTATGCAGGTCACAGGTGTTCGTCATTTGCTGTATGGTTGGTCTGCAAGTATCATATTATCTGGCTGTCTATAAGCCAGAGGATGAGTGATTCTGTTGACAGTAGTAGTTGCCAGTCAAAAAAAGAAGAGAGCTTGCTAGGGGCCACAGATAATTAGGGAAGGTGTAACGGTCATTGATATTTTCCAGTTTGGTGGTGTTGACTGGGTTTTAGGCGATCAGCTGTACTGTAGGTGGTTCGAGCTGGGGTGGGTAGTCTAAAAGTGTTTGTTGTGCAACTGGCCTGGTATGGAATGGAATGATTGGTGTATTCATTTAGAGGGAGTCTGTGCCTACAAGTTGTGGAGACAGATTGGTGTGGATGGCCATGAGAACAAAGAAGGGAATATAAGTCTGGGAGACCATGAATCTGGTTGAAGGGTTGTGGCTACTAGGGAGAGTGTGTGCAATTAATCATTTGTGCAAGTACAGAAAGACAGAAAGACAGAAACAGCGGTCTCCAAACTGGGGCCCCCGGGGGGGGGCTGGATGCCACCATTTTGCTTGCTTTTATCCAGCCCTTGGGGCATTATTTCCCCCACTGTCAGCAACAGTGCAGCATAGTTCCTGCCACTGACCCCAACAATGGGGCACGAGTCATCTTACTGTCCCCAAATATGGCACACTGTTCCTCCCACTGATACCAATGATGGTGCACTATTCCTTCCACTAAAAGTGAATGGATAATACTGCGCCTGTCAGTAAGTGAAATTTTTTTTGTGTATATCTGAATATCACAAAAGGAAATGCTGAGTGATAAATTCTAATAAGCTGCCCACATAACAATTGACTAATTGTGAAGAAATATGTATATAAAATGTGAGCGCTAAATGCAATCCAAATTAATAAAAAACAGTGCCTATAGGCATGTAATACAACAAGTGCTTCCACACTGTTTGTATATCTGTGAGAAATCCCCCACAGGTGAAAAAGAAATAAATAAATATAAAAAAAAAAAAAAAAAAAAAAAAGGGAAACAAGGGGGTGGTGAATCACTGATGAGTGAAAAGATCCCCTGGTAAATGTGTGTACACAAACTATAAGCAAATGATACAGATCTAATGCGTGATCCCTATGGGTGTGACCCAGAAACCAAGTAAAATATATGTAAAAAACTGTATATAAAAAATATATATAAAGTGTGAAAACAATCTATTGAACTATAGGGTGTATAACCCCTATGTATGAGAAATAAACTGTGAGCAATGTAAAGGCAACGTTGCTTATCATAAGATGTTAATTGAAGGACGGTCTGTGAAGTACATATCCAACATACAAAGCATAAAATGATAAAGTCTATATCAACTGTCCACACCATCAGGTATATACCAATGTCCCCCAAACGAATAGTAATCACATGGGGGCAATTGGAACCCCTGAATAAGAGTATAATGTCCTCTTGGATATCAAATTCCTGGGCTGTGGTGTAAATTCCTATAAGTGTGGGAACACCGATGATAGGAAGGGGGGAAAACACTTCAGAATTTCCAGCTGATACACGGTGATAACATCATCATCTCAAGTATTAAAGAGAATTGAATACTCTTACCGCAAGACTCGGACCCTGATCACCATACAGTGCTGGGTCATGCAGGCTTATGTCCACTCAGGGACTTGGGTCGTAGTGATGTGATGTTGTCCTTTATTCCTCCGCAGCTGGAAGCTTACACCGGATCAAACCCTTCAGCTCAAACCAAGATCAGATATCCAGGGAAAAAGTTGGTTCCAAAAAAAGAAAGAGAAAACCTCTGCATAGTGTAAATCCAGATAGCTGGAATTTTATTTAAAACTGAGCAGAGTTCAAATGACAAAACCACTACAAAGATATTTAAAATAAATAAAAATAATAATAAATCCAAAAATTCCTGGAAAATCAAAACCAGCGATACAACAAACATGCGTGGGCTAGGTGGCTGTAACTAGCATGTGATCCCGACGCGTTTCGTCTACTACAGACATCAACTGGGGTACCCCAGTTGATGTCTGTAGTAGACGAAACGCGTTGGGATCACATGCTAGTTACAGCCACCTAGCCCACGCATGTTTGTTGTATCGCTGGTTTTGATTTTCCAGGAATTTTTGGATTTATTATTATTTTTATTTATTTTAAATATCTTTGTAGTGGTTTTGTCATTTGAACTCTGCTCAGTTTTAAATAAAATTCCAGCTATCTGGATTTACACTATGCAGAGGTTTTCTCTTTCTTTTTTTGGAACCAACTTTTTCCCTGGATATCTGATCTTGGTTTGAGCTGAAGGGTTTGATCCGGTGTAAGCTTCCAGCTGCGGAGGAATAAAGGACAACATCACATCACTACGACCCAAGTCCCTGAGTGGACATAAGCCTGCATGACCCAGCACTGTATGGTGATCAGGGTCCGAGTCTTGCGGTAAGAGTATTCAATTCTCTTTAATACTTGAGATGATGATGTTATCACCGTGTATCAGCTGGAAATTCTGAAGTGTTTTCCCCCCTTCCTATCATCGGTGTTCCCACACTTATAGGAATTTACACCACAGCCCAGGAATTTGATATCCAAGAGGACATTATACTCTTATTCAGGGGTTCCAATTGCCCCCATGTGATTACTATTCGTTTGGGGGACATTGGTATATACCTGATGGTGTGGACAGTTGATATAGACTTTATCATTTTATGCTTTGTATGTTGGATATGTACTTCACAGACCGTCCTTCAATTAACATCTTATGATAAGCAACGTTGCCTTTACATTGCTCACAGTTTATTTCTCATACATAGGGGTTATACACCCTATAGTTCAATAGATTGTTTTCACACTTTATATATATTTTTTATATACAGTTTTTTACATATATTTTACTTGGTTTCTGGGTCACACCCATAGGGATCACGCATTAGATCTGTATCATTTGCTTATAGTTTGTGTACACACATTTACCAGGGGATCTTTTCACTCATCAGTGATTCACCACCCCCTTGTTTCCCTTTTTTTTTTTTATATTTATTTATTTATTTTTCACCTGTGGGGGATTTCTCACAGATATACAAACAGTGTGGAAGCACTTGTTGTATTACATGCCTATAGGCACTGTTTTTTATTAATTTGGATTGCATTTAGCGCTCACATTTTATATACATATTCCTTCCACTGACATGAACAGTGAGGCATATTTCCTTCTGCTGATACCTATGCTCCCAGTGACATCAGCATCGAGGCACTATTTCTTCAACTGACACCAATAATAGGGCACTATTCCTCCCACTGACATCAATGATGGGACACTATTCCTCTGTGATACCACGATGGGGCAGTATTACTCCCCCTAATACCAATCACGGTGCATTGTTTAAAGTGGTTGTAATGGCAGAAGGTTTTTTTATCTTAATGCATTATATGCATTAAGATAAAACACCTTCTGTGTGTAACAGCCCCCCAATACTTACCTGAGTCCCATCTCGATCCAGCGATGTCCACAAGTGCCTCAGCTGTCCAGGACTCTCCCTCCTGATTGGCTGAGACACAGCAGCAAGGCCATTGCCTCCTGCTGCTGTCAATCAAAGTCAGTTAGCCAATGAGGAAAGAAAGGAGGTGGGGCCGAATTGCGGCTCCATATCTGAGGGGATACACGGAGCTGCGGCTCGGCTCGGCTCGGGTGCCCCCATAGCAAGCTGCTTGCAGAACTGAAGGCAAAAAAAATTAAAAATTGTGAGCAGAAAGACTCTTTATTGCAGACATGCAATATCTCTTCTGCAATAAAATACACTTACCTGCAGAATGAACACTGTAGATTCACCGCCCATTTGTCAGGCTCACCGCACTCCTGCACATGCATGGGAGTGATGTCCTTATGTGGTGGCCAATCAAGGCTACTGAAGACTAGCATTCAGAAGAAGCCAGCCAGGGAGATAATGCTGCACTGGCGAGGGACCTCACAGGTGTCGGACTGATGAAGCATACAGTGCCTTGCAAAAGTATTCACCCGCTTGGCAATTTTCGTGTTTTGTTGCTTAACAATCTGGAATTAACATAGATTGTTTGAGGATTTGCATCATTTAATTTACAGACCATGCCCACAACTTTGAAGATGTTTTTTTTTTATTGTGAAGCAAACAAATGAACAGAAAAAGTCAATGTGCATAACTATTCACCCTCCTAAAGTCAATACTTTGTAGAGCCACCTTTTGCATCTATCACAGCTCCAAGTCGCTTTGGATAAGTCTCTATGAGCTTGCCACATCTTACAACTGGGATTATTGCCCCTTCTTTGCAAAACTGCTTCAGCGCCTTCAAGTTAGATGGTTTGCGCTAGTGAACAGCAATCTTTAAGTCGGACCACAAATTTTCTATTGGATTGAGGTCTGGGCTTTGACTAAGCCATTCCAACCCATTTAAATATTTCCCCTTAAACCACTCAAGTGTTGCTTTAGCAGTGTGTTTGGGGTCATTGTCCTGCTGGAAGGTGAAACTCCGTCCTAGCCTCAAATCACACACAGAGTGGTACAAATTTTGCTCAAGAATATCCCTGTATTTAGCACCATGCATCTTTCCCTCAACTCTGACCAGTTTCCCAGTCCCGACTGCTGAAAAACATGCCCACAGCATGATGCTGCCACCACCATGTTTCACTGTGGGGATGGTGTTCTTTGGGTGATGTGATGTGTTGGGTTTGTGCCAGACAAAGTGTTTTCTTTGATGGCCAAAAAGTAAAATTTTAGTCTCATCAGACCAGAGCTCCTTACTCCGTACATTTTGGGAGTCTCCCACATGCCTTTTCGCAAACTCAAAACAGGCCATTTTGTTTTTTGCTGAAAGTAATGTCTTTCTTATGGTCACTCTGCCATAAAGCCCAACTCTATGGAGCGTACGGCTTATTGTTGTCCTATGTACAGATACTCCAGTCTCTGCTGTGGAACTTTGAAGATCCTCCAGGGTTACCTTAGGTCTCTGTGATGCCTCTCTGATTAATGCCCTCCTTGCCCGGTCTGTGAGTTTTGGTGTTCGGCTGTCTCTTGGCAGGTTTACTGTTGTGCCATGTTCTTTCCATTTGGTTATGATAGATTTGATGGTGCTCCTAGGGATCATCAAAGATTTGGATATTTTTTTTTTATATCCTAACCCTGACTTGTACTTCTCAACAACATTGCCCCTTACTTGTTTGGAGAATTCCTTGGTCTTCATGGCAGTGCTTGGTTAGTGGTGCCGCTTGCTTAGGTGTTGCAGCCTCGGGGGCAGGCCCAGACTAGGACAAAAAATAGGCCCAGGCATTTTAGACTGAGCAGCCAGGCGGGGGGGGGGGGGGGCGTGGCGGTGGTTAATGATGGTATGTGGGGTTCCAGCACCTTGTACCTCTGGACCCCTTTACATTACACAGTACTTTGCACCTCTGGACCCCTTTACATTACACAGCACCGCACCTCTGGACCCCTTTACAT
Source organism: Rana muscosa (assembly GCA_029206835.1). NCBI lineage: Eukaryota > Metazoa > Chordata > Amphibia > Anura > Ranidae > Rana > Rana muscosa. The sequence goes on from CM055117.1 coordinate 432,311,956, forward strand.
TACACAGCACCCTGCACCTCTGGGCCCCTTTACATTACACAGCACCCTGCACCTCTGGACGCCTTTACATTACACAGCACCCTGCACCTCTGGACCCCTTTACATTACACAGCACCTTGCACCATTTTACATTACACAGCACCCTGCACCTCTGGACCCCTTTACATAGCACCACACCTCTGGACCCCTTTACATTACACAGCCCCCCACAGTTTGTTACACAGACACCCCCTAACAGTTCTGGACCCCCTGCATGTTACACAGACCTCCCTACAGTACAGACCCCCTCCCTACAGACCCCCCCTACATTACAGCCCCCTTCTACAATACAGACCCCCTCCCTACAGTACAGACCCCCTCCCTACAGTACAGACCCCCCCTACAATACACCCTACACTCCCCTAACAGTTCTGGACCCCCTGCATGTTACACAGACCTCCCTACAGTACAGACCCCCTCCCTACAGTGCAGACCCCCTCCCTACAGTACAGACCCCCTCCCTACAGTACAGACTACAGTACAGACCCCCTCTACATTACAGCCCCCTCTACAATACAGCCCCCCTACAATACAGCCCCCCTACAATACAGAACACCCCTACATTACAGACCCCCCTACAATACAGAACCCCCTACAATACAGAAACCCCCTACAATACAGAACCCCCCTACATTACAGACTCCCCTACATCACAGAACCCCCCCTACATTTCAGACCCTCCCTTCAATACAGAATCCCCCTACAATACAGAAACCCCCTACAATACAGAACCCCCCCCAACATAACAGATTCCCCTACAATACAGAACCCCCCTACATTTCAGACCCCCCTACAATACAGAACCCCCCTACATTACAGACCCCCCTACAATACAGACCCCCCTACATGTCAGACCCCCTACAATACAGAACCCCCCTACATTTCAGACCCCCCTACATTTCAGACCCCCTACAATACAGAACCCCCCTACATTACAGACCCACCTACAATACAGAACCCCCCTACATTTCAGACCCCCCCTACAATACAGAATCCCCCCTACATTACAGACCCCCCTACAATACAGAACCCCCCTACATTTCAGACCACCCCTACAGTACAGAAACCCCCCCTACAATACAGAAACCCCCCTACAATACAGACCCCCCGTTCAGACCCATAATGTACCTCAGATCAGCGCGGAACTGCATAACGGGTCCCCTCCCCCTGTGTAGACATAAAGGAGGAGGGGGAGGCGGCTTCACTCTGCTCAGCTTTGTGAGACAGCCGAGCCGAGACTGATGAGATCATCAGAGCCGCGGCCACCGTGCCAGAGAGAAGGGGATCGTTGCGGGTCCCGGCCCCCCTGATGTGCCGACGGGTGTCACTCGAGTGCAGCTCCGACTCGCAGCTGAGAGTGCACTGGGGGGAGACGTGACATGTTAAAAAACATTGAACTAAAGGCTGTAATGTAACAAAATAGGTAAAAAGCCAAGGGGGTGAATACTTTTGTAAGGCACTGTATGTGAGTATTTGTGCTTTTAGTTCTGCTTTAACCACAACAAAGAAAAATCTTCTACACTACTGAGTGGCAAGGTTGTGTTAGAACCATGACTGGATAGACACCATTTCAAATACTTTTGCAGCTAAAACAGCTCCACAAAATTGACAGCGCTAGACTATTGTATCAGGGAAGGTAGCCTCAGGGAACAATACTGCTAGAATCACTGGTGCTGGGGAACACAACAGAATTGTGTCACTTACAATGACCTAATAATGTTCATTATGTTGTACTGGGGATAAGGGAGGTGTAACTGAGTGCATTTATTGAAAACTTATACTAATCATATCCTGTTGAAACATTTAAATGTTTTCATGACTGACATTTAGTTTGTTAAGTTTTGTTTTTAATGTCCAGTTGTGTATTTTTAAGTTCTGCTTGATACACCTCTGCTGCGCTTTCTGCCAAAGGGATCACTGTTAATGCATGAATGGCGCTGTTGAGAGATGTTAATGTATCCCTGAAAAATCTGTGATTATGTGATGTTGGCGTATTCTGCATCACATATTCCTGGTAATGTCACTATAAAACAGTGTGGTGGCATAATCATTGGGTGGCAGTATTAGCATAATCAATGGATACCCTGTTAGTTTTTTAAAGTCAATAAGGCACAATGCTGACATAGTTAGTAAGAAAAGTGTTTGAATAATTAACAAAAGAGCGAAACGGCATAATAAGCTGCAGATGTAATTGACTTAATGGCAATGTGGGGGTACTAGACTAGTTTTCACAGTCCTACACATATTTTGCTGGCTAATATATAGTAAGCTTGCAATAATAAATGTTTTTTCAAATGTGGCTAACAGTGCTTTTTCCTGTAATATTAGACACTCCCGTCAAGTCTGACTGATGTTTAACCCAAATTCATGCTTGTACAGTTGTCAATATGTAAAACGGCTGCTTAAAGGTGAAGGCCAGGCACATTTAAGGAAAATGTAAAGCAAAATAGTTCTAAATTCCTAAAAAATGAAATATATTTTAATATGCAGCTAGTTTAGGCACCGGGTGAGCTGCAGTGCACATGTGATGACAAGGAAAATGATGAAAGGAGAAAGGCTGAGGGCAGAGAAGTGACCTGGCTGCATTGGTTAAAGTGGACCTCCACCCGCTACCCTCTTACACAATTTAATAATACTGCCCCATTATTAGAAAGGTTCAATATATTTTTTTGTGCTGCACCACAGCATTTTTTTCCTTTCTTGGCTAGGTGAGAACGACATTGGGCCTCTGCTGCCTCGTGGGCTGTCATACATCCCAGGAGGCAATGCATTGTACTGAGGGGTGCATGTGTGTCACAAGATTCTGTGTATGCACAGATGTGTGCAGGTCTTTGGGATGTGAAGCACATCTGTGCACATGCAGGGGTGAAGGCAAGTGCAGTTTACCATCCCCACTGTAGGTGGTGCTGTGTTGCTGGTAACTGTACAGAGGGAATGGAGGATGAGAGGAACATTGTTCTTCTGCAACCTCTGTAGGTTCCACCAGTTCACTGCCAAACAGTCATCCCCTACAGAAATTTTGTTCCAGTAATTCAAGCCCTATTAGACTGACAACCTTAGTGCTGGGACTGCTCCAATGTACCACTAAGACTGCTGAGAACTTCTGCACCTGTGTTGATTGTGTTACTGAGAGGAGACTCTGTCACCATAACGTTATGGAACTACAGTATTAAGTCAAGTACCTTACTGCTGTTCTCCACGTGTCATTTGTTATCGTCACTTAACCAAATAATAATTGTGCCACTTTACTTGGTCTCTGCGTGCAATTCTTCTCTATTGGGTACCAACTAACTGGGCGCACACACTGGGGTACTTCTGTGCATGCTTACACATGCTGCAAGTCTGTACAAGGTATAATACCAGAAACCAGTGGCATGTATGCGCACACTTGGAAAGACCCAAGCAGAGGCCGGTGAGACCGGTGGCACATCTGTGCACGTGTGGGATGGCTAAATATGGAGGCATGGGAGAGGAGCTGGGGTCAATATCCCCTGGGGGAAGTTTTGTTTAAACTCCAGATCTAAGATATTAGCAACTCACTCAACCTCTAACTAACCACTGGTATGTAGCATGAAAAAAAAACATTTATTTATTTTACCTAAAGCCCTAGTCATGTGACAATCCTCCTCTTTTCTGTTTACTTCCTGGGGTCTTTCTTGGGGTGTCCATATCACTGCCTGCATAACATGGACACCTCCTATTGATGGAGGACACTTCCAACAATGGGGTCCTCTCTCATAGAACTCAAGGGGGAAGAGGGGGGGTGGACCAGCTTATCCACCTCCTGACTCATGCCTATTGCCTCAGGAGACATCCCATTATAGAGATAGGACAATATGAATTGTTGGGAGGCAGGAGGCGTTATGAATGCTTGGGAGGCAGGAGGGAGCAGACAAGTTTTAACACTACAAAGAAATGTGGGAGCTTTTTTTTTGCAATTTATGTGTGACAACAGTTTGGTTTTTCTTTTTAGCTTGAAGCTTAAGTTTAGCTAAGAAAATATCACTTGCCTGTAATGAAGTATGTCTCACATTGTGCAGACAGCTGCATCCTGGGGAAATCTTCACTACAGGGATGCCTGGTCTTCTTCCTCTGAACTTCTAGTACTGCAATGGTTAACAGCTAGGTCTTCAGACAGAACAGCATTACAGATGGTTTGACAAGGACACGCCCCTCCTTCCTCCTCCTCCTCCTCCTCCATTGAGATAAGCTCTTTAACTATTTACGCTGCTTGTAACATGATCTTTGAATGGGGAGAGTCTGATGAGTCACAGAATTCTCTCCTCCATTGACAGATCTTGTTACAAGCAATGTAATAAATGAAAGAATGTATCCCAATGGAGGATGGGGAAGGAGCCGGGGTGCATCTCCATCTGATCATCTGTAATGCTGTTCTGCCTAAAATCTTGAAACTGTTAGCCATTGCAGCCCTGGACATTCAGAACCATGAAGAGGACAGACATCCATGCTGTGAAGATTTCTACAGGATCTGTAAAGTGACTAAAGCTGTAAGGATTTTGTTAGCTAAACCTCAGCTTTAATTTTGCAGACAATGTGATTTTTGTATTGTGTAATCTCTAAATGTGTATAACACTGTACAGTGAGGTAGTGAAAGTTGTATTTATTGATAAGAGTTCAGTAACCCTCAAGCATCCATATAATGAATATATAGTAAGCGCTTTGTACTCAGACCGGAGACTGTACAGTGTATATTAGCTCCAAGCATAAAGGGTAAGCTTCTTCTACCCATATTTGGACACGCCAGTTGTGTGTTCCAGGGGGTCTGGCAGATGAGAACAGGCGGTGTTTACAGCTATGGTATACACACAAAGGGCAACACAGGGAAGTTCATCAGATAAACTGCAAAAGCACTTTCAGACTTTCCATTATTCCTGTAACAGTGTAAGCTTGTCATTTTCAGTATAGGTACAGTTTGTTCCAGGTTTTATGTCATTTATGAAAAATGGCATCAGGAAAAATAAATTCTGCATTGTTCACTGCTTCATCCTCAGTGCGAACAATCCTTTTATATCTTTGATAAATGAAAAATTAATTATCGACCTTTCACAATGCACAAATATATATATATATATATATATATTATTTATGTGTAAATACGTTTTAAAAAAATCAGTGCAGGAGAAAACAAGGATATGTTGGTGACTTATAAAGCTTGAGGTCAGAAATATAAGTAAAGCCATTGCATATTTGTTAAGGTTTCCAGGTATTGTCACAGCATACAGATTTCTCCTATAATTGTATGTATGCTTGTGTTGTGATGTATCTTTCTATCAATCTTATCTGTGTTTTTCAATCTGCACACCATGCAGGTCCAGAAGTCTGCACAGATTTTTGTCCTAGCTCCTAGTCTTTATTATAATGGATTTAAAAGGTCTGTACACTCAATTTCCCTGCACATCTCTTGTAGAAGGACTCATATGCACCTCTCAACTGCTCTTTTGTGTATTGCTTTTCACTGGGTCTCCATCTGCCCTGCCTGCTGTTGTACCATCCAATTTTCACATTATTATTGCATTACCTTAATGCATAAGCCTGATAGAGCTGCACTATTTCTAAGCAGGGAAGTTGCAAAATCAGTTTTCACATTATGTATGATAAAGCAACTGACATTTCAGAGAGTACACATTTTAAATGATTATAAAGCATACCTTTAAAGTGTAATTCAAGCCTAACTCTAACTATTCCTAAAAATGTCCCATCCCCTCCTTCTCTCTTGTCTACCGTAGGTAAAAAAGATTTGCAAACTTCCCTTTTTTTTTTTTGACGGGTCTGGTCCGGGCATGGGATTCTACAGCTCCGGCCCTCCTGTGCTAGTGAGTCACGGCTGCAGTGGAAGGAAGCAGCGCTCCATAACAAAGGGGAACTGGAGCTGCAAGATCACATGACTAGACCAGACTGGACTAAAAAAAGGTAAGTATTTTATTATGACTAAGACCCCTTTCACACTGGAGCGTATTGCAGGCACTATAGCGTTAAAAATAGCGCCTGCAATCCGCCCTTAAAAAGCTGTTACATTCACTCCAGTGTGAAAGCCCGAGGGCTTTCACACTGGAGCGTTGTACTAGCAGGACGGTAAAAAAAGTCCTGCTAGCCGCATCTTTGGAGCGGAGAAGGAGCGGTGTGTTTACCGCTCCTCCACCGCTGCTGCCCATTGAAATCAATGGGACAGCGCGGCTATACCACCCGCAATGCGCTGATTCAGCAGCGCATTGCGGGGGCGGTTTTAACCCTTTCTCGGCCGCTAGCGGGGGTAAAACCACCCTGCTAGTGGCCGAATTGTGCCGCAAATCCGCCCATAGCGTCGACAGTAAAAATAGCTGCGTTTTACCGTGGACGCTATGGGCGGGCGGCTCAGTGTAAAAGGGGTCTAAGGCTCATACAGGTGGCTGAAATGTGTCAATCTTACCATATGAATTTATTATTTTATGTCTTGATGGATTAAAAAATAAAATAAAAATAAGGTCTATGATTTTACTTCAAGATGTTTTGGTGCTGGACTTAAATTCAATAAAAAATATATGGACAGTGTGTACAGCTTGTGTCCAGGCATGAGCATTTGATCATTATCCTTTTGTGTGTGGGATAGTGGTTGAAGCACTGCAATCTGCTTTGCCTTTTAAAAAAGGTAAGTATACAGCTTTTTTTTTTTACACAGGATAGGTAGGAGAGGGAGGGGGCGTAACATTCTTTAAGAATAGTTTGTTTGGGTCTTGAATTCCAGTTTATGTAACATTCACTATTTTATCTGCTTGGAGTACCATATTTCCATGATTATAATTCTCACCCATATTTGCAAGTTATCCTTGTCTGAGATGACAAAGAAGCTGTGAAAGACTATACAGCACTATTATACCATGTTTACACTGCTCCCCTTTAAGGTGCAAAGGCAGCAGATAGGGGTGTATATGCTGCAGCCATGATGCTTTTCAAAAATGTTCCCCTCCTTTGCAATTGGCAGTCAGTCCTGCCAAACACAACCCATTCAACCGATGAGCATATGCTGAAACCGCCCTGCAACCACATGAAATGCACACGGTTGTGGCGCGGTAGTGCTTATTTTTAGGCGTTAAAACAGGCAGTGAGGGGGCAACATAATGCCTCCCCATGGCTTATCAATCACCCTTCTGAGGGCAAACTTCTGTAAACAATCCCTAGTAACCACAGCATGTCAATTCTGTAAGTATAATCCACAAGCATGGCCGCCTTATTTACATACATGTAAAAACTATAAATAGAAACATTAGTTTTGAGATGTTAATACATATTGACAATATATTTAGTGTGATAAGAGAATCTGTTCAAACAAACTGGGGTTTGATCTAAATTACACATATGTATAGTGGGTATTGCTGAATCTTTCCTAATCTGCTTAATATCATTTTTAAAACATGCTTCAATGTATAATAAAACAAAATGAGAATAGCAAAAGTTTAATTCAGACGACTTACTTGTGCTAATTTTTGAGACTGTGGGTTTTATGTTTTAATTTATAGAGTACTATTAACGTTTGCATTTATAAATGATTGCATAATTGTGTTACTCAGTAAATAGCATCTATACTGTTGGACTAAGGGATTCCCATACAGTAAGCTTCCCATGTGGTGATGATGGTGTGAAAAACTCTACAACATACAAGTATAGTAGGACTTAATAAATGAATGACAGGGCAAGGATCCTCCGGGATTACCATACTGTCATTCAGAGACAGAATCTTACTGATTAAGGGTCTTTGTCTACAGGCTTTGGACTTGTGTCGATGGGCAAATGCAACTTGCTTTCATATGATCTCTGCTTGCATCTGACATCAGTTTAATATGTTTCTTTTGTACCTTCAACTCCACTTATCCAGGTAATTCACTTGTCACCATTCATACACTCCTTTCCTTCCTTCCCATTTCCTCATATCTCTCTCCATGCACACTCTTGTTGGCATACAGTCCCCCTCACCCACTATGACAGTGTTCACCATGTTGGAGCATTCTTATTGTTTGCAACACAGCTTCACTATCACATAGTTTAATGGTAGCGTTCACAGTGTTGGAGTATTTCCATGTCTCCAAAACATGATCACTATCACAGATTACAGGCCGTTACCACCCCCCTCTTTTAATCCTCCAATGAGAGTGTTTATATGTTAGAGCATCCTCATTGCTCCCAAACAACTTCACCATCACACATTTACCCTGTTTCACTCCTTTCACTTTTCAATGATAGCGTTCTCAACGTTGGAGTACTTCATTGCTTTCAACATAGCTACACTATCACATATCTCAGACATCTTGTCTACCACCATCCTTTTCATTCACATTCACTTTCCACCCTTTCACTGCTGTACAAGTGCTCATCACCCTTCAGCAATCCAACACTAACAGTAAACTTTTTGCATTTCACGTTTGGTTTTAGATGGCCCAGGAGTCATTTTGCATGTGCCCCTTGACCCTGGTGAAGATCACATGTTCAGCTCTCACAATATTACTTGCCTCCATGCTGTGCCACCTGCTATGCCGCCTCAGCTCCCGTGTCGGACAATGTCCCCGGCCGCCTGCATGCCCTCTGCCGTGCCCATACCATCACCCAACCTGTAAGTATGGGCTGTTGGCTTAAGTGCATATTTTTCTCCCCCTTCTATTTTTCTTTTTAGAATAAGCCTAACCCATTATTTGGTATAATGTTCTTGTTTTATAGACATCTATTATCTATCAGCTCCTGATGAGCGGCATGACAGCCGTGAAACGCTTCGAGTTTCAGATGCCAAAACTATATTCAATCATGTAGTTCCACCTCATGTTTTCACTGTTTTACTCAATTATTTTATGAACTAATGTCAATATATGGACTAACTATGTTGGGTGATGGAATATGTACTACGGTGTCTTATGTATTTTACTGTAAAACATTTAATAAATTTACTATATCTGACATACTAGCTCATTCTTGCCTTCAATCCGCATGCTTCATATAAAGTCCCGACCCTTTTCTGTTTTCGTACTTACAGGGATGGAGGCTTATTGACTTAATTGTCTCAGGCCTCAATTAAAGTCCCAACCTTTCTCTTTCCATTGATATGTTTCTGAGATCCTTCAAAGACCATTAACAGGTTCATTTTGACCTACAGTTGACGTCTCTCTGACCTGTATTGGACTTCCTTCTAAGCTCCATCAGCTGGCTTCAAGCTGGTTTTGCAATCCCAATGACTTGAATGGCAAGCATTCTGACACAAGCAAAAGCTTGTCAACACAGACCCCATCTTTTCCTCTTCAGAGGAACTTGAGAAGCCTATGGTCACATGGGATTAACAATTGAAGCATCACATTAAATGGCTAAGGGACACTTTACACATGTATATCATAGGGGAAGTTTTTCTTATTTATTTTTTAAACCACATAAAAACATAATTGACAGATATCCAAGGTGGCACAATGGACTACAGCAGCAGATGGTGTATATTGGCTAAAAAAGTAAATGTTTTATTTATGTCACACACATGTAACTAAAGCTATATACAGGCATGACTAAAGCCATATACAGTAGGTCCAAAAACAGACCAAAAAAGGTTTCCTTTTCTGCTTCAAGTCTCAGTGATGATGATGTTACACCTAATTATTACAGATTTAGGCATACAAGTACCTGTCTCAGCCTCATACCTTGTAACAGGTTGCTAAGGCCATGGATTTAGCTTACATACTCTTGCCCGCAATACCTGTCTTTTGTAGTCAGGCCTCATAAACCTAAGCAGGATATCATCCAGGCCTTTTAAGTCCTGTCTATCTGTTTGGTTCAGTACCAAACTGTATTTGCTAAAGGCTTAAAATGGTTTTAAACCCACATGTTTTTTCACCTTAATGCATCCTATGCATTATGGTGAAGAAACACCTGGCAATCACCCCCCCCCCCCGGTTTTACTTACCTGAGTGGTTTTACTTACCTGAGCCCCTTCATCTCCTCGGCAGGGAAGCGCTGTCTCTCTCTCCACGGGGTCCCGACTCTTGATTGGCTAGATTGATAGCAGCGCAGCCATTGGCTCCCACCGCTGTCAATTGGCCATGCCCCCCGACGCCGGCGTCCGGCATCCGTGCCTGTGGACGTAAATGTTGGACTCAGGAGCGTGCCCGCAAGGTAACCCCCTCAGGAGAGCGCTTCTCCTAGGCAGTTATCTGATGTGGGTAGGAGCCGCGAGAGCCACCAAGGGACCCCAGAACAGGTGGATCCTGGCCACTCTGTGCAAAACGAGCTGCACAGTGTAGGTAAGTATGACATGTTTGTTATTTTAAAAAAAATCAGCTTTCAGCGCTGTCACACTTTGAATAACAATTGCGCTGTCATGCTACACTGTACCCAAACACATTTTTTTATAATTTTATTCACACAAATAGAGATTTCTTTTGGTGGTATTTAATTATTGCTGTTTTTTTTATTTTTTACAACAAAAAAGACCCCAAATTTTGAAAAAATAAATGTTTTTTACTTTTTCTGACAGTAAATTTTATAACAAAGTAATTTTTTGCCTTTACTGATGTGCGCTGATGTGGCGGCACAAATGGGCACTGATAGGCTGAACTGGTGGGCATTGATTAGGTGGCACTTATGCGCACTGATGAAGTGGCACTTATGGGCACTGATTAGGTGGCACTGATGAGGAGGCACTAATATACCGCACTTATGGGCACTGATAGGTGGCACTGATATGTGGTACTGATGGGCACTGGTGGGCACTGATAGGCGGTACTGGTGGGCACTGATAGGCGGTACTGATGGGCATTGATGGGTGACACTGATGGGCATTGATCGACAGCAGTGATGGGCATTGATGAGCAGCACTGATAGCCAGAACTGACTGGCATCGCTAATGGGTACTGATTGGTGGTACTAGTGGGCAGTGGTGGGCACTGCTTGCTGCCACTGGTGGGCACTGATTGCTGGCACTGATTGGTGACACTAAATTGCTATACTGTAATCAGGGCACTGATAAACAGTGCCCTGATTACATTCCTAGATGTCCCCCTGTGAGGAGATGCCACTGATCGGCTCTCCTCACCACACACTCTGTCAGTGTGAGGCAAGGAGAGACGATTACCAGCATCTTTGTGTTTACATGTGACCGGCTGTGATTGGACACAGCCGATCACATGGTTAAATAGCTGCGGACGTGGCTTTTTACAGAAATCGGGCTCTTTACAGAGATCGCGAGAGCGATGACGGCGTCCCAGAACTAGAGCCGCATCGCCACGCCGTCATTTGACGGTGGGTGGGCAGCAACCAGTTAAAGATAGATTATTTAAAAAGAGCTAAGCAGCTATGCCAAAAGAAACAACAGCAACGTTTGACTTTAAATTGATACTAAAGAGAGAAGTGTTATTTGCAGAACAACGAGAAAAAAATCTCAGTCACCGCACACCATACAAGCCCGTCGTGTAATAGGTGATAACAGCCTCAGCCTAACTCCATCCAGGCCATGCCCTGGATGGAGTTTGGCTGAGGCGGTTATAACCTATTACACGATGGGCGTGTATGGTGTTCTGTGGCTGAGATTTTTTTTCACCTTGTTCTGTGGATTACATGGAGTTAGGGTGGACTCCTAGCCTGACCTGCATGCTCAGTGGAATACCCCAAATGGGGTACATAGATGCCAGAGCGGAGACCCTAAAGTCGGCTTAGGCTAACAGAGAAGTGTTATTTGCCATAATTCATTCATATATATATATATATATATATATATATATATATATATATCATGCCACTGTATTTTTTGAATCCTCTGTATTGTAAGTACTGTATTCCGCTCTTGTGTGGTAACACAATCGTTCCCTGTTCTTTGGCATCTGCAGGGAAAGATCCTTGGGAGGGGCTTCTATTACTCTGCTGATGTATGCTGTCTACAGTATGAGTCTGTGTCTGCACAGTCCTGATTGGTGATAAAAAAAGTTTCAAAAATAGCTCCCTATAAATCTTTATTGAATTTCAAATGTGTATTTTTTATGGTGTAGGCGGAGTCAAAGGTGATTGTTACTAGCTTTTATGTTCAGATAGCATCTGCATCCAAGGCCCTTTTTTGCTTTACAGGTATTAGCAATTACATTTGATAGTTTTAATATGCATTAATATTAAATATATGCTTTTTGTGAGTTTCTTATAGTATGCTGATTAATTACATTTACTATCACATCCCCATAGTGTTTAGCAAAAGGAGGACACAAAGGAGGAGGAAATTGCAATTTACCACTGTGTATATGGCCACACGTGACACGTGGGTTGCACAGATTTAAAAAAATTGAGGAAATGAAGAGCTTAAAAGGGAACGAATACTGGAACATGCTCAGTAGATGGCAAGATCTGGTCTACACATTTTCAGGCTGGAGTGGGGACACAGAGAAGATTGGAGGGACAGCTGAAGGCAGGATCAGCCAGGTCAATTTCACTCTACACAAAACAAGTGCTTTAGGCTACTTTCACACTGGGGCTGGGGCGTTATAGCTGTGCTAGCGGGGCACTTTTAACCCCCGCTAGCGGCCGAGGAAACTGTTAAAATTGCCCGATAAGCATATGTGTTTTGCAGGCTCTTTGGCAGCACTGCCTATTGATTTATTGATTTCAATGGCAGGGGCAGTTTAAGAGCGGTGTATACACCACTCCCGCACTGCCCCGAAGAAGCTGCTTGCAGGACTTTTTTTCCCATCCTGTAGGCACACCGCACTGGGGCTTTCATACTGGGAAGGCATGAGGGGCACTTTACAGGCGCTATTTTTAGCCCTAAAACGCCTGAAAAGCACCCCAGTGTGAAAGAGGTCTTGGTGGCTTTGTGAGTATGCACTCTCTGTTATATAGTATACAATGAGAGTTTTTTTTTTAAAGTCTGGGTTTAGCTACACCTTAAACTAAGATTGTTTTTTAACTTTTGCAACTTAAAAATATGTGTCACTTGTATTACATTGAACTCATTTCACTTTTGTGAATTTTTTTTCAATTATTGTTGCGAAAAAATCCTTTCCATATCAGTAAATTTATACCATTTTAGCAAACCTCATTGCATGTTCTTCTACTCCTACTCTGTGACTGTTTTGTTTTTGGAAACATGCACAGTAACTTGGGGCTTGCATTAACATACATGGGTGGACTGTACTGTATTACTTAAATTTCCATGTAAAACCACTGTAATAAATTAAAAAGAAACACAGATTAGTAGAAAAGATTAAAAATAGAAAATAAGTATTCATGGAATAAGCTCCAGAATATTATATAGGAGTATCTTTAAGATCATCCTTCGTTTTTCCACCAAAAGGACAATTAAAGCATTCTTGCCTAGGCACCACGGGCAGAAGCTGGGGTATAATTTAAGTATATACAGTATTTTTTATGTTTTCACCAAAAAAAAATTTAATGCCATTTTTACATGAGAGGAGGGTTCAAGGGTCTGATTTGTTTATTCTGGGGTTATTCTCTACACAGGGTATAAAATACCCACAAGGTTGCCATGGTTGCAAAGAAGCAACATCTAAAATATTTGGCAACTTCAAGATTCATCGCTGGCTGCAGGCTGAAATGAAAAGGTAATTTTGGCTTGAAACAGTTCTCAATTAAAGCAGTTTCTGCTTAGCCCTGTGTAATCATATGTTTAGGTTGCATTGCCCAGTTCTGACACATTTTCTTTAATGTTTAAAAAAAAAAAAGCTTTACTGCTATGTTTATATGACCTGCACTTCTAAAAAAGATGGTACATTGTTGTTCTGAAGAGATTAGTGTGACTCCAGTCATTTTGTCTGTTGACTTAGAGGCACAGCTCAGCCATCAGCAAAATCCAGAAAGGTAGGCAGGGCGAGAAGGACAAATAAAAGTAAGGAGCTGTGAAAACAGAGAAAGGGGTTTAGTAAATAAAGTAAAGAACTGAGAAACCAGGGAAATGGGTTCAATTAATATCTATAACATGAAAAAGAACATGCAGAAGATATGCTATATACTGTATATAGAAAATATCATTAAAACAGTATTAAACCCCAAAGCAAGCATTTATTATATTACTGCTTACCAATTCTTAGATGTGATGCCTGTTTTATAGTTTCCTTTTTTTATGCTTTCTTTCTTGTATTTTTATCTGCTGATCTGGCCAGTAAGTCTGTTTTTCAAAAGAAAAGTTCTCTTGCAGTTACTGGGTTAAGGCAAACCATTTAACAATAGCAGGGGTGCTTAAAATCATCAGTTTTTATTTATTAATGTAAGGCTTTACACCACAAGGAACAAAAAAAACGATTTTCTGTAATTAATTATAAAATATTAGGTCAAGTTCAGCTTTAATTTGTTAGTGTATTTTAATCTGCTGATACTTCTAACATTTCCCTCCCCCCCAGACTGACAATGCTGCTGTCCAAAGGTGCCCCCTGTGCTCCTTCATCCAGAATGGGGTTACTCTAATACAGGAGGAGTGTTTCTGGCCAGATCACCAGGTGAAAACAGAGGGAAAAAAGCATAAATAAAGAAAACTAATACAGCCTCTACGGACTCTAATGATTGGTCAGCTGCAACATATTACAATATTGGTTCTGGGTTTAATACCACTTTGAAGTTAACTTATACTTCAAAGGAATAGTGTTGTTGTTTTTTTTGTTTTGTTTTTTACATATTTTCTTGCTTTACACTGATTAGGAGTAAAATGTTAAAATTTTATTTTTTGTTGGTGTAAAATGAAATAATGGATATCAATAGTTTGATTTTTTTAGACAGCAGGGTAATCTCTTGGCTCATTTTTACATTAAAGCCTGTGTTTTTTTAGAATTCAGTAGCTAAAGCAACAACTTCTACAAAGAACTGAATGAGTTGTCAGATTTATCCCTTTTAATTTGGCTCAGTCCAAGGTTTTAGGTGGACGAATCCAACCATGAAGCAGGCAGTTACTGATTCTTTAGCTAACCATAGTGCTCTGGAAACCATTTGTGATGTATCATATGTTTACATCTAAAACAACTATTTGAAACTTACTTAAACAAAATTGATTGAAAAGTACTAACATTTTTAGATGCCTGGTTGTAATTGGTCGTAATTTACTGGTCATAAACCCAGGCCGAATATCGACCAGCATCCACCCATTTAATAGAAATGGACCAACATTCGGCCTGTGTTTACGGCAACTGGTCCGACAGAAACTGGCTTCTGTCAAAGGGGCATGACTGAAAAAGGTCTGCCGATCGGCATCCGGACAGCGCTCTCAGCCATTGGCTGATAGCACTGACTGGTGTGTTCTGACAGGGGAACTGCCCCCCCTGTCAGAACACAACAGTTCAGAGGGGGAGTTCACTGTACTAACATTGCATAGTTAGTACAGCAGCTCCTCCCAAATAGAGTGTCAAAAATAAATAAAAATAGGAGGCAGTTTTTGACAACTCCTTTATTAAAAAACAATGTCCCTGATGTAGATCCATCGTTAATAATGACACCAGCCGCACTTGAAAAAAAATAACGCTTTGTCCGCGACAAAGACTGCTCCGCCATTTGACAATTCTTAAATAGAGAAGGAGCAATGTCACCTGGTGGCACCGCCCACTTGTGACATCACTGGCCAGTGCATGCTGAGTCGGTGATGTCACAAGGGGGCGGGGTGTCACCAGGTGACAGCACTTTGACAGTTCTTAAATAAGTAAGGGGCGGGCCACAAACATCAGAGCAGGCATTCGGAGGTTAGCCTTCGTCACGGGCGGAGTTTTTTTTTTAATGTGGGGTCCTGCGGTGTGGCGGGCTTCATGATTGACAATGAATCTACATCAGGGGACATTGTTTTTTTATTTTTTTAATAAAGGAATTGTCAAAAACTGCCTTCTGTCTTTATTTATTTTTTACACTTTTTCTTGGTGAATAGGTAGGGGTACAATGTACTCATACTTACTCACATGGGGGGCTGGATCTGGGGTCCCCCTCATTAAAGGGGGCTTCCACATTCTGATTAGCCCACAGATCCCCACAACCACCGCCCAGGGTTGTCGGAAAGAGGCCCTTGTCCCCATGAACAGAGCCCCTCTGCCCCAAAGCACCCCTCATGTTGAGGGCATGGGCCTGATAGCGTTCAGAAGGGGGGGCATCTACTCATCACCCCCCTTCCTGTCCTGCCAGGCTGCATGCTCGGATAAGGGTCTGGTACGGATTTTGTTTTTGTTTTTTTAAATTGGCATGGGTTACCCTTAAAATTCATACCAGACCCAAAGAGCTTTGTATAGATTGGGGGCACGCTGTTTTTTTTGCCGGCAATGTTTTTTTTTTTTTCCAGCTGTCACTGGGGAAGCGCGTTGCCAGTTGATGACTCATCTGTTGTTAAGGATGCAGCAGCCGTCCTCCCGGCCCACTCCTTAACAACCAACTATTCACTATGCCCTGATTGGGAAAAGCTTTGGGTGTTCGCTGAATAGGCAAACAGGCGATGTTCGGGCCAAACTTTTGCTTGGCTCAAACTGTTCACCCAACTCTAGTCCTGAGCTATCGGTAGTTTTTTTCTTTCAGCCCGTTGGGTTAAATGAAAAAAAAAAAATAGTGTGTACTAGGCTTAAGTATGGAGATCAGAAATTCTGCCTGATTTTCTAATCTGAATGCCTCTTCTGGGGTCAGCAACTTAAATAAAATGAAGCTGGAGGAAGATAGGCAACTAGCACTTTTATAAGGAGGCCAGCAGTTGCAGGCTCCATATTTTTTTTCTGTACAAATTTAGTTTAACCCTTTAGCTGCCACCAATTTTTCTCTTACGTCAGTGGCAGGAGGGGTTTTTCCATACAGTCCCGGCTGCTACAGCAGCTAGGAATACATGCAGGCATTACAAGCCAATTGCTTCCATGAATCCCAGGAACCTCCTCCTCAAACTTTTCTGGACTCCTGTGGGCTTGGGATCTGCATGGCGGATGTCAGCAGATCGAGGGGAGGGAGACCAGCAAATGTCTATTTATTGATCCTACTTAGCTAGTAAGAATGCAGAAGCTACAAGGATTTCATCATCTCTGGTTTCTGCTGTCATGGCCAGGGAGAAAACGAATAGAGTCCAATAAATAGTATAGCTGCTAATTAAATTACTTTTAAAGCAGTATACATATAGGTAATATATCTAGCACCAGCATTTTAAATGTTGACATGATTAGAGCCTCTCTCCCACTGGTAAATACTATATCTTTTGGTGAAACCCCAAGAAAGGTGAAAATGAAATACTTGCTATTAGAATCAACAACTCATGCACACATGATACATGTTAATTTCTAAAGGAAAGAAAAGGGAAAGTAGGAGTAAAGCCTAATACACAGGGACTGAATGTCGGGCAATGTCAATAGAAACCAGCCGACATTCAGCCTGTGTGTACTGCAGCTAGTCCGGTTAAAGGGGCATTACCGAAAAAGGTCTGCCAATCGGCTCTCGATCAGCACTTTCAGCCAATGGCCTAGTTCCAAGCATAAAGATCCAATAAATGCATTGTCTACAAAGTAAAATCAATCTAATCTTCCCCACTGTATTGTCTCTCCTTTAAATAATCTGCACTTTCATGAACTCTGTATTCAAATTATGTTTGTGAATAAAAGGTCCAGCCAAAGTAGTAATAGTTTTGATATTAGAAAGATGGTCACCAAAGTGACCACACCATCTCTTTTATCGTCCTACCCACAAGAAATAACGTAAATCACATATCTTGTGTGCCAGTTAACGAACTGTTTAATAATAGGAGGTACCCATATTATAAGCGTGCAAAGCATGAGCATCCCTTAAATAGGAGGAACATTAACATCAAACTCCATTGCATATACTGTATATAAAGTTATATGTAACCAGGTGAAGAGTTTTCTTTTTTTTTTATTGAATAAAGTGGGTAATAATGTCTTCCCCCAACACTGTAACTTTTTTGGAAACAAACAGTATCCTGGAATTTTTCTCAGTGATATTCCCATATAAAAAAGGTAAATATCTAAAAATTACCCACATTATCTCCTCACATTCTACTCTGTATTATGTGATACCTTGTGATTATGAAGACCTGTTTCTGTTACAATCTCTGGGGTTGTCTTTATATATATCCTTTCTATTGTTATTTATAAAAGAATGAGAAGCCTGTTCCATTACTTTATTTTTGTAACCCCTGTCACAGAACCTACATTTCATATCAACTTCCTCTTTTTCATAGCTTTACAATGAAGAGCACTTATGTTGGACTCTTTATAAACCGTCCTTTGAAGATAGCTCTAATGACATGAGGTGGATGACAGCTTCCAGCATTAGGCAAAGGATTTCTTGAAATTGATTTATACGATTTTACAGAGTTTCTATAATCAGCATAAGACCCAATTAAGATTAAATCCAAATAGTGTGAAAGTTTTGTTCTTTAAAAGTATAATTAAAAATTATAAACACTGGCATTCAAATAATGAAGAATGTCAACTGTGCGCATGCTTTGATCCACAATAAATATAAGAATGTCAATATATCTATAAGACAACTTTATGCTGGATCTAAAAGAATTGTCATCAAGCACCAAACCTCTGGAGATACCCAACTGATTTGATGAACAAAAATGTATTTAGATCAGTGCATATTCAGTAACGTACCCTCAATGATGTTGTAAAGCTGTTAAACCTAACCTGTCTGTCAGGAATTCAAGAATATAAAGTGAGGCATCACATGTAAAACAGTTAGAACTAATGACCTTTCCTACCCCATACACGTTTTACTGCCTTTTTTTTATAAAAGATTTGTTGTCTTTTATGTAAGAGAGCAAACCTAACACCAAGGTTGATGTAACTAGTCAATTACATTTCCCAATGGTCTACAAAGGGACCTGATATTGACAACAGTAGGCCTGTCAAGCAAATGAGAGGTATCCCTTTGGGCGATTGATGGAATATAGGGGGTACTGGACAAGCAGGCACACATTTCTACACTAAAATTTCATCCAAAAGACCAGTAGATAGAAAACTTGTCAATTATTCTTTGAAGGTAACAGAGGGATAAATACATAAACAGATATAAAATTTCCCTTGCTAAATTGTATACGAGCCCCTTTATAATAAAATAGAGTTTAAGAATCCTTAAGAAGAACTCTGACATAACCAGCAACCTGTCAGGCAAAGAGGAAGCAGTTGTAGTTTTAAAGATTCCTTGTCCTGTCTCGACATATTATACCAAATTAATTATGAATTTCTTTTATCCTCCCAGTCAGGGAAAATACGTTTTTTTATTTACTTGTTTTTGCAATAAATGTAAGGCTTCTCTTCTCTTTTCTCATGAATGGGATAAAAGCCTGGTTTATGTTTTGATGAGCCGTTAAGACTGTCAAGTTCACATATTTTGTGATTTGTACTATTATAACAAAGTTATATTAAATGAGTTTGTTATTAAGTTACCATATATACCCGAGTATAAGCCGAACCGAATATAAGCCGAGGCACCTAATTTTACCACAAAAAACTGGGAAAACGTATTGACTCGAGTATAAGCCTAGGGTGTCCATCTGCATGCCTCATTTTCCCACACTTTGCCTCACTGTGTCCATGTGCATGCCTCACTGACTGTGCCTTACTGTGCCCATGCCTCACTGTGTCCATGCCTCACTGTGTCCATGCCTCACTGTGTCCATGTGCATGCCTCACTGACTGTGCCTTACTGTGCCCATGCCTCACTGTGTCCATGCCTCACTGTGTCCATGCCTCACTGTGCCCGATCTCCCTACCTGATCTCCGGCGCTGTGTGACTAGACTGACATTTAACATAGGAGTCTATGGAAGGGGTGCTCCCCGACTGTAGGTCCCCTGGACAACAAACTTTTCACACTTGTAGATGAAGAGTGGGGCTACATGTGTGCTAAGTTTGGGGTCAGATGGCCGGGATCAGATGCACAAAGTTGAAGATGGACACAGACTCGAGTATAATCCGAGGGGGCATTTTCAGCACAAAAAAATGTGCTGAAAAACTCGGCTTATACTCAAGTATATACAGTAGTTTAAAATCTGAGAAATGTAAGACATTTGTTTTATGTGAGCCATTTCTGAACATTCTTTATATCTCCTACTTCTATAACCTCCTAATCTTAACTTTGTTTTATTTTATTGTATTTTTATTATTAGTATATGGACATTTTGTCTCATTTTGTTCAGCATCATTGCAAAAGGTATCCTTTAATTGTATTTTTTGTTTGCTGTTTCTGAGTAAGAATTATATGTGTGTGGGAAACTGACTTGTTTTACAGTACTAGTAGCAATTGGAGAAGAACATATTATAGAGATTTTTGAGTCCTAGATCCACTGGGCATAGACCATCTACAACAATAGTAATGGTTCCAGTTAATACTTTATTGTCTTCAAAGTCCTGTATATTTTATGGTGTTTAACTACTTAAGGAGCGGGCCTATTTTTCAGACTTAAGCCCTGTACACACGATCGGATTTCCTATGGTTTTTTAACCGATGGATTTTTCCATCGGAAAACCGATGAAGCTGACTTTCATCAGTCTTGCCTACACACCATCAGTCAAAAAACTGACCGTTCCAAATGCGGTGACGTAAAACACTCCGATGAGCCGAGAAAAATTAAGTTCAATGCCTTTGAGCATGCGTCGACTTGATTCTGAGCATGCGTGGGTTTTTTATCTGATGGAGTTCCCCACAGACGATAGTAATTTGCTATCGGTTTTTTAACCATCGGATAAATTTAAAACATGTTCTATTTTTAAACACTGATGGAAAAAAGACCGATGGGGCCCATACACGATCGGTTTGTCCGATGAAAAAAGTCCATCGGACTGTTTTCATCAGTAAAACCTATCGTGTGTACACGGCTTTAGTGTTTACAAGTTAAAATCATTTTTTTGCTAGAAAAGTAAATAGAGCCCCCAAAAAATTATATATATTTTTTCTAACACCCTAGAGAATAAAATGGCGGTTGTTGCAATTTCTGTCACAACATATTTGCACAGCAGTCTTACAAGCACACTTTTTT
Organism: Rana muscosa; assembly: GCA_029206835.1. Lineage (NCBI taxonomy): Eukaryota > Metazoa > Chordata > Amphibia > Anura > Ranidae > Rana > Rana muscosa. The sequence goes on from CM055117.1 coordinate 432,332,952, forward strand.
TGGAAAAAATACACTTTTTAAATAAAAAAATAAGAGATATGCAGGTGCTACTCACGTATGCGTTCGCTTCTGCGCATGAGCACATCGCTTTAATTAGTTTATTTCTTATTTATTTAAAGCGGAGCTCCACCCTAAAGTGGAACTTCCGCTGATCGGAACCCTCCCCCCCTCCGGTGTCACAATTGACGCCTTTCAGGGGGGAGGGGGGTGCAGATACCTGTCTAAGATTGGGTCACTTTTATTCATTCATATTACAAGGAATTAGGGATGAGCTTCGAGTTCGAGTCGAGCCCATGTTCGACTCTAACATCGCCTGTTCGGCTGTTCGCCAAATTTTGAACATTATGGGTCGTTCGCACCAAATTCGAGTTGCGCGTCACGGCCCATAATTCACTGCGGCATCGCAGTGCATTGCTGGCTGATGATTGGCCAAGTATGCGCTATGACCCGCATGCTTTGGCCAATCACAGCGCGCAAAAAACGGAGAGCCATAATTGGCCAAAGCCAGGGTGGCTTTGGCCAATTATGTCTCAGGGGGTTTAGTACACGCCCCACACTATAAAAGGCTGCCTCCGTGGCGGCCTTGTGTAGTGTGTTGCGGTGGTTAAAGAGAGAGAGAGAAACAGTGTCATTTATTTTTAGTTAGATAGAGCAGGCAGGCGAGTCAGTTAGCTGTAGTTACAGTGTGTAGAGGATATATATGCATCCTTGGTGTTGTATATATATTCACACACTGTATTCAGTTTAGCTAGATCCGTTCCTGTTTTTCTCTATACTGACAGGCAGGCAGGTGATTGTGCTAGCTGCAGTGTTTCACTTTGTGTACTGTGTCCTTTGCACAGCGTGTACATGACTACAATTGGTGGTGTTCTCATACCAATACCACAGGCAGGGAGCTGCATTAATTTCATTTAGTGTACTTCTGTCCTTTGCACAGCGTTCACCTAAAGGTACCTCAATACAATTAGTGGTGGTCTCATACTAAAACGACAGGCAGGGAGCTGTATTAATTTAATTTAGTGTACTTCTGTCCTTTGCACAGTGTGCACCTAAAGGTACCTCAATAAAATTAGTGGTGTTCTCATACTAAAACCACAGGCAGGGAGCTGCATTCATTTAATTTAGTGTACTGTGTCCTTTGCACAGCGTTCACCTAAGGGTACCTCAATACAATTAGTGGTGTTCTCATACTAAAACCACAGGAAGGGAGCTGCATTAATTTCATTTAGTGTACTGTGTCCTTTGCACAGCGTTCACCTAAAGGTACCTCAATACAATTAGTGGTGTTCTCATATTAAAACCACAGGCAGGGAGCTGCATTAATTTCATTTAGTGTACTTCTGTCCTTTGCACAGCGTGCACCTAAAGGTACCTGAATACAATTGGTGGTGTTCTCAAACTAATACCACAGGCAGGGAGCTTCAAGTATTTTCAGTTAGTGTACTGTGTCCTCTGCACAGTGTGCACCTAAAACTAACTGAAGACAATTGCTGCTTTTCTCATACTAGAACCACAGCAGGCAGTTGATTGTGCTAGCTGCAGTATAATCACTATAGATCTATATATATACATCCCACCTTTGTGCAGCTACATCTCACTGCAGGCCATTAGCATGTCTGGAAGGCAAACAAGGAGAGGCAGACAGTCATGGGCCAATAAAACAGGGCAAGCAGGCTCTGTGTCTAGAGGCAACAGTGCTGGTCGTGGACACGGTGCATCCTCATCAGCACGTGGCCGTGGGACACACTTGTCCTTCTTTTCGGCAGCTGGCCATGTTGAGCCGCAACATGCCGAAGACTTGGTAGAGTGGATGACCAAGCCGTCCTCATCCTCCTCATCCTCTCTCACCCAGGCTCAGGGTACTTTGTTTGGCAAAGCAGCTGCCAAAGCGGCCTCTTCCCTCGGCTCAATGGCATCAGACACTCCTTCCCTAGCCCCACCATGTCCTCCTGAGGAGTCCCCCGAACTGTTTGACCACAGTGTTGGGTACATGCTCCAGGAGGATGCCCAGCGTTTTGAAGGCTCCGATGATGGTACCCAGCTAGAGGAAGGCAGTAACGTGAGCCCAGAGAGAGGGGGTGCTTAACAAGGATAGCAATCTGGCAGTCATGTTCCCCCAGCTGCAGCATACTGCCAGATTTTCTCCAGTGATGAGGAGGGAGGGGATGATCAGGTCACTGACTCCACGTGGGTGCCTGATAGGAGAGAGGATGAGGAGAAGGAGGAGGAGGAGGAGAAGGAGGAGGAGGCAGCAAATCTCCAACGAGGCAGGATGCCCTCCAGGGGCCAGCTTAAGGGCAGCCAACTGACTGCATCACACCGTGGTGTTCCGCATGTTCAGGACGCTGCTGTCTCTGCGCGTTATTACAAAAGTTCTTTGGTGTGGGCCTTTTTTGAGACATGTGCAGCAGATCGCACCGTTGCTATTTGAAGCGTATCTCGCGTGGCCAAAACATGAGCCGCTTGGGCACCACGTGCTTGACCAGACATATGTCGACCTGCCATGCAGTCCATTGGCAAGCATACAAAAAAGACCCACACCAAAGAACAAAGTGGACCTCTCCTTGCTCCTCATCAGCTGGGATCTCCAACCCCACTATACCTTCAGTCCTCTCTGAAACCTGCACTGAGAGGAATGAAGGTGTAGAATTAGGTGTGTCACGGCCAAGTACTTGCGGGCAATCTGCTATCGGTACACCAACGTCAGATTGTACCAGGAAAATTTCCCTGCCCCAGCTGCTGCACCACCAAAAGAAGTTTGCTCCCATCCATCCAAATGCTCAGCGGTTAAAAGATAGCTTGGCTAAATTGCTAGCACTTCAACTGCTGCCTTTTCAGTTGGTAGACTCTGCCCCCTTCCGTGAGTTTGTGGAATGTGCGGTTCCTCAGTGGTAGGTTCCCAAACGCCACTTTTTCTCACGGAAGGCGATTCCGGCTCTCCACCGGCATGTGGAAGGCAATGTCTTGGCCTCGCTGGACAGGGCGGCCAGTGGTAAGGTGCATATTATCGCTGACTCATGGTCCAGCAGGCATTGGCAGGGACGTTACCTATCTTTCACGGTGCATTGGGTGACTCTGCTGGCAGCTAGAAAGGATGCAGGACAAGTGTTGGAGGTTGTTCCACCACCACGCCTCCAAAATGCTACTACTGGTGGTTCTGACACACCTCTCTCCTCCACCCCTCCTCTTCTTCTTCCTCCATGGCCTCTTCCTGGTTTGTCCTCGGAACCAGCGGTGCTCCGTAGGCGTTCAAGGGGCTACGCAAGTATGCAGGCAAAAAGATGCCATGCGGTGCTTGAGCTGGTGTGCTTGGGGGACAGGAGCCACACTGGGGCAGAGATTCTGTCAGCTCTGCAGGGGCAGGCTCAGAGGTGGTTGACGCCATGCCAGCTTAAGCCAGGAAAGGTGGTTTGCGACAATGGCACCAACCTCCTCTCCGCCTCCTGACAGGGACAACTGACCCATGTGCCCTGTTTTGCTCACGTTCTTAACTTGGTGGTGCAGCTGTTCTTGGGCAGGTACCCGGGCTTACAGGAGGTCCTGAAGCAGGCCAGGAAACTCTGTGGGCATTTCCGCCGGTCATATAATGCTAGTGCTCGGCTGACTGACCTCCAAAAGGAATACAACCTGCCCAAGAACCGCCTAATCTGTGACATGCCCACCAGGTGGAACTCTACGTTGGCCATGCTGCAGCGGCTGCACACGCAGCAGAGGGCCATCAATGAGTATCTGTTGCAATATGGCACCAGGACAGGGTCAGGGGAGCTTGGATTTTTTTTCCCCACGCCATGGGGCCATGATCAGGGATGCATGCTCTGTCCTGTCACCATTTGAGGGGGCCACGAGGATGGTGAGCAGTGACAGTGCATGCATCAGTGACATTGTCCCTCTTGTCCACCTGTTGGCGCACACGCTGCGTGGAATAATGGACAGGGCACTTGAGACAGAACAGAGGGAGGAAGAGGAGGACTTCCTTACCTCTAGAGGCCCCTTTTATCCAGACAGTGTTCCTGCTGGCCCGCCTATCACATAGGAAGAGGACGAGGAGGAGGATTGTGTCAGCATGGAGGTGGAACCTAGCACTCAGCATCAGCAGCAGTCTTCAAGGGATCAATTACAGTCCCAAGACACCCATGGACTATTACGTGGCTGGGGGGAGGTGGCTGCAGATCATGTCGTCCTGAGTGACCTAGAGGACTCTGGACTGAATGCCTCAGCAAACCTACGCTGCATGGCCTCCCTGATCCTGCAAAGCCTGCGGAAGGATCCTTGTATTCATGCTATCAAGGAGAGGGATCATTACTGGCTGGCAACCCTCCTTGATCCACGTTACAAGGGTAAGGTTGCGGACCTTATTTTGCCGTTGCAGAGGATGAAGCATCTTCGGGAAGCCTTGCAGAAAGGTCTGTGCAACACGTTCCCAGAGACTGGAAGGTTACAAATTCCTGGTCCTGGACAACGTGTTGATGAGGCTTCGGTCAGTCAAAGAAGGAGCGGTGGAGAAGGTGGCCGTCTGACAGATGCGTTCAGACAATTTTTTAGTCCGCAGCCCCAAGGTATGATCGGTTCCAGCAACCATCGCCAGCGTCTGGTTTACATGGTGCAGGAATACCTAGGGGCAAGATCAGACTTGGACACCTTTCCCACTGAAAATCCTCTGGGTTACTGGGTCTTGAGGATGGATCACAGGCCAGAGCTTGCACAGTATGCAATTGAGCTACTGGCCTGTCCTGCATCCAGCATTCTTTCGGAACGCACATTCAGTGCTGTTGGAGGCCTTGTAACCGATCACAGAGTACGCCTGTCCACCGACTTGGTCGATCGACTGACCTTCATAAAAATGAATCAGTCTTGGATCACCACCAGCTACCAAGCACCTGATGCTGATGTAACAGAATAATTTTCTTTGAAATGTCAGATCCCTTCAAGACTGCCTATGCTGATGCAGAGTGACTATCCTGTTATGCTGTGTGACTATCCTCTTCCTCCTCAATGATCATGCTGATAGCATGTAAGAACATTTTTGTTTCTGGGCACCGCCACCAGTGGCTAAGACCCAATTTTTCAGCCCCTGTTTAATAGGGGCTTGTAATTACAATTTTTAATGCAATACTTTGCAGCAGGGCTCATTCCTGCGCTCCAACTAGAGTATCTGTGAGGGGTTACAGTGTTGTGGCACCAGTGCCTAAGGCCCAATTTTTATGCCCCTGTTCAACAGGGGCATGTAATTACAATTCTTGATCTAATATTTCACAGCTGTGCCCATTCCTGTGCCCACCAAGAGTAACTGTAAGGACTTACAGTGTTGTGGCACCAGCACCACCACCACCACCACCACCAAAGGCCCAATTTTTCCTACCACTGTTCAACGATGGCATGTAATTACAATTCTTGATATAATAGTTCACAGCAGGGCGTTCCAGCACCCACCAAGAGTAACTGTGAGGGCTTACAGTGTTGTGGCAACACCAACGCCTAAGGGACAAATTTCTACAGAGTATATACGGCAGGCCCCTACTTTCAAACATCCAATTTACAAATGACTCCTTACTTGCAAACGGAATGAGACAACAGGAAGTGAGAGGAAATCTACCCCCAGGAAGGGAAATTCTCTCCTGTAAGAGTTAATATGGGAAAAAGGTGTCTTCTATCCACTGATGCTTTATCACCAATTCTTGTTTCAATAAAAAACCCAAGTTTTCATTGGGACAGAAAGTGAGGTGAAATGTTCTGAACAGGTGCACAGACAGCAAAACAAATGTTACAGGGGTAATAACCCTACCCTATGTTTTCCAAAAAGCTTAAAACTGTTTTTTTGGCTGGAGTTACACTTTAAAAATGTACCAGTACAAACAGATTCTATGTAACAACAAACCTACAGTCCCTGTCTTGTTTGCACCGCCTGTATACTGCTGTTCAGAGTATATAGGGCCTGGGGGCCCCACGCCTTTCCTTTTTTTAATTCGGGTGCCGGATTCCCCTTAATATCCATACAAGACTCAAAGGGGCTGGTAATGGGCTGGGGGGGGGGGGGGGTAACCATGCCATTTTTCCCAATGATTTTCTTCCATATTGCCTGGACCAGACATTACATTAAAGCCGCAAGCAGTTTTAAAATACTTTTTTCCTTTAGAAATGTAATTTTGTGCAGGGACAGTTCTAAACACGTGAAACACATGCCACTTCATAGGCATACTATAGACACCCCCCAGGTACGATACTTAAAGGGATATTGCATTTTTTTTTCACATTATGCATCATAATTAGCACTTTTGATTTTGAACGTTCGAGTCCCATAGACTTTAATAGGGTTCTAAAGTTCGCGCAAACTTTCGGTCCGTTTGCAGGTTCTGGTGCGAACCGAACCGGGGGGTGTTCGGCTCATCCCTATAAGGAATGTAAACATCCCTTGTAATAGAAAAAAAGCGTGACAGGAAATCTTAAATATGAGATCTGGTGTCAAAAATAACTCTGAAAATGTATATTTACACAAAAATGCAATAAAAATATTTATATATTGTATTTGTAAAAAACAAACATACAATTCTTCTTTAAGAGTATTGGGCAGGTGTGACATTTGACGTCGCTTCCGCCACTCAATGCTATGGAGCCGAGTGGGGGCCATCTTCAAGGGAAAGGATCTGATCGGTAAGCGGCACAGACCACCGGAGCGCGGCAGGAGGGGGGCCCTCTCCCACCACCGATAAAAGTGATCTCGCTGCGAATCCACCACAGAGACCACTTTTATCTGAAAGAGGACTGCCCACTGAAGAAGAGGATACCGGGGGTTACGGAAGCTAGCTGCTGCCATATTAACGATATTCCTCTTCAAATTGCCACCGTATAATGACGGCGGTCCGTGAGTGGTTAAAGTGGCATTGAATTTTGAATCCACCTGTCCCTTGAAATTTTTCTAAATACATCTTTTTTTTTGTATTTCTAAAAAAAGAGCTCCTCCTCAGTAAAGATTTCCTATAGTTACTTCAGGTTATTAGGGAAAATAATTATCAGTTGGGATTGATTTGTGAAGGCTTCATCTCTAACTCACAAGTCAGAATTTTTTTATCCTCAATTCTCTGTGTTGTCTTTAATAATCGTAAATATCAATCTAATGAAGCCACAACCCACTAAATCCCAATTTCCTTATCAAAAAGTGTCTGTAATCTCCAAAAAGGCCTATACAAATTTCTGTAGAAACTACTTTGATAAATCCTCTCCAATTACTCATTAGTAAGTTTTTACATTTTTTTATGAAATGTCTGTATTGATCTATTCATCACAGGCGTTGGATTATTTAATGTGAGACAAACCACTTCTGAACAAAACAGAGTATTTTTATTTGAAATAAGTACAGTATTTCAATCTAATCTGAATTTATATTTAGTTATTATTAGTTATTAGGGGTGAGCTTTATGTTTGAGTTGAACATGAGTTCGACTCGAACATTGGCTGTTCGCACGTTCGTTGAACAGCGAACAATTTGGGGTGTTTGCGGCAAATTAAAAAAGCAGCGGAACACCCTTTAAAAGTCTATGGGAGAAATTTAAAGTGCTGATTTTAAAGGTTAATATGCAAGTTATTGTCATAAAAAGTGTTTGGGGACCTGGGTCCTGCCCCAGGGGACATGTATCAATGCAAAAAAACTTTTTAAAAACGTCTGTTTTTTTCGGGAGCAGGGATTTTAATAATGCTTAAAGTGAAACAATAAAAGTGAAATATTCCTTTAAATTTCGTACCTGGGGGGTGTCTAAATTATGCCTGTAAAGTAGCGCATGTTTCCTGTGTTTAGAATTGTCCCTGCACAAAATGTAATTTCTGAAGGAAAAAAAGTCATTTAAAACTACTTGCGGCTTACCCTATGATGTGACGGGTGACCCCGCCCCCTCTTACGTCATGGGGGTTGCATGGGGAGTGGAGACTGCAGCATCGCTGGACATCGGATCACCGCAGGACATAGAGAACAACGCTGGACAGACTCGATTACATCGCTGGAATGTTTTTTTTATTTTTAATTTTTTTATTTTTAATAAAGGACTTATCCCAACTGTTTCTGTGTGTTTTTTTACACTTTCTTTGTGAAATGGTAGGGGTACAATGTACCCGTTACCAATTTACATAGGGAGGACGGAATCTGGGGGTCCCCTTTGTTAAAGGGGGCTTCCAGATTCTGATAAGCCCCCCGCCCGCAGACCCCCACAACCACTGGGCAAGGGTTGTGGGGATGAGACCCTTGTCCCCATCAACATGGGGACATCCTCCCCATGTTGAGGGCATGTGCTCTGGTAAGGTTCAGGAGGGCGCTCTCTCATCCCCCCTCTTTACCTGCGGCCTGCCAGGTTGCGTGCTCAGGTAAGGGTCTGGTATGGATTTTTGGGGGCACCCGACGTAATTTTTTTTTTTATTTTGGTGCGGGGTTCCCCTTAAAATCCATACCAGACCTGAAGACCTGAGTAGTTTTAAATTACTTTTTCTCCTTCAGAAATTACATTTTGTGCAGGGACAATTCTAAACACGGGAAACATGCGCTACTTTACAGGCATACTTTAGACACCCCTAGGTATGAAATTTAAAGGAATATTTCACTTTGATTGTTTCACTTTAAGCATTATTAAAATCACTGCTCCCGAACTTCCATTTTTAAAACTTTTTTTTGCATTGATACATGTCCCCTGGGGAAGGATCCGGGTCCCCAAACACTTTTTATGACAATAACTTGCATATTAACCTTTAAAATTAGCACTTTTGATTTTTCATGTTCGTGTCCCATAGACTTTAACGGTGTTCGCGTGTTCGAACAACTTTTTTGCCTGTCCGCATGTTCTGGTGCGAACCGAACCGGGGGGTGTTCGGCTCATCCCTATTAGTTATATATAAACTCTCATTTGAGCTGAAAGTGCATGTTTATTGAAAAGTTTGAAGTTAGTTTTTCCTGAAGGTGGTGGATTTCTTTCTGCATGTGCAACTGTCATCTGATGTTTAAGGGCATCTTCAGAAGTATATCTGTAACTTTATAAATCATAACAAAAAAAATCTGTAACTCGAAAAAAGGGTGAAAATCACTATGAAATTTTAGAAATGTTGTTTACTATTAGAATCCTGGTAAAATGTGTTTTCTGTGTTGTTTTTACATTAGCTTTCAGTCATCATTAGATATCATGGTTAATTTACAATTTTATGAAAAAGTGGGTGGGGCGTGGGACGGTGGGGGAGTCCCACACTTGAAAGCCTAGACTGCCATTTCTGACTTACTTCTAAAAAAATTAGTAAATTACTTTGACTATGAAATGTGACCAGATTGCATTAAGCACATAAATCTTATTAACTCAGAGCTTGTCTGAGGCATGGGGGAGAAACAGAACAAATATTTAAAAACCATAACTGTGCAAGAAATTCTAGGACTGTGGATTGGAACTATTATGCAGCAAGTAACATCAGAAATTAGTCATAAATCTTAAAGTGATATTAAGCCCTCTATTTTGTTAATCACTTTAGGCAGCTGATTTAATAACTTGCTGAGTATGCAGCTTCTTTCTCTTTAAATACTTACATATGTTCTAGTTTAAGCTGGTGTCATGACTGCTGCCCCAGATTTCATTATTCAGGGTTCTTCCTTTTCACTCTCAGCATCTTGTGGAGCCATCCTTGCATGCAAGGACCAGTGGTGTCCCCCTACACAGTTTGCATCAATAGAAACAACCAGCCCAATAGCCTAGGTTGGTAAGGCACTTCACTGCTCCACCCTTCTAGCCCCCCTCCCCTTCTGCAAGGTAATGTACTGGCTTAAGACTGCAGTGTCCATTGTTAACTATTTCTTGTGATGACTGAAAGTTCAGGGACGCAATACTGAGAGAACAGAAGTCAGAAGCACTGACTTGGTAAACTGGGTTTATTACTACTTTAACCTGTACGCTTTTTAAGGGTCAGTGACATGGCATGTATTGAAGTCAGAGGATCAAAGTGACAACAGAAAGAAGTGAGAATTGTCAGCCCGTGTATTGATTTCATAACAGGTATCCTTAAAAACCCAACTCCTGCTTAGTTTTTTTTCCAGTTCCCTTTAGGGCTCTTTTAGACGGGTGGTCCGCCCGACGGACTCTGCTTTGCTCAGCGGGGGATGGATCTGCTGATCCCCGCTGAGCAGGCGGATGACAGGTCCATCTCCGCTCACTGCTGAGACGTACCTGTCAGGGGCACGCTCTCCTCTATGGGGAGATCGGATGAAAATGGACCACCTGTCCGTTTTCATCTGATCCGATCCTCCAGACGGATGGGAAATAGGACCACCCTCCATCTGGATTTCATGGACAGGATCAGATCGGATAGCAGCCGGTTTCAGCGGACATGTCACCGCTGACATCCGCCGCTCCATGGAGGTGAATGGAGTGTCCGATCAGGTCCGCTTGAAAAATTTATATGCGGACCTGATCGGAAAGCCCTTGTGAAAGGGGCCTAATTATTTTCTCCTTCAGGTGTGTACTCTTGGTAATTGGGTGCTACAATTAACTGTTTAACCACTAACCAAGCATTATGAACCAGGTTAATTGTCTATTCTAGTTTGAAGCTCTTTTTGCTAGTTATGGATAGGGTGTGAAAGAGATAGAACAGCTTCAATTTTGTATTGCTGTTGGTATACCTGTTTGTAAGATTTTTCCGTTCTTCATATCTGTTTGATGGGTGTCAGAAAATTTAGAGAGTAGGGTAACACAACAACCAAAGTAAACAAAAAACTGTGATGACTTAGATGGAAAATAGTGGATATTTTGCAGAAAACTTCCCTTAAACAATTCTGGTCTATGCCGCACTAAGTGTATTCTCCTAAAATAAGGATAATTGGCGTTCTTAATAATGGTCCTTGATAGAAGACTAAAATGTTGATTTGCAGTTAATTTTCTTTTTTCTGCCCTCCATTCGATAGATAAATATATGCATGTGTAATAATTAAGACAGCTTCATGCATATTAAAATAGATTGTGACGCAAATGTTTTCAATACTATCTTTAAACTGTTTTAAAATGTACTGCGTAGGAAATGACTCTATTTAAACTTTAATTACATTTTGCCCGGAAAATAATTCAAATAATATACTTAATGCTTTTTTTATTTATTTCGTTTTTCATTTTTTTCCCCTGTGGATGCATCTTTCCAACACTGCCAAACACCACAACAAAAATTGTTGTAAATTGATTTCTGACTGCTGCATAATTACATTTGTAGTTTTGCTATCTGAGTACATAATGTTTCTTTTAATACCACATCTTGCAGTCCCAATATAAAGTCACCCTTTATCTGTGTTAACTAAGTGAAGGCTGATTTAAATGTTGATGTATTATGCAAAGTTTAAAGTATTAACAAATCTATATATAACAAATGCGTCTGCTGTAAAAAAAAATAATGGATCAGAGTGAGAAACGTAATTATTGTCCTCCTTTAACTGCACCAAAAAATGTCAGGTTATCAAACCATCTTGTTTAGGATATAAGTGTGTTAAGAAGACAAAACACAGAAAGGAACTCAAATTTTTCCTTAAAAGGAATCAAACAGAAATATCAAACTAAACACTTGTCTTTTTGGTAATTAGCCCTGGAATACATCTTTCTGTCTATTGATATCTGTGCTATAATGCCATACCTATCTTACTTAGAGAGACCCACATAGGAAGCAAAATATATTTTCTGGGCTGATAGAAAGAGATTCAATCAGTTTTCCTTTATTTTTATTTTTTTTAACCTAAATAGTTTTAAAAGTACATATATAACAATAGTGTAGTCTGAGTACTTGGAACTTAAATGAGAAGCACAGCCAAAGCTTGCTTGGCTGTACTTCTGTGGATCACAGGAGTACAGTTTGTTCTGCACTCCTGCGACCCATTTTCAGCAGACAGCGGGCTCAAAACACAGAGCGGGTCCAGGCTTGGGAAAGATCACAACCATATGGTTTAGGATCTACCCCCATGCCTGGACCGGCACCCGGCTCAGCCGCTCAGCGAACTGCTGAGAGCCTGAGCCAGCCACTCCCATCCCCTCCACAGCCCAATGCTCCAGTGAGCAGAGAGCTGGTGACTAAAGCCCCATACACAGGGTAGGACTTTTGGCCAACAAACTTCATTTTGAGCAAGTTGGACCAACAATCCGACCGTATGTACGCTCCATCGGACAAACTTTTTTGTTTTTATTTGTGTTTTCATCGGACAAAAGTTGGGTCTGCAAACGGACAAACTTTTGCCCAACAAAAGTCAGATGGAGCAAAGTCCTACCGTGTGTACAGAAAACCATAGGACTTTTGTCCGATGGACAAAACAACTAATGTTAAAATCAACCAACAATAGCAGAAGTTGACCAAAGAGTGGCGGTAAAGAGCAGAAAAACCACGTGATGTTGCAAAAAGTTTTGGGAAAGTTTGCAGAAAAGTCCTGTGGTGTGTATGCTATGGGTGTGCCCGGCCAACTCCGTTCGGACAAAAATCCAGGGAAAAGTCAGATGGAAGTCTGACCGTGTGTATGGGGCTTTACAGTCACCAGCTCTCTGCTCACGGAGCTCTGAGAACAGAACGATTGGCGTGTTTGATCGCTCGGTGCTTAGAGCAGGCGGAGGACTGATGCTGCATCCAAATAGGTAAGTATGAGTCCAAAAGAAACCAAAATATTCCTATACTCTTCTTTTAAAGCGTAAGTGTACGAATAAAAAATAAAATAAAATAAAACACTACCTACTGCTCCATAGCCCATAACCATATAGATAACTATACTACATTTTCCACCCCAGTAAGACACAAAAAGCCTGCTCCAAGCAGTTTCTTTGCTTTGACCCTGTCTGGCTGAAAACATCTGATGGTAGCTCCTGCACCCAAAGTTCTATTTCGTATAGGGCTATCTTTCAACACTGGAGAGGTTTTGTAGGTGGTCCAGTCAAAGTCAATGAGGGTTCGTTGTATAAGCACAGCCAGCGATGAAAAGAATTTCATTTGAAGGTGTAACCACTATTATCAATACTTAAAATTGAGATCCTGTGTCTGTTAATGGTATGCAGTTCTGTGACTCACTTGATTGAGTGATGGCAAATAGTGGTGATCTTCTACTATTTTACATTGTAGGTTGGAGAGAACGTGTTGTAGTTAAGGAGGATATTCACTGAATAAATCATCAAGTCGGGACTAAGGATGCAATTTAGTGACCCTGCCTTTGCCATAAAGTTCAAAAGGGCAGTTAAGTATCCCTACAGTCATATAAAATTACATCTAGGGCTGTTCTTTGCCATTCTGCCTGAGAATACTAGCCATTCACCTTTCTGCCCCATAACCACCCTATCACCTGGAAATAGTAAATCATGGTGGATTAAATTTATTAGCAAAAATCACTGCATGTTACTGTATGTATGCATGTAGCTGCTGCAATTATACCAGAGATAGTTGCAACTTGCATGTCACCAGAAAGTGCTATGGAAGCTGCATGCTAATGCCCTGTACACACGAGCGGAAATTCCATCGGAAAAAAGTTGGGTGGTTTTTCCGATGGAATTCTGCTCAAGCTTGGCTTGCATACACACGGTCACACAAAAGTTCTCTGAACTTTCGAGCATTAAGAATGCGGTGACATACAACACTACGACAAGGCGAGGAAAATAAGTTCTATTCTTCCGAGCATGCGTTGAATTGTTTTTCGAGCATGCATGTTTTTTTTCCCGTCGGAATTGCATACAGACGAAAGGATTTTCAGATAGAATTTTTTTTTTCGGCAGAAAAATAGAGAACCTGCTCTCTATCTAAGTCCGTCGGAAATTCCGACAGAAAAAGTCTGAGGGAGCATACACACGGTCGGAATTTCCGATGAAAAGCTCACATCAAACTTTTTTTTCCGATGGAAATTACGCTCGTGTGTACAGGGCATTACAGAAAGCCTGATACATTGTCAAACAGAGCATCTGAGCTATATTAAGCTATATTAAGGGTTATTTACTAAAGGCAAATCCACTTTGCACTAAAAGTGCACTTGGAAGTGCAGTCGCTGTAGATCTGAGGGGGACGTGCAAGGAATATAAAAAACAGCATTTTAGTTTGCACATGATTGGATGATAAAATCAGCAGAGCTTCCCCTCATTTCAGATCTACCCCTCAGATTTACAGCAACTGTACTTCCAAGTGCACTTGCAGTGCAAGGGGTGATTTGCCTTTAGTAAATAACCCCCTATATCACAGGTTTAGATGAGATGCACATGGGATGACACTGGGATGATGTTCTTCATACAAAAAAACACTACTATGGCCATTGCATGTTACCAGAGAACATGCAAGAGATAGTGTGACAGTGACAGTTGCCATGAGAACAACATTTTACTATAGAAAATCTTTTATGGAAATGATGTTCATTTATTGGCATAATGGAATGACCTTACATCTTCCCAGTGCATATGAAGGCTTTTCACAGGCTTGCTAATGAATGAAGTGTAACATTCCCAGAAGCTGTCATCTGACATGTGGATCTACCGCCAGAGACACCAGGAAAGCTGCACTTTATTCAGCACTTAGTACCCACTTACAAATTTTCTCCTCAGTAGGTTCATTGAATCACTACATAAAAACAAGCCATTAAACAAACTTGCTGCCTATACCTATATTGCAAATGTTAAAAATGATGGCATTTAGGTAGAGCAGATTTATTTTAAACTTCACTATGATGTAACTGGAACCGGTAATGGTAATAAATGATTGTTTTTGGAAAATAGTTACAAAAAGCCTGCGTGAATTACAGTTTAATTTTTTTTTAGATGTGACTGATTATTATGTGCGCACTTTTTCATGTCTATATGTGTTTTAAATAATAAATCGGAATTTCTTGTCAACAATTTGGGGTCGTTAGCTCACTTAAAGTGGAAGTAAACCCTCCTATCATTTTCAGCCAAGGAAGCTGCCATCTTGGCCTCTGTTTAATCTTCAACTGCCATGATGCTGCACATGTGATCAGTTATGACACCAGCCATTGGATGGTTTGACAGTTTGGTTGAGAGCACAACCAATGTGACAGTTGGCATTCCCGGAATGCCGGGAATGTAACTTCTTTTTGAAACTGTTAAATCGATGCGTTTACTTCCGCTTTAAGCTTTAAGGTCGCCATTTACCTGTGTGTAATGCTGGTTTTTAAGCTAACTTTTGAAATATTACTATACCACATACCAAAAATCAATATACACTGTATCAATAATACCACCCATATTTGTATTTTATTGTTAATTACTCTATAACACAGTGAGTGATTTCAAAAAATGTGTCATACACAGCCTTTAAAATTCCATTGGGTCACCACACCAAAATTGTTGCTGCTTGTAAAAGATTCACTGGGGTTGGGGGGCCCATATTGGACATTCCTTCTTCATTGTGCTCCTTCCTGGGCCACTGCCCCTGTCACACAGATAAGTGAATGGCTGATGTATTTTCTAGTATGATGGACAGAGCCAAATAGAAAACCAAGGCAGGCCATACACGGTTCGAATCTTGGCAGGTTCCTGCTCAACCGGCCGAGATTTAAGCCGTGTATGAGTAGGCTTAATGTACCAAGTCGATCGATCAACTTGAGTATGACCAGCATGCTGGGTTTTACCTGTGATTATTTCTTGCGGCTGCTATAGCAGCTAGCAATAATCACTGTCTTTTACCGGTGGGGACGGCTGGCCCCACCGGGAGCAGACAATGGCTCGGCAGGAGGGATTCCTGCATCAACACTGTGTATTTCTTTCGCAGACTTTAGCAGATTTCTTTCTTGCAACCAAGGGTTTGTTCCGTGTATGGCCAGCCGAAGAAAGTAGTTCCCCATCAGGCCCACCTTGCTGTTGATTGACAGCAAACAGCAGTGAACAGATCCATTTCTGCTATTCAATTCAATAGTAGATTTTAAATCCTCCCACTGTCTCCGCTGTCAATCAAAGGTAAAGTCTCTCAGTTCCCCATCAGGCTCCACTGACCCAGTGACTCAAGGAATTTTCCAAATAAATTCATTGACATCAGCAATATACCTGGTTCCTTGGTTTACATTCAGTTTTTGGGGGAAAAACCTGTTCAGAAAGCTGTCCTATGCATGACAGATTCCCAGCACAGACATGTCCGACTTTGAGCACTGCCATACCTCTGTATGCCAGCTCAGATCTGGTCTTAATTACCACCAGTTTCCAAATCTACAAACTGGTGGTATTTAATAATCTCTATAGCTGAGGTAGCGAGGGGGGGGGGGGGGCTGTAGTTAATTACCTAAATTTGTCAAATGTGTCAGTAATGTTACCAAAACTGGCACAAATGCTTGCCTGAATTGGTCACAGGTGGTTCTAAAGGAAACTATCTCAAGAAAAATGTTATTAACCACTTAAGGACCGGCCCATGTAGATATGCGTCGGCAGAATGGCATGGACAGGCATAATCATGTACCTGTATGTCCCCTTTAAATGCCTGTCTGTGTGGTGGCGCACGCGACCCTGCCGCCATCCCCGTGGGTCCCGCGGACTCGATTGCCGCGGGATCCCCGCGATCGTCTCACGGAGGTATAGAGCGGGGAGATGCTTGTGTAAACAAGCATCTCCCCGCTCTGACTAGTGACAATGACACTGATCTCGGCTCCGTGTACTCGGAGTGGAGATCGGTGTCATGTCACACAGAGCCCATCCCCCCTACAGTAAGAAACACTATGCAGGGAACACTTAACCCCTTCAGCGCCACCTAGTGGTTAACCCCTTCACTGCCAGTGTCATTTTCACAGTAATCAGTGCATTTTTATAGCACTGATCGCTGTGAAAATGACAATGGTCCCAAAAATGTGTCAAAAGCGTCCGATGTGTCCGCCATAATGTCGCAGTCACAAAAAAAATCACTGATCGACGCCATTACTAGTAAAACATTTTTTTTTTTTTTTTTTTTTTATAAAAATGCCATAAAACTATCCCCTATTTTGTAAACGCTATAACTTTTGCGCAAACCAATCAATAAATGCTTATTGCGATTTTTTTTTACCAAAAATATGTAGAAGAATAAGAATACGTATTGGCCTAGACTGAGGAAAAAAAACGTTTTTTTATATATTTTTTGGGAATATTTATTATAGCAAAAAGTAAAAAATATTGAATTTTTTTCAAAATTATCACTCTATTTTTGTTTATAGCGCAAAAAATAAAAACCACAGAGGTGATCAAATACCACCAAAAGAAAGCTCTATTTGTGGGAAAAAAGCACATACATTTTGTTTGGGAGCCACGCGCAATTTTCAGTTAAAGCGACGCAGTACCAAATCGCAAAAAGTGGCCTGGTCCTTTAGCTGCAAAATGGTCCTGGGCTTAAGTGGTTAAAGGATAAGTTCACTTTTTAGAAAAAAATAAATAAATGCATTTTTTTTTGCAGGTAAAAAAAATGTGCATTTATTTATTTATTTTTTGGAGCCTCTAAAGCATTGCACCAGCGATCGGATGCCATGCAGGTTTCCAGCAGATCTGCCAGTGTACATGTGTGCCCGTACCTGAATATGGGTGTAACATGTTACGAAAAGTGAACTAAAAATAGCGCCCAAATACCGCCTGAAAACTCCTGCCCCTGCAGTCTCAATGTGAAAGCCTGAGGGCTTACACACTGGCGGTGCTCTAGCAGGACTGGTCCAAAAGTCCTGCTAGCAGCATCTTTGGAGCGGTGAGAGGAGCGGTATGTTTACCGCTCCTTCCCATTGAAAGTAATGGGACACCGCGGTAATACTGCCGGCAATGTGCCTCTGCAGAGGAGCATTGCCGGCGATATTAACCCTTTTTCGGACGCTAGCGGGGGTTAATACTGCACCGATAGCGGCCGAATACCACCGCAATTCCGCTGCAATTCCAATGGTATAGCGCCGCTAAAAATAGCGGCGCTATACCGCCACCACACCCACCGCTCCAGTGTGAAAGGGGCCTAAAAATGTATTGAATTCCCCAGAGTGTGTCTTTTCAAATACAACCCATCCAAAGAAAGCAAGCAAGTGCTCAGTACCAGATTGTGTTGGAAAGACAATATTCTCTTGACAAAAAATCCTTTGATAGCTTTATTAGCCTCAAACATAATGGGGAGTAAAATTATAAAGTTATAACAGACATTTACAGGAAATAGCTCACATAGATTCTAAAACTGTATAGTTTACAGCTTCTTTTAAATTTAGATAAGAAATGGCATTTTTGAGTTTTTCCATTTTTTTATATTTCTGCCGTTGTGTGAACATAGCATCTCCATGAGAATACAAGTTGTCTGAATCACAGTATTATTCGCAGTCTGAGTCACCAGCCTTGTCTATTCCCTTTCCTATCAAACACTTATATAAGTAGAGAAAAATGGAACCTACGATACAAGAGGCTGAGGAAGTGATTTAAAATTAAGTGGTCAAAATGAGATAAAGTGCTTAATATATTAGAGGTACATGAAAACAACCCTAAGCATCTAATTACAATATCAGCATTTTCATGGCTATTTTAGTAGTTGCAACTCATTCATCCTAATAAGGTTTCACGTGGTTTCCAAACCTCTCCCCCCGGTCTCCTGTCCTACCCCTAAGTGATCCCTTTTTTCATTACTTTTAATATTACACATGCAAAGCTGTCCAGGGAAACAGTACCTTGGTTGCTGGGGACCAGTAATGTGTTGCCATGGTTAACTCAGAGACCCTACCTTCAGCAAGGTAATTTGTGTGCAATATAAACAGAAAATCGTTATTTCACTAAAGAGGTTCTCAGAGACACTGCATCCATAAAATCTTCAAAGCAACCACCAGGTCAGGTGAATCGTATATGGTAGTATTTTTTTTTGTGTCAATAGATGTTGAGAGGCTATTATTTCTGATGATTAGTCCCCTATGTTGTATTCAAATTAATGTTGTTTCTTTGCTTATAGTTTCTTCCACACACCCTGGTAGATTGACTTTTTTTTTATTTTATTATAGGCATGCTTTGTATAGTTTATACACTGGATGTAAGTCCATGTAATATTATGCCCAAGCTGCATACTTATTCACAGCCTTCCTTAGGTGTTCTCACCTGCTGTGTTTAAATGCTGTCTTCACCATCAGCTGGATGACATTCAGCACTGTGGTTTGCTCACACTGCAGTCCAACGCCTGGCCTCAATTAGTGGTGTTTAAATTAGGAGCAGAACACTCAGCAAGTGCTTAATCAAAGGTATTTGTATCCTGATATGCCAGGATGCATCTGCGAACGTTGGATCTGGTTTTCTGTTTACAATTCAGCTTGTATGGACCATCTGTCTCTCACCTTATCCTTAAAATGTGCCTCTTCTGGTTGCCTGTGGTTATCCCTCAGTCTTTTCATTTTATTGTTGATGCACGCTGCCTCCCACCTACTCCCAGGGGCTGTGCTCTATGATCTGTCTGCAGCAGAACATTTGCATGCCAAATGCTTTTGGAGAAAACCAGAAAATATAAGATCCTGACCTCAGTAAAAGCCTTCTGCTGCCTATTGGTGACACAGAGGATTGTTTTTTCTCTTTGACACCTGGACTCACTTTAGAAGGCTGTATCAATAATGAGAAGCTATAACACATTAGCTTTTTCTAGTGGTATCTAAAAACATATCAGTAGTCCCTTAACCCCTGTTCACACTGGTGTGATTTGTCATGCATTTGCTGTCACACTGCAATGCACAGCAAAGGAAATCACATTATTTTCTATGGTGTTGGTTCACATCTTTGTGACATTGTTGTCACAGCAGATATTGCTAGTCATTGGCAAAAACAAAAATGCATGAAAAACACAAGGGTAGATTTACTAAGGCTGGGTTCACACTGATACTACACGACAGTCATACGACTTTCATCCTACTTTGCTCTGTGACATCTGTCCTATATCGGTCCTACATCCATCCGACTTGAATAAACAGGATACTACTCTGATTCAACTTTGTGATAGTCTGACTTGTCTTTTGACCAATCAAAACAATCCCAGTGTGAGATAAATTCCTTTAAGGCTGGGTTCACACTTGTCCGACAAACGCTCCGACATTAGGAGCTCATGTCGCATGATGTGTGAAAATCAATGTTTCCCTATGGGAGCCGTCTTAACTGATCCAACACAAGTCGGTCCGACTTTGAAAATGCTCCCTGCACTACTTTGGTCCGACTTTGATCCTTCTTCAGCCCATTGAATATCATTGAATTCGGATCAAAGTAGGATCCTTGTCCTTACCATCTGACATTTGACATCCAACATGGTGATTACAGCAGCAGTAAAATGAATTTATCTCACACTGGGATTGTTTTGATTGGTCAAAGGACAAGTCAGACTATCACAGAGTCGGATCAAAGTAGTATCCTGTTCATTAAAGTAGGATGGATGTAGGACCGATGTAGGATGGATGTCGCAGAGCAAAGTAGGATGAAAGTCGTATGACTGTCGTGTAGTATCAGTGTGAACTCAGCCTTACTGCTGCTGTAATCACCATGTCGGATGTCAAAAGTCGGAAGGTAAGGACAAGGATCCTACTTTGATCTAACTTCAATGATATTCAACGGACTGAAGTAGGATCAAAGTCAGACCAAAGTAGTGCAGGGAGCATTTTCAAAGTCGGACCGACTTGTGTCGGACCAGTTAAGACGGCTCTCATAGGGAAACATTGATTTTCACACGTCATGTGACATGAGCTCCCAATGTCGGAGCGTTTGTCGGACAAGTGTGAACCCGGCCTGAAACTGGAGCACTCAGAATCAGGTGCAGCTGTACATGGTAGCCAGTCAGCTTCTAACCTTAGCTTGTTTAATTAAGCTGTGGCAATACAACTTGGAAGCTGATTGGTTTCTATGGAGAAGTGAGGCTGATTTTGCACTCTCCAACTTTAGTAAATAAACCTCATAGTGTAAACCTAGGCTTAAAGCAGGGTTGCCAACTTTCAGTAAATTTACAAACAGTTTGTAAAATTCGTACTTTTTGCATCTGTCCTTGAATGTCTATTACAGACATGTAGGCTGCATGTCCGTAACTGACATTCATGGACAGATGCAACAATTACGGATTTTACAAACTGTTTGTAAATTTACTGAAAGTTGGCAACCCTGGCTTAAAGGGGTTGATTTACTAAAGCGGAAGAGTGCAAAATCTGGTGCAGCAGCTCTGCATAGAAACCACTCAGCTTAAAGGTTTTTTGTGTCAAAGCCTAACTGAAGAAGCTGAAGTTAGAAGCTGACTGGCTACCATGCACAGCTGCACCTGATTTTGAAATCAGTTTCTTCATCAGTCTCTAGTCTAAACCATGTTGGCAATCCATAACAGTCTTTAGCAGTCACTAGCAACATGTCTAGGGACTCTGGGAATCTAACATGTCAGCAGCCTCTTATAACATTGGAGACAATTTTTCAAGTCATTGGGAATCTCTAAAGCCTAGTACACACGACCGAGAATATCGTCAGGAAAAAACACGTTGTTTTTCCCTGACGAGATTCTTGACAAGAATCTTGTCCCAGCCGAGTGTACACAAGCTCCATTCTAAAGAACCGCCGTTCTTTTGAATGGAATGAACGTGTTGACGTCATCGACTACGACAAGCGCGCGCTCGTCACATTCAATGCCGTCGCCGCCATCTTGCTACACCCTACCTATGCCTAGGAAGCTACCGTGCATGCGTCAAAGTAATTTCGAGCATGCGCGGGTTTCCACGGCGACAGGTAAGTGTACACACTCTCGGGTTTCTCGTCAAGAAACAGGCCGACGTGAATCCCGGCGAGAAAATAGAGAGTAGGTTCTCTATTTTTCTCGTCAAGATTCTGGCCAATTTTCTTGACGAGAAACCTGAAAGCCTCGTACACGCGCACGGTTTACTCGGCAAAAAAGCTCTGCCAGCAATTTTCTTGCTGGTTCTTGCCGAGAAAACCGGTCGTGTGTACGAGGCCTAACAGTCTATATGAGCAAACTCTGTGGGATTGATTTAATAAAGGCAAATAGACTGTGCACTTTGCCAAGTGCAGCTGCTCAAGAGCTTAGTAAATGAGCAGAAGCTCTGCTGACTTCCATCATCCACTCATGTGCAAGCAAAAATGCTGTTTTTTTTTTACATTTTCCTTGCATGTGATTGTGTATTCTTTCCAAAGTGAAACTGCCTCATTTACTAAGCTCTGGAGCAACTACACTTTGTAAAGTGCACAGTGTATATGTCTTTAGTAAATCAACCCCTGTGTTGTAATGTAAGTCTCTAACGGTTTTTCTAACTCGCAAATGGCAGGGATTCTAAAATAGGGACTTGTTTATTGCCATATATTGCTATTAAGTTATTTAACCACTTGCCCCCCGCCATATAGCAAAATGACGTCGGCAAAGTGGTTTAGTTTATCCTGATTGGACGTCATATGATGTGATCAGGATAACTAGCCGGGGCACGCAGTGTGGCGATCAGTGGTGCGACTTGTCAGTCTGACACACCGCAACTCTGATCTCGGTAAAGAGTCTCTGATGGATTATCAGTGCACCTTCCCCGAGGATGCCCACCCAGGACCACCAGGGACACCACTACGACCACCAGTGATGCCCACCACTTGTGACCACCAGGTATGCCACTCATTACCACCAGGGATGGCAATCAGTGGCCATAATTGATGCCAATCAGTGCAGACAATTGATGCCAATCAGTGGCCATCACTAATGCCTGCCAGTGCCTGACAATCAGTGATGCCCATCAGTGCCACCTATCAGTGCCCATCTGTGCTGCATATCATCGCCCATCAGTGCCGCCTTTCAGTGCCTAGTAGTGTCACCTATGAGTGCCACCTTTGCGTGCCCATCAGTGCCGCCTATCAATGCCCATCAGTGCCTCATATCAGTGCCACCTATCAGTGCCCATCGGTGCCCATAATTGCCACCTTATCAGTGCCCATCAGTGCAGCCTCATCAGTGCCCATCAGTGAAGAAGAAAATGTAATTTCCGTTACAAAGCGTTGTAAATATGTTTTGGTATTTTTTTATTTGTTTAGCATAAAATAAAAAATCCCAGAGGTGATCAAATACCACCAAAAGAAGGCTCTATTTGTGGAAACAAAATGATAAAACTTTTGTTTGGGTACAGTGTAGCATGACCGAGCAATTGTCATTTAAAAAGTGACAGTGCTAAAAGCTGAAAATTGGCTTGGGCGGAAAGTGCCCAGTATTGAAGTGGGTAAATAACCTAACCAACAAAAAAAGACCCCTCTACATGTTTATTCAACAATCTTTTAAAAATGTAATAAAATCTAAAGAAGTCAATCACTGGCTCCTGGAATGTGTAGGTGTGTTGAACATTTAAAATGCCCAATAAATCAAATTGCTATTTATAGTTGCAAAGTAATATTTATTGTGAAATTGGTATTTGTTGCTGTGGATTTGTGCCACACTTAAAATGACTAAATAGATGGCAGCAGCAGTCTTATAATTTGGTAGATCAACTGCAATTCATAAACACAATGCCAATAAAATGTGCATCATTAAGGACATGGAAAGAGCTATAGAAAACAGGCACCTTTATTACAGTGAAATTATTGCTCCCTATAGATGCATTATAACGCAGAAAACGTGGTTAGAATCTATCTATTTCATTCAGTGTGCTGCAACTCCCTGCTTATGACCTACATTACAAACTGCAGTTAATATTTTAATACTTATTTTACTTAATGTAAAATATTTAAGAAGTCCAGCCGAGCATTTCATGTGTACAGGAGCATGCAAGCTTCTTTACTGCTAAAGAAACCGGCAATATACAGTATACTATTATAGCATATAGTATCATCTAGTACAGTGCTTTGAAAAAGTATTCATACACCTTGAAATTTTCCACATTTTGTCATGTTACAACCAAAAACATGAATGTTTTTTTTGTTGGGGGATTTTATATGATAGACCAACACAAAGTGGTACAGAGTTGTGAAGTGGAAGGAAAATTATAAATGGTTTTCACATTTTTTTTTACAAAGAAATATTTGAAACGTGTGGTGGCATTTGAGTTCAGCACCCTTTACTCTGATACTCCTAACTAAAATCTAGTGGAACCAATTGCCTTCAGAAGTCACCTAATTAGTAAATAGAGTGCAGCTGTGTGTAATTTAATCTCATTATAAATACAACTGTTCTGTAAAGCCCTAAGAGGTTTGTTAGAGAACCTTAGTGAACACACAGCATCATGAAGGCCGAGGGACACACCAGACAGGTCAAAGACAAAGTTGTGGAGAAGTTCAAAGCAGAGTTAGGTTATAAAAAAAATATCCCAAGCTTTGAACATCTCACAAAGCACTGTTCAACCCATCATCCGAAAATTTAATAAGTATGGCACAACTGCAAACCTACCAAGACATGGCCGTCCACCTAAACTGACAGGCCGGGCAAGAAGAGCATTAATCAGAGAAGCAGCAAAGAGGCCAATGGTAACTCTGGAGGAGCTGCAGAGATCCAAAGCTCAGGTGGGGGAATCTGTCCACAGGACAACTATTAGTCATACACACCACAAATCTGGCCTTTATGGAAGAGTGGCAAGAAGAAATCCATTGTTAAAAGAAAGCTATAAGAAGTCCCATTTGCAGCTTGCAAGAAGCCATGTGGGGAACACAGCAAACATGTGGAAGAAGGTGCTCTGTTCAGATGAGACCAAAATTGAACTTTTTGCCCTAAAAGCAAAATGCTATGTATGTGTGGCGGAAAACTAACACAGCACATCACCCTGAACACACCATACCCACCGTGAAACATGTTGGTGGCAGCATCATGTTGTGGGAATGCTTTTCTTCAGTAGAGACAGTCAAGCTGGTCAGAGTTGATGGGAAGATGGATGGAGCCAAATACAGGTCAATCTTAGAAGAAAACCTGTTAGTGTCTGCAAAAGACTTGGGCAGAGTTTCATCTTCCAGCATGGCAAGCTGTAATTGCAGCAAAAGGTGGTTCTACAAAGTATTGACTCAGGGGGGCTGAATACAAATGCACCCCACACTTTTCAGATTTATTTGTAAAAAAAATTGAAAACCATTTACCATTTCCTTCCACTTCACAACTATGCGCTACTTTTTGTTGATCTATCACATAAAATCCCAATAAAATAAATTTACGTCTTTGGTTGTACCATAATAAAATGTGAAAAATTCCAAGGGGTATGAATACTTCAAGGCACTATATATATATATATATATATATATATATATATATATATATATTCTCCTTATATTTATATATAATACTTTATAACTATAGAGCTATATATTTATTTTGCAAATATTGTAATATGCTGTTTTGTTGTAATAGATTGTGTACTTTTTACAGGTAATGCAGAGGAACAGGTGCCATCACCAACTGCCACCAAGCAAGTGCAGGGCTTAAACTCCAAACCTGACTTCATGAACTACATGACAATCACAGGGGTTACATCCCTCAGGATATTGCTCAGAAGAAGCTCATGGTACTTACCTACTTTCCTGTAAGTACTGGATGAATATCCTGCATGCATATTGTCTTCTTCTAAATGTTGTAGCCTGCATGCAAGTGGGGTAGCAGGAACACCTTTAGGTCCCTTACACACTGACGGACCAATTGGGTCTGCCTGTCCGTACTTCAGGGGGACCCAATTGGACCATTCATTGCTCTCTATGGAGCGGCGGATGTCAACAGACTTGTGTCCATTGACACCCGCCCTCATCCAAACCTGTCCGGTAAAAACAGATGGATAGGGATCGGATGAAACAGGCGGTCCGTTTTCATCCGACCGCCCTATAGAGAACAGCAGGCTATGTCTGCTCTGCATCAGTGGAGTGGACACGGACCTGTCATCCACCTGCTCAGCGGGGATCAACGGATAGATCCCCAAATGAACAGGTGGATCCGCAGGCAGACTCCACCAGTGTAAAAGAGGTCATAAGTGAAATTAAACTCAATGAGGTATAAAATATATAGGCATGACATAGGGTTGCCTCTGAAATGAGTCCTATGAGAAAAACTTTCCTGCCACACATGTGCAATTTTGTCTGTTTGACCCAGTTAAAAGAACTGAAATGAAAACACCTTGGGATGGGGGAAGGGGGTGTCATTGCTGGGGTAGACATTTAAGAGAATGGAAGGGAAAGGGGGGCAGTTAGGACGAAACAGTGGTGAGAGTCACTTGTAGCTCCATACCTGGATACTTGGTATTTTTCTGGCTACAAGATGTGGACTAAAAGGTAAGTATGTACTGCTTACCCTGTCTGTTCTAAAGCAAAACATATATATCCTTGGTATCCCAGGCTATAATCATGAGAAATGAAAGAAAGTGTTTGGAGTTGTTCATCAAATGTAAATGTACAAATGACATATGAATCAGTTAAAAAGGTATTCACAATTGGTTAAACCAGTGGTTCTCAACTCCTGTCCTCAAGACCCACTAACAGGTCAGGTTTGCAAGATAACTGAAATACATCACAGGTGAAATCATTTGATGCTCAGTGATTGCAGTATTCTAGTCTGCATCTCCCCAAGGTAATACTTAAAATCTGGCCTGTTATGCCACGTACACACGACCGTTTTTAATGTCATTGAAAAAAACAACGTTTTTCTCGACGTGATTCTTCTCAAGCCTGCCTTGCCTACACACTATCGTTGAAAAAATTGCTTGAGTAAAGCGCGGTGACGTACAACACGTACGACGGCACTATAAAGGGGAAGTTCCATTCGGATGACGCTACCCTTCATGTTAGTAAAGTTTGTTGAGAGACGATTCGCGCTTTTCAGCCTCGTGCTTTTCAGTCCGTTACAGCGTGACGAATGTGCTATCTCCATTACGAACGCTAGTTTTACCAGAACGAGCGCTCCCGTCTCATACTTGATTCTGAGCATGCGCATTTTTTTTTACGTCGTTAAAGCCCACAACACGGCCGTTTTTCATGACGAGAATAACGACGGCGTGAAAAACGACGAGAAAAATTAGAGCATGTTCCAATTTTTTCATGGCCATTTTTCACGTCGTGAAAAATGCTCTGAAGCCCACACACGATCATTTTTAATGACCATTTTAAAAAATTGCATTTTTCTCGTCATTAAAAACGGTCGCGTGTACGCGGCATTAGTGTGTCCTGATGACAAGAGTTGAGAACCACTGGGTTAAGCAAAATGCTAAAATTTCAAATATTGCTCTGGTCTCAAAGGTTGGGAATAACAGTGAACCTGAAGGGGGTTAAAAAGAAAAGTACAGCCAGCACAGGAAAGAGCCATCAACCTAAATTTTCCGCATCCTTTCCTGCCCTGCAGCTTGTTATTTCCATACCACATTCTGGAAAAATGGTTGTATTGCTACAAGACTATTATTTATAAAACTGCTCTGGGCCATTTCTCCACTAATTTTCACCATATTTTGATTAGAATGAAAAAAGAAAACCATAAGAAAAATTATTTAGAACATAACGTTGCAAGTTAATAAATACTTTGCACTGGAAACTGATAATTTGAAGGCTATTTTTTTTTTCTCACTGTTGTCTACTGATGACATTTTTTTTTTTTTTTAACTTTCATTAAGACTTGATGTATACTGGAGAAAAAAATGTGTGACAATAAGACAAAGTGCAGTCAAATGAAAAGCAAACATTTTCCCAGTCTTCATAAATAGGTCTCATAGTGACATAAAAATACACTACCACTATAGAAGTTGATAACATTAGCTGCTAAAATAAGTCCAGATGACTTAACTTGAGATAAGATAATATGATCTCAAAGATTTCCTGTGTGCAGCCTGGCAGAGAAACCACTTACAATCACCTAAACTATACATCAGCAAATAAATCAGAAGCGTAGTGTGTTTGACTAGCTTTAAACTCTAGGAACACTGCTAACCAGGTCAATCCAGTGTACGCTGAATACATCTGTTCAAAGCATGTCATGAGTTCATGAGAAGAACATGTTTACACTAAACTTAAAACTGGTGGTTCCAACAACTCTAGCTCCCTTCTATAAACATCGTATGCTAGCTTCACAACAGTTGAGTGGCACCAGGCCTTTATGTTTTATCTTACGAAAAAGATATATGTCTAATTGTTTACTTTCTAAATGATCTGGCTTTTAGAGATCTTCTGACTTTGTGAACACTCAAAGGGAACGTTTCGATTTTAAAGTGATATTAAATATTAAAGGCAAGTTTAAAAAATAAAAACAAACATATTATACTTATCTGCTCTGTGCAGTGGTTTTGCACAGAGCAGCCCCAATCCTCCTTATCTGGGGT
Organism: Rana muscosa; assembly: GCA_029206835.1. Classification (NCBI taxonomy): domain Eukaryota; kingdom Metazoa; phylum Chordata; class Amphibia; order Anura; family Ranidae; genus Rana; species Rana muscosa. The sequence continues at coordinate 432,361,129 of CM055117.1, forward strand.
CCCCTGATTGTGCTCCTAGTCCCTCCCTCCTGCCAAGTGTCCCAATAGCAAACAGCTTTTTCTGGGGGCACGCAAGCAGGCTCGCTCCCAAGCTGTCTCTCTACGTGTCCATTCACAGACAAAGCCATGGCCTAGGCCTGCCCCCTCTCTCTCCTTATTGGCTCACTGGTTGTGATTAACAGCAGCTGGAGCCAATCCCACTGCTGTCTCAGCCAATGAGGAGGGAGAGTACCCGGAGAGCCATGGGGCTCAGGTAAGTATGGGGGGCTGCTGCACATAGAAGGTTTTTTGCCTTCATGTATATAATGCATGAAGGTAAAAAACCTTGAGGATTTAGAACCACTTTAAGTGAAAGTTTACAGTTTAAGTGATAACTTTGCAGCAGGGCAACTGCTAATTAAAGTTATCACAGGAAATCACTTGATCAGCATGCCCTCTATTCACAGAACACCTTGCATTTTTCTCAGTAAATGCAAAGCAATCTTTTAGTGGACAAGGTGAAGATTGTGACACTACCACCCCCCCCCCCACCTCATCCAGTCAGAGAACGTTTATTGACAAAAATGCAAGGCTTCCTCTGAATGGTGGCTGTGCCAAGCGAGTGTTTGCCCTGCTGCATAGTAACATCAGGCGGTTGCTTGCTTGACACGGAACCTGGAAGACCGTGGCAATTCCTGTAGTAGCAGAGACACATGTCCACAACTGTCCTACAGGTATAAAGTATGCATACCCAGGGCTTTTTTTCAGCGGGAACGCGGGGGAACGCAGTTCCGGCACCTCTCCCACTGAATGTATGTAATGTCAAGTGGTGCTTGGGTGTGTTGCAGGGTCTGTTGATGCTAGCTGCTGGGGGATCTATTGTCGGAGGTGCACCTACTGCTGGAAGTAATCTATTTTTTGCAGGTGGGTATATTGTTCCTGGGAAAGTCTGTTGTTGCTGGCGGGGAATCTATAGTTGCTTGGGGTGGGTCTTATGTTGCTGGTGGTCCATTATTACCGGGCGAGATCTATTGTCAGAGGATCGATTGTTGCTGGCTGCAGGGGATCCATTTTACTGCTTATCTTGTTATCATTAACATATTCCATACAAATTGCTTAGCAAAGACAAGGGGTGACTTGGAGAGGGGGAGTTCCTGTACCTGTTCTCTGAGAAAAAAAGCACTATTCATACCTACATTAGTCCAAACTAGAACAATGTAACTATGCAAAAAAACTATACCTAAAATTCAGCTTTAAAGTGTTACTAAACCCATAACAGTAAAATCAATCTGAATATGCAGTAAAGCATGCTTGTGATACTCACTGTGGAACCTAAGGGGTTATTCCTCTGCATTGTGTATGAAGGCTGTGTGATTCTGTCTTCTCTGATCCTCCTCTTCTTTAACTGACTCAAACCCATCTCGTGATAGAATAAAGCATTAGGAGTCAGGCTGCACATGCTCAGTTTGGTATGTATTGCTAGAGAGTTTTTTTTTTTGTTCTTGGGAGAGTGCATGTGATCAGCACAGGGCCAATCAGCACTGTCTATACAGAGGATTGTGGAGAATGAAAACTCCTGCTACAAGCTTTAAGCAGAGACTGATACACATGTCACAAGGCTGCTATATACTGCTGATGAGAAAAGGTATTTAGCAGTTTATATTTACTACAAATATTGCATTTCCATGTTCTGTGTACTGTGGGAGACCAGATATAGTGAATGCAGTTTCTGGGTTTAGTAGCACTTTAAGTTATTAAAGTTAGCCAAAAAAAAATGTATCACCTAAATTCAAAACTTTCCATGACAATCCATACCTAACATACTACAAGCTTCTACTATACAGGGATATTCTGCCAATGATACTAACTGAGGTGACTGCCTTAGACTGCATTCATGGAGACACAGAGGGGGTGGCATTAGGGCCAGAGTGTCCATACCAGACACGCTGTCCTCAGTGTAACTCAGTAATGTTGAGCCTGGAAAAAAATCACAAGCTCAGCATCACTAAGCTCAGAACAGGCTCAGAATGGCTAGACTTACCTGACTTCTGTACCTCTCTTTTACACTTCAGCAAAGAAAAATCATTTTTTGTCTCTCTGCCTTAAAATGTATCTAAACACAACTAACGTGATACTGTGGGTCCCTAGAGATTTTAACAGAGCATGCAAGTATGCACATTGTGCACGGTGTCCAGTAGTTCACAGAATTAACAAGTATTTATTTTATTTTATTTAAGCAATTAGTAAAGTGGTAGCAAAGTAAAAAAAAAAAGTTTCACCCTGCAAGGCAATTTCATAATGTGCTAGTATGCATCGCATACTAGCACATTATAAAAGACTTACCTTAAAACGAAGCCCTCCAGCACCACTGTAGAGGCTTCCATCTGCACCCAGTCTTCCTTCCGGGTTCGGGGACTCCAAAGCCTCAATGACGTCATGCGCGTGGAAGTCTCAGCCACGGAACGCAATGCTGAAGGAACGGCACGGTATGTCGATTTACTTCAGAGAGCATGTGCCGGTGACGTCACTGATTGCTGCTCGGTAGAATATCTCTTAAACGATACACGTTTATGAGATATTCATTTTACCTACAGGTAAGCATTATTATAAGCTTACCTGTAGGTAAAAATAATACAACTGTTTACTTCCACTTTAACTACTTTCCGACCACCCAAAGTAGATTTACTGCAGGCAGGCAGCACAGGCAGGCCAGACAACATACCTGTATGTCAACGGTCAACCTGTGCTGTGATAGGCACAGCATGAGTTTGGACTCAGCCAAAACCATTGACTGAAAACAGCTGCCAATCACACACTGAGTTCTGTGTTTACAAAAAACACTGAATTCCACATGCTGTTTAGGGAGAAAGAACAGCCAGATAGTAAAGTAGAAGCAGCACACATTACACATTGTTAGGCACACAGTTAACCCCTTGATTGCCTCTAGACATTAACACCTTCCCAGCCAGTGCCATTAGTATAATGTCAGTGTACAGTATTATCTGGCACTGATAGGAGGCACTGATGGGCCCTGATAGGGCACTGATAGGCGGCACTGATGATCTCTCATAGGTGGCACTGATGGGCACTCATAGGTGGCACTGGAGGGCACGTATAGGTGGCACTGATGGGCGGCACTGATAGATGGCAATGATAGGCAGCACTGATTAGAGGCGCTGGCAGGCATCACTGATAGGCACAGAGTGCCATCGCTAATGGGCAATGACTGCCATCCCTGGTGGGCTCTAGTGAGCTTTTCTGTTGGTCATGGGTGGGCATCCCTGGTGGTCCTGGGTGGGCATCCTCAGTGGGGCTGCACTGATAATCAATCAGTGCAGATCCCCCCTTTCAGGAGATCAGCCGATTGGCTCTTCTTCAGTCGCGTCTTACACTGTGATTAGTTGTGATTGGACAAAGCTGATCATGTGGTAAAGAGCCTCTGTCAGAGGCTCTTTACCTAGATCGGAGATGCGGTGTGCTAGACTGACACACCACACCATGGATCGCTGTGCTGCACGTCCCCGCAGGCATGCGATCACGGCTTATCCTGCTGGATGATATATGACGCCAAGTCAGGGGTAACTGAACCACTTCCCGGACGTTATTCTGCTATAGGTCGGGCGGAAAGTGGTTAAAGCGGTAATAAACCCAAAACCAAAAATATATTATATTGCAGCTTACCGATGGTTAGCCCCTTACATTTTAAAATCAGTTACAGCAAACTGTTTTCTTGTTTTGCATGAATAAATGAAAGCTGTGCATTTTTAACACTCCCGTCAGTGGTTTGTCTCAGCCATGTAAACTGCTACATTATGCTGGAGATATTTTTTTTGCTTTTGGGTTTGATACTGCCTTAAAGTGATTGTAAAGATCACCTTCTAAAACAATCCATTTGGTTTAAAACCAAAATGAAAGGCAAAACATTTGTGTATAGATAATAAAAAACATTATCAATACATTTTATTTTCCTTTTTTTATAAGTGATCACATTCCCTCTGTTCCCAGCTGCATAAGAGCTGGGGGAGGAGAAGCAGCAAACAGTATGCTGAACTTCCCAGTGAATGGCTCTGCAGTGGGGGAGTCTGATCATTGGAGGAGAGCAGGCAGAGTTTCCAGCATAGCTAGAGAAGTGACCATGGTGTGCTCTCCTGCTTAGTGTTGTCAGTTTTTAATAGGAAAGCAGAGGGACTGACAGGAACACCAGGAATTTCACACAAAGGAAGAAATACAAAGAGAACAGAATACTTTTTCATACAAGTACATGGCACAGCAGGCACATATCAGGAATATGAAATGTTTGGGTAACAAACACTTCGATGAATGATGCTGATAAACTCATAAATGAGCTGACTGCAGCAATATAAAGCCTAAGCAATTGTTATACATTGTTGTATCTCTCATCACCTTTTGCATATCCCATTTTTATTTTGTGCAGCACCTTTAACCTAGGTCCTTGTTAAAAATCCCCATAGAAATTAATTTGTGCATGATGTATTGTCATTTAGAAAATGTATGTATTATTAATATTTATTATTATTCAATTCATTAATTCATTGACGTTTCACATTTACACATTTTTACCTCCCATCCATAAAAACAATTTTTTTCCTAAATTCCTTTCTTTGTTCCAAGAACGAAAGTTCATTTTCCCGGTTGGCAATTATGTTTTACAGTTTTGCACAATGTCCCATTTGATGGGTTTGTCAGCCTGGGTTTTCCCATACTCTATTGGCTAATGAACATTGTTAAGTCAATACCTTCACTCCAACCATCTGCATTCTACAATGTCATCTCATGTATATCGGCAATAAAACTGTGATCCATAATTGCTTGCATTTCCCTTAAGAACTTTCTGCTCAGTGTTATTGACTCTGAGCAAAAGAGAAGTTTATTGGAAATGTAAATTCAAAGAATCAACAAACATATGGCAGCAATAGGGGGATGTGAAATGCATGAAAAAGTAGAAGTGGAGTGCAGCAGAAATGACAAATATTTCTATGGAAAGAAAAAGGTATTAGCTGACTGGTAAGCAGCTAAACACGTGGCTGCGATGCACATATGAAAACTGTTTACCTGTTAAAGAAAGTCCCAGAGCTAAAAGGGAACCTGAGCGCAGGGACACATGACTGGGGGACGCTGTGGAATGGTGCACAGGAAGTGATGTAGGGCCGGCTGCAGTATTAGCCGTGCACAGGGGGTGGGGTTTTGGTCATTTTGCTGGGAGCCTATATATATTGCAGGGGGGGGCGGTGCCTGGCATTCTGGCGTGGTAAGCAGGACAGGGACACACAGTGCACATTTTCCCTCCCTCCCTCCCTTTAGACTGCTGTCTGGTATGGGTGTGTGTGTTTTATGTGTTTTTCATTTCAGGAGCTGATGGCAGTGGTCTCGGGTTCCTGAAGGTCGGATGGTGATGGTATCTATTCATATGTGTATATCAATTATGGTGGTAGGGGTGGGGGCCTGTCTCGGGATGGGCACCTCCCTTATCTGGTTATGGGCTATTGATCATCGGGCTGATTGGCGGAAGAAGGAGCGAGTCATTGTCTCTTGCGCCGATGGGATCGCGGCTGGAGGCCAGGATACGGTGGAGATCGTGGACAGCCAATGAGATAGCAGTTTGGTACCTTCTTTCAGAAACCCAGGCGCAGCAAGTTAAAAAATATGTTGAAAAATGTTTGTGGTAAATATATATATATTTATGGAAAGATATATATATATTTATTAAAAAAGGTTATTTTTATAAAGTTATTTTATACGTTATCTTTTGGAATAATAAAGGGGCCTTTGTTGGCCAATTAATCCAGAAGATGTCTTGTGGTTACTTAGATAAATAAGTTTAGTAATAAGGATAAGGGGTTGTTTAATGCAGCTTGCACACTAGCATTACACCAGTCAAGGACTTGTAAGTATGTTCCGCTAATCGGATGATCCAGATACCCCTGTCATATGAAAAGATATGCCTTACATCTGTAAGTATACATAGGTTGCTGTTTTGGTTATTGTCTCTAAAAGGTTGATATATTGTATGTACACTGCATAATAATACTTCTTTTGTAATACACACGCAATAGAATTTTCTGGTGAAAAAGTACTGCTTCTGTATGCTGTGTGTAATCTTTTTAAATCTGTTCCTATTCTGTATACATGGCTACTGCTCCCCAAGATTTCCCTTGTTCTGCATTCCAGGTGTAATTCTAGGTATTCGTATTTATTCTTTTATATATGAGTGCAGAACAATATCATTTCTCTTGTTCTGCATGCTGGGAGTAATTCTTAGTTACATCCTGTAAGTAATCATTGGTATCTGTTCACTTTTTCACTTCCTGATCAAAATCTTTCTTTTTTCTTTTTTTGAAGTGCACATTTTTAAGTCTGCTTTTCTTGTTCAATCTTTTTATTGAAAAGCAAATAGAGCAAAAACATTGTATTGTAATTCTGCCAATTTCGTCAAAGTGGAATTCGCACCCACTTCAAGTGCCATGTATGTTGTAACATAACAATAGATTAGCATAGAACAGTAACACAGAAAATTGACTGATATCCATAGCTCCCAGCTCTCCCTGATTTTGAGGGACTGTCCCTGATTTGGAGCAATGTCCCTCTGTCCCTCTTTCCTCCTCAGTTGTCCCTCATTTCGATTTGATCTATATAGTTTTATATAAAACGCACTTTTTATCTTTCAAAAAGTGTTTCCCAGAACTAAACAACAAATCGTCCAAAACACGGCAGCCAGACTGGTAATGGGGAAAAAAAACCTGGGAATCCATCACCCTGTCCCTGACAACCCTTCATTGGCTAACAGTAAAGTATCGGGTCACATTCAAGACCCTCTGTCTCACCCACAAGTGCACACAGGGAAACGCTCCTCAATACATGTGCGAGAAAATAAAACACTAAACCCCCAATCGAATTCTCAGATTAACCAACCAAAACCTACTCCATATCCCCAAGTCCCGCTACAAATCGAAGGGAGAACGAAGATTTGCAGTCCAAGGACCACGACTATGTAACGCTCTACCCACAAACATCCGCATGGAAGAAAACCATCGGGCCTTCAGGAAAAAACTTAAGACCCACCTCTTCTGAATGATCAGGACGACACGCAATGGAAATAAGCGCCTTGAGGCGATTGAGTTTGCATTTGTAGCGCTATACAAGTTATTCACTCACTCACTCTAAACCTTTTTTCTAAACCCCAATTTCTAAATTGCTGCATTTGTACATTTTAAAAGACAAAATAAAGGAATAGTAGTGGTAAAAAAAAGCCCTTGTGGATTTAATTAACCTTTTTTAAAATTAATTCTTCTTTAAGGGTGTGTGGCAGGGAGCGTGTCCTATGCCTACATACGTTTGTTAGTAGGTGTCCCTCATTCCCATCATCTCAAAGTGTTGGGAGGTATGGATATCCACTTATGAGGGTAGAGACTAGGGCCTCAAGCCCTGCAGAATTAAGCCTGGTTCACAAGTTGTTTTTTTTCGTGCAACCCGGTACTAACCATCTGACATTTGTACAGGGATCTCCCCTAATGAGCTGTTGTGTTCTGACAGGGGGATGGCCCCCCAACCAGAACACTCTGATCAGGGCTCTCTGCCATTGGACGAGAGCGCTGATCAGGAGTTCGTCGGCTGCTGATGGCTAGACTAACATACACATGGGCCGAATGTCAGCCTTGTTTTTTAACCGGCAAAATGTCTCCCAACTTTTGGCCCGTGTGTACCCGGCTTTAAAGCAGTGTAGCTTCTGGACATTAAAAACTCTTACAACAGTCAATCCAGAGAATCTGAGGTGCAAAGTACAGAATGCACAAACACCAAGTAGCATACGCCAAAGAACAAAGAGGGGAAACAGGGAAGGAGGTAGCTAAGGAGGCAGGGGAAAAGGGGAGGAGGGCTACTGCCCTCACCGGGCTGGGGGAGCATTCAGTAACCCAGCGGACAACTGGCAAATCAAGGTTCAAGAAGAGAAGTCAAGAGAGTCAAAACCTGGAGGTAAGAAATTATCCACCCAGGGTTGTCAAACCTTCACATGTTGTAAGTTCGCTTTTATGGTGCGAATGAAGTCATGCGCCTAAAAAAAGTATCCACGGCACAAAACATGCCACTTCCTCTCCCCCTATTAACTGTTTTCCAAGGTTAATCTTTCCAGACCTGGATACACCCCAACCTGCCAACTGGAAAGCTAGGGAGAGGCAGCATATTGATGAGGTCATCCAACTACTCAATGCTCTTGTCAGCATGGACATCTGTCATTACATGTGCATACAGCAGAGCCAGATGTCTCCCAATGCTGGAATACCCTCTCACGCTACTGGAGCGTAGAATTGTTTTGAATAGCAGTGGTTTAAACTGTGATCAGCATGCATGGTTATTTAGCATGACTCATTTGAGATTTCTCAAAGTGTTGTTCAGTTTGGGTCTTGCCTGATTAGAGAAATAAAGCAAGCAGTCTGTGGTGTAATTACCTGTCTCATGCACTACATATTGGCAATGAGGATGGCAAACTTCCTAGATTTGCCAGCAATTGGACAATTTGTTATATCTGGAGCTCAGACTTGTCTTAAACACTGCTGGCACAAGTGGAAAATGCTTTCATTTCTATGTTACAGAGAATGGAATGATTGTACCCACACAAGAGAGACCTCTTCTGTTGTATCCAGTGGCATCTGAAATTCAGGACACTTTTTCTCGGGGAACTTCGGAAGATTCTGATTATGAAGGAGGTACTGTATCGGTATATATACAGTACTGTATGCTTAGACTAGCTACACAACAAGTGACACTGAAATGTAATCAAGTTAAAATGTCTAGCAAAGTCTTGTAATTATAATTTAGTTACATATGGGTTTTTTTTTTCCATATAGTTACATATGTTATACACTGCACTGGGTATTATTGGAAGCTTAGATTAAGACAGTAAGTAAACGCGTTGTACTTATGCATATATAGGCAAAATTTTGTCTGATCATTGAACAAGGTAGAATTCATATGCCCCAGTATTACAAAAACCTTCTTTCCATTAATATGACTTTGATATGGTTAGAGGTATGGAGCATATAGCATAGGGCACAACGTTTACAGTGGAGCGATGAGTATTAATGTACTGCAGAATGTATATAATGGTGCAGCACAGTGTATGGAGATGACACCACAGCATTCACCCTAATACACTCCGCACATTTCACATGCATCCTTATAAACTCAGTACATGCACCCATCACATCTTATAACCCCCCTTTAGTGATCAGCAGACTGTCCCTTTTCAAGCTGCAAGCTGCACCTCCTGGCCAGCAACTATCAATTTCCTTAATCCTAGCAAGATGGTTAACCTAGCTTTACATCTAAAGAATATGTTAACCCAACATTCAAAATTCCTGATATATGCCTGCTGTACCATCTACTTGTATGAAAATGTATCCTGTTTTCTATGTATTGCTTCTTTTGTGTGAAATACCAGGTAATTCTGCCGGTTCCTCTGCTTTCCTATTAAACTGACCACACCAGGCATGAGAGCACAGCGTGTTCAGGTTTCTAGCTGTCCTGGGGAATCAGCCTGTTCTCCCAATGATCAGACTTGTGCTGACATGCCCCCCGCCTTTGCACAGCTTTTCACTGGGGAGACCAGTGTGCTGCTGTTTCTCCTCCCCTAGCTCTATAAACTACTTATGCAGCCAAGAACAGAGGGTATGTGACTTATACTTATAAAAAAGAGAAAAAAAGGAATTAGTAATGTTTTTATATGTATACATTGTATTTCTTTTTTAAACTGAATGGGTTATTTTACAAGGTAAAGGTCCACCTATACTTTAAGTACAGGTCGACTTTGAAAGTGATCCATCAGCCATTTGAAATATGCTGGGCTTTATCCTGAGATAAGCCAGTGTTAGAGTGTCAATGAGCAAATAAAGCAATAATTGAGAAAGGAGAGTGCTATTGGTCTTGTTCAAGAAATGATGGAAATTGGCTTTTTAGGCCATAGCCGTAGCTTTGTCAATTCCTCCTCCGTAAGGTACCATGCTTTAATCTGAATGCTAGTGTTCCGATCTTGGTGAGTAGACTAGCTAGATGCTATCAGAAAATATAAAAGCCCCTTTGTTTTCGGAAAGCTATCTGGAAATGAAAGCAAGGCCTTGAAAAGCAGTTTAATGACAGAAGAAGAATGGGGCGTTCAGGCCATTATGTCAAAAGTAGCTCTTATGTTGTAAGCTTCTTTGGTCTCCAACCTTCCTCTATGTTACAGTGTAGGATGATGCTTTCATTGATTTCAGTAGAGACCGTATTGGCACAGATTTCAAGGTGTAACTTTGCTGTTATTACCTTTCTTCTTGTCTTTAATTAATTAATTTCCTGCAAAAGGAAAATCCTCCATGATTATAGGATAATTGTTAAAAATTGCAAACCCCTTTAAAATATATGTGAGTGAATGTAGAATACACAACTAAATCCAGCTGGAAGACTAACAGCTACAGTTAAAGCTCATATTTAAGATAGCAAAAGTTCAGTGTCTACTGAGTGCCTACAGGCTTTGATTATGGAAATAGAGTTATACAGCCATTGTTTCATCAGGCATGAATAAAAGCATTTATCCTTTATAATTGTAAATGCCAAAAGTGATCAGAAAAACAAAACCGCTAATGCAGCAGCATGGTACAATGTGCATTGCAAGCATCTAACAAAATCCACTTAAGGACTTCTTCACACCAGCCCCGTCGGGGTATGTTAAGAAGTGGTGCCCAATGCCGTCTAAACACTTAGACAATGCATATTGCCTCATGTGTTATTACTGAAAGTGTAACTGAAGGAAAAAACATATTTTTTCAGTTTGGATAGAGTATTGAAGGGTTCTAACCCCTATCAGTATTTTATTTTGCCATCTGTGTCCCATAGGGAAGATCTCCCTTCACTTCAAATCCCATAGTCAAAACAGGAAGTGAGAGGAAATCCCAGGGTGTCACCTAGAACTAGTAATGGATGATAACCAGATGATAATTGTAAACTGGACAAATAACAGAGGGTGAGCCTCCCTAATAGGGGGACAGGCAGCAATAAAAACTGACAGGTGGGGGGGGGGGGGCGCATGCGCGGCGCGATGCTGGACGGACGTTGCTGAGCTGAGCTCCGTCTGACCAGGCCTGCCAGGCAGGATTCCCGGGGCCATCCGCGCATTAAACCAATCTAAAATCATCTCAACACCCCTGTGAGACATCCGGGTACATGCCAGCAAGGAAAAAAGAACGGACAACTCACTCTCAAGGCTCGCTGACCAACTTTCTTCTGGGGATTGAGCGCTCCTGTACTACAAGGAGGATGACCCAAAATGGCGCCGGCACACACGCGGCTCCCAGCAGCTTCATGCAGGCTCAGTCAACAATCGCCTCAAACAGTGAGTACAATCTCCCCTTGACTAAGGCTGATCTTGATGCCAGCCTCACAGCCATATATGAAAAGCTGGCAGGGAAGCTGGAGTCTGAACTGTCTAAATCTACCAGTGCCCTATCACAGGAGATAGCCAGCATAGGGGGCAGAACTGACATTTTGGAGGCCAAACACGATGAGCTCTCCCTGGCCCACAATGATCTCAGAAAAGATTATGAATCACTTGCAGACAGCTTCTCCATTATGCAAGCTCACGTAGAAGATTTAGACAACAGGAGACATAATATAAGACTGCGTGGCGTTCCTGAAACAATCACTGATTTAAACCAAACCATCACTAAACTCTTTCATAACCTTGTCCCAGACAAGCCCCTATCTGCCTTTGCGTGTGACAGATTACATAGAGCTTTGAGGCCCAAACCAACTCCTGATAAACCACCTCGGGACATAATCATGTGTATGAAGGATTTTGTCACCAAGGAAGACATCATGAGAGCCTCTAGAAACTCTCAAAACATAGAACTTGATGGAATTAGGATCCAGATCTACCCAGACATCTCCTCTGCGACTCTGGATAGACGCCGTAGGATGAAAGAGGTCACCAGTATCTTACAATCTGCCAGAATTAAATACAGATGGGGATTTCCCTTTAAGTTATGCACAACGTATTCTGTATACAATGTCATTGAAGGGAAAGATCTGCTGGTCAAAATGGGCCTTTTGGATCAGGCCCCCCAACGCCGATTTCCTCCTACTCCTAGATCATCACCCATCTGGTCCACCCCTAGATGCACACAAAGAGATCAAGGAGTCCTCAATGATCAGAGGAGATGGAACCCACCCTCCCCAAATCATCCGGCATGATTCTGCAGGTTCATTTTCTATAAACTGACCACACTAATCGTCTAAGACACCAAATGTTGCTCAATCTCTGCATTTAAATTTCTTTTTTTATCATAGCAAATGGTCATCCTTCTGATACAAGGTACATTCATTGTATTTTCATTTACCTCCTCCCTCGCCTATTACGGTACTCTCAGACTTCATCTCTGAACCCCTCCTATTTTAGACCCTCAACATAAATCCCTATTCACAAATGAATCAGTACACATTTGATCTAGTTGGGAGATTTCAAGATGGGATTGATAACTATTAGTGGGAAGACCCAACCCTCTCCAGATTATACGGCATGACCATACCCTATGAACTGACCACACTAGCCCTTCACAATTTCATCTTTGTTACCTGGTGATTTTTTTCGAGGGCTGCTTTGCATTTACCCTTCTAAAGGACCCAACACTTCTTGGACTCTCTCATTATCTACTCTCTTAATAGGTTTGTACTCCTTGCGGGGCGAATGGCCCCAGATATCACGGTCCGTATGTAAGTCTCATTTTCCAGATGATCAAGGCCGAAAACAGACTTTCATGTTATACGTAAGACTTTTCTTCCACCCCCTTTTATTGGGTTCTTTCATATGGCACCATTACCCCTTGATCCTTCATGTATTGTACCTTACACTGCAGTTTTCAATTATCACCATGTACCTTCAACTTTTATGTTCTTATATGTTCAATTGCCTGGCGTGTCCGCCGTCGTTGGATTGTTCCCCACTCTGCCCACGCAGTTTGCCCCTCATCCCTTTGAGATGGCGTGGACGACCTCGTTGGCAGATTTAGGACTGTTTTGTCCTCAATATACTGTTATTGGTTCAGGGGACTCCTTGTCCCTTGACCCCCTGTTTTTTCTTGTTTATTTTTTAGTTATTTTTGCCCTTTTGGCCTCAAAAAAGTTTAAAAATGCTTATGGAAGACCACAGATGACTGTTATATGTAGTTTCGCTAGGACGATTACATTATTAGTCGCCATAAACTACATAAAGACACCTATACTTCTACACACCACCAAAATACATACCTGGCACTATACAACTTCTCTACACATTGCACCATTTATAATTTTGTTTGGATATCTCGGGTGCCCTTGTTCATCAAGGGTACCCGAGCTTTTCTCTCACATCACGTTTATCTCACCTAGCAGGACCTTCCCCCTCCTACAAAAATGGGTATCAGAATAATTTCCCACAACGTTCAGGGTTTCAACTCTCCAAATAAACGTAAGAAAGCATTTAAACATTACAAAAGACTTGGTGCTGACATTATTTTATTACAAGAAACACACTTCGCCCAAACCAATCACCCACAATATTTTGATAAATCATTCAATCAATTCCATTATACCACCTTTGCAAATAAAACCAGAGGGGTCGCCATCTTTGTCAAAAACTCAACTATTTTTGAAATCCAGAATATTTACAAAGACAAGGATAGCCGCTTCATTATACTTAAAGGTACTATAAATAGACGATCCATCACAATAGCATCAATATGCGCCCCTAACGATTCACATTCAACCTTTTTTAATAATTTTTTTTCTATATTAGATCAATACATATCGCCCCACATGATTGTGGGAGGCGATTTCAATCTAGCCGCCCACCCCTCATTGGACAGGAGTAACACAACCCCCTCCTCTAAAGCCTTCTCCAAAACTATTAATCAATCTCTAAACAAGTCCCAACTGATTGACACATGGAGATCTCACAATATAGGGATCAAAGCATTCACACACTATTCTCATCCTCACGATTGTTATGCACGCCTTGACTATATCTTTAGTACCCCAATACTCTTGGCAAACTCCTCCTCAGCTCAAATCCACCCTTGCCCTTGGTCAGACCATGACATGGTTGCCTTTGAGACTTCGCACATAGGAATGGCCCCAACTACCTTTAACTGGCGCCTAAATGATTCATTACTCACGGACCCCGTCACATTCCAACAAATACATTCCCACATAGACAATTTCTTTAAAGAAAATATAACGAATGAGACACCTCCAACATCCATATGGGTCGCTCACAAGGCTGTTCTTAGAGGTCACCTCATTAACATTGCTGTGGCAAAGAATAAAGCTAGAATTGCAGACATCAAATGTCTTACTAAAGAATTAAACGATTTATATAATAAATTGAGTCACTCAGTTTCCCCGGAAATAACTAACCTAATCCAGTCCAAACGTAAAGCATTGAACACACTTTTATCCGGCGACACAGAAAAATCTTTACGCTTTTCAAAAGCCAGATTCTTACTATTCAGCAATACTGCCTCAGCGATGTTTGCTAAAAAACTCAAACAAGACTCTAATCCTACACATGTCTACAAACTACGAAACCAAAATGGCAGCCTTGCGACACACCCCCAGGATGTACTCCAAATCTTCACAAACTTCTATAAAAACTTACTCTCAGGCCCCCAAACAACTCCTAATCCCTCCTCTTTAATGTGGCTAGATAACCTCTCAATCCCTAAACTTAGTGATCAACAGTCCTCTTCCCTTAACATACCCTGCACAGATGACGAAATTCTGAGCATAATTAAATCTCTTAAAACATCCACAACCCCAGGTCCGGACGGTTTTTCGTCTTCTTACTATAAAAAATTTGCCTCTCTATTAGTACCTAATCTCACTAGACTGTTTAATCACATCTTAAATGGAGGTCAATTCCCGGACGAGATGTTGTTGGCTAACCTCTCCCTAATTCCAAAGCCCCATAAAGATCACTCCCTTGCACAGAACTATCGTCCTATTTCTGTCCTCAATAATGATATTAAGCTTTTTGGCAAATTGCTAGCCAACAGACTTGCTTCTGTAGTTACTTCCTTAGTACATATTGACCAATCGGGCTTTATCCCAGGACGTCAAATCACAGACAATATTAGATTGGTTTCCAACGTTATCCAAGATGCTAACCTTCACTCCCGCCCAATCTGTCTCCTAAGCCTTGATATACACAAGGCCTTCGACAGTGTTAGCTGGTCATACAAATTCGGCGTCTCAGAAAAATTTATACATGGCTTTAATGCCCTTTACCACTCTCCACAGACTAGAATCAAAATTCCAGTTATTAACTCTGAATTTTTCCCCCTAAGCAGAGGCACTAGACAGGGCTGTCCACTATCCCCCCTTCTGTTTGCCCTCGCAATAGAGCCCCTCGCCATTGCCATTAGGCAAAATGCTAACATTAAAGGATACCAGAAAAACGCCACACAATTTAAAATCAGCCTATACGCTGACGACGCCCTATTATTCTTGACGGACCCAATCACCTCCATTCCCAACCTTTATTCTGAACTCAACTCCTTCCACGCAATCTCAGGCCTATACATAAACACCAACAAAAGCTCTGCTCTACCTATAAATTATCCTCCAAACTTGCTGATCACCTTACAAAACAATTTTAGCTTTATCTGGCCTCCCAGCTCAATCAAATATTTGGGTGTCTATATTATCCCAATCCACTTATCTCTCTATAAGGCTAATTATATTCCCCTATTCTCCCACATAAGCTCATTACTTAAATCATGGTCCAACCATCACATCTCCTTTTTAGGCAGAATTTGTGCTTTCAAAATGTCTATCCTTCCCAAACTCCTCTATTACTTCAGAGCTCTCCCCATTAACATACCCAAATCCAGAATAATGGCCCTCCAAAGAGAAATCAATAAATTTATTTGGGACAATAAAAAACCCAGATGTAGCTATGCGCTTATGCACGTCCCACAAAACAAAGGCGGTTTGGGCCTCCCAAACCTATGGCACTACTATTTTTTGTCACTAGGAGGCATCCTGTGGTCTTCTATAACATCATACCGCTCTCTTCTTAAAAAAAACATGATAGTTGCCCATTCTTTACAACTTTGGAATAAAATCAAAGACTATTATGTCTTGTCCTCTCCCACCCCTCCTTTAGCTAACTTCCTTGGTGACCCCAGATTTATCCCCGCGTTCCCAAACTACAACCTTTTCCAACACTGGATTCAACTCAAACTAACCACCCTTAAATCGTTAGTGATTTATCTAAAATTCCCACCTTTCACATCCCTTCAATCCCGTCACAAACTCCCTGACTCAGAACTTCCCCAATACCATCTAATTCAAAACTTTTTTGCCACCTACTTCTCCCTTTCCATTGACACCCCAGGGACCAGGTTTGAACGTATTTGCACATCCTCTTGTAGAGATAAAGGTATCATCTCTCAACTATACAATTATTTAAATAACTTACATCAACCAGAAAAAACGAGCTCTATGACTCGTTGGGAGTCTGACCTAAACTGCACTCTCCCTATAGAAACCTGGTTAAAGAGGATTGACAACCTCCGCAAGAGCAATCGCGCAGCAGCCTTTAGGGAATCTCCCCTTAAATTGTTTGTTAGATGGTATATGACCCCAGCCAAGATCCACTCCTTCTATCCCTCAGTCTCTCATACCTGCTTTAGAGGTTGCCCCGAAGAGGGGAATTATCTCCACATCTTTTGGAGCTGCAAACTCCTAGAACCAATATGGCAGGCAGTAATAAATATACTAGAACCCTCGCTCAAAAAAAAGATCCCCCTCTCCCCACAAATCTGCATTCTTTATGCAGAGATTTCAGATATCCCCTCACCATGTAACAGACTACTACACTCACTCATAAGCTCCGTCCAATGGATGATCACCCTAAACTGGAAATCACATAACCTACCCTGGTCCCAGGTCTTAACCAGAATGGAGGCTCTCAGACTATCTGAGAGGATCCACCACACTCTCTTTGACAGTATGCACACTTTTAATGGGAAATGGACATTTTGGTCTCCAACTTCATAAGAAAAACCACATATTTGCCGAAATTCACCACCCACTCCTATTTGATAGTACAGTCTCACACTGCTTAAACCTATTACTGAGATTGCCCCTATACCATGCATATTCACAACACTCTTTTTGTATACCCAACCGTTACCTTTTCCTTTTTACTGGTACTGACTACCTATTATTCTAACCTTTATTGCCATACTCATGAATACACCCTGTAGATTCTAGCATCACTGTATGTTACACATTGCTTTTCACTGAAGTATGTAAATTTTTACTTGTCTTCCAAATAAAAAAAATTGTAAACAAAAAAAAAACTGACAGGTGTTCTAAACCCTCTCCACTCCAAAAGTAAAAAAAAAAATACACTTTAAAGTGGTTGCACATACTACGCATGAAAGTAAAAAAAAACTTCTGTGTGCTGCTCTCCCCACAGCCCTTCCCTTCTACTCATCTAAGCCCTCTCCCGATCCAGCGATGTGCATAGGAGCCTTAACTGTCCCGGGTCTCTCTCTCCTCATTGGCTGAGACATTGGCTCCCACTGCTGTCAATCACAGACAGTGAGCCAATGAGGAGAGAGTGGGGGGCTGGGCCAAGCCATGGCTCTATGTGTCTTATTGAAGCATAGAGTGGGGGGCATGGAAGCGAGCACACACCAGTGCCCCCATAGAAAGCAGCCTGCTATTGGGGGCACTGGTCAAGGGAGAGCAGCCAGGAGCACTTGCAGGGGACCAGAGAAGTAGAGGATCAGGGCTGCTCTGTGCAAAACTATTGCACAGAGCAGGTAAGTATGACATGTGTGTTATTTAAAAAAAACAAAAAAAAAACCCTTTAGAATCACTTTATATTCACATTAACACACAGTGTTGCATATTGCAATTTTGTGCAGTACATTCTAACATTATAGCACATTGAAATTGACTGCTGAGAGTTAAATAAAGTGTCAATTTAAAGTTAACGGGTAAAAAGCAAGCACCAAAATGCCTTTTACAATGGATTGCAGCATGCAATGCATTGGTATACATTATATAACCATGCAGGGAAAACAAAAGTCAGGTCCTAATTTAATAAGAAGTGTGAAGTTAGTAACGGGAAAAGTGATGAAGTGAAGACATGCATTCACTTTAAATATCTAGTCATGTGCATGTATGCCTACTCATCAAATTAAACCTATGGTTCTCATGAGAAATGTATATTTTGTTAAAAAAAAAAAAAGAACGTGACACCATGACAACCAGGTAAAACCTAATATTAGTCAAAGCATTTAAAAAAATCAGCACAAGGAAGAGTACCTACAATCAATGTGAATTGCCTCTTATGCTGCTGGCTGTGGTTTTAGTTGAAATCTTTAGACCTCTGACCCACTCCCCACAGCAATAATCTTCCAGAGCTGGGGGGGTTAATATGAGCCGATGGACCTGTCATGCACACTTGTCAATAGTGATACCTCCTCCCATTAACAGAAGCTGTACTATCTGGCGGCTGGTGCTCCATTTTTCTGGGGGGGGGGGCGGCAAACAAACCCTCCCCCCCACACCCAAAGTGCCCTGTGCCCTGAGCCCAACCTTTTTGAAGCCAATTAGAGCCTTGGGCTCTAATCACGTGCTTCACAGAAAACCCCCCCGTAGAAATCCATGCGTTCGGCGCCCCGTATGGAGATTAGGGGGCGGCGCATGGAGATTAGGGGGCGGCACCCTGCACCCCTTATGGACCGGCCGCCAATGTGTACTATAGATTCCATTAATGAAAAGTGCTCTACGAATGGAGGTCGGGAGGATGTATGGAAGTTCCACCTCCTCCATTCATAAATCACAATTCATTCATGTTTTGACTAAACTGAGGTTTTATAGTAATTCTTTAAACATGACAAGGACTGGGAAGGTCTTGACAACAGAGGGTTTATTGGTAATACGCTTGTATAAACCACACAGAAGATTAACTTGAAACAATATCACGATCAAAAGGTAGAAGAAAAGAAAGATGGATTTAGCAGAAGTTACAAGATCAGCACACAAAGGAGATTATTTAACATAATAATGCAAGAAACAGTGGTGTTTAATAACCTTTATCAATCAGCCAGATAATGGCTTTTAGGGTTTTGTTGTTATCCAAAGCTGTAGTATGTCGTGGGTTACTAAATATCACCATTCTTTCTAGTATTTTATTAAATAAAAGTCTTAAAGTACATGTGAACCCTGCCTTTAAAAATACCCCCATTCAGTTCAAAATAGAAATGCAAGCCAAAACAATTGTGTATATTTATATTTTGTTATAACTGACCACATTACCTTTATTCTCAGCTGCATAAGAGGCTTGGAGAGATGGAGGTGAAGACATTGAAGGGGGGGGGGGGGGTCAGTAAGAGGCAGAGGAAGAGCAATACACTGATCTTCCCAGTGAACAGCTGTGCAGGGGGGGAAGGGAGAGCGCATATTAGCACATATAGCGATGCAGCCCCGACTAACGCACCCGTGATTGGTGAACGGAAGCGAAGCAGGAAACGCACACGATATACGTCATGACGACGTGACCCCGACGCTACGCTCTTGTGATTGGTGAGCCAAAGCAAGGGGAGAAGCGCACGCCATCCTCCAAGGTGGGCCCACAATTAAGCCTTTGATTATGGTTCAATTAGGTTATAAAGTGTTTTTATATATATATATAGCACAGTGTGTGACAGCAGGCTCATACCCAAGTTGAAGTCCCATAGGACGAAACGCGTCCTTTTTTCTTTTATAATCACCATTGTTACGTGGTGGGAGGAGAAATTCAAGGAGTTTGCACAAATCTGGAGATCGTGGCTGAATTTCTGTTTCCTGTATTGCAGGTCTGTCGCATTATTTCAGGTATGTGTCCACTCCCGTCCAACTACAGGAGATTGTGGCCCGAGATCCCGGCTTCTATCCACTCCCGCTGGCATGTGTCCCCACATCTTATAGTAAGAGTACCTACCTCTCCCTGGATGGTGTGGTGGAAGCACAGTCCTGGGCGTCTTATAAAAATTGGATTATCACCATTTACGCTTTTTTGATAACATCTGATATCCACGCCACCATGGGTTGTCTCAGAGGAATACATCATGTTATTTACCATTGATGGACTTTGCACTGTGTCATATTGTGTTAAAGTTTATTTGAAATAACAGGTACACTTGGTATTTTGTTATATGTGCTTTTATTTTTATTTTTTCATTTTAAGGTGTCACCTGATCACATGGTGTTATCTGACCTTTGATATTATTGATTGCACTTGATTCACTATTAACGCACAAAGCATTTGTGTTTTTATTACACCCCCAATATTTTCACTAGCTTTCTGCGCATTTCAGCACAATTTTTTATTGTGCAGGTTCCTTCTCCCTAGGTTCATACCTGGGGTATATCTTGTATTTCTATTGCTGCACTTTTCCCATCACATATTTACAAACAATTGGTCTTATTGTTGGTGCTGGCAGCTCATCTTCTCTACATTAGTAGCGCAATAATTTTCTATATTAGCACAAGCCTTGTTCATTGGAGGACAGGCAAACTGTGCTCCCGGTGTTCTGTCAATTTCTCCAACCCATTAGAAGCTCCAACCACGTCACTTACGGTTTATTAAAACCCTTAGTAATTGGAGATTTTGATGAATTAGTGGTTGGACGCAACACCGGCAACTGAATAGAGTCCAGTACAGGACAGCACAGCAGCTAACGAGGACAGAGTTGTCTCCTCCTCGAAAGCGGCCATTCTGTTGGCTAGTATTGGAGCCGAGTAAGAATCTCCACTCATAATATCCTGCACCGGACTTTATTCGATTGCTGGTGTTGTGTGCAAACACCAATTCCTTAAAAACGCCAATTACTGCTTGTTTAAAGAAACCAGAAGTTAAGTACTTGGAGTTTATGATGGGTTGGAGAATTTGAAATAACAATGACACAGCCAGAAAACTGACCACATTGGGATAGATTTGCTCTCATACCTAGCATGGTCAGTTTAAAATAGGGAAGCAAGAACGGGCAGGATCACCATGTATTTCACACAATAGAAAAAATACAAAAAGAACAAGATACTTTTCATCATAAGTACATAGTACAACAGACACATATCAGGAATATGTGATGTTGGAGTAACAAACACTTTAAAGGTTCACCTTTCGTAACATGTTACATGTTACACCCGTATTTAGGGAGTAACATGTTACAGATGCAGCAGCCCACCTGGCTCCATCATTCATTCACAGAGTTCTGTGAATGTGAGAACTACAAGTACCGACAGCTTTTGTTGTTCTCAAACAACTACTAGGGTGCTGTTGAGCGCCCTAGGTAGTTCATTGATACTTTCTGTCCATGTGTAACTGCCTGCTTGTATGAGGTATGAGCAGACAGTCTGCAAAAGCCTTACATTGCACTGCGATCTGCTGATCCACGGGTGCAATCCTTTGCAGCCTCCTAGTAAAAAAAATAATACATTTAAAAAATTTTACCTGCAAAAAGAGGAGAATTTTTTTTTTCTTTACAAAGGTGAACTTATCTGAGCCAAGGATAGGTCATCATGACAATATTTTTAGACGTGTAAAATTACTCGATCTGCCTTCTAATATACTTGAATCTCACATAAATCCAGGTATACTTTTCTATAATGAGGTATATAAAAGTTTGTTCCCCCCATGGAGCACCTGCTGATACTACCAATTTACTAGGGTTGTCCCGATACCGATACTAGTATTTGCCTGAGTACTTGTACTTGGGCAAATGCTCCCGATGCTTCACCCGATACTTGTATAGTCAGCAGTGATCAGTGCGGTGGGGCAGTTACCAGCACGATCACCGCTGTATATATTTAAAAGTAGTTTCTCCGCTTCTCTCTCTCTCTCTCTCCCCCCTCGCGCGGCTTTCAGCGGCTTTAAAATCAGCGGTGATCGGTGCTTGTAGCTCCCCCACACACGATCACCGCTGATTGTCCCCGTATACTCCTCCAGCCCCCTCCGTTTTGCTGCTGTCTCCATGCTGTTCTCTCCCTCTGTGTCCCCCTCCATGCCGCCGTCCCAATCCGTGTCCCCCTCCATGCTGCCATCCCCCTCCGTTCTCCTCCTCCACCCCCTCGATCTGTCAAGTTGGAGAGCGGAGGTAGGAGCCGGTAAATCCGGCTCCTTACTTGTCGGAATGTACAGAGTCAGTGATCACTGACTCTGTCCATTCACATAACTGAAACATCGTAAACTGTGTTTACAATGTTTCAGTTTATGAATGAAGAGAAGCCGCTGTCTTCTCTCCATTCATTTTCAGCGCAGCTGAGGCTGCTGAGAAAGGGACTGGGGAATCTGTGTCCTTTGTCCCTTTCCCTGTCTCAAAGGGGAGATGTCAGAGGTCTGTTAAGACCCCTGATATCTCACCAAAGTCCCCCAACAGGGCTGATAAAAAAAGAATAAAATAAAAATTTATTGTAAAAAATAATAAACACACTGTCCACACCCCCCCCCCCATTAAAAAAAGAAAGCATTGTAAAAAATAAATAAATAAATAAAATAAATTGTAAAAAATAAATAAATTGTAAAAAAAAAAAAACTACTGACACATGTGCCACTGTCACATGAGATTTAAAAAAAGGATCGGTAATCGGTATCGGCGAGTACTTGAAAAAAAGGATCGGTACTTGTACTCGGTCTTAAAAAAGTGGTATCGGGACAACCCTACAATTTACCAATCAAATTTGTAGCACAGAAATTACAAGCTCAAAGTGGAACTATGGGCAAAATAAGTAAATAACAGATAGGATGCAGACTGTCAAGAGCTTTTTTGGATAGTTTTATTACCTAGTAACCCTGCCAGGATACTCCTGTCAGCACTCATTCACTTGGCTGTTAGGCTGCCTATCAAGTCAGATCAGATAGGCAGCCTAATGGTGAACTAAAGGAGTTTTCACAGCAGCGAACAATGTTGCTGATAATTGCAAGGCAATGGCTTAGCACTGTCAACAATATATGTTGTTATTGGCAGGAACTCCATGTAAGAAACATTGCAACAGAGTTACACAAAAGAATTTCCTTAACCACTTGAGTCCCTGGTGCCATTTTAAAATGGCATAAGAACGGTGCCCATTTGTCCATCACAATTTCATAATTGATTTCAGCCAGCAATAGATCACCAATAGAAGGGATCTGTAGCTGCACATCTACAACCAACCAGATACAGACCCCCCCCCCCCCCCCATGAACAAAAGAAGAAAAATGTGTAAAAAAAACCCCCACACACACACACACACACATATATATATATATATATATATATATATATACCGTATATATTTATTCTAGTGTGTATTCTCTCTCCAAATTAATTCCTAGGTCCCAACAATGACTTTAAATGATCTGGATGATCTGGGCGAGTGCCACAGAAATTAATGTAATGTCATCTGGCATTTTTCATTTTTAAGCAATTAAAAACCCACATAAAAGTCACCGTTCATTTGTATCCTCACCAACTCAACTGATCTCATCTTAATGTTAACAATTAACAAAATAACTATTTTTTTTGTCCCTGCTTTCTTTGCAGTGTAGCATCGAAAGGGAAAAAAAGCTTTCCTAAAGTAAAACAGAAACATTACTTCAAACTTCACCATTCCGCTATGTTACATAGAAATTACACCTATGTTATATAATGTAAATTGGCAAACTTTGTTAATTGGCAAACTTTGACTAACATTTTTTGAGGTATCTGTGGGTATGTAAATTAATCACCAAGTAATATTTCACTATTCATACAAATCTGCTACTATGTTAAAGCATTATCTCTTCTGAAAAAATAATATATATGTAGCGACCTCACCCCTCTCACCCCTTCTCATTCTCGGCTTGTCTGTCTCTGTCTAGGGGTGTCAGTACCGGGGGGAGGGATGAGATACACCACGGCCCATGTCCTCCATAGTGAAGAGGTGAAGGCCAGAAAGATCGGGCTTTGTGTAGGTGTCCTAGAGTCAAGTCCTGTCCTTCGTCCCTGACTCCTTTGCTCCTAGTAACCAGAGTTCCACACACTGAATAGGTCCAACACAGTTTTATTCTTCTCAACGAATATACATACAGCACAGTCAAGTTGGGACCTTTGCAACAGTTCAGTATTAATGGGAGTAGGTCGAGGCACAATCCTTCATGGTATCGCTAACCACTGTAGTGTCACCAGTGGCGAATAGTCACTGCCACTGACTATATAAGGTAGAACATGAATTACCTTCGCTAGCACAGCCCCTGTCAAGGGAAGGTTATCCGTCCAAGGGAGTCACCGGAGGTCTCTCTGTCACCAGCGATGCTGCGCCGGACTCTCCAGAGAAGTTCCGCTCACCAGTCCTCACAAACTCAGACACGGGCACCCAAAGAGTTAGGGCCCCCCCCTCGGATTCCTCCACCCTCGCGGAACTCAGTCGAAGGTACTCCATCTCTCGCTCCGGCCAGGTCAAGGGCACCTGGGCCCGGAACTCCGGGACGCCAGCACCCAAGCTGAAGGTGCCTGGGTGCGGCCGCGTCCTCCGACTCTGAACCGCAAGGTCAGGGCGTATATATATATGTGTGTGTGTGTTGGGGTAGGATAAAAACACTAAGGAGCATAATATGCTGAGCTGAGACATCTGCAAAATTAAATAAAAAAAAAAGCCCTCTGGGACTTAAAGGGATTGAGGTAGAAAAAAGGCCCAGGGAATCAAGTGCTTAAGAAAACTATGTGCAATAAGGCATGATGTCAAACATAGAATTTTGGATTTACATACACTTATCACTGACTGGGGTATTTACAAAAGCTTTTATTCATTTGGTTTAAACCTTTTTCAAGAAGAAAAAAAGACTGTTGCTGTTACTGCTTAAAATGTGTTAGCTGGAATTAGGCTTTAATTAGTTTGTCTCTTAGGTAAAGTCCCTTCCTAAAGTCTTGAATTTCCATCTACATCTATCCTATCCACAGTGTGATTATAGCTGCTGTGCGATTTCACTGCAGTACAAACAGCCTTTTCACCCTATTACAAAAAAGTAAAAATAGCTGACCTACTTACAGGATCAACAGGTAATAACACAATGGGGTTATTTACTAAAGGCAAATCAACTGTGCACTGAAAGTGCACTTGGGAGTGCAGTTGCTGTATATCTGAGAGGGACATGCAAGGAAAAAAAAAATAGCATTTTTGCTTGCACATGATTGGATGATAAAGATCAGCAGAGCTTCCCTTCATTTCAGATCTTCCTATCAAATCTAAAGCGGCTGCACTTCCAAGTGCACCTGTAGTGCACAGTGGATTTGCCTTTAGTAAATCAACCCCAATGTTCTAGGGGGGTCTCTGAAAAACAAAAGGTTTGGGAAATACTATGGGGGTTCAGCATTTCCTTCGAATTTTAGTTGCAACACTATTTGTTTGGTTTGAATCAAAATCTGTACAGTTTTCATTTCTTCATCCAGCTAGAAGACTGGCAACAATGGTTTACAAAGCAATTCTAATATGAAGAAGCTCAACACAAAGCCAGAAACCAAAGATAATGTAGTTTACTCTGTGAACTTAAACTACTGTATCACAAATACATAAATTAATTTATGTAGTCGTTTGCTCAACCTTGTCTCATTTTGAAATTAAAAGCATATTTGCGTGCTTGCATTTCACAGATATAACACAACACCATACATGCTAGATACCAATCAGATTTCAGTTTGCTGTAATCAAAACCAGTGATGTTTTTTGAATTAGAACATATTCTTGTATTTAAACTACGCAAAGAATTTTATCATCCCAAATAGGCAGCTGCTCGGGTTTCCCAGAAGTCAATAGGCACAATATAATGGTGGAAAGAATGGAGAAATATTAATTTGTACAGTATAATACAGTTCTTAGTATATATTGCAGTCTGTATAGTATTACATATAGTGCCATCAGTGTAGTATATATAATACATTGCAGAGTATATAGTGCAGTCAGTGTAGTATATATATAATACACTGGAGAATATATAGTGCAGTCAGTGTAGTATATATAATACAGTGCAGGGTATATAGTGCAGTGCAGAGTATATAATACAGTGTATTGAAGTGGTTAAGGGGAACCATATGACAGAATTAAGAAAAAAAACAGCGTGGGGTCCCCCCCCAAAATCTATACCAGGCCCTTTGGGTCTGGTATAGATTTTAAGGGGAACTCCACGCCAAAATGTAAAAAAAAATTGCAGTGGAGTCCCCCCAAAATCCATACCAGACCCTTATCCAAGCAAGCAGCCTGGCAGGCCAGGAAAGGGGGAGGGGGGCGAGTCAGAGTCCCCCCCTCCTGAACCATACCAGGCCGTTTTCCCTCAATATGGGGAGGGTGCTTTGGGGTGGTCCCCAAAGCCCCTTGTCCCCATGTTGATGGGGACAAGGGCCTCTTCCTGACAACCCTGGACGGTGGTTGTTGGAGTCTGCGGGTGGGGGGCTTATCGGAATCTGAAAGCCCCCTTCAACAAGGGGATCCCCATATCCCGGCCCCCCCATGTGAATGCCCCCTGCCCCAAAGCACCCTCCCCATGTTGAGGGCATGTGGCCTGGTGTGGTTCAGGAGGGGAGGCGCTCGCTCGCCCCCCCTATCCTGACCTGCCAGGCTGCATGCTCGGATAAGGATCTGGTATGGACTATGGGGGGGGACCCACGCCAATTTTTTTTTATTTTGGCATGGAGTTCCCCTTATTATTCATACTGGACCCAAAGGGCATGGTATGAACTGGGGGGCACGCAGTTTTTTTCCCTTGATCTTTCATCTATAATGCCGGGAGCCGGCAATACATTACAGCCGCGAGCAGGTTTAAATTAAATTTTTTCCTTTAGAAATGTCGGTATTTAAAGTAATATTTATTTTTTATTATTTCACTTTAAGCATTATTAAAATCCCTGCTCCTGAAAAACCGGTTGTTGTAAAAAACTTTTTTTTGCATTGATACATGTCCCCTAGGGCAGTATCCGGGTCCCCATACACTTTTTATGGCAATAAATTGCATATAATCCTTTAAAACGGAGTTCCAGGATTTTTTCCGTTTAAAAAATCCTATTTTTTGTAGCTGCTGACTTTTAATAAACAGCTTACCTGTAAAATCCTTTTCTTGGAGTACATCACGGAACACAGAGCCTTGTTAATTACTTAATGGGTTATATGTCATCATCAGGTGATTGGACACTGGCACACCTTAATTACAAGACAAGACCCCCTCTATATAAACCCTCCCATATGGAGAGTATCTCAGTTTTTGTAGCAAAGTAATAAGAGTCCCGTAAGAGGGGCCGGAGCTCTGTGTCCCGTGATGTACTCCAAGAAAATGATTTTACAGGTAAGCTGTTTAAAAAATCCTATTTTCTTTTTCGTACATCACGGGGCACAGAGCCTTGTTAATTGCCTAATGGGATGTTCCAGAGCAATGCATCCACTTGATAGAACTTAGTGAATGTATGGACTGAAGACCAAGTTGAAGCCTTGCAGATCTGAGCCAATGAGGCCTGGTGATGCACTGCCCATGAAGCACTTACTGCTCTGGTTGAGTGCGCGCTCACATGAAAAGGAGGAATTTTCTTCTTCAAACCATAAGCCTGAACAATAACTTGCCGAATCCACTTAGAGATAGTAGATTTCGATGCTGCCTGGCCCTTTCTGGGACCTTCTGGCAGCACAAACAAAACATCAGTTTTCTGTATATGAGCAGTTGCTTTCAGATAGATCTTGACTGCTCTTACTACATCCAGAGAGTGCAACAATCTTTCTTCCACATAATGCGGATCTGGACAAAAGGATGGTAGGACCACATCTTGGTTCAGATGGAATCCTGATACCACCTTAGGCAGAAAAGTTGGGTGAGGACGCAACACCAACCTGTCTTTGTGAATAAGTAAATATGTATTTTTACAGGAAAAATCCGCTAATTCCGATACCCTTCTAGCAGAGGATATAGCAACCAGAAAAAAATATTTCCTTGTAAACAGGACCAAAGGAATATGGCGCATTGGTTCAAAAGGCTGCTTTTGTAAAACAGACAAAACCAAATTCGAATCCCACTGGCACAAGGGGGATTTACCTGGCGGGTTTAAACACAACACTCCTTGAATAAAAACCCGGACCAAGGAATGAGAGGCAAGCGGCCTTTGAAACAATATTGACAAGGCTGAGATTTGACCCTTGATGGTGCACAAGGCCAGCCTCATTTCCACCCCTAACTGTAAGAAGGCAAGAATTCTACCAATGACATACTTCCGAGGATGCCATCCCCTGGATTCACACCACATATGCCTCCCAGATTCTTTAATAGATGAGCCTGGAGGCCGGCTCCCTAGCATTAACCAGAGTGGAGAGAACTGGACCCGAAAGCCCACGACTCTTTAAGACGTAGGTCTCAACAGCCAAACCATCAAATTTTAACTTCGTAAGGAAGGATGGAATACTGGTCCCTGCGAGAACAGGATTGGGCGTAGTAGAAGAACCCACAGCCTTCCTACCGCCATCTTTACGATCTCTGTATACCAGGATCTTCTGGGCCAAGCTGGGGCCACTAGAATTACTGGTTTCTTTTTCTCTGCAAAGAAGTCACGGTAGGAGCGGAACCGGAGGAAACACATAGATCAGAGAAAACTGATCCCAAGGAATTACCAACGCATTCGATGCTAGTGGATCCCTTGTTCTTGAAACAAAGTTGTCCAACTTCGTGTTGAACCTGAAGGCTAGTAGATCTACATCCGGGGTACCCCATCTCTGGCATATGGTCAGAAATATGTCGGGATGCAGAGACCACTCTCCTGGAAACAGCTTCCGGTAGCTCAGATAATCCGCCTGCCAATTCTCCACTCCTGGAATGAAGACCGCAGATAGGCAAGGAACATGCCTTTCTGCCCAAACCAAAATGTGGTTCACATCCCTCTGGGCATCCAGACTCCTGGTGCCCCCTTGGTGATTGATATAGGACACCACTGTAGCATTGTCGGATTGTATCTGGACAGGACAGCCCTGTAACCTGTACGTCCAGGCCCTGAGGGCCAAACGTACTGCCCATATCTCCAGATTATTGATGGGCAGGATCTTTTCCGCTTTGGACCATTTTCCTTGGGCTGTAGCTTCTTCTAGAACTGCTCCCCAGCCTATAAGGCTGGCATCCATAGTTACCACCTTCCAGGTAACTGGGATGAAGGATTTTCCCTTCTGCAAATTTTTGGTTAACAACCACCAACTGAGGCTTTGGCGCACTTCCGACGCCAGCCGCATCGGCAAGTCCAAGGCTTGAACTCTCCTGTTCCAAACAGACAGTATGCTGCTTTGCAAACTGGGCGTAAGGAACAGCCTTGAATGAGGCTACCATCTTCCCCAACAACCACAACAAAAGGTCTCTTCCTTGCTATGACCACCCGGACCAACTCTTTTAAGGCTTTGACCTTTGACTTGGGTAAAAATACCCTGCTTCGGGCCATGTCTATGACCATAACCAAATAATCCAGCCTCTTTAAGGGCTGCAAAGATTACTTTTCTAGGTTGAGGACCCAGCCTAGGTGCTCTAGGTATTTCACAGTGTTGAGCACACTGTGGTTTAACCGGGCTACCGACTGCTCTACCAGTAGGAAATCTTCTAGAAATGTCGTTACCGCTATGCCCTGAGCCCTTAGATTTGCCAGGGGCGGGGCTAGAACCTTGGTGAATACCCGAGGTGCAGTAGTTAGACCAAAGGGTAGAGCCACAAACTGGAAGTGGCACTTTTCTACCGCAAACCATAGGAACCTTTGGTGAGCGGGAAAAATTTGCACATGTAGATATGCATCTTTGATGTCTATTGATGCCAGGAACTCTCCCCCTAGTAGGGTGGAGACCACTGAGCTGATTGACTTCATGCGGAAAGAGTGAATGATCAGGTATTGATTCAGATCTTTTAGATCTAGAATGGGTCTGACATCTCCGTTTGGTTTTGGAACCGTAAAGAGGTTTGTATAAAACCCTGAACCCTGCTCCTCTGAGGCAACCTCTATGATTACCCCTTGGGATAACAAGTGATCCAATGCTAGGAACAAGGGCCTTCTTTTTACTGGATCCTTACGGGATGGCAGGAGCCCCCGAAATTCCAGTCTGTAACCCAGAGATACTGCGGAGATTACCCACTTGTCCTGAATCTCTTCCTGCCAAGCCCTTGAAAATCACCGGAGTCTCCCCCCCCCCACTCGGCCGAACGGGGGCGCCTCTTAAGGAGGCTTTGTGGTTCTGCTTTGCAGAACTTTGACCCCAAGATTTCTTTTGTCCCTGGGCTTGGCCCTAAGCTTTCCCTCTTGCACTTGGCTGGGGAGGCCGTCGCCACTGCCTGGGACTGGGAAAAGCGAATGTTTAAAAGAGGGACGTTTACTCTTTTTCTTAACTGGCAACAAAATAGTCTTACCACTAGAAATCTTTTGGATATATTTATCCTGGTCATCCCCAAATAAGCGTTCCCCATGAAAGGGGAATCCGGCCAAAAGCTTTTTGCACGGAGCTTTAGCCGACCAATGCTTTAGCCAAAGAATCCTGTGCATGTGTACCAGCAGGAGTGTAAGGCGGGATGCTTGCTGAATAGAATCTTTAATAGCATCCACCGCAAAACATAAGGCCTTAGGTAGGTTTGCCCAATCCCTGTCCTGCTCAGCAGGGAGGATCTTAATCACCTGCTTCATCTGATCCTTTAGGCTCCAGCCATAGTAAAGGAGGATTTAAACAAAGATTCCAGCCTTATCTCAGTTGGATCTCTAAATACCTGAGCATTGTCCACAGGACAGGTCAGACTTTTATTCACGGAAGAGATAGCCGCGTCTATTGCCGGCAAACTCAATTTCTTGGTGAATTTCTCCTCTATTGGATAAAGAAAGGAAAACTTCTTGGGAGGAGAAAACAGCTTATCTGGGTGATCCCAGTCAGCATACATAGGCTGTTCCAGTAATGGATGGATCGGGAAGGTATATGCAGCCTGTGGGGATTTTAAAGACCCCAAGGAGAGGACAGGGGACCCGGCTGACTCAGTGGAGGGCAACTTGTACGCAGCACGCACAACTTCTGTATAGTATTGCACCTGCATCTTGAGAGCCGAAGAGGTAGAAAAGAGCTTCTCCTCATCCCCTGATTCATCCGACTGCCCCTGATCCTTGTCTCCAGATTCATCATCATCATTATTATCATCAGATTGTTGATCATCTGACAGGGAACCCAGAGCAGAAGAAGGAGACTTACCCCGCTTTCTGCTCTTCTGCGAAGATGCTGTAATTAAAGCAGCTATCCTCCCTTCTAAACCAACCAATACTGCTGTTAAAGCATCCTCAATGACATATGCAGGAGCTACAATGTTGGGAGAGGCTGCAATGCCTGACAGGGGCAATGGCTCATCCTGTGCGGCTGCCTCAGGTCTCTCAGGGGAGGATGGTATCATGCAGGCATGTCTAGGACCACCAGATCCAGATGGCGACACTTTAGTGCCCCTTTTTTCCTACCCCTGAACCCCTTCTACAGGAACACGTAGTCCTAAGCCCAAAAGCAGAGGTACTAACACAGGTACATCAACTGCTGAGCCTAGTCCAGCAATAAAAAATGCCTGCTAATTTGCACAGCCTGATGCTGAGTAGGTGTCTTAGTAGTATGCCTTAATCCAATCCACAAGATGCTTACGTGCCCCAAGCTGCTGTGTCCCAACACTTTACAGAGCTATTGGCGTCTGTTTTTTTTTCTTTAAACGGCCGCCTTGCGCCTGTGCTGTAGACCACCATGCACGCCACATGTGCACGGCAGTGGCAACCACGCCCCCATTCCTTCCACGCCATTCCAGCCGAGTGAAAAGCACGCCCCTGCGTGCATGCATGCGCGTAGGAGATGGCGGCCGACAGGGGAGAGGGGGAGGGAGGACCCTGTTGGAGGGCCGTCGTGGGACCCCAGACTTCGCGGGACCCCCCTTCAACCTTTGTGGCAGAGCCTGAAATGGAGGAGGTGAGAAGATCAATGAACCGGCTGCACTGAGCTTTCGTCCTGGAGAGCATGTAGGTAAAACACCAGGTATGTCTCTTTACTCCCTCTAGTGGCGGAAAACAGGTAAGACATGCAACTACTTACAGAAGAGAATTTTCTCAGGGTTGTCTTCACTTACCTTATCCCTGCCGCAGGATACTGCTGAAGATCAGACAAATCCAACCTTCACCCATCACGGCGGGTTGTGTTGTGCCAACCTTCAGGGTTCTGGGTTCCTACTTAAAGGAGGCCTCTTCCCTGGACCTGTAGAGCACTCTGCCAGAAGCCTTTTGGATCCAGCACTTTGGGCACATATTAAAAAATTCCCAAATACAAGAGAGACATTACAGGCAAAACCTTGCTCTTCCACAAGGCCCAGGTACCATCCATTTTGGCATTTTTTCTGGCCCTTTTGGATGGGTGCAGTTGTGTAGCTCCTTAACCCCCGCAGGGATCCTCAGCAGAGCTTCTTCTTAGCACATTCTTAACCGTCACCAACACCTTACACACTGGCAAAATAACTGAGGTACTCTCCATATGGGAGGGGTTATATAGACTTGTCTTGTAATTAAGGTGTGCCAGTGTCCAGTTAACGTAGCTTGATAGGACAACCTGCAACCAATCCCTAGTCGATTAGAGATGTATTTCTTGACTCTACAGTGAATGACTTAAAAAACAAAAAAATAATAATGTTAATGGGCAATCCCGCCAAACGCATTTTATGTTGAGTTTGCTCAGTTTCTTATTTAAAGGTTCTATGTTTATGACTAACTGAAAGAGTAGTACTACCTGAGGGTGCTCGATTTTCACTTCTGTTTTTGTCACTTGTGCCTTATACAACATTGTTACTTCAATAAACATATTGAAATATAAGGTGTGCCAGTGTCCAATCACCTGATGGTGACATATAACCCATTAAATAATTAACAAGGCTCTGTGTCCCGTGATGTACGGAAAAGAAAGTGTAGCTGCTGACTTTTAATAAACAGACACTCACCTGTGCCACAGTCCAGCTATGCGGCCTCACGGAGCCTCACTTCTCTCCCCCTCCATTGAAACTGTGGGCACCTGGCCGTGACAGCTTGCGGCTTCACGGCCGGGCACGCACTGCACATGCGCAAGTCACTCTGCACTCTCCGAGTGGACAGGCAATCTTCTGAGACCTGTGACGTGTCCCAGAAGATTGCCGAGAGGGAGATGCCACCTAGGGGGTGAGGAGGTGTCGCCTAGGTGGCCTGAAGTCAGAAGCAGAAAGTGGGACAGGAAGTCCCACTCAAAACTAGGCACCCACTCCCCCCCAAAAAAATGACATGCCAAATGTGGCATGTAAGGTGTCGAGGAGTGCTTAAAGTTTAAAATGAGCTATTTAGATGTTTTGTGTCCCATAGACTTTATTAGGGTTCGCATTTTCGCTAGAACTTTTTGCCTGTTTGCGGTGTTCTGTTGCAAACCGAACCGGGGGGGGGTGTTCAGCCCATCCCTACTCAGCGTGAGAAGGAGCCAGGAGTGCTGACAAGGGACCCCAGAACAGGATTAAAAGGCCTGCTCTTTGCAAATCCATTGATGTGTTTATTATTTTTTCTTCCTTTTAGAATCACCTTGAATGCATCATACATACTAGGGGGAATACAACTGGGGGGATCCGTAGTGGAGAAGGATCTGGGGGTTTTGGTAGATCATAAGCTCAATAATGGCATGCAATGCCAAGCTGTGGTTTCCAAGGCGAGCAAAGTCCTTTCTTGTATTAAGAGAGGTATGGACTCCAGAGAGAGAGATATAATTTTGCCCCTGTACAAATCATTAGTAAGGCCTCATCTGGAATACGCAGTTCAGTTTTGGGCACCAGTTCTCAAAAAGCATATCGGGGAACTGGAGAAAGTGCAGAGAAGGGCAACCAAACTGATAAGAGGCATGGAGGAGCTCAGCTATAAAAAAGATTAGAGGAACTGAATTTATTCACTCTTGAGAAGAGGAGAATAAGGGGGGATATGATTAACATGTACAAATATATAAGGGGTCCATATAGTGAACTTGGTGATGAGTTATTCACTTTACGGTCAACACAGAGAACAAGGGGGCACTCTTTACGTCTAGAAGAAAAAAGATTTCATCTCCAAATGCGGAAAGGTTTCTTCACAGTAAGAGCTGTGAAAATGTGGAACAGACTCCCTGCAGAGGTGGTTCTGGCCAGCTCAGTAGATTGCTTTAAGAAAGGCCTGGATACTTTCCTAAATGTACATAATATAACTGAGTACTAACAGTTCTTGGTAAAGTTGATCCAGGGTAAATCCGATTGCCTCTCGGGGGATCAGGAAGGAATTTTTTCCCCTGCTGTAGCAAATTGTATCATGCTCTGCTGGGGTTTTTTGCCTTCCTCTGGATCAACTGTGGGTATAGAAGTGGGTATATGGGAGTGCACGATATTTTTTTTTTTTATTTTAGTTATTTTTTATTTTTATTTTTTTATGGTTGAACTGGATGGACTTTGTCTTTTTTCAACCTGACTAACTATGTAACTATGTAACTATGTAACCTTAAAATTCATTACTGACAAAGTATATTTTATCACAGGCAAGATACCTAATTCAACAAACTAAAACAAGTAGGCCAAAATCAACTGATCCATATAGAGCACTTATTTCTGTCTAATTTTGTTTCTGTATAAAATCAAAAAGACTCTTAGGAATGGTTTCTTATTAGATCCTCTGCAAAACTAGTTACCGTAATCACCATTCATACAGCTTAAATTATTGTACCAAAGATGAGGACATTAATCCAAGCCTATCTACTCACCGCCACCCAAACATGTCTATACTTGGTCAAAACCATGTTGGTTTTTAAAAGCTTGACCCTTATGTGCTCTGACATTTTACCTTTCTCACCAACACAGTGACAGTTTCGATTGCCATTTACTGTAGCAAGTAAACAATGAATCCTGGCAGGTTTCTGTGAGTCTAGCGTTAGTGTTCTTTAAAATTGCTCTATTAAATTGCCATATTTAATAAATCATATCATTGTAAAAATGCTATGGAAATAAAACAAACAAGTCTTTTTTATTGAAAAAACATGTTTCACTGAAAGGCAGTAAAGATAGACAGTCAAGTGTTTTCCTACAGGCTACAGGTGAGCACAGACAAGGTCGGCTGAAGGCTGAGTAAGTTGATATTGTGCACAATATATTGTACTACTCTGTAGTACCTGTCCACACAGTATAGTAAACGCTTTTGGTTGGTTGAAGGGTAAAACACACATTTTAAGAATATTGATTAAGATCTTGACAAATTGAGCCAAAGTCTTCAGCTTTTACAAACCAAACAACTGAGAAGTGTGCTGTGTCTAACTAGTGAAGAAGCCACAGGTAATTTATTATACAGTTTTAACAGGCTTTTGTGCAGACAGTTGCAGCAGAACTGACTCTTGACACGCTCTAGGAAGCAGTAGGAAGTATGGCAAAATATATCAAAACTGACTTGAATACCACAAGGGAGCATGTACAACACAGCTGAATGTGAACCAACAGGGAGCATAAAATCCTTCTACTGTAGACTTTCTCAAAGTTATAATTAGACATTGATTACCAGACTTTTTCACTGGCTAGTTGTTCTCATACTAAAAATCTTGTTAAACTGTAAAAAAAAGCAAGGGTGAAACTGTAACAATACCAAAGACCCATTACAATCTAAATTACTACAGCAACAGGACACATAAAAAAAACTGAGCAAAAACTTGAATACACAGTTTTATCGATCGTGTACTCCTATACTATTATATTCCTTATACTGTTATTTTTCCTTATACATGGTAAATCAGACCATATATATATATATATATATTTTTTTAAAGAAACTTTACAATCACTTTACGTTATGTACTGTAATGTAGCAGGAGTTGTCAAGATGCGGAAATCTGATAAGCAATGCAAAAGCCAGGGCAAAGGGAAATACTGCAATTATGGTGTAAAAATAAGTCTTTACTTAAAGAAGAGTTCCACCCAAAAATGGAACTTCTGCTTTATATGAAGGTAACCCCCTGACATGCCACATTTGGCATGTAATTTTTTTGGGGGAGAGCGGATACCCTCTTTTTAGGGGCATCCAGCTCCCACTTCCTCCCAGGGCTCTGTGGCTCCAGAAGGAAGTTCACCTCTCCCCACTTCCTCTGTGCAATCTTCTGGGACACGTCACAGGTCCCAGAAGATTTCCTGGCCAATCACAGCGCACAGCGCGGCTCGTGCATGAGCAGTGCGTGCCTGGCTGTGAAGCCACAGCCGGTTCCCCACAGTCAAAATGCGGGCGCCGCGGAGAGGAGGAGGGAGAGGCTTCATTCGCCTGCATCACTGGACTGTGGGACAAGGGAGTTGTAACGGGAGGGCCCGGGGAACCCAGAATCTCTTAGAAAGTATGAGATACCCTTGCTTCAGCTTCACCGATGCCTCTTATGTGTAGATCACCCTGTGTCTCTAATAGGGGCACAGGGTGAATGAGAACCCCACTATGATCTGTGTTAGTCAGATTCAATGCTGTATACATTGTATATATTGTGTGTATATTGTGTGTTGGCTGTTGTGTACTATTTGCTGTGATGGGGTGGGGTGTGATTGCATTCTATTGTCTATTTGGGTAATTCAGTCTGCTACTGTGGTGATGTGGATTGGAGCTGGTAGACAGTCTGGCTGCCTATTATGGGATGTTTAAGTGTCTTGCTGTGAGGAAAGGGGGGGCGGGGAATCACTCCAGCAACCCCCCCTGCTAAGACTGTTTACTGAAGGAGAAGTTTGAACACACCTGACCTGTATCACCATTGTCATTGGACAGTTTAACCCGCCCTGTTTCCCAAGGGTGGGAGGGAAGTGTTTTGAAGAGAAATGTGTTACCATGTGCTGGCAATAAAGATTCATTCCCTGTTTGGAACCTCAACACGGAGCGTTGTCTCGTTTGTGGGGGAGAATTATTCTTATGGGTCTCGTTCACCTGACTGTGGAGTGTCGGTAGCTGACTTGTGTTCGGGAATGGAATATTCTAAACGGCGTTAACCCCTTTCGTATTGGGATTGCCGTTACAGGAGTGTCCGATTATTAAAAGTCAGCAGCTACACTTTTTGTAGCTGCTGACTTTTATATGGGTGGAAATCTGCTTTAAGACTTCTTAACAGAACAGAGATCAAACCTTCACACAAGAAGAGAAATACAGCAAGCAAAGTCCAGCAACATTACTCCCATGTAACATTTATTGACCCACATACCTAAAACTGCTAAAGATAAAGCACAAAAAAGAAAGATAGAGTTTTATATTTAACCTGACATTTAAAATATCACCTCAAAGTAAAAACTCTGCTCAAGTACTGCAGTTTGGTATTTCTACTCAAGGTTCTGCTTGTACAGTGCTGTATTTGAACCAGTTGTTGAAACATTGAGACCAGCTCATGAACCTAGGGGGGTTGCAAAAAACTAGGAGAATGCAATAGATTTGAACTGAATGCCTGCTTTGAATTGGGTTATATATACAGTATATGTTTCCTTTCCATTGGTGGAAGACGTTGTGTCACGCCATGTTTCTTTTCAAGCATGCTTGCAATGCCTCAGGGGCCTGGAGGGCCCCAGGTTGCCTACCCCTGATGTAGACAGTATGACTAGTTTTGGTTGCCATCAATTCTTTCCCATAGTATACAATATTTATTTCCACTAATGCATGGACTTATACGTATATGTATATCCAATGCTTGGAATATAAAGGCACCCATCATGAGTGCATGCTGGGGTGAAGTGCAGTTGCAAGGGGAGCCTGTTCTGCCTCTGCATTGCCTGATGTCTCCTGCACTATGCATGACTGAACTGTCCAACGGACAGCTCAGTACTACAGAGTATACTGCGAGAGCCATGCAGAAATGCGTTATTTGTGTAACAGCTGTTTGATCTCTATCTGTAACACTGACTGCACGTCTAATAAACAGAGAACAGTGGGCTAGCTGTCAAAGTGACAGTAGAGCTCTGCTGATTCTACTGGGAGAGCCACTCCCCCCAGTGTAATCTGTGGTGCTGTCAGTGTAAAAATGTTACTATATGTAAAAAGTGTATAAAAGTTGTATAAAAGTTGTTTTTTATAAAAAAAACTTTGAGCTCCTTATTAATCCATAGTTAACTTTTTTTTCGTGTACAATATATTTTATTAACCACTTAAGCCCCGGACCATTTGGTAGCTAAAGGACCAGAGGTGAATTCCGAATTTTGCACTGCGCTGCTTTAACTGTAAATTGTGTGGACATGCAATGTTGTACCCAAACGAAATTTGCGTCCTTTTCTTCCCACAAATAGAGCTTTCTTTTAATGGTATTTGATTGCCTCTGTGATTTTTATTTTTTGCGATATAAACGGAAAAAGACCGAAAATTTTGAAAAAAAAAGATATTTTCTACTTTTTGTTATAAGAAAAATCGAATAAACTCAATTT
Source organism: Rana muscosa (assembly GCA_029206835.1). Taxonomy (NCBI): domain Eukaryota; kingdom Metazoa; phylum Chordata; class Amphibia; order Anura; family Ranidae; genus Rana; species Rana muscosa. The sequence continues at coordinate 432,399,581 of CM055117.1, forward strand.
TAGTCATACATTTAGGCCAAAATGTATTCAGCCACATGTCTTTAGTAAAAAAATGTCAATAAGCGTATATTTATTGGTTTGCGCAAAAGTTATAGCATTTACAAACTAGGGTACATTTTCTGGAATTTACACAGCTTTTAATTTATGACTGCCTATCTCATTTCTTGAGGTGCTAAAATGACAGGGCAGTACAAAACCCCCCCAAATGACCCCATTTTAGAAAGTAGACACCCCAAGGAAATTGCTGAGAGGCATGTTGAGCCCATTGAATATTTTTTTTTTGTCCCAAGTGATTGAATAATGACAAAAAAAAAAAAAAAAAATTACAAAAAAGTTGTCACTAAATTATATATTGCTCACACATGCCATGGTTATATGTAGAATTGCACCCCAAAATACATTCTGCTGCTTCTCCTGAGTACGGGGATACCACATGTGTGGGACTTTTTAGGAGCCTAGCCACGTACGGGACCCCGGAAATCAAGCACCGCCTTCAGGATTTCTAAGGGCGCAAATTTTTGATTTCACTCCTCACTACCTATCACAGTTTTGAAGGCCATAAAATGCCAAAATAGCACAAAACCCCCCCCAAATGACCCCATTTTAGAAAGTAGACACCCCAAGGAAATTGCTGAGAGGCCTGTTGAGCCCATTGAATATTTTTTTTTTTTGTCCCAAGTGATTGAATAATGACAAAAAAAAATAAAAATAAAACAATTACAAAAAGTTGTCACTAAATGAAATATTGCTCACACATGCCATGGTTATATGTGGAATTGCACCCCAAAATACATTCTGCTGCTTCTCCTGAGTACGGGGATACCACATGTGTGGGACTTTTTAGGAGCCTAGCCACGTACGGGACCCCAGAAACCAATCACCGCCTCCAGGATTTCTAAGGGCGCAAATTTTTGATTTCACTCCTCACTACCTATCACAGTTTTGAAGGCCATACAATGCCAAAATAGCACAAAACCCCCCCAAATGACCCCATTTTGGAAAGTAGACACCCCAAGCTGTTTGCTGAGAGGCATGGTGAGTATTTTACAGCTCTCATTTGTTTTTGAAAATGAAGAAAGAACATTTTTTTTTTCAATTTTCAAAACTTTGTGACAAAAAGCGAGATCTGCAAAATACTCACAATACCTCTCAGCAAATAGCTTGGGGTGTCTACTTTCCAAAATGGGGTCATTTGGGGGGGTTTGTGCCATCTGGGCATTCCATGGCCTCCGAAACTGTGATAGGCAGTGAGAAATGAAATCAAAAATTGACACCCTTAGAAAGCCTGAAGGCGGTGATTGGTTTTTGGGGTCCCGTACGCGGCTAGGCTCCCAAAAAGTCTCACACATGTGGTATCCCCGTACTCAGGAGAAGCAACAGAATGTATTTTGGGGTGTAATTCCACATATGCCCATGGCATGTTTGAGCAATATATAATTTAGTGACAACTTTGTGCAAAAAAATTGTATTTTTTCCGCAACTTGTGTCAACATATAAAATATTCCATGGACTCGACATGCCTCTCAGTATATAGCTTGGGGTGTCTACTTTCCAAAATGGGGTCATTTGGGGGGGTTTTGAACTGTTCTGGCATTTTATACACAACATTAGGAAGCTTACATCCACTCTTCTAACCACTTGAAGACAAAGCCCTTTTTGACACTTTTTGTTTACATGAAAACATATTTTTTTTGCAAGAAAATTATGTTGAACCCCCAAACATTATATATATTTTTAAAGCAAAGGCCCTACAGAAAAAAATGGTGGGTGTTGCATTTTTTTTTCTACACAGTATTTGCGCAGCGATTTTTCAAACGCATTTTTTTGGGAAAAAATACACTTTTTTTAATTTTAATGCACTAAAACACACTATATTGCCCAAATGTTTGATGAAATAAAAAAGATGATCTTAGGCCGAGTACATAGATACCAAACACGACATGCTTTAAAATTTCGCACAAACGCGCATTGGCGACAAACTGAATACATTTTTAAAAGCCTTTAAAAGCATTTACAGGTTACCCCGTTAGATTTACAGAGGAGGTCTACTGCTAAAATTACTGCCCTCGATCTGACCTTCGCGGTGATACCTCACATGCATGGTGCAATTGCTGTTTACATATGACGCCAGACCGACGCTTGCGTTCGCCATTGGGCAAGAGCAGGGCAGGACAGGGGTGCTTTTTTATTTTTTTATTATTAATTTTGCTTTTTTATTTTATTTTTAAACTGTTGCTTCCATATTTATTTATTTTTATCACTTTTATTGTTATCTCAGGGAATGTAAATATCCCCTATGATAGCAATAGGTAATGACAGGTACTCTTTTTTGAAAAAAACTGGGGTCTATTGGACCCTAGATCTTTCCTCTGCCCTCAAAGCATCTGACCACACCAAGATCGGTGTGATAAAATGCTTTCCCAATTTCCCAATGGCGCTTTTTATATCCGGGGGGGGACATTCCCTCCCACTGCTTGTAAAAGCAGTCCAGAGGCTAATTAGCCACTAGGATTGCTTTTACATGAAAGCCGGCCGCTGGCTGAAAAGAATGATACCAAGATGATACCTAAACCTGCAGGCATCATTCTGGTATAAACATTCAAAGTCCAGCAACATACCAGTACGTTGCTGGTCCTTGTTGGACATGTATTGTAATCTTTTTTGTCATGCAGCCTGTTGGCTGAACGAAAAAAAAAGATTGATCGGTGGGTATGCCCACCATTAGAATACCGCCCTTCATCCACCCACTTCTAATGATGGGCATACATGCACCATTTATATATGCCGAAGCATGGGGGCATCTTCTCGCAAAAGTTATGCCGCGTACACATGGTCAGACTTTTCCACGGGCAAGCCTCCGTCGGAATTTCGACCGTATATACGCGGCATTAAGAGCAAAATCGCTCCTCCGCTCCCCTGCTGCCCCAATGCTTCGGCATATATGCTTTTTTTTTAAACTGTGGTGGTGAAATCACCTCCTACAGCACTGGAGTCGCAGGGATCAGGCCTGTCTCTGCGAACGCTGCAGTTATGTGTGTTGTGTTTTGCAAGTGACAGTGATCGATCGATACTGCACTTCGGTGGCCTGGGCTGGACGGAGGGGCAAAACGCAGGTGCTAGCAGGTATCTGGGCTGATCCCACTAACAGTGCGTTTTTGGGAACCCTAAACTGCTGGGGACGCTAGTATAGATCTGATCAGATCAGATATTGAGCTGATCAGATACTATACCACTAAGGGGGGTGTATGCTTCACGTGTGGGTGTTAGCGCTACTGGCACTAACCTGACGCTGCCTGGGGTGTAACGCAGACCCTCTCTGACGCTAAAACCTAATTAATTGATATCACCCGCCGAGCGATCAGGGGGTTAAACCTTTATTGGGTCATATACGGCGGGTGCCCTGACACTATAAAAAGCAAACTAACTAACCAGCGTCACCCGTAACACTTATATGATGATCACTGGTGAAAGGGTTAACTAGGGGCAATTAGGGGGTTAAAACCTTTATTAGGTAATATATGGGGGTACCTGACGCTATATAAAAACCTGACGGCGAACCTAAAAAAAAATTACTGGCTACCTATCGGCATCACCGACACTAAGACAACGATCATAAAAATGATTGCTTAGCGACAGTGGTGATAGGGGGTGAAAGGGTTACCTGGGGGGCGATCAGGGGGTTAAACCTTTATTAGATAATATATGGGGGTACCTGACGCTATAAAAACCTGCGGCGAACCTAAAAAAAATTACTGGCTACCGATCAGCATCACCGACGCTAAGACATCGATCAGAAAAATGATCGCATAGTGACGGCGGTGCTAGGGGGTGAAAGGGTTACCTGGGGGGTGATCAAGGGGGTTACACCTTTATTAGGTAATATATGGGGGTACCCGACGCTATAAAAACCTGTGGCGAACCTAAAAAAAAATACTGGCTACCGATCAGCATCGCCGACGCTAAGACATCGATCAGAAAAATTATCGCTTAGTGACAGTGGTGATAGGGGGTGAAAGGGTTACCTGGGGGGCGATCAAGGGGGTTAAACCTTTATTAGGTAATATATGGGGGTACCCGACGCTATAAAAACCTGCGGCGAACCTAAAAAAAATTACTGGCTACCGATCAGCATCACCGACGCTAAGACATCGATCAGAAAAATGATCGCATAGCGACGGCGGTGCTAGGGGGTGAAAGGGTTACCTGGGGGTTGATCAAGGGGGTTAAACCTTTATTAGGTAATATATGGGGGTACCCGACGCTATAAAAACCTGCGGCGAACCTAAAAAAAATTACTGGCTACCGATCAGCATCGCCGACGCTAAGACAGCGATCAGAAAAATTATCGCTTAGTGACAGTGGTGCTAGGGGGTGAAAGGGTTACCTGGGGGGCGATCAAGGGGGTTAAACCTTCATTAGGTAATATATGGGGGTACCCGACGCTATAAAAACCTGCGGCGAACCTAAAAAAAATTACTGGCTACCGATCAGCATCACCGACGCTAAGACATCGATCAGAAAAATTATTGCTTAGCGACGGCGGTGCTAGGGGGTGAAAGGGTTATCTGGGGGGTGATCAGGGGGTTAAACCTTTATTAGGGGGGGTTAGGGGGCTACACTGGACCTAAAACTAAATGTAGTGACACTTTTACAGTCACAAATGTCACTGATTGCAGTGATCACTAAATAAATGGTCACTGCAATCAGTGACACTGTGACTGGGGGCTGGGGGGTGATCTGGGGGTGTCTGGGGGGGGCCTGGGGGGCGATTTATGTGCCTATGTGTCCTGGTGTCAGTGTGCTGTTTTGTGTACTAACCTGCATCTTCTCCTGTACGGCGCTCGGTATATGTGAGCGCCGCAGGAGAGATGACATCACTTCCTCCTTCCTGGCAGGCAGGGGAAGCTCTCTCATTCACCGGGAGCGATCGAGAGGGGGTGGCCGGAATCGAACGGCCGTCCCCTCATGCCGGATCGCTCCCGAAGGTAAAACGACCACCCACTGTAAAGAAGGGGGGTCCAATCGGACCCCCCAACTATACAAAGGCAATCACATACATATACGTGATTCTGCCTGTCGGTGCCATTCTGCCGACGTATATTTACAGTGGGCGGTCGTTAAGTGGTTAAAGGTTACAAAAATTTACAATACAGAATAGAAAGTATAAACAGGCACATGTACATATTGCGTTTTAATTTTTATTTACATTTTTAACTCCTCTATACCCTTCTTCATTTATAAATAAATTCATTTATTTTTGCAGGTGTAGCGGGTATGTACTTTCCCGGGTGTAAATTTGAACTTGACAGAGACATTAGTGATGTGTAATTCCCTGGTCCTCTGGGCTGGGGTTGAATCATTGCTGTGTGTCGTGCCTCCTTTTTGTCCTCCCTCGGCAGTGGTATGGTGGGGCGGGGAACCCGCCGTGCTTGCTGGGAGAGGGTATAAAGGGGCCGGCCTTACTCGAAGACCTGGTGCAGCATACTGCCAGTGACGGGTGAGTCTCTCATTAGAGACCACCTGGAAGGAAATTCCCCCTCGCTCGGAGACCGCAGCCCACTTTCAGGGAGGAAAGTGGAGAACACATTGTGTCTGGGCCTACTCGCATCCACACCTCCTTTTCTGTTCTGTTTCTACCAAGGGAGTTCAACTGATTGTGCTCATTCGAGAAGAATAAAGGAGTGTTGAACTTTAATGGTGTGGGGCTTATTTCCTGACAAACATTGTTCAAGGTAACTCTCGGTGGAGGCTCCAGGTGCACAGCATTGACCCAAAGGTAAAAGAACTTTGCTTATATCACACTGACACCTGTGGTGAAGGCCAGGCGTGGTGTCCCCGCTCCCTTCCCCTCTGAAAGATACCCCTAGACAAGAGACAGACGAGCTGAAGAGAAAGAGGGGAGTGAGGAGGGCGCTACATGTGAGGGCTCGGGTCCGGTATAGTGTTTGTGCACCGCAGAAATTGAACGTGTCTGCTGGAAGAGTTACGAGTAGGCAGGCCTTCATTGGCCAAAGTGCATCCCTGCTCGAAGTCGTGGACATGACCCAATGAAGGGAAAGGCCCGCGCAGAAGAGTGGAAAAAGGGGGAAGTTCAGCCGTGTGAAGTACTACACGTGGGGGCTTCTATTGCACTGCGCCACCAGGCACACCCCCATCGCTTAGTTCGTGGGCGTGACTCAGAAACAGAAAAGAAGAAAAGCCCGTGAACTGGAGCAAAGGGGAGGAGTCCAATACGTGTGAAGGACTACACGTGGGACGTTGGCGCAAAAACTTTGCAGTGTGCGATGGATCAGCAACAGGTCGCCATGTTCGGACATACATCGTGGATTCCAGTTCACCCTTCCACCACGACATTGACTGCTGCTGCTCCAGTAACAGATACGGGGATCCGGCTAAAGCCAAGGGGTCGATTCGCCCTGTATTCGTGCATGGACGTTGAGGCCCTGGGTTTGATTTGTCCCAGCTGTTCGGGACTGGTGTGCCAGCTGAAGCCATTCAGGCGATGTGAGGCCTGTGGGGAGTTCCTGTTCGAAGTGGATCCGGTGGTTGAGAAGCCGAGAACCATCTACCCTGGCCGTGCTGCGGGCAACACCACTCAGAGAGGAGAAATCACTGCTGTGACAGCCATCCCTGCGCACACTGCAGCGACCACGGAGGAGGTCATAAAAACTCAACGGGAGAAATCTGAGGATGCTGACTCGGTCACCACGATCTCGCAGCGTCCACCACCGAAGAGAAAGACCGGTATGGTAGCCCCGACCAGCGGTTGTGGTGGACTGTCTCGCCCGCTTACGCCCAGCCCAGGTGGATCCGTCGACAAGAATTCCGGACGTCCAGGTTCAAGTAAAGGCCGAGGTAAGCCTGGCAGAGAGATTTGGTGTGTGGGAAGAGGTGAAAGCTCGGTCTCCACTACAGGGTACCAGCCGGCGGAGGAATGTGACACCTCTGACCTAGAGTCGCTCTCGGACATGGGAGACGACGTTGCAATAGATGAACTGTTTGCAGAAAAGGGCTTGGACAAAGTACCTCTCGCTTCATCCCGGAGGACCAGGGATCCACCCATCTCTACAGGGGAAAGTACACCCCGGGTGGAGGCACCAGCGCCTGAAGAGAGGTCCCATCCCCAGCCTGCCTCTACATCTCCGGTGCCATTTGTACCAAAGACAGGAGAAAGGAGACTGTTACTGCGGGCACCCATGCCCAGATCAGATGTGATAAAGGTCCCTCGCCACCCGGACTCGATAGTTTTGCCTGGCGACGGGGACAAAGCTACCATGCCTCCTTTGGCGAGACTACAGTGCCTATTTGGCCAGAAGGTTGCTGCAGAGTACGGATGGGAGTATCCATACTTGTCGAAGGAACTGCTCTATGAGGTGGAAGTGTGCCGGGAGCGCTGGTACAATGACTTTGTGTGGACCCACCTTAAGGTTCCCCATGCCCGCAGGTACGTGGCATGCTCTCCAAAGGCCTCTCAACATTTTAAAGACTGCAAGGCAGAGTGGATGTTGGGACGGCACATCCATGCAGACAAGGTGTTGATCCGGCGCAAGGAGGGAGAAGATGTGGAGTATCATCTGGAGACCATGGATCAACACTTGAAGCCACTTGTTCTGCCGCATCCCCGCTTTTACCTGTAGGAGAGCATCCCATCAAGACCACTAAGTATGGGGTGGTTTTTGGTCAGGATGGGTGGGAAAAGTAAAATGTGAATATGTGATTTGAAGTATGGTTTAATGCTGTTGTTTTTATTCTTTCTGTATTCCCTTTTTTATTACAGGGCTCAGACACAATGTTTTAGTTGGGTAGTTTTCTAAAAGTTTTATTTTTGTACGATTGTTAGTTGGTCTCTGGATTGGATTATGTCAGCCGTTGAGGGCATGATTTACTCCAGACACTGGGGACCAGTGTCAAACCACCAGGGGGAGAGTGTAGCGGGTATGTACTTTCCCGGGTGTAAATTTGAACTTGGCAGAGACATTAGTGATGTGTAATTCCCTGCAGCCCACAGGTGGCGCTGTCGCTCTGGGCTGGGGTTGAATCATTGCTGTGTGTCGCGCCTCCTTTTTGTCCTCCCTCGGCAGCGGTATGGTGGGGTGGGGAACCCACCGTGCTTGTTGGGAGAGGGTATAAAGGGGCCGGCCATCTTTGTCATGGGGTCGAGTCCCAGGCACCTTCAGCCTGTGGACGGTGGTTCGTGTCGGTTCTCTAGGCAGGCCTAGGCCTAGAGGACAGCCGGAGATCGTGTTCCATTCCAGGCACCTTTAGCCTAGGTGAGGTACTTGGATGGAGGTCTGGAGCTCAGTGCCCAACACTGAGTTCCGCGAGGGAAGGAGATCCTAGGGAACACCGGGAATGGGTACCCGAATCCGGAAGGCGTAATGGACCGGGGGGAGCTCCTCACACAAAGACCTGGTGCAGCATACTGCCAGTGGCGGGTGAGTCTCTCATCGGAGACCGCCTGGAAGGAAATTCCCCCTCGCTCGGAGACTGCAGCCCACTTTCAGGGAGGAAAGTGGAGAACACATTGTGTCTGGGCCTACTCGCATCCACACCTACTTTTCTGTTCTGTTTCTACCAAGGGAGTTCAACTGATTGTGTTCATTCGAGAAGAATAAAGGAGTGTTGAACTTTAATGGTGTGGAGCTCATTTCCTGACAGACATTGTTCAAGGTAACTCTCGGTGGAGGCTCCAGGTGCACAGCACTGACCCGAAGGTAAAATAACTTTGCTTATATCCCACTGACACCTGTGGTGAAGGCCAGGCGTGGTGTCCCCGCTCCCTTCCCCTCTGAAAGATACCCCTAGACAAGAGACAGATGAGCTGAAGAGAAAGAGGGGAGTGAGGAGGGTGCTACACAGGTTGTTTTTTTTAGTATGTAATCTTTTTTTTAAGTAAAAAAGTAACATCTTCACCTTGGAACCCTTAGTTCCAGCACTTTGATATTGCAATCCTACACAACATTTTATGATTTCCTAAATTTTTGCTAATTATTGCTCTAATACTTCACATGTGATTGAAGCTAAGAATAAGTTATCCACAATGAGAGATTTGTATACATGTAGGAGTGGGAAATCTTGCTTTATGATTGTTTGCATTAATACCATTTTACCAACATTGCATTATGATTGTTAGAAATAATACAATTTTTCTGACAGTTGGTATTCATATGAATGCTTTCAATAGAATAAATTTGGCATATGATTGGTATTCAGCACCACACTGATTTCTATTAAGAAAACCTAAGGCACAGAAAGCACAAACTGCTGCTAGTAATCACCTAGATTATTTATCCCTATGCAGTATTAATATACAGTACAAAGGTGAAGCAAGCGATTCTAAGATATTTATAGTGAATTTACTAAACATGATTTCTGGCTCAGAATAGGTTTTTATTCTTGTCTATGTCTCCAAAGGGAAGATTTTCCTATCCTTCCAGTTGTAGTAACAGGGGTCGGAGGGGCAGGAAGTGATGAAAATTTGCTCCAATGGGAACAGAGGTATCCACAAAAACATTTTTAATAGAGAAGAGAAGGTTAGAACCTCTGCTGTCTTTGACTGTGGTTGGGCTAGAGAGCACATAAAATCTATTTATTGCACTTTTGTTATTAGGTTGTGATTCATATAACTGCTATTGCCTGTGTGTAAATGTTTTCACATATTTGTTACAATTCTAATGTTCAAGGCCTAACAATAGATGTACTGTATATAGTTCATGGTCTTTCATCAATGATTTAGTGATAATGGGATGAAAATATTGTTGTTATAAAGGATAACAGCCATCTTGTGTATAAGAACTGTCCCCGTAAAATTTATGTAAACTCTAATAAACTTCTCCAATTAGCTCCCATTGGGTCTGTAAACATACAGTAAATATGCCTTTAAAAGATTTTTATATCTGTTTGATAATTGCGATCAGCGGAGCAGAATGGCCACAGATGCAGCCAGGCTTTTTCTCTCTCTCTCTTTCCCGATGAGAGTTTTTTTGGCCTTTTCATCTGGCTGTCCAAACCTGCCTTTTCAACCTCACGGTTACCTGCAAGACCCTTCGAAGCTGCTCCTGGAGTCGCCTAGGTTTCCATGATCGTTTTGAGAGTCTGTGGATTCTGGTTTTCCTTGCCCGATTGACTCGTTGTCACTGACACTCGAGTCCACCTCTTCTGGTAAGAGTGCATACTCCATAGTTCTGGTAGAAGACACACCATCCCTGCTGTTTCAAGTGTTCACCTAATTATTGTGCTTCACCTCTGAACAACAACCACTTTATGTTGGACTTTATGTGTTTATTACTTAAATTTTTTAACTTATGGGACATTTTTCATTTATGTTTCTATTTATAGTGTGTTTTTTACATTTGAGATTCACTTTTTTGTGTTTAGCAACATTTGGTATATAGAATGCTGTTTATCAAGTTGCCTTCTTGAGCGCTACATTTCCTACTCACCTAATTGCAAAGATATACCTGTTGATCTTGCCAGAAATCTTGTGAGCTAATAACTGCCTTCACTGCTTCTGTTGAATGTTTTAATTTAAAAATTTTCTCAGTTTCAATTATGGACTATAGAACACCCCCTACCATTCTATGCAGGGTGGAGTGTTCTGTAGTCCTAAAACACTTCCTGTCCTGTGGTGACAATGCTGTAGATACAGTATTGTGAGTGAATGTTGTCACCCTAGGACCAGACGGGGTTGATTTACTAAAAGTGGAGAGTGCAAAATCTGGTTCAGCTGTGCATGGTAGCCAATCAGCTTCTTCAACACTTTGACAAAAAAAAAAAAAAAAAAAAACCTGGAAGCTGGATTGGTTTCTGTGCAGAGCTGCACCAGATTTTGCACTCCCCAATTTTAGTAAATCAACCAAAAATCTTCAGGATCACCAGGTAAAAAAAAAAGAAGGGAAATAATGTAACCACCACATCTAAGGGTTGGTGTATTGCACTATATTTCATTTTTGTTATTGGCCTAGGTATGCATTAGTAGGTAATGTTAGTAAACACTGGCTGTTTTAACGATTCAAAAGCATAAATCTAGTCAATGGTTATCTAGCTCTAGCATATCACTGTACAACACAATACATTATTTTAATAAGGTCCATTAAATGCTATTTTAATACTTATTGTGTTCAGTGCCCCACTTGTTTTATTACAGTGTGGTTTACAAAAGTTATAAACAACTTTGACCCCCTTAAAGAGGTGTTCCGCCCCGAAAAAACAATTTAAAACCAGCAGCTACACATACTGCAGCTGCTGGCTTTTAATAAATGGACACTTACCTGTCCTGGAGTCCAGCAAAGTGGGCACCCGCAGCTGATGTCTCCATCAGCTGTCGGGTGCTGCCTCCGCCATTGTGGGAAAGGGTACCCGGCAGTGTAGCCTTTCGGCTTCACGCCGGGAACTCTAATGCGCATGTGCGAGGCCCCACTCCTCTCTCCTACTCGCCCGGCGGCCGGGGGATGGAGGAGGGAGGAGGAGGGAGCCCTGCAGCCTGGACTGTCTTTGACAGTTATGCTGTCCCACTTCCCCCCCTAAAGGGGCCAATTGTGACACCGGAGGGGGGGAGGAATCCGATGAGCGGAAGTTCCGTGTTTGGGTGGAACTCCACTTTAAAATGAAGTTATGTTACTGCAATACTTTGTCATTTCACTACCAGTGCCAACAATAGTACTACCCATTCAGAATTTTTTGTCCATATAAATTTACATTAATGGTAGAATGGCTGCTGAACAACTATTTGATGAAGTAATAACTATGGATTGCTATTATCCACTCCTTGCTGTATTTCTGCATTATGCATAAACATTAAGAATAGCTGTCTTTTGAAGTTGAGTGTATTCTTCTAGAACTGGAAATCATGCTGTTTCTTCTGAAGTCTAGGAAAGCAATTTCAAGAGGGCAGCTTCTTATGTTTAAAAGTGTTCAAGAGACACATATTCTTTATAGCATTCGCCCACCAAATACATATGTATCCTTGCCTCTGGCGGAGAAAATATGTAAATGAGTGGGGAAATATTATGGATAACAATAGCCAGCAAAAAAACCTTGAGCACTGTTTTTGAGTAATTGTTCTTTTGTTCTTAAAGTACAAAACATTCAAACTTTTACAGATGTCCCTGCTTCTTTCAAGCATTTTTCATGCATGTTCAGGGACAAACATATCAAGACTCTGACACTGATATGTAGCATTCAAACCAAATTGTTATCATGAAGGTCTCTCTGCTTTCAACCTATGATTTGTTGCCCTTACCAGTTGGATATAGGTAAACTGTTCAATATGCAAACAATGTCCCTTATGGTGGACCATACAAACATTATTTTACAAATAAAAATGATATAGTAAAAAAATTGTGCAATACTTTTTGATATACAAATCAGTATATATTTTACCAGGTCTTGCATTCTTCATGCATTTTCAGGTGCAAACTAATTTAAACTCTGATACTAATACCTAGAATTCAAACCAAAGTATCAACATGAAGTATTCTACTTTCAACCTATTATGTGATGTCTGGACCAGTTGGATATTAGTAAATGCTCCAAAACGCGTACAATACTCCCTTAAGGTTGTCCTTTATGAGAACAACAGAGGGCGGTGCTTCAAACCAGGATAAACATGGCCTGCTGTTTCACTGGCCAATTTCTAAAATGATACAGAAAATAGGGAGCATCTTGAATTAAGCAAAAAGGGCGCCCAGTTGTGCAAGACGCAATGGTAGCATAGATGGTACAGTCAGTTATTGTGGTAGACTATGTCCACATAGTGAGAATATCCACAAAAAGATTTTGCTTTGGTTTGACTGAAGTGTTCGCTTAACCACTTCAATAGCGGACACTTTTGCCCCCTTCCTGCCCTGGAAAATTTTCAGTTTTCAGCGCTATCGCACTTCGAATAACAATTGCGCGGGAATGCAACACTGTACACAAACTAAATTTTAACATGTTGCTCACGCAACTAGAGATTTCTTTTGGTGGTATTTATTGTGTTTTTTATTTTATTTTTAACCACTTCATTCCCCGCCCATAGACATATGACGTCCACAGGAGGGATCTCCCATCCTGGGCGGGCGTCATATGACGTCCTGGGCTTCCAGATCGTCTAGGGGGCGCGCGCCCGCCGTGTCACTCAGGAACCGATGCATGTGCCCAGCGGCTGTGATCTCTGCCGGGCACCCACGATTGCCCGGTAACAGAGCAGGACCGTGGATCTGTGTGTCTAAACACACAGATCCACGTCCTGTCAGGTGAGAGGAGACCGATGGTGTGTTCCCAGTACAGAGGAACACCGATCGGTCTCCTCCCCTTGTGAGTCCCCTCCCTCTACAGTTAGAATCACTCCCTAGGTAACACAGTTAACCCCTTCATCGCCCCCTAGTGCTAACCCCTTCCCTGCCAGTGACATTTATAAAGCAATCAGTGCATTTTTATAGCACTAATTGCTGTATAAATGTGAATGGTCCCAAAATAGTGTCAATAGTGTCCGATATGTCCGCTGCAATGTCACAGTCATGATAAAAATTGCAGATCGACGCCATTACCAGTAAAAAAATAATAATAATAAAAATGGCATAAATCTATCCCCTATTTTGTAGACACTATAACTTTTGCGAAAACCAATAAATATATGCTTATTGTGATTTTTTTGACCAAAAATATGTAGAAGAATACGTATCGGCCTAAACTGCGGAAATGTTTTTTTTTTTTTTTAAATTGGGATATTTATTATAGCAAAAAGAAAAAAATATTGTGTTTTTTCAAACTTGTCACTCTTCTTTTGTTTATAGCGCAAAAAATAAAAACCACCAAGGTGATCAAATACCACCAAAAGAAAGCTTTATTTGTGGGGAAAAAAGCTCTATTTTAGGTACAGTAAGCCTCACTCTGTTCTCTCCTCCTATCAGCATGTCTCTTGTTAATACAGTGAACACTGCAGCACAAGTAATTAACTGTTTGCACTGCTTCTCTCTCAATCTGAACTGGTTAAGACATGGAATGGAATAAACAAACTGCATGAGGAAGATGCATATGTGATATAATTATTCTCAGCCAGGCTAAAAATAGTACTATCTCGTTACATATAGCTTCACGTGGGAGGATAACTCAAGTAGCGTCATGATTTTCTTATCTATTTACAGAAACTAAGCTTCATGCCAAGATGTAGATATAGTTGACATTTGAATGATGGATTAATTCCTCCAAATACGTTGGCTCCAGTGTTTCTATTCTTTCTAATGACTTGAATTGAAAACTCTCTGCAAGCACAGCAATCAACCATCGAGTGTTGTGTTATTGTACTATTTTATCAATTTATTTTAGGCATTGAAAAAAAAAAAAGAAATAAAAGAAAGAAAAAGGACATTTAAATGTAAATACACCCATCAGACCACTGCTGGATTCACAACATGAAGTGGTATGTGCTTGATATATAGAACACATAGATATGCTAATCTAGTAGAGCGATATGAATTCTGCACACATATATCAGGAGAAATGCTGAAGAAATACTTTTAACTGAGCAACGTGATATTCACTCTGAGAATTTTTATACCTGTTAACAGAATAACGCAATGTTGCCATGGCAATGCAATGGTACCATAGTCAGTGAATCTTCATTTCTAGATTGGTGCCGTGATGCAAAAGAGAAGAACTGATTTGTTAGTGTCCGAAAGGTACCTACTCCCTCTTTTTGTCCTCCTTTTCTCATACTCCCTGCTTTATGTAATCTATCTCATCTCCCAGGAAGATTATTAAGCTCTGAGAAGGCTGAATAACAGTGTACTGTACATCAAACTTTCTCTATATTCCAAAATGTCTAGAACCACCCAACATTTATTTATTTAAAAAAAAAATTGGGTATACAGGTAAAATGCGCTCCTAATCTATATAACCACCACTGCGCCAAGCCAAACAATGTGAAAACGATATCTTTTTTTTTTTTTTACTGAGGATTTAACATTGTGTGTATGTAATAGAGTGTAAGCTCCCAAAAGCTGAGCCCACTGAACCCTATTGTATTGATTTCGTTTTGTCTCCCTTTATTTTGTAAAGCACTGTGCAAACTGTTGGTTTGTGTCAGGAAGTTTTTGGTAAACACCACATTTGGATAAACAGTAATAAAAATGTGCAATACTAGAACAGCTCTGTTTAACCACTTGCCGACCGCCGGTTTACGTCGGCAGAATGGCACGGGCAGGCAAATGGGCGTACCTGTACGTCCCTTTGAATTTGCCACCTAGCAGGAGCGTGCCCGCGGGTCCCGCACCCTGGATGTTCGCCGGCGGCCCGCGATCATGACACAGAGAGGCAGAACGGGGAGATGCCTATGTAATCAAGGCATTTCCCTGTTCTGCCTAGCAACATGACATGGATCCACTGCTCATCGGGAGCAGTGATCTCTGTCATGTTGTAGTGAGCCTATCCCTCCTACAGTTAGAACACCTCCCTAGGACACACTTAACACCTTGATCGCCCCCTAGTGTTCAACCCCTTCCCTGCCACCTACACCTACACATTTGGTGGGATTGTCCCATAGCTAAATAATTTTGGACTAACATTTTTAATACTACAGGGTGATTGAAAAGTAACTCCTTATTTTAAAAATCTTATTTATTTTTTAATCATTATTTTTACAAAAAAACAATATAATAAGAACACACATAACATGGAGTTTTATTTAAAATTCAATATGTGCACCAGCATTTGCCTGCAGCGTCTGAAGCCGCTTCGCAGGAACGTTTGTGGGATGGCAGAAATAACTTCTCGTAGTCGCCCTTCAAGTTCTTCTAAAGTCTTTGGTTTAAAAGAGTAAACTTGTCGCTTCAACCAACCCCAAAGAAAAAAGTCGCAGGGTGTTAAATCAGGGCTTCTGGCCGGCCACTCATGCGGACCACGTCGACCCAACCATCTCCCAGGAAAATGCTCATTCAGTCATTCACGAACAATAATAGCAAAATGTGGAGGAGCACCATCTTGCATAAAAATCAATCAATATTCAATATTCTCCCAGGTATTGACTGGCCAGCATAGTGAGATACCTTTCGGCATTCATGGTATTGCGAAAGATAAAAGGCCCCACAATCCTATCATGTCATAGATTAAAGTGGAGGTCCACACAAAAATGGAACCTCCGCTTTTCGGAACCCCCCCCCCTCCGGTGTCACATTTGGCACCTTTCAGGGGGGAGGGGGTGCAGATACCTGTATAATACAGGTATTTGCACCCACTTTCAGGCGTAGACCCCCGCAGAATCCCGCAGAGTCTAGGCCACTTCCCATCTCCCCCTGCTGTCTTCTGGGAGACACACGGGTCCCAGAAGACAGCAGGGGCCATTCGGATTGCGCAGCGCGACTCGCGCATGCACAGTAGGGAACCAGGAAATGAAGCCGCAAGGCTTCAATTCCTGATTCCCTTACCGAAGATGGCGGCGGCAGCATCTGAGGACCAAGGGACGGGACGGCCTCGGGTGCCGACATCGCGGGCGCCCTGGACAGGTAAGTGTCCTTATTTTAAAAGTCATCAGCTGCAGTATTTGTAGCTGCTGACTTAAAAAAAAAAATTTGGCGGACCTCCACTTTAAGGAACATACATTAAAGAATTGAGAAAAAAGTAACTTTATATAAAAAATGTATAAATAGTTTAAAATAGGGAGTTACTTTTCAATCACCCTCTATATCCACTCTTTCCGAAGATACACTTTCCTCTGACCCCACTGGCCCTTCTAAACAAGAAACTCTCATGCCTGACTTTTTGGCAATTCAAATTACTCCTGCAGGTTACCACAGCGGCCAAACAAGTAATGGCAAAAGCTTGGAAAAAAACACGCAATTTATGCATGCTAGCGCTTAAAACTAAAATTACCCAAGCAACGATACACGCTAAAATTTAAGCCATTATACTAGATAAAGTCCGCAAGTTTGAAGCACTAAGAAGCCCATGGGTGAAACATTATCTCCTCACTAACTTTGATAATTCTTTGCTCCTACCTTAATTAATAACTCAATTACCTGTTCAACATACTCTTTGGGCTGAGTTCTGGGATTCCCCCTTACACCCCCCCAACTTGCCCTATCCCCACCCCCTCCCTTTATGCCCCTTTACCGTCTCTACTTTTTCCTATTCTCTCTGTTTGTCTCTCCTCCTCTAATACTGCTACTCCACTTTTTTTGGTACTCCCCACTATCTATATACAGATAACTCGAATTACCACCATATACCACAACTTCAATGATTCTTTGGCCTCAATTTCTCAAGTTTTGTACACAGTGACCCTCCTCTTGATCACAGTTACTCACTTGGCCTTGTCCCCTTCAGAAGCTAATTACTGCCTTCCCTAACCTCTTAAGTGGCATATGAATTACCATAACCACCTTCCACTACCTTAGCCTCCTCCCATTCCTACTAGTTCAATATATCTGCCATGCATCTTAGGGACAACATGTTATTTTTATATTTATTTTTTTTGTATATTATATTTACCACTGACTATAATAGAAAAGCTTCTCAAGGCCTCCCAGCTTTCTAAATTCCTACTTTGTACTGTAATTTCAGCAATATGCATTTGAATATACTAGAATACATGTCTTTGTTTTATAACGTCTGTCTATGTTTGGACATTCTTATCCTACCTATTCCTTTTTATCTAATAAAAACATTGAACAAGAAAATATACGTACCTTACCCTTGGTTTTTGCCAACAGCACCTAGCAATTTGAGATGGTGGAATGGCATTATGTAACAAGCAGACCTTCCAGTGCAAAGTCCACTCTAAAATTTGCTTCTTACTGTAAAAAACTTCCCTTGTCATGAGGGAGTTAAGACAATTTTTTATCAAATGTACATAAAAGCAGTACTCCCCTTAGAACTGTGGTCCAATATATGATTTTTACTAAAGGTTGAACCTTTATGTCTAAATGGCTAGCAGTGCTTTTATGACTGAATATTAACCTCTGTTTGATACCTATTGTTGAACATACCACATATGAATTTATATCTGAGAATTTGCAGAGGTTTCAGATAAAACCTGCATTAGGTAATGTATTCTTTAATGGTGTCCTTTAATGAAGAGGTTATTCTTTTATGTCTTCATTAGAGATGAATTGAGTCTCTAGTAGGCATAACTCATTCCTACACAGATATACAGCCAGCTTAGCACGGGCTGGCCTACCAGCTGAGTTTAGATGGATTTAATTTTAGCATCTGTGGAGCTGCTTGAGCCCCGGCAAAAGATGAAAAGCTGGGCTTATTTTTCTCTTTTTCAACAGACATATTACCTGGAGCAGCATGACATACTGCATCAGGAATCTTGTTTGAGGCTTATTTATTCCGGCTCTCGTGCTGGTGGAGATGTTACACGGCCAAGCTCTGCTTTCGCAGGTTTGGAGATACCGTGAGTGTCTGTGAATGTACTTGCCAGCCAGAATGCCATTCATCTCAGCATACAATCAGAGCTGCGGGTGACCTGGAAGCCTGCTAAGCTGTATATTCAGACTGAATGACTGATATCTCCAGTCCAATTTCTGCAAACAGCAGCAGATAGAATGATGATTTAGTTATAAATGCCTTTAAATGCCATTTCCATATGTCTTCATTAATAATACTTTTCTGATTGACATACCTGTTTTTGAAATAAGTAAGTAAACCTTTACACAAATTCTTTGACCAGATGTTGGTAATGGCACGCTATTTGTACTTGCTTCCATTGTAGTTGTGGCGGGTGTTTCTTTTTTAAATTAAATTAATATTAAGATTATTAAACTGCTTCACATTGTACTAATGTTGTATGATTATCTTTTTGTTAGCATGGTAGTTTTATCCAGGCTGCAATGTCAGAGTTCTTAAAGGAAACCTTTAACTGTAGAGGCCTACCACATTCTGAGAATATTAGTGGCCTGGCGGTCTCTGGCTTCATTACTTTGGATTATGTGCATGAAAAAAGCATGTCCAATAAAAAGTCAGAATGAAGTCAGAACTGATTTACATACTTAGTTCAGAATGGTGCCACAGAAAATATTTAAGCCACTAAATCATCAGAGCAACCAGACCAATTAGGTGAACTTTTTTAGAGTGTCAATACTTGCACAATGGGCCCTTGATGCATGTCCAAGGACCAAAAAGCTCACATACCTTTTCTTCGATCATTGAAAATATGTGTTTTCTATTCCATACACTGCTGTGCACTCAGAGTAAGGTGCTTTTGTTTGTCGCACATACAGTACACTGCACAGAAGAATATAAATGATGATCCCGCAATAAAAAAAATGTAGCAAGTAGTAGTTAGCCACATCCATATTATTTTTTTACCTATCCAAGCCGATTCTTTAGTTCTGAGTGTAATGCTTTGTACACACGATCGGAATTTCCAAAGAAAAAAGTCCTTGTTTCATCGGAAATTCCGATTGTGTGTAGGCCCCATCTGACTTTTTTCCATCGGTGTTTAGAAAAAGAACATGTTTTAAATTTGTCCGATGGAAAAAAAAACGATAGGAAATTCCTATTGTCTGTGTGGAACTCCGACGGAGAAAAAACCCACGCATGCTCAGAATAAAGTCGACGCACGCTCGGAAGCATTGAACTTAATTTTTCTCGGCTCGTCAGAGTGTTTTACGTCACCGCGTTTTGGACGGTCGGAATTTAGTCCGATTTTAGACCATCGGAAACTCTGATCGTGTGTACAGGGCATAAGGAACATACCCCAGAATTTATAGCACTACGGGCACATAGCTTATCAATCAAAATGGATTGTGCAATTTCACCTTTATAACTAAAAAATAAAGATTACATTCTGTACACAACCCTGAAGGCTGTGTAGCAGCATAATGCAGGCAATGGCTTGTGATAATTTCTCAGCATGGTCACGTGGCAGTGCAGACCAATGGGAGTCTCTATTTATTTTTGAGACAGAAAAAAAATACTCTTATTGGTCAGCGCTTTAAGGCAGATATTGGGTGTCCAAGAACAGAATGGGAGATGTGAAAGTATATGAAACCATTATGCCTTGAATTATAGGCAGGAGATAATTGTTCGAGTTACATGGCTGAAGATGTAAATTGTTGTCAACTCACCAGTGTAATGATGTTAAAATGGCATTATATGTGGCCAGATGGTGTTCAAGGCCCCAACCCAAGTTTATGAATGACTTTTACAGTATGACATGGTTTCTTTCACACCTCTTGGGAAACAGTTGTCCTCTCGGTGCAAAATGTGCAACTTACTGAGAACAGTGCAGTAAACATTTTTGAATCAAAGCATGCATACAGCGCAAGTGTCAGAACAGTGTTCAAAGCCTTATGTCTGTAGCACCCACAC
Source organism: Rana muscosa (assembly GCA_029206835.1). Lineage (NCBI taxonomy): Eukaryota > Metazoa > Chordata > Amphibia > Anura > Ranidae > Rana > Rana muscosa. The sequence goes on from CM055117.1 coordinate 432,419,876, forward strand.
AAAAAGGGCCACAAATTAGTGTAGAGGCAGCCAGGCACACAGCAACCGTTACTCACTCTTGCTTATTGATCAGTCAAGGGGGCTGTCTTTTTATGTTTTATTGAAGAAGAAGCTTGAATCAGATGGAGATATCTGTGGGATACTCAAGCAGTACTGTACAAATGGAAGAGGACACTCTGCTCTCTATTGACACTTCATAGCATAGTCCTTCTAGTAGAAGCTCAGGAAAGAAGAAACATTGAAACGTAAGCTTTGTCTCAGTTTAGGCAATCATTGGCATTCATGCACTAGGGAGAGCAGCAAAACAATCACTAGTATTCTGGGCTCAGGTCTCTACCCACACTGTCCTTGAATAATTGTTTGCCTTCTTCGAATGTTAGCCAGACATTCACCTGTGAGCTCCCCAGACAAATTCCTCGATCAGCTCCAAGGATTCTCAGAAAACAAGCCCCCTCCCAACAAGACACCACTGCTCCAGACTATTTATGTACTCTTCAGCCACCTACTGGGCACACCTCCTCAGGGATTGACTGATGCCCCATAAATAGACTGCTCATTTGGCTTGCTCAACTCCTATGTTCTGGAGCCTTACAGAAAGCAGGAAGATCCAATCAAACCTGCAGCTGTGAGACCCAGATCAGACCAAAACAGTCAACGCCTGCTTCACTGATTACAAAGTAGACCAAAAATAACAGAATTTACCTAACATCCTAGCACCTAACTAGGAGGGTGCTACATGTCTATTCTTGCTCTGGATCGATGTTTCAGAAATCATTGAAGCCAAAGCACTAGTAGATAAGTAGACAATAAACATTTTCAGAAGGAGAGGTCAGAAATGGAAACCTACATACTTTTCTCATGATAGGTATACTTTTAAAGTGAGGATACTATTATAGTAATGTAGCTGCAATTTGCTTTACTTATATAGTTTTCTATAATTACAGGCAGATACTTATCCATTATGCCATGCCATCAAGGAGTTGTGTAATTGGCCCCACATTTCTTCTGTAGAAGGTCAATGACCCCAAATATACAGCCAATGTCATTAAGAACCATCTTCAGCAAAAAGAAGAACAAGAAGTCCTGGAAGTGATGGTTTGTCTCACAAAGAGCCCTGATTTCAACATCATAGTGTCTGAGTTTACATGAAGAGACAGAAGGATTTGAGACAGCCTACATCCACAGAAGATCTGTGGTTAGTTCTCCAAGATGTTTAGGGCCACCTACCTACGAGTTCTTTCAAAATGTGTGCAAGTGTACCTTGAAGAATTGATGCTGTTTTTAAGACTAACACCAAGTATTGCTTCGATTTGGATTTCTCTTCTGTTCATTTGCTTTTCATTTTTTGAATTTCAAAAATAAACTATTAACGCTTTTATTTCTGAAAGCATTCTTAATTTACAGCATTTTTTCACACCTGCCTTTTGCACAATACTATATATATATATATATATATATATATACATATATACATACATACAGTACACTTTGCACTAATTTCCCTCAGAGCTTAGCGAATGTGGTTCACTTTGTAAAGAATACATGATCAGGTGCAAAAACACAGCATTTTTGTGCACAGTGCACATTTGCCTTTAGTAAATTAACTCCACTGTAATAAACATTTGTAAGTACAGCTAAGAGCTGCACAGGCACCAGAATTAAGATTATAGTGTCATCATCTATCCCTGTCAAGGAAGTTGATGTTGACTCTGGATAAATCCCTTAAAAACACTCTCCATCCTTCGGGGTAGAAAAGTATAGTAGATTAAGGTATTGCCCAGGGGTAGTTGATGCCGGTAAGTGTAACAGTTAAACATTGCTATGGATGCAGGCACTTATCATAAAAAAAAATTATACCCAATGCTGGATCCCATTTAAAAATATAAGAGCATGTTCACAAATAAGCTTAATTCTGAAAAATAGCTCCAAACAGTTGCTTAAATGTTACTTCTATAAATACAGACTCTGTGGACCTCTTTACATGTACTCAGCATTTTCACTCTGCATTTATAAAATTTGCATATCGTGATCATCATTCTGCCTGGATGAGAAAATAAAGTTAATTCTAATTCTTTTTGTCATGGTTATAATTTACTGATGCATGGTTTCAGATAATTATCTATTTCTAAAACATAACGTGTTCCTCATTAAATTTTCTATCGCTTTAAAAACGTTTAATTTGCAAATTCATGTAGGATAACATGGAAAAGGTGACAGGGGGAATGAAACGGCATGCACTTTGTTGATGCTTGTGATCCCCAACAAAAATTAAGAGAGAGTCCACTTGTCTCCTTGCCTAATAGCATCTATGTTACATTGAATAAAGACTCTGTAATAAGCTTTGACTTTCTAAAACAATTGCTGTAGGACCAATATATATTTAACCGTGAACCTCACCATGGTATTTCTGTCCAGTTTTATATATATTTTTTTTAAAACTGTAATATAGAAATGCTAAGCACATTGAGTGCTACTTTTTGTGCACAGTAAGCCATACCAGCCAATCAGAACACATTACCAGAAGAATTTCCTATTGATCCATGTTATCACAGTGCAAACAAGCAAGGAATCCCAAATAACCAACAAAAGAGAGTGGGGTAGACAAGTGCTCATCAGCTATGCATGAGAAACAAAATCAGAAGTATTGAACTGGTGGGCTGTTCTCCCATTTTTAATTCAAAGCTTAAACAACAAGTAAGCTAAAATTACAAAATAATAAGCTTACCAATGCCATTTTTGCCAAACCTCAAAACAACAAAAAAACAAGACTGTGTGACTTTTTGGCCTTCCCTGAGTTGGCACTACATGCACTTTATCCAAGCTGTCAACATACAGTCTAGAAAATTCAGTGGTGGACCATAAATATCTTACTGTAAATGGATGATAATTCCCTATCCTAACCCAATCCATAGGATAGCATTCAGTTTTTAGCTCAGATGAAGTACAGGCTGTGCTGTGAAAAGCTAGGATTGCTTTACAACTAATAGGAAATCGTATGCTAGCTGTACATATATTGATCTGATCTTTTAATATTATTATTTATTTTTTTTATATTCTGATTGAATCCAGTCATTATCGGTCATTCTACATTACCATTTTGATTGCTTTTGTCTAATTCTGTGGGATTAAATTGAAGATTAAAGCAATCAAGTTGCTTAAAATTAGTAATTTTCAAACTAATCTTGTGGTGTAGGGAACAATCAATAAATTCCAAAGACCACTTTGATTGATTTTTGTTTTTCTAAAATTTTGTTTAGCATTAAAAGTGATCAAATTTGCCTTTGTTTTGCATCAAGGTTCATGCAAATGTTTTATTAAAGGTCAATTACTTAGTAAAAGATATGTGTGTGTTTTGTTTTTTAATGCTAGTGAAGAGACAAAGTATGCATTGATGAAAGCTAGTACCTAAATGGTTTACTTTAAATTGTGATTGGGTACAAACATATCTATAAACTTCTCAGAGTTTCCATAAAACTATTCCATCCCATGTCCACTGACAACTGATACATTACTTTAAACTGGAAGACAGTGGGTTAATTCAGCGTAGGCCTACATTTTTTGTTTGGAGACTTTAGTGGCAAACCCATCAGAGTTCCTAGCCCTGCTCCCCATCCCCACTATTGATGGTACAAAGTAATGATTGGCATTTTATTCCTCCTGGAGCATTCTCTGTAATGGAAAATAAATGGAGAGTCCAATAGAGAAAATGAGTCCCCCTTAAAATGGATCTCACCTGTAGAGATCTGTTGAGCAGTCCCTGTGAGGTATAATAAGCTTGTAAGTAATTTTTCCACCAGGATTCACTCAAAACTAGAAAATAATTAAATAGCAACATTTCTGCTATGTGTTGTTTTACTTTGTAAATGTATACAACTTTTTATTTCTGCGACATTGTTCTATATTTATTACTTTATATTGTCTAAAGAAGATAGATGTGTGCAGCTCTTCCAGTTCTCAGTCAAATGTATGTGCTAATTATCTTCTACTAATAGTAATTTGCTTGTTCAAATTTACTTTGCTAACTCACATAAAAATCAGAAATAAGGTAAACAGAAACTGATGAGCATATTTTAAAGCAGACATGTCATTAAAATGAACCCGGAGAGTAAATTACTTACCTGATCCTCAACCATCAGCACCTTGAGGAGCATCTTGTTGATTTTTTATTTAGAGATCAAGGGTGGCAAAATTCTTAAAGTGTTCTGATATTCTGATATGTACTGTATATTTTTTATTTTTTTTGCTCCCTTCCATTGCCTAATTCTTATAATGGCCACTGAAACCACCTATCACAGCAAAGGACTAATGACAAGTATTATTATGTGAGAGGGGTGAAACCAGATTTTGAGCCACTGACCTAATAAGTATGTGCATATCCGAGCGCTCAGGGACTCCATACACCCAGGATGCTCGAACTGACAATGGATCTCACAGGCAGACACCTCAAGGTGTGCCAGAATTGGAAAATATTTTACATCACAAGTTTGCTTGAAATTAAAAGTCTACGTGAATCATTAGGAAACAAGTTAGCTATGCCAAAGGACATAAGTTATTTATAGCGCAAAAAATAAAAACCGCAGAGGTGATCAAATACCACCAAAAGAAAGCTCTATTTGTGGGAAAAAAGGACGTCTATTTTGTTTGGGAGCCACGTCGCATGACCACGCAATTGTCAGTTAAATCGACGCAGTGCCGAATCGAAAAAAGTGGCCTGGTCATTTGGCAGCCAAATGGTCTGGGGCTGAAGTGGTTAAAAAAAAAGTTACTACCTATGTCACCCATGTGATGTATAAAGTCTAGGCCAAGATCAAATTATTTCTGGTGACCAGGATCTTTATACTTGTTTTATGTTATGAAACTGAAGAGGGTTTCAACAGCATTGCTCAACAAGAAGCCCGAAGCCTGCATATGGAATGCCTTGAATATATTTATAAAGACAGAAATGCAATGCTGGTAAATGTAAAGTATTTTCATCCAAACCTGAAAAGAAAAAAAATGTTTTGTTGGAGCTGGACTATGACATGCATTAGTAGGGTTCATTACACTAAGTTGATCTTGTGTCACATTAAGATCTTATGGGGCATGCGCATGTTTACATAAGTGTGGGCACATACCCATGTACAACCATTCATTTGTATGGGCAGCTGTACACAGCACCTGTGGCTCCAGGGTGGGGAATTTAATGCCATATATCCCTAGGCGCCCATGTCCATAAGACTTAAAAAGTTTGTTACACCTTTAAGTGATTTGTTATTGGCCATTAAGGCTGTACTCCAGGCAATTGTAATAAACACCAAGTAATAACATACTACTAGATATGTGCATTAATTTTCGTCCGAATTTCGGGGATTTTTGCATTCGTTTTAACAAACGATAACGAATGCGCAGAATCCGAAATCTGAAAGATCGACATAAAAAATGCTTTATTTTTCAATTTGACAACAGTTCAATATGATAGAAGATTCGACATGACGGTGACAATAGTGATCTGTGTCTATCAAACCTGCGGTTGAATGTGCTTAACCTAACTCTATTAGTCCGAGATTATTCGACATAGAGAGAAAAGATTCAACATTATAGAGACATGAAGATTCGACGAAGCAGCTAAAAACATACGATCGTCGCGAGCGGACATTTATGGTCAAATGCTCCGCCCATAGGCTATAGAAGAATTCTAGTGTTGGTTGACTAGTAATAATAATTAATACATTTAATTATTACTAGTCATACAACATTTGAATTCTACTATAGCTTGTGGGCGGAGCATTCGACCGGAAATGCATGATTGCAGCATCGTACAGTGTAGCTGCTTCGTCTAATCTTCTTAGAACATTCGACAGACACCATAAGCCTTCAATGACATATTCGACCTTAATTAATTTGGATTTTTAGACGAATGCATTTTTTAACGAAACAAAATAAATAAAAACTGATTTTGGAAGTAACTAAATAATTTTATTTTTCAGACGAAAATGAAATTCCGAAACAAAATATTTTGTTGTGCACATGTCTACTACGTACTATCTATCATTAAATTTTTAATTTCAACTAGTGAAAGTATAAGAACCTTTTTTTAACCACTTAAGCCCCGGACCATTTGGTAGCTAAAGGACCAGAGGTGAATTCAGAATTTTGCACTGCGCTGCTTTAACTGTAAATTGTGCGGACATGCAATGTTGTACCCAAACGAAATTTGCGTCCTTTTCTTCCCACAAATAGAGCTTTCTTTTAATGGTATTTGATTGCCTCTGCGATTTTTATTTTTTGCGATATAAACGGAAAAAGACCGAAAATTTTGAAAAAAAATTATATTTTCTACTTTTTGTTATAAGAAAAATCGAATAAACTCAATTTTAGTCATACATTTAGGCCAAAATGTATTCAGCCACATGTCTTTAGTAAAAAAAATGTCAATAAGCGTATATTTATCGGTTTGCGCAAAAGTTATAGCGTTTACAAACTAGGGTACATTTTCTGGAATTTACACAGCTTTTAATTTATGACTGCCTATCTCATTTCTTGAGGTGCTAAAATGACAGGGCAGTACAAAACCCCCCCAAATGACCCCATTTTAGAAAGTAGACACCCCAAGAAAATTGCTGAGAGGCATGTTGAGCCCATTGAATATTTTTTTTTTGTCCCAAGTGATTGAATAATGACAAAAAAAAAAAAATTACAAAAAGTTGTCACTAAATGATATATTGCTCACACATGCCATGGTTTTATGTGGAATTGCACCCCAAAATACATTTAGCTGCTTCTCCTGAGTACGGGGATACCACATGTGTGGGACTTTTTAGGAGCCTAGCCACGTACGGGACCCCGGAAACCAAGCACCGCCTTCAGGATTTCTAAGGGCGCAAATTTTTGATTTCACTCCTCACTACCTATCACAGTTTTGAAGGCCATAAAATGCCAAAATAGCACAAAACCCCCCCAAATGACCCCATTTTAGAAAGTAGACACCCCAAGGAAATTGCTGAGAGGCCTGTTGAGCCCATTGAATATTTTTTTTTTGTCCCAAGTGATTGAATAATGCCAAAAAAAAAAAAAATTACAAAAAGTTGTCACTAAATGATATATTGCTCACACATGCCATGGTTATATGTGGAATTGCACCCCAAAATACATTCTGCTGCTTCTCCTGAGTACGGGGATACCACATGTGTGGGACTTTTTAGGAGCCTAGCCACGTACGGGACCCCGGAAACCAAGCACCGCCTCCAGGATTTCTAAGGGCGCAAATTTTTGATTTCACTCCTCACTACCTATCACAGTTTTGAAGGCCATAAAATGCCAAAATAGCACAAAACCCCCCCAAATGACCCCATTTTGGAAAGTAGACACCCCATGGACTCGACATGCCTCTCAGTATATAGCTTGGGGTGTCTACTTTCCAAAATGGGGTCATTTGGGGGGGTTTTGAACTGTTCTGGCATTTTATACACAACATTAGGAAGCTTACATCCACTCTTCTAACCACTTGAAGACAAAGCCCTTTTTGACACTTTTTGTTTACATGAAAACATATTTTTTTTTGCAAGAAAATTATGTTGAACCCCCAAACATTATATATATTTTTAAAGCAAAGGCCCTACAGAATAAAATGGTGGGTGTTGCATTTTTTTTTCTACACAGTATTTGCGCAGCGATTTTTCAAACGCATTTTTTGGGGAAAAAATACACTTTTTTTAATTTTAATGCACTAAAACACACTATATTGCCCAAATGTTTGATGAAATAAAAAAGATGATCTTAGGCCGAGTACATGGATACCAAACACGACATGCTTTAAAATTTCGCACAAACGCGCATTGGCGACAAACTACATACATTTTTAAAAGCCTTTAAAAGCATTTACAGGTTACCCCGTTAGATTTACAGAGGAGGTCTACTGCTAAAATTACTGCCCTCGATCTGACCTTCGCGGTGATACCTCACATGCATGGTGCAATTGCTGTTTACATATGACGCCAGACCGACGCTTGCGTTCGCCATTTATTATTAATTTTGCTTTTTTATTTTATTTTTAAACTGTTGCTTCCATATTTATTTATTTTTATCACTTTTATTGTTATCTCAGGGAATGTAAATATCCCCTATGATAGCAATAGGTAATGACAGGTACTCTTTTTTGAAAAAACTGGGGTCTATTGGACCATAGATCTTTCCTCTGCCCTCAAAGCATCTGACCACACCAAGATCGGTGTGATAAAATGCTTTCCCAATTTCCCAATGGCGCTTTTTATATCCGGGGGGGTCATTCCCTCCCACTGCTTGTAAAAGCAGTCCAGAGGCTAATTAGCCACTAGGATTGCTTTTACATGAAAGCCGGCCGCTGGCTGAAAAGAATGATACCAAGATGATACCTAAACCCGCAGGCATCATTCTGGTATAAACATTCAAAGTCCAGCAACATACCAGTACGTTGCTGGTCCTTGTTGGACATGTATTGTAATCTTTTTTTTCATGCAGCCTGTTGGCTGAACGAAAAAAAAAGATTGATCGGTGGGTATGCCCACCATTAGAATACCGCCCTTCATCCACCCACTTCTAATGATGGGCATACATGCACCATTTATATATGCCGAAGCATGGGGGCATCTTCTCGCAAAAGTTATGCCGCGTACACATGGTCAGACTATTCCACGGGCAAGCCTCCGTCGGAATTTTGACCGTATATACGCGGCATTAGGAGCAAAATCGCTCCTCCGCTCCTGCTGCCCCAATGCTTCGGCATATATGCTTTTTTTTTTTAACTGTGGTGGTGAAATCACCTCCTACAGCACTGGAGTCGCAGGGATCAGGCCTGTCTCTGCGAACGCTGCAGTTATGTGTGTTGTGTTTTGCAAGTGACAGTGATCGATCGATACTGCACTTCGGTGGCCTGGGCTGGACGGAGGGGCAAAACGCAGGTGCTAGCAGGTATCTGGGCTGATCCCACTAACAGTGCGTTTTTGGGAACCCTAAACTGCTGGGGACGCTAGTATAGATCTGATCAGATCAGATATTGAGCTGATCAGATACTATACCACTAAGGGGGGTGTATGCTTCACGTGTGGGTGTTAGCGCTACTGGCACTAACCTGACGCTGCCTGGGGTGTGACGCAGACCCTCTCTGACGCTAAAACCTAACTGATATCACCCGCCGGGCGATCAGGGGGTTAAACCTTTATTGGATTATATACGGCGGGTGCCCTGACACTATAAAAAGCAAACTAACTAACCAGCGTCACCCGTAACACTTATATGATGATCACTGGTGAAAGGGTTAACTAGGGGCAATTAGGGGGTTAAAACCTTTATTAGGTAATATATGGGGGTACCTGACGCTATATAAAAACCTGACGGCGAACCTAAAAAAAAATTACTGGCTACCTATCGGCATCACCGACACTAAGACAACGATCATAAAAACGATTGCTTAGCGACAGTGGTGATAGGGGGTGAAAGGGTTACCTGGGGGACGATCAGGGGGTTAAACCTTTATTAGATAATATATGGGGGTACCTGACGCTATAAAAACCTGCGGCGAACCTAAAAAAAATTACTGGCTACCGATCAGCATCACCGACGCTAAGACATCGATCAGAAAAATGATCGCATAGTGACGGCGGTGCTAGGGGGTGAAAGGGTTACCTGGGGGGTGATCAAGGGGGTTACACCTTTATTCGGTAATATATGGGGGTACCCGACGCTATAAAAACCTGTGGCGAACCTAAAAAAAATTACTGGCTACCGATCAGCATCGCCGACGCTAAGACATCGATCAGAAAAATTATCGCTTAGTGACAGTGGTGATAGGGGGTGAAAGGGTTACCCTGGGGGGGCGACCAAGGGGGTTAAACCTTTATTAGGTAATATATGGGGGTACCCGACGCTATAAAAACCTGCGGCGAACCTAAAAAAAATTACTGGCTACCGATCAGCATCACCGACGCTAAGACATCGATTAGAAAAATGATCGCATAGCGACGGCGGTGCTAGGGTTACCTGGGGGGTGATCAAGGGGGTAAACCTTTATTAGGGAATATATGGGGGTACCCAACGCTATAAAAACCTGCGGCGAACCTAAAAAAAATTACTGGCTACCGATCAGCATCACCGACGCTAAGACATCGATCAGAAAAATTATAACTTAGTGACAGTGGTGATAGGGGGTGAAAGGGTTATCTGGGGGGTGATCAGGGGGTTAAACCTTTATTAGGGGGGGTTAGGGGGCTACACTGGACCTAAAACTAAATGTAGTGACACTTTTACAGTCACAAATGTCACTGATTGCAGTGATCACTAAATAAATGGTCACTGCAATCAGTGACACTGTGACTGGGGGCTGGGGGGTGATCTGGGGGTGTCTGGGGGGGCCTGGGGGGCGATTTATGTGCCTATGTGTCCTGGTGTCAGTGTGCTGTTTTGTGTACTAACCTGCATCTTCTCCTGTACGGCGCTCGGTATATGTGAGCACCCCAGGAGAGATGACATCACTTCCTCCTTCCTGGCAGGCAGGGGAAGCTCTCTCATTCGCCGGGAGCGATCGAGAGGGGGTGGCCGGAATCGAATGGCCGTCCCCTCATGCCGGATCGCTCCCGAAGGTAAAACGACCACCCACTGTAAAGAAGGGGGGTCCGATCGGACCCCCCAACTATACAAAGGCAATCACGTATATGTACGTGATTCTGCCTGTCGGTGCCATTCTGCTGACGTATATTTACAGTGGGCGGTCGTTAAGTGGTTAATATACCAGGCTTCTTTAATCTCCTATGCAGTACAGCTAAGAAAGGAGAAAGGGAAGGCCTGGACTAGGAGACAATCGGGTTGTACAGCAGGGCACATATGTTGGAATCAAGAGAAAGAACAGAAGGAATCCTTATCACTGTGCTGCTGCTCCATCATTACCCAGTCAGCAGGATGACATTGAAATATGCACATTTATGACCAAACGATGCTATTGCTGCAGTCAAGGTTAAGTACCTGCCTGTGTTGCCTTGATCATAAGACTGTCTGGAAGGAATTACAACTCTTTTGGCAGGCAAAACAGTTTTCATATGTGAATTTAAACTATTTATCTGCTTACCTAGATTTTAGCTTTTTATGTTCTTTAGTTCTTCACATACTTCACAGTTATTGAAAAAGTGTATATTTCCATCTCTATTTATTAAGCTCTGTTTTGCTACGAGTTGTTAATTTTATTCACAGTGGGAGATCACAAAAACATGTATTTAGAGCAATGAGTTATGGTAGATCAGGAAATGGCAAACAAATTCAGGCATTTATTGTATTAAATCCTTTACTAATATATTTTTGATAATAATACCTTGATATAGAAGACAGTTTAAAACAAATTCCCCGAAACAAGCAGCAATTATTTACAGTTCTTTCGTTTCTATGGCAACTCCCGAGGCTGTGTGACGGCCATTCTTAATATGCCCCAAGGATGATTATTTTGGAGTTTCCAACACAGACAGTGTTAAAGGAGATGAGATACTGACTATTGACTGAATTTGTTAATGCTCCCTTTCGCATTGCTCAGACCACTGTCAATAGCTTGCGAATATCAATCTTTTTTAGGTGAATAATTTATCTTAGGTCACATAAACACAGCTCTAATGGTAAAAACAAAATAAAAACACACCACAGTCATATTATCATATTCACAAAGACATTAAGTATAATGCCTAAGGAAAATGTTTGCTTGCACACTTTCATATCACGTTATGGCTGTTAAAGTCATTTTATGCTGCTTTGGGAGTTCTGGCTATCTTCAAACCATTCCATTGTCTTTTTTTTTTTTAATATCCCTTTATCACATAATTTCTTTATTTGACTAGACACAGACCGGCTTCACCCAAAGAAGAATTTTCTGTGACTTTATTATAATCTGGTCCCTACTGTGCTTGAAATTGACAAGTGGTGCCTATTAGCAGCACGCATACTAGAGCTTCTATTTATAGAGCAGACAAGGTTCTCCCATGGGCAGCATAAAGGGGAGTCAAAATCAATGTCATTTCTGACATGGCTCCTTGGCAGACATCTGCTGGAAATGTCTTATCTGCACCTGCCTCTGATTGGTTCCAATCCTTTTCGACACACGTATAAAAGGCATCATCACCATGGCTACCCTTATGTACCAGAACAATTGAAACACTGCATAGGACCTTAAACGTATGCATAGAAAACACAGCAAGATGAGATATAGCGAAGAAGAGGGATTAAATTCTAAGCAAAATATTAACAACATTGTAAAATGTTGTGGCACTGCCATAGGTGTGAAACTATCTATCTTTATGAATAGCGACACTACTTTCTTGTTAAGAAAAAAGGGAGAGAGTAAGCAAAGGGGCTAAAGAAACACACTTAGACATGTTATGTAACTGAATTTCAGTATGCATTACTAACCCAAAAGCCCTGGTAGAGCGAATCCTATATCTCCAGTCTAACCACTCCAGTTTACTTTACCACCCGTATGAAATGTACAATACTGAAACTTGTTGATACAATTTACACAGCTATAAGCAGTGTTTAATTGACAAATTGTTTTTTGTACTACCATAGTCTGAAAAACAAGGATTAAGTTGCGTAATGCTTACACAAGACAGAAACGCAGGCCGCAATGCTCCCTTAAGTCACTGTCAACAGCTATAAAATTTAAACAAGCACTGGAAAATCACCCACAGGTGACTCAGTGCTTGTAATTGTGCACTGGTAAATAGCTCTGTTTCTGGGAGGCCTCCTGCAGGCCAAGTTCCTTTTATGAATGTGCCCTTGCCAGACTCTCTGGCCTGCATTCTTTTTTCCTTTTTTTTTCTTTGAGTGGGGGAGGTGAATTGAGGTGACGCTGTTCAGAAAATGTCTATATGCTTGTAGGCTAAATGGGTTTGATCATGAAAATGTATGGCACAGTTTCAGGTATTTTACAATTTATAAAGAACCTGTGGTACTTTACATATGAAATAAAGTTGTGGTTTAGGCAGGTGAAATGTTATATTGGAATGATCTTTTTTTCGCGAACTTGATCATTTGCTATGGTCAACAATACTACATTTTATTTGCACAATTATTTTAATACATAAAACAAGCACTTTAATTAACTCACCCAGTTAACTCACCCAGTTACAGTCAAGAGGACTAAGGAAAGGGAACATCTTTTCTGCAATTATTTACTATCCCCTTTCTTTTTAACTTTTTTTTCGGTTTATTTATTGGAACTTGATTTCTAATTAACCAAGTTGGAAAGTAGGCAGAAATGTAGACATTCAAAGAGAATATTTATCAAGGAGGGAAAAAGATAGCCCTGTGTTAAATGGACAGGTCTACTATTAACTAAAGGATTGCTAACTTTCCCATGCCCAGCCTACCCAAGATAAATTGTATTACCCCCTTCCCCACTCCCCTTCTCTTCCTCAGATTCTTAACCTCCATTACAATGCTGTTTTTTTTACTCAGGAGTTTACATCATCTGTGACAAAATTCCTTTCAGTGAGTTCCCATACAGTAGGTACCAAGGATCTCCAGTCTCTATTTATGACCCTGATCAAGTCTTCAGGGGCTCAGGACACAGGTGCAACCAAGGTAATCAACTAGCTGGGTTGGGAGGCCAATAGCCATATTTTTAGATAGGGGTGAGGAGGTGTGTTAGTGATAGTTTAGCTAAAGGTAGACCTATCCTTAACGAGTTGCCGCCCGCCTACCGTCAAATGACGGAGGGGCGGTGTGGCTCTCGTTCTGAGTGGACATCATATGACGTTTTCCCTTTCAAACAGGACATGCGCGCGATCGGGTGAATGCAGCCCTGCACTGTCGTTGGCGGCGTGTCCCAGAGACACAGCTCGTCAACGATGGGGGTGAACAGCCAATGGGCATCCCATTGTCCTGGTGCTCCAGGGCCTTCAAAAGTGTAATAGGTGGTTGAGAAATTAGATGTGTAATTTTTCCTTTTTACTTCAATGTTGGGCCTCTGTATGTGGCCAGGCTGTGGAAAAGTCTCACACATGTGGTATTGCCATACTCAGGAGGAGTAGCAGAATTTATTTTGGAGTGTCATTTTTGCTAAATATGACAATACCACATGTGTGAGACTTTTTTATAAGATATTACCAACACATAGCATGTACATTGCAAAAATGACACCCCAAAATACATTCTACTACTCCTCCTATGTATATGCTATGTGTTGGAAATATCTTAAAAATTTACAACTTTTGTGGAAAAAAAATGCGTTTACATTTTTTCCCCACATTTTCCATAAACTTCTGAAAAGAAATTACATGTTCAAAATATTAGATTATAGATTATAATTTGGGGTGTTTACTTTCTAAAATGGGGTCATTTTGTGGGCACTTCCATTGTCCTGGTGATCCAGGGCCTTCAAACGTGTAATAGGTGGCTGAGAAATGAGATGTATAATTTATGCTCATAGAAAGCCTGAATGTGCTACTTCAATGTTCGGCCTCTGTGGCCAGGCTATGTAAAAGTCTCACACATGTGGTATCGCCATTCTCAGGAGGAGTAGCAGAATGTATTTTAGTGTGCCATTCTTGTTATGTACATGCTATGTGTTGGAAATATCTTATAAATGGACAACTTTGTGTAAAAAAATATGTTTTAATTTTTTTCCACATTTTGTAAAAACTTGTGGAAAAAAATTAACCATTCAAAAGACTCATTATGCCTCATAGATTATACATTGGGGTGTTTTCTTTCCAAAATTTTGTGGGCGTTTCCATTATCCTGGTGCTCCAGGGCCTTCAAAAGTATGTTAGGTCATCATGACATTAGATATGTAATTTATGTCCCTAGCACACCTGGCGGTGCTCCCTGCATGTTGGGGCCTCTGTATGTGACTGGGCTGTGAAAAAGTCTCACACATGTGGTATCGCCATACTCAGAAGGAGTAGCAACTTGTGGCAGGTGATATGGCCAGGTGACGTGGCCAGGTGATGTGGCAGGTGACGTGGCCAGGTGATGTGGCAGGTGACATGGCCAGTTGATGTGGCAGGTGACGTGGCCAGGTGACGTGGCAAGTGGACAATCCACAACTTGTGGCAGGTGACGTGGCCAGGTGACGTGGCCAGGTGACGTGACCAGTGGACAATCCACAACTTGTGACAGGTGATGTGGCCAGGTGATGTGGTAGGTGATGTGGCCAGGTGACGTGGCCAGGTGACGTGGCCAGTGGACAATCCACAACTTGTGGCAGGTGACGTGGCCAGGTGACGTGGCAGGTGACGTGGCCAGGTGACGTGGCAAGTGGACAATCCACAACTTGTGGCAGGTGACGTGGACAGGTGACATGGTAAGTGGACAATCCACATCTTGTGGCAGGTGACATGGCCAGGTGAAATGGCAGGTGACATGGCCAGGTGACGTGGCAGGTGACATGGCCAGGTGACGTGGCCAGTGGACAAACCACAACTTGTGGCAGGTGACATGGCCAGGTGGCGTGGCAGGTGACGTGGCCAGGTGACATGGCAAGTGGACAATCCACAACTTTTGGCAGGTGACGTGGCCAGGTGACGTGGCCGGTGACATGGCCAGGTGACGTGGCAAGTGGACAATTCACAACTTGCGGATGGTGACGTGGCCAGGTGGACAATCCACAGCTTGTGGCAGGTGATGTGGCAAGTGACACGCTAAATACAAGTACAATGCTGCTCTCTCAGCTGATGCTACTCACTCTGGTCTCACAAACTGGCTGAAATGGTTAAATAATACTTTTTTTTTGAGCTTAGGGAGGGTCTTATGATGTTTCTTAACTAAACGCTTATAGACGCAAACGCGGTAAAACGCCGCTAAACGCGGCCTAAGTGCATTGGTAACCATAGTCCCAGGTATTTGTTAACAACTGTTTTCATTTGTACTAACTACAAGCACCCCATAAGAGATATCCAACATGAAAATATTCTATTTCCCATTGATGTTATGGATGTTTAATTACTACTGTTGCTTGCTTTTATTTTGTTTTTATATATTTTTTTATTTATTATTACAGTTTTTCAGTTACCATTAAATGCATTTGGTTATATATGTGTGTGTGTATGCCCTCTGGGAGAGGGATGCATGTATATGTGTATACATATATATGTATATGGATCATTTTTGTATTTTCCCATCAATGTCTGATGTTTGATATATACTGTATAATTTTTTTAACTTCATGCCTAGACTGGTTGTCTCTGTACAGCTATTTTTTATTGTGCAAATGCTGGCCCAAAATGTGTATTTTTATAAAATGTCCAGTTATACTGCTGTTTTTAGGTCAGGCTGGCCTTTGTAGTCCCACTGCCCCCTGATATGTTTAACATTAAAGAGTTTATTGAAAAGAACAGATCAATACAAATCAAGAACACGTATGATAAAAGCAAAATATCCATATAGGATAAAATAAGAGTGCCTTAGTAATCACATGTAGCAATAAAAGTTGACAACATGCACAAAAGCAATACATCAACACTGCTCTAATGACAGTCGTGTCTCGTCGTGACAAACTGTTCAGAATCTCATATAGGATGGCCAATGCATTCTCTTGACTTGTCTTTAGTAATAGTAAAGAGGAAAAGTTAAGGGATAGAGGAAATAAAGAGAAAATAAGATAAACCATGAAGTTCATTTTTGACATGATGTATTCAGATACCATAAGAGTAACGTCAATGAATATTAGATTGTTTCTGGGCTTACACTTGTTGGTAGACTGATTAGTTATTGTCAGGTCTGGAACCTAGTCCGTCTGCAAATGCCTTGGAGTATTTGAAGATGGTCCAGGGTTGCCAGGTCTTATGGAAACTCTCGACCTGTTTTCTGGCTTGAGCTAGGGTGTGTTCCATTTCATGTATTTCCAAGACTCTTTAAAACCAATCAGCAATAGAAGGAACTCGAGGGGAGTTCCAATGAATTGGGATAAGGGATTTGGCCACATTCAAGAGGTGTTTTGAGAGGGAATGTTTGTATTTTTTCAGTGGGAAATTAGAAATGTGCAGGAGACAACATGCTGCATTGAGTGCATGTTTGGTCTCGTGATCAGGAAGATTAATTATTTGACTTTATTCCAGAAGGGTGTAAGTAAAGGGCAATGCCACCAAATGTGAATCAGAGAACCTATGTCGCCCAAGCATCTCCAGCACCTATCACTCACCCCTGATATGTTTAAATTGCTGCCTAGAATAGTTCTCCCCTAGGCCTGTAGAAGGAGCAGAAGCTCCGAGCGTGTAGCCTGTATTGTCTCTCTGTTCCCGTCCATCCCGTGATGTAATTTCTGCCCGCGTTCAACACTGGTTTTACTTCCTGGTGGCCACAGGATGCCTATGAAGCCTGCAATCGGATGTTTCATTACCGCGGACGGTGCTATGCTGATGGATTGATTAAAACAGACTCCCCTTCTCCCACCTTCCACCTACTGAGCTGGAAACTCACTCGCATTGTGTAAGTGCATTTTAACCTACTAATAAATGGATTGTTAAATCTCTGCACTAAGCTGGCGCTTCCTTCTCTCCCCCCTTCTAGCAATCCTCTGCGTTTCTTTCTTGACATGTTTTCTTTAGTAATTTTATATAGGGGTTGTAATTTCTGATAATACAAACTTTTCTGGTTTGGAAAGCAGAAGGGAAGCTGAGAGGGCATAAAGCCTGGTTGGGAAAGTTAAGAAAGACATAAAACTGTTCTTTGGCAAGAATTTTTTTTGCCAAAAAAAACTCTTCCTTGAATATTATTGAATTTAATTTGTATACAGTAGAGTGATTTTCTTATATGAATCAGTGGTGGTATGGGTTACTTGCACATTGTAAAAAGTATTGGCACCTGGTATTTCTTACATGCATTGGAAAAATAAAAGGTAGGGCAGGCCTAACACACTGCTCATGCACCAAGTTTTACTACACAGGGAGTTGTTGTTACTAATAGGAGACCAGGAGAGGTGACTTCTAAGTTCCCAGTGAATGTTTACAACACTATTATTCCTGCATAAACAATGTTGTACAGGCCAGCTTCAAAAGCATAAATTGTACAGCAGAAAACAGGGCCCAGACCTTTATTTGAGGGTAGTTACCTTACATAACTTGTAATGTGAACCTGTGTTGACTTTAAGCATCCAGTCATATTTGGACAACTTTCTGTTTTTTTGTGTTTTTTTTATACCCTTCCAAGTGATTAGCTTTTTTGAGTCAACACAGGTTTGCATAATCCCATTTTACACTCTAGTAAATTAGATCCTTTCTGTCTTGCCAAGTACATTCAGGTTAGTAATTTTAGCCCTCTTTTTCCATTGTTGTGTGTTACAAAATAAATGTTAACTCATGGCAGCAAACCAAAAAACGAACCTGCATGTTTACCGCATTTGAAACGCATCTTATTGCAGGGCATAGGTCTTTTAGGAACCCTAAAAGAAAAACACTCCTGTAGGCTGGTCAGAGTACATTCTCTCTAAGAAAAAAAAGAAAAAGAAAGTAGCATTTCTAGTATATTTATTAATATATTTTTACTCATATTGCATTCAATAGATTTTTAGACCTAACAAGCTTCATAGAACTCCTTATAGCTGTTCACTTCAAATTTCATATTGGGGAAAAAAAGTTTTAAGCTTCTTTTGCTAGTGAAGGTTGCAACTAAATTGTTTCAGAAACAAAGTTTCTAGTTGGGCAACAAATTGTCTCCCTGGCACATTGATCAACATCCCAGAAGCACTCTATCTTTCTCCATTTTTGGGAGACAAAATATTCTTGTAACCAGTTGTCAAGACCACTTTTCTAAATTAGTCTAAATTATTAAACAAATAACCAGTAGAATGATTAGATTTTTTGGGCATTGTAGATTTTGCTGGGTCCTTAATATGGTGTGACAGACAGGATTATTTTTTTCCCTAGTATTTTTCATTTTTTTTAATCTCTTTTTTTACATTGCACATCCACCTAGTAGTGCTCAGAATTGTAAATCAAGATGTAGTGTGATATTGTCCTTGAATATATTTATGATGGTTAACTGCTGGGAAAATCACATCAAGCTTTCAAGGCACAAGGCCCCTTCTTCTGACAGACCATATAGCAGATAACCTAGTTAAACTAGAATAAGGGCCTTGAACTATAATAGCTTGCTATGATTTCCATTGTAGTTAGCCATTTATTTTTACCCTTCTTTATCTTTGTTTTTGTGACTAAAAGGTTGGAATTATTTATGACAACACTTCACAGCTAATGGATCTCTTTGTTGATACTTGGTCTTGTTTGACTATCACAAGCAACTTCATTTTTTTTTACTGTAGATAAAACTTAGCTGTATGAAACAATTCTGTGATAATAAATTAACCAACCTACCATCTTTTAACAAAAAAAAATAAAGTTTTGCCTCTACTATTACTGCTGTAAAAGATTAACTTGTAGAATTTTGCTAAGCATATTTAACAAGCTATTAGAAGTGCAGAAGACAGCTAAAAAATTGTGCACGTGGTGTACTATCATCAAATTCTATGCTAGAAATTAACTATTTTTAAAAAAAATCCCTCTAACCTGATTCATCCTCATAAATTTGATATGAAAGATGAAAATGTTCTGCAAATTACAGGTATTCCTATTATGAGCTTCAGATGGGTTAAACTTCTTTTTTTTAATGCAAAAGCAGCAAAAATGTATTGCCCTTTAAAGTAATGTGTATTGGACGTGCATAACTATATATGTACATAGATAATTATAGAGAAAAAAATCTGCAAATAGCAATTTGTTAAATTACAAATGTTTTGGCAGTTAACGTTTTCAACATCATCAGCTTACACTAGTTAGAACTGATGATGATGAAGAAGAAAACAATCAAGGAAAACAGAATATAAAAGGAGATTTGTCTTTTGTCTTGGTTGCAATACCAGTATCGTTGGTTTCTTGGACAAAAAAAGGTAAGTCGATCATCATTATGGGGTATAAAAAAAAGTATTATAGTTAGGTAGACATGTGACAGATGCAGGGTCTGAGTTTGGCTGGTCAAACTCACACCGTACTGTCACTGATACATGACAATGACACTCTCAGCCTCACCTTGCACAAAAATTGTCCAGTTCATGGGACCACATTAAAGTGCCAGCAGACAGAAAGCGATCAACACTGGTTTTGATTAACTAAGCAATTAACTCTTTATCCTGCCACCAGATATTTTTATTGCAAAATTACAAATGTTCACAATATAATCAATAACAATTATGACTTTAGATAAACGTTTGTAACACACACACTATCACCACAGACAGGTTTATCCAAAGATTTACCATATAGAAGTGCTCTTCAAAGAGATAGGGATTCTTTAAGTTCTGTCTTTGTGCATTACAAACAATATTAATAATTCTACAATATTGTTTAATTAAAAAACAGTTAAAATAATGGTGCAAACAAAATTCTTACAAAAAAAGGGTATTACAAACAAAAACAAGCCAATAATACAGAGAAATAAAAAGGGTTTAAGAATGAAAATACTTAACAAGGTTCAGTGAGCAAGATGGATCAGTGGCTCTCCTAAGTCTTTGCTGATGTTCCATCTTTGATGGTAAAAGGAAAGCTCCAGACTGCTGATGTGGCCCCTCTTTTCTGGTCCTTGAGGAAGGTGTGGACAGAAATGATCTGACCAATGAGAAGGTCTGAGGAGTGGCCAATGGGATGTCACTGTGTTCATGACCATGTAGCGGCCACTCCCTAAAATACAGTTTTATATGGGTATTAATATCTTCAAACACTTAAAGGCTGCATTCTGGTAACTTGTAAATTATTGTCCGGCATAGAATTACTGTTTGAATGAATGCAAATATGATGGGTATCGGATGGCTATTCACCTAGGAGAGGTAATGTGTCCAGTTTGCCTCCAGTACCTTCTAATATAGCGGAGTTTGGGGTTAAAATGCGGCTAAATAATTTGGGTAAACAGATCATTTAGGTGGTACTGTTATTATCTCAGGAGTTATGAAATACACTGAAGTTTGGATTCTTCAGGACGAGATAGACAGAAATGTATATTTACTAAATACTCCAGCTAAACTATGTATGATGGGTGGTTGGCCTATGTTCCTATTATCTAGGAGGATATCTGCTTGCTTTCTGAATTGCTTAAACTTAAGGGATACACACAGGCTGAATATCGGCAGCATCAGCCGGTTCAATAGAAACTGGCTGACATTCGGCCCATGTGTACGGCAGCCCGTGCCCAGTGATCCCTCCCTAGAAGTCCCAGGGAGGGATCACTGCTGCTAAAAAACAAATGTCATGACTGAACATGCATTTTGAACAACATGGCTGCCCTGTCTCACACCAGTTTTTTGGGTGCCCACTTTGCATTATAATCACAAGGCAGTCTTTTAGATATCTTTATTAAGAGCTCATTAGCACCACACCAAAGGATTCATGGACTTTGGACATCATCATTATAATAAACAATGAGCAAGGTCAGCATTTTGGAGCAGAAAAAAAAGAATGTAAGACCTATAAATAGACATAATTTATGTTCTAATTGTTCAACTTTAATACCATTACTATTAGGATTAGATCTAATAGTTACAGCAAATGGTTTGATTACTTACTTTTTTTTTTCTAATGAGCAACAGGGTTTACTTTGTATCTATTCTAAAGAGGGCTTCTACATTCCAATAATTCACTTGCTCACAGATCCACATCCTTTTTGAGGGACTGGATGTGTGGACTCAGCAATACCATAGGGGTGGAAGGGATATATTAAAGGCCTTGGACTTTGCATAGTTTATAGTAAAACCAGAGAGTTAGACAAATTTATGGAGGAAGTCCATAAGATTGGGAAGCATGGAGACAGGACTGGTAGTAAACAAGAGGGCATCATTCACAAATTGGCAAATTGGTCATACCCACAAATTCAAAGCCAGAGATGTTATTGTTGTGTATCATTTGAGCTAAGGGATCCATCATGGGAATGAGGTAAAGGGGCGAATAGGTGACATCCCTATCTCGTACCCCTGAGAATAACAAAGGGAACAGACTTAAATCCCAAATATGTGACATATGTGGCAAAGGCTATAGGGAAAGAATACAAAGATGGTGCCAAATTCATAAACTGAGCCAAAATCACACTTAGAAAGGGTGTAAAAAATACAATGCCATGAAAGGAAATTTGAAGATTTTCGGACATCTTTAGAGAAAAGCATAGTGGGGTTTCGTTGCTGTTGGGAATAATGTAATTCTCTGAACATTTTCACTGGCTTGAAACATAGGAAATAAGCCCACCTGGTCTCTTCCATTTCAGCTACTGATCATGATGACATTCAAACTTGTGGTAAGGATCTTTGCTAGGAATTTCATATCTATATTAATAAGGGAGACAGGTCTAAAGTGAAACCAATGGATAGCATGTTGGCTATGGGGATCACGCATAAAAAAATCCTTGATTCCATTGAAGGCCTCCAAGAAGAGTAAGAAGTTCAGAGAATGTCTTCCAATAAGACTTGTTTAGTCCTCCTTTTTTGTTTGATTTAACAAAGAAGTATCAGCACAACTTAAAAATCTTAAAATCCTTCCCGAGGCCAAAGTCCCATTCTCTAAAAGTAGGCTTGTGATTTTTACCATGAAAGGGAAGGGGATGTTTCAAGGCTTTTCTTATTGACTACATATTCTAGATAAGTTTGAAGAGCAAAGCAGGTGGAGAATTCAGCAAGGAGGAAGGCATGCAGAAATACAGGTATGCTTCATCCATCTGGAAACTGAGGAGATTAAAAGTATGGAAACCATTGCATGATCCGACCATGGGATGAAATGTACAATTGTGCTCATAAGTTACAAGTAAACAGATCTCAGGGGAGGATGGTTACCTTTATTAGCCATTCAAACCCCTTTGTATCAACTTGTGTGCATGTTATCAGGCCAAAATCACCAGGGTATGTAAACTTTTGATCAGGGTCATTTGGATAGTTTCTGTTGTCATTGTGATTTAAAAAGACTAAACACAGTTGATTGATAATAAATGGCTTCAGCCAAACACTAACCATGCGTGAAAGAAAAGTTTTTGTGTTATCATTCATATTCTCTGAAAAATGGCCAAGAAATCATAAATTCTGCCAGAGTATGTAAATCTATGAGCACAACTGTATATAGTATTGAGAAATGAGCTTAACCACTTAAGGACCACCGCACGTCTATTTCCGTCAACAGAATGGCATGGACAGGCATATGGGCGTACGGGCACGTCCCCTTTAAGATGCCGCCGTGTGGTCGCTCATGCGCCGCCGGCGGCGTGCTTGCGACCCTGCCGAGAGCTCCGTGAGCCCGACCGTGGGTCCCGCGGACTCAAATGTAAACAAGCATCTCCCTGCTCTGCCTAGTGACAATGACACTGATCTCTGCTCCGTGTAATCGGAGCGGAGATCAGTGTCATGTCACACACAGCCCATCCCCCCTACAGTAAGAATCACTCACTAGGGTACACTTAACCCCTACAGCGCACCTAGTGGTTAACCCCTTCACTGCCAGTGTCATTTTCACAGTAATCAGTGCATTTTTATAGCACTGATCGCTGTAAAAATTACAATGGTCCCAAAATGGTGTCAAAAGTGTCCGATGTGTCCGCCATACTGTCACAGTCACGATAAAAATCGCCGCCATTACTAGTAAAAAAAAAAAATATTATTAAAAATGCCATAAAACTTTCCCCTATTTTGTAGACGCTATAACTTTTGCGCAAACCAATCAATAAACGCTTATTGTGATTTTTTTTACCAAAAATATGTAGAAGAATACGTATCGGCCTAAACTGAGGAAAATAAAAAAAAAATTATATATTTTTTGGGGATATTTATTATAGCAAAAAGTAAAAAATATTGAATTTTTTTCAAAATTGTCTCTCTATTTTTGTTTATAGCGCAAAAAGGATGTAAATTTTTTTGTGAGCCACGTCGCACGACACCGCAATTGTCAGTTAAAGCGACGCAATGCCGAATCGCAAAAAGTGGCCTGGTCTTTGACCAGCGAAATGGTCCGGGGCTGAAGTGGTTAAGAAAGGGGGTCTTAACAAAGGTGTAATAAGTTATGGTAAAGACATTTTGGGGATTGGAGTAGAAGGTATAATCTTATCTGGTGGGATTCAGTTCACGCAAATGCTAGGGGCGAGTTGCTTGTTTTTAGTCAGTGGAGTGGAGAGGGCCACACACATCTGGCAATACTTATTTCATAGAGAAACAAAGGCAATTAGAACAGGCTTTCGAACCTGCTTGATTGACTGTCCCTAAAGATAACAGTTAGCCAGCAATCATAAGTGGCATTAATAGACATGTTATCATCAGCGAATGTCTGTAGGTTTTACACAGATCAGCCCTGGTCCTCTTCTTCTTGGGTTCCTTGCCAGAGCTCCTGGCTCCTCCTTCTTGACTAGTGCCCCCAAAAGCAAGCCATTTGGAGGCACTGGTGCATGCTCGCTCCCGAGCCCCACTCTATGTGTCCATAAGACACATAGAGCCGTTACTCAGCCCCACCCCCTACTTTCTCCTCATTGGCTCACTGTCTGTGATTGACAGCAGTGGTAGCCAATGGCTCCCACTGATGTTTCAGCCAACGAGGAGAGAGAAACCCAGGACAGCTGAGGCTCCCATGCATGTTTCAGCCAATGAGGAGAGAGAAACCCAGGACAGCTGAGGCTCCCATGCACATCTCTGGATCAAGGGGGGGGGGCTCAGGTAAGTATTAGGGGGCTGTGGGGGGAGATGACACGGAAGGTTATTTACCCTCATGCATAGAATGCACAAAGGTAAAAAACCTTCAGCCTTTACAGCCACTTTTATTGTTATTATTTATCATCAGCAGTGACTGGTGTACAGGGAAAGAAGTAATTTCAGGTCCACTGTAATCTTTATACACATGGGTGCTGGCCACAGAGAAACTTTTCAAAAATGACTTGCTTTGAACGCATTGACTTTCAAGGAAAAAGGTAGTTTTGCTCTGCAAAACGTGAACTTCTAGGATGAATTTTTAAACACCCTTCTTACCCTTTCTTTTTTTCTCTTGTTGTAGGCAAGCTTTCATGCAGGTCCCAACCCTGTTAGCACTATTTGTGACCGTTAACCACTTCGGGCTCGGGCCAATTCTGACACTTCGCTCCTACATGTAAAAATCATCATTTTTTTTGCAAGAAAATTACTTAGAACCCCCAAACACTATATATGTTTTTTTAGCAAAGACCCTAGAGAATACAATGGCGGTCATTGCAACTTTTTATCTCGCACGGTATTTGCGCAGAAATTTTTCAAACGCGTTTTTTTGGGGAAAAAACCAGTTTCATGCCTTTAAAAAAAAAACAAAACAGTAAAGTTAGCCCAATTTTTTTTACATAATGTGAAAGATGAAGTTACGCCGAGTAAATAGATACCTAACATGTCATGCTTCAAATTTGCACAGGCTCGTGGAATGGCGCCAAACTTCGGTACTTAAAAATCTTAAATTTAATTTTTTTTACTGGTTACATTTTTTGAGTTACAGAGGAGGTCTAGGGCTAGAATTATTGCTCTCGCTCTAACGTTCGCGGCGACACCTCACATGTGTGGTTTGAACACCGTTTTCATATGTGGGCAGGACTTGCATATGTGTTCGCTTCTGCATGCGAGCACACGGGGACGGGGGCACTGTAAAACATTTTTTTATTTTTTTTTATTGTTCATTTTACTTATTTTTTTTTTATTTTTGCACTTAAAAAAAAATAAAAAATTTGATCACTTTTATTCCTATTACAAGGAATGTAAACATCTCTTGTAATAGGAATATGACATGACAGGACCTCTTTACAGTGAGATATGGGGTCAATAAGACCCCACATCTCACCTCTAGGCTTGGAAGCCTAAAGAATAATACATAGGCCGGGCGTGACGTCATAACATTGCGCCCGGCCTCCGACGATCATAGAGACTCCGGTGACCATCTGATCCGCTGGAAATCTCTGTGATCTACATCCGGGGCTGGCAGATCCTGTCACTGACTCACCGATCCAACAGGTGAGTCGGTAGAAGCACCGGAGGGCGGCGGGAGGGGGGGATGTCCCCTTCCGCTGCCCGTAAGAACGATCAAGCGGTGAAACAGCCGCTATGATCATTCTCATGGTGTAGGGAATCGCCGGCTGAAACCGGCAATATCTGAATGATGGCTGTAGCTGCAGGCATCATTCAGATATACCCCCACAAGCCCGAGGACGTCATATGACGTCCTGTGGGCCTGAAGTAGCTAACATAAAAATTCACTCTAGAATGTGCTGTTGGAGGAAGTATACTGTCTGCTTTACAGGCAGACACTTTACCATACATGGTACATTGTGTTAATCGAGACAATAGAGAGACAACGAATAATAATTGGATTCAGTAGCTAATGTTTAGAACTGGTCAAGCAGTTCACACATATAAGTAAATGTGTTGGCACAAACTGGTTTGACACTGGTAGGTTATGTTGTTGCCACTTTGTCTGGTAACTTAGCTGCCATTTGTGGATACAATAATGACCATTTTGGTCACCATAAAATGTTCTCTTATTCATACATTTACAATTAGTAAGGTCACAAAAGAGATGGTGTTAGAATTCAGGGCCTTTGAAAATAAATTATTCTGCTTTCAAAAGCAACAATATCTACCTTTTATGTATGTAAGTGTGCCAAGAGAATGGGTTGTATAGTAAAAATGATCACATTTCTACAAGCTCACATTGTTTATGTATGGTATTCAAACTTGCGCATAAAGTTTGATAAAGCAATGTCGGTTCTGGTAAACTGCTGTATGGGGTGTACTTCAACTTTTTGTGAATTATTGGTGTCTAGCAGCATTGAAACTCTGTCCCTAAACCAGATTTCTACTGGAGGGATGTGTCAGGCAGAATCCAGGCAGGGCCAGTGCAAGGGTTTTTACTGCCCCCAACTCATCCTCCCACCACCTGCCTGTTACAGTATGTGATGGGGCACAGCATGAAGGATGTAATGCTGCATTTAACATTCTTATCAAACTGTCTCTGAAGGGCGTGTGTGATGAAGGGCAGGTTTATTCACATAATATGATGGGGCGCAGCGTGAAGGACATCACACAGCATTGAAAATTTAGCTGTGCTGAACTGCCACTAAATAACAGTGAAACCATAGAAACCAATCAGCTTCCAGGTTTTATTGTCAAAGCATAACTGAAGAAACTGATGCTGGAAGCTGATTTGCTACCATGCACAGTTGAACCAGGTTTTGCACTCTCTAGTTTTAGTAAATAAACCCCACAATCACATACAGTAGGTGGATGCAGCATCAGTCCTCTGCCATCTCTAAGACTGAGAACTGAGTGAAGACTGAGAACTCAGTGATTACTCAGTGATTAGTGATCTTTAATCAGTGAGCAGAGAGCCAGTGACTGTCAGTCACCGCTCTCTGTTCTGCCCCCTACACACATTTTAAGTTTGAGTTTCATGCTGATATTAAATAAGAAAAAATGATTTGCTATATGGAGAGCACTATCTATACCTTCCTTTTTTGAGCATTCCAAATAAAACAAAATAACTGAAGAACTGCTGAGGATGGGGGTGGATTGAAGGACACCTGGACCGAACAGAGGGGAACATCGCTCTTGGTATACAATACCCTGTTGAAAGAGGAAAGCACACAAGACCTGATGTTTATTGGGTCAAATCAAAAGGTGAGAGTATTGCAATGTTGATGAAGGGATTTGGTGAAAAGTAACTTTCAGTGAAGTCACAAAATCCATTGGCAGAAGGAGTAGAGTATAAAGGACACACGTGGCAAGAGCTTAATGGTGGACATTAACTTTATAATTGAAGACAAGCTGTGTGTATAATTTTAATGTTTGTTACATGATACCGTTTGGCACTATTTTGTATATAACTTTGATTGGCTCACTGGAGTGCCTGGCTGTGGAGGGGGTGGGAGTAGTTGGCTCAGGCTCCCAGCTGCATGCTTAGAGGCTGAGCCAGCTGCTGGGCAGGCATCTGGGTGGATCCCGACAATAAAGTTGGGATCCCTGCAGAGTCTGGAGGAGTTCTGTAATGTAAGCCAACAATGGACTTTAGCATGCCGTCGGCTGAATCTGGGTCACAGGAGTGCAGAACAAAGTGCACTCCTGTTACCCACAGGCACAGTAGAACCAAAAGAGCTTTGGCGCTCCCTACTTCTCCTTGAATATGATCTGTGAGATTACTTAGAGAGGTGCCAAAAGTGTGAACTGCAGCAAGGATTTTTTTTAAAGAATGTTCTGGTGCATCATTAGTAACAAAGAAAGCAGTAGAAGATAGCTGAGTAGCCTTACTCACGGTGTTTGAGGGGGGATGCTGAGGTCTGCAGCACGACTCTTGCAGATCGTGAAGACTTTGCAGGGGAAAAAGAGACTGGTGCAGCAGGAGAGGGTTGGGAGCAAGTTTTGGCAGGAGTGTGAGCAAACCTGCTCAGTTTGGAAGCTGTGTCTTTCTGAGTAGGGTTGGTGACTCTCTGAGGCAGTGCGGCTCTGCCATGTTGGATCTGCCGGCCGGTTGGCTTCCCCTCCTCTCTAGAGGATGTCATGGTTCCAAACCCCCTGGTGCAGTGAAGCAGCAGTGACAGAGATCGGTGAGCACAGCTTGTCTCCCTGTATAAGCAGCTCTGGGTGGGGAAGTCTGTAGTTCCCCAGTGAAGGATATTAGACAGGATGCTGGACAGAGATGGGGGTCTCTGCTCCCACTCAAGCCACACCCCTAAGGATTCAGGTTTTACCCCCCCCCAGCCTGGCAACCTAAGGCGGCTGCCTAAGCTATCTTATGCTGGCTCTGGTCCTGAATCCAGGTTGTAACTAACATGTGAATGGGTTTTTGATCCAAATCTTAGGACTCAAATAAAATATTAAAGTAATAACAAAATAAGTATTCTGCTGTGTCATTATGATCTGCTGGGTGATATTTCAGAATTACATTAAACCTAAATAAAAATGGGTCCTTAGTGTAATTTTAGTCTTTGAGCCAACTAACTATAGGGTTTTGATGATTTTATGATATGCGTAAATGGTCACAGGATACAGTGCTTTGAAAAAGTATTCATACCCCTTGAAATTTTCAACATTTTGTCATGTTACAACCAAAAACATCAATGTATTTAATTGGGATTTTATGTGATAGACCAACACAAAGTGGCACATAGTTGTGAAGTGGAAGGAAAATTATACCAGAAAATTGTATACTCGTCTTTCCGTAATTTTCCTTTCCTGACGAACCCTTTGGCAACACATACACTAGGTTGTGACTCCGCCCCCCACAACCTGATAGGACTGGTTAGCTATAAGTTTTGAAGAGGATTCCACTGCTGCATTCTCAGTATCTATCACCTTCAATGGGTGGGAGTCTGTGTGCTGCCATAGGATGCGTCAGTAAAGAAAATTACGGAAAGGTGAGTATACAATTTTCAGTTTTCCTGTCGCATCATGGCAGCACACACGCTGGGAAAAAACTTGTTACATGGGTGGGTGCTTTAGAAGATTGTTATTTTATCCACAGGACATGGAAGAGTTAGCTTGAATAATTGATCTTCCAAACTCAACCGTTGTTAATTGAGCAGGGTCTATTCTGTAATGCGACATGAACGTGGTTCTAGAGGACCAAGATACTGCCTTGCATATTGTTTCTGGAGACACTCTACAGTATGCTGCCCAAGAGGTTGCCACTGCCCTGTAGAATGAGCCTTTAGGTCGTCCGGTATTTGGAGGAGCTGCACTATGTATGCTCTCTTGATGGTTTTTATTAGCCAATAGGCTATTGTCCTTGAAGAAGCTGCCTGACCTCTTTTAGCGCCGTGCGGTATAACTAGAAGGTGTTCTGCTTTTCTGAATGGAGTAAGGGCATGCACATAGAAAACACAGAGGAAAACACAGAGTAAAAAGGTAAAGTGGAGATCACTGCGGTTTAGGCTAAGCCTGTTTAAGGCTTGTATGGCAACAGATGATGTGGACCCCTGAGACCATCAGAGTAGGGATCGACACATAGAGCTAATTTAGAGAGTGTACAGCCAGGGCTTCCAGCTAGGAGAGGCTGAACCTAGCTGGGACGAAGCGGTTAAGGGGTCCAAGCTTTATCCAGTCAGACCTAACAGGTGAGAAAAAAAAAGGAGAATACAGCAGTGGACTCCTCTTCAAAACTTAAAGCTAACTAGTCCTATCAGGTTGTGGGGGGCAGAGTCACAACCCAGTGTGTGTGCTGCAATGATGCGACAGGAAAAATGGTTTTCAACATTTTTTACAAATAAATATGTGAAAAGTGTGGCGTGCATTTGTATTCAGCCCCCCGAGCCAATACTTTGTAGAACCAACTTTTGCTGCAATTTCAGCTGCAAGTCTTTTTGGGTATATCTCTACCAGCTTTGCACATCTAGAGAGTGATTTTTTTGCCCATTCTTCTTTGCAAAATAGCTCAAGCTCTGTCAGATTAGATGGAGAACATCTTTGAACAGCAATTCAAGTTTTGCCACAGATTCTCAATTGGATTTAGGTCTGCACTTTGACTGGGCCATTCTAACACATTAGAATGATTTGAGCTAAACCATTCCACTGTAGCTCTGGCTGTATGTTTAGGGTCGTTGTCCTGCTTGAAGGTGAACCTCCGCCCCATCTCAAGTCTTTTGCAGACTCTAACAGGTTCTTTTAAGATTGCCCTGTATTTGGCTCCATCCATCTTCCCATCAACTCTGACCAGATTCCCTGTCCCTGCTTGAATAAGCATTCTTACATCATGATGCTGCCACCAACATGTTTCACAGTGGGGATGGTGTGTTCAGGGTGATGTGCAGTGTTAGTTTTCCCGCCACACGTAGCTTTTAGGCCAAAAAGTAAAATTTTCGTCTCATCTGACCAGAGCACCTTCTTCAACATGTTTTCTGTGTCCCCCGCCTTGGCTTCTCGCAAACTGCAAACTGGACTTCTTATGGCTTTTTTTCAACAATGGCTTTCTTCTTGCCACTCTTCCATAAAGGCCAGATTTGTGGAGTACATGACTAATAGTTGTCCTGTGGACAGATTCTCCCACCTGAGCTGTGGATCTCTGCATCTCTTTCAGAGTTACCATGGGCCTCTTGGCTGCTTCTCTGATTAATACTTTCCTTGCCCCCCCGCTGTCAGTTTAGGTGGACGGCCATGTCTTGATAAGTTTGGAGCTGTGCCACACTCTTTCCATTTTTAGATCATGGATTGAACAGTGTTCTGTGAGATGTTCAAAGCTTGAGATATTATTTTTTTATAACCTAATCCTGCTTTAAACTCTCCACAACTTCATCCCTTACCTGTCTGGTGTGTTCCTTGGCCTTCATGATGCTGTTTGTTCACTAAGGTTCTGTAACAAACCACTGAGGGCATTTATACTGAGATTAAATTACATACAAGTGGATATTATTTACTAATTAGGTGGCTTCTGAAATCAATTGGTTCCACTAGATTTTAGTTAGGGGTATCACAGTAAAGGGGGATGAATACAAATGCCTGCCACAATTTTCACACATTTATTTGTAAAAAAAAATGAAAACCAGTCATCATTTATCCTTCCACTTCACAATTAGGTGCCACTTTGTGTTAGCCTATCACATAAAATCCCAGAAAAATGCATTTACATTTCTGGTTGTAACATGACAAAATGTGGAAAATATCAAGGGGTATGTATACTTTTTGAAGACACTGTAACTACCCCCCCCAAGAGACAGTTCCACTACTTGAGAATAAGTGCGACTCTGAGTAGGAGAGAGGTGACCAAGGGTACTTTTGAAAGGAAAGCATTAACCCTAACTCTAGCTAAAGCATCAACCTAAAGATCTCTTAAGAATTTACTTCTAGGGTCTTTTGAGGTCTGAACATTGAAACTCAGATTTTAACATCTTTAAAGGCTTGTACATCCACCAGGAGCCACCTCCATTCTTTTTAATGACAGTTGCAATTCATGTAGAACTTTCCCATGATACTCTGTCTCTCTCTATACATTTCATACCTTATGGTTGATGTCAGTCCAGGACCTTGAGCAGCCATGATGTATCCTTTAGAAAGAGTATATTTTCAATGGCTACACCGAGATACAATATTTCAAATATTAGATAATGCTTAAGCATACCTATAGCAAGTGCAATAGGCTATAAAGGAAGAATAATGCTAGAATGAGAGCTGACTGACAGAATGGAAGACCAATGTTCCTCCACATAAGGTAAGTTGGAACCATAGGTTCCTTACAGCATCTAAGTAAACAAGCAGATTTTTTTTTTCTAGATTCATTTATGATAGATATATGACAAAATGTTACTAGTATTCTTTTGTGCTGCTTTTCAGTTGTTTGTGGGCCATTTCCTAGGCGGCAGTGGAAAAAATTGCACTAAAAGAGTTTTATGATAGGAACAATAATTATTAATAGATTTGTAAGATTCTCTCTACAGGCCTAACAGGCTAATAATGCCAGAGCCAATGGGGCACAGTGTTTAATTACTGTGGTGCAGCAGTGCAATAGAGAAGCAGCTGTGAACATCTGTCTTGGATTATGGCTTGGTGAGAATTTCAAGTTATCAATCCAAGGATCCAACTGTGTGAAGGGCAACTGAAGGAATGACTTGCAATGACTTATCTTTAAGGTATGCAAATCACCAAATCAGCTGGAAGGACTATGCATTTCAGTATCACCCATTAACAGCCACATAAGGAGCAGAATAAAAAGCATTAGACCGGATTAGCAAAATAAATTAGTAATGGTATGTGAAGGCTCAAATACTTAATAAATTATTATAAATTACAAATACATTCAAATTCTTAGTCGTAGGGGTTTAGTCAATACAATTTACAAAAAAAAAAAATGATTTGGTGCACGCATTTGAAGCTATGCAGATTCTTGTACAACTTGTAGCACTTTAATGAAACAAAAGTCAGTTTGGAACTGGTTAG
This sequence comes from Rana muscosa, assembly GCA_029206835.1. NCBI lineage: Eukaryota > Metazoa > Chordata > Amphibia > Anura > Ranidae > Rana > Rana muscosa. The sequence goes on from CM055117.1 coordinate 432,452,736, forward strand.
TAAAGGATATTGAAAAACATAGCACTTTTTACTTTCTTATGAATACGAATATAAAATAGCTTGGGGTAAATATATATCAAACTCCAATCGATCTTTCAGCTAAATCAGCTTAATACATTCCAGGTGTCTCAAAATAAAAGGTGTGCAAAATCCTATAGTTTTGCCGCGTACACACGATCGGAATTTCCGACAACAAAACCGTGTTTTTTTTTCCGACGGATGTTGGCTCAAACTTGTCTTGCATACACACGGTCACACAAATGTTGCTCGGAAATGCCGATCGCCAAGAACGCGGTGACATACAACACTACAACAAGCCGAGAAAAATGAAGTTCAATGATTCCGAGCATGTGTCAAATTGATTTCAAGAATGCGTAGGATTTTTGTGCGTCAGAATTGAATACACACGGTCGGAATTTCCGACCAGAACTTTGGTTGTCGGAAAAATTGAGAACCAGCTCTCAATCATTTGTTGTCGGAAATTCCGACAGCAAATGTCCGATGAAGCCTACACACAGTCGGAATATCCGACCAAAAGCTTGCATCGATCGTGTGTACGCGGGATTTGTTTACTTTATAAAGCAGACACATTCTGAGTAGAAAAGCCTGTCCCCTGCCAAAATAATACGGAGCAAAACCCTTGCCCTCTATATAAAATACGTGGTCTCTCTGTGGATCAATACTCATGCACCTTGCTGATTAGAGGGCTAAAGCTCTGCCTCAGCAGGAGGCACTGCGAGAGCAAAGGTTCTCCTCTACAGTATGTTTGCAGGGAAAGGAGCCCAAAAAAATCACCTACTGGCTGTACATGCGAATGCAAAGCATTTATTAGCAATATTTGATAATAAATTGCTCAAAAAGAAAAGAAAATATTTTTTCTTTTTTAGGTCTTACCATAATTTATAAAGAAAATATAAGTATACTGTTAAATATAAGTAATGATTAAAATATAAAAAAAAAAAAAACAATCCCTTTAAATATAACTGTCACATTAACTTGAGGCTGACATTTATGTATTTTCCATGTGTGAAACAATATCCAGCTGTTATGTGGACTTATGTTAGTTACTAAAGCATGTGTATATATGTTTATTTGTTTATGACATTTTGATTGTCAGCTACTGTATATACAGCAACTATTTGAATACTCATGTGCCAATGATAGCTCAATTCAGCTACTTCTCACACATGTGTATCTATGTTAAAGTACAGTATACAGTATGTAAACCCAAGTACTAAAGTTTAAACATATTAATATAATTTCAGTATTTTTAAATTTGCAATCTTTCTTTAAAATAATATCTGGTGATTCTACCATAATGGCCGTTCAACAAGCATTTCCTGCTACAGGGTGACAACATTCTTCTCCCTGCGTCCCAATTGCTTTTATTATTGTCTCCCCTGTCATATGCTCTTCTTATGTAGACTACAAGCAGAGCACATTGAACAGACATTGTTTACCACTGTCATTATTATGAAACCCACCTTAAGAAATTATTTACATCTAGACAGTAAGTAGCTGCAAAAAAGGCTGTTGAATGTCAATTCTGTTGTCTCCTGCAAAGGATGAGCAATGGTAAAAACAGTATACTGTATGTGTGTGTGTATGTATATATACAGTGGGGAGAACAAGTATTTGATACACTGCCGATTTTGCAGGTTTTCCTACATACAAAGCATGTAGAGGCCAGAAACTCCAGAAAATCACATTGTATGATTTTTAAGTAATTAATTTGCATTTTATTGCATGACATAAGTATTTGATACATCAGAAAATCAGAACTTAATATTTGGTACAGAAACCATTGTTTGCAATTACAGAGACCATACGTTTCCTGTAGTTCTTGACCAGGTTTGCACACAGTGCAGCAGGGATTTTTGCCTACTCCTCCATACAGAGCTTCTCCAGATCCTTCAGGTTTTGGGGCTGTCGCTAGGCAATACGGACTTTCAGCTCCCTCCAAAGATTTTTTATTGGGTTCAGGTCTGGAGACTGGCTAGGCCACCCCAGGACCTTGAGATGCTTCTTACGGAGCCACTCCTTAGTTGCCCTGGCTGTGTGTTTCGGATAGTTGTCATGCTGGAAGACTCAGCCATGACCCATCTTCAATGCTCTTACTGAGGGAAGGAGGTTGTTGGCCAAGATCTCGCAATACATGGCCCCATCCATCCTCCCCTCAATACGGTGCAGTCGTCCTGTCCCCTTTGCAGAAAAGCATCCCCAAAGAATGATGTTTGCACCGCCACGCTTCACGGTTGAGATGGTGTTCTTGGGGTTGTACCCATTCTTCTTTTTCCTCCAAATACGGCGAGTGGAGTTTAGACCAAAAAGCTCTGTTTCTGTCTCATTAGACCACATGACCTTCTCCCATTCCTCCTCTGCATCATCCAGATGGTCATTGGCAAACCTCAGAGGGGCCTGGACATGCGCTGGCTTGAGCAGGGGGACCTTGCGTGCGCTGCAGCATTTTAATCCATGATGGCGTAGTGTGTTACTAATGGTTTTCTTTGAGACTGTGGTCCCAGCTCTCTTCAGGTCATTGACCAGGTCCTGCCGTGTAGTTCTGGGCTGATCCCTCACCTTCCTCATGATCATTGATGCCCCACGAGGTGAAATCTTGCATGGAGCCCCAGACTGAGGGAGATTGACCGTCATCTTGAACTTCTTCCATTTTCTAATAATTGCACCAACAGTTGTTGCCTTCTCACAAAGCTGCTTGCCTATTGTCCTGTAGCCCATCCCAGACTTGTGCAGGTCTACAATTTTATCCCCGATGTCCTTACACAGCTCTCTGGTCTTGGCCATTGTGGAGAGGTTGGAGTCTGTTTGATTGAGTGTGTGGACAGGAGTTCAAACAGGTGCAGTTAATACAGGTAATGAGTGGAGAACAGGAGGGCTTCTTAACCACTTAACGACCGCTCACTGTATATATACGTCGGCAGAATGGCACCGACAGGCACAATCACGTAGAGTGTACGTGATTGCCTTTGTACAGTTGGGGGGTCCAATCGGACCCCCCTTCTGTACAGTGAGCGGTGGCTAAGTGTCCGGGAGCGTTCCGGGATGAGGGGGCAGCCATTCGTTTCTGGCCACCCCCTCGCGATCGCTCCCGGCGAATGGAAATGCCCCCTCTGTCTGTGTCAGACAGAGGGAGCAGGAGGAAGTGATGTCATCTCTGGTGCGGCGCTCACATATACCGAGCACCGTACAAGAGAAGACATCAGGTCAGTGCACACAACACTACACTGACACCAGGACACATAGGGACATAAATCGCCCCCCCAGGCCCCCCCAGACACCCCAGATCACCCCCCAGATCACCCCCCAGCCCCCAGTCACAGTGTCACTGATTGCAGTGACCATTTATTTAGTGATCACTGCAATCAGTGACATTTGTGACTGTAAAAGTGTCACCAAAGTTTAGTCTTAGGTCCAGTGTAGCCCCCTAACCCCCCCTAATAAAGGTTTAACCCCCTGATCACCCCCCAGATAACCCTTTCACCCCCTATCACCACTGTCACTAAGCGATCATTTTTCTGATCGCTGTCTTAGCGTCAGTGATGCCGATCGGCAGCCAGTAATTTTTTTTAGGTTCGCCGCATGTTTTTATCGCGTCAGGTACCCCAATATATTATCTAATAAAGGTTTAACCCCCTTGATCGCCCCCCAGGTAACCCTTTCACCCCCTATCACCACTGTCACTAAGCGATCGTTTTTCTAAGCGATGTCTTAGTGTCTGTGATGCAGATCGGTAGCCGGTAATTTTTTTTAGGTTCGCCGCAGGTTTTTATAGCGTCAGGTACCCCAATATATTATCTAATAAAGGTTTAACCCCCTTGATCGCCCCCCAGGTAACCCTTTCACCCCCTATCACCACTGTCGCTAAGCAATTGTTTTTCTAAACGCTGTCTTAGTGTCGGTGATGCAGATCGGTAGCCAGTAATTGTTTTTAGGTTCGCTGCATGTTTTTATAGCGTCAGGTACCCCAATATATTATCTAATAAAGGTTTAACCCCCTTGATCGCCCCCCAGGTAACCCTTTCACCCCCATCACCACTGTCACTAAGCGATCGTTTTTCTAAACGCTGTCTTAGTGTCGGTGATGCAGATTGGTAGCTGGTAATTTTTTTTAGGTTCGCCGCAGGTTTTTATAGCGTCAGGTACCCCAATATATTATCTAATAAAGGTTTAACCCCCTTGATCACCCCCCAGGTAACCCTTTCACACCCTATCACCACTGTCGCTAAGCAATCGTTTTTCTAAACGCTGTCTTAGTGTCGGTGATGCAGATCGGTAGCCAGTAATTTTTTCTAGGTTCGCCGCATGTTTTTATAGCGTCAGGTACCCCAATATATTATCTAATAAAGGTTTAACCCCCTTGATCGCCCCCAGGTAACCCTTTCACCCCCATCACCACTGTCACTAAGCGATCGTTTTTCTAAACGCTGTCTTAGTGTCGGTGATGCAGATCGGTAGCTGGTAATTTTTTTTAGGTTCGCCGCAGGTTTTTATAGCGTCAGGTACCTCCATATATTATCTAATAAAGGTTTTAACCCCCTGATTGCCCCTAGTTAACCCTTTCACCAGTGATCACCATATAAGTGTTACGGGTGACGCTGGTTAGTTAGTTTGCTTTTTATAGTGTCAGGGCACCCGCCATGTATATAACCCAATAAAGGTTTAACCCCCTGATCGCCCGGCGGGTGATATCAATTAGGTTTTAGCGTCAGAGAGGGTCTGCGTCACACCCCAGGCAGCGTCAGGTTAGTGCCAGTAACGCTAACACCCACGCGTGAAGCATACACCCCCCTTAGTGGTATAGTATCTGAACAGATCAATATCTGATCTGATCAGATCTATACTAGCGTCCCCAGCAGTTTAGGGTTCCCAAAAACGCAGTGTTAGCGGGATCAGCCCAGATACCTGCTGGCACCTGCGTTTTGCCCCTCCGTCCAGCCCAGGCCACCCAAGTGCAGTATCGATCGATCACTGTCACTTACAAAACAAAAACACACATAACTGCAGCGTTCGCAGAGACAGGCCTGATCCCTGCGACTCCAGTGCTGTAGGAGGTGATTTCACCACCACAGTTAAAAAAAAAAAGCAAATATGCCGAAGCATTGGGGCAGCAGGGGCAGAGGAGCGATTTTGCTCCTAATGCCGCGTACATACGGTCGAAATTCCGACGGAGGCTTGCCCGTGGAAAAGTCCGACCATGTGTGTGCGGCATAACTTTTTTGCGGGAGGATGCCCCCATGCTTCGGCATATATAAATGGTGCGTGTATGCCCATCATTGGAAGTGGGTGGATGAATGGCGGTATTCTAATGGTGGGCATACCCACCGATCAATCTCTTTTTTCGTTCAGCCAACTGGCTGCATGAAAAAAAAAGATTACAATACATGTCCAACAAGGACCAGCAACGTACTGGTATGTTGCTGGACTTTGAATGTTTATACCAGAATGATGCCTGCGGGTTTAGGTATCATCTTGGTATCATTCTTTTCAGCCTGCGGCCGGCTTTCATGTAAAAGCAATCCTAGCGGCTATTTAGCCTCTGGACTGCTTTTACAAGCAGTGGGAGGGAATGCCCCCCCGGATATAAAAAGCGCCATTGGGAAATTGGGAAAGCATTTTATCACACCGATCTTGGTGTGGTCAGATGCTTTGAGGGCAGAGGAAAAATCTAGGGTCTAGAAGACCCCAGTTTTTTTCAAAAAAAGAGTACCTGTCACTACCTATTGCTATCATAGGGGATATTTACATTCCCTGAGATAACAATAAAAATTATAAAAAAAAAAAAATACTTGGAAGGAACAATTTAAAAATAAAATAAAAAAGCAAAATTAATAATAAAAAAAAAGCAAAAAAAAAAAAGCACCCCTGTCCTGCCCTGCTCTTGCCCAATTGCGAACGCAAGCGTCGGTCTGGCGTCATATGTAAACAGCAATTGCACCATGCATGTGAGGTATCACCGCGAAGGTCAGATCAAGGGCAATCATTTTAGCAGTAGACCTCCTCTGTAAATCTACTGGGGTAACCTGTAAAGGCTTTTAAAAATGTATGTAGTTTGTCGCCAATGCGCGTTTGTGTGAAATTTTAAAGCATGTCGTGTTTGGTATCTATGTACTCGGCCTAAGATCATCTTTTTTATTTCATCAAACATTTGGGCAATATAGTGTGTTTTAGTGCATTAAAATTTAAAAAAGTGTATTTTTTAACCCAAAAAATGCGTTTGAAAAATCGCTGCGCAAATACTGTGTAAAAAAAAAAATGCAACACCCACCATTTTAATCTGTAGGGCCTTTGCTTTAAAAATATATATAATGTTTGGGGGTTCAATATAATTTTCTTGCAAAAAAAAAAATGTTTTCATGTAAACAAAAAGTGTCAAAAAGGGCTTTGTCTTCAAGTGGTTAGAAGAGTGGATGTAAGCTTCCTAATGTTGTGCATAAAATGCCAGAACAGTTCAAAACCCCCCCAAATGACCCCATTTTGGAAAGTAGACACCCCAAGCTATATACTGAGAGGCATGTCGAGTCCATGGAATATTTTATATGTTGACACAAGTTGCGGAAAAAAGCCCTTTATTTTTTTTTTATTTTTTTTGCACAAAGTTGTCACTAAATGATATATTGCTCAAACATGTCATGGGCATATGTGGAATTACACCCCAAAATACATTCTGTTGCTTCTCCTGAGTACGGGGATACCACGTGTGAGACTTTTTGGGAGCCTAGCCACGTACGGGACCCCAAAAACCAAGCACCGCCTTCAGGCTTTCTAAGGGTGTAAATTTTTGATTTCACTTCTCACTGCCTATCACAGTTTCGGAGGCCATGGAATGCCCAGATAGCACAAAACCCCCCCAAATGACCCCATTTTGGAAAGTAGACACCCCAAGCTATTTGCTGAGAGGTATTGTGAGTATTTTGCAGATCTCGCTTTTTGTCACAAAGTTTTGAAAATTGAAAAAAAAAAAATATATATATATATTTTCTTTCTTCATTTTCAAAAACAAATTAGAGCTGTAAAATACTCGCCATGCCTCTCAGCAAATAGCTTGGGGTGTCTATATTCCAAAATGGGGTCATTTGGGGGGGTTTTGTGCGATTTTGGCATTTTATGGCCTTCGAAACTGTGATAGGTAGTGAGGAGTGAAATCAAAAATTTGTGCCTAGAAATCCTGAAGGCGGTGCTTGGTTTTCGGGGTCCCGTACGCGGCTAGGCTCCTAAAAAGTCCCACACATGTGGTATCCTCGTACTCAGGAGAAGCAGAAAAATGTATTTTGGGGTGTAATTCCACATATAACCATGGCATGTGTGAGCAATATATCATTTAGTGACAACTTTTTGTAATTTTTTTTTTGTCATTATTCAATCACTTGGGACAAAAAAAATATATTCAATGGGCTCAAGAGGCCTCTCAGCAATTTCCTTGGGGTGTCTACTTTCTAAAATGGGGTCATTTGGAGGGGTTTTGTGCTATTTTGGCATTTTATGGCCTTCGAAACTGTGATAGGTAGTGAGGAGTGAAATCAAAAATTTGCGCCCTTAGAAATCCTGAAGGCGGTGCTTGGTTTCCGGGGTCCCGTACGCGGCTAGGCTCCCAAAAAGTCCCACACATGTGGTATCCCCGTACTCAGGAGAAGCAGCAAAATGTATTTTGGGGTGTAATTCCACATATAACCATGGCATGTGTGCGCAATATATCATTTAGTGACAACTTTTTGTAATTTTTTTTTTTTTTTAGTCATTATTCAATCACTTGGGACAAAAAAAAAAATTCAATGGGCTCAACATGCCTCTCAGCAATTTCCTTGGGGTGTCTACTTTCCAAAATGGGGTCATTTGGGGGGGTTTTGTACTGCCCTGTCATTTTAGCACCTCAAGAAATGAGATAGGCAGTCATAAATTTAAAGCTGTGTAAATTTCAGAAAATGTACCCTAGTTTGTAAACTCTATAACTTTTGCGCAAACCAATAAATATACGCTTATTGACATTTTTTTTACTAAAAACATGTGGCTGAATACATTTTGGCCTAAATGTATGACTACAATTGAGTTTATTTGATTTTTCTTATAACAAAAAGTAGAAAATATCATTTTTTTTCAAAATATTCAGTCTTTTTCCGTTTAAATCGCAAAAAATAAAAATCGCAGAGGCAATCAAATACCATTAAAAGAAAGCTCTATTTGTGGGAAGAAAAGGACGCAAATTTCGTTTGGGTACAACATTGCATGTCCGCACAATTTACAGTTAAAGCAGCGCAGTGCAAAATTCTGAATTCACCTCTGGTCCTTTAGCTACCAAATGGTCCGGGGCTTAAGTGGTTAAAGAAAAAATAACAGGTCTGTGAGAGCCGGAATTCTTACTGTTTGGTAGGAGATCAAATACTCATGTCATGCAATAAAATGCAAATTAATTACTTAAAAATTATACAATGTGATTTTCTCTATTTTTGTTTTAGATTCCGTCTCTCACAGTTGAAGAGTACCTATGATAAAAATTACAGACCTCTACATGCTTTGTAAGTAGGAAAACCTGCAAGATTGGCAGTGTATCAAATACTTGTTCTCCCCACTGTATGTATATATATATATATATATATATATATATATATATATATACACACACAGTATAATTTTTGAATAGCAACTATTTATTATATTCAGTGGTTCAGCAACCTAAGAAGGTCATTTATAATGGAGAGTATATTCAGCACCCCAGCTTGCATTTTATGTCCTATTCATAAAATAGGATGTAGTGTGTAGTCTACAGTGTTCTATTGAGTACTCTTTACCTAACACAGCAGAGAAAACTAAATTGGAAGAAAGAACGATCAAATTACTTTGATGGGCCAGGTGACAAGATTCTTCCCCAAAGTTTTTTTTTTCCTTTTCTTCTTGTTTTTTTTTTTTTCTGTCCTTCATTGATTTAATTAGTGCTGAAGAGCTAAGCTCACTGTGCTTTAAAAAATGCGTTAGGAGTTTTATATTTTAACACGGCAGTTAAGGCCATACCGCTGCTTTTTAAATAGACCCCCATGGTTAAAGTGTACATGTATGTTAATGAACAATTGTGATCACAGTGAAGCATGCACAAGCCAAATAGTAGCACTCTTATGAAGATATTACAGGTTTTGCTTGGAAAAAGGTAATACAATGGTAAATTTAAGGGAAGGGCTACAGTTAAAGCATGACCCCACTTTTGTTGAGAAAAAAACATTTACCTCTGAGTGGTCTATGTACATTGCAAGGATTATAACATCCTTTGTTGCAGATTCCTACCTTTTGTTATTCTGAAGAAATCACTGCTTGTGCCTCTGTTCCAAGTGGGCCTAATGGGAGCTGTTTCATAATTATCAATCAGCTGTGCACCTGCAGAGCACTAATGAGCAAAGCTTCAGGGCCTCTATCCCTTTAGAGTTATGTTAGAAGTGTATAGGAAATGGGGAGAGTGGCGCTACCTTATGAACTAAAAGGCGATCTAGCAGATCACTGAGTAATTAACCAGTGAGCACTCAGTGTTATGCCTATCCCAGAGTACCTGACCACTTCCGTGGCTAAAAAAACCTAGCTGTCAATAATATATAACATACAGTATCCCAGCTTCTCCAAAAACTGAGCAAGTGACTATAAAAAACTGTGCATAAAATAGAAAAACATCAGTGCACAAAAACAACATCAATGATAATAGGAATGTTCATATCCGCGTAAGAGGGGAAGTTTATGTGAAAGTAGAAACGTAGAAAAAATAAACAAATATATATATATATATATATATATATATATACGGTATATATATATATATATATATAAAAAATTGGTAATAAAAGCGACACTGCCCAAAAAGAAGTAGTATCAAACTGTATTCATGTGACCGGTGCAGAAATTCCAAAGTGACTTTGTGCTTGCTGTGGTATTAAAGGACATCAAGTGACTCTTGTGCTCCCCTTTTGGCTCCCTACTCACTAGCTCCTATTACCCCTGCTGGGGCAGATCGCTTAAAACGGGTATGCAGCTAGCTCCCAACTAGGTAGGTCCTATAGCTCGTCCTCCAGACCATGGGATTTCCAAGTTGCTAACTGGTACATTCTCTGGATCAGAGGCTGGATCAGAGGTAATCAGTATTTTCTACTGTATAATCACAGTAATGGATCCTCATATAGAAAAGAGATGGGCTCCATAGCATAATTCCGATTGGCAATTTTATTTAAAAAAAACTTAAAAACATACATACAATACAGGGCTGTATAATCCAACCCATAAAAAACGCTCTATAATGGGCAAACTAGTGTAATCTGGGCTGGGCAGCATGCCCTCCAGCTGCGTTCCAGCGGCCTGAACCTCGTAAACCGAAAGTGATGTGTGTACGTAGCTCCGCCTGCTTTAGACGTGTTCCTATTGGACGTATCTCACCAAAAATAAAATTTTTGTTCCAGGAGTTCCACCCAAAAATGGTGTCACATTTGGCACCTTTCAGGGGGAGGGGGGTTCAGATACCTGTTCACGCCCCTTCGCGCCACCCCCCCCCGCTGTCTTCTGGGAAACACCACACTGTTCCCAGGAGAGAGCGGTGACCAGTGACGGCGCGCCGCGCTACTCGCGCATGCGCAGTAGGGAACCGGGCAGTGAAGGCGCAAGGCTTCACTTCCTGATTCCCTCACCGAGAATGGCGGCGGCAGCATCCGAGGACCAAGCGACTGCTCGACCTCGTCTGCCGACATCGCGGGCGCGCTGGACAGGTAAGTGTAAATTTTTTAAAAGTCAGCAGCTGCAGTATTTAAAGCTGCTGGCTTTTAAAAAAAAAAAATCGGCAGAACCTCCGATTTAATAAAATTCAAGAGTGATTGCTTTGACAGTAATTAGTAAACTTGGGATGTGGGTTTGCATAAGTGTGTATCCACATACCCAGCATACACAGTCCTTGAACTTATTTGTTGTAGTTTAGAGTCATGTTTAATACATACGTGGTCCCTGTTTGCCTTGTATGCATATGAAATACAAAAACAGCATTTGCTTTGGTTTTCAATGCAAACAAAGGAATGTATACGTTAAGATTCTGCCTTAAAATCTATGCCAACAACTCCACTTGTGTTCTTGTTTTCTTTTCTTAATTTTTTTGTAATTATGTCTCCCTGCATTTAGAACAGACTTTTGACTGGCCGAGAATCTCGTCAAGAAAAAACACGTCGTTTTTCTTGACGAGATTCTTGGACAAGAAACTTGTCCCGGCCGAGTGTACACACGATCCATTCAAAGAACCCGCGGTTCTTTGAATGGAGCGAACGCGGTGACGTAATCGACTACGACGAGCGTGCGCTCGTCACATTCGATGCCATCGCCGCCATCTTGCTACACCCTACCTATGCCTAGGAAGCTACCGCGCATGCGTCAAAGTCATTTCGAGCATGCGCAGGCTTCCCGGAGGACAGGTAAGTGTACACACACACACTTTTCTCGTTGAGAAACCTGCTGACAAAAATCTCGACTAGAAAAAAGATAGCAGGTCCTCTATTTTTCTGGTCGAGATTCTTGTCGGTTTTCTTGACGAGAAACATGATAGCCTCGTACACACGACCGAATTACTCGGCAAGAAAGCTCTGCCAGCAAGTTTCTTGCTGGTTCTTGCCGAGAAACTTGGTCGTGTGTACGAGGCTTAAGCCCTGGTTCACACTGGTGTGATTTGACATGCGATTTGACATGTCAAATCTGCGAAATTTGCCGCAAATTGCGGGCAATGGCACCGATTACAAAAAGTAGTTTTTGTACTACTTTTTGCGATTTCAGCCGCGATTTACATTGACATCTGTTTCAGATGTCTTTGAAATCGCGGCCGAAATCGGGACTGCCAACGGGAGTGAAATCGTGCGAGTTCAGCTGAACTCGCAGGCTTCACTCCCGCAGCCCCAGTGTGAACGTGGGCTTAGAGGACAAACCACTCAGTTATAAGTGATCACATCCCAATATATGGGTAGAAATTACCTATGACAAGACTCACAAAAGATGTGTGAAGTTAACCCAATCAGATTTTAAAGGATTAAAAATGAGCACATAATTATATTTACTTGGCCAAGTATTCTTAGTTTATTTGTAGGAGAGTTTATATATATATACTCTGCACACTATATATATATATATATATATATATATATATATATATATATACACACAAACACACACTTTCTTGTTGCACAGGGCATACACCAGTTGTTGCAGCACTGCAAAAACATACTGTAAAAATAACACAACTTCAATACGGATTATAATATAACATGATACCATGTGTCAAACTTAAACTGAAACTAAACCTGCAGTCTAAAATTGAATAAACTTCTAACATTTACCTGTTCAAGTATGTTAAAAATGTCAACAATTTTCATTAGGTAGCCTCCCTGGCGGTATGATTATGTCAGATTTTTGCGTCTCAAAGCAGTACAATTGTTTTGCATCGAAATTTGGCGTTTTATATTTTAGGCCTGTAATTCTTAGCAATAACATACTTAAATTTGTCCAAACAAGAGTCTAGTAGACATCCCGGGTATGATAAAGTTTGAAACACAAAATAATAAATTATAATATAATAACTATAATAAAATGAATTTCCCCACTATTAACTATCGCTCAATTCTGCAAGTGTTCTTATTTACTATCGCTGTTTTCTAGCTGGTCTCAAACCACTTTTTGGTTGCTATGGACAATCTCAAGTTTCCAGGCAGAAAGAACAGTACCGTATATACTCGAGTATAAGCCGACCCGAATATAAGCCGAGGCACCTAATTTTACCACAAAAAATTGGGAAAACGTATTGACTCGAGTATAAGCCTAGGGTGTCCATCTGCATGCCTCACTGTGCCTCACTTTGCCTCACTGTGTTCATGTGCATGCCTCACTGTGCCTCACTGTGTCCATGCCTCACTGTGCCTTACTGTGCCCATGCCTCACTGTGCCCATGCCTCACTGTCACTATGCCCATGCCTCACTGTGCCCATGCCTCACTGTCACTGTGCCCATGCCTCACTGTGTCCATGCCTCACTGTGCCCATGCTTCACTGTGCCCATGCCTTACTGTGCCCAATCTCCCTACCTGATCTCCGGCGCTGTGTGACTACACCCTATTCCAAACTATTATGAAAATTCTATTTCAGTGTCACAAAGTTTAAATATTTTGTTTTTCAGTTTAACTCATGGATGGCTCTGTGTCTCAGGGCTCTTTTGATCACTGAAAAACAATCTCGGACACCTGTGATAATTAGATTGCCAGGTGAGTCCAATTAAAGGAAAAACTACTAAAGGAGGGTGTTCCACATTAACCACTTAAGCCCCGGACCATTTGGTAGCTAAAGGACCAGAGGTGATTTCAGAATTTTGCACTGCGCTGCTTTAACTGTAAATTGTGCGGACATGCAATGCTGTACCCAAACGAAATTTGCGTCCTTTTCTTCCCACAAATAGAGCTTTCTTTTAATGGTATTTGATTGCCTCTGCAATTTTAATTTTTTGCGATATAAACGGAAAAAGACCGAAAATTTAGAAAAAAAATGATATTTTCTACTTTTTGTTATAAGAAAAATCGAATAAACTCAATTTTAGTCATACATTTAGGCCAAAATGTATTCAGCCACATGTCTTTAGTAAAAATGTCAATAAGCGTATATTTATTGGTTTGCACAAAAGTTATAGCGTCTACAACCTAGGGTACATTTTCTGGAATTTACACAGCTTTTAATTTATGACTGCCTATCTCATTTCTTGAGGTGCTAAAATGGCAGGGCAGTACAAAACCCCCCCAAATGACCCCATTTTGGAAAGTAGACATCCCAAGGAAATTGCTGAGAGGCATGTTGAGCCCATTGAATATTTTTTTTTCTCAAGTGATTGAATAATGACTAAAAAAAAATACAAAAAGTTGTTGCTAAATGATATATTGCTCACACATGCCATGGTTATATGTGGAATTGCACCCCAAAATACATTTTGCTGCTTCTCCTGAGTACGGGGATACCACATGTGTGGGACTTTTTGGGAGCCTAGCCGCGTACGGGACCCCGGAAACCAAGCACCGCCTTCAGGATTTCTAAGGGCGCAAATTTTTGATTTCACTCCTCACTACCTATCACAGTTTTGAAGGCCATAAAATGCCAAAATAGCACAAAACCCCCCCAAATGACCCCATTTTAGAAAGTAGACACCCCAAGGAAATTTCTGAGAGGCCTGTTGAGCCCATTGAATATTTTTTTTTTGTCCCAAGTGATTGAATAATGACAAAAAAAAATTAAAAATTACAAAAAGTTGTCACTAAATGATATATTGCTCACACATGCCATGGTTATATGTGGAATTACGCCCCAAAATACATTTTACTGCTTCTCTTGAGTACGGGGATACCACATGTGTGGGACTTTTTAGGAGCCTAGCCGCGTACGGGACCCCGAAAACCAAGCACCGCCTTCAGGATTTCTAGGCACAAATTTTTGATTTCACTCCTCACTACCTATCACAGTTTCGAAGGCCATAAAATGCCAAAATAGCACAAAACCCCCCCAAATGACCCCATTTTGGAAAGTAGACACCCCAAGCTATTTGCTGAGAGGCATGGTGAGTATTTTACAGCTCTCATTTGTTTTTGAAAATGAAGAAAGGAAATATATATATATATATATATTTTTTTCAATTTTCAAAACTTTGTGACAAAAAGCGAGATCTGCAAAATACTCACAATACCTCTCAGCAAATAGCTTGGGGTGTCTACTTTCCAAAATGGGGTCATTTGGGGGGGTTTGTGCCATCTGGGCATTCCATGGCCTCCGAAACTGTGATAGGCAGTGAGAAGTGAAATCAAAAATTTACACCCTTAGAAAGCCTGAAGGCGGTGCTTGGATTTGGGGTCCCGTACGCGGCTAGGCTCCCAAAAAGTCTCACACGTGTGGTATTCCCGTACTCAGGAGAAGCAACAGAATGTATTTTGGGGTGTAATTCCACATATGCCCTTGGCATGTTTGAGCAATATATCATTTAGTGACAACTTTGTGCAAAAAAAAAAAATTTATTTTTTCCGCAACTTGTGTCAACATATAAAATATTCCATGGACTCGACATACCTCTCAGTATATAGCTTGGGGTGTCTACTTTCCAAAATGGAGTCATTTGGGGGGGTTTTGAACTGTCCTGGCATTTTATACACAACATTAGGAAGCTTACATCCACTCTTCTAACCACTTGAAGACAAAGCCCTTTCTGGCACTTTTTGTTTACATGAAAACATTTTTTTTTTTTTTGCAAGAAAATTATGTTGAACCCCCAAACATTATATATTTTTTTAAAGCAAAGGCCCTAGAGATTAAAATGGTGGGTGTTGCATTTTTTTTCCACACAGTATTTGCGCAGCGATTTTTCAAACGCATTTTTTGGGGAAAAAATACACTTTTTTTCATTTTAATGCACTAAAACACACTTTATTGCCTAAATGTTTGATGAAATAAAAAAGATGATCTTAGGCCAAGTACCTAGATACCAAACACGACATGCTTTAAAATTTCACACAAACGCGCATTGGCGACAAACTACATACATTTTTAAAAGCCTTTAAAAGCCTTTACAGGTTACCCCGTTAGATTTACAGAGGAGTCTACTGCTAAAATGACTGCCCTCTATCTGAACTTTGCGGTGATACCTCACATGCATGGTGCAATTGCTGTTTACATATGACGCCAGACCGACGCTTGCATTCGCCATTGCGCAAGAGCAGGGCAGGACAGGGGTGCTTTTTTTTTCTTTTTCTTTTATTATTAATTTTGCTTTTTTATTTTATTTTTAAACTGTTCCTTCCATATTTTTTTTTTTTATCATTTTTATTGTTATCTCAGGGAATGTAAATATGATAGCAATAGGTAGTGACAGGTACTCTTTTTTTGAAAAAAACTGGGGTCTATTTGACCCTAGATCTTTCCTCTGCCCTCAAATCATCTGACCACACCAAGATCGGTGTGATAAAATGCTTTCCCAATTTCCCAATGGCGCTTTTTATATCCGGGGGGGGGGGACATTCCCTCCCACTGCTTGTAAAAGCAGTCCAGAGGCTAATTAGCCACTAGGATTGCTTTTACATGAAAGCCGGCCGCTGGCTGAAAAGAATGATACCAAGATGATACCTAAACCCGCAGGCATCAATCTGGTATAACCATTCAAAGTCCAGCAACATACCATTACGTTGCTGGTCCTTGTTGGACATGTATTGTAATCTTTTTTTTCATGCAGCCTGTTGGCTGAACGAAAAAAAGAGATTGATCAGTGGGTATGCCCACCATTAGAATACCGCCCTTCATCCACCCCCTTCTAATGATGGGCATACATGCACCATTTAAATATGCCGAAGCATTGGGGCATCCTCCCGCAAAAATTATGCCGCACACACATGGTCAGACTTTTCCACGGGCAAGCCTCCGTCGGAATTTCGACCGTATGTACGGGGCATTAGGAGCAAAATCGCTCCTCCGCTCCTCCACCCCTGCTGCCCCAATGCTTCGGCATATGTGCTTTTTTTTTTTAACTGTGGTGGTGAAATCACCTCCTACAGCACTGGAGTCGCAGGGATCAGGCCTGTCTCTGCGAACGCTGCAGTTATGTGTGTTGTGTTTTGCAAGTGACAGTGATCGATCGATACTGCACTTGGGTGGCCTGGGCTGGACGGAGGGGCAAAACGCAGGTGCTAGCAGGTATCTGGGCTGATCCCGCTAACATTGCGTTTTTGGGAACCCTAAACTGCTGGGGACGCTAGTATAGATCTGATCAGATCAGATATTGATCTGTTCAGATACTATACCACTAAGGGGGGTGTATGCTTCACGCGTGGGTGTTGGCATTACTGGCACTAACCTGATGCTGCCTGGGGTGTGACGCAGGGTTAACTAGGGGCAATTAGGGGGTTAAAACCTTT
Organism: Rana muscosa; assembly: GCA_029206835.1. Lineage (NCBI taxonomy): Eukaryota > Metazoa > Chordata > Amphibia > Anura > Ranidae > Rana > Rana muscosa. The sequence continues at coordinate 432,469,675 of CM055117.1, forward strand.
ATTAGATAATATATGGGGGTACCTGACGCTATAAAAACCTGCGGCGAACCTAAAAAAAATAACTGGCTATCTATCGGCACCAGCATAACTAATACAGCGTTTAGAAAAACGATCGCTTAGTGACACTGGCAAAAGGGAGTGAAAGGGTTACCTGGGGGGGCGATCAAGGGGTTAAACCTTTATTAGGTAATATATGGGGGTACCCGACGCTATAAAAACCTGCGGCGAACCTAAAAAAAATAACTGGCTACCTATCGGCATCACCGACAATAAGACAGCGATCAGAAAAACGATCGCTTAGCGACAGTGGTGATAGGGGGTGAAAGGGTTACCTGGGGGGCGATCAAGGGGGTTAAACCTTTATTAGGTAATATATGGGGGTACCTGATGCTATAAAAACCTGTGGCGAACCTAAAAAAAATAACTGGCTACCTATCGGCATCACTGACAATAAGACAGCATTCAGAAAAACGATTGCTTAGCGACAGTGGGGATAGGGGGTGAAAGGGTTACCTGGGGGGCGATCAAGGGGGTTAAACCTTTATTAGGTAATATATGGGGGTACCTGACGCTATAAAAACCTGCGGCGAACCTAAAAAAAATAACTGGCTACCGATCGGCATCACCGACAATAAGACAGCGATCAGAGAAACGATCGCTTAGCGACAGTGGTGATAGGGGGTGAAAGGGTTACCTGGGGGGCGATCAAGGGGGTTAAACCTTTGTTAGGTAATATATGGGGGTACCTGACGCTATAAAAACCTGCGGCGAACCTAAAAAAAATAACTGGCTACCGATCAGCATCACCGACAATAAAACAGCGATCAGAAAAATTATCGCTTAGCGACAGTGGTGATAGGGGGTGAAAGGGTTACCTGGGGGGCGATCAAGGGGGTTAAACCTTTATTAGATCATTTATGGGGGTACCCGACGCTATAAAAACCTGCGGCGAACCTAAAAAAAATTACTGGCTACCGATCTGCATCACCGACGCTAAGACAGCGATCAGAAAAATGATCGCTTAGCGACGGCGGTGCTAGGGGGTGAAAGGGTTATCTGGGGGGTGATCAGGGGGTTAAACCTTTATTAGGGGGGGTTAGGGGGCTACACTGGACCTAAAACTAACTTTAGTGACACTTTTACAATCACAAATGTCACTGATTGCAGTGATCAGTAAATAAATGGTCACTGCAATCAGTGACACTGTGACTGGGGGCTGGGGGGTGATCTGGGGGGTGATCTGGGGGGGCCTGGGGGGGCGATTTATGTTCCTATGTGTCCTGGTGTCAGTGTGCTGTTTGTGCACTAACCTGTGTGTCTTCTCTTGTACGGCGCTCGGTATATGTGAGCGCCGCAGGAGAGATGACATCACTTCCTCTGCCTGTGTAAACATTACACAGACAGGGAAGCTTTCTCATTCGACGGGAGCGATCGAAAGGGGGTGGCCGGAATCGAACGGCCGTCCCCTCATCCCGGATCGCTCCCGAAGAAATAACCACCGCTCACTGTAAAGAAGGGGGGTCCGATCGGACCCCCCAACTATACAAAGGCAATCACGTATATGTACGTGATTCTGCCTGTCGGTGCCATTCTGCCGACGTATATTTACAGTGGGCGGTCTTTAAGTGGTTAAGCAGAGCACCATTTTCAAGCAATAGGGGAAGAAAAAGGATCCCTCTGCTGCTGAAAAGAGTGAAATAGTTCAATGCCTTGGACGAGGTATAAAAACATTAGATATTTCACGAAAACTTAAGCGTGATCATCGCACTATTAAGAGATTTGTGGCTGATTTAATGCACAGACGGGTTTTGTGCAGATAAAGGCACATTGAGGAAGATTTCTGCCAGATCCATGCATCGGATCAAGAGAGCAGCTGCTAAAACACCATTACATAGCAGCAAACAGATATTTGAAGCTGCTGGTGCCACGGACATCAAGGTGTAGAGTCCTCCAGAGTCTTGCAACTGTGCATAAACCTTCCATTCGGCCACCACTAACCAATGCTCACAAGCAGAAACGGCTGCATTTGGCATAAAAATACATGAAGACTTTTCAAACAGTCCTGTTCACTGATGAGTGCCGTGCAACCCTGGATGGTCCAGATGGATGGAGTAGTGGATGGTTGGTGGACGGCCACCCTGTTCCAACAAGGCTGCGATGTCAGCAAGGCAGTGGTGGAGTCATGTTTTGGGCCGGAATCATGGGAAGAGAGCTGGTCGGCCCCTTTAGGGTCCCCGAAGGTGTAAAGATGACCTCTGCAAAGTATGTGGAGTTCCCGACTGACCACTTCCTTCCCTGGTACAGAAGGAAGAACTATGCTTTCTGTAATAAAATCATCTTCATGCATGACAATGCACAATCTCATGCTGCAAAGAATACCTCTGCATCAATGGCTGCTATGGGGATAAAAGGAGAGAAAGTCATGGTGTGGCCTCCATCCTCCCCTGACCTCAATCCTATTGAGAACCTTTGGAGCATCCTCAAGCAAAAGATCTATGAGGGTGGGAGGCAGTGTACATCCAAACACCAGCTCTGGGAGGCTATTCTGACATCTTGCAAACGAATTCAAGCAGAAACTGTCCAAAAACTCACAAGTTCAATGGATGTAAGACTTGTGAAGCTGCTATCAAATAAGGGGTCCTATGTTAAAATGTAACGTGACCTGTTAAAATGTTTAAAAAGTTAAAATGTTGTTCAAAGTTTGATTGAAATAGCTTTTGATTTCAGTAAATATGCTGCAAACACAACAAATGAAAAATTTCAGTTCTTTCCAACCTATAAACAGTTTTGAAACTTACTGTGCGTAATAATTTGGAAAAGTGCATTGTAAGTTTTTTATTTTGAAAAAAAACCAAACTGTTATCATTAGGAGGTTTGTTCAATAAAATTTTAATTGTACTCTTAATAGTTGATAACATGAGAATTATGCTGACTGTTGTTTACATCAATTATTTAGGTAAATGAGAAAAATATCATTGGCATAATAAATTGGAACAGGGTGTAGACTGACGTTCAACATGGGAGTCTATGGAAGGGGTGCCCGGGTTTGAAAAATCGGTGCTCCCCGGCCTTAGGTTTCCCGGACACCAAACTTTTCACAATTGTAGGGGAAGAGTGGGGCTACATGTGTGCCAACATTGGGGTCCAGGGGACCTATGGCTGGCAGGGATCAGGCTCACAAATGTGAAGATGGACACAGACTCTAGTATAAGCCGAGGGGGGCATTTTCAGCACAAAAAAATGTGCTGAAAAACTCAGCTTATACTCGAGTATGTACGGTATATATAATATAAAACTGCATGCAGGGCACTGGACAAAACACTAGGGACAAATGGGATATGAAATAATTTCATACAGTAATGTAATCTGTAAGATTACAGTGTACTGTATGTATTATGAATTTTGTCATTTTTGAAATTGCCGCCAGGGTCCGCCCCCGTGCATCACGAAGCTCGCAGGGAACGGAGCCTGGCACACAAAGGCATCGGGCAGAGGACACAGCCCGCGGACACAGCAGGGGGACATCGCAGGATCCTGGGGACAAGGTAAGTACACTGCACCAGGATCCTGCAATGCAATGCCGAGTGTGGCTCGGGATTACCACTAATAGTAATGAAATCTCCCCCAGAGCCACATTCGGGAAAACCGCCAGGGAGGTTAAGTAGTGCCTACAAATAAAGGTGATATACTTTAACAAACTCAACCCAAAAAATTGGCATGTATATACCAAAATGTTGCCACCTCTCCACAGCCTGTACTGGTGCCACCTCAGGTGCTGGAGTGCAGGCCGTGTAAGACTCAACTGTGTCCGATTTGATTACATGCAAGGAAGCAACTGCAGTATAGTGATGTTTTTTTTAAAAAGCTTTATAGAATAATCAATAAAGCTTTTTAAAGATGACATCACTGAAGTGCAAGCGCTTCCTTACATGCACATAAAATTTACATGGCGTATTTATTGTCATGAACAAAATGTAAAAATGAACAGAAAACAACAATTAACAAAAATGAGAATTTCTCATATGGAAAAAGTATTCCCTACATTGAAAACCTCTTCAAACCTATTAAATATCAAACCTACAACTGTTTCAGCTGTTGTGCCTATGATTAATATCTCTTTAGGCTGGGTTCACACTAGTGCGACACGACATCTGTCCTACTTTGGATCCGACTTTGCCCTGCGACATGAGGCCGACATATGTCCGACTTTCAATGAACGGGGATCCGACTTGGATCCCCGCCAATATCAGGCACTGTGTTTGGTATGAATCTTGAAGGGGAACTCCAGGCCAAATTTTAAATAAAAAAACGGCATGGGTTCCCCCTTCAGAGGCATACCAGGCCCTTGGGTCTGGTCTGGATTTGAAGGGGCGCCCCTACGCCGAAAAAACGGCGTGGGGGTCCCCCCCCAAAATCCAAACCAGACCCTTATCCGAGCACACAACCTGGCCGGCCGCAGGGGAAGAGGGGGGGACGAGAGAGCGGCCCCCCTCCCTCCTGAACCGTACCAGGCCGCATGCCCTCAACATGGGGGGTTTGGTGCTCTGGGGCAGGGGGGCAACCTGCGGCCCCCCACCCCAGAGCACCCTGCCCCCATGTTGATGAGGACAGGGCCTCTTCCCGACAACCCTGGCCGTTGGTTGTCGGGGTCTGCGGGCGGGGGGCTTATCGGAATCCGGGAGCCCCCTTCAATAAGGGGGCCCCCGGATCCCAGCCCCCCACCCTATGTGAATGAGTATGGGGTACATCGTACCACTACCCATTCACCTGGTGGAAAAAAATTGCAATAAAAAAACCACACAGCTTTTTAAAGTATTTTATTGCACAGCTCCGGAGGTCTTCTTCCGACTTCGGGGGTCTCCGGTGTCGTCGCCGCGCTCTCCGGTTCTTTCTTCTGCCGGGCCTCCGCTAACTTCTTTTTAGCTCTTTTGCTAATGGAGGCCCAGTCTTCTCCGTCGCCTTCTTCTCCCGCTCTCCGGTTCTTCTCCCGCTCTCCGGTTCTTTCTTCCGCCGGGCCTCCGCTAACTTCTTTTTAGCTCTTTTGCTAACGGAGGCCCGGTCTTCTCTGTCGTCTCGTCCGGCTCTCCGTTGTCCTTCTGCCGGCCCCTCCACTAACTTCTTTAGCTCTTTTGCTAGTGGAGGGGCCGGTCTTCCCGTCGTCACCGTCGCCGTCTTCTTCCCTCTTCTCCTCCTCGATGTTGACGCGTCGCTTCCTCCCGCTGTAACACTGGCTCTCCGCTCCGCTCCGCATTAATATAGGCTTCTCATGACGTCACAGTCACATGTTCCGGGGCACATGGCCCCGGAACATGTGACTGTGACGTCATGGGAACATGTGACTGTGACATCATGAGAAGCCTATATTAATGCGGAGCGGAGCGGAGAGCCAGTATTACAGCGGGAGGAAGCGACGCGTCAACATCGAGGAGGAGAAGAGGGAAGAAGACGGTGACGACGGGAAGACCGGCCCCTCCACTAGCAAAAGAGCTAAAGAAGTTAGTGGAGGGGCCGGCAGAAGGACAACGGAGAGCCGGACGAGACGACGGAGAAGACCGGGCCTCCGTTAGCAAAAGAGCTAAAAAGAAGTTAGCGGAGGCCCGGCGGAAGAAAGAACCGGAGAGCGGAAGAAGAACCGGAGAGCGGGAGAAGAAGAAGGCGACGGAGAAGACCGGGCCCCCAAGCAAAAGAGCTAAAAAGAAGTTAGCGGAGGCCCGGCAGAAGAAAGATCCGGAGAGCGCGGCGACGACACCGGAGACCCCCGAAGTCGGAAGAAGACCCCCGGAGCTGTGCAATAAAATACTTTAAAAAGCTGTGTGGTTTTTTTATTGCAATTTTTTTCCACCAGGTGAATGGGTAGGGGTACGATGTACCCCATACTCATTCACATAGGGTGGGGGGGCCGGGATCCAGGGGCCCCTTTAAAGGGGGCTCCCGGATTCCGATAAGCCCCCCACCCGCAGACCCCGACAACCAACGGCCAGGGTTGTCGGGAAGAGGCCCTGTCCTCATCAACATGGGGGCAGGGTGCTCTGGGGTGGGGGGGCCGCAGGTCGCCCCCCTGCCCCAGAGCACCAAACCCCCCATGTTGAGGGCATGTGGCCTGGTACGGTTCAGGAGGGAGGGAGGGGGGCCGCTCTCTCGTCCCCCCTCTTCTCCTGCGGCCGGCCAGGTTGTGTGCTCGGATAAGGGTCTGGTTTGGATTTTGGGGGGACCCCCACGCCGTTTTTCCGGCGTAGGGGCGCCCTTCAAATCCAGACCAGACCCAAGGGCCTGGTATGCCTCTGGAGGGGGAACCCATGCCGGTTTTTTATTTAAAATTTGGCCTGGAGTTCCCCCTCAAGAGCAGTACAGCACAAGTCGCATGCCAAAGTCGGATCATGCAAGACTGCGGTCCGACTTTGATCCGACTTCAATGATAGTCAATGGGCTGAAGTCGGATCAAAGTCGGACCAAAGTAGTACAGGGAGCATTTTCAAAGTCGGACCGACATGTGTCGGACCAGTTAAGACGGCTCCCATAGGGAAACATTGATTTTCACACGTCATGCGACATGAGCTCCTAATGTCGGAGCGTTTGTCGCCCCAGTGTGAACCAGGCCTTAGGAGTATGCAGGTGGAACCTGTCTTATTTAAACCTCAGACATCTAGGGTCAATATAAATCTCTATGGCCCTCAAAAAGAGAGTTGGAGTTGTCTATAAGCCTGGCAAGGTATTTTAAAAAAATTGAATAATGATTTCAAATCAATCATTCCACTGTAATGAAAAAATAATTCACAAGTGGCATGTATTTCAAATAACTGCTAATTTGTCCAGGACTGTCTGGCTTAGAAGTCTTCAAGAACCCCAAAATTTCATCAGAGGGTGTTCAGGTAACTCTTGCAACAGTCAGAGCCAAAGTGCATTCATCTACAATCAGAAAGAGATTGCACCAATTTACCCCGCAGAAGAGGTGTGTTAAAAAAAAAGCCTTTGCTGTCCAAAAAAAATAAGTGTTATGCCGCGTACACAAGATCGGACATTCCAACAACAAAACCGTGGATTTTTTTCCGACGGATGTTGGCTCAAACTTGTCTTGCATACACACGGTCACACAAATGTTGCTTGGAAATTCCGAACGTCAAGAACGTGGTGACGTACAACACGATGAGCCAAGAAAAATTAAGTACAATGATTCCGAGCATGCGTCAAATTGATTCTGAGCATGCGTAGAATTTTTGTGTGTCGGAATTGGCTACACACGATCGGAATTTCCGACAACAAGTATTGTTGTTGGAAGATTTGAGAACCAGCTCTCAAACATTTGTTGTCAGCAAATGTCCGATGGAGCATACACACAGTCGGATTTTCCGACAACAAGCTCACATCGAACATTTGTTTGTCGGAAATTCCAAGCATGTGTATGCGGCATAAGATTACCGCTTACCATTGAGCATATAGGCAAAACCATACCTTCTGAAACTATGTGCTGAAGACTGATTAATCAAAGATAGAGTTATGTGAGGCCATATGTACAAAAATTTAAATGAAAATTAGTCCTAAAATACAATAAAGATTCCAAGCTTACTAACAAATACACTGATGCCGCGTACACACAATTGTTTTTAATGACGAGAAAAATTACATTTTTTAAAATGGTCATTAAAAATGATCATGTGTGGGCTTTCCAGCATTTTTCCCGACGAGAAAAACGCAGAGTATCACGACGAGAAAAATTGGAACATGCTCTAATTTTTCACGTCGTTTTTTACATCGTCGTTTTTTACATCGTCGTTTTTTACATCGTCGTTTTTCTCGTCATGACAGATGGCCGTGTGTGGGCTTTAATGACGTGAAAAAAAATGCGCATGCTCAGAATCAAGTATGAGACAAGAGCGCTCGTTCTGGTAAAACTAGCGTTCGTAATGGAGATAGCACATTTGTCACGCTGTAATGGACTGAAAAGCACGAGGCTGAAAAGCGCAAATCGTCTCTCAACAAACTTTACTAACATGAAGGGTGGCGCCATCCGAATGGAACTTCCCCTTTATAGTGCCGTTGTACGTGTTGTACGTCACCGCGCTTTACTCAAGCATTTTTTTCCACGATAGTGTGTAGGCAAGGCAGGCTTGAGAGGAAACACGAAAAATCACGTCGAGAAAAATGCAGTTTTTTTCAATGACATTAAAAACGATCGTGTGTACGCGGCATAAGAAGTAGCTGCAAAAGAAATAGACCTACTAGTATAGGTGAACCTAGTTAATGCTCTCATAAGAAATTTTATAGGGACATTTTTAACTGGAAGTTCATGCAAGAAAACCCCCAAAAACTGGTCAAACATTTCACTGAGACTATGTCAAAGACTAGTGGGCAGTTATATTAAATGCCTACAAGAAGTAATTTCTGCTTAAAGAGCATGTTACCCCCATTTCATAGTCCTGATATGTGCCTGTTATACCATGTGCTTGTGTTAAAAAGTATGCAGTTCTCTTTTTATTTCTTCCTTTGTGTGACATGCCTGGTGATCCTGCCAGTCTCCCTGCTTTCCTATTTCAAATTGTCCATACTAAACATGGAAGTACATCCTTCCCAGAGTGGTCAGTTTTCTGCCTGTGATGGAAGCACAGCCTGCCTGTCCTTCAAAAGCCAAGAGCTTGTGCTGACATACCCCCCTGCACAGCTCTTCACTAGGAAAATCAGTCAGTTATTGTTTCTCTCCCTCTGCTGGCAAGCCACCTCCCACCCCCTCCTCTGCGAGACCCTTATGCAGCTGAGAACAGAAGTCATATGGTAATTTATCAAACAAGACAGAAAGTATTTATGTTTTTATATATAAATATATATATATATATATATATATATATATATATATATATATATTTATTTATTTATATATAAATATAATTATACACTAAGCAAAATTATAAATGTAACACTTTTGTGTTTGCCTCTATTTATCATGAGCTGAACGCAAAGATTTAGGACTTTATCTATATACACAAAAGGCCAATTTCTCTCAAATATTGTTCACAAATCTGTCTATGCCCTGGTTCACACTGGTGCGATTTGACATGCGATTTGACATGTCAAATCGCATGTCAAATCGGCGATATTTGGCACAAATTGCGGGCAATGGCACCGCCCTAATCGGTGCGACGCCGCATCTGCGGCACTGCACCGATTTCAAAAAGTAGTTTCTGTACTACTTTTTGCGATTTCGGCTGCGATTTACATTGACATCTGTGTCAGATGTCTTTGTAATCGCGGCTATAATCGGGACTGCCAGCGAGAGTGAAATTGTGCGAGTTCAGCTGAACTCGCACGGCTTCACTCCCGCAGCCCAGTGTGAACCTTGGCTAAATCTGTGTTAGTGAGCACTTCTCTTTTGCCAAGATAATCCATTCACCACACAGGTGTGGCATATCAAGATGCTGATTAGACAGGATGATTATTGCACAGGTGTGCCTTAGGCTGGCCACAATAAAAGACCAATCTAAAATGTGCAGTTTTATCACACAGCACAGTACCACAGATGTCGCAAGTTTTGAGGGAGCGTGCAATTGGCATGCTTACTGCAGGAATATCCACCAGAGCTGTTGCCCTTGAATTGAATGTTAATTTATCCACCATAAGCCGTCTCCAAAGGCGTTTCAGAGAATTTGGCAGTACATCCAACCGGCCTCACAACCACAGACCACGTGTAACCACACCAGCGCAGGACCTCCACATTCAGCATCTTCGCCTCCAAGATCGTCTGAGACCAGCCACCTGGAGAGCTGCTGCTGCAACAATCCGTTTGTGTAACCAAAGAATTTCTGCACAAACTGTCAGAAACTGTCTCAGGGAAGCTCATCTCCATACTCGTCATCCTCATCGGGGGTCTCGACCTGACTGCTGCTCGTCGTCGTAACCGACTTGAGTGGGCAAATGCTCACATTTGATGGCCTCTGGCACTTTGGAGAGGTGTTCATGTTCACTTCAAGGATGAATCCCGGTTTTCACTGTACAGGGAAGATGGCAGATAGCGTGTATGGTGTCCTGTGGGTGAGTTGAGTCAGGTGGTTTGCTGATGTCAACGTTGTGAATCGAGTGGCCCACGGTGGCTGCGGGGTTATGGTATGGGCAGGAGTATGCTATGGACAATGAACACAGGTGCATTTTATTAAAGACCTTTTGAATGCACAGAGATACCGTTGTTGTGCCATTCATCCACCATCATCATCTCATGTTGCAGCATGATAATGCACAGCCCCATGTTGCAATGATCTGTACACAATTCCTGGAAGCTGAAAACATCCCAGTTCTTGCATGGTCAGCATACTCACCGGACATGTCACCCATTGAGCATGTTTGGGATGCTCTGGATCGGCGTATATGTCAGCATGTTCCAGTTCCTGACAATATACAGCCACTTCGCACAGCCATTGGAATGGAATGGACCAACATTCCACAGGCCACAATTAACAACCTGATCAACTATACGGGAAGGAGATGTGCTGCACTACGTGAGGCAAATGGTGGTCACACCAGATACTGACTGGTTTTCGGACCCCCCGGACTCCCCCCCAATACAGTAAAACTGCACATTTTAGAGTGGCCTTTAATTGTGGACAGCCTAAGGCACACCTGTGCAATAATCATGCTGTCTAATCAGCATTTTGATATGTCACACCTGTGCATGGATTATCTCGGCAAAGGAGAAGTGCTCACTAACATAGATTTAGACAGATTTGTGACCAATATTTGAGAGAAATCTGCCTTTTGTGTACAAAGTTGTAGATCTTTGCGCTCAGCTCATGATAAATAGAAGCAAACACAAAAGTGTTGCGTTCATAATTTTGCTCAGTGTATGTACACAAATGTTTTGCCTTGCATTTCTATTTTAAACTGAATGGGTTGTTTAAGGTAAGGGTTCACATTTACTGTACTTTGAGTGGGCAATACCCTCTTTTGATGGTAAGGGTGTGTACCCACGTTTTCCATAGTACACATTACATCTATTGATATCTTTGTTGAATAAATGATCCAAAAGGCACATAATTTTCTTGTTTTATTTTTTATTTTTATTCAGGCATATCACCTTTATATGTAGCTACTGTTTAAGTAAAAAAATCTAATGTTTGCCTGCTTAAAAATGCTGAAAAAGTCCATGGGTGTTTTCCCATTACTTTATATACTTTAATATCTCTTCTGCTATAAAATCAATCTGTCAATCTGTCTGTTAGAAGTTTTTTTTTATTTTTTTATTTTTTTATAAATTGTACACTATAATGTGCAAATATGTTGTGTGTGCATATACATAATAGAAAAATCTGGGGAACAGAAGTTTTCTTTAACACAGAAAACACCTATGTGCATGTGATATACAACCTCTTACTATGCACTGCAATAAACCATATGTTCATTACACTTGTTATACAATGGACCTGAATATTCTCCTAGTTATGATTTGTGAATTAAAGTACTGATTTTTTTAGTTTTAATATGACTGTCCCATATAACAGTTTGAACAGTGGATATAGTTCCTGTCTGTACTTCTACTATGATATTTTTCTTGGTTTCCTTTGATTATGTATAAACTCCTACCCTACAAGGCTTTCTTATTTGCAGGCAAACAGAAACTGTGAGACGCTGCAATTACAGGCTCGGAAAACTTTCCTTCTCAAATTTTTTACCAACCAAAAAAAATGTTTCTTTCTTCTCCTAGCCTTTAGCACCTTCCTGTCTGCCTTTCCAATTGCTAGTGCAGTATGTACATTTTCATAATAAAACATTCTCATTGATTGACCCTTGAGAGACACTCCAAATGAAATGGGAAGGATTAACTTACAGTTGAAAGAATTATCTTAAAAGTGTCTTCAAAGCCTCCTGTTTAATGGACAAACCCTTGAAAAAAGACCAAGACAAAGATAGAGGAGCACAAAGGGCATGCTTATGCCAATTGATGCTTTGTACTACATGCCAGAGCTATTAAACATAAGTGGATGTTAGGAGGCTATAGTGCTTTGTGTATACATGGGGTTAATTAGACATTGTCTGTAAAGCAAGAGACCTTGTCTAGAAAAAGGCCAGGGTGAAAATCCAAAGCCAAGTGACAATGCTTTTAAAAACGTATGCAGTCAAATATACTGATTTGTCATTTTATTCTACTTTATGTTCTTTCAAGGCACAATAGTAACTTTTAATAGAAGTTCCTAAAATTAACTTTGTCCTGTCACATCTATTACTTTCCCATATGCATTTAAGCAGTATTAACCTAAAAGCAAACATTTATTATATTGCAGCTTACCAATGTGATGGCTGCATTCATTTTATTTTTTAGGCTTTTATTCTTCTATTTTCATCTGGTGATCCAGCCAGTAATTCTGTTGTTTTTCGATGAAAAGAGGGATGGGGGAAACCATATAAAACTTTCAGATGTGCTTAACCTCTTACAGACCGGCCGCTGTCGTTATACGTCGCTACTTTAAAGAGGAATACCGTTGTTATGGTAGGAGCTAGCTACCATAACCCCGGTACCCTCTTCAAGAGTGGGCGATCCTCTTCCAGATAAAAGTGGTCTCTGCGGCGGATACGCTGCTAGATCACTTTTATCGGCGGCGGGAGAGGGCCCCCCCCCTCCCGCCACTCTCCGGTGTCCTCCGCCGCTTACCGGAGCCGTCCTCCGGCATAGGCGGAGGAGATCGCGTCCTCTTGATGGCTGGGTATGGAGACGAGTGAGGGGAAGATGGCCCCCACCCGTCTCCATACCACTGCAGTTTAGAAGCGACGTCAAAACGTCACTTCCGCCCAATGCTCTTAAAGGGCCATTTTTATTTTTTTAGAATGACATAAAAACATTTTTTTTATTGCATTTTTGTGTAAATATGAGATCTGAGGTCTTTTTGACCCAGGGGCGGATCCAGAGTCTTTTCTCGGGAGGGGCACTGCCAAAAAATATGTTTTTTTTGCGAGAAATTTATCAGGGGAAATGGTTGGTGTCGGCGCTTCAATCATCCCGGCACCATGGTTGTTATAGTGTTAGGATGATTGAAGCGCATTATTTCTATTATTACATTGTAATATAAAATTAAATAGTTCAATGCAGAATCAGTGGGAGCCCCAAGTGTGTCACTTGCCATCGTCGCCTGCAATTAGTGGGAGCCCTGAGTGTGTCACTTGCCACACGTTGCGGATTGTCACTTGCCACATCACCTGCCACACCTTGCGGATTGTCACTAGCCACACCTTGCGGATTTTCACTTGCCACGTCACCTGCCACACCTTGCTGATTGTCACTTGCCTGCCACCAGATGCAGATTGTCATTTGCCACGTCACCTGATACAATTTGCGGATTGTCACTAACTTGCCTGCTAAGGTGTAGTTTTGGTTGTCTCTTGCTGTGTCCCAGACTCCCAGAGTCAGGCAGCAGAGAGATAATGTAATCTCTCTGCTGCCTGCACAGTGAGGGCGGAAGTCACTGCAAGAATGCAGGGCAGGCACGGGCGGTGAGAGATGATCTCATCTCTCTGCTCCCCCGCTCCCGGCTAGCTGATTGGCCAGCTGCCACACTGAGCCTGCTCTCTCACTTTCACCTGTGCTGCCAACACACTGAGCAGCACGGTCTGCCCACAAACCGCGCCGCAAGCGGAGCTGCCCGCTTTCTTACCCGTCTGTGAAGCCGCACGCTATCGCACCACCCACCTCCTCCTCCGCTCCTGGTATCGTGTCAGTGCGCCGCGTAACTACATTAGACGAGTCTCTCTCTCAGCGCCGCTGATCGGCTGATGTGAGAAACTGAGAGAGAGAGACTCAGAGAGGCAGCTGCAGAACAAGTACTGTATATACTCGAGTATAAGCTGACCCGAATATAAGCCGAGGCACCTAATTTTACCCCAAAAAACTGGGAAAACGTATTGACTCGAGTATAAGCCTAGGGTGTCCATCTGCATGCCTCACTGTGCCCATGCCTCACTGTGCCCATGCTTCACTGTGCCCATGACTAGACTGATGTTTACCATGGAAGTCTATGGAAGTAGTGCCCGGCTTTGAAAAATCGGTTCTCCCCGGCCGTAGGTCTCCCAGACACCAAACTTTGCACACTTGTAGAGAAAACATGGGGCTACATGTGTGGGGTCCAGAGGACCTACGACCCGCCGGTACTGGGTCCGCAAATCACCGGAGAAATTACCATTTAACATTGGAGTCTATGGAAGGGGTGCCCGGTTTTGCACACTTGTAGAGGAGACATGGGGCTACATGTGTGCCAAGTCTGGGGTCCAGGAGATCTACGGCCGGCCGGTACCGGGTCCCCAAATTTCGGGAGATCAGGCGCAAAAAAAAAAACAGAGCAAGCAAGTGAGTGTGACAGATGGTCTCGGGGGGGCAATTGCCCTGTTGCCCCCCCCCCTGGTTCCGCCCCTGTTTTGACCCCAGATCTCATATTTAAGAGGACCTGTCATGCTTTTTTCTATTACAAGGGATGTTTACATTCCTTGTAATATGTATAAAAGTGTTTTTTTTTTTTTTTTAAAACAGTGTCAAAATAAAAAAATTAAGTAAAATAAATAGGGAAAAATATATATATTTTAAAGCGCCCTGTCCCGACGAGCTCGCGTGCAGAAGCGAACGCTTATGTGAGCAGCATATGAAAACGGTGTTCAAACCACACATGTGAGGTATCACCGCAATCATTAGAGGGAGAGCAATAATTTTAGCCCTAGACCTCCTCTATAACTCAAAACATGCAATCTGTAGAATTTTTTAACGTCGCCTATGGAGATTTTTAAGGGTAAAAGTTTGTCGCCCTTCCACGAGTGGGCGCAACTTTGAAGCGTGACATGTTGGGTATCAATTTACTCGGCGTAACATTATCCAGCCCCGGGCCATTTCGCTGGTCAAAGACCAGGTCACTTTTTGCGATTCGGCACTGCGTCACTTTAACTGACAATTGCGCGGTCGTGCGACGTGGCTCCCAAACAAAATTGATGTCCTTTTTTTCCCACAAATAGAGATTTCTTTTGGTGGTATTCGATCACCTCTGTGGTTTTTTTTTTTGCGCTATAAACAAAAATAGAGCAACAATTTTGAAAAAAATTCAATATTTTTGACTTTTTGCTATAATAAATATCCCCAAAATATATATATATATTTTTTTTTTCTCAATTTAGACCGATACGTATTCTTCTACATATTTTTGGTAAAAAAATCCCAATAAGCATTTATTGATTGGTTTGCGCAAAAGTTATAGCGTCTACAAAATAGGGGATAGTTTTAGGCATTTTTATTAATATATTTTTTTTTACCAGTAATGGCGGCGATCAGCGATTTTTATCGTGACTGCGGCATTATGGCGGACACATCGGACACTTTTGACACCATTTTGGGACCATTGTCATTTTTACAGCGATCAGTGCTATAAAAATGCACTGATTACTGTAAAAATGACACTGGCAGTGAAGGGGTTAACCACTAGGTAGCGCTGTAGGGATTAAGTGTGACCTGGTGAGTGATTTTTACTGTAGGGGGGTGGGCTGTGTGTGACATGACACTGATCTCCGCTCCGATTACACAGAGCGGAGATCAGTGTCATTGTCACTAGGCAGAGTGGGGAGATGCTTGTTTACATTAGCATCTCCCCGCTCTATCTCTCCGTGAGACGATCGCGGGTATCCCCACGGCGATCGAGTCCGCAGGACCCACGGTCGGGCTCACGGAGGCGGGTGCGCGACCACACGGCGGCATCTTAAAGGGGACGTACCTGTACGCCCTTATGCCTGTCTGTGCCATTCTGTCGACGTAAATAGTCGTGTGACGGTCCTTAAGCGGTTAACTTTCACAATATAAAAAAAATTGGGCTAACTTTGCTGTTGTCTTATTTACATTTTTTTAATTAAAAAAAGTGTTTTTTTTTCCCAAAAAAGTGCGCTTGTAAGACCGCTGCGCAAATACGGTCTGACAAAAAGTATTGCAATGACCGCCATTTTATTCTCTAGGGTGTTAGAAAAAATATATATAATATTTGGGGGTTCTAAGTAGTTTTCTAGCAAAAAAATGTTTTTTTAACTTGGCAAACACCAAATCTCAGAAAGAGGCTCGGTCCTTAAGTGGTTAAAATGTTCAGCTTTTATATTTTTATGTATAACATTTATCCCAAAAGAAAAAAAAACAGTTTGTTGTATCTGATTAGAAAGTATTATCTGGAGTTTAGCTTCAATGTTTTACTGTATTCAACCTCTTGGCGCAGAGCGGCCGCATAATTGCGTGCATTAGTGCCGGCAGTGCTCCCAGCACAGTGATTGGCGGCTCGCTCAAAGTTCCTGATCGCCTTTAGCGGAAACCTTCTGATCATGTGACACATGGCCATAAGCCCCACCCCACCTCCTGGCATAGCCAAGGGGTTAAATCTGCTAGTACTTCTAAAACTCCTCCCCTGTCAGACTGGCAATGCTGCAGTCCATATCTGCCCCCTGTGCTCCTTCATCCACAGTGGTGTCTGTGTAATAAAGAAAGTATGTTACTGGCCAGATCACCAGATAAAAACAGAGGGGAAAAAAAGCTTAACCACTTAAGGACAGAGCCTCATTTTGAGATTCGGTGTTTACAAGTTAACCGCTTCCCGACCGCCGCAAGAAGATATACAACAACAGAATGGCACGAACAGGCAAATGGGTATATATATACGTCCCCTTTAATTTGCCGCCGTGTGATCGCGCATGCGCTGCCGCCGGTGCGCTCACATCCCTGCCGCAAGCTCCGTGACTGTGCCCGCGGGACCCGCGGACTCGATGTCCGCTGGTGTCCTGCGATCGGGTCACGGAGCTGAAGAACGGGGAGATGTTAGTGTAAACACAACATCTCCCCGTTCTGCCTAGTGACATGTCACTGGTCGTCTGTTCCCTGTCATCGGGAACATCGATCAGTGACGTGTCACGGCAAGCCACACCCCCTAATAGTTAGAAGCACTCCCTAGGTCACACTTAACCCCTTCAGTGCCCCCTACAGGTTAACCCCTTCACTGCCAGTGTAATTTTTACAGTAATCAGTGCATTTTTATACCACTGTTCGCTGTAAAAATGACAATGGTCCCAAAATGGTGACAAAAGTGTTCAATGTGTCTGCCATAATGTCGCAGTCACAATAAAAATCACTGATCGCCGCCATTACTAGTAAAAAAAAAAATATTAATAAAAATACCATAAAACTACCCCCTATTTTGTAGACGCTATAACTTTTGCGCAAACCTATCAATAAACGCTTATTGCAATTTTTTTTACCAAAAATATGTAGAAGAATACGTATCGGCCTAAACAGGAAAAAAACGTTTTTTTATATATTTTTGGGGGATATTTATTATAGCAAAAAGTAAAAAATATTGAATTTTTTTCAAAATTGTCGCTCTATTTTTGTTTATAGCGCAAAAAATAAAAACCACAAAAGTTATCAAATACCACCAAAAGAAATCTCTATTTGTGGGAAAAAAAGGACGTCAATTTTGTTTGGGAGCCACGTTGCATGACCGCGCAATTGTCAGTTAAAGCGACGCAGTGCCGAGCCGCAAAAAGTGGCCTGGTCTTTGGCCAGCAAAATGGTCCGGGGCTTAAGTGGTTAAAATCATTTTCTTTTGCTAAAAAATTACTATATATTTTTTCAGACACCTTAGATCACAGGTGTCAAACACAAGGCCCGTGGGCCGAATCCGCCCCTCAAGGCCATTTCATGTGGCCCTCGCACCTCTCCTGCACCTCCTCTGGTCCTACTCCAGACTCTTACTTTCTGCTTTCAAGCAATGGATCCAGCTTCTTCCCAGCAACAGCATTAGGAAAGGGGGAAGCACTGTGATGTAAGGGAGAGTGGGGGACTCAACTTCTGATGGTGGGGTGGCTCTTGACATCTAATGTAAAGGGGAGAGGATGCGCTGGACATCTAATCCTACAGATACATCCGGCCCTTTTGAGGGCAATCATGATGCTGATGCGGCCCATGATCAAATTGAGTTTGACACCCCTGCCCTAGATAATAAAATGGCGGTCGTTGCAATACTTTATGTCACACTGTATTTGCCCAGCTGTCTCACAATCGCAATTTTTGTGGGAAAATTAGAAATTTTTGTGGGAAAATTAGAAATTTTTGTGGAAAAATTACACTTTTTTGGGGAAAAATTACACTTTTTTTGGCATAAAAAATAAGACAACAGTAAAGTTAGTCAAATTTTTTTCTCTATACTGTGAAAGATAATGTTACGCCAAGTAAATTGATACCCAACATGTCACGCTTCAAAATTGTGCCCGCTCATGGAATGGTGACAAACTTTGATCCTTAAAAATCTCCATAGGCGACGTTGAAACATTTCTACAGGTTACCAGTTTTAAGTTACAGAAGAGGTCTAGAATTTTTGCTCTCACTCTAGCGATCACAGCAATACCTCACATGTGTGGTTTGAACACCATTTTTATTACGTATGCGTTCGCTTCTGCACGCAAGCTCGGTGGGACGGGGAGCTTTAATGAATTTTTTTCTTATTTTACTTTTTATAAAAAAAATTCACACTGTCTTTTAAAAAAAAAAAAGATTGGGTCACTTTTATTCCTATTACAAGGAATGTAAACATACCTTTGTAACAGAAAAAAAGCATGACAGGACCTCTTTAATTTCGAGATTTGGGGTCAAAAAGACCTCAGATCTCACATTTACACTAAAGTGCAATAAAAAAAATATGAAATGTCATTTAAAGAAAAAAGTTTCCCCTTTTAGAGCATTGTGCGGAAGTGATATTTAACGTCGCTTCCACCATCCAATGTTATGGAGCCGAGCATGGGCCGTATTTCCCTCACTCGGCATCCAGCCATGGTGGGCGGTGGGCAAGTGGTTAAAAAAAGGAAAACGAATACATCCAGGTAAGAACAGAGGGAAAGGTTTTTGTTTTCTCTGCTACAGTGAATATTAATATTATCTGTATGTTCGAATATAAAATAATAAATTCTTTCTATTAACCACTTCCATATTGGGCATTTACACCCCCTTCCTGCCCAGGCCAATTTTCAGCTTTCAGCGCTGTCACATTTTGAATAAGAATTGTGCGGTCAGGCGACGTTGTACCCAAATTATTTTTGATCATTTTTTTTCCCCACAAATAGAGCTTTCTTTTGGTGGTATCTGATCACCTATGCGGTTTTTATTTTTTGCGCTATAAACAAAGAAATAGCGACAATTAAAAAAATAAAAAAAAACACAATATTTATTACTTTTTGCTATAAGAAATATCCCAATTTAAAATAAAAAAATATATATTTTTCCTCATTTTAGGCTGGTATGTATTCTTCTACATATTTTTGGTAAAAAAAATTGCAATAAGCGTATATTGATTGCATTGCGCAAAAGTTATAGCACAAAATAGGAGATAGAATTATGACATTTTTATTATTATTTTTTTTTACTAGTAATGATGGCGATCTGCGATTTTTTCCAGGACTGCGATATTGCCACGGACAGATCGGACACGTTTGACACTATTTTGGGACCATTCGCATTTATACAGCATACAGTGCTATAAATATGCACTGATTACTGTATAAATGTGACTGCCAGGGAAGGGGTTAACACTAGGGGGCGAACAAGGGGTTAAATGTGTTCCCTGGGAGTGATTCTTACTGTGGGGGGAGGAGACTGACTGGGAGTGGTGACCGATCGGTGTCCCTATGTACAAGGGACACAGCATCGGTCTCCTCTCCCTGACAGGACATGGATCTCTGTGTTTACACGCAGAGATCCACGTCCCTGCTCTGTGACGAGCAATCGCAGCCGTCGGGTGCGCGCATTGGGTCCCCAGTGATGTGGCTGGCGCACGCTCACTCTCCACACTGCAGGAAATCCTCGGATGTCATATGACGTCCGCCCGGAGGGACGAAAGGTTCCTGCGGACGTCATATGACTATCCGCCGGGCAGGAAGAGGTTAAATAAGGAATACAAATAAAAAAAAGAAAACCGAAGGAAAAAAAATAAAAAATAACGAATACAGCCACTTTATCTAATGATTGGTAAGCTGCTATATATAACATTTTTGGTTTTGAGTTAATACCGCTTTAACTCCATCAATAAACCTTACTGTAAAAAACGAAATTTTCCAAAATGAATCTAGCCATGCCCTAATCCTGGATTACTTTTTAAGTGGAATACCATAGGCTATTGAAAAAAATAGGATTTTTATAACAGCTTACCTGTAAAATCCTTTTCTTGGAGTACATCACGGGACACAGAGCGACATAGTCATTACTAATGGGTTATATAGTTACCGTCAGGTGCTGGCACTGGCAACTTCCAAAACCGGAAGTACCCTCCCCTATATAAGCCCCTCCCATCCGGGAGCACCTCAGTTTTGTAGCAAAGCAATAAGTGTCCCCAAAAGAGGGGTGGGAGCTCTGTGTCCCGTGATGTACTCCAAGAAAAGGATTTTACAGGTAAGCTGTTATAAAAATCCTATTTTCTTTTTCGTACATCACGGGACACAGAGCGACATAGTCATTACTAATGGGATGTCCTAAAGCAATGCCAAATGAGGGGGGGGATACACCATATATAAGCTGAGCGCTATCAGACATGAGGATCTTTTGCGGCCTGCAACACACTGCGCCCAAAGGCGACATCCTCCTGACTTCTAACGTCCACCTGGTAGAACCTAGTAAACGTGTGAACTGAAGACCACGTTGCGGCCTTACAGATTTGAGCCAGGGAGGCCTGGTGATGCACTGCCCATGAAGTTCCAACTGCTCTCGTGGAGTGCGCTCTAACTTTGAACGGAGGCGGTCTCCTTCTCAAGCCATAAGCTTGCATAATGACCTGTCGAATCCACTTGGCTAAAGTAGATTTTGACGCTGCCTGACCCCTTCTGGGGCCTTCCGGCAGAATAAACAAAGTATCCGTTCTGCGAATCTGAGCAGTGGCTTTTAGATAAGCTTTAACTGCTCTTACTACATCCAAAGAATGCAATAACTTTTCCTCTACCGAAGTAGGTTTGGGGAAAAAAGAAGGAAGAACCACATCTTGGTTCAAATGAAACCTCGATACCACCTTAGGAAGAAAGGCTGGATGAGGACGTAACACTACTCTGTCCTTATGGATAACCAGATATGGCTCCTTACAGGACATAGCTGCTAATTCCGATACTCTTTTAGCCGAACAAATGGCTACTAGAAAAATCAATTTCCTGGTGAGAAGCACCAAGGAAATATGCTGTAATGGTTCAAATGGTTGTTTCTGTAGAACCGACAGAACCAAGTTTAGATCCCATGGACATATGGGAATATTAACCGGAGGACTAATACGCATCACTCCTTGTATAAAGGCTTTGACTAGTGAATGCGAAGCCAAGGGCCTTTGAAAAAATATTGACAAGGCCGAAATCTGACCCTTGATAGTACTCAAGGCAAGCTTCCTATCTACAGCCCACTGTAGGAAGTCCAGAATCCTACCTATTACGTACTTATGTGGATGCCATTTCTTGGCCTCACACCACGCGATGTACGCCTTCCAGATTCTATAGTAGATCTGCCTGGATACCGGCTTCCTGGCATTGATCATGGTAGATACCACAGCATTAGAGAGCCCTCTCTTTTTTAGAATGTGGGCTTCAATAGCCAGGCCGTCAAACCTAGGGCTGGTAAGGAAGGGTGGCATATCGGTCCTTGCGAAAGCCGGACGACGTGGGAGAGTCCAAGGACTCCCCACTGAAATTTTACAATCTCCGCGTACCACGCTCTTCGGGGCCACGCTGGAGCCACCGGAATCACTGGTTTCTTTTCTACCCTGATTCTGCGGAGTAATCGAGGTAACCATTGGCGGTGTGAATGCATATATCAGCTTGAACTGATCCCAAGGGAACACTAGGGCATCCGAGCCGCAAGCTAGGGGATCCCTTGTCCGAGAGACAACCCTGTCCCCCTTTGCGTTGAATCTGGATGCTAGAAGATCTACATCCGATGTTCCCCACCGCTGACATATTGTCCAGAAAACCTCGGGGTGAAGGGACCCTTCCTCTGGGCCTAATTGCTGGCGACTTAGAAAGTCCGCCTTCCAATTCTCCACTCCTGGAATGAATACCGCAGATATGGCTGGGACATATTTTTCTGCCCATTTCAGGATGTAATTTACTTCCCTCTGGGCTGCACGACTCCTGGTGCCCCCCTGATGATTGATATATGCCACTGCTGTGGCATTGTCTGATTGAATTCTGACAGGGGACCCTTGGAGTTTGGATGTCCATGCTACTAGGGCATACCGGGCTGCTCGTATCTCTAAGAGATTGATGGGCAGGGCCTTTTCTGCATCCGACCATCTGCCCTGGAGAGACTATTGCTCCAGTACTGCTCCCCAGCCTATAAGGCTGGCATCTGTAGTGACCACCTTCCAAGAAATCGGACTGAAGGATTTCCTTTTTTCCAGATTCTGGGGAACCAACCACCAACGGAGGCTCTTGCGAACGGAAGGGGACAAGGACATTGTAAGTCTAGGGCCTGAACTTTTTTGTTCCAGGCTGACAGTATGGCCCCTTGCAAATTCCTTGAATGGAATTGACCGTAGGGTACTGCTTCGAATGATGCCACCATTTTTCCCAGCAGCCTCATATACAGGCGTATGGACGGCTGTCTTTTTTGTACCCACTAAGTGGATCAAATCTTTCAAAGACAACACCTTTCCTCGAGGCAAGAATATTTTTCTCTGGCCTGAATCCAACCTTAGCCCCAAGTATTCCAGACTTTTGACTGGTTTTTAGGGCTGACTTGTCTCGGTTGATAATCCAACCGTGAGATTCCAGATACTTGATCGTCTTGTGAACGACCACGTCTAGTTTTTTCACTGAGTGGTCTATCAGCAACAAGTCATCCAGATATGCCATTATCATTACACCTTGTGTTCTTAGATTGGCCAATAAAGGGCCAGACTTTTTGTGAACACTCTTGGTGCTGTGGCCAAACCGAAGGGTAAGGCTCTGAACTGAAAATGGCGCCCTTCTACTGCAAAGCGTAGAAATTTTTGGTGGACTGGAAAGATGGGAATGTGCAAATAAGCATCTTTGATGTCGATCGTGGCTAACCAATCCTCCCCTTGTAGGGCAGTGGCCACCGATCGGATCGACTCCATCGGAAAGTCCTGATATACAGGAATTTGTATAGCCCTTTTAGAATTAATATGGGCCTCCCGTCCGCGTTTGCTTCGGGACTGTAAAGAGGTTTGAGTAAAACCCGAACCCTCATTCTTCCAGGGGAACCTCCATAATTACTCCTTGGAGCAATAGTTGTTCTAGTGCCAACAGGAGGGACTCTCTCTTCCGGGGATCCCCTGGCACGTTTGACCTCAAAATGGGAAGGAGGAGAGTCTTTTAACTCCAAACTGTATCCCAAACCTACTGCGGAGAGCACCTATCTGTCTTGATCGTGTCCCGCCAGGTCTCTTTGCGAACAACTGGAGTCCTCCCCCCACCCGACTGAGTGGGGGCTTCAATGAATTTAACTTTGGGGGAGGTTTTGTACCTCCCCTGACCCAGGGTTTCTCATTACCCTGCTACTGTCCCTGTTTTTTACCCCCGGGATTTGACCGAGGAGGCCGTCGGAACTGTTACACAGCCGATGCCCCAGGGACTGGAGAAGCAGGCCTCTTAAAGAGGGACCTCTAACTCTGCTTTTAACCGGCAAGAGCGAATTTTTACCGCTGGAAATTTTCTGGATATATTTGTCCAGGTTTTCCCTGAATAAGCGTTCACCATGAAATGGGACGCTAACCAGCCATTCTTTACAGGGAGCTTCAGCAGACCAGTTTCTGAGCCATAGGAGCCTACGCATATGTACTATAGACAGCGTAAGGCGGGAGGCCTGATGGACTGAATCCTCTATGGCGTCAACCGCAAAGCCTAAGGCTCTAGGTAGATCAGCTAGGGCAAAGCCTGCTGATCTGTCAAGTCCCTCAAGACCTGTTTCAACTGATCCTTCACTGCTTAGCAGACCCCAATAGCTGCTACTGCTGGTTGTATCACCAAGCAGATTTTCATAAGGACTCCAATCTTTTATCTATTGGGTTCTTGAACATTTGGACATTATCCACTGGACATGTCAGTGATTTATACATACAAGAGATGGCTGCGTCCACTGTAGGGACCTTCCATTTTTTTTTTTTGATGAACTTATCCTCCATGGGATAGACCACCGGAAATCTCTTGGGGGAATAAATATTTTCTCAGGACGTTCCCAATCCTGGTAAATGAGCCCTTTCAGTAAAGGGTGAAGTGGAAAAGAACAAACAGTCTGGGGGCTTCTAGCGACCCCAACGAGGATACAGTAGTGGTTGATGGTTCCGCAAGGTGCATTTTTAAATGCTGATCGGACCATGTTAGTCAGAGACTGAACCCATAATCTTTCAGCTTGAGATGCTGAGAAAAGGTTCCCCCACTGTTGATTCCTCTATAACAGAATCAACCTTATCCTGATCCCCTTCAGGCAGGTCGATCCCTGTATGGGACTGTTGCTCTGCTAACAGGCACTCTGAAGGAGGAGACGGAGATCGGGCGTGCTTTCCCTGACAGGGAGGCAGCGATAAATTTTGACAATCTCTCTCTAATCCTCCCAGAGCTGAGGAAAAAACCTCCTCTGTTACATACACAGGAGCAGGTGACTGAGGACAGCCACAGTACCAAGTACCCCTGCGGGGTCTCTACGGTCACTTACCTCTGAACTTCAGGGGAGACTGGTGCAGCAGGAGTATGCCCAAGATCCTCAGAGCCCGATGAGACCCCCTTCGCTTCCTGGAAGATTCAGTTCCGGAGCTACTGGACGGCATATTCCTAAGCCTAAAGCTGAGGTATTCCAGCCGTAATACACCACTTTTACTGAGAATAGTCTAGCACAATTGCTGCTATATCACAGTTGGTGTCTACTAATGTGCCTTTCTAGGGGATGCCTGTATCAACCGCTTGCTGTATGCCTTTAAATGTTGCCAGCTCTGTCTCTGTACTTCATAGCCAGCTTACTGCAATAATGTGGCTTTTTAAAAACCTGCTGGGACGCCCGCACATGCGCAGAAGCGCTGCGGCGCGCACAGAGCGTCATCCCCCAGGCCCCGCCCCTTTTTCCGGCCACCTCTATATATAGAGGCGCGTGCACGCGCACGCGCGCGGCCACGTGCGCCTCGGCGCTAATTTTCAAACATGGAAACCAGGGACAGGAGCCAGGGCCCCTTTTTGGCCAACACCTTAGACACTGGCAAAAAACTGAGGTGCTCCCGGATGGGAGGGGCTTATATAGGGGAGGGTACTTCCGGTTTTGGAAGTTGCCAGTGCCAGCACCTGACGGTAACTATATAACCCATTAGTAATGACTATGTCGCTCTGTGTCCCGTGATGTACGAAAAAGAAAGAAGGACACGTTGGACCGCAAAAGACTGCTGTGAGCCTAATTTAACAAAGTATAGATAGGTACTATGCATTTGCCAATACTTGAGTCACGATACCTGCTGTTTGTCCCTCCAACTCACATTAAATAGGCTCAGCATGTGTTTTGCACTTTTGGAAATGGTGGGAAATAGTTCCTAAACCAAATTTCAGAAAAAAAGGTCTAGCCCTGGTTCACACTGGTGCGATTTGACATGCGATTTGACATGTCAAATCGGCGAAATTTGCCGCAAATTGCGGGCAATGGCACCATCCTAATCGGTGCGACGCCGCATCTGCGGTCATGCACCAATTACAAAAAGTAGTTTCTGTACTACTTTTTGCGATTTCAGCCGCGATTTACATTGACATCTGTTTCAGATGTCTTTGAAATCATGGCTGAAATCGGGACTGTCAGCGGGAGTGAAATCGTGCGAGTTCAGCTGAACTCGCAGGCTTCACTCCCGCAGCCCGAGTGTGAACCTGGGCTTAGGGTTTGATTTCCTAAAACTGGAGAGTGCAAAATCTGGTGCGGCTGTGCATGGTAGCCAATCAGCTTCTACCTTCAGCTTGTTCAATTAACCACTTAAGCCCCACACCATTTGGTAGCTAGAGGACCAGAGGTGAATTCAGAATTTTGCACTGCGCTGCTTTAACTGTAAATTGTGCGGACATGCAATGTTGTACCCAAACGAAATTTGCGTCCTTTTCTTCCCACAAATAGAGCTTTCTTTTAATGGTATTTGATTGCCTCTGCGATTTTTATTTTTTGCGATATAAACGGAAAAAGACCGAAAATTTTGAAAAAAAATGATATTTTCTACTTTTTGTTATAAGAAAAATCGAATAAACTCAATTTTAGTCATACATTTAGGCCAAAATGTATTCAGCCACATGTCTTTAGTAAAAAAAATGTCAATAATCGTATATTTATCGGTTTGCGCAAAAGTTATAGCGTTTACAAACTAGGGTACATTTTCTGGAATTTACACAGCTTTTAATTTATGACTGCCTATCTCATTTCTTGAGGTGCTAAAATGACAGGGCAGTACAAAACCCCCCCAAATGACCCCATTTTAGAAAGTAGACACCCCAAGGAAATTGCTGAGAGGCATGTTGAGCCCATTGAATATTTTTTTTTAATTGTCCCAAGTGATTGAATAATGACAAAAAAAAAATAAAAAATTACTAAAAGTTGTCACTAAATGATATATTGCTCACACATGCCATGGTTATATGTGGAATTGCACCCCAAAATACATTCTGCTGCTTCTCCTGAGTACGGGGATACCACATGTGTGGGACTTTTTAGGAGCCTAGCCACGTACGGGACCCCGGAAACCAAGCACCGCCTTCAGGATTTCTAAGGGCGCAAATTTTTGATTTCACTCCTCACTACCTATCACAGTTTTGAAGGCCATAAAATGCCAAAATAGCACAAAACCCCCCCAAATGACCCCATTTTAGAAAGTAGACACCCCAAGGAAATTGCTGAGAGGCATGTTGAGCCCATTGAATATTTTTTTTTTGTCCCAAGTGATTGAATAATGACAAAAAAAAAAAAAAAATTACAAAAAAGTTGTCACTAAATGATATATTGCTCACACATGCCATGGTTATATGTGGAATTGCACCCCAAAATACATTCTGCTGCTTCTCCTGAGTACGGGGATACCACATGTGTGGGACTTTTTAGGAGCCTAGCCACGTACGGGACCCCGGAAACCAAGCACCGCCTCCAGGATTTCTAAGGGCGCAAATTTTTGATTTCACTCCTCACTACCTATCACAGTTTTGAAGGCCATAAAATGCCAAAATAGCACAAAACCCCCCAAAATGACCCCATTTTGGAAAGTAGACACCCCAAGCTGTTTGCTGAGAGGCATGGTGAGTATTTTACAGCTCTCATTTGTTTTTGAAAATGAAGAAAGAACATTTTTTTTTTTTTTCTTTTTTTTTTCAATTTTCAAAACTTTGTGACAAAAAGCGAGATCTGCAAAATACTCACAATACCTCTCAGCAAATAGCTTGGGGTGTCTACTTTCCAAAATGGGGTCATTTGGGGGGGTTTTGTGCCATCTGGGCATTCCATGGCCTCCGAAACTGTGATAGGCAGTGAGAAGTGAAATCAAAAATTGACACCCTTAGAAAGCCTGAAGGCGGTGCTTGGTTTTTGGGGTCCCGTACGCGGCTAGGCTCCCAAAAAGTCTCACACATGTGGTATCCCCGTACTCAGGAGAAGCAACAGAATGTATTTTGGGGTGTAATTCCACATATGCCCATGGCATGTTTGAGCAATATATCATTTAGTGACAACTTTGTGCAAAAAAAAAAAAAAAATTTTTTTTTCCGCAACTTGTGTCAACATATAAAATATTCCATGGACTCGACATGCCTCTCATTATATAGCTTGGGGTGTCTACTTTCCAAAATGGGGTCATTTGGGGGGGTTTTGAACTGTTCTGGCATTTTATACACAACATTAGGAAGCTTACATCCACTCTTCTAACTTGAAGACAAAGCCCTTTTTGACACTTTTTGTTTACATGAAAACATATTTTTTTTTGCAAGAAAATTATGTTGAACCCCCAAACATTATATATATTTTTAAAGCAAAGGCCCTACAGAATAAAATGGTGGGTGTTGCATTTTTTTTTTCTACACAGTATTTGCGCAGCGATTTTTCAAACGCATTTTTTTGGGAAAAAATACACTTTTTTTAATTTTAATGCACTAAAACACACTATATTGCCCAAATGTTTGATGAAATAAAAAAGATGATCTTAGGCCGAGTACATAGATACCAAACACGACATGCTTTAAAATTTCGCACAAACGCGCATTGGCGGCAAACTACATACATTTTTAAAAGCCTTTAAAAGCATTTACAGGTTACCCCGTTAGATTTACAGAGGAGGTCTACTGCTAAAATTACTGCCCTCGATCTGACCTTCGCGGTGATACCTCACATGCATGGTGCAATTGCTGTTTACATATGACGCCAGACCGACGCTTGCGTTCGCCATTGGGCAAGAGCAGGGCAGGACAGGGGTGCTTTTTTTTTTTTTTATTATTAATTTTGCTTTTTTATTTTATTTTTAAACTGTTGCTTCCATATTTATTTATTTTTATCACTTTTATTGTTATCTCAGGGAATGTAAATATCCCCTATGATAGCAATAGGTAATGACAGGTACTCTTTTTTGAAAAAACTGGGGTCTATTGGACCCTAGATCTTTCCTCTGCCCTCAAAGCATCTGACCACACCAAGATCAGTGTGATAAAATGCTTTCCCAATTTCCCAATGGCGCTTTTTATATCCGGGGGGGGGACATTCCCTCCCACTGCTTGTAAAAGCAGTCCAGAGGCTAATTAGCCACTAGGATTGCTTTTACATGAAAGCCGGCCGCTGGCTGAAAAGAATGATACCAAGATGATACCTAAACCCACAGGCATCATTCTGGTATAAACATTCAAAGTCCAGCAACATACCAGTACGTTGCTGGTCCTTGTTGGACATGTATTGTAATCTTTTTTTTCATGCAGCCTGTTGGCTGAACGAAAAAAAAAGATTGATCGGTGGGTATGCCCACCATTAGAATACCGCCCTTCATCCACCCACTTCTAATGATGGGCATACATGCACCATTTATATATGCCGAAGCATGGGGGCATCTTCTCGCAAAAGTTATGCCGCGTACATATGGTCAGACTTTTCCACGGGCAAGCCTCCGTCGGAATTTCGACCGTATATACGATTACGCGGCATTAGGAGCAAAATCGCTCCTCCGCTCCTGCTGCCCCAATGCTTCGGCATGTATGCTTTTTTTTTTTAACTGTGGTGGTGAAATTACCTCCTACAGCACTGGAGTCGCAGGGATCAGGCCTGTCTCTGCGAACGCTGCAGTTATGTGTGTTGTGTTTTGCAAGTGACAGTGATCGATCGATACTGCACTTCGGTGGCCTGGGCTGGACGGAGGGGCAAAACGCAGGTGCTAGCACAATATCTGGGCTGATCCCGCTAACACTGCGTTTTTGGGAACCCTAAACTGCTGGGGACGCTAGTATAGATCTGATCAGATCAGATATTGAGATGATCAGATACTATACCACTAAGGGGGGTGTATGCTTCACGTGTGGGTGTTAGCGCTACTGGCACTAACCTGACGCTGCCTGGGGTGTGACGCAGACCCTCTCTGACGCTAAAACCTAACTGATATCACCCGCCGGGCGATCAGGGGGTTAAACCTTTATTGGGTTATATACGGCGGGTGCCCTGACACTATAAAAAGCAAACTAACTAACCAGCGTCACCCGTAACACTTATATGATGATCACTGGTGAAAGGGTTAACTAGGGGCAATTAGGGGGTTAAAACCTTTATTAGGTAATATATGGGGGTACCTGACGCTATATAAAAACCTGACGGCGAACCTAAAAAAAAATTACTGGCTACCTATCGGCATCACCGACACTAAGACAACGATCATAAAAACGATTGCTTAGCGACAGTGGTGATAGGGGGTGAAAGGGTTACCTGGGGGGCGATCAGGGGGTTAAACCTTTATTAGATAATATATGGGGGTACCTGACGCTATAAAAACCTGCGGCGAACCTAAAAAAAATTACTGGCTACCGATCAGCATCACCGACGCTAAGACATCGATCAGAAAAATGATCGCATAGTGACGGCGGTGCTAGGGGGTGAAAGGGTTACCTGGGGGGTGATCAAGGGGGTTACACCTTTATTAGGTAATATATGGGGGTACCCGACGCTATAAAAACCTGCGGCGAACCTAAAAAAAATTACTGGCTACCGATCAGCATCGCCGACGCTAAGACATCGATCAGAAAAATTATCGCTTAGTGACAGTGGTGATAGGGGGTGAAAGGGTTACCTGGGGGGGCGATCAAGGGGGTTAAACCTTTATTAGGTAATATATGGGGGTACCCGACGCTATAAAAACCTGCGGCGAACCTAAAAAAAATTACTGGCTACCGCTCAGCATCACCGACGCTAAGACATCGATCAGAAAAATGATTGCATAGCCACGGCGGTGCTAGGGGGTGAAAGGGTTACCTGGGGGGTGATCAAGGGGGTTAAACCTTTATTAGGTAATATATGGGGGTACCCGACGCTATAAAAACCTGCGGCGAACCTAAAAAAAATTACTGGCTACCGATCAGCATCGCCGACGCTAAGACATCGATCAGAAAAATTATAACTTAGTGACAGTGGTGATAGGGGGTGAAAGGGTTACCTGGGGGGCGATGAAGGGGGTTAAACCTTCATTAGGTAATATATGGGGGTACCCAACGCTATAAAAACCTGCGGCGAACCTAAAAAAAATTACTGGCTACCGATCAGCATCACCGACGCTAAGACATCGATCAGAAAAATGATTGCTTAGTGACAGTGGTGATAGGGGGTGAAAGGGTTACCTGGGGGGCGATCAGGGGGTTAAACCTTTATTAGGGGGGGTTAGGGGGCTACACTGGACCTAAAACTAAATGTACTGACACTTTTACAGTCACAAATGTCACTGATTGCAGTGATCACTAAATAAATGGTCACTGCAATCAGTGACACTGTGACTGGGGGCTGGGGGGGGCTGGGGGTGATCTGGGGGTGTCTGGGGGGGGCCTGGGGGGGCGATTTATGTGCCTATGTGTCCTGGTGTCAGTGTGCTGTTCTGTGTACTAACCTGGCATCTTCTCCTGTACGGCGCTCGGTATATGTGAGCGCCCCAGGAGAGATGACATCACTTCCTCCTTCCTGGCAGGCAGGGGAAGCTCTCTCATTCGCCGGGAGCGATCGAGAGGGGGTGGCCGGAATCGAACGGCCGTCCCCTCATGCCGGATCGCTCCCGAAGGTAAAACGACCGCTCACTGTAAAGAAGGGGGGTCCGATCGGACCCCCCAACTATACAAAGGCAATCACGTACATATACGTGATTCTGCCTGTCGGTGCCATTCTGCTGACGTATATTTACAGTGGGCGGTCGTTAAGTGGTTAAGCTTTGACAAAAAATAAATACATGGAAGCCGATTGGTTTCTATGCAGAGCTGCATCAGATTTTGCACTTTCCAGTTTTAGTAAATCAACCCCAAAGTATGTTGTCCATTGACACATCATACATTGCGCAAATCAATGCAATGTTTACAGAATAGAAAATTACTTTTTCAACGTGACGTTTTAAATGTGGCCCAAAAGCTATGGAAAAAAGAAAGTGTATCCATATGTTAAAAAAATCCTTAAAAATGACAGAACATTTCTATACGATTCTGGATTTAAAAAAAGTGTGATATTAGCTTTTTAAAAAAAAATGTAAGCAATCAACAGTGTTGGAAAACGGGTAAATATACGGTAAACTTGGAAAAACTGAAACCATGAGGGGTTGTTGTAAAGAAAATTACTTGTCATTACTGAGGATTTGTTTATTGTCTCTGGGGACTTCACAACCACTTGCAGTGATTCACAGCTTTTTTTCCCTCTATAAGCAGCATAATATAGATGCAGTAAACACCATAAGACAGTGGTAATGAGCAAATATTTCCATAGTAACAGACAATGTTGCCAAACCCTCCAAATTGAAACATTTAGAGCCTGTATTTGTATTGTATGCTATACATGGTGCAAAGGTAACACAACATTGTTATTTAACTCATTTGAGGTAGGGGCATCTTTTTGTCGTTTCAAATATTTTATTGAATTCTATAATTATCAACAAAATCCTATTAACAGAGCTTATACAATAATATAATAGAAATTGATATTCCATTAACAGAACATGTACAATAATATAGTAGAAAAAGGCGTAATCATTCAGGAAAGTAACTCTAAAGCCGCGTACACACGATCGGTTTTACTGATGAAAACAGTCCGATGGATTTTTTTCATCGGACAAACCGATCGCGTATGGGCCCCATCGGTCTTTTTTCCATCGGTGTCAAAAAATAGAACATGTTTTAAATTTTTCCGATGGATAAAAAACCGATAGCAAATTCCGATCGTCTATGGGCAAGTCCATTGGTTAAAAAACCCACGCATGCTCAGAATCAAGTCGACGCATGCTCAGAAGCATTGAACTTCATTTTTCTCGGCTCATCGGAGTGTTTTACGTCACCGCGTTTGGAATAGTCGGTTTTTTGACTGATGGTGTGTCGGCAAGACTGATGGAAGTCAGCTTCATCGGTTTTCCGATGGAAAAATCCATCGGTTTAAAAACCATAGGAAATCCGATCGTGTGTACAGGGCTTTAAAAAAGTAAATGAAAATAGATAGGCACTTCTTTTTTGACACTCTATTGTTTTATATCATGTGTGGGATTATTTAACAAATAATAATTAGAATTTAATCTGCAGCAATTAAAAAAATATATATATATATTTCTTTAGTCTAAACTTTAGACAAAACTTTGCTAAAGGAGTTAGGAATGTCCACACAAAAAGTGTAAATAGTCAGTTTAATTAGTCAATCATGTGAAAAGTACATTTATTTTTATTTATTTCATCTGTACATGATTGGATAAATGAAATTAATATTCACACGATTTATAGCGTGGACATCCTAACAGAATTTTTTTTTTTTTTTTAAACAAATCAGTTGTTTCAAAACCAAAAGCTTTCTTTTCCCTATGAACTGTTTTACCTCCACCTTAATTTTCTGTTTTCCTCAATAGACATTTCATGGAAATTTTCCTCATCTTAAAGAAGGTAATTATTTTTGTGAATTGACTTTTACATGGAGAATACAACAAAAGTTGATTGCATAACAGCTAATGACTTGTACACACAAGCAGAATTTCCATCGGAATAAACTCAGATGGGTTTTTCTGACAGAGTTCCAACGGAATTCCGCTCAAGCTGTTTTGCATACACACGGTCACACTAAAATCCGACCGACAAGAACACGGTGACGCAAAACACTATGATGCGCCGAGAAAATAAGGTTCTAAGCTTCCAAGCATGCGTCAAATTGTTTCTGAGCATGCACGGTTTTTAGTCCGTTGGAATTGCATCCAGACGAACGGAAATTTCGCTAGAAATTTTTTTCATTGGAAAAATTGAGAACATGTTCTCTATCTAATTCCGTCGGAATTTCCGATGGGGCACACACAGTGTCGGAATATCCGATGAAAAAATTCCGTCTGACTTTTTCCACCGGAAATTCCGAGCGTGTGTATGCGGCATAAGAACAAAATCTGTGTTAAATTCTTCCAATCAGTGCTAACACCTTTAATGAACTGAATAATTTTCTGTTACAAAATAACAAATATATCATCAAAATACAGCATGCATTGTGCCTTGACTGATCCTACTGTTTGTTGAATCTTACAGTATGCTTAGTTAAGTAAGGCAAGCCATACATGGAGTAAACTTCATTCCTGCAACTACGGTTTGCCGGAAAGAAATTCGCTCAATTGCCCCATCAACACAGATAGTGTTGATACAGGAATGTCTCCTACCGGGCGGGGGAAGCCATCCCCGCCAGCAGAAGACAATGATTATTGCTAGTGGCTATAGCAGCTGCTAGCGACAATCGCAGGTAAAACTCTGCATGCTGGTTGTACCCAAGATGATCAATTGATCGACTTGGTACATTCAGCCTATACATACACAAGATTCCAACTGTGTATGACCTGCCTAAGAATTAAAATACTTTATGGTTTGAAGGCCGGATAAAGGTGTATGAAATAACCAAAGGGGGATAGAAATGTTAGTTTACCTAGACCTTCATGCAAAGAATTGTGTTCCAGACCAAATATACACAATTCCACAATTTAACCAAATTGACGATTGTTACCTATTTGAGCTTTTGTAGATAATGAACCTGATTTATTAAAGGATAAACGTGTGCACCAATGCATTGATCGTATGAGAACAAGCAAATAGTATAAGTCTTAAATGTACATGTGTCTGCAATGTTCAAGAACACATGCACATGGATTCATACACAAGTGTTCACACACACACAGCGATTTTCTAAAACTGGAGAGTGCAACATGTGGTTCAGTTCTGCATAGAAACCACTCAGCTTCCAAGTTTTAGGCCTCATGCCCACGGACATTTTTACAGCCGCGTTTTTGAGCGTTTTTTACAGCTTAAAAACGCCTGTCCATGTTAGTCTATAGCTTCATGCCCACCTAGGCGTTTTTGAGCTGCAAATGGCATAGGCGTTTTTAAGCTGTAAAAAAAAAACCCAGGACCATAGTTCCATCTATTTCCTGGCCTGTAGTGTTTGTAGGGTCACTATTTTTGTTACCCTTTTTTCTCTCTATGTCTCTGTATGTATTAATTGTTTGTAGATATTTCCACACTACGGTCCTTCATTGTTATTATTAGCTTTTATTAGTTTTTATATTTATGACTCATTTTTAGATATATATTTTTTAAATAATGTCAATCTATTGATGGATAGCATGTTAAGTTACATTAACAGCTTTTTAATTTGCGATAGTATATATTTGGTACATCTGTGCAGTATGTTTTGCCCCTAGGGGCGAGCCATCCAGTGACCTGATTATTCTAGTGTTCACAGTCCCACAGTGTTTTGTTTAGGCCAATGCAGGTTTATTTATAGTAGTTTTTTTCCCCTCCCAGTGTGCCTTATCTTCCGGTGGATCCACCTCTTGAAACGCACGAGATGCTATCTGGGTGGTCACCGTGGATAGGACACTTCTTGTCTGGGCGGTATATATGAAGAGGCGGGTGCTGTTAGTCCGCGTTAATGCGGCCAGACATGCCCATCAAACATATTATCCCCACACTCAGCGACGTCAGATGTCTTCACTTCCTGGAGCGCATCGTGTGCGTTCCAGCATAAGTGACTGACATCTAGGACGCCTCTGACGGCTTTACAGGTCCTACTTGGGCGGACGTTTAAACGTCACCGCGTTGGGGGCCTGCCTGCTGTGGGACATTGTAGTTTTGTCCATCCCCCATGGTCGCACGTTGCATGTGTGTCCCTTGGATGGGGTGTTTCCTTTCCTGTGTGGCTCTGTATGAGATGGGGCGGGCATGGCCAATCCGCGTCATTGCGGCTGGACCTGCCCATTAAATTTAATATCCATGCTCCCACGTCATTCGGGGTCGGGTCAGTCGCCTTGTTCCCATTGGTTTAGCCGACTGTGGGGATCGGCACCGCCCTTATGATGCAATAAGGAAGTTGGGGACATACATTTAGATCTAGCCCATCTGGCTTTATGGCAGCCTACATGTGTATGCTTTCAGCAACACACATAGCAGCGCCCCATGGGATTAGCTATGTGGGCTGGGTCCTATATGTATTACCATGATCATACCCCCTCTTTTTCTCTAGTATTTTCAGTGCTTAGAGGAATTATAGATCTGGGGACACATAGGTATTAGATTCACATCATCACTCCTCGCCATGGCCCATATTATGTGGTTGTTCATAGGTGGAGGATTGTGTATTATGGGATTGGTCTGTGGCTGTTGGACGCTAATTTTAAATCTCAGCTGTCTTGCGTCACAGACCACCAATCAGTGGTAGACACAACATTTAAATAGCCTGATGCAAGTTAGCAGGCTAATACTCCAGTTGAAGGGCCATTGCTCGAAACATGTCGGGTTTTTAGTCTGCTGCCACCCTTGCTATCACGCAATATTTAAAATTTTTACCTCAAGGTCCTTTTCTTTGTATTTGCATCTATTAATGCTGCATGTGCCAAATTTTTATTGATGTTATGCCAATAAAGGCTATACCTTTTCACATCATATCCTGGTTTTATTTACACCATATGGAGCCATTTATTTTTCCCTTTTATGACACCCTGCTTTAAAAGCGATACTCCCAACGGAAAGTTTGCAGAGAGCTATATCTTTTGAAAGATCATCCTATTATCGCAGTTTGATGTCGTTTGGAGGTGGGATTCGTGATATCCATATTGGAGCATCTACCTTGGAGTTCCCATCCATGCCTATTTACATCTGATTCACGGTAAGAGTACCCATTACTTACCTGTGTACTGTGGATGTTGGAACGTACCCTCACACCTATCCCTGTTGTTATTAATACAACATATTTACAACGTGAACACTTCCAAACCTTAAGCCTCGTACACACGACCGAGTTTCTCGTCAAAAAATGACAAGAAACT
This sequence comes from Rana muscosa, assembly GCA_029206835.1. Lineage (NCBI taxonomy): Eukaryota > Metazoa > Chordata > Amphibia > Anura > Ranidae > Rana > Rana muscosa. The sequence continues at coordinate 432,506,169 of CM055117.1, forward strand.
TGCTGGCAGAGCTTTCTTGCCGAGTAAATCGGTCGTGCGTATGCGGCTATCAGGTTTCTCGTCAAGAAAACCGACAAGAATCTCGACGAGAAAAATAGAGAACCTGCTCTTTATTTTCTCGTCAGGATTCTCCATTTTCTCGTCGAGATTCTCGTCAGCATGTTTCTCGACGAGAAAAGTGTGTGTGTGTACACTTACCTGTCGCCGTGGAAACCCGCGCATGCTCGAAATGACTTTGACGCATGCGCGGTAGCTTCCTAGGCATAGGTAGGGTGTAGCAAGATGGCGGCGACGGCATTGAATATGACAAGCGCACACTCGTCGTAGTCAATTACGTCACCGCGTTTGCTCCATTCAAAGAACCGCGGGTTCTTTGAATGGAGCGTGTGTACACTCGGCCGGGATAAGTTTCTTGTCCAAGAATCTCGTCAAGAAAAACGACGTGTTTTTTCCTGACGAGATTCTCGGCCGTGTGTACGAGACCTTACAGTGGATTCAGCATGTCCATCACAGATTAATACAGACTTTGTTTTGTTTTGATTGTTCACATATGGGACATTTTAGTGTATGGTCTATTTGACTAGGTGCACCATTTTTTCACGTCATGTATGATGCATGTTTTTTATTATCACTATTTTGAGTATCTGGGTAGAGTACACTCCAGTACTCATCTTTGAACGTTTATTTTTTCACAGATATTCATTTGATTTAGTCCCTAGGTTTAGCGCTAGATTGTTTTACTTTCAAACCAGAAATAAGCAAAACTATTTTTTGTAGGTTAAGTAGGGGAATGCTAGAACTACTGTCAACTTGTTATTACTGTTGGTTTCCCTGTTTCAGATTTCCCCTCATTTTCTTTCTTTATAAAAGGTTGTCCACAGAACACAAAATAGGGGATAAACTCTCCAACAAAGCCCGAGTTGTTAATAAAACCAATTAGGGGTTCTAACTTTTTTTCACATTCTATCCAAAACTAAAAAAACTATTTGGGTATAAACATTTATATATAGTAGAGCTTGTTTATCATATAGGCCGTTCAGTTTAATAATGTTTTTTTTCCTCCAGGAATGACTAAATAAAGCGTAACCTTCCTCCTCCATAACTGTTAATCTTCCATGATACAGTTTATGCTGTTTCATCTACAGTAAACATGCTGAACCTCCTTCTAATTATCAGGTAATTAGAAGTATGTGGGAGGGTATATTAATGGAAACCTTGTCCTAGTTTAATTACAGTACACATGATACATGACTCCAATGCGTGGATAAACAGGCCGTCAGAACATTGTTTTGAAAAGTGGTGGTAGTTTACAAGCGATCCAAGCTGCATGTCACACATCAAGCATGTTGAATTTATACTTTTTTTTTCTACAGTATGTTCAGAGTGTATTTAGTATATAGTATTGCAATTTGAAAACAGACATTTGTTATGTTATTGACAAAACAATCAGTTCTGCCACTAAGTTTGATACATATACATACAGGTTAACAGCTTGGCTCCAATCATTGTGTAAATGTGACATATATATATATATATATATATATATATATATATATATATATATATATATATGTGTATATATATATATATATATACTATACTACCAAAAGTATTGGGACACCTGCCTTTACACGCACATGAACTTTTATGGCATCCCAGTCTTAGTCCGTAGGGTTCAATATTGGGTTGGCTCATCCTTTGCAGCTATAATGTCAGAAACCATGAATCAGACTGAGACAGAAGTGCAGTTAAATCACACTAGTTTAATAATAAAAAGAGCGTAGTCAAAACATAGCCAGAGTTCAGTAACCGGATCGGGTAGTCGGCCAAGCCAATGTCCAAGAGCCAGCGATAAAGGTAATAGAACAGCAAACAGGATCCATAGCCAGAGGGGACAGCAGTCAAGCAGGTCTTCAACTGGAACACAGGAGAAAGTCTCTTGTGATGTTAACACAGGCGAAGGTGAAGAGAGAATGAACTGGAAGTCCTTAAGTAGGCAAAGCTGATGAGCGGATTATCAACAGGTGGATCACTGTGGAGAGATGGAAGCTGGCAATTAGCTGACAGCTGAGCTGCCAGCACAGAGAAGGAAGGGCAGAACCCAGCCCTGACATGAACCCAGCCCCAGCTTTAACACTTCTGGGATGGCTGTCTATAAGGTTTAGGAGTGTGTCTATGGGAATGTTTTACCATTCTTCCAGAAGAGCTTTTGTGATGGTCAGACACTGATGTGGTCGAGAAAGGCCTGTCTCACAGTCTCCACTCTAATTCATCCCAAAGATGTTCTATCGGGTTGAGGTCAAGGCTCTGTGCGGGCCAGTCAAGTTCCTTCACCCCAAACTCGCTCATTCATGTCTTTATGGACCTTGCTTTGTGCACTGGTCCAAATCATTTGGTGGAGGGGGGTTATGGTGTGGGATTATTTTTCAGGGGTTGGGCTTGGCCTCTTAAGAATTCCCTTCACTGGAACTAAGTCGTCAGCATACCAAGACATTTTGGACAATTTCATGCTCCCAAATTTGTGGGAACAGTTTGGGGATGGTCCCTTTCTGTTCCAACATGACTGCACACCAGTGCACAAAGCAAGGTTGAGCTAGTTTATGGTGGAAGTTCTTGTCTGGCCTGCACAACCCGATAGAACGCTGAATGGGCCAAATGAAAAAAACAAAAACAAATAGTGTGTACCAGGCTTTACTAACTGCCACTAGCTGTACTCTGACCTTCATCACAAAGTGAAGATTCAGACTTTCTCTTATTTTCCTTTGGGTTGTTACTCTGTAATAATAATTTATATTTAATTTATTAACATCTTCCAATTTATTTTTCATGTCTACATTCATTTTGCTTTGGTCTTGCCAGCTGTAAATTGTGTCTAGCAAAGTGTAGGAATCCTGCGTCTCCACCAGTAATCGTTTTAACCCTTCTTGTAATTTCCTTGCACCTCAAGCAGACAGCTTTGCATTGTAAGGTCGCCTCAATAAAGCTTTTAGTGGGGATGTTGAACAGAAGTCTCTGTCAAAGCTTCACAAAAAAGAGAAAAAAAAAAAACATACAGCTCATATTCTTTTATGCTTTATTCACCCCCTCACCAAAATGTACAAAAGATTACAACCAAAAAAAACTGTAAATGAATTTTATTAGGATTTTATGTGATCGACCAACACAAAGTGGTACATAATTGTGAAGTGGAAAGAAAAAGAAAAATAATTTTCAAAACTTTTTACAAATAAATATCTGAAAAGTGTGGCGTGCATTTGTATTCAGCCCCCTTTACTCTGATATCCCTAATTAAATCTAGTGGAACCAATTGCCTTCAGAAGTCCCCTAATTAGCAAATAAAGTTTACATGTGTGTAATTTAACCACTTCCCTACCGTAGAACGACTATAAACGTCCTGTCTTTGAAGAGGAATACCGTTGTTATGATAGCAGCTAGCTACCATAATCCTGGTATCCTCTTCAAGAGCCGGCGATTCTCTTTCAGATAAAAGTGGTCTCTGCAGCGGATTCGCCGCGAGATCACTTTTATCGGCGGCGGGAAAGGGCCCCCCCACCTCCCGCCGCGCTCCGGTGCCCTCCGCCGCTTAGGCGAACCGGACCTGTCCCTTCTGTGACATGGAGATGAGTGAGGGGAAGACCCGTCTCCAAGTCATTTCTGGGCGGAAGCAACGTCAAAACGTCACTTCCGCCCATAGCTCTTTTTTCTATTATTGCATTTTAGTGTAAATATGAGATCTGAGGACTTTTGGACCCCAGATCCCATATTTAAGAGGAACTGTCATGCTTTTTGCTATTACAAGGGATGTTTACATTCCTTGTAATAGGAATAAAAGTGACACAATTATTTTTTTTTTAAATAACAGTGAAAAATTTTAAAATAAAAGGTAAAATAAATAAGAAAAAAAAAATGTAAACGGATCCCCTCCCCCCGAGCTCGCGTGCAGAAGCGAACGCATACGTGAGTAGTGCCCGCATATAAAAACGGTTCAAACCACACATGTGAGGTATCGCCGCGATCAGTAGAGTGAGAGCAATAATTCTAGCCCTAGACCTCCTCTATAACTCAAAACATGCAACCTGTAGAATTTTTTAAACAACGCCTATGGAGATTTTTAAGGGTAAAAGTTTGAGGCCATTCCATGAGCGGGCACAATTTTGAAGCGTGACATGTTGGGTATCAATTTACTCTGCGTAAAATTGTCTTTCACAATATAAAAAAAATTGTGCTAACTTTACTGTTGTCTTATTTTTTAATTCAAAAAAGTGTATTTTTTTCCCAAAAGAGTATGCTTGTAAGACCGCTGCGCAAATACGGTGTGACAGAAAGTATTGCAACAACTGCCATTTTATTCTCTAGGGTGTTAGAAAAATATATATATAATGTTTGGGGTTCTAAAAAACATTTTTTTTTTGCTAGAAAATTACTAACTTGTAAACACCAAATCTCAGAAATAGGCTTGGTAATGTAGTAGTTAATCTCAGTATAAATACAGCTGTTCTGTGAAGCCCTCAGAGGTTTGATAGAGAATTTTAGTGAACAAACAGCATCATGGAGGCCAAGGAACACACCAGACAGGTCAGGGATAAAGTTGTGGAGAAGTTTACCCCAAGCTTTGAACATCCCACCGGGCATTGTTCAATTCATCATTATGGAAGAGTGGCTAAAAGAAAGCCATTGTTGAAAGAAAGCCATAAGAAGTCCCATTTGAAGTTCGTGAAAAGCCTTGTGGGGGACACAACATACATGTGGAAGAAGGTACTCTAGTCAGAGACCAAAATTTTACTTTTAAGCCTAAAATCAAAATGCTATGTGTGGCAGAAAACTAACACTGCATATCACCATGAACACACCATCCCCACCGTGAAACATGGTGGTGGTAGCATCATGTTGTGGGGATGTTTTTCTTTAGCATGGACAGGGAAGCTGGTCAGAGTTGATGGTAAGGTGGATGGAGCCAAATACAGGGCAATCTTAGAAGAAAACCTGTTAGAATCCGCAAAAGACTTGAGACTGGGGCAGAGGTTCACCTTCCAGCAGGACAACGACCATAAATATACAGCCAGAGCTAGAATGGAATGGTTTAGATCAGGGGTGTCAAACTGGTGGCCCTCCAGCTGTTGCGGAACTACAGGTCCCATCATGCCTCTGCCTGTGGGATTCATGCTTGTAACTATCAGCCTTGGAATGCATCATGGGATCAAAGCATATTCATATGTTAGAATGGCCCAGTCAAAGTCCAGACCTAAATCCGATTGAGAATCTGTGGCAAGACCTGAAAATTGCTGTTCACAGATGCTCTCTATCCAATCTGATGGAGCATAAGCTATTTTTTAAGAAGAATGGGCAAAAATGTCACTAACTAGATGTGCAAAGCTGATAGAGATATACCCAAAAAGACTTGCAGCTGTAATTGCAGCGAAAGCTGGTTCTACAAAGTATTGACTCAGGGGGGCTGAATACAAATGCACGCCACACTTTTCACATATTCTTTTGTAAATAATGTTGAAAACCATTTATCATTTTCCTTTCACTTCACAATTATGTGCCACTTTGTCACCCGTGTTTCATTCTTTATTCACAGGGAACACCTGCTTCAGCTTACATACAAAGTGGGAGAGAAGTGCTAGCATATTTGCTAGCACCTCTCTCCCACTTTGTATGTAATCTGAAGAAGAAATAAAAGTCACCCCGTCACACTTTGTACATAAGCTGATAAAGAAATAAAAGACATATAGAAGATTAAAGATGGAGTGCCAAATTTCTCTTTGATTATATATTATCACTAGGGATGAGCTTCGTGTTCGAGTCGAACATACGTTCGACTCGAACATCGGCTGTTCGATCGTTCGACGAAGATCGAACGATTTGGGCCGTTCGCGCCAAATTCGAGTGACGCGAACGGCCCACAATGCACTACGCCATCGCAGTGTCATCCAGGCGCTGTGATTGGCCAAGCATGCACTGTGACCCCGCATGCTTGGCCAATCACAGCGCCGGCAGCGAGGAGAGCAATGATTGGCCACAGGCAGGATGCCTGTGGCCAATTATTGCTGAGGGTGTTTAGTACACGCCCCACACTATAAAAGGCCGCCAGCACGGCGGCCTAGTGTAGTGTGTTCCGGAGCAGGGATAGAGCAGCATAGGCAGGGACAGTGACTGTTATTTCTTTCTTGCTTAACCTGGATTCCTTTAGTTTAGGGAAAGAGAAGGATAGGTAGGGAGAGTGTCAGTGTGTTTTGTGCTTGTGCTATAGTGTGCTTAAAAAAAACATTTATTCTAGGGACAGAAAACTGTAGGTAGGGACAGTGTCAGTTTCTTTCACTCTGCAAGTCCTTGTTTCCAGGGACCTGGAAGGACAGTGAGTGAATTGTCCTTGTGCTATATTGTGCTTAAAAAAACATTTATTCTAGGGACAGAAAACTGTAGGTAGGGAGAGTGTCAGTTTCTTTCACTCTGCAAGTCCTTGTTTCCAGGGACCTGTAAGGACAGTGAGTGAATTGTCCTTGTGCTATATTGTGCTTAAAAAAAACATTTATTCTAGGGACAGAAAACTGTAGGTAGGGAGAGTGTCAGTTTATTTCACTCTGCAAGTCCTTGTTTCCAGGGACCTGGAAGGACAGTGACTGAATTGTCCTTGTGCTATATTGTGATTAAAAAAAACATTTATTCTAGGGACAGAAAACTGTAGGTAGGGAGAGTGTCAGTTTATTTCACTCTGCAAGTCCTTGTTTCCAGGGACCTGGAAGGACAGTGAGTGAATTGTCCTTGTGTTATATTGTGATTAAAAAAAACATTTTTTCTAGGGACAGAAAACTGTAGGTAGGGAGAGTGTTTTTTTTCTTTCACTCTGCAAGTCCTTGTTTCCAGGGACCTGGAAGGACAGTGAGTGAATTGTCCTTGTGCTATATTGTGCTTAAAAAAACATTTATTCTAGGGACAGAAAACTGTAGGTAGGGAGAGTGTCAGTTTCTTTCACTCTGCAAGTCCTTGTTTCCAGGGACCTGTAAGGACAGTGAGTGAATTGTCCTTGTGCTATATTGTGCTTAAAAAAAACATTTATTCTAGGGACAGAAAACTGTAGGTAGGGAGAGTGTCAGTTTATTTCACTCTGCAAGTCCTTGTTTCCAGGGACCTGTAAGGACAGTGAGTGAATTGTCCTTGTGCTATATTGTGCTTAAAAAAAACATTTATTCTAGGGACAGAAAACTGTAGGTAGGGAGAGTGTCAGTTTATTTCACTCTGCAAGTCCTTGTTTCCAGGGACCTGGAAGGACAGTGAGTGAATTGTCCTTGTGTTATATTGTGATTAAAAAAAACATTTTTTCTAGGGACAGAAAACTGTAGGTAGGGAGAGTGTTTTTTTTCTTTCACTCTGCAAGTCCTTGTTTCCAGGGACCTGTAAGGACAGTGAGTGAATTGTCCTTGTGCTATATTGTGCTTAAAAAAAACATTTATTCTAGGGACAGAAAACTGTAGGTAGGGAGAGTGTCAGTTTATTTCACTCTGCAAGTCCTTGTTTCCAGGGACCTGGAAGGACAGTGACTGAATTGTCCTTGTGCTATATTGTGATTAAAAAAAACATTTATTCTAGGGACAGAAAACTGTAGGTAGGGAGAGTGTCAGTTTATTTCACTCTGCAAGTCCTTGTTTCCAGGGACCTGGAAGGACAGTGACTGAATTGTCCTTGTGCTATATTGTGATTAAAAAAAACATTTATTCTAGGGACAGAAAACTGTAGGTAGGGAGAGTGTCAGTTTATTTCACTCTGCAAGTCCTTGTTTCCAGGGACCTGGAAGGACAGTGAGTGAATTGTCCTTGTGTTATATTGTGATTAAAAAAAACATTTTTTCTAGGGACAGAAAACTGTAGGTAGGGAGAGTGTTTTTTTTCTTTCACTCTGCAAGTCCTTGTTTCCAGGGACCTGTAAGGACAGTGAGTGAATTGTCCTTGTGCTATATTGTGCTTAAAAAAACATTTATTCTAGGGACAGAAAACTGTAGGTAGGGAGAGTGTCAGTTTATTTCACTCTGCAAGTCCTTGTTTCCAGGGACCTGTAAGGACAGTGAGTGAATTGTCCTTGTGCTATATTGTGCTTAAAAAAAACATTTATTCTAGGGACAGAAAACTGTAGGTAGGGAGAGTGTCAGTTTATTTCACTCTGCAAGTCCTTGTTTCCAGGGACCTGGAAGGACAGTGACTGAATTGTCCTTGTGCTATATTGTGATTAAAAAAAACATTTATTCTAGGGACAGAAAACTGTAGGTAGGGAGAGTGTCAGTTTATTTCACTCTGCAAGTCCTTGTTTCCAGGGACCTGGAAGGACAGTGAGTGAATTGTCCTTGTGTTATATTGTGATTAAAAAAAACATTTTTTCTAGGGACAGAAAACTGTAGGTAGGGAGAGTGTTTTTTTTCTTTCACTCTGCAAGTCCTTGTTTCCAGGGACCTGGAAGGACAGTGACTGAATTGTCCTTGTGCTATATTGTGATTAAAAAAAACATTTATTCTAGGGACAGAAAACTGTAGGTAGGGAGAGTGTTTTTTTTCTTTCACTCTGCAAGTCCTTGTTTCCAGGGACCTGTAAGGACAGTGAGTGAATTGTCCTTGTGCTATATTGTGCTTAAAAAAAACATTTATTCTAGGGACAGAAAACTGTAGGTAGGGAGAGTGTCAGTTTATTTCACTCTGCAAGTCCTTGTTTCCAGGGACCTGGAAGGACAGTGAGTGAATTGTCCTTGTGTTATATTGTGATTAAAAAAAACATTTTTTCTAGGGACAGAAAACTGTAGGTAGGGAGAGTGTTTTTTTTCTTTCACTCTGCAAGTCCTTGTTTCCAGGGACCTGTAAGGACAGTGAGTGAATTGTCCTTGTGCTATATTGTGCTTAAAAAAAACATTTATTCTAGGGACAGAAAACTGTAGGTAGGGAGAGTGTCAGTTTATTTCACTCTGCAAGTCCTTGTTTCCAGGGACCTGGAAGGACAGTGACTGAATTGTCCTTGTGCTATATTGTGATTAAAAAAAACATTTATTCTAGGGACAGAAAACTGTAGGTAGGGAGAGTGTCAGTTTATTTCACTCTGCAAGTCCTTGTTTCAAGGGACAGAGAAGGACACCTGAAGGTAGCCCTTATTGCTTTTTTCCCATCTCCCTGCAGGCCATCTATTAGAATGTCTGGAAGGCAAACAAGGAGAGGCAGACAGTCAGGAGGCAATAAAAGAGGGCAAGCAGGCTCTGTGTCTGGGGGCAACAGTGCTGGTCGTGGACGCGGTGCATTGTCATCAGCACATGGCCATGGGACACGCTTGTCCTTCTTTTCGGCAGCTGGACATGTTGAGCCACATCATGCCGAAGACTTGGTAGAGTGGATGACCAAGCCCTCCTCCTCCTCCTCATCCTCTCTCACCCAGGCTCAGGGTACTGGAAAAGCAGCTGCCAAAGCGTCGTCTTCCCTGGTATCAATGTCAGACAAATCATCAGTCACTCCTTCCCTAGACCCACCATGTCCTCCTCCTGAGGAGTCCCCCGAACTGTTTCAGCACAGTGTTGGGTACATGCTCCAGGAGGATGCCCAGCGTTTCGAAGGGTCTGATGATGAAACCCAGCTAGAGGAAGGCAGTAGCGTGAGAGCAGACAGAGGGGATGCTCAAGAAGGACACCAATCTGGCAGTCATGTTCCAGCAGCTGCAGCATACTGCCAGATTGGCTCCAGTGATGAGGAGGGAGGGGATGATGAGGTCACTGACTCCACGTGGGTGCCTAATAGGAGAGAGGAGGAGGAGGAGGATGAGGAGGAGGCACATCTCCAACGAGGCAGGATGCCCTTTGGTGGCCAGCGTAAGGGCAGTACACCGACGGAATCACACCGCAGAGCTCCGCCTGTGCAGGGCGCTGCCTCTGCCCGTCATTCAAAAAGTTCTTTGGTGTGGGCCTTTTTTGAGGCTAGTGCATCAGATCGCACAGCTGCTGTTTGCAACATATGTCTCAAGCGTATATCGCGTGGCCAAAACATCAGCCGCTTGGGTACCACATGCCTGACCAGACATATGTTGACCTGCCATGCAGCTCGTTGGCAAGCCTACCTCAAAGACCCACACCAAAGAACAAAGCGGACCTCTCCTTGCACCGCATCAGCTGGGATCTCCAACCCCACTATAACTTCAGTCCTCTCTGAAACATGCACTGAGAGGAATGAAGGTGTAGAATTAGGTGTGTCACAGCCAAGTACTTGCGCCCACTCTGCTAGCAGTACACCGACGTCCGATTCTAGCAGGCAAATTTCCCTGCCCCAGCTGCTGGACCGTCAAAAGAAGTTCACTCCCAGCCATCCACATGCCCAGCGGTTGAATGCTAGCTTGGCTAAATTGCTAGCGCTTCAACTGCTGCCTTTTCAGTTGGTAGACTCGGCCCCCTTCCGTGAGTTTGTGCAATGTGCAGTTCCTCAGTGGCAGGTTCCCAAACGCCACTTTTTCTCACGGAAGGCTATTCCGGCTCTCTACCGGCATGTGGAAGGCAATGTCTTGGCCTCGCTGGACAGGGCGGTCAGCGGTAAGGTGCATATTACCGCTGACTCATGGTCCAGCAGGCATGGACAGGGACGTTACCTTTCTTTCACGGCCCATTGGGTCACTCTTTTGGCAGCTGGGAAGGATTCAGGACAAGGTGCAGTAGTGTTGGAGGTTGTCCCACCGCCACGCCTCCAAAATGCTACTACTGGTTGTGACACACCTCTCTCCTCCACCCCCTCCTCTTCTTCTTCCTCCATGGCCTCTTCCTGTGGTTTGTCCTATGAACCAGCGGTGCTCCGTAGCCGTTCACGGGGCTACGCAAGTACGCAGGCAAAAAGATGCCATGCCGTGCTTGCGCTGGTGTGTTTGGGGGACAGAAGCCACACTGGGGCAGAGGTCCTGTCTGCTCTGCAGGGCCAGGCCGAGAGGTGGTTGACGCCACGCCAGCTTAAGCCAGGAATGGTGGTTTGCGACAATGGCACCAACCTCCTCTCCGCCCTCCGACAGGGACAACTGACCCATGTGCCCTGTGTGGCTCACGTCCTTAACCTGGTGGTGCAGCGCTTCTTGGGCAGGTACCCGGGCTTACAGGATGTCCTGAGGCAGGCCAGGAAAGTCTGTGTGCATTTCCGCAGATCTTATAATGCCAGTGCTCGCCTGGCTGAGCTGCAAAAGGAGTTGAACCTGCCCAAGAACCGCCTTATATGTGACATGCCCACCAGGTGGAACTCAACGTTGGCCATGCTGCAGCGGCTGCACACGCAGCAGAGGGCCATCAATGAGTACCTGTGCGACTACGGCACCAGGACAGGGTCAGGGGAGCTTGGTTTTTTTTCTCCACGCCAGTGGGGCATGATCAGGGATGCATGCACTGTCCTGGCACCATTTGAGGAGGCCACGAGGATGGTGAGCAGTGACAGTGCATGCATCAGTGACACTGTACCTCTTGTCCACCTGTTGGAGCACACGCTGCGTGGAATAATGGACAGGGCACTTGAGGCAGAACAGAGGCAGGAAGAGGAGGACTTCCTTGCCTCTCAAGGCCCCCTTTACCCAGACAGTGTTCCTTCTGTCCCACCCATCGCACAGGAAGAGGAGGAGGAGGAGGAGGAGGAGGAGGAGGAGGAGGATTGTGTCAGCATGGAGGTGGAGGCTGGCACTCAGCATCATCAGCAGCAGTCTTTTAGGGATGATTTACAGTCCCAAGAAACCAGTGGACTTGTACGTGGCTGGGAGGAGGTGGCTGCGGATCATGTCGTCCTTAGTGACCCAGAGGACTCCGGAGCGAATGCCTCAGCAAACCTACGCTGCATGGCCTCCCTGATCCTGCAAAGTCTGCGGAAGGATCCTCGTATTCTTCGGATCAAGGAGAGGGACCATTACTGGCTGGCCACTCTCCTTGATCCACGGTACAAGGGTAAGGTTGCGGACCTTATGTTACCGTCGCAGAGGGAGCAGAGGATGAGACAACTCCGGGAGGCCTTGCAGAAAGGTCTGTGCAACGCGTTCCCAGAGACTGGGAGGTTGCAAACTCCTGGTCCTGGACAACGAGTTGCTGAGGCTTCGGCCAGTCAAAGAAGGAGCGGTGGGGAAGGTGGCCGTCTGACCGATGCGTTCAGACAATTCTTTAGTCCGCAGCCCCAAAGTATGATCGGTTCCAGCAACCATCGCCAGCGTCTGATAAACATGGTGCAGGAATATCTAGGGGCAAGGTCAGACTTGGACACCTTCCCCACCGAAAATCCTCTGGCTTACTGGGTCTTGAGGATGGATCACTGGCCAGAGCTTGCACAGTATGCAATTGAGCTACTGGCCTGTCCTGCATCCAGCGTTCTTTCGGAACGCACATTCAGTGCTGCTGGAGGATTTGTCACGGATCACAGGGTGCGCCTGTCCACCGACTCGGTTGATCGACTGACTTTCATCAAGATGAACCAGTCTTGGATCACCACCAGCTACCACACACCTGATGCTGATATAACAGACTAATTGATTTTAACATGTCACATCCCTTCAAGACTGATGCTGATGCTGAGTGCCTGTGCTGTTATGTTGACTGGCTATCCTCCTCCTCCGAGTCCTCAATGATACGATTGATGATGATAGCTTGTAAGATCATTTTTGTTTATGGGTGCCGCCACCAGTGCCTAACGCCCAATTTTTCAGCCCCTGTTTAACAGGGGCGTGTAATTACAATTTTTGAAGCAATACTTTGCAACAGGGCTCATTGCTGTGCTCCAAGTACAGTATCTGTGAGGAGTTGCAGTGTTGTGCCACCAGTGCCTAACGCCCAATTTTTCAGCCCCTGTTTAACAGGGGCGTGTAATTACAATTTTTGAAGCAATACTTTGCAACAGGGCTCATTGCTGTGCTCCAAGTACAGTATCTGTGAGGAGTTGCAGTGTTGTGCCACCAGTGCCTAAGGCCCAATTTTTCAGCCCCTGTTTAACAGGGGCGTGTCATTACAATTTTTGAAGCAATACTTTGCAACAGGGCTCATTGGTGTGCTCCAAGTACAGTATCTGTGAGGAGTTGCAGTGTTGTGCCACCAGTGCCTAAGGCCCAATTTTTCAGCCCCTGTTTAACAGGGGCGTGTCATTACAATTTTTGAAGCAATACTTTGCAACAGGGCTCATTGCTGTGCTCCAAGTACAGTTGCTGTGAGGGGTTGCAGTGTTGTGCCACCAGTGCCTAAGGCCCAATTTTTCAGCCCCTGTTCAACAGGGGCATGTAATTACAATTCTTGATCTAATAATTCACAGCAGGGCCCATTGCTGCACCCACCAAGAGTAACTGTCAGGGCTTACAGTGTTGTGGCACCAGCACCACCATCAAAGGCCCAATTTTTACTACCACTGTTCAACAATTATATGTAATTAAAATTCCTGATATAATAGTTGACAGCAGGGCGTTCCAGCACCAACCAAGAGTAACTGTGAGTGCTTACAGTGTTGTGCCAACACCAACAACTAAGGGGCCTATTTCTGCAGAGTATATACGGCAGGTCCCTACTTTCAAACATCCAACTTACAAACGAATCCTACTTGCAAACGCAAGAAGACAACAGGAAGTGAGAGGAAATCTACCACTAGGAAGGAAAATTCTCTCCTGTAAGAATAAATATGGGAGAAAGGTGTCTCCTCTGTACTGATGCTTTATCAGCAATCCTTGTTTCAAGAAAAACACCACATTTCAAAAACAGTTGTCATTGGGACGGAAAGTGAGGTGAAATGTTCTGAACAGGGGCACAGACAGCAAAACAAATGTTACAGGGGTGATAACCCTTACCTATGTTTTCCAAAAAGTTTAAAAATAGATTTTTGGTCTGGAGCTACACTTCAACAATGTACCTGTTCAAAATTACAAACAGACTCTACATAAGAACAAACCTACAGTCCCTGTCTTGTATGCACCGCCTGTATAGGGCTGTTCAGAGTATATAGGGCCTTTTTTATTTTATGTGCGGGGTTCCCCTTAATATCCATACAAGACCCAAAGGGGCTGGTAATGGGCTGGGGTAGGGGGGGGGTCATGGGGTAGCTATGCCATTTTTCTTAAAGAATTTCATCCATATTACCGGGACCAGACATTACATTAAAGCCGCAAGCAGTTTTAAATGGCTTTTTTTTCCTTTAGAAGTGTCATTTTGTGCAGGGACAGTTCTAAACACGGGAAACACGTGGCACTTCACAGGCATACTTTAGACACCCCCCAGGTACGATATTTAAAGGAATATTTGACTTTTTTTTTTCACTTTATGCATCATTAAAATGACTGCTCCCGAAAAACGACCGTTTTTAAAACTTCTTTTTGCATTGATACATGTCCCCTGGTGCAGAACCCGGGTTCCCAAACCCTTTTTAGGACAATAACATGCATAATAGTTGTTATAATTAGCACTTTAGAATTCGAACGTTCGCATCCATTGTATTTAATAGGGTTCTAATGTTCGTTCGAACTTTCGGTCCGTTCGCGGGTTCTGGTGCGAACCGAACCCGGGGGTGTTCGGCTCATCACTAATTATCACTTAAAAAATTGATTTATATCCCACCCTAAGTTTATTCCCCATGGAGCCCTAGTGTATAGTCTAAAGAACTACAGGGCTTTTATTTGGATCAATTGTCTGTGTAGATTCTCCCCCTTAGACTGGGTAGCACCCTTTGAATCCCAGAAAATAAAAGTAGATATTCCTTGGCTTTTACAATACTGCAATACGGTCCTAGTACTAGGGTAGGGTTTTCTCATAGGTTTCTCATAGTACAACCAATATTTTGTACTTTGCACAAAGAACAAGCTACAATCTTTTATTTCCACAATGAATAAATTGATTGATAGGAAACCTCTCTCCTGAGACAGATGCAATACCTACATATTGCAGAAAAAAGATGCAAGTCTACACCTACACCTTTAACTGACTGTCAGGTCTTGTGATCTTTTTTGGCATTATGATCCACAAATAGGGATGGCGATCAGATGGAACCCAAAGTCCGGACTTTCTGAGTGACAACTCTCCAACCTTCCCTATGTACTTTATATAACTGTGGTTCTGCATAAAAGACAGGAAGGTTCATTTAATAATACTGCTTATGCTATTGAATTCCTTTGAATATTTTGTTACAAAAATAGGTGTGCCTTTGGTATCCTGTGAGGTCTTTTTATTTTATTATATGTGTAATTATATTGAATGAGTTCTGCACTTAATGGTGCTCATTTGACCAATAAGTTCATTGGGGTACCCTCTGCCTCTTAGCCATGATGAAATTCCCTTGACTTCCTTTTCAAACAGATCAACAGAAGAACAGTTTCAGAGGGCTCTGACAAATTATCCCATCAAATAGAACTGGTTGTACGGTAAGAATGGCAACCATTTTTTTTCAAAATGGAGTTGCCTGAACTTGTGAAAAGTAGAGGTATGGAAGGCTCCAGTGGTCAAATCTACTGATACAATGATATCTAAAAAAATATTAGTCACTTTATTGTTCACTTGTCTGTGGGATAAATTGAAATCATTATCATTAATATAAAGCAGGAAGGACTGTAGACTATCAACGGGAACCCTCCAAATCAACAAAAGGTCATCCATGAAACGACTATCAAAAAAAATATTCAGCAAAGATGTGGATCACTTCCCTCCAGCCCATATATCTCTGTCAATGATTCTTCTTGTCTTGCAGATTGAGGCAATTCTTGAAAAATACAGTGTGCATTGCATACTGCCAGTTCTTAACTTCCAACGGCCTGTTGTAAGTCAGAAGACAACAGCACACAATGCCCAGGTTTTACAGAGATTGTTACTTGACCACCACATTGTTTAAAAGCTTCCAAAATGGTAAATGGGCTTTTACAAAGTGGAAAAATTATAAACAGGGGAGGTGAAAGATGAGATATTCAAAATTAAAATGGGAGGGGAGAAGGGTGTTACTAAAGGTACTTATTGCCTCCAGAATCATTAGATATTCAAAGCCCTATCAAGGAAATCAAAATAAAATTGGCAAATGATCATATGTGTATATAAAAACTGCAAGCTTTGTAGACATTCTGTAGCTTCAATAGGAAATATGTTTATCACAATGCATCTTTCAAAAAATGCTACTTCATAAATTTGCCCATCCAACTGAAAAAAGTGTGCAAGGAAAGACCTTTCATAAGAAAGCTAGACAAATTACAAAAGGGAGAGTGTTCCTCTAAATGGGACTTTAAAGGGCAATACTCCCTCATAAATCAAATTTGATTTATAGAGGAGTATTGCCCTTTAAAGTCCAATTTAGAGGAACACTCTCCCTTTTGTAATTTGTCTAGTTTAGGGATGTGGGTAATACTTCCTCCTTCTTGGACAACCAGCACCATTTAGCAATTTCTTCATGAGAAAGCTACAGTATGTAATCATTTGGAATTTCTGACAACCATTACTTAACTTATAGGCAGCTCAAGTGGAGCTCTGCGTACAGTATAATGATGTTACCACTATTCTTCACAGAATTTGAAGTATTTACTTGAGCGCTAATTCAGCTCTCATTATGTAATTATATTTTTCCAGAATACTAAACTGTTTGTTTTATATTTGCAGAATTATTTAAAAGAAATATTAGAAACTGATTCGCAATCACCAAAACACAGCAAGTGTTATTTGACTAAGTTCTTCTAAGCTTTGTCTAAGGAGGTCTGGGTGAAAAAACATGAGCGCACCAATGACTGGCATTTGATACCTGTGAGTCTGACAGGTTAAAACTATAGTCAGACCATCTATGGTGTAGTAATGGTCTCTATACACGATCTTTAGATTCATTGAGAGAGAGAAATTCGACCAGGAATATTAAAGAAATGTCTGCAAATACTGTTTGAAAGCTGCTGCAGATATCACACTTACCAGTCAAGATGTTGCTAGACACATGGCTGAGCTTTTCTTTCTTATAGCAAATAAACAGGAACATAAGGACAGGAAATTACATCATAAGCATGTAATTCCACCAGAGAGAACAAAACACTATATAAGCGCCAAACACAACACCACCACCTTGTGGCGGAACCACTAATCACAGTTTAATATATGAGATGGGGTTCAAGGTCCATTCACTTGTAAACACAGGTGGAAAAACATTTCCAACCCACTCTGGTATATCCTTAGTTAGCAACCACGCCACAAAAATGTTTTGCTCTACATATTTTCCCTGTATGGCTGGAATATTAAACCTTTAAAAAACATTTAAAAATTATTATGTAAAACCATTGTGAAACATGAATTTAACCGTTATGCAACTCTAAACATTGTTGTGGTGTTCAAATAGACAATAGGGTAACTTACAATATGCCATAGGAATAATAGTCAAGGCAGAAAATAAGATTGATTTCAATTGTATATGACTATAATACATTAACTACTTCCAGTCTTTTCTGGTCTTTTCTGGCACTTTTTGTTCACATGTAACAATCAGTATTTTTTGCTAGAAAATCACTTAGAACCCCCCAAATTGTATATATATTTTTTTAAAGCAAAGGTCACATGGTATTTTCCCAGCAGTTTTCAAATGCAATTTTTTGGGGAAAAAATACACTTTTTCGATTTTTAATGCAAAAAATGCAATACATAACCCATTTTTTTTTTTTATTTATTTAAAAGAAGAAATTATGCTGAGGAAATACAAACCAAACATGTCACACTTTAAAATGGTGCACGCTCATGCAAGTGCAACAAACAATGTAAATTGTACTATCCATAGGCAACACTTTAAAAGCCTTTAAAGGTTTCACCTTTGTGCATAAGCACGTGAGGATGTGGGCAATTTATATATATATATATATATTTTTTTTACACTGTTGCTTTCATTATTAAATGTTTTTCTGTTCAAGGATGTAAACATCTTTGTGAGAACAATAGACATGTGACTGGTGCTCTTTCTGGAGAGATATAGGGTCTATAATGGGGACCCCATTAAATTTGTGTACTCCAAATCCCTCCTCTGCACTTAAAACCATTCAAAACATCAAGATCTGTGTTCCTGAATGCTTTAGATTTAAAAAAAATGGCACCATTTGTTTCCGAGTAAACCCCAGCTTTGCTTGGCTGTATGGCCAGCTGTCAGATGTGGTGGCTGGTCGCTCTGGTATCCCGGTTGGACAGGAGAGCCACAGAAGGTGGTGGGATGTCCCCTCCTTCTGCTTGTAATAGCAATCGAGCGGCTGGTTAGCCACTGATTGCTAATTCAAGAGAGCCGACTGCCGGCTTAAAAAAGGGATACCGGGGTGATGCTTGCAGCTGAAGGGCATCATCCCAGTATACCCACCAAAAGTCCAGCGACGTACGCGTAAGTCGCTGGATGGGAAGTGTTTAAAGTGGTTGAAAACCTCAGATACGAAATATGAACAAAGCTTATCCATCTATAGCTTTTCCTTTTCTCAATTAAGAGCACTGTCATTTCTGTCTGCTACTTCGTTCCTCTGCATGAATCACTTCTGAATCATTTTCCTGACACCAAGAGAAAAAAGGTGAAAGAGGAAAATTCTGATTCACAGCAGGGCTCTGTGTAAAGGAAGTCCGCGCCGTCCATGCTGTCCGTGTCATCCACTGTAACAAAGCTCCGCTCCGCCTCCTCGTCACGGACGGACGAGGAGGAGCCGGGACGGCATGGACGGCGCGGACTTCCTATACACACAGCCCCACTGTGAATCAGAGGACAATGTACAGCATAATCAGGTTTCCTTCCCTCCGCATCAAGACTGACACGGTGGGAGAGGAAACCTGACTCGAGTATAAGCCGAGGGGGGCTTTTTCAGCACAAAAAAATGTGCTGAAAAACACGGCTTATACTCGAGTATATACGGTAATAACTTCTTGCCACCTACACTCATTTAAAGGGAATCCGTCAAAAGGTATAATACCTACTGTATATGGATGCTACCAAACTACTCACAATACTAATGGCAACTAAAGCCTCGTACACACAATCGAATTTTCATCGGAAAAAGCGTAGGACTTTTGTCCGAAGGGCGTTGGCCAGGAACTTGTATTGCATACAGACGGCAAAGAATTGTCAGCCAACAAACACAAAACGATGTGTTTTTTCAGCTCTTTAATGCCACCCTTTGGGCAACTTCTGCTAATGTTGTGTTATGGTGAGCATTGCTTCTGAGCATGCGTACTTTGGTGTTTTTTCCGACAGACTTGTGTACATACGATCGGAAAATCCGCAACACACAATTGTTGGCGGACAATTTTAACCACTTCAGCACCGGGCCTATTCTGGCACTTCTCTCCTTCATGTAAAAATCATAATTTTTTTGCTATAAAATTACTTAGAACCCCCAAACATTATATATGTTTTTAGCAGACACCCTAGGGAATAAAATTGCGGTCATTGCAACTTTTTATCTCGCACGGTATTTGCGCAATAAATTTTCAAACGCCTTTTTTTGGAAAAAAACGCTTTCATGAGTTAAAAAACAACATAACAATAAAGTTAGCCCAATTTTTTTGTATAATGTGAAAGATGTTGTTATGCTGAGTAAATAGATACCTAACATGTCACGTTTTAAAATTGCGCACACTCATGGAATAACACCAAACTTCAGTACTTAAAAATCTCCATAGGCGACGCTTTACATTTTTTTACACGTTACCATTTTCACATTACAGAGGTCTAGTGCTAGAATTGTTGCACTCGTTCTAACGCACGCTCACATGTGTGGTTTGAACAGCGTTTACATATGTGGGCGGGACTTATGTGTGTGTTCGCTTCTGAGCGTGAGCTACCGGGGTAGGGGCGTTTTAATTTTTTTTTTTTACTTAATTTTTTTTTATTTTTACACTCTTTTTTTTACTTTTTTTTTTTTTCTCACTTTTATTTCTATTACAAGGAATGTAAACATCCCTTGTAATAGGAATCTATTTACCTCTTTATGGAGAGATGCTGGGTCAATAAGACCCCACATCTCTCCTCCAGGCTTGAAAGCATGAGATCGGTAAAAAAAAATCACCAATCTCATGCTGACAGCCGAGATCACGGCTTTGTTTACATATGGGAACCTGGCGTGACGTCATAATGTCGCGCCCGGGCCTCCGACGGTCATAGAGATGACTGGCGACCATCTGGTCACCAGTCATCTCTATGCTTCCCATCCGGCGCCGGCCAATTCGTTCTCCAGGCCCCCGATGGCACGGGAGAGCCCGGAGAAGCACCATATGGCGGCGGGAGGGGCGGACGTCCCCTCCCGCCGCCTATAAGAACGATCAAGTGGCAGAACTGCCACTATGATCATTTTTATCGTGCACAGAATCGCCGGCTGAAAAGAATGATATCTGAATGATGCCTGCAGCTGCAGGCATCATTCAGATATCACCGCACAAATTCAAGGACGTCATAGTTACATAGTTACATAGTTACATAGTTAGTCAGGTTGAAAAAAGACAAAGTCCATCCAGTTCAACCATAAAAAATAAATAAAAAAAATAACTAAAATAAAAAAAAATATCGTGCAATCCCATATACCCAATTCTATACCCACAGTTGATCCAGAGGAAGGCAAAAAAACCCCCAGCAGAGCATGATCCAATTTGCTACAGCAGGGGAAAAAATTCCTTCCTGATCCCCCGAGAGGCAATCGGATTTACCCTGGATCAACTTTACCTATAACTGTTAGTACTCAGTTATATTATGTACATTTAGGAAAGTATCCAGGCCTTTCTTAAAGCAATCTACTGAGCTGGCCAGAACCACCTCTGCAGGGAGTCTGTTCCACATTAAACATGTACTGAATGAAATCTTCAAGTGCTTCTTAGAGCCTGGAAGCAGCTATGACCTGGCATAAGGACAGATCATAGGATTAGCAGGGCTTCATGTGCCACGTTGCGCTGTCAGCGGTGCCATCCCTGTCTGTTTTTGGCTTCCAGCTTGTCACTTGTCCTGCTCCTTTTCCGTTTTTGCTGATGTCTCCTGACAGTTGTACTAATGCCCACAGTGATGGTAGGAGGTCAGCTCTCTGCTGGAAGTATGTGATCGTCTGTGTGCTGTGACCCTGCTACACCTTGCTATTTCTCATTATTTCCCTTTTCTGTATCAAAAACCGTGCAAACTGATTGTGTGTGTGACAGTGTCATCGCTTTTTATCATTGTATTAATAGCTTCTGTGTGCTCAAAACACTGTGTGTGCTGCATTTCCAAACAAAAAAAACAAAACAAAACATTTATTATTAGGTAATGAGTGGCAAATCAACTGTCAAGAACAAGAATGTAACAATTCACTGTCGCTGTTATCTCTCTATTATTTTCCATAATTACCTGTTACTGCAAACATAGACCAAGTATTTTGCTATCACGGGTCACTCAACCTGTTGTTCAAGGCTAAACTAGCTAGTCCTCAAATGTCTTGCCCAAAGAACAACATGGAAGCACAAAGCTGAACCCCGGCTAAATCCACAGATACAGTATATGAGAGCTGTTTTACCTGCCAAAGGATTTCTACTTCTATCTAAAGCAGTGTTTCTCAACTCCAGTCCTCAAGGCGCCCCAACAGGTCATGTTTTCAGGATTTCCCTCAGATGAAACAGCTATGGGAATTACTAAAGCAGTTAAACTGATCAAATCACCTGTGCAAAACAATGGAGAGCCTGAAAACATGACCTGTTGGGGCACCTTGAGGACTGGAGTTGAGAAACACTGATCTAAAGAGTCCTGAGATTTAAAGCCCCGTACACACGATCCGAATATCGTACGAAAAATGTCGTCCGAGGAAGAATCGTACGATAATCGGATCGTTAGTACAGAGCTTCGAGAGCCGATCAGGACAGTTCATCCGATATTATTTAATCGGACGTGCACGAAAATTTTCCTCGTACGATAACAAATCGTACGATTTTCGTTTAGTCAGTACAGTTGTCGTCCGAAAATACAATACAAATACATTACAACACATGACATCACTTCCGATTTTTTTTTCTGTCGTACGAGAATTTTGGTGACTTTAATAACCTATTTACTTTTACTTGCGACTATTAAGCAAAAAAAGTCGTACGATCTGTCGTACGATATTCGGATCGTGTGTACGGGGCATAAGCCTCGTACACCCCTACTAGTTTTCTTTCATTCAGCCCAGCGGCGATCGAGAGACGGTTTGCAGACCTTTTTCGGTCATGACCCTTTTTTAGCCCCCGAATGGGCGGCTTCGGTCGGACCGGCTGTCGTGCACACTGGCCTAATGTTGGACGGTTTCTATTGAACCTATGAACATTTGGCCCATGTGTACAAGCTTTAACACAGCTCTGCCATGCTTAACTACTTGAGGACCAGCTGCCGCAGTTATACTGTGGCAGATTGGCTCCTCTGGGCGAGTCATCGTAGCTGTACATCGGCCGCTTTGAAAACACTAAGGAGCGCACGCACCCCACAGCGCAGCGACGGAGCCAATTGGCGTGCCCGGCAGCCGTGATGTCCGCCGGGCACCTGCAATCGCTCCTGAGAAGGACAGAACAGAGATCTGTCAATGTAAAAAGACAGATCTTCATTTTGTCAGGGGTGAGGAGACTGATCTGTTGTTCCTACTGATTAGGAACAACGATGTGTCTCCTCCCCCAGGCAGTCCCATCCCCCACAGTTAGAAACACTCCCTAGGACACACATTTAACCCCTTAATTGCCCCCTAGTGTTAACCCATTCCCTGCCAGTGACATTTATACAGTAATCAGTGGCTATTTATAGCTCCGATCACTGTATAAATGTCAGTGGTCCCAAAAATGTGTCAAAAGTGTAATAAAAATGTCATAAATCTATCCCCTATTTTGTAGACGCTATAACTTTTGCGCAAACCAATAACTATTCGCTTATTGTAATTTTTTTTTACCAAAAATATGTAGAAGAATACGTATCGGCCTAAACTGAGGGAGACATTTTTTTAAATTTTTTGGGGGATATTTATTATAGCAAAAAGTCAAAAAATATTGTTTTTTTTTTCTAAATTGTCGCTGTTTTATAGCGTAAAAAATAAACCGCAGAGGTGATCAAATACCACCAAAAGAAAGCTCTATTTGTGGGGAAAAAAGGACGTAAATTTTGTTTGGGTACAGCGTTGCACGACCGCACAATTGTCAGTTAAAGCGACGCAGTGCCGTATCGCAAAAAATAGCCGGGTCATTAAACCACCTAAGCCCCAGAAGATTTGCTCCCTTAAAGAAGAAAATATCTGATTTTTCTCTGCTGCAGATCTGTTCTTCACCCCACCTTACGACTGGACAATGAAAGGAGAAGCAGCTCATCTCTCTATCTCTCTGCTCTATTCTACTTCAGCATGCTCCTTGCACTGTAACACACCCGATTGACAAATCGTGCTTCTTTTCCTTTTGTTTGTTTGAGTGCCGCAGTTCAGGGACTGCAAGAGACTGATAACAAGCCAAATTCAAGTATTTATTAAAACACCATGAAATTTTTTAATTTTTTTGTTCCATAAATGTTTTATTGATAGAACAGAAAATCATAAACATACATTATTTTTTTATTGTAAATACAGACCTGCATCATTTAGAACCCTTTTTATCTGCCAGGAGATAAGCTCTACACTGACTGGTGAGCTCAATTATACATGATTTTTTTTAAAATATGTATTTATTTTTTCATTTTTGTTAATTATCTAGTAGCAAGAGATACAGTCCTTGCTGGAAACTACCGCACATGCTACACTTCGCTATATGAGATAGTTGTCAGGAAGAGGTTAATATAATACTACAAGGTATTGAATCTGAGCTTGTAAGCATCATCTGAAGGATCATTTGGTTGTCCTGTTAATAAATCCCAATAATCAGGACTGTCTATACAAGATTGGGTCTGTTTTCTGCATGATCTCACTGAGAAGTTAATGGAGGAAATTATTATACACATAATAATGCTGTAATTAGGATACATTTGGAAAATGCACATTTCTATAATAAAATAACTAAAAGAAAAAATATCTAAACTAGAATGAATAATTTATGTATTAATAAAGGAATGCAGCTGTAATTCCACTTAAATTACACTTCCAAATAATACTATGACACTGCATTGTATAACTCAAAATGTAATTTTCTTCAGTCAACCTAATTAAAAATCATTAGCATCATTTTTGTTAAATATTTATATACAATCTCTACATGCGTAATAAATTAATATCACTGTAGTTTATATGAATTGGACCTGTAATTAAATGTCATTGCTTATAATGTGAATATACACATTTTCTGATACTTATTTAAGATTACAATGCCCATGCTTTGTAGTATAGATAATAATTTTGCTTCTGAATACCTGGAATACAGTAAAAATGTATGGAATGCAATATTGCTAAACAGAATATTTAAACTGACCTTGTCAACACTTACCATGTAAAAAGAGAGTTGAAGAAGTATTAAACCCAAAAGCAAACCTTTATTATATTGCAGTTTAACCATTTTTAAATAAATGTCTCTTTTAGGTTTTATTTCCTTTATTTTTATCTTGTGATCCAGCCAGCAAGTCTGCTGTTTTAAAGCACAGGCTCTCTTCCAGATGTTCCAGTTTACGGGGATGAGATGAGATTTAGCACTGACATTGATCAGTTTTTATTTATTTATGTAAAACATTTAAAACAAAAAAACTGTTAGCTGTAACTGATTATAAATTTGAGCTGGAGTTTGGCTTCAATTTGTTATCTCCCCTCCCCCCAAACTGACAATGCCGTCCAAAGGTGTCACTTGTGCTCATTTATCCAGAGTGGGGACACCCTAATACAGAAATTATGTTATTGGCTAGATCATCAGATGAAAACAGATGGTAAAATATGGTAAAAGCCTAAAAAAAGAAAAGCAGTGCAGCCACCACATTTAATGATTCTTAAGCTGCAATATATTACATTTTTGGTATTTAGCCTAATATGACTTTAACCGCCCTGGCGGTATTCCCAAGTCTGGCTCTGGGTGAATTTTTTATACCAAAAGCGGTAACCCCGAGTCAGACTCGGCATCGCATTGCAGGATACAGGGAAAGTTACTTACCTTGTCCCCAGGATCCTGCGATGTCCTCCCGCAGTGTGTGCGAGCTGTCATCTCACTCGATTCACACTGCCGAGTGCCGAGCTCCGTTCCCTGCGACGTTGCGGCGCACGGGGGCGGAGTTCGGCGCCAAATTCAAAAAGTAAAAAACAGTATAGATACAGTACACTGTACTGTATCAAAAAATTACACATCCCCTTTGTCCCTAGTGGTCTGTCCAGTGTCCTGCATGCAGTTTTATATTATAAAAACAGTTTATTCTGCCTGGAATTTGGAGATTGTCCATAGCAACCAAAAAGTGTCCGTTTACGTCAAAAGTGGTTTTAGACCAGCTAAAAAACAGCGATAATAAATTAATAAATCTAATGACAGCAGTAAAAATGAATAGACCCGCCCCTTCTCACGTTCCCCATCAGGAGCGGACCTGATGGGGAACGTGAGAAGGGGCGTGTCTATTCATTTTTTTACACTGAAGAGGAAGTTCCCCATCATGTCCGCTCAGCCAAGACGTAGGCGGGGTCTGAGATATGAGGGGGCCCTGCCCCCTCGTACCTCAGACCCGCCTACGTCATTGGCTGAGCGGACCTGATGGGGAACTTCCTCCGCAGTGTAGGTCCGCTCAGCCAATGACGTTTCGAGTGGAGACTGCAGCGCTGGACATCGGATCGCCGCGGGACATTGGATTACGTCGCTGGAATGTGTTTTTTATTTTTTATTTTTAATAAAGGACTTTTCCAAGGTTTCTGTGTGCTTTTTTTAATTTTTTTTACACTTTCCTTGTGAAATGGTAGGGGTACAATGTACCCCTTACCAATTCACATAGGGTGGGGCGGGATCTGAGGGTCCCCTTTGTTAAAGGGGTCTTCCAGATTCCGATAAGCCCCCTGCCCGCAGACCCCCACAACCACCGGGCAAGGGTTGTGGGGATGAGGCCCTTGTCGAGGGCATGTGGCCTGGTACAGTTCAGGAGGGGGGGCCCTCTCTCGTCCCCCCTCTTTTCCTGTGGCCTGCCCGGTTGCGTGCTTGGATAAAGGGTCTGGTATGGATTTTTGGGGGAACTCCACGCCATTTTTTTTTATTTGGGGTGGAGTTCCCCTTAAAATCCATACCAGACCTGAAGGGCCTGGTAATTTAAATTTGGGGGGACCCCCACGCATTTAAAAAAAAATTTTTATCAATGACTTTTCTCTGTATTGCCAGGAGCCGACAATTCATTATAGCCGCGAGTGCTTTTAAATGCCTTTTTTTCCTTCAGAAATTACATTTTGTGCAGGGACAGTTCTAAGCAAGGGAAACAAGCGCTGCTTTACAGGCATACTATAAATCCCCCCCCCCCCATCCCAGGTAAGAAATTTAAAGGAAGATTTCACTTTTATTGTTTCACTTTAAGCCTTATTAAAATCCACTGCTCCCGAAAAAACTGCCCTTTTTAAAACTTTTTTTTGCAATGATACATGTGCCCTGGGGCAGGACCCGGGTCCCCAAACACATTTTATGACAATAACTTGCATATAAGCCTTTAAAATTAGCACTTTAGATTTCTTTTACAGCGTGTTCCACGGCTTTTCGAATTTGCCGCGAACACCCCAAATTGTTCGCTGTTCGGCGAACATGCGAACAGGCAATGTTCGAGTCGAACATGAGTTCGACTCGAACTCGAAGCTCATCCCTACCAAATTATTTTGGTGCAGTTTCTGCATATCTGTATGTGTGAGATAGACACTTTAGATACTGTTCTCCTATTCTGCTCTTCCAAAAAAAAAAAAAATGTAGGGCAAAAAAAAATTTTTGGGTGCGTTTTCTGCCATAGAAATTTATTTTGGTGCATTTTCTGCATATCTGTACGTGTGAGATAGACACTTTAGATATTGTTCTCCTATTCTGATCTTCCAAAAATATAATAATTTAGGGCAAAACATTTATTTTTTGCGTTTTCTGGGCAAAAAAAATTTTTGGTGCATTTTCTGCATATCTGTACGTGTGAGATACACACTTTAGATACTGTTCTCCTATTCTGATCTTTAAAAAATATAATAATTTAGGGCAAAAAAATTATTTTGGTGCGTTATTTGGCCAAATTTTTTTTTTGTGCGTTTTCCGCATATCTGTACCTGTGAGATACACCCTTTAGATATTGTTGCTCTATTCTGCTATTCAAAACACACCCACTTAGGGCAAGATCCTAAATTTGAGAAATATGAGGAGACCGTCAAATGAGGGACGTGGCCCCGGTCGTGGTGCTGCTGGTGGAGCTCCTGCTGCAGGGAGAGAACGTGGTCGATCTGTGCCAGCTACGCGCACAAGTGAAACACCTTCCTCAGCAAGTGCGAGTAGGCGACAGAGCCTGCGGCGGTATTTGGTCGGGCCTAATGCGGCTCTACGAATGTTGAGACCAGGCCCATGACAAGTACAGGCGATAGTAGATTGGGTTGCTGACAGTGCCTCCAGTTCCTTCACATTGTCTCCCACCCAGTCTACTGCTGAAAGATCAGAGTTGGCACCTGCAGCCGATGTCCATCAGTCTTTCACCTCACCCCTTTGCAAATCAGCCAAGCAGTCTGAGCCCCAAGTCATGCAGCAGTCTCTTCTGCTTTTTGATGACTCTGTTAGCCGATGCCCAACTACTTGTTTCAAGATGAGTACATGGGAGGACCATCGCAGCACGTCTCGGATGATGAAGAAACACAGGTGTTAACTGCTGCTGCTTTTGCAATTGTGCAGACCGACAAGGAGGGCAGGGGTGAAGACTGGGTGGAAGATGATGTGGAGGACGATGAGGTCCTCGACCCCACATGGAATCATCGTCATGCAGGTGACCTGTGTAGTTCGGAGGAAGAGGCGGTGGTCGCACAGAGCCACCAGCACAGCAGAAGAGGGAGAAGGGTGCAAAAGCGGAGCGTCCGTCCCCTATACAGTACGCCTGCTACTGCCCAACGCAGCAAGGGACCGAGCACACCAAAGCCAGGTCCAAGGAGTTCCCTAGCGTGGCAGTTCTTCAGACAATGTGCTGATGACAAGACACGAGTGGTCTGCACGCTGTGCAATCAGAGCCTGAAGCGAGGCATAAACATTCTCAACCTGAGCACAACCTGCATGACCAGGCATCTAAGTGCAAAGTTTCCTCATCTGCTGCAGTCTCGGCCTCTTCATCCACCTCTGTAGTGACAGTGGCACCTGCCACCCCGCAAACAAAACAGAGTATCTGCCAGCAACACTACCACCTGGGTCACCAACCATCTCCACAATGTCCCATGGAAGCGTTCAGCTCTCTATCACACTGGAGAGGAAGAGGAAGTACCCCCTTACCCACCCACGATCCCTGGCCCTGAATGCCAGCATTGCAAAATTCCTTGCCTTTGAAATGCTGTCATTCCGTCTGGTGGAGACGCAGAGTTTTAAAATCCTGATGGCATTGGCTGTCCCACAGTACGTTGTGCCCAGCCGCAACTACTTTTCCAGGCGAGCCATCCCTTCCCTGCACAACCAAGTGGGGGACAAAATCAGGTGTGCACTGCGCAACGCCATCTGTGGCAAGGTCCACCTAACTACGGATATGTGGACCAGTAAGCACGGTCAGGGACGTTATATCTCCCTAACAGCACACTGGGTAAATGCAGTGGCGGTTAGGCCTGAGGCGGATAGCAGTTTGGCGCATGTCCTTCCACCACCGAGGATTGCAGGGCGCTTCAGTTTGCCTCCTGTTGCTAACTCCTCCTACTCCGCTTCCTCATCCTCTACTGCCTCCTCATCCGGTCAGCGTAACACCTTCACCACCAACTTCAGCACAGCCAGGGGTAAACGACAGCAGGCAGTTTTAACACTTTCCTGTTTGGGGGAAAAACGCCACACCGCGCAGGAGTTGTGGAGGGACATCCAACAACAGACCGATGAGTGGTTGGTGGCATTGAGCCTCAGCCTGGCCTGGTGGTGTGCGATAATGGGCGAAATCTCGTAGCAGCTCTGGGCCTAGCCAGTTTGACGCACATCCCTTGCCTGGCACACGTGCTGAATTTGGTGGTGCAGGGGTTCCTTAAAAATTACTGCAATATGCCAGAGCTGCTTCAGAAAGTGCGGCCCGTCTGTGCGCACTTTCGGCGTTCTAACCCTGCTGCTGCTCGCCTGTCAGCGCTGCAGCATAACTTCGGCCTTCCCGCTCACCGCCTCATATGTGACGTGCCCACAAGGTGGAACTCCACCTTGCACATGCTGGCCAGACTGTGCGAGCAGCAGCAGGCGATAGTGGAGTTTCAGCTGCAGCACGCACGCGTGAGTCGCTCTGCGGAACAGCACCACTTCACCACCAATAACTGGGCCTCCATGCGAGACCTGTGTGCCTTGTTGCGCTGTTTCGAGTAGTCCACCAACATGGCCAGTGTCGATGACGCAGTTCTCATCGTTACTATCCCAGTTCTATGCCTCCTTGAAAAAACGCTTCGGGCGATGATGGAAGAGAATGTGGCACAGGAGGAGGAGGAGGAGGAGGAGGAGGAAGAGGGATCATTTCCAAGGCTTTCAGGGCAGTCATTCACAAGTGGCTCCGAGGGTGGGTTCCTGCACCAACAAACGCCAGGTACACAATTGTCCAGCAAGGGCACAGTTCTGGAGGATGACGAGGTGGAGGATGAGGAGGAGGAGATGGAGGGGGAGGAACCATGTTCACAGCAGGGTGGCACCCAGACCAGCTCATGGCCATCACTGGTGCGTGGCTGGGGGGATACAGAGGACACAGACGATACACCTCCCACAGAGGACAGCTTTTCGTTGCCTCTGAGCAGCCTGGCACACATGAGCGATTACATGCTGCAGTGTCTCCGCAACTACCACTAAGTTGCCCACATTCCAACAGGTGCTGATTACTGGGTGGCCACGCTGCTGGATACCCGTTACAAGGACAACGTACTTTCCTTAATTCCCTCACTGGAGCGTGATTGTAAGATGCACGAGTACAAGCGCACGCTGGTAGACGCGCTGCTGGTGGCATTCCCACCTGACAGTGGGGGCACAGTGGAAGCACAAGGCTAAGGCAGAGGAGGAGGAAGAGGTTGCCAACGCAGCCGGGGCACCGCCAGCACCTCAGAAGGCAGGGTTAGCATGGCCGAAATGTGGAAAAGCTTTGTCAGCACGCCACAACAACCAGCACCACCAGCTGATATGGAACATCTTAGCAGGAGGCAGCATTTCACCAACATGGTGGAGCAGTATGTGTGCACACGCCTACACGTACTGAATGACGGGTCTGCCCCCTTCAACTTCTGGGTCTCCAAATTGGGCACATGGCCTGAGCTTGCCCTTTACGCCTTGGAGGTGCTGGCCTGCCCTGCAGCAAGTGTATTATCTGAACTTGTATTTAGCACGGCAGGGGGCGTTATCACAGACAAGCGCAGCCATCTGTCCAGAGCCAATGTGGACAAGCTCACGTTCATTAAAATGAACCAGGCATGGATCCCACAGGACTTGTCCGTACCTTGTGCAGAATAGACATGTATACCGGCCTTACCCAGCCATTGTTGTATTTTTGATCTCTCTCACTTTTTTTGGGGTGTACCCTAATTTAAAAATAAATACAATTAAAAACAAAAACCAGTGTTGGCTACCTCGTCCTCCTCCACCGCCGCTTCCACCTACACCACCACATCCACCGCCACCTCAACCTCCTACTCCATATGGACCTCGTCTTCCTAGGTCAAGATTATTATTTTTTATTTTTATGTATTTTATGTTATTTTAAGTTATTATTTCCCTATCCACATTTGTTTGCAGAGCACTTGCCATGCTCTTAACAACATTTTGCTGCCATTTTCAGCCCTCTAGCCATTTCCATTACTATTTTAGAGCCATTTTAGTCCTCAAAAGTTTTCGTCCCCATTAACTTCAATGGGGTTTGGGTTCGGGGTCAAGTTCGGGTCCCGAACTCAACCTTTTTTCCGAAGTTCGGCCGAACCCGATGAACCCGAACATCCAGGTGTCCGCTCAACCCTACTAGGGATATTAGGAGCTGGATCTTCTGCTTCTGTTCAATATTGGCAAGGCTATGTCTGATTTCCAAAGCTCACTGGCTTTAATTAGGTAGCTCTAAAACCAGAGGTTCTCCAAGGGCACCCAGAGTGTAGTCTAGATCTAGAGAATGTAATGAGAGTGCAACACCAGTTGTTGTGAAGTCTAAGATGATTTTTAATTACTTCATATTTGGGTAACATATTATTGCATTATCTATGTTTAGACCCCATTCATACTTGCCAAGATTTTAAATTTAATTTAAAGGAAAACATTGCTAATGATCTATCCAAACAAGTTACTTACGGCCCATAACAGTGTTTGAGGATGGTCATTACTTATGTATTACCGGTACTTACATACTGTAACACAATTTTTTTGCCGTTTAAATGTATCCTATTTTGAATACCCTAATTAGTACTGAGAACTACTTATTATTTTCCAAGAAGTAAAAATCCTACCAGTGTTAAAAATCTGGCATTTTTTTGGACAAAGGTTTACAGTGACAAGTCTAGTAAAACGTGCAATGTTACTGGATATATATTATCCCCACAATTCTCACATGTACTAGTAAAATATTCATAACTTAACATGGTTGGTGGCTATAACACTGCCATACATAAATAAAATGCAACCATTCCAGCAAGTGCAGTTCCACACATTCATTGCTCTAACAGATGTACACTGAGAAATGTTGGATCTAAATTATGCACAGTATCATGCTAATTTACTGCATCAGTCAGAAAGACACTCGATTGGTCATGGAGGCTGTCACCTAAACATTTATATAGTTATATACACGATTATCATAATTTTTAGGTAGAGTCCAGGTAATTCTAGAAACTTGCAGCAAAATAACAGCAAGCCAGTTCATCTCTGCCAAAAGTCTGACACTGTCAGCTAGATAGCGTGTTTGTCTTTGCGGTTGCAGCGGGATGGAAAATCGGACACTTTTACGTAACTACAGGTAACTCTCATGCCTCGTACACACGACCGGTTTTCCTGACAGGAAAACTGCCATGACAGCTTTTGGTCGGGAAAACCGGCCGTGTGTATGCTCCATCGCAGTTTTCCAGACGAGAAAACTGCGGGGAAAAAAAAGAGAACTTGTTCTCTATTTTCCCGTCAGGAAAAAATCCTGCCGAGAAAACCGGTCGTGTGTATGCTTTCCCGAGGGGAAAAAAAACGTGCATGCTCGTAAACAATTTGACTCATGCGCAGAAGCATAGAACGTCATTTTGTCGCCTCGTTGTAGTCTTTGACGTCGTTCTTGGCATTCAAAAGTTCAGCGGTCTTTTGTGTGACCGTGTGTATGCAAGGCAGGCTTGAGAAGAATCCCCTCAGGAAAAGCGTTGTTGTTTTTTTTTCCTGGCGGGAAAACCGGTCATTTGTACGAGGCATTAGTCTTCCTCTTCCTCATTGCCTTAAAGGAACACTACAGGTTCCCGTTTTTTTTTTAAAATAACAAACAACATATACTTACCTCCACTGTGCAGCTCGTTTTGCACACAGTGGCCCCGATCCTCCGCTTCTGGGGTTCCTCGGTGGCTGTCTTGGCTCCTCCCCGCAAGGACTCCACACCATAATGCGAGCTCGCTCGCATGGTGTGGAGTTATTGCGGGCGCGCTCCCGTGATACAGTGGCGGCCATAGCCGCCGACTGTATCACTCGGCCCCGCCCCCGGCGCGCCACGTCATTGGATGTGATTGACAGCAGCGCCAGCCAATGGCTGCGCTGCTTTCAATCCATTCAGTGTAGCCAATCGGCGGGCAGGCTGAAAACCGAAGAGGATGACAGGGACGAGCGCGGGACTTTCGAGGGGCCAGGTAAGTAAAACGGGGGCTCGGGGGGGGGCGGTATTGTCTAATGTTTTTTCACCTTAATGCATAGGATGCATTAAGGTGAAAAAACATGTAACTTTACTACTCCTTTAACCTCCCTGGCGGTATGATTCTTTCTGGAATTATGTACCAAAAGCGGTACAATTATTTTGCATGAAAATTTGGTGTTATGTATTATAGGCCTGCGATTCTTAGTAATTACTTACTTAAACCTAAGCAAACCAGAGTCTAGTAGACATCCCGGGTATGATAAATATGAAACACAAAATTATAAATTATAATATAATAAATAACTATAAATAATTATAAAAAATAGTAATCTAATTATAATAAAAATTATTCAATAATGTAATCAAATCAAAAACACTGAAATTTGCTCAGTTGCAGAATTGTCGCTGTCATTAGATTTAGTGTTTGATGACGAATTTCCCCACAAATCGCTATCGCTCAATTCTGCGAGTGATTCTAATTTATTATCGCTGCTTTCTAGTTGGTCTAAAACCACTTTTGACATAAAGGGACACTTTTTGGTTGCTATGGACAATCTCCATTTTCCAGGCAGAAAGAACGATTTTTATTATATAAAACTGCATGCAGGACACTGGACAGACCACTAGGGACCAAGGGGGTGTGTAATTATTACATACAGTACTGTAATCTGTAAGATTACAGTATACTGTATGTATACTATGTGTTTCACTTTTTGAATTTGGCGCCCAGTTCCGCTCCCTTGCGACGCTGCGGCTCGCAGGGAACGGAACTAGGAAGTCAGATGGGGACGAAAGTGCCGACACTCGCCGGAGATCTCGCTGGCGATCACAGCAGAGGACATCATCGCTGGATCGCCAGGAGAAGGTAGGGAAACTCCGCTGCGAGCTCTGCAATGTCTACCCCGAGCGTGACTCGGGGTTACCGATCCTAGCATAAAAAAACAACCCCGAGTCACGCTCGGGATTACCGCTAGGGAGGTTAAAGAAATTACTTCTAAATACCCTAGACATTTATGTTAATTTGACTCTCCCTGGTCTATAGTTGCTGTGTTGCTGTTGAAAGCTAAAAGTAACACTAGTAGAGGCACCTCCAAGCCTTACTTCCAAGTGTAAGTATCTAATTATACAGTATTTGTGAAAAAGACAGTTTTATGATTTTCTAACACTAGAGGAGTGATGAGAAGTTAGACTTAGAATTTGTTCAGTGTGGCTGTCCTTGCCACTGGCCAATTTCTATCTGCTGGTCAAATGGACCTATTACTACTTGATTAAAAAACATGTATTGATGCTCAGTTTTTCTAAAATGTCCAATTTCAGCACTCCCCATAACAGTGTTGTTATACATCACTAAGGGGTCCCTGGACCCATCTAGGGACATATAGTAATAGTGTGACAAATATATAAAGTCTAACCCCAGTGTCAGATAATGTTTAAAAATTTAAAGTGAAAGAATAGTCATATTTAAAAAATTGGAAAAGTGGGTTATTAACCACTTGCTGCCTGTAGGACATCAATGGACATCCTCAGGTTTCAGTTGTTATACCAGGATGATGTACTGGAGTTCTAAGCCCCTCCCGCTATAGCTGTCAGCTGGGCAGAGGAGAGAGCACGTGAGCGCCAGGAGATGCTCTGATATAAGGTATAATCAGCATTGTTTTTATACAGCACAGGCACAGGGACACATAATGTTATTTAACAGAGAGTATGGCATGTTTATACTATAGATATGATGACAGCAAGAGGGGAGGATCATGGAGTGGACGGAGCTAACAGGCAGGGAGGGCGAGGAGGACACAGGAGGACACAGGAGAGCAGAGAGGAGGGCTGTGGATGACGGAGGCACATAAACCGACCATTGTGTCAGGGCTCAGCAGCCATGATAAACCGTGGTCAGTTTACATGGGGGAGAGCAGGACAGGCAGGACCAGCCAGGTATTTTAGGTGATATGGGGGGGGGGGGGCAAATGACAAGCACAAGCACTGTGCTGTTATTCATGCTTTAAGGGAACAGGAATATTTTTTTTTTTTTAGAGAACAAACACTTTAACTGAAGCATAGAAAAAACAGGTCTCCTGTTTTATCAGACAGGGCTGTGTAAAACTTGGGAATGGATGAACAGAAATAAATAAGCATCGCTGCCAAAGCGCCTGCAAAGAGATTCGGCAGCGGCATTTTTTGGGCACTACTAACCCCTTGTTAACCCCTTCTTTAAGGTTAAAGGGGCCCAGCTCCCTCCCGCACAGCGCCGGTAAAGAGCCACTAATACTAGCGGAGCTTTACCGCTAACGCTCGGGCGATCTGAGTGTGAAAGTAGCCTTAATGTGCACAGGATGTTTTACAACATCCCCTGAATGATTTAACTTGACAGATGGTAAACAATGTTTAAAATGTCTGTTTTGCCGCGTTTACATGCCGCGTTTAACCACGTTTGTGTTTAGAAGCCTTAAAAAAAAAAAAAAGCCTGTAAACGTGGGTTACCGTGTTTACACGCGTTTACAAGCTGTTACAGGAATTTAGCATTTTAAATGCCTCTGAACATCCGTCCTGAACGCATTTTTTTGCTTTACAAAAAATGCTTCTAAACTCAACTAGAAACGACCATAAATGACTCAGTGTACATGTACTGATAAGATAACAGAGGAGAGATCAGGGGCAGCTGAAAAAAATGCCCAACTGCTCCTTTACATCTGTTTACCAACAGCAGTGTACATGAAGCCTTAAGCCCTGTACACACGATCGGTTTTACCGATGAAAACAGTCCGATGGACTTTTTTCATCAGACAAACCGATCGTGTATGGGACCCATCGGTCTATTTTCCATCGGTTTTAAAAAATAGAACATGTTTTAAATTTTTCCGATGGATCAAAAACCGATAGCAAATTCCGATCGTCTATAGGCAAGTCCATCGGATAAAAAACCCACGCATGCTCAGAATCAAGTCGACGCATGCTCAGAAGCATTGAACTTAATTTTTCTCGGCTCATCGGAGTGTTTTATGTCACCGCGTTTGGAACGGTCGGTTTTTTGACTGATGGTGTGTAGGCAAGTTTGATGGAAGTCAGCTTCATCGGATTTCCGATGGACAAAACCATCGGATTAGAATCCATAGGATATCCGATCGTGTGTACGAGGCTTTAAAGTCACACCATTAGATGTATTTTTATTTTGTTACACATTGCTTTTGCAAGTGAAACTTTTGGCCCCTTTTTAATTCTGGTTTCTTGCAAACATAAAAAAAAAAAGAAAAGATACAAAACATCAGCTTTTCAAATTATATCGAAGACTTTGCTGTCTTTTAAACCAACTTTGCAAGTCTTTCATTTTTTGGTAACAGGACAACACTGTCATCTTTACTGCAAATCAACAAACACATAGGTTAGGACATATGCTCTGAACTGCTGTTTCTAGTAACACTAAGCATATACTGTGCTCAGAGTTTCAGCTACTGATGGAATAATGCCCTTGATGCAAGGTGCCCTTCACTGTTTCATCAAAGCACATACACTTTGTCTTGACAAGAGTAGGCAGAAATTCTGTCCCTAGACACAGCAAATTCAGCAGGGCTCCCTACTGTGTGATTGCTCCTTTAAAATGACACAACCTTTACCAAGAGCCCATTTCCTGTGTAATGATTATGAGTTCTGACTGCAGCAGGATGACTGACAAGAACATAGAGGAATAACATTTTAGAAGGTCTGTCACAGATACCTGAGATCGGCGTATTCTAAAAACGTTGTATTAAAACATTGAACCTGGCTAGCTCTGATGCACACATAATACCAACCATACCAAAGGGAACACGACTTCATTATTTTTGGGTGGAAGGGATAAAATAAGGGGCATATAAGGTCGACTCTGCTCAACATTGAAGATTCAGTTTAGCTTGGGTCCTGTTGGGTTGTAATTTCCTGCAGCTTTCTTACAGCTGAAGGCTTCAACAGCGACATTTACCCAGTGTGGTTTGAGTCTCAGTCCCTTCAACAAGGAAGGTTTACTTTGTTGCAGGACTACCATCATTTTTTTAAATTATTATATAATTATTATTACCATATTGAGAAACCATCCCATGAGTGTGACACCCAACGTGTGGTGGTGGTGGTGGGAATTCTGGTGGATGGTATATTTATGGACCCCCCTCCAAGCAAAAGAAGAGTATAAGAAGACACTGTGTGAAGACACTTGGCACCAATCATGCAAAACTCAAATATGTCTTGAGAGTAGTTGATCTTTAATGCTACTTAACTCCATCTCCCATTGCTCTATTCCCCATTTTGTTCATAAAGTCCTACACTGAACATTTTCAATGCCATTTCTTCTCTAGCGGCTCTACGTGTGATTTTTGTCAGAAGGTTTGACTGTTTAAGTCTTTGGGAAAACTGGCATATGGCAATGCAGCTGAATGATAGCTGAAAAGGAGATTGATATTTCCTCTCCGCTGAATCCTAGGTGTGATCAATAAGACTATAGAGAACAAGTCCAGAGTGCAAAATTCAGAAACCCGTAACAGCTAATAACAGCTTATAAGATTTTACTTTATTTAAATCAGATGACTGAATGCTAAGTAATTTGCTTGCATGGATTAATCCACTTTCTCCTTTGCCATACTAAATAAGCATCCAAAATTCACCCCGCTAAGCACTCTTTTGTATTTAAAATGGCCCAGTACATAATTACATAACATTTCAACCATTACAAATAAGTTTTACATATATAGTGCTCCTCTAAATACCTGATGTATTACTTGTATAAAAAGCAGACTCTGTGGATTTTCCTATATATATATATATATATATATATACAGTATATATATATATATATATATATATATACACACACATACAGTATATATATATATATATATATATATATATATATATATATATATATATATGTGTAATGCATACTTAATAATCCATAATCCTTTCAGTGTACACATTATAATACTATTTTGGTAAAAATCACATGTATTATATACTCCTTTCCCTTTGTCTAGGATAATTCTATTGAAATAATCTCCAAGTGCCTATTTCCCAAGATTCCTGAAATATATAATTTAGTAGGATTACAGAGAAATGGATCTCCTAACTTATTTGCTAAATTAGGAACTGAAATGTATGCAAGTAAAAGAAAGCTATTACAGACTGACAAACCTGATGTGACATGGTTGAGATGGTTTAGACTTTGGGGGAGTCGTACCCCTCTATGCCTTTAGCTCTATATACAGATAATTACCAGGCAATTCTTTCCTCAATGCCTTCATTGATTCACTGGCCACTGTCTGGATTTTTAAAGCATTTTGTCTCTTGATGACCCATTCTCTTAAAAGCCCAAGGGAAATTAAGAAAGGTCAAATCATCACACTTGCTAGAAAAGCAGAAGCAGCAAACGTGTAATCGTAGTAAAATGTGTTGCAAGGAAAGCTAAGTAATTTAGTGAACAAAACAAATCTAATAAAGAAAATGTATTTATATGTAAATCAAGTAAAGACATTGCATTTTACCTAAAAATGTTATTAGTGTCTATACAAATTTAGTATTTATCCCGGGTTTACAAAGAATTGTGTGTCTTTGGTTGGAACAGCCTACTGCTGTTGTAGGATTGTCTGTTGTGAATATTTCAAACTTGTACATGCTGCTCATATGGAAAGATAGGTGGCTGCCTTTGGTGTATACTGTAATGTCTGTGCTGTTTAGTGTCACTGAGAGAAAACAGTTGAGGAAGGATATGTCCTATACTTATCTCTATTAGACTATGGGACCCACAGAGGCCATGTGAATGACTGTGGCAGTGTTTGCACCTATATCTTTGCTAAGTTTGTGAAAGATGGGTACATCCTGAGAAGTAGAATGATGTGGTACCTGTAGCATACTGTGGAAAATGGTAGGTATGGATGCAGTTTGCCAACAATGGGAGGTGCTTAACCACTCCAATACCCTCTTTTACACCCTTCCTGCCCAGGCCAATTTTCAGCTTTCAGTGCTGTCGCACTTTGAATGACAATTGTGCAGTCATGCGTCACTGTATCATATGATATGATACAAAGTACCCGCCCGCCTGTTAATTGACTATAGGCTGGGCCGTAAGTGGTTAAATGAGCATATTAAATAGAACATAAAACTACTTTCTGTATAGATACCACACATATGCCACCATCCTTTTACCCACAAAATATTCATTACTTGCCGTGCTATAGGTGACATTCTCACAGACAGATAAATCTCAGCACAATCATTTAAAAAAAAAGTAATTTTAATTTGCCTTTCTGCACACAGAATATAGAATTCAGACTTTGGGGTTGATTTACTAAAGGCAAATCCACTGTGCACTACAAGTGCTCTCGCTGTAGATTTGAGGGGAAGATCTGAAACGAGGGGAGGCTCTGCTGATCTCTATCATCCAATCATGTGCAAGCAAATATACAGCGACCGCACTTCCAAGTGCACTTGCAGTACACTTGTAGTGCACAGTGGATTTGCCTTTAGTAAAAAAAAAACTTTGACTCAAGCTTATTTTAAATAGCAATTCAATGAAATAGTCAGTTACTACTTAGCAACCAACTGTTGAGGCAAGCAATACTTTGGTCAAGAGTATTGTACAAAAAAGCATATAGCGTACTGGGGTGAGAAGTGCATACACACAGAGAACAGGGCTCAGAAATGCGTAACACACAGAGTACAGGGGTCAAAAATGTATAATGCAGAGGTCAGGAGTGACCATTGTCACCTGAACTGAAAGTGAAGTAAAATCCAAAATATTGAATTGTCGCCGGAACAGCAATAAAGGAGAAATCTTCCAAAGAGGGCACCTGTTCAGGAGTAATTTTCTTTATTTTGGAGGGATTTCCTCTCACATCCTGTTGTGTTTACAAGATAGGAAATAAAAGGAAATCTACCTCATAGGGCACAGATGACAAAGTAAAAACCTGAAAAAAAAGAGAAAAAATAAGTATAAGAGGTATGGGCAAATAATTGTGCATTTTTAGTTTTTATCTATTTATTTTTTTTATAAATATTTGGTAATTATTCTAGTTATGGTTTAAATTTTTCCATAATCTTGATATGATGATATGGAAGAAATTTTTTTCAAACTTTTCTTTCTCTTTCAACTTTCTTTCTCACTTCATAAAGTGATTGATGGACAAAGAAGTGAGAACAGTAAATACTGAAAACTTTCCTGCCGTCATTTCCTGACATAATCCTGACGTAAAACAGTTGTGTGGTTTTATTACAAGGAAACATTGTAAAGAAATGGATGGTTTTCTCTAAGAGCGTGTGCTACAGACAATGTTTTCAAGGATACAGCATTTCAAAACAAGAGACAGAAGTACTGATAGAATTTGTCAGTGATCAGGATAAACAGGATACATTGGGTTGAAGGCATTGTAACATATCTACTGCGTACAGTATGAATTCTGGGTATGACTATGTTGAACAAGGCTTGGTAGTTTAAATAAAATTCTAGTAACAGTAAAGTTTATTCACAACATGACAGATTCTTGTTTGCAAGGCAAGCAAGATGACCTTTTTTTTACAGACACAACTTATTACACGATTTTAGGGTCCAAACTAACTTATGAACAATCACCTGCTCCTTTTATAAGACCTTAGATAAGCCAGATACAAATATAGTTTTTTCAGGGTGCACTTGTGCCCAGCAATCTGCCCCCCCATTTTTAATATTTCCCCCAAATAAAGAAATACATAAACATAGCCTGTGGTGGAAAAAAAGGTAGTAACTTGTAAGGATACTTACCTCACCCCAGCTTCCATTAGGAATTATGTTACCATCCCTATGGCAAGATCACAGTGAATGATAGTTACAAAAATAACATGAGAAGTTGCAGAACTGCCTACTTACAAGGGTTATGGGTACTCGCTGGATGGATGGTGATGATGCAGCCTCTCAATGAAGCTGTTAGGCAACCTTAGGTTGCTAGGAAGCAGGTGGTTTTTAATTGACTCTGCTCTTTATCCTTCCTTTTTTTTCTTTGTACAGATTTGTACACAGTGTAGGATATCTACAATATCATGACTGTAAATATTACTAGGTAGTACTGTATGTAGCAATACCCCCTAGGGCCCGCTGGTTTAAGATTTTGGGCCTGCCGTTACCTTACTGTTCACCACATCAGTCTCAGGGGTCTTCCTTGAAAGGGTTGTTCACAAATGTCTGCACCAAACACTTATGCCCTGTACACACGATCGGTTTTACCGATGAAAACAGTCCGATGGACTTTTTTCATCGGACAAACCGATCGTGTGTGGGCCCCATCGGTCTTTTTTACATCGGTGAGAAAAAATAGAATATGTTTTAAATTTATCCGATGGAAAAAAAAACTATAGCAAATTCCGGTTTTCTGTGTGGAAAAAACCCACGCATGCTCAGAATCAAGTCGACGCATGCTCAGAAGCATTGAACTTAATTTTTCTCGGCCCGTCGGAGTGTTTTACGTCACAGCGTTTGGGACAGTCGGATTTTTGACTGATGGTGTGTAGGCAAGACTGATGGAAGTCAGCTTCATCAGAATTCCGATGGAAAAATCCATCGGATTTGAATCCATAGGAAATCCGATCGTGTGTACAGGGCTTTAGTCTCTTTTTCTCAAGGGTTTTATTAAAGAACTTCAGACAGAGGGATGGAGGGTTGGGGGAGATTCAAGTACCTTGCTTGCGGATCACGAGTATTTCCTAATTCAGAGGACAAACAGTTTCCCAGTGTCTGTGCTGTATAAAAACTCTGCCTTATATCAGAGCGTCTCCCAGTGCTCATGCGACTGCTCGTCTCTCTCCTCCTCTCCTCCCCTCCTCCCGGCTGACGTCAGCAGGATTTCTCGGCTCCTCCCACTGTAGCTGTCAGCCTGGGAGAGGAGAGGAGTCACGTGAGTGCTGGGAGGCACTCTGATAGAAGGTAGAAATCTGCAGCTTTTTTATATAGCACAGACACTGGCACACATATCGGTATTTAACAGATGGGATGGTATGACTATATTATAGTGGCTTTACAATGACTACAAAGCATCTCTGTGAAAATAGAAGAAGCCAATACTTACCTGTTTTGTTGCCTGCTCCACCAAACTCCTTTCTATAAAGACCCAAACTTTGTTGAGGAATGTTCGAAATTTAACACTTCCGGGAGTGTCGGATTCTGACATTCCCTGTTACAATCTCTAGTCCCCTGTGTGAGGCCTTAGCCACTGCTGGACACAGGAGGAAACCAGATTAGACCTGTGAAGGGAAACAGGCATAGCCCTTGGTGATCAAGCATCCAACACACCCAGAATTGTACTGGATGTTGAAGACCTTTCAGCAAGCTTTAGCCCTGCAACCAGAGTGTGGTGGTACAGAAAGTAGGGTAAGTTTGCATTACTTTCTATGTAGGGAGTTGCTCATTTATTTATTTTTTCCTCAAAAGGAAGTTTATTGAGAAACATAATGCATAAAACAAACATTACAGGTTCCAGACAATATACGGCAAACATAAACATGTCAAAGTTCCAGATACCAGCGCCAAAAGGTGCACACCCGCCTGCAGAGCCCTAAGTACACCACCTCAAATTCAAGACATACAGTGTAGTGTTAACTAGTGCTTTATGTTGATTCACCTTGACAATAGCTTTACAACAGCAGTCTATCCCTAACCAAGTCTACTGGGGTATCCATCCATGGGTCCCATAATTTGTTGAATTTGCTTGGGCGCCTCCTGAGTTGCAAGATATACCTTTCCAAACACAGGGTATCCCCCATCTGATTGATCCACTCTTTAAGTGTAGGAGTGTCAGTTGCTTTCCAGAGCTTAAGAATTAGTTTACGGGCCTGGAATAGAGCCCTGGCAATAGCCTGTTAAGAATTTTCCTCAATTGGAAGCTCATCCAGGATACCCAGTAGACAAGACTTGGGATCAGTAAGAATACTGACCTGAAATACCTTATTAATGATGTTAAGCACCCCAGTCCAATACAGTGCAATTTTGGGCATTGCCCATGGTCCATAGAGCATCTAGTGCGCACTGGGTCGTCTCTCACTCCCATTTTAGTCCCATAGTCTAGCAGGCGTGAGATGCAACCGAAGGACAATGTAAAGCTGGGGCAGGCGTTGCATTACATAGATATTCTTTAAGATGGGAGACCTCAGCCATATAATTAAAAATAGGAGTCGGGGATTGTATCCACGGTTCCCCACCTCATTGTGCCCTAATAGCATGTTGTAACTGTAGATAATAGAAGCACATTGAGTGCAGTAGATGTAATTTAACTTGCAGGTCAGAAAAAGGGCATAGTTTATTATTAAAGAAAATATGCTTCAGACATGTAACCCCATTATTTTTTTCATCTATTCCCACTTTGCAAAAGTTGCAGCTCAGAGAAATACCCATTATCCCAAATTGGGCTGTAGCTGGTAAAGCCAGTAATTGACTGGTCTTATTCCATACTTTTTGCATGAGGACATATGTAGGGAAGCGTTTGTTAGATTTAGCGTAGGCTAATGCCTCTAGGCCCATAGCCACGTCATTAACTCCAGTTACATCAAACACCAAGTCAGTAATGCAATCCACTCTCCCTCCCACCACCACTGGTTCTATGGGCATGGCTTGAGCAAATGTTGCAACTGAGCTGCAAGGTAGTAAAGCCACAGGTTGGGCAGTGCATCTTTAAGTTTATGAAGTTGCTCCAATTTAATCCGTGGAGACCTTCTTAACTTAATAATGGACCGAAATATTGAGTTAAAGGGGACCACGATTGAGGTATTGTGCAAAACATAAAGTAGTTGTGGCATAAAAATCAATAATATAAATAAGGTTTACTTTCCTCACTACGGACAACTTAAGTTTGGACAATACCTTAACTTTATCACAGATACGTACCAGTAGCGATAGGTTAAGGGAGATATAATCCAAAGGTTTAGGAGTGACATAGATTTCTAAGTATTTAAAGGAGGAAGAGACTGCCTTCTGGGAAACACACTGGTCTCAGGAGACAGCGGGGACCACTGGAAACGCGCCGCGCTACTCGCGCATGCGCAGTAGGGAACCGGGCAGCGAAGCCGCAACTCTTCACTTCCTGATTCCCTCACCGAGGATGGTGGCGGGGGCAGCTGAGAGACGAGCGATTGCTCGGCTTCGGCTGCCGACATCGCAGGCACCCTGGACAGGTAAGTGTCCATTTATTAAAAGTCAGCAGCTGCAGTATTTGTAGCTGCTGGCTTTTGTTTTTTTATTTTTTTCACGGGACCTCCGCTTTAATAACTATTCCAGAATATATACCAACATTTAAAATGACTGACATTGCCTCCCGTAAGGACTCAGAGGTATCCCCCAAAAGGAGCATGGTATCATCAAATGTTCCAGGTATTTATTTATTTTTATAGAAACGAAAGCCTGGCTTTTTTATTCTTTTAATGCCTACATAATGCTTAAGTGAAAGGCAAAACAAGCACTATCACTAAGGTGATAGAAACATATGTTGAGGTAGCAGTGACTCACTCTATCCTAGTGACCTGCATTCATCCAGTAACAATATGACTGCAAGAAAGAACATTTGCCTAATTTTGACAGTAGAAAGTTAGCATGTCTTGCAGTAATAAAAAAGGCTGAAA
The DNA here is from genome assembly GCA_029206835.1 of Rana muscosa. Taxonomy (NCBI): domain Eukaryota; kingdom Metazoa; phylum Chordata; class Amphibia; order Anura; family Ranidae; genus Rana; species Rana muscosa. Next base: position 432,550,579 of record CM055117.1, read on the forward strand.
AAATGTGTCAGCATTCACTTAGATCAAGATGCTGGAAACATGCTCTTTGAACTGGACTCGCATCCACAGTATTTCACCTTAGGATGTGGTTTATGCAGTTTACATTTGTTCCCTACTGCTTTGCAAAGCAAATGAGATAAAAAAACAAACAAATCACTGACCTTTACACTCTGTTTATTTGCTCTTTGTGACATCACTGCTTTTAGTATAAGATGATAATATTTAGTTGAAGCATGAGTTAATACATAGGATTGTGTAAGAATTTTAATGGGTGATTCAGAACAAAATTTGATTATTTTTTTTACAATTAAAAACACAGCAGAAATAGTATATGAAAAATATATGTACTTTTATGCTGCGTACACACGACCATTTTTGTCATCGGGAAAACTGTAATTTTTTCACTTGGACGAGAAAAACGGCCGTGTGTAGGCTCTCCAGCATTTTTCCCGATGAGAAAACCGCCGAGAATCACGACGAGAAAAATTAGAACATGCACTAATTTTTCTCGTCGCGAATCGCAGCATTTTTTTCCTCTGCAGTTTTCCCATAGGTAAACACTGCTAGGGAGCCTACACATGGCCAGTTTTCTCGACCAAGAGAAAACATATCTTGAAAAACAGCCGTGTGTAGACTGGGAAAAGGGGACCAAGCCGGTCCTCGTTTTTCCTGTCGGGTTTCACGGCGGTGTTTTCACTGCCGAGAAACTCGGTCGTGTGTACGCGGCATTAGATATTTGACAAAAAACATCAGATAAAGTTAAAACAAGCAAGGGGACTTGGAAAAGGGCACTGTTGCTCCATAATATGATGGCAATGGCTAAGTATGAAAATATATCATTTTCACATTGGTATACAGTAAAAATATAGCACCCAAGATATTCATATTAGATATACAGAGATATAGGGCATATTAAATACGGTTACTCATGAATGTGAAAACTGTGACTATCACTCTTAGGCCCCTTTCACACGGGACGGATCCGTGAGGATCCGCCCCGTGAACCTCCGCTTGCTCAGCGGGGATCGCTCCATTGATCCCCGCTGAGCTGGCGGATGACAGGGCGGTCCCGCACACTGTGCAGGGACCGCCCTGTCAGATCTCCGCTCTCCCCTACGGGGGGATCGGATGAACATGGACCGTCTGTCCATGTTCATCTGATCCACTCTGCAGACGGATAGAAAAATAGGATTTTCCTTTTGACCAATGTATGTCCCTTTTTCATCCGTAAACGGATGGATGAAAAAGCGGACATACGGTCCGCTAGTGTGAAAGGGGCCTTAGGCTTCATGCCCACAGGACGTTTTTACAACCTCTCCTGTATGATTTAACTTGACAGAGAGTCGTTTAAAACGTCTGTTTTTGCCGCGTTTACATGCCATGTTTAGCTGCGTTTTGCCGCGTTTGCGTTTAGAAGCGTGTTCAGCTCCCACTTTGGAGGCAGAAAATATTTGTAACATTTTTTGCTGGTATGGGAGCTGCCATTGCTGGCCTCCTAAAAATTCTTGTTACCCAGCTATTACTGGAAATAGTACTTTTTGAGTCACAGACATGGAACAGGTATGTCTATTCTTTTTTCATGTCAGTGACTCAAAAAGAACTGAAGCCATGACAGCCAGGCAACTAACATTTTCAACCTCCCCCAATTCTCTCATCACAGGTTTCCTTTTAAATCCCTGTCCTTGTTTACTCTACACATGTCCATCTTTTAGGTCCAATGTCCAATTTATGAAAATAATTGCATTAGGTAAGAAACATTTTGAACTGAGACTATCCTGTTACAATCTTTCTATGGTAAAAATGAACTAATTTATTTAATTCCACATAGCATTTCAATTATTTCCAGCCTACTCCTTTTAAACTAAATGGTCTTAAATATTGAAAACGTACTTTCTTGAATTCTGTGACATGCACTACCTATGCCCTGTTGATAGGCACTGATGTGTCGCACATTTCACAGAGCCCGACTATTAAACTATGGAGGTGCTGACAGGATTTCAGTACAGCAAGGTAACATGGGATATATAGTCTTAAGAAATTGAAAGTAAAAAGTGGAGGAGAAGCTGCATGAAAGGAGATTTTTCAAGTAAGCTTATATTGGGTTGTCCAAAATAACCATAGTTTGCATTACTATTACAATGCTGCTGTTATAATATGAAAGTGTATGCTAGGACAGTAGAATTCCTTTAGCTATCACACTGACTGTTATCAAACAGTGGTATAAAGGTTAAATAGTGATGCTGTCCATAGGAACCAGTCAACTATCTGATTTTCTTTGATAACTTTCAAAATAAAATTGAATATAGTTGCTGTGGGTAGTACACATTTGCTTTAATGACTTGAGCCCTTGATTTATTTGTTTTCAGCTGTACTGACTAAGACCACTTATTTTTTTACAGAACATACTGACTAAGACCCCTTACACACGATAAGCCCGCTCGGATCCGCCTGTCCGTTTTTACGGTGGATCCGATTGGGCCACCCATTGACTCCTATGGGCAGGCGGGTGTCAGCGAAGACGTGTCCACCTGCCATTCGATCCACTCAAGACAGATGTATGGCGATACTGTCGCCTTCTGCCTGGCGGATCGGATGGGATCTGGGAGATTGGGATCCAATCTCCCCGTAAAAATCAGCGGGGCTTTGACGGGTCCCTCCCTGCTCAGTGAGCAGAGATATACCTGTCATTCGTCGGCTCAGCGGAAATCAACGGAGCGTTCTCCCACTGAGCCAGCGGAGCCCACTGAGTGGATCTGCCCTGTGTTAAAGGGGCCTTATACCTTGTACACATGGTCGGATTTTCCATCGGAATAAACTCTGACGTATTTTTCCGACGGAATTCCGTTCAAGCTGTCTTGCATACATACTGTCACACCAAATTCCGACCGTCAAGAAAGCGGTGACGTACAACACTACGACGAGCCGAGAAAAATTAAGTTCAATGCTTCCGAGCAGGCGTCGACTTGATTGTGAGCATGCGTGGTTTTTAGTCCATCGGAATTGCATCCAGACGAACGGAAATTCCAATAGAATTTTTTTCCGTCGGAAAAAAAGAGAACATGTTCTCTTTCTAAGTCCGTCGGAATTTCCGAAGGAAAAAGTCTGATGGGGCATACACACGTTCGGGATATCTGATGAAAAAACACCGCCGGACTTTTTCCATCGGAAATTCCGAACGTGTGTACGTGGCATAAGAGTTATCCCTTGTTTCCATCAAAGAAAGTTTTGAAATATAGATCTGACCCTAAAAAGGATAACTAGATTCAAGTGCAAACATTTTATTTGCTTAGCATTCCTTAGATGTGTTGGCTGTATTAGTTTTAATATTTTTCAGCCTACATTTTCAGCAAATACAGAAAATACCCATCTTGCCAGAAATGTGGTGTTTTTGTTAGTTCCTATGAGCCGAATTAGAAGCAAAACAAGGGTATCTTTCTTCTGTAAGCTACTAATCCCATTACTGACATGTTATTGGGAAGAACAAACTAAGAAATGTTTGCAATCCATGGCATAGATACAGTGAACGAGTGGGTATAGGCATAGGAGGGACCATCCTCTGTATTTTCTTTCTTCTATGGCTATAATTTAATAGTAAAAATTTAACTTTTTTTAAAGAAATAAATTACTGTATTTATTGGCATATAACACTCACTTTTTTACCCTGAAAATAGAGTGTAAACTGTGCCTGAGTGTTATACGCAGGGGCTGTGAAAATGTTTTTTTCTGAAGCTTCCCTCTTAAAGTTAGGGTGCATGTTATACGCCTGTGCGTATTATACGCCGATAAATACGGTACTTGTAAACTTTCTTTATTTAAGGTGTTTTATTTTTTTTATTTTTTTTGTAAACACCAAATTTCTTCCAATATGTTTGACATCATATCTCAATATATACAGTTTTGTAAAACATTTTGTGTAAATTTGTTGCAATGTTCCTAACCTGGAGATCCTGCCAGTAACAGGCTGTCTATACTAAGCTGCTATCTTGCAATTAGCTGCAATTAGCTGCAATATTGTCAGCCCACCATGTGCACTCCTTCAGTTGACCGGAAAGATACAAAGCCACCAGCACTACAAATAGTATGAAGACAATGTAACGTAAGACATAAGAAACCAATGTGACTTTGCATCTTTGCATTTGGTTCTGGCATAGTACATGGCATTCACTTTGAGCACCTATCATTACAAGGTCACATACTGTGAGGAGTACAGCTACTTTTTGGACTTTATAGGCCTTCTATTAGGACTAGCACAAAGGCATACAAAGAACTAAGATAAAACATAATATTTTACCTTTCTTAAAGCGGAAGTCCGTCCACCATTGCAAAAATTACAAGCCAGCAGCTACACATACTGCAGCTGCTGACTCTTAATAATAGGACACTTACCTGTCCTAGAGTTCAGCAATGTCTGCACCGCAGCTGATGTTTCCATTAGCTGTTGGGTGCTGCCGCCACCATTGTGGGTAAGGGAACCCAGCGGTGTAGACTTACAGCTTCACGCCGGGAACCCTACTCCGCATGTGCTCCGGTCCGCTCCTCTTTCCTACTGGCCCGAAGACAGGGGGAGCAGGAGGGAGCCAAGCGGTAATATCAATGGCCACGGCTGTGGCTCCCGGAATCTCTATCAAAGAGAGGTATCCGCTCCCCCCTGAAAGGTGCAAATGTGGCACCGGAGGTGACAAATGAGTGGAAGTTCCACTTTTGGGTAGAACTCCACTTTAACTCCCTAAGGACCTTTTTACATGGGGCAGACCTGTCTGAGTGGAATCAGCCTGCTCAGCGGGGGCATCTCTCCGCTGATCCCCGCTGAGCAGGCGGATGGCAGGTCTGTGTCTGTTCCGCTATGCAGAGCAGACAAGGACAGAGCCTGCTCTTCTCTATTGGGCTGCCGGATGGAAACAGACTGTATGTCCGTTTCCATCCGATTGTCATCTGATCTGACCCGCTGGACGGATGGCGAACATTGCCATACAGGTACATCTGTTTTCAGGATATTTTGTCGGATTGGATGCCCGACGGTACGCTGGTGTAAAAGGGGCCTTACTTAAGCCTTAAAAAAAACTAAATAAAAATATGTACATGTGTTTAAAAATATATAGACATGCTGGTAGGTTAATTGGCTTCTGTCTAAATTGGCCCTAGTATATGAATGTCAGTTAGGAACCTTAGATTGTAAGCTCCTTGAGGGTAGGGACCGATGTAAATGTACAACGTATATGTAAAGCGATGCGTAAATTGACGGCGCTATATAAGTACCTAAATAATAATAATAATAATATAGCTATTTATAATATAGGTATACACCGTGATGTTTTATAGGGCTCACATGTGATCCTTTACATAATTTTGATTTAGTCCAATCGATTCTATATAGAGCCGCCAAATTTTCTGTCTTTGTTTATATATAAAGTATTTATCTATTGTATAATTTCATAACTGAGTCTTGCCTTTCTCTAGACCATAATGGCTGGAGTATTTGAGACCATTGATGGGCCTGAGCCAGACATCTAAAGCTTTATAATCTATGTAGATATGATCATTGGTTAGAAGAGGTTAAATATTAAATGACCATTGGCTGTCGCACAGTGGTTAAATCAGAGCCCCAGGTGGAAACAGCGTTGAGAAAAAACATAGCATAGTGTCTAAGTATTATTCACAATGGATTGAATTGACCTCTACAGATAAACATCAGTAACAAGGATAATGAAAGTAATTATGAAAAAAAGCAGCACTGGGGGGGCCACCTAAAATATTAAATACTTTAAGGTGTATATAGATCTTTAACACTAACTAAGACCAGTAGAGCTAGGGAATAAATTATCTAATTCAAACTTATTGTATATTTATGTGTTAATATGATATTATCTCAAATTTATTTTCTGTATACATAGCTCAAAAATATTACCTAATGAGTTGCAGATCAAATTCTTTTACAGCTGAACATAAGCCTATTGATTTCTGTCAGCCACAGACAAATAAATTATAGAATTCATTTTAGGTAGAACCTACCAGTAAATTAAAACATGCGGAAAAAGCTCATTCAGGGAAAACTTCTAAAGTTCATTTAAATTTCTCTTGGAACTATGGTGCATTGGAGCATATGTGAGAAAAAAAATGTGTATATAGAGTAGTTTGCCAAGGGGTGCATGCTAGAAAGTGCATATAAATATGAATATGACTTACATCTACATAAGTAGGACATTTAAAAGAACATAACAAAGAACACAGACATCCAACTAAGCAGGTAGTTAAAATTTAAACTCCACTTTCATGGGGAAAAAATTAGCAAATAAAGAAAAAATAATATAGCATATACAATTGCGACACAGGTCATATTTTATTTGAATGTTATTAATGCAGCCACTGTAATTTTCTGAAAATGCAATATGGCTACCCGGAGGTGCTCTGTACACAAAATGTGTACTGACCACCCCCCAGAAACATAAACTCCTGCTTGTGTCATTGGCTCACCAATTTTCCCAGATGTCTGCCTAAGATACAAATCAGATTTCAGGCATCCCCTGCTACAAAAATGTAATTTTTGGTGAGATGCTCCCAATAGGAAATCACGTCTAAAGGGATGCAGGCCCTGCAGCTTTCCTCAATAGTGCTCTACAGCTGCAAAGCAGCCTGATAATTATGAAACCACCCCCATTAGATTCACTTGGCACAGAGGCACAGAGGAACAACCAGTGATTTTTTTCAGAATAACAAAAGGTAGGAATCTGCAACAAAGGTTATTATAATCCTTTCAATGTACATAGATCACCCAGAGTGGAATGTTTTTTTCTTAACAAAAGTGGAGTTACGCTTTAAGTACAAAGCTTGTAGGCAAAATAAGTATAACAACCTTTACAAGTTGCTTATATAGGAAAACCATGGGTCACATGTAGTATGGTATTAGAGTAGAGAGTCCCTTATAAGGCAAACAAAAAATTCCATAAATAAAAAGATGTATGGGTTTTGCACTTTTAAAGCTAGAATAAAAATGTAAAAAAAGTGCCCCTTGTGATCCGTATCCTATGTCATAACTTTTGTATTCTCTTTCGTGAAAATACTAATACTTCAATAAAAACACTGAGAGCCAGTTCACGCCATAGAATTGTAGTCCGGATGCTTTACAGATGCTTTTCTGCATGAGCGTTTATTGACGCATTTTTGATTTGTTTTTGGTGCGTTTTTAATGCAGTCCAGTGCATTTTTTCACCCTCTTTTTTTCTTAACCTTAAATAAGGACATGTGTGTTCCAGTGTGTTTAGGTGCGTTCTGGTGTGTTTTAGTGTTTTTTGTTGCGTTTTACAGCGTTCCAGTACAGTCCCGTACAGAAAAATGCAGTATGTGCTACTTTTTTTTTCTGGAACGCACTGGAACTGCAAGCACTGGTGTGAACTATGCCATTGAAAACTATATAACCTACTTCCCATGTGTTTTTGAAGCAAAAAAAAACGCACTGGACTATGTGGTGTGAACCGGCCCTCAAACAGAAAAAAACGCCCCCTTGCAAACGAGACAAAAAGCGAAGAGATACCATTTTCAGATGCATAGTCCTACACCGTGATTCCTCCCGCTGGTGCCTATATCATTACAGGACACAGCACGCATGTAGGGGCTGGCAAATCAAACAGATGAGTGCAGTAGGGACTAGGCATTCAGCACACCTGGAAGTGTCAGATTCTGAAGATTTTTCAGGCAGCTGTATCTTTTCAACATAGCCGAGGTTAAGCCCTGGTTCACACTGGTGCATTTTGACATGCAATTTGGCATGCCAAATCGCATGTCAAATCGCCGGTATTTGCCGCAAATTGCGGGCAATGGAACCGTCCTAATCGGTGCGATGCCGCATCTGCGGCGCTGCACCGATTTCAAAAAGTCGTTTCTGTACTACTTTTTGCGATTTCGGGCCGCGATTTACATTGACATCTGTGCAGAAACCTGCACAGATGTCCCCGTAATCGCGGCCGAAATCGGGACTGACAGGCAGGAGTGAAATTGTGCGAGTTCAGCTGAACTCGCACGGCTTCACTCCCGCAGCCCTGTGTGAACCTGGGCTAATAGTGCAGGAGGAGGAAACATTAACTATCTTCCTTTCAAGAAGCACTTTTAAAAAAAAAATCAACCCCATGTCAATCCTTCCCCATCCTCCATCCCAACATCAAGCCCTATGGATATTACACATGACATATGCGTCACTGAGAAAGACAAGCAGAAAAATAAGCGAGTCACAATTCAATTAGAAGAGCTTGGATCATTGAACAACAAGTTACTAGCTGGAATGAGCCCCAACCTAGGAGCTTACTTAGCAAGTGGGACCCATGAAAGTGCATTTCTAAATTGTGGGAGGAGTTTCATGACCTTAAAGTTTGTCCTGCCACTTAATAAAAGGAGAGGTTTTGTCCAAATAGGCTACAATAAAAACCTATTCTACTTCCACACTTTCCAAACTAAAGAAAAAAAAACGTGGCAGATGTTTCACTTTAACTTGTTAAAATGTGGACAAGAAATTACCAAGCAAGTTTACACAAAGATCTAATGCAATCAGTTAACCTTAACATTTTTGTAAAGTTATGATAAAAAATCAACTCCAGTTGGACATTTTTTCTGAAAATAAATTAAAGTAAATCTAAATAAATATGAAAATACTGCTTTACTGACAGTTTGCCTTACCCTCTCCCAAAATGAATTGGTCAGACATATTCTGCAGAAAGAAAAAGTTGGTAACGTGAAAACTGCACAAATCTAGCATGATCTTCTGCATGAGTCCAGTTAGTACTTCTTCTAGATATAATAATTTTGTTTAAAGTTCTATAGTACAAATCTGGTGAGTTTTCAATAAATCAAAGAACAGCACGGGAACTGAGGAAGACCAAATGTTCCTTAGACCTATTTATTTCCCTTGAAGGAAGAAATTCTCTGAAAAGCATGTAACTGAAACCGAATCATGTACCAAGGCTTTGAAGTGAAAATCTTCCAGGATCTTTCTTACATCACCCAGCAATGCATATGGGAGCTAAGACCCCTGTTGGATCTCCTCTGCTCCAGAGCCATAACATATAGGTGGAAATTTAAATTTTTCCTCTTTATCTCTGCCCAAGGCAGTGCAGCCAATCTAATGCCGTGTACACACGATCGATTTTCTCGACGGTTAGAAACACCGCTGAGAAATTCGACATGAAAAACGAGGACCGGCTTGGTCCCCTACACACGGCCGGTTTTCATGACATTTTTTCTCTTGGTCCAGAAAACCGACCGTGTGTAGGCTCCCTGGCCCTATGGGAAAACTGCCACGGGAAAAAATGCCGTGAATCACAACGAGAAAAATTAGAGCATGTTCTAATTTTTCTCGTCGTGATTCTTGCCGTTTTTCTCGTCGGGAAAAATGCTGGAAAGCCCACACACGGGCGTTTTTCCCGACGAGAAAAATGGTCGTGTGTACGCGGCATAAGGGTTCCGGAGGACTTGGAGCATTTTTGTAACACCTTGGATATCCCCCTAATTGATCTACCCGACTGGTACAGTGACTTTCGCCTACCTCCACTGAGAAATGCAACCTCTATGGAAGACTTCAGAGGCTGGTCGACGTGGTCCCAGATCCTGCTGCTCCCTACGACCAGGCTCTCCTCCACCAGACACCCAGGGAGCCCCAAGGAATGGCAGCCCCTCTGCATCTCCATCTTATCACAGAGCCCACCACTTATCCTGCTGGGCTTATAGCTTATACAGCTTCTCTAACAGCTTAATGCAGGTTAAGGTCAGTTTGCCTCCTTAGCTGGTCGGCAGAACCCTCACAGATACCTACAGTTACTTTCTACCTGCCTGCCTTCCATTTTACCCACTTTCCGTTACCTTTCTCCTCTCCCCTTCCCGTTCCTCCTTATGGATTTCTTTCCGGACATACAGAGACCCCCCTATATGCATTGTTTTAAGTCTCTGACAGGTTCATAGCCCATACATCACTTCCCATCACCTCCTATGTAGATCCCATTTTACACCAACATATCTTAGCCCTTCTGTCTGAAAATAAATAATATTGTCCTGGTATACACAATGAAACATTACCCCAATGTCACAAATGATCGCCCTCTGAAAGGAAATGTGTTTCTTAGATATCCGGCTTACTTCTGCTATGGATGTTCCTCTTTTTTTGTTTTCTTTATAGTGTGGCCCATAGGCCTTCAGACATTCTGATACTCTAAATAGACACAATCCACATTATGAGTCAACACATGCTTTAATAATGTCACTATACCTGTAGATATGATAAATCCATGCCACTTATTTTATATAGAGGTATAAAATATCGACAAAGGAATACCTCCAACTGTTCAGGTCTATGGATACTGGGTACTCCCCCTTTGATACTACTTGTGGATATAGAAGATATGCTTGTTTCTCTGTATTCCTCAATTTCTGTACCATGCTATGTAGGCTTATTCAAAAATTTTCATGGAAAACAAAAACAAAAAGGTATCATCATCGAGGTATACCGGGAGCTTATATCGCATCCTTTGGACATGTTTCACAAGTCTTTTTTTTATTTGAATAAATAAACACACTGAAGTCAAATCAGCTTCATCAAAGTTATATATAGGTTGTTAGGTCAGTTCATATATCTTTTACAGGTACTATTAAAATAGAGTAAGACATTTTTTAACACCAATCTCAATTATCAATATGATTTTGTTTTCTGTGACAAATCTGTGACAGTAGCATGAGGGCTATGTGAAAATCTTGGCCTTACTGATTTCATAGTGGAATAAGTCCAAATGCTGTCTTCGCCTCTCTCTAAAAATACTTGAAAAACAAATAAGGGAAATGCTGATTGCTTATACTTTCGGTGGGTACTTCAGAGTTCACAAAATTTAAGCTCCAGTAGCAAAATATATCAGAGATGGAAATATAAAGCTGAAAATAGAATCCACAGTTTCATTCATCAGCCAAACTTAGAAATCAGGCCGGTAGAACCCAAGTTATCCATCTCCATGACAAACGCAATGCAGTCCCTGAGATTTATTGATGACATGCAATTATCTATAGATCCTTATGTAATTATTTTACTAATGATACCCAAGTTAAAACTGAGGAGTTGGGTAGGACTGCGGAAGAAATTATTTAGCCTCTGGACCTTCTCAGACGTAATTTATATGGCAAACACCCAGCTTGTTTTTTATTCTGTTAATATAATGGACTGGAATAACATTCATTAACATGTTAATTAATCTTATATAATTGAATCCCTTATCATTTTGCAGTCTCTGGCTATTCTAGTAAGTGGAACATATTCTACAGGCACAAAAACTATACATATTGTGTGTATATATATATATATATATATATATATATATATATATACATACAACCTATATATACACTATATATATATATTGTGACAGCAGGAAGGTAAAGTCACCTGGTTGCATCCAGGGGGGTAGATATATTTCTCCCAGATTCAGGCTTTATGCCGACTTATACAACTAGGGAGGGAGTTGATGAAGCCCAGCTGAGGCTAGTGGGCTCATGGATGACTCATACCTCTAGGGAGAGGGCTGGGCGTCGTACAGGCAGGGAGTTGATGAGACCAGCTGAAGCCTGTCAGTTCGTTTAAGGCCTCTATAAAAACTCCCAGATTCATTAGGTGTTTGCTCATGCCTGGAACCAGACCTGTGTGGACTGTCTAGGGAGAGTGAACCCCTGTGCGGTGAGAAAAAGCCTGTGTGGCTATTTGTTTGGACATTGATTAAACCAGGGACTTAGGGACTAGGACAGCACCAGGCTGATCCCAGTTGTTAGTTAGGAAACCTGCATGTTTAGTCAGAGGTCAAGCTGACCAGGATTTATTTTGTTTATGTTTCTTTTTGGCTTTGCTGTGTTTTTGTCACTGTACATAGAGAAATAAACCGCACCTTTTGATTTTGAAAACCACAGCCTCCGTCTGCTGGCCCTGTTTTTGTGTGGGGAGCCCAACCAGGGGGTCACACACACCCGCTACCGAGTTAACCCCCTCACAGTTGGTGGAGAACCAGTGGCAGTTTTTTTTAAGCCAGCATGGAGGAGATACTGAAACAGCTGGCTCTAGCAAATGCCAATCAACAGCAGACAAATGCAGGTTTGCAAAGGAGCCTTGCAGCCCAGCAGCAAGCTCATCAACAGAGCCTTGCAGCCCAGCAGCAAGCTCACCAACAGAGTCTGGAAGCTCAGCAACAAGCCCAGCAGCAATCTGAGGCCCGCTTCATAGACCTGTTACAGAAGCAAGAGCAGAGACTACAACAAATGGAAGCAGTAATGCAGCAACGTCCGCAGACCAGTGAGGAAAGCCGTCCCACTAATACCGCGTCCTTTGGGGTGAGTCGTTTATTGACAAAAATGACTGGAGAGGATGATCCAGAGGTATTTTTGACCACATTTGAAAGGACTGCTGAAAGAGAAAAGTGGCCTGAGGAGCAGTGGGCTGGACTGGTGGCTCCTCTGTTAACTGGTGAATCGCAGAAGGCTTACTATGACCTAGAGCCTGACCAAGCAAAAGACTATGTGATGCTAAAAGCTGAAATATTGGCAAGGCTGGGTGTCACCCTGGCTGTCCGGGCTCAGCGTGTGCATAACTGGACTTTCCAGCTTGGAAAAACCCCCAGGTCTCAAATGTATGATCTCATTCACCTGAGCAGGAAGTGGCTACAGCCAGAGACTTTGTCCGCACCAGAGATTGTGGAACGTGTTGTAATGGATCGGTTTTTGAGAGCTCTTCCTACTGCCATCCAAAAGTGGGTAAGCCATGGAGACCCAGAGACGGCCGGTGGTCTTGTGGATCGTGTAGAGAAATACTTGGCTACAGAGAACCTGACGGCCTCTTCCAGAGACTCTCGGACTTTCCACCCTAAGACCAGACCATCCCCAGGGGCGGATAAGAGGATTCCAAGGGGTGAGGGTGGAGAGAGTGAGAGGGTGGGAGCTCTACCCAAAGGTTGGCGAGAACAGCCTGGGAAGTCAGGGGCTCAAGAGGCAGCCAAATGGATTGTTTGCTACCGCTGCCGGCAAGCGGGACATATTGCAGCAAATTGCCCGGTTGTGGAGGAACCCATGCAATGTGACTTTCTGACGGACCGACGTCAGTCGCTGTGTGCGACAGTCGCATGCACTGCCATTCGGGGAACTGAGAAACATTTATGCAAAATGTGTATTAATGGTAGAAATGTTGTGGTATTACTGGATTCAGGTAGCCTTGTGACCCTGATAAAGGCTGAATTAGTTAAAACAGAGGTCTCTGGGAATAGCAAGGTAGCTGTTATTTGTGTGCATGGGGACACCCGAGAGTATCCAGTGACTACAGTGTGTTTCGAGACCCCCAAAGGTACCCTCTCTCATCCAGTGGGGTTAGTATCTCAATTACCGCATGATGCCATTGTGGGAAGGGATTTTCCGAAGTTCTGGGAACTGTGGGATGATCCTGAGCCCCCCACTGGTGCCCCTATGTACCAGGAATGTGATAGCCAGAACTCCTCTGAGAGTGGTGAGGACTCTCCAGAATTTCCCTTGTCAGTATTGGCAGGGGAGACTCAAGAAACTGGAGAGGAGCCCACCTCCTCAGACGAAAACCTACCGTCTGTGGAGTTTTCTGATCTGGAGGTTCACAGGGAAAATTTTGCCACAGAACAGTTAAAAGACCCCGCCCTAATAAAGGCACGGGAAAACGTAGTGGAAATAGATGGCGAGTTAGTGAACCCAGATAATACCTGCACTTACCCATACTTCAGCGTAGAGAAGGACCTACTGTATCGGGTGGCAAAAAGGGCAGAAGAAACCGTTGAGCAGCTTGTGGTGCCCAAACCTTACAGGAAGTTGGTGTTGGAGTTGGCCCATGGGCACATTCTTGGAGGTCATCTGGGGACAGAGAAAACCCGAGAGAGGGTATTACAGAGATTCTATTGGCCTGGGGTGATGAAGGACATAGAAAATTATTGTTCCTCCTGCCCTGTGTGTCAGAGGTCGGCCCCGATGCCACATTTCCGTAGCCCGCTGGTCCCTCTACCCATCATTGAGGTCCCGTTTGAGAGAATCGCAATGGATTTGGTAGGTCCTATAATCAAGTCCGCTAGGGGGCACCAGTACATATTGGTTATAATGGACTATGCCACCCGATATCCAGAAGCGATCCCTCTCAGAAATACCTCGGCCAAAACCATAGCCAAAGAGCTATCTCTTGTTTTTAGCCGGGTGGGTATTTGTAAAGAACTGCTTACGGACCAAGGTACACCCTTTATGTCCCGGGTTATGAAAGAGCTGTGTAAATTGTTCAAAGTGACGCAATTGCGTACATCTGTGTATCACCCCCAAACCGATGGGCTGGTTGAAAGATTCAACAAAACCCTAAAACAAATGTTGAAGAAAGTGGTGGATAGAGATGGAAGGGATTGGGACTGTCTACTTCCTTATTTGATGTTTGCTATTAGGGAGGTGCCCCAATCCTCTACGGGATTCTCCCCCTTTGAGTTACTGTATGGGAGACACCCAAGAGGGCTGTTGGATATTGCCAAGGAAACTTGGGAAAGTGAGAGTTCTCCCCACAGGAGTGTGATTGAGCATGTCGCCCTGATGCAAGATCGAATTGCACAGGTAATGCCCATCGTGAAGGAACATTTGGCCCAAGCGCAGTTGGCACAGCAGAGAGTGTACAACCGTGGAGCCAAGACCCGTACCTTTTCCCCGGGGGATAGGATATTGGTACTTGTCCCTACGGTTGAAAGTAAATTCCTTGCCAAATGGCAAGGCCCCTACGAGATAATGGAAAAAGTGAGCGAAGTGAATTATAAGGTCAGACAACCAGGAAGGCGAAAGCCCGAACAGATATATCACGTTAATCTGTTGAAAGCCTGGAGGGATAGAGAGTCCCTAGTCGCAGAAACTTGGTCACCAGCTCAAACTGGTTGCGTGATTCCGGAGGTTGGAATAGCAGCCACCTTGTCACAACCCCAACAACAGGAGGTTAAGGAGTTTGTGCTTCGCAACAAGGAGGTGTTCTCTGAGCTGCCGGGACAAACATCTGGGGTAGAGCATGATATTATTACCCCGCCCGGTGAAAGGGTGAAGTTAAAACCCTATCGGATCCCAGAGGCCCGACGGGAGGCAATACGGGAGGAAGTACAGAAAATGCTGAACTTAGGGGTGATAGAGGAGTCCCAAAGTGATTGGTCTAGTCCCATTGTGTTGGTGCCTAAACCGGATGGGAGCTGGCGATTTTGTAACGATTTTCGTCAGTTGAACAAAGTTACAAAATTTGACACCTACCCCATGCCACGTATAGATGAGTTGATCGACCGGCTGGGAACAGCCCGATACATGACGACTCTTGACCTCACAAAAGGGTATTGGCAAATTCCCCTGGCCAAGTCGGCCAAAGAGAAAACCGCATTTGTAACCCCAGACGGGGCGTTCCAATATAAGAGAATGCCGTTCGGGTTACAGAATGCGCCGGCCACATTCCAGCGGAAAATGGACCAGATACTGAGGCCCCATCGGAAGTATGCTGCGGCTTACCTGGATGACGTAATTGTCCATAGCACAGATTGGGCCTCACATCTGCCAAAAGTGCAAGCAGTCCTAGACTCTATCCGGGAAGCGGGGTTTACGGCTAACCCCAAGAAGTGTACCATTGGGCAGGAGGAGGCCAAATATCTTGGGTACACCATTGGCAGGGGAGTGATAAAACCCCAACTCAACAAAGTCGAGGCCATCCAGAGTTGGCCACGTCCCAACAGCAAGAAGCAGGTACGGGCCTTTCTGGGAATCGCGGGTTATTATCGGCGCTTCATTCCCCACTTTGCTTCTAAGGCTGTGCCCCTAACCAACCTGACGAAAGGGAAAGGGTCGGTCATGATTAAATGGACCCCCGAGGCTGAGGCAGCATTCCAATTCTTGAAACAAGCCTTATGTAGCCAGCCAGTGTTGTACTCAACCGACTTCTCTAAAGACTTTGTCGTACAAAGTGATGCGTCAGATGTGGGGTTAGGAGCAGTATTGTCCCAGGTCTGGAACGGGGAAGAGCACCCAGTCATTTACCTCAGCAGGAAGTTGAAGTCCCATGAGGTAAATTACGCCACGGTTGAAAAGGAGTGTTTAGCGGTGAAGTGGGCTCTAGATTCCCTTCGGTACTATCTGCTAGGTAGGCACTTTGACATGGTTACGGATCACGCTCCGTTAAAGTGGATGGCTCAAAACAAGGAGACAAATAGAAGAGTGAATAGGTGGTTCCTGGCCCTACAGGAATTCAACTTCACAGTAAAGCATCGCCCTGGCGTTCAAATGGGGAATGTGGATGCTTTGTCTCGAGTACATGAATGCCTGATTGCTGGTGTTCCAACCCCAAGGTTAAAACAAGAGGGGGGGGTATGTGACAGCAGGAAGGTAAAGTCACCTGGTTGCATCCAGGGGGGTAGATATATTTCTCCCAGATTCAGGCTTTATGCCGACTTATACAACTAGGGAGGGAGTTGATGAAGCCCAGCTGAGGCTAGTGGGCTCATGGATGACTCATACCTCTAGGGAGAGGGCTGGGCGTCGTACAGGCAGGGAGTTGATGAGACCAGCTGAAGCCTGTCAGTTCGTTTAAGGCCTCTATAAAAACTCCCAGATTCATTAGGTGTTTGCTCATGCCTGGAACCAGACCTGTGTGGACTGTCTAGGGAGAGTGAACCCCTGTGCGGTGAGAAAAAGCCTGTGTGGCTATTTGTTTGGACATTGATTAAACCAGGGACTTAGGGACTAGGACAGCACCAGGCTGATCCCAGTTGTTAGTTAGGAAACCTGCATGTTTAGTCAGAGGTCAAGCTGACCAGGATTTATTTTGTTTATGTTTCTTTTTGGCTTTGCTGTGTTTTTGTCACTGTACATAGAGAAATAAACCGCACCTTTTGATTTTGAAAACCACAGCCTCCGTCTGCTGGCCCTGTTTTTGTGTGGGGAGCCCAACCAGGGGGTCACACACACCCGCTACCGAGTTAACCCCCTCACAATATATATATATATATATATCCACTTCTGGTCGACCTGCTGATTGGACACAGCAGAAGCCACCAGCGGGTCCGGCGGATGCGATGTCCATCGGGACACAGCGATCGTTCTGAGAAGAGGCAGAACGGCGGTCTGCCTATTTAAAGGTAAACCACCGTTCTGTCAGAGGGGAAAATGGGGATCTCGTGTTATTGCTAAGCAGAAACACGGATCTCTGTTTTCCCCTAGTCAAAGCACATCCCCCACAGTTAAAAAGCACCCCCTAGGGACACATTTAACCCTTTGATTGCCCCTGATGTTACCCCTTCCTTGTTAGTGTCATTTGTACAGTGACAGCGCATTTATTTTAGCATTGATCACTGTATTGGTGTCACTGGTTCCCAAAAAGTGTCTATTAGTTTCAGATTTGTCTGCTGCAATGTCGCAGTCCCGCTAAAAATCGCTGATCGCCGCCATTACTAATAAAAATAAATAAATCCATAAATATATCCCACAGTTTGTAGACGCTTTTGCGCAAACCAGTCAATATTGGGATTTTTTTTTTAACCAAAAATATGTAGCAGAATACATATTGGCCTAAATTGATGAATAAATTTGATTTTATTTTTATTTTACCGGGTATGTTTTATAGCAGAAAGTAAAAAATATGTATATTTTTTTCAAACTTGTCGGTCTTTTTTTGTTTATAGCACAAAACATAAAAACCTCAGAGGTGATTAAATACCACCAAAATAAAGCGCTATTTGGGGGGGGGGGGGAGGACATCAATTTTATTTGGGTACAGCATCGCACAAATGCGCAATTGTCAGTTAAAGCAACGCAGTACCGTATTGCAAAAAATGGCCTGGTCATGAAGGGGGTAAAACCTTTGGGGACTGAGGTGTATATATATATATATATATATATATATATATATATATATATTCATACAGTGGAACCTCGGATTGCGAGTAACGCGGTTAACGAGCGTTTCGCAATACGAGCACTGTATTTAAAAAAATTGTGACTTGGTTTGCGAGTGTTGTCTCGCAACATGAGCACGATTCAGGCCAAAGCAGTGTGCAGTACCGCTTTTGGCCTGAGGTGGGGGGCGCCGTTGCCGAGCAGAGCCGAACGTCGCCGATCGCAGCCGATCAGCGCCGTTTGGAAATGCACGGAAAGGCCCGAGGACAGCGCGGCTGACCTTGGCAGATCTCGGGTAGGAAGTCTTTCTGAGGTTTGCCGAGGTCAGCCGAAGTGTCCTCGGGCCTTTTCGTCCGTTTCCTAGGCTCTCCGGCGCCCCCTGCCTCTGGCCGCATGCGATATTGCATCCCATTGAACTCAATGCGGAACAAAATATTTTCGTTTCCATTGACTTCAATGGGGAAACTCGCTTTGATATGCGAGTACTTTGGATCCTGGAACGGATTATGCTCGTAATCCGAGGTTCCACTGTATATGTATTTATATAGTTTTGAAGGTGTTTCTATGCCTGGAGGATAGACTGATATTTTTTATTATTTTTGTGTACATAAAAATAGATTTCTTCTTTTTTATAAAAGGGTTACTTTAACCACTTAACGACCGCCCACCGCCGATTTACGTCGGCAGAATGGCACGGACAGGCAGAATCACGTAGATCTACGTGATCGCCTTTGTGCAGTTGGGGGGTCCATCCGGACCCCCCTTCACTGCAGTGAGCGGCCGTTAAGTGTTCGGGAGCGATCAGGCATGAGGGGGCGGCCGCTTGATTCCGCCCCCCCCTCGCGATCGCTCCCGGCCAATGAAATTGCTTCCTCCGCCATGTGATGTAAACACAGGCTGGAGGAAGTGATGTCATCTCCCTCGCCGCGGTCTTTTCGTTCCCGGCGCCGAGGAGTGAAGACAGAGGTTAGTGCTCCAACAGTCCACTGACACGTAGGTACACATAGGCACACAAATCACCCCCCAGTCACCCCCAGATCACCCCCCAGGTCACCCCAAAGCCCCCAATCACAGTGTCACTGATTGCAGTGATCATTTATTTTACTGATCACTGCATTTAGTGTCATCTGTGATTGTAAAAAGTTGCAAGGCAGTTAGGATTAGGCCCCTTTAGGTCCAGGGTAGCCCCCTAACCCCCCCTAATAAAGGTTTAACCCCTTGATCACCCCCCAGGTAACCCTTTCACCCCCTAACTTCAGCGTCACTAAGCGATTGTTTTTCCGATCGCTGTATTCGTGTCGCTGGTGTTTTAGATAGGCAGTTATTTTTTTTTTAGGTTCGCCGCAGGTTTTTATTGGTGTCAGGTACCCCCATATTTAACCTAATAAAGGTTTTAACCCCCTGATTGCCCCTAGTTAACCCTTTCACCAGTGATCACCATATAAAGGTTACGGGTGACGCTGGTTGATTAGTTTGCTTTTTATAGCATCAGGGCACCCGCCGTATATAACCCAATAAAGGTTTAACCCCCCTGATCGCCCGGCGGGTGAGATCAATTAGGTTTTAGCGCCAGAGAGGGTCTGCGTCGCCCCAGGCAGTGTTAGGTTAGTGCCAGTAACGCTAACACCCACGCGCAAAGCATACACCCCCCTTAGTGGTATAGTATCTGATCAGATCTATACTAGCATCCCCAGCGGTTTAGGGTTCCCAAAAACGCAGTGTTAGCGGGATCAGCCCAGATACCTGCTAGTACCTGCGTTTAGCCCCTCCGCCCAGCCCAGCCCAGCCCACCCAAGTGCAGTATCGATCGATCACTGTCACTTACCAAACACAACACACATAACTGCAGCGTTCGCAGAGACAGGCCTGATCCCTGCGATCGCTAACAGTTTTTTTGTAGCGTTTGATATATTTGCTGACGACAGTCAGGTGCTTTTTTTCCTGTGAATCTTACTAGTGTACCCCTAAATTTAGAGCCCAAAATGGCAAGACGAAGGTACACTAGTAAAGAGGCCTACGAGATTCTGAGCATGACAGATAGTGAAGAGGAGGTCACGTATCTGTCAGATTCAGGCTCAGAATATCTTCCCGTAGAAGACAGTGACGTCAGCGGCCCCACGTCAGATAGCTCTGACGACGAAGTTGAGGTCCCTGCTAAGGTCAGGCGTACCCGATCCCGATCTTCTGAGGTTGTTGAGGAACAAGAACCGCAGGTCTCTCGTATCATGGAGCAGAGTAGTACTAGCGCCGCTATTCCTTCTGGTGAACTGGCAAGCACCAGCGGCCTAGTACAGCCTGGACGTACATCCAGCACTGCAGTAACACTTGGTGACGTGGCGAGTCCCATAAGTGCAGTTCAAGCTGGCGAGGTGGCAAGCACAAGTAGTGTCCCGCTGCCACCAAGAAGACAAAGGCAGGCCCGTCGTGCCCATACTGCCCTTCCTGCAGAATTCGCCTATCCTGATTGGGTCCCCACCACTTCTGCAGAACCCGTACTTCCCCCATTCACTGCCCAACCCGGTATTCAGGTGGAAACAGCTGATTTTATGCCAATCGATTTTTATTCGCTGTTTTTCACGGAAGATCTCTATAGATCTATTGTGGACCAGAGTAATTTATATGCTGGTCAATTTATCGCCGCTAACCCCCAGTTGCCTAAAATTGCCAGAAATTGGAAACCAATTACGGTTTCCGAATTTAAGACCTTTCTGGGCTTTTCCCTCAACATGGGCACACATAAATTTCCGTCATTGCGTGCTTATTGGTCCACACACCCAATTGACCACATGCCCGTGTTCTCTGCCTCCATGTCCAGGGCACGATACGAGCAGATTTTGCGGTTCATGCACTTCAACGACAATGAACTTTGTCGTCCACGTGGGGACCCTGAATACGACCGGCTCTATAAAATTCGGCCCCTCATAAACCACTTCAACGAACGTTTTGCAGCCTTGTTTACTCCCGATCAAGTTGTCTGCGTTGATGAGTCCCTGATTAAATTTTCTGGCCGCTTGTCTTTCAAGCAGTACCTTCCCAGCAAGAGTGCCAGATACGGGGTCAAGCTCTACAAGTTCTGTGACAGGGCAACAGGCTATGTAGTGAACTTTACGGTTTATGAGGGAAAAGACAGTCAGATTGAGTCGGTCAACTGCCCGGATTACATAGGGAGCGCTGGCAAGATAGTGTGGAACTTGGTGTCACCCTTATTCGGAAAGGGGTACCACTTGTATGTGGACAATTATTACACGAGCGTGCCACTGTTTAGTCACTTGTTTGATCATAAGATTGGAGCATGTGGCACCGTGCGACCTAATCGCCGGGGCTTTCCCCAGCGGCTTGTAGATGCCCGTCTTAGGCTGGGGGAGAGAGCCTGCTTGAAGTGTAATAACTTGCTCGCTATGAAGTGGAGGGACAATAAGAATGTTTTCCTTCTTACCTCCCTTCATGCAGACACGACAGTCCAAATTCGTACGGCGACTGGTGTTGTGGAGAAACCCCTCTGTGTCCACGAATATAACCAAAATATGGGAGGGGTGGACCTCAACGACCAGTTGATGGCGCCGTATCTAATTGACCGTAAGGCGAGACGCTGGTACAAAAAAGTGTCTCTATCATTATTCCAATTGGCTTTGCTGAACGCTCATGTGCTATACAGAGCTTCAGGCGGGACGTTATCTCTTCTAAAATTCCAGAATGAGATAGTCACAGAACTCCTGTATCCAGGCGGTTCTGCACCTCACCATCCCCAACCAAATGCAGTAAGACGGCTGCATGAGAGGCATTATTCGTATGTCCTCCCGAGTACCCCTACCCAAAGCCACCCCCAAAAAAGATGTCGTGTCTGTAGCAAGCGCGGATTTAGGCGTGACACCCGTAGTTTTTGTCCACTCTGTCCTGACAAGCCTGGTCTTTGCCAAGGTGAATGTTTTGAACGCTACCACTCAAAAGTGAAGTTTTAGCGTAGGGTACAGCATTTCACAGACTAGGACACACTTACACAGGGTCTCCCAAGATGCCATTACATTTTGAGAGACCGGAACCATTACAGTTGTAAAGTTACAAAAAAAAGTGTAAAAAAGAAAAAAAAAAACGTAAAAAACAAAACACAAAAAAAATATAAAATAAAAAAACCAAAAATAGTTGTCGTTTTATTGTTCTCTCTCTCTCTATTTTCTCTCTATTGTTCTGCTCTTTTTTACTGTATTCTATTCTGCAATGTTTTATCATGCTTGCTTTTCAGGTATGTAATTTTTTGTTTTCAGGTGCGCCATTCAACTGCAGCGCGGAATTATTTATCTTGACAGCAACAGCGTTTGATCCCACGATACATAAAGCCGTGACTCCAGTGCTGTAGGAGGTGATTTCACCACCACAGTTAAAAAAAAGAGCATATATGCCGAAGCATGGGGGCAGCAGGGGCGGAGGAGCGATTTTGCTCCTAATGCCGCGTACATACGGTCGAAATTCCGACCGTGTGTACGCGGCATAACTTTTTTGCGGGAGGATGCCCCCATGCTTCGGCATATATATATTTTAGGCACAGGTTGCGTTAAAACATTTTTTTATTTTTTACTAGGTTTTGTTTTGGTATTTGCTTTGCAGGTATGGCATGGTAAGGTCTTACTGTTGTACTGTAATGTTACTTTGTTTTAATGTTAACCACCATTTGCTTAGCAGGTACGCCATTCAGTTGCAGCGCGGATCTATTTATCTTGACAGCAACAGCGTTTGCTCCCACGATACATAAAGCCGTGACTCCAACGCTGTAGGAGGTGATTTCACCAACACAGTTAAAAAAAAAGAGCATATATGCCGAAGCATGGGGGCAGCAGGGGCGGAGGAGCGATTTTGCTCCTAATGCCGCGTATATACGGTCGAAATTCCAACGGAGGCTTATCCGTGGAAAAGTCCGACCGTGTGTACGCGGCATAACCTTTTATGCCGCGTACATACGGTCGAAATTCCGACGAAGGCTTGACCGTGTGTACGCGGCATAACTTTTTTGCGGGAGGATGCCCCCATGCTTCGGCATATATGCCCATCATTAGAAGTGGGTGGATGAAGGGAGGTATTCTAATGGTGGGCATACCCACCAATCAATCTCTTTTTTTCGTTCAGCCAATAGGCTGTATGAAAAAAAAGATTACAATACATGTCCAACAAGGACCAGCAACGTACTGGTATGTTGCTGGACTTTGAATGTTTATACCAGAATGATGCCTGCGGGTTTAGGTATCATCTTGGTATCATTCTTTTCAGCCAGCAGCCGGCTTTCATGTAAAAGCAATTCTAGCAGATAATTAGCCTCTAGACTGCTTTTACAAGCAGTGGGAGGGAATGTCCCCCCCCGGATATAAAAAGCGCCATTGGGAAATTGGGAAAGCATTTTATCACACCGATCTTGGTGTGGTCAGATGCTTTGAGGGCAGTGGAAAGATCTAGGGTCTAACCCCCCAATTTTTTTCAAAAAAAGAGTACCTGTCACTACCTATTGCTATCATAGGGGATATTTACATTCCCTGAGATAACGATAAAAATGGTAAAAAAAAAAATATGGAAGGCACAGTTTAAAAAAAAAAAAAAAAAAGCCAAATAAATAATAAAAAAAAAAAAAAAAAAAAAAAAAAGCACCGCTGTCCCCCCCTGCTATTGCGCAAAGGCGAACGCAAGCGTCGGTCTAGCGTCATATGTAAACAGCAATTGCATCATGCATGTGAGGTATCACCGCGAAGGTCAGATCGAGGGCAGTCATTTTAGCAGTAGACCTCCTCTGTAAATCTAACGTGGTAACCTGTAAAGGCTTTTAAATGCTTTTAAAAATGAATGTAGTTTTGTCGCCGCTGCGCGTTTGTGCGCAATTTTAAAGCATGTCGTGTTTGGTATCCATGTACTCGGCCTATGATCATCTTTTTTATTTCATCAAACATTTGGGCAATATAGTGTTTTTTAGTGCATTAAAAATAAAAAAAGTGTGTTTTTCCCCCAAAAATGCGTTTGAAAAATCGCTGCGCAAATACTGTGTGGAAAAAAAAAATGCAACACCCACTATTTTAATCTGTAGGGCCTTTGCTTTAAAAAAATATATAATGTTTGGGGGTTCAACATAATTTTCTTGCAAAAAAAAAATTTCTTTCATGTAAACAAAAAGTGTCAGAAAGGGCTTTGTCTTCAAGTGGTTAGAAGAGTGGATGATGTGTGACATAAGCTTCCTAATGTTGTGCATAAAATGCCAGGACAGTTCAAAACCCCCCCCAAATGACCCCATTTTGTAAAGTAGACACCTCAAGCTATTTGCTGAGAGGCATGTTGAGCCCATTGAATATTTTTTTTTTTTTTGTCCCAAGTGATTGAATAATGACCAAAAAAAAAAAAAAAATGTACAAAAAGTTGTCACTAAATTATATATTGCTCAAACATGCCATGGGCATATGTGGAATTACACCCCAAAATACATTCTGTTGCTTCTCCTGAGTACGGGGATACCACATGTGTGGGACTTTTTGGGAGCCTAGTCGCGTACGGGACCCCAAAAACCAAGCACCGCCTTCAGGATTTCTATGGGTGTAAATTTTTGATTTCACTCCTCACTGCCTATCACAGTTTCGGAGGCCATGGAATGCCCAGATGGCACAAAACCCCCCCAAATGACCCCATTTTGGAAATTAGACACCCCAAGCTATTTGCTGAGAGGTATGTTGAGTATTTTGCAGATCTCGCTTTTTGTCACAAAGTTTTGAAAATGTAAAAAAAGAAAAAAAAAAGAAAAAAAAATGTCTTTCTTAATTTTCAAAAACAAATGAGAGCTGTAAAATACTCACCATGCCTCTCAGCAAATAGCTTGGGGTGTCTACTTTCCAAAATGGGGTCATTTGTGGGGGTTTTGGGCTATTTTGACATTTTATGGCCTTCAAAACTGTGATAGGTAGTGAGGAGTGAAATCAAAAATGTATGCCCTTAGAAACCTTGAAGGCGGTGCTTGGTTTTTGGGGTCCCGTACGCGGCTAGGCTCCCAAAAAGTCCCACACATGTGGTATCCCCGTACTCAGGAGAAGCAGCAGAATGTATTTTGGGGTGTAATTTCACATATAACCATGGCATGTGTGAGCAATATATCATTTAGTGACAACTTTTTGTACATTTTTTTTTCTTTTTGTCATTATTCAATCATTTGGGACAAAAAAAAAATATTCAATGGGCTCAACATGCCTCTCAGCAAATAGCTTGGGGTGTCTACTTTCCAAAATGGGGTCATTTGGGGGGGTTTTGTGCCATATTGGCATTTTATGGCCTTCAAAACTGTGATAGGTAGTGAGGAGCGAAATCAAAAATTTATGCCCTTAGAAACCTTGAAGGCGGTGCTTGGTTTTTGGGGTCCCGTACGCGGCTAGGCTCCCAAAAAGTCCCACACATGTGGTATCCCCGTACTCAGGAGAAGCAGCAGAATGTATTTTGGGGTGTAATTTCACATATGCCCATGGCATGTGTGAGCAATATATCATTTAGTGACAACTTTGTGCAAAAAAAAAACAGTTTGTCATATTCCCGCAACCTGTGGCAAAATATAAAATATTCCATGGACTCAACATGCCTCTCAGCAAATAGCTTGGGGTGTCTACTTTCCAAAATGGGGTAATTTGGGGGGGTTTTGTGCTATTTTGGCATTTTATGGCCTTCGAAACTGTGATAGGTAGTGAGGAGTGAAATCAAAAATTTACGCCCTTAGAAATCCTGAAGGCGGTGCTTGGTTTTTGGGGCCCTGTACGCGGCTAGGCTCCCAAAAAGTCCCACACATGTGGTATCCCCGTACTCAGGAAAAGCAGCAGAATGTATTTTGGGGTGCAATTCCACATATAACCATGGCATGTGTGAGCAATATATCATTTAGTGACAACTTTTTGTACATTTTTTTTTCTTTTTGTCATTATTCAATCATTTGGGACAAAAAAAAAATATTCAATGGGGTCAACATGCCTCTCAGCAAATAGCTTGGGGTGTCTACTTTCCAAAATGGGGTCATTTGGGGGGGGTTTTGTGCCATCTTGGCATTTTATGGCCTTCAAAACTGTGATAGGTAGTGAGGAGTGAAATCAAAAATTTATGCCCTTAGAAACCTTGAAGGCAGTGCTTGGTTTTTGGGGTCCCGTACGCGGCTAGGCTCCCAAAAAGTCCCACACATGTGGTATCCCCGTACTCAGGAGAAGCAGCAGAATGTATTTTGGGGTGTAATTTCACATATGCCCATGGCATGTGTGAGCAATATATCATTTAGTGACAACTTTGTGCAAAAAAAAAAAAGTTTGTCATATTCCCGCAACTTGTGGCAAAATATAAAATATTCCATGGACTGAACATGCCTCTCAGTAAATAGCTTGGGGTGTCTACTTTCCAAAATGGGGTCATTTGGGGGGGTTTTGTGCTATTTTGGCATTTTATGGCCTTCGAAACTTTGATAGGTAGTGAGGAGTGAAATCAAAAATTTGCGCCCTTAGAAATCCTGAAGGCGGTGCTTGGTTTCCGGGGTCCCGTACGTGGCTAGGCTCCTAAAAAGTCCCACACATGTGGTATCCCCGTACTCAGGAGAAGCAGCAGAATGTATTTTGGGGTGCAATTCCACATATAACCATGGCATGTGTGAGCAATATATCATTTAGTGACAACTTTTTGTAATTTTTATTTTTTTTTGTCATTATTCAATCACTTGGGACAAAAAAAAAAATATTCAATGGGCTCAACATGCCTCTCAGCAATTTCCTTGGGGTGTCTACTTTCCAAAATGGGGTCATTTGGGGGGGTTTTGTACTGCCCTGCTATTTTAGCACCTCAAGAAATGAGATAGGCAGTCATAAATTTAAAGCTGTGTAAATTTCAGAAAATGTACCCTAGTTTGTAAACGCTATAACTTTTGCGCAAACCAATAAATATACGCTTATTGACATATTTTTACTAAAGACATGTGGCTGAATACATTTTGGCCTAAATGTATGACTAAAATTGAGTTTATTCGATTTTTCTTATAACAAAAAGTAGAAAATATCATTTTTTTTCAAAATTTTCGGTCTTTTTCTGTTTATATCGCAAAAAATAAAAATCGCAGAGGCAATCAAATACCATTAAAAGAAAGCTCTATTTGTGGGAAGAAAAGGACGCAAATTTCATTTGGGTACAACATTGCATGTCCGCACAATTTACAGTTAAAGCAGCGCAGTGCCGAATCCCAAAAACAGGCTTGGTCCTAATGGCCCGAAATGGTCCGGGGCTTAAGTGGTTAAAGGGTAACTCCACTTTCGTGAGGAAAAAAATAAAAAAAAATAAAGAAAAAATAATATAGCGTATACAATTGAGACACAAGTCATATTGTAATTGAATGTTATTAAAAATGACCTTTCCTTTTCAATCTGCAGCTCTGTAATTTTCTGAATATGGCTACCTAGAGGTTTTCTGTACACAGTGTGTACAGAACGACCCCCTGAAACATAATTTCCTGCCTGTGTGATTGGCTCACCAATTTTCCCAGAAGTCTGCACTAAGATACAAGTCAGATTTTCCGCATCCCCTGCAACAAAAATAAAAATTTTGCTGAGATACATTCAATAGGAAATCACACTAAAGGGATGCTGACCCTGCAATTTTTCTCATTAGAGGCCTGCAGGTGCAAAGCTGGTTGATAATTATGAAACCACTCCCATTAGACTACCTTGGCACAGGGGCACAGAGGAACAAACAGGGATTTCTTCAGAATAACAAAAGGTAGGGATCTGCAACAACGTTTGTTAACCACTTAAGCCCCGGACCATTTTGCTGCCCAAAGACCAGGCCACTTTTTGTGATTCCGCACTGCATCGCTTTAACTGACAAATGCGCAGTCGTGAGACGTGGCTCCCAAAAAAAAATTGATGTACTTTCTTTTCCCACAAATTGAGCTTTCTTTTGGTGGTATTTGATCACCTCTGCGGTTTTAATTTTTTGCACTATAAACAAAAATAGTGACAATTTTGAAAAAAAAAACAATATTTTTTACTTTTTACTATAATAAATTTCCCCCAAAAAATATATAAAAAAAACTTTTTTCCCCCTCAGTTTAGGCCAATACGTATTCTTCTACATATTTTTGGTAAAAAATTCGCAATAAGCGTTTATTGATTGGTTTGTGCAAAAGTTATAGCGTCTACAAAATAGGGGATTGTTTTATGGCATTTTTATTCATATTTTTTTTTACTAGTAATGGCGGCGATCAGCGATTTTTATCATGACTGTGACTTTATGGCGGACACCTCGGACACTTTTGACACCATTTTGGGACCATTGTCATTTTACAGCGATCAGTGCTATAAAAATGCACTGATTACTGTGAAAATGACACTGGCAGTGAAGGGGTTAACCACTAGGTGGCGCTGAAAGGGTTAATTGTTTCCTAGGGAGTGCTTCTATCTGTTAGGGGGAGGAGCTACCAGTGACATGTCACTGATCACTGTTCCCGATCACGGGGAACAGTAGATCAGTGACATGTCACTAGGCAGAACAGGGGAATGCTTTGTTCCCCTGTTCTGCCTTTGCCGACGGCAATCGCGGGCCGCCCGGGAACATAGAGTTCCCGGGACCCGCAAGCACACTCACAAGGCACACGGCGGCGCTCGCGCGCCCGCAGGGCGGGAAATTTAAAGGGACGTACAGGTACACCCATTTGCCTGCCCGTGCCATTGTGTCGACCTATATGTGTGTGCGGCGGTCGGCAAGTGGTTAAAATCCTTGTAATGTACATAGATCACCCAGGGGAATGTTTTTTTTTCTACAAAAGTGGATTTACTCTTTAATTAATTAAAATGCAATAATTTTAACACCATGTAAATAGAGATATTGTACAGTAATTTCTGGCAGCCAATCAGATATTATCTTTCATCAGTTTATCAAAATCAAGTTAACAATTGTTTCTTAACCCTTAAAGCAGAGTTCCAGCTGGACCCATGTTTATTAAAAGTCAACAGCTACAAAAAGTGTAGCTGCTGACTTTTAATAAACACACACCCACCTGTCCCGCGGTCCAGCGATGTGGCCGCCCGAATCCTCCATTCTCTCCCCCGCCTGTCTGCGGCGCTGGCATTGCAAGTGTGGGCACCCTTCTGGGACAGCTTGCGGCTTCACAGCCGGGTATGCACTGCTCATGCACGAGTGGTGCTGTGCGTGTTGAATGGCTGGGAAATCTTGTGGGACCTGGGACGTGTCCCAGAAGATTGCAGGGAGGCAGAGGGAGCGGAGGAGTCACCTAGGCAGCGCAGGTGGAAGTGGGAGCTGAGTTCCTGTCAAAACAAGGTACCTGCTCCCCCCCAAAAGAATGACATGCCAAATGTGGCATGTCAGGGGGTCAGGATACCTTAAAGCGGAAGTTTCACTTTTCGGTGGAACTCCACTTTAAATGGCTGGATATACAGTATGTTGGGCTTCACGAGAAAATACCTGCCTCCAGAAAATTTTAAAAACATTTTACAAAATGTTTTTCCTTGAATTTTACCCACAGATCTTTTCAACTCTTGTCAAACTCACAACTGTTGAACTAAAACCTTTCATTATAAAAATATAGGGGTTGTCATTGCTGACTTTTTTTCTTTAAAGTGCTACCCCCTCTGGCTATCATGATAACCATATGGGATCAGAGTCAGTGACCTAGAATAAGCAGCAGAAAGAGATATCCCAAGCTGCATACTGGTTGGACTATTTAAAGCAGAACTAAAATCACAAATACATATTATTTTGCAGCAAGAATTTCAGCTTATCCTTCCAATGAATACAAATTTCTGCACACACATCCAGGACTTACCACAGCAAGCAGCTCTGAGTGTTAGCATGACATAGCATATGAAACAACTTCATAACATGCTGAGCTGATCCCAAGTGAGCTCTATTCCTGGCAATATAGTGCTTGTTGTATGCACCAGATTTACTGCCTAATGTCATGTCTATGTAGGACTGGTGCTGTTTAAAGTGGATACCCTAAATTAAAGGTGGCAAGGAAAGGGTTTGTAGGAACGATAGTACCTTTACACGTTAATTTTGCAGGTCTGAGTTTACATACAAACCAGATTAGGTACACTGTAACATTTTTCAAGGCTTAGTAATGCACTCAAGCTCCATTTTAATGTGAGCCTAAACCCAGTCTAGGCACACAAAAGCATTTACATATTTTCTTGTGCAAAAGGTTTTATTGAAAATACATCGACAGAGAAGCACAAAAACAGTAGGTGACACATCATGGACATTCAAACATAAAATCAGAGGCATCGAGAGGGTTAGTCTGCAGTACTGAGTTCGAGCCAGCCTCCAGAAATCCAAGGGCGGGCAGAGTGGACCAGCTAAATGATGTCCATACCACACATTGACCTGTAAACGTAACATTATGCTGGTCTAGGAGACATACCGGCTATCGCGCCAGGATACATATGGAGCATAAAAGCGGAGCGACCGTATAACAGGCAGTAGTATAAAACCGGAATCAAACTGAAAGTGGACATAACAGAAAGGAACGTTCACCAAATTGCATAGTAAAGAGCAGCACATCATGTGTCCAAGACCCACAGGACCAAGCCTGTGGGCCCAAGCAACAGAGAGAAAGAGAAGACAGAGCGGGTGAGGGGAAAGAGGACCACTTAGAAGGATAGCGTGGGCCTATAACGCTAAAGAGAAAGGAAGAAAGAAAAGATGAAGAAAAGAAATCAGGAGGAGCCGGACAGGGAAAGAGGGAAATGGGGTCCACGGGTTGGGGGGGACAGATGCTCAAAGGGAAAGTAACGTGGGATCAAAGCGTGAGGGGTGTTTGTGAGCCAGCCAGGGTTGCCATACCCAGAGGAATTTGTCATGGGTGTCTAATAAAACGGCAGTAAGTTTCTCATTAACCATAATATCATTCACGCAGTTTTTGACTGCTACAAAGCTGAGGGCCGGGGTCTTCCAGGCCCTCGCTATAAGCATTTACATATTTTAAGCATTAGTAAGAACACTTAAAAAGCCTTCATTCACCTGTAAGCATTGTGGAGAAAACGAAAGCGCAGAAATCGGAACTCTTTTCCTATTACCTTCGATAAAAGCAAATCTTGCCAGCTTGCCAGCATTCAAATGTAAATAACATTTGAAATCTTTGAGAATGAATCACTTCACAGTACAAGCCAAGGAGAGGTCAAGGGTGACTACATATTTTGACTGGTTGTTGCTAATAATGCCCATAGTCTGAGCAAAGGTGCAATTTAAGTTGTGAAATAATTGGACTTGGCAACATTCATAACAGCACTCACTTATCCTTTATGTGCCTTTCTTCCTGTTAAACATTTGCACCCTTTTCTGTTTGTCTTAATCTTTCTTGATATCGTCTCTTAAAAATAGAACTTTAAAAAATAATGTTTCTAATTGTTTTTTTATATGGTGTTTGATTGCTATGGACAGTACTTCACTTGTGTTCATTTGTTAATTTTCAGTTCATTTCCATAGGATCTTCCTATGGATGTTCACACAGCTGAACACCGCAGCTTAGCTTTAGTGAATATAGCAGGATGTGGCATAATGTGCCACTGACTATGCATTGGCATGGTTTCTTGTAATACAACTTAAAAGTGTGCTGTAAAGGATACCAGTGTAGCAGCTAAACTGAGTAAAAGTTGTTACACAAGGACAGTGTCTCTGGATATACCTTGCTAGTATAATTAAATTAAAAGCAGAACATATAAAACATGGTTGAAACTTTTTGACATTAAAGAGGCATGTGCAGCAACACATTTCATTTTGGTTTATTCTGGCTTATTCTTTTATATGAATAATGCATATCTTTAGGTAATGCTTAGATCACTTTTCACCTCTGTATATAGTTTAAAGCAAGAGAACCTACTTACAATTATTCTATGGCTTTATTCATGGCTTATTATAGCTTATATAATCCTTATATAAGCTATGCTATATGTTATTGGTATCTAAGAGGTCATAACTGTATTCTTAACTATGAAAGTTGACAGCTGGTTCCTGCATATTAACTACCTGATGAAAGAGAATGTTACATGGAGTTATGGGTAAAGGTTATTTTGAACAAAATAAGAAAATAGTGATTAGAAACAGAATGCAACTACGGAGCATGAAAAGATCTATAATAGAACAAACATATATATTTAACTACTGTACATACTAATATCTCTAGTTAATAAAGCATATAACTGGCTGTAACATTTCTGAATTCAGCCAGCTACTGTAAACATTCTTAGAGAATTCTCACCACATTTTAATACTAATTAATAGACTTGTGCACAACGGAAAAATTCGTTCCGTTTCGGTTCGTTTCTTTCCGGTCCTGTTGATTCGTAATCATTCGTAATTTTGCTAGACGGGATTTTTCGTGTTCGGACTCATTCGTATTTTTGCAAGCGACATTTTTCGTTGAATTTTTTGTTGCTTTATAATTCGTACTTTCGGTAGAGTACGTTGTTTTTCGTTGATTCTGGACATAACTCCTACTTTCGTAACTTTTTTTGGGTTCGTACTTTCGGTAGAGTACGTTGTTTTTCGTTGATTCTGGACACAGCTCCTACTTTCGTAACTTTTTTTGGGTTCGTTGATTCGTAATTTTCCGTGTCTCTCTCACAACGACGCTGCCTATTATGCCTAATGTGCTTCGAATGGATTTGTACTTTTCTAAATACATTGCGGTTATTTGTAACGATTCGAAATCTCGTATTTTACTTTCGTTTTTTACATGCGGCTATAGCCTCTGCCCCTGTACACCATTTTGAGAGGGTTCAGCACGGTGAGGGAGAAGCAGAGAGCAGAGCAGAGTGTTATTGTGCTTCGAATGGATTCAA
This sequence comes from Rana muscosa, assembly GCA_029206835.1. NCBI lineage: Eukaryota > Metazoa > Chordata > Amphibia > Anura > Ranidae > Rana > Rana muscosa. The sequence continues at coordinate 432,583,308 of CM055117.1, forward strand.
AATCTCGTATTTTACTTTTGTTTTTTACATGCGGCTATAACCTCCGCCCCTGTACACCATTTTGAGAGGGAGTTCAGCACGGTGTGGGAGAAGCAGAGAGCAGAGCAGAGTGAGTGTTATTGTGCTTCGTATGGATTCGTACATTCGTAACTTTTTCATAACGAATTATGCCGAAGACATTCGGGCATTCGCTATTTGCGGTATAATTTATTTCGGATTCGGTCTTATTCGTAATTGCTTTGTTCGGAAATTCGAATGCTTCCGAATGTCCGAAAGTTGCTAAATTCGGACGAATTTCAATTCGTTACGAAACTAATTGCACAAGCCTACTAATTAAGCAATACTTAGGCTGTCTATATAAATAGACCTGGTCTGCTGCTCTGACCTGGTAATATCAAACTGGCTGCATTTGCTTGTTTGGTTCTGATCTGTTCCTCTAGCAGTTAGGTATCTTGGCTCATTAACTTTGCTGCAGTTAAGGTACTGCCAGTTGATTTACTCTCTGCTATGTGGATATACAAAACATTTAGAAAGGCCACTCAACCTCCTTAATGATCTGGAGTCCATTGTATAATCAGCAAATGACCTGTAAAAAAACTGTTTTATGGACTTCTACAGATAAACACAAATGCACATTCCCAATGCTTTTGTACTTCAAAAAGTAAAGCTTTCTCCCCATAAGAAAGTCTGTTTATTCATACAAATTCATACAAAACCATAACCACAGTTTGTAAAGCCCCAAACATTATGTCATTCAATGGCTACCCATAAGAAAAAATCTTACGAAAAACCTGTGAACTCATTAATGTTTTATCAAATGAGATGTCACAATGCATTCTATTGAACCCCTATAAAAGGTCAGTAAAACTAGCCCGGGCTCCTTCCTGCACATATTTTGGGAATGTAAGAAGATTCTACCCACCTGGAAGGAAGCTCTGGACTTTATGGATAAACTAGCGGAGAGGCACGTGGCTCTGACACACAGGCAATGTCTACTATTTGAAAAGATCCCTGATACCCCTAAACCCTTAAGGCAACTGTTACACACCATTTGTATTGCCCTGCACTGGGCTATCACCTTTAACTGTAAGTCGTCTACAGTTCCATTTGCTCAAGTCATTACTAGGATTGATCAAATAATGTTATCCGAACAAATATTCCACAGGCTACATGACACCATGCCCATCCATGATGCCAAATGGAACCCATGGTGGCTGTTGCATCTCCGAGAATGACCTGAGTTTTGTTTTTTGTTGTTGTTATATTTTCTTTTTGTTTTTCCCTCTTCTTTTATGTTTGGTTTGTGGATACAGTTTGCTTAGTTAACTCTTACATACTGTATATACCCTTGAGTCATGTAGTTGTGACTTCTATTAGCTATTAATATACTGGATACTATTTGAATCACTTACCATGTTATGGACTATCACTCCTTTTTGGATTATCCACATACTGCACTGTCTCTGTTATAATATGCACTGTCATTTTGTACTGCAAACCTTTGTTATTTTCCCTTCAATAAAATCTTTTAAGTATAAAAAAAAAAGTCAGTAGAACTTCCTATGACAGTCCAACCTTCCTTAATCCTTCCAAAAAGTACAGTCACTTCTGTGCCTCTCCAGCCAAACTGGATATACAGTATGTGCTGACTATGAAACGTCATATGTAAAAATTGTGCCCAAGAACCTAAGCTTAGTCACTATCTCAACCTCCACAGGTCCTGGTTCCTTTCAGGGTAGGCTAGGCCCAACCTATAGTGAATATTATATAAAAGCTAAGGTTTATGAGATAGTTTCATTTTCATCTATTTTTTTCTTAAATATATTTTCAATGATACATCTCATCATGGATGTGTTTTCTAAAAAAAAAAATATAATTTATTTTTTGTTTTTCTACCTTAGTATCTGAGCTTAAAAAGCAGAAAAAAATTCAGTGGAAATTATTTCCCCTCCTCCAGACCCCCCGTGGTGTGGGTGTGCTGCTTGGGGGGGAGTGCATATGTGCCACAATTTTTTTACAGTTATATATGTGAGTGTGGCATTCATTTCCCCCTTGGGCCTTTGTTTGTGCTTAAAATGCCATTTTTAAACTGCCGGGGAGAGACTGGTATGCTATTTATTGGTGATTAAACCCCTCCTTACCTCCTCAATATACCTCTAGGTGGGAGCTTCTTGAATTTTTTTTATATTTTTAGTCTATATAGCAGTTTGTGTTGGTCTGTAAATTTGGGGCTTATTACCTATGCCCCCCCCTTCTTTCTTAGATTTCTCTCCCCAGATTTACCATTTGGGTGCATTTGATTGATTAGGGAATTCTCCCCCTTACTGTTTTGTATTGTTTTCACAGGGGAGTCTCCTTGGGCCTTTATTGTACCTGTCCATGTGATATCTCATAACAATCATAACTACCATATTACAGTATATATACCCCTATTCTTTTCAAGAACCTCTAATAACACCTTAGCCCTGGCAACTTCTCCCAGTCACTACTTGGGTATACCCAGCCACATATTTCGGGTGAGACCGGGATCCCTTTTTTTGAATAATTTACGGATAGATATTACTGAAAGTTTTCTTCTTTTTTCTTATTGCATGCACATTGGGTCTTTTACAGCTATCAAGCGTTTTGTTAGTTCCCCCCCCCCCCCACACAGGCCAGTGGATTCTCTTAATTTTCCCCCCAGATTTTGAGCTGTGCCCATACCACAGTAGTAGTAAGTGCAAGGTTCTGAATCTCTTCCCCACTTTTTTTGTTGTTTCTGGACAGGAATATATTTTGTCTATTGTAGAATCATAAACTTCCGATTATAGCTAAATTCAAGAATGCATATTTTATGTATTTTGTTTGTTATTGTTCTTTCAGTTCAAGTTCATGCTCAATGATGACAGAATATTCATAAAGGTGTAGATGGTCCTAATGAAGGCGGAAACTCACATAGACCATTCATTTTTTTGTAACCTCCTTATGTCATGCCTTTCTGACTGTTTTTACTTTTATTACTGTATACACTGTATATATTGGTAGTTTTATATACTCTTTTTTTGTGATAAAAAATTCTGGATTTTAATTATATCCTATAGTTCTCTCATACATTCGCTTGTGATCACATATTATGGGATAATGCTCTCAGGAGTGTAAATATATGACATTTGTTTATCTGACACGCCACTTTACTTGATTTACTTGATCCCAATACATCATAACCTTCTCCCTGTCTATAACCACAGAAGTATGGCCCTCAACCCTCCTCCTTTTAAAACCTACAATCATCTTCTTATTTTACTCACATTTAACTTCAAGTCCTCTACCCTACACCATCTCTATAAGTTCTCTGCCCAATATATATCCCCATCATCGTTTTTTTGTATTCTACCAACAATAGTGGCATCATCCATACATTTAATGATAGAATTTCCAACAAAACAGATAATATATACAATTACTCCTGTGGAGTAATTGTGCTAAAAAACAACACAGGAGGACTCTCCAATCTTAACAACCCACAACTTATTTATCAAAAAGTCCATAATCCAATTGCAGAATAAGGACTTCGACCCAAATTCAAACTTATGAACAATTTTCACCTGAGATATTGCCTTAAAAGCAGAGCCGAAGTCCACAAACAACAGTTGAACATAACTAATGTTTAGAGTGCAAAATATAGCAATTATTTTTTTTTCTTTTTTTTCGTTTTGGATAGAATAAAGACTGGCAAAACCCTGTCATTTCCTTTTTATTTTTATTTTTTTTATTTTTTTGCTCTCTCCACCCCATTGGGAAAATTTCCTGGCCTGTACACATGACAGGAAGTGAAAGGAAAACTCTCTTAGACGCTTCCCTCTGGAAGATTTTTTCCTGTCCTTACTCTATTCCTGTGCTGGTGACAAATCCAAATTTTGGATTTTCTCTCGCTTTTTGTTCTTGTAATATACTTTAATCACCTTAATACCTATTAAAATTTTACTGACAATGTGCACTGTGGTACAGTATGTGCAAGTTTAACTCCAGGCAAGTGGTAAATACCATTGTTTACTGTTTTACAAATCAAATGAATGTTGTCATTGTTGTCAATACAGGCAGACAGGTGACTCGCATAACATCTGTTTCAGGAATGCAGCTTTCTGGGTCTCTTTGCCACTTTAGGCAACACTGCTGGGACTAGGGCTTGTCCTATTCTATGACTGCACAATGAAGGAGGGTTAGCCTATAAGGTTATTACTCTGTTCTCCCCTACTACAAGTGTGGTCCCCATTTTAGATTAACAGCACTGTGCATAGCAATAAAGCAATATATACACATATAGGCATCAATAATACATTGTAATTACAACCTAATTTGGTTGACAACGCATCAATTCTTCATTAATAAAATATATATTACTATTTTACCTTCACCAATAATAAAACCTTGAAAGAATGTGAACTGGCAAATTAACTGCCAATGTATTTCAGCAGTGTAATGTGATTTCATAGGCAAACTCATGGCGCTGTTCAGTAAAACAGAAAGTAATAAGTCATCTTGGACAGGTACATCACATGTCATCTTGACAAGAGTTTAATCACTTGTAGCAAGAATAGGAACACTCAGATTAATTTACATTAAAGCTGGTGTTCATGCAAAGTATACAGATGAAACGCATAGAAGGGTACTTCTTTCACCTACCAAGTGGTTTATATTTCTGTCCATTTAGTCCTGAGATTTTACACAGCCCCATCACTTCTGGGCAGGCAGGAGGCTGACACCACATTTTCTGTTACAGTTAGGAATACTGTAGGGACACTTTTCTGCCCCTAGTCTGCTGACTGGACATGGATTAGCAGTAGCATACTGATGAGGTCATCTTTCTGTTCCATCTGTTCTTTACCCCTGTCAGTTTATTGTTTGTCAACAAACTTAATGAAGCACACCAGATTAATTCCAAGTACTGCCTCTTGCTTACCCAGTGCTGCATTACAGGGGGCTTGCAAATCAATTATATGTGTCTACACTAGTTGCATTTCAAATTTATGTTTAATGATTAATGAATACATAGCTGCATTAATTTGTATCTTTTGTGTCTAAAATGTTAAGATTTGAAGCTGAATTCCAAATACTTCATATACACTGACCTAAAAATACATATGTGGTAGGGATACTGAATCACTAATAAAATAGTAGTATACATAAGTTACCAAATCAAAATGGGTCAAGTGCTGAATTTTTCCATTAATATGGTATTTGGTGCTTTTTAAATCCTGTGGCATTTTCCCTTACAGCCAGACCTAGAGCTACAGTACATCTCTGAATAGTATTTTATATGTGTTCAGTCTAGTACAGAGGACGTTTACTTTAATACAATTAAAGCTGACCATTTATGTTACAACTTAAAGTGATACTAAACAGAGAAATGTTAATTGTCATAATTCATTTAAATAAATCATATATATGATGCCAATGTATGTAATTAGATTTTTTTTTATTCTCTAAATACCTGATTCCTGAGCAATGCTGTGTGGTCACATGATCTTTTCCTGATTTTTGACATCTACAGGGAAAGATCTTTAGGAGGTGTGATGAATTGTTCTGCCACCAGATTGGTTAGGTATAGCCCTGAGGTGCAATGCAGTGTTTGGTGTGGACCATGTGCAGTCCCAACAAACAACCCAATTGTACCTGGTGAGCTCAGCTGGTCATTGTCAGTCCTTCAGCCAACATCTGTAAGCCTGAACAAGTAACGTTTTAGGAGTATACTTTTAAAACGCTGTAATTTTCCTGTGGAACCCAGGAATATTCACTCATCACCCCCCCCTCCCTATAAATAATGTCCTTAGTTATGTAAGATTGTTGGGCATGAATATATTATATTATGGATATAGGCTTCAAATACACTGTTGGGAACCTCATTCAGTTTACCAGGCAATAGGCAAAGATAAATATAAATTCACTTTCTGTTACCTTATAAATCTTTCATTTCATTTTAAGTAACTATGGCTCACAATCCATGATGTCACTTCCCTGTACTGAAGTAGATTAGCATTCTCTTCATTAGGATGCAGATGAAATTTTCCACAGCACAATGAAACAGCTTCAAAAAAGATTGCTAACATATGAATGGGTTCTATTTATGCAGAGAATTACTGAAATTGTGTTTTAATAGATTGGCATATCAGGCTTAAGGTTTTATTTTGCATAGGCTTTCAAGGTGCCAGAGGTCTCTCATTCAGATATACCAAAAGGCAAAAATTCAATGTTGTAGAAGGAACGGTTAAAGTATATTTCAAAGTTCTCCCATTAAACGCAAAAGTGTTGATGCCAGTTCATGCTAAATAAAGTATTCTTTTCTAAGTAAGTAACTATTTCTAGGTGTAGCGACCTCACCCCTCTCACCCCTTCTCATTCACGGCTTGTCTGTCTCATCTAGGGGTTAACACTGGGGAGAGGGATGAGATACACCACGGCCCATGTCCTCCAATATGTAGAGGTGAAGGCCAGAACTATTGGGTTTTGTGTATGTGTCCTAGAGTCAAATCCTCTTCTCGGATTGACTCCCCTTTGCTCCTAGTAACCAGAGTTTCACACACTGAAAGGGTCCAACTCATATTTATTCTTCTCAGTAAATAGCCATACAGCACAGACAGGTTGAGACCCATATAACACTTCAGTCTTTGTGGGGAGTAGGCCAAGGCACAATTCTTTTAGATAGAGCTAACCACTGTGGTGTCACCAGTGGCGAATAGTTACTGCCACTGACTATATAGAACAGAACATGGATTACCTTTGCTAACGTAGCCCCTATCAGGGGAAGGACATCCGTCCAAGACAGTTACCGGAGGCCTCTCCGTCACCAGCAATGCTGCGCTGGACTCTCCGGAGAAGTTCCGCTCACCGGCCTCCTCGTCTCAGACACGGGCACCCAAGGAGTTAGGGCCCCCTCAGATTCCTCCACGCTCGCGGAACTCTGTCGAAGGTACTGAGCTCCAGGCTTCCGCCATAGTACCTCACCCCAGGCTAAAGGTGCCTGAGATGGACTCCATCTCCCGCTCCGGCCAGGTCAAGGGCACCTGGGCCCGGAACTCCGGAACGCCAGCACCCAGGCTGAAGGTGCCTGGGCGCGGCTGCGTCCTCCGACTCTGAACCCTGAGGTGAGGCCGTCCGCCCCTTTTATCTCCTCTCCCTTTGCGTCACAGCGGGTTCCCCACCCCGCTGTACCAGCGCCAGGAAAGGACAAAAAGGGGAGCAGTCTTGCGATGAGTGTTCAGCTCCAGCCCAGGGCGACAGCGCCACCTGCAGGCCGCAGGGAACCCCACACCACCAGAGTCCTCCAAGAACCATAAAAGTGTCTCATATTCCCTAACAATCAATGCATCTGGGTTACACTACCACCCAGATGCCTCCCCTAAATTCAAACACCCACATAGGATACATAACATAGTGATAATACTATATATATATACAAGTAAAGCTATGGGATAGGCACAAGAAAAATCTACACAAAATGACATAATGCTAGTAAATTTTAACATATTTATGGAAGATTGACCAGGTAAAGATCATATGGTATTTAGTTAGCCAAGAATAAATCTCCTCCACAATATGTATTTCAGACATGCTGTGAATACAACATTTGTAAACTGCAAGCTACTAAAATAAGCTGGAGAAATTCTGCACTTCTAGCCCTAATGAACACTGGCTGGGGTTGTAGCGCTTGGGTCTCTGCCGATGTAATGCCCTGTGTCCTTTTACAAAACTGACTCAGGGCTTGTGGACTTTTGGATAATAACTCAAAGGCAGACCACATCTAATGTATCAGAGCTGTATTTTTTATACTTAGCGATTGGGAACAATAGCATGCAGAGATCTAAGTGGACTGATACTTACCAAATCTCACTAGGCCAAATGGAGAGGTTTAAATTTTTTTGCTTAACCGGTTCCCGACCGGCTCCCGCAGATATACTGCGGCAGAATGTCTCTCCTGGGCGAAATCCCATACATATATGGCTTTGCCCAAAAGAGCCCCTAGAGGGCGCACGAGCCCCGCTGGAGGCACGCGCGCGTGCCCGATGCACAGTGGGGAACCCGATGCGGGTGGCCGGCGGGCGCGATTGCCGCCGACCACGAGCAGTTGCGTGCACGAGCGGCAGCACGGGGATTTGTGTGTGTAAACACACAAATCTCTGTGCTGTCAGAGGAGAGAAGACAGATTGTGTATTTCTACAAAGTAGAAACAGCGATCTGTCATCTCTCCTAGTTAGTCCCATCCCCCCACAGTTAGAACACACACATAGGGAACACATTTAACCCCTTGATCTCCACCTAGTGTTAACCCCTTCCCTGTCAGTGACATTTACATAGTAATCAGTGCATATTTATAGCACTGATCACTCTTTAAATGTCAATGGTCCCAAAAATGTGTCAAAAGTGTCCGACCTGTCCGCCGCAATGTTGCAATGCTGCTAAAAATTGCAGATCACCGGCATTACTAGTAAAAAATAAATAAATAATAGAAATGCCATATAAATGCCATAAATTTTCCATAGTTTGTAGACGCTATAACTTTTGCGCAAACTAATCAATATACTCTTATTGCATTTTTTTTAACCAAAAATATGTAGAAGAATACACATCGGCCTAAACTGAGGAAAATTTTTTTTTTATTTATTTTTTTAAATTGGGATATTTATTATAGCAAAAAGTAAAAGATAGTGTTTTTTTCGAAATTGTTGCTCTTCTCTTGTTTATAGCGCAGAAAATAAAAACCGCAGAGGTGATCAAATACCACCAAAAGAAAGCTCTATTTGTTGGGAAAAAATAGATGTTAAGTTTGTTTGGGTACAACATCGCACGACCGTGCAATTGAGTGATAACTTATATATATATATATATATATATATATAAGTCAATTAAAGTGACGCAGTGCTGTATCAAAAAAAATGGCCTGGTTATTGAGCAGACAAATCTTCCGGGGCTGAAGTGGTTAAAGTGGACCTTATACTACTAACATTAGATTGCTTGAAAAATGTAAAATGACTTACCTTATAGCCTGGCTTCTAGGTGCTTTCTGTAAGTACCTATGTTCCTGCACATTACCAAGTGATAATGAGAAAGGTGAAGATCCCATATCTCATGAGAAGACACCATAAAACATATATTATATAACTGTTCAATCTGGTTTGTAATCATTCACTTTTCAGACAAAGCACATTTTATGTGAGAAATTAGATCTTCATCTACATAGGTTAAGCCTAAATTTATAAATATTGGAACTCCAGTTCGATACTGTTTTCTAGTATGTGATCTTTACTACTGTTACCATTAAATGTACCTATAATTGTTAATTACACATATATTTGAAATGATCAAAAACTCAATAAACAAAATTGACAATAGAAGACACCATAATACTGTACACACTTTTGGTTTCCTAGGATCCCATAAAAGGGCTCAGTAATATAAGCCTAAAGCCTCGTACACACAGCCCATTTTCTCGGCAAGAAAACTGCTGGGAGAGCTTTTTGCTGAGAAAGCCAGCCGTGTGTATGGTTTCTCGTCGGGAAAACTGCCGGGAATCTCAATGAGAAAATTAGAGAACCTGCTCTCTATTTTCTCGTCGGGATTCTCGTCGGCCTGTTTCTCAACGAGAAAAACGTGCGTGTGTATGCTTACCTATCTCCAGGTAAACCCGCGCATGCTCGATGAGACTTCGAAGCATGCGCGGTAGCTTACAAGGGTAGTGTAGGGTGAAGCAAGATGGCGGCGACGGCATCGAATGTGACGAGCTCATGCTCATCATAGTCGACAACGTCACCGCATTCTTGCCATTCAAAAGAACGGCGGTTTGTACACTCGGCGAGCAAGAAAAGCTTGCCAGGAATCCCGTCAGGAAAACTAATGTTTTTTTCCTGATGGGATTCCCGGCCGTGTGTACAGGGCTTGAAAGTGATGTAGAGTTTTTTTTTTCAATTTTTTAGCAATTTTACTTTTGGGGGATTTTACCAAGTGTTAAATCAGTAAGGGAGTTGGGGGATGATTTGTGTGAATCATTATCGCACAGTTTCCATGTTGTATGCAACTTTCTATTTTTCCATTTTTTTTCTAGCTTCTGACTTCATATGATTTTTTTCTAGCATACTTCCCTTTGGGTTTTTAATACATAACAGATTGCATTTCCAAGAGATGGTCTCTGCATATACTACTAAACATGGCAGGCACCATGAAAAAAATCTCGCTCAGCATATATCCTAAAGGATACCAGTGATTTCTGTGCCGTATAATGATGCCGTTTTTAGTGACTCTTGGCCTGTTTTGACTGATTTATGTGTTTACTTCTGAACAACTTCAACAAGGAGGATGCTTTTGGCATTAAGGAACCGTTCTATCTTGGGGGACTGCAGCTGTCAATCACATGTCAAAAGTTGAATTTTTGTTAGTGAAAAAAAAATGGAGAAAAAAACATTGCTAGAAATTTTAGAGTCTATTTTATTTTTATCTTTAATTTTCCAAATGTCATTTATTCTTCTGTAAAGTTACATGCTTATTATTATTGTGCTGTTACTGCCTGTGGCCATATGTTCTCTTCCTCTGCTTCACCATTATGCAACCTGTTCTTAATTGCTTCAGAACGTTAGTCATCAAATTTGGTTTTATTACTGGGTGACAAGGCGACAAGGCCAAACAGAAAAAAAACTTGGAGAAAAAAAAAAAGACTGATGATGCCTAACTGACTTTGAAATTTTTACCACATATTTTGTCATTTTGGCCTTTGGGTAGCGTAGTGAGCCATTTCCTAGCAAACAGCCATCTGAAACACTGACACTTATTGAGTGGCTTGAAAATATTGGACCAAAATAGCATCCATCAAATACATGCTGGAGTCTTTATACTGCTTGGCAGCTGTGTTATCAAAGGGCCGATGAGAAATCTTTACTCATGCTGGTCTGTTAAAAGGTGTTGAAAGCTAGTGGTACCCACAGATAACTGGAGCCAAATTAATGTTGCATTACATGGAAGCAGCAGCTTGTGTGAATAACTCTTTAGGTTTCAGATATGATGGGCTATAGTTACTAAGCAGTATTTTACAGCACTTGTGTGAATCATATCTTTTAAGTATGAGAACACATGAAGCTAAGGCATATATGTTGCTATTTTAGCAGCTTATTATTATTATTATTATTATTGTAATGAACTATGGAATCTGGGTGGTCTGTTATAGCGGCAGTTATAATATTATTACTGTTAAATTAACCACTTGACCTCCTGAAGATTTACCCCCCTTCATGACCAGGCCGTTTTTTGTGATATGGCACTGCGTTACTTTAACTGACAGTTCCGCGGTCATGCAACACTGTACATAAATGAAATTTGTGTCCTTTTTTCCCCCCACAAATAGAGATTTATTTTGGTGGTACTTGATCACCACTGCATTTTTTATTTTTGTGCTATAAGCAAGAAAACTCAAGCAATATTTTTTTTACTTTCCGTTAAAAAACATTTCCAATAAAAAAAAAATTGAAAATCAAATTTCTTCATACATTTAGGCCAACATGTATTCTGCTACATGTTTTTGGTAAAAAAAATCCTAAAAGCGCATATTGATTGGTTTGCGCGAAAGTTATAGTGGCTACAAACTATGATATATATATACTGGAATTTTTATTTATTTTATTTTTCAATACTAGTAATGTTGGCGATCAGCGACTTATAGCGGGACTGCAATATTGCAGTGGACAATCGGACACTATCTGACACTTTTGACACTTTACGGTAACCACTGACACTAATACAGTGATCAGTGCTAAAAAATATGCACGGTCACTGTGCTAATGACACTGACTGGGCAGGGGTTAAACATCTAGGGTGATCCAAGGGTTATCTCTGTGCCTAACCAGTGTTTTTGTGTACTGTATGTGCTGTTTTTACTAGGGGAAGAGATTGATTTTATTCCCTGCTTTGCAGGTACACAAAATCCATACCCTCCCACCTGTCAGAATTGAAATCTGCCTTGTTTACATAGTCTCTGCCCAGCGATCGGTGGGTGCCGGCAGACATACAGTGCCCGACACCCACAAATCAGCTTCTTATGTGAATACTCACAGTAGAAGTGTCTCCCTCTAGGCATAAGTGCAGAATTATATATATATATATATGTGATCCTACACAAGAGAGCCACCCTGTAGCAGTAAATCTGTTATGGGGCGGTCAGTTATGCCCTGTACACACGATCGTTTTTTCAGATGAAAAAAGTCTGATGGACTTTTTCCATCAGAAAAAATAATCATGTGTGGGCCCCATCAGACTTTTTTTCATCGGTGTAAAAAAATAGAACATATTTTAAATTTCTCCGATGGAAAAGAAACTATAGGAAATTCCAATCGTCTGTGTGGAACTCCAACGGAGAAAAAACCCACGCATGCTCAGAATCAAGTCAATGCATGCTCAGAAGCATTGAACTTCATTTTTCTCAGCTCGTCTGAGTGTTTTACGTCACCGCGTTTTGGACGGAAATTTGTCTGATGGTGTGTATGCAAGACTGATGGAAGTCAGCTTCATCGGAATTCCGACGGAAAATTCCATTGGATTTTATTCCATCGGAAATCCGATCGTGTGTACAGGGCATAAGTGGTTAAAGAATAACTCCACTTTTGTTGAGAAAAAAAACCATTCCCCTCTGGGTGATCTATGTGCAGGGATTTAAAAAAAAACTTTGTTGTAGATTTCTACCTTTTGTTATTCTGAAGAAATGCACATGGACACAGACAAGCAAACATCTAAGGAGGGGGTTTATATGTATCAATCAGATGCTGCACCTACAAGGGTCTAATGAGGAAAATTGCAGGGTCTGTATCCTTTGAGATGTGATTTCCATTTCTCACCAAAACATTTTGTTGCAGGGGATGCCAAAATCTGACTTGTATCTTGGTGCAGACTTCTGGGAAAATCAGCGAGCCAATAACAAAAGCAAAACATGACATTTCTGGGAGGGTGGTACACCATCTATGTACAGAATGCCTCCATGTTGCCATATTGCATTATTAAAAAAAAAAAATTCTGTGTCACGCTTACTTACTGTATATACTTTTTTTTCTTTTTGTAGATTACTAATGTGGTCAAAATATATATAACTCCTGTGCAGAAATCTCCATTATCAAAACCTTTTACCATGTCACAAAAAAAGTGTATATGCTAAATAAAATAGTGTTAGTGCCAAAATCAAGTCCTCAGCAATCATGTTCCATTAAAGTTGTAATCCAAAAAAATATTATCAAAATAGCCTTTCAAATAGTAATTCCTCCTCATGCTATACTCTTCCTTATGTGTCCCCTTGCTGTGCCGATAAACAAAACACACGTGCTCCACCACCATCAGATGTGCCTTCACCTCATAGCTTCTGATCTTACAACTAAGTGGGGTCAAAAACCCTTTTAGTCCTTCCAGGACTTATAGATGTAACTCTCAGGCCCTCCTTCTTCCTCCTTAATGCTCCTGCATAGGTTCCCTCTCAGCATTTCAAACGAAGCCATGGCCATAGGGGAAGGGAAGAAATCGCTGACAATAGTGCATACATCTTTAAGCTTAAAATGCTTTATTTACACTCAATTAAAACTACTCACATGAAATAGGTGCTTACAGCGCACCACACTGTATATCGCAATTTCGTAAAAAACGCCTGTATCCGTGAAACCAAAACACTATATCAGATCAGTGATCTAGATAACTGGCTCTTCTCCAGATTAGCAAGCATTGTGATGTTGGTACGGCCCTTCCCTATGGGTTACATCACATAGCTTCCTCAGGGGGAAGCCATAGTGCATTGCATTTTACAGAAAATGACAGTGCTGCAGATTGAAAAGGAAAGGTCATTTTTATAACATTCAATTACAATATGACTTGGGGTGTGATTAGAGTGTGTTTTATATAGTCGCAGTGCCTCTTACTGAGTGACTGGATTAAATTCCAACTCCAGGTTATTAAAATAAATCATCCTATCTCTGGGACTGTCCCCTGCAAATTAACAATACAGACAGTTTGTTGCTGTTCCCTGCAATTATTTAGGGTTCAAAAGATGGAACCAAAGTTTGAAATGAATTAAAATGAAGATACTGTATAATTCTATTAAAACCTTCTTGAATATCATGGGCACCACAAAACTCAGCATATCTTAAAGTGGCTGTAAACCCTTCAAATGAAAACTGAGCAAAACATGTCTATCTATAGTGTGTACTTGCTTTAATCTATAGCACTTATTAATCTATAGCACTTAGTATGGTTCCTGTCTGCTCTCTCCCTTCTATGCTATCTACATTAACCGCTAGCTGACCAGTCGCTGCAGTTATACTGTGGCAGGTTGGCACGGCTGCGCAAATCGCCGTAGCTATACAGTACGTCGCTCCTTTAAGATGTCATAGCACGCGTGGGCGCCCACCGCATGTCCACGGAGTCCATGCATATGCCTGGCGGTGCAATTGTCAGTTAAAGCGATGCAGTGCTGTATCGCAAAAAATGGTTTGGTCAGGAAGGGGGCAAATCCTTCCAGGGCTGAAGTGATTAATCAATTCTGACAGTTTTTCCAGACACAACACAATCCTGGGAGACAGCCCCACCTCCTTCTTCAGCAGACAGCATTGGATGTTTCCCTATGAGACTGGGGGTAAGGGGTGGTTTTTCCTCCACTTAGGTCTCAGATTATACTCAGCTCTGTGCTGTGTGCAGTGTTTGATGTCAGATCTCCATCACCTGCCTCCTGCAGGCTTAGAAATACCCTTTAATCTCTGCATTTTGAACAGGTCTGGAGAAGAGAGAGCTGCAGGTAAACAGGGACGGCTTAGGTAGAATGATTTAATTCACCACTGTGTGTCATCTGAGGCTAGTCACTTCAGTGGGCATTTGTAAGGGCTTATTAACACTTTAATATGCAAAGCTAAAAAAAAAAATTTTCCTCTTTTTTTTCTATGGATCTACAGAATACACTTTTGTATACTATTTATCTACAGATGTGAAAAAATTATTAGATGCTTAGTGGATTTATGCATGATTGCTTCTATAATGTGATCTAATTTTCAACTAAGATATAGTAAATACAGACAATTGCATTTAAAAGGAATGTGTAAAATACTAAAAACGCAATATACAATCCTAATTATTGTATTTTAAAGTGGTTATAAACCTCTAAAATGAAAATCATACAAAGCACATCCTTCTATAGTGTGTATTTGTTTAAATCCAAAACACCAGGTGTGATTTCTAACTTTTCTCTCCTCCCTCTGGTATCTGCACGAGTCACTTATGATCATTTACCCTGACACAATCTTGGGAGACAGCCCCACCCTCCCCAACACACGGTGGGTGTGCATGTTTCCCTATGAGACTGTGTAAAAGGGGTTGTGTCCATTCCTTCCACTCTGGTCTCAGATTACACTCAGCTCTCCTCTCTGTGCCGTGCTATGTGCGTCATAAGATCCTATCCCCTGCCTTCTGAAGCTCGGAAATACTGTGTAAACCATGCACTTTGAATGGCTGTAGAGAAGAGAGGGCTTCAAAAAAACATGTACAACCTATGTAGGATGATTTGTTTCATCTCTGCATATCATCTGAGGCTAGTAACTTCAGTGGGTATACTTTAAAACACAAATAAACTTGGTCAAAAACTGGAGTGGAAGAGCCTGTCGGATCTCTTCAGAGTACCCATTTGGCACAAAGAGCAGAGGGCCATCTCTACAGCATGCTGACATGGTATAGGCGTTTCTAGACTGTGGCTGCTTTCTATTTTTTTGTAAAATCTACAGTTTAAAAAAAAAAGAAAAGAAAAATCATTTTTTAATACAATGGTTGCGTGTCCATCAATTCAATCACCAGTTCTTTATTATTCTACAGCCATATATATAATGTAGAGGCATGGAAGTTACATTACAGAAAAATAACAGTCGGATAAAGGTGATGATCCTCTACAAAGCCGGTGGGTGCCAGAAGGGTAATTAAGTTACAGCATAATCCAATATATATTGCAAAATACAAAGTGCTCGATACCAAAGCATGGATGAGAGTTCTGGACACAGCAATACAGAGAAAAAAAAAAAAGGAAAGAAATAAAGCAGAAACCCATAGAAAGGGGGAAAAACAACAAAAGGTCATGGGGTTGAAGTTGCTCCAGAGATAAATAATACTATTGAATTAGTATTAGAAACATACAGTATATAAAAGACCAAAAGTCTATACACAGTCAGGTTTGAATGACAAAGGACCTGTGGCTGCTTTGTAATGAAAACAAACCATAACATTATGCACACCTTTTGATCTTATACACTAGTAATATATTTAAACTCATTAACTTTTTCCCTCTCTCCTTGTCTGGTGAAACTATTGCCACAGGGACAGAAAGTGATGTGAAATCTCTCAACTCGAGCCCCAGATAGCCATAAAAATTTGACAAGCGTTCTAATCTTTCCCAAATCAATATAAAATAAACAAACAAAATGTTTTGCTGTGCATGCATTTTAAGTTTGTAGAAGTATTTGGATGGCTTTGTAGCTACTGGAATTGAACTTCCCCTGTATACTGCCGTCGTATGTGTTGTACGTCACCGTGCTTTACAACGACAAGATTTTTGATTGACAGTGTGTATGCAAGGAAAGCTTGGTAAGAATCCCGTCAGCGTGACAAGAATCTCGTCGAGAAAACCGGCGTTTTTTTTACGACGTGATTTACGGTCGTGTGTACCGGGCTTAAGAAAAGCACTAATATTTGAGTCATTTGAAGCTTAAACACCTTTTGTTTTACCAATGCAAGAATACAAATTTGGATAATGGTGCAGATTCCTTTTTAATCAGATGTATACTTTTACGACCAAGTGAAAACTGCTTTGTTTAATCTCCACCTTTGGCTGTTAAGTGCACAATTCCAGAATGCATGTATACATTTATATCAATATTGTGCAGCTAAAACTTTAACTCGCAGGGATCCAAACATTACACTGGAAGAATAAGTCATCCTGTGATAGTATCTCAGACTTTTAAACTTGGCTCCAGTACGTTTTCTTTTTACATGCATTTGTATATTAACTTAGGAAAGTGTCTCGCATACTCACACAACTGGTGTGGTCTTTTTATCTTGGTGTTCATCTTCGGCAGTTGGCTGCTCCACTAAATCCCTCCATTTGTTGGTATTCTTAATATTTCAAAAGTACTCTAAGCTTGACCATATATTCCCTGCTTCTAAGCATCATTTACTGTAGTTGTCAGAATGGAGGACTTACCAACACAAGTCATATGACAAGCATTTGTACAGGTGCACAGGGCAAATGATGCTGCAGTGGATAACTAAAATGTGTGCATATCCAGAATTCAGAAAAGTTGCAAGTTCCCTTTATTCCACTGACAGAATTTATTGAACCAACAGCTATTCTTTAAAGCAGTGGTCATCACCCTGTCCTCAGGGCCCACTAAGGCTGGGTTCACACTATACGACACGACTTTCATCCTACTTTGCTCTGCGACATTGGTCCGACATTGGTCCGACATTGGTCCGACATTGGTCCGACATCCATCCGACATTCATGAACAGGATACTACTTTGATCTGACATTGTGCTAGTCTGACTTGTCCTTTGACCAATCAAAACAATCCCAGGGTGAGATAAATTCCTTTTACTGCTGCTGTAATCACCATGTCGGATGTCAAATGTCGGATGGTTAGGACAAGGATCCTACTTTGATCCGACTTCAATGATATTCAATGGGCTGAAGTAGGATCAAAGTCGGACAGAAGTAGTACAGGGAGCATTTTTAATGTCGGATCGACTTGTGTCGGACCAGTTAAGACGGCTCTCATAGGGAAACATTGATTTTCACACGTCATGCGACATGAGCTCCTAATGTCGGAGCGTTTGTCGGACAAGTGTGAACCAGGCCTAACAGGCCAGGTTTGTGAGATAACAGAAATACATCACAGGTGATATCATTTGCTGCTCAATGATTGCAGTATTCTAGTCTGCATCTCCCCAAGGTAATACATAAAACCTGGCCTGTTAGTGGGCCCTAAAGACAGGGTTGATGACCACTGCTTAAAGTGGTTGTAAACCCCTAAAAAAAATATTTTTTTAAAAACCACCTGTAAGAGAAAGCCATAATGAGCTAATATGACTAGCATAATAGCTTATTATGCATCACTTACCTTAGATCGGGGCCCCCGTAGCCGTCCTCGTCTCCCTCTTCAGCCGCAGCCATCGCTGCAGCGATAGCTGGAAGGTTACTTCCGGGTATCGCCGCTCCAGCCAAACACAGCGCTGCTAAGCATTGCTGGGACTTAGCCGGATTTGTGAATGGGACTAACCCTATGAATGCGCCGTAGACACGGATGCATGTAATTTTTAGCAAATATCTCCTAAACCGTGTAGGTTTAGGTGATATTTTTTGCACCTACAGGTAAGCCTTAATCTAGGCTTACCTGTAGATACAAGTTGCAAAAGTGGGTTTACAACCACTTTAACCACTTGACAACTGGGCACTTAAATCCCCTTAATAACCAGACCAATTTTCAGCTTTTGGTGCTCTCACATTTTGAATGACAATTACTCAGTCATGCAACACTGTACCCATATGAAATTTCCGTCCTTTTTTTCACACAAATAGAGCTTTTATTTGGTGGTATTTGATTACCTCTGCGGTTTTTATTTTTTCCGCTATAAATGAAAAAAGACCGAACATTTTGGAAAAAAATGCATTTTTCTTCATTTCTATTATAAAATTTTGCAAATAAGTAATTTTTCCTCATACATTTGGCCAAATATTTATACTGCTACATATATTTGGTAAAAATAACCCAAATTAGTGGATATTATTTAGTCTGTGTGAAAGTTATAGGGTCTACAAGCTATGGTGCCAATTACTGAAAATTGATCAATTTGATCACACCTGATGTACTGACAGCCTATCTCATTTCTTGAGACCCTAACAAGCCAGTAAAGTACAAATACCCCCCAAATGACCCCTTTTTGGAAAGTAGACATTCAAAGGTAACATTCCAAGGTAAGAGGCATAGTTAGTTTTTTGAAGTTGTCATTTTTTCCCACAATTCTTTGCAAAATTAAGATGATTATTATTTTATTTTTTTCACACCAAATTGTCATTATAACAGGTTACTTCTCTCACATGACATGTACATTCCACAAATGACACCCCAAAATATATTCTGCTGCTCCCCCCGAGTGTGGCGATACCACATGTGTGAGACTTTTATACAGCCTGCGCGGCACTGATGTGGCACAGGTAGCACTGGTGTGCACTGTAGTGGCACTGGTGTGGCTCTGGTTGCACTGGTGTGGCTCTGGTTGCACTGGTGTGGCTCTGGTGGCACACAAGCAGCACAGGTGGCACTGGTGGGCACAGGCGGCACTGGTGGGGACAGGTGGCACTGGTGGGCACAGGCGGCACTGATGTGGCACTGCAGTGGCGCTGATGGGCACAGGTGGCACTGGGCACAGGTGGCACTGGTGGGCACAGGCGGCACTCATGGTCACAGGTGGCACTGATGGGCACAGGTGGCACTGATGGGCACAGGTGGCACTGATGGGCACAGGTGTGGCTCTGGTGTGCACTGGTGTGGCTCTGGTGTGCACTGGTGTGGCTCTGGTGGCACTGGTGTGGCTCTGGTGGGCACAGGTGGCACTGGTGGGCACAGGCGGCACTGGTGGGCACAGGCGGCACTGATGTGGCACTGCAGTGGCGCAGATGAGCACTGATGGGCACAGGTGGCACTGATGGGCACAGGTGGCACTGATGTGGCACTGGTGTGGCTCTGGTGACACTGGTGTGGCTCTGGTGGCACTGGTGTGGCTCTGGTGGCACTGGTGTGGCACTGGTGTGGCACAGGTGGCACAGGTGGCACAGATGTGGCACAGATGTGGCACAGATGGCACTTTTTTTGCACTTTTGGGCACTTTTTGGCACTGTTGGGCACTGCTGGGCACAGCTGGGCACAGCTGGGCACAGCTAAAAGTAGTGAAAACTCACTGTGTGGCACAGGGTTGCACTGATGTCTCTCCTCTCCTCTCACGCTGCATCGGTGTGAGGTGAGGAGAGAGATGAACTGCTGCTGACCCTGGTTTGTTTACATTGTGATTGCGCCATCATTGGACGGCGCGATCACGTGGTAAAAAGCCGCTGTCATTGGCCATTCACCCCGATTTGTGTTGCTACGGGTTCGGTGGACCCGGCGAGCACAGTCGTTTGCGTGTGCGCGCCCGCTGGCGCACGCAGGAACGATTTTAAGGGAGGACGTTATATAACGTCCTCCCAGAGTTAAGCAACCACCTTGCCGCCGTTATTCGGCGGCAGGTGGTTGTTAAGTGGTTAAGGCCTCTTTCACACTGCATTGCAATAACGCGCTAAAAACAATTTACCCCGTTTTTATCGCATTAGCGTTAAAAATAGCGCTAACGCCTATGCGTTTTTACCGCGGTTTTACCGTGTTAGTGCTATTTTTAGCGCTAACGTGGTAAAAACGCATAGGCGTTAGCGCTATTTTAAAAAATATCGCTAACGCCTATGCGTTTTTACCGCCGTTTTACATCGGTACTCATTCATTTCAATGGGGGTAGGCGTTTTTACAGCGCTATTTTATGCGCCCCAAAGATGCTCCAAAAAAGCTGTTTGCAGGATTTTTTCCAACGCACAGCCAGCACAACGCCTCAGTGTGAAAGCCCTCAGAGCTTTCACATTGAGAATGCTGGGGCAGGATTATTTCAGGCATTTTTACAGTGCTATTTTTAGCGCTAAAACGCCTGAAAAACGTCTCAGTGTGAAAGGGGCCTTAAAGTACAATTTCAGTTTTTTTTATTAAAAGTGTGTGGGATGGGTTAGGCCATCTGTCATTTGTCAGCTCCTATCTGTGTCATTATTTGAAAGAGTTCCCCTCACTTCATTTCCTGGTGGCACTCTTCATAGAGACCTTATCAGTAATAACAATGTCAGAGAACTCACCTTGCCAGACGTGTTGTTGGTCGCCTTGGTGTGTGCCGGCGTGCCGATGTGCGCTGATGTGTGCACTTCAATGTGCGCTGTTGTGCATGCCCCTGTGCGTGCTGGTTCACGTCCCGGACTGCGGGCACGCGTGCCTGTGCGCGCGCACCGCTTGGCGCCAAACAGTCTATTTAAACCCCTGGAATACTTCAGATCGGTGCTGTCTGATCTGCAGCTTGCTGTTTATCCTGCACCTTCTATCTGCCTGAACTTAAACCTTCTGACCACCCGGCTTGTGACTAGGACTTCTCCTGCCTTCCGCCGGCATCTGACCACGGCTTGCCTTTGACCCTGAACCTGCCTGCTCCTCTGTACCACGTTGTCTGACAGTTGCCAACCTTGCCTGTTACTTGACCATTCTCCCCTGCTTCTGCTCAGCTTCACCCTCCAATGTACCTGCCTACCTGCCTGCAGCTTGTGTGGTTCATCTTCCCTTCTGCATCCAGATCCTGAGCCATCTCCCTGCAACTTCTCATCAGGCTCTCATACCCTTCTGCACTCCTGTGCCTCCTGTCTGCACTACCAGGGGCCGTGAGTCGGATCCATATGGGTGAACTTCCTCTGCTCCATTGGGCTCGTCGACCAGGTACATACAAGTCTGACAAACAAGCTGATTGAGAATATAGCCTTTCCTTATTCAACTAAAAAGTTATTTTATTACAGTCTATGTTCAGACTGGGGAGAGAATGGGGTTGATCTACTAAAACTTGAGTGTGCAAAATTTGGTGCAGCTCTGCATAGAAGCCAATCAGTTCCAGAATTTTTTTCTCAAAGCTTAATTGAACAAGCTGCAGTTAGAAGCTGATGGGCTACCATGCACAGCTGCAGCACATTTTGCTGTTTAAGTAAACCAACCCCTATATCAATATTCCCATTACACATGTTCTTGGAATGGACTTAAAGTGGATGTAACCCCACTCTCATCCTTTTTAAACTACTGCCATAGTGCTGATCTACAAGGATATACATGCCTCCTGCATGTATCCTTATCTGTCAAATGTCTCCCCTCTGTCTGTTATAAGAACTGAAAAACTGCAGATTCTGTGGGTGGATCTGTTGTCTGGAGCTTGGTGGGTGGAGTCGTGATGATAGTAGACTCCCCGCCCACCTCTACACTCCCCTTGTCAACATGCATTTTCTCCTGTGTATTCTGTGTCTCCTGTGTATTCCTTCTGCTATGATCACTAACATCCAGTCAAAATCCAGAAAAGTAACCACATGACTTCAGAAAAGGAGAAAAGGAGTGGGGGTGGGAATTAAAAAAGAATGCCTGTCTAAAGCTAGTGCACGAGATATGTAAATAACCTGTCACTCAAAGCAAAGGGGTGGAACGGACAAATGGTTTTTCTCTGTTTGTCCGTTTTATCTCACTGAACAATAAAAGAGGATTGCTCAGAGCTGGATTAACTCTTTGTGGCAAGACTGGGCACAGATGTTAGGAAATCTTATACTCTACATTGTGACAGCAAAAAAAATAATAAAAAATGTCGGGTTTACATCCACTTTAAGGATAGTGTGTGTTGAAGCCAGCTGGAGACTGGAAACATCACAGATCAATGTACATATTTGCCAGCACATCATGGATCTTCAAATAATGTCCAAAGCTTTTATTCCAAAGTGATAATATCACAGAGAAAAACTGCAAAGTTTTTGGGGCTGTGCAGGATGCCTAATGAAGCGATCCCTGTGTCCCTGCAACATTTCACTTTTTTTTTTTTTGTAATCACTTTGGAATAAAACCTTTGGATGTTATTTGAAGATCTATGCTGGTGTGCTGGCAAATATGTACATTGATCTGACTGGGAAAACATCCCCCATGAATCCTTGCCTCATTGAAGACTGGAAGTGAGAGGAACTCTCCTCAAAGGAGACACAGACATTAATAAAACCCCACCAGAAGTCAAAACTTTCCTAAAGCTGGCCATACACCTATAGATTATCTGCAGGAAAAAGTGAAACAGATTTCTCCATGTACGCTAAACTGTGTGAATGGAGGAATCTCCCATTTTTTCCATCTAACCATAGAAAATCTGTAGATAATCTATAGATGTATGGCCAGCTTTAGCCTATCCAAAATGTAGTAGAAACATGTTAACTGGAGTTTAAATTTTAAATATTTTTTGGGTAATTTCAACTGTATAACAACAGTCCATGCGGTAGTCATTTTTAATAAAAAAAGCACAGAAAAAGTACAGGTCGTGACTTTTTTCCAGACTGGATATATTCACTAATGTGCAATATTCTGGAAAGTAATAGATAATTAAGTTCCACTAACCATTACTATGAATTTTATCCTCAATTATTTTTCCAATTATTTAAATGCAGATGTGGCAGATGGCAACAGGATTGCTCACTTATCTATAGGTATGATGCCTGCTGATATAATCTAGTTCTTTTATCCTGCAGATTGCAGAGGATAAGCAGCATACCGCCTGGGAACAATGTGAGGTAAATTTTACCTTATTGGTAAGTTCCCTATAACATCTGTTGTGTTGGATATATGCCCAAGTAGATATGTCCATCATTAACAACAGGAAAATCTCATCTCACAGTTTTTCTTGACATAAATGATTCGCAAAGTATGTATCCTACAAATCAATAAAGCTGTACAAATACCAGAATTTCAAAGCTGTATACTTTCTATTTTATACAGATAAGACATTATCTTAAAGCGGTAGGAAACTTTGTAAAAAAATAAAGAAATAAAAATTTGCCTTGCAAGGCAATGTCATAATGTGCTAGTATGCTGTTTAGAAACTACGCAACTTTGTAAATTCCCGTTTCTGTCAAGTAGCCTAAATATTCAGGCCTAGTGCAATTATGTAAATACCAGTTTCTGTGTAGTACCCTATGTACTTAGGTCTGAAGTACACATGCCTCATTCAGATCATGCCCCTGGTGGGGTGTGGACACTGAGGAAATGCTTTCCTCTTAGGACTGCCTCTTACATAAGAAAATGCATTTTTTTAAATCATGCATTTACTGTATAGTGTGACATAATTGGAATTTGTTCATGCCCATTTTAAAGGAGAAGTCCAGCCAAATGTCTTTTGGCTGTACTTCTCCCATGGATCACAGGAGTGCAATTAGTTTTGCACTCCTGTGACCCGTTTTTAGCAGAGAGCAGTCTTAAGTGTGCTCTCTGCTGAAAGCACAGAAATCAGTTCAGGCAACGCGTCATCCCAACAATGGAAGTCTGGATCTGCCAGGTGCCTGGACTGATGCCCATCTCAGCCTCTCAGCAAGCCGCTGAGAGCCTGAGACTGCCCCTCCACACCCCTCCACAGCTCTGTGGTCCATTGAGCGAGGAGGGAGAAGAGCAGAGGGTTGTCACTGACAGTCTACAGCTCTCTGCTCATGGAGCTGTGAGAAGCGAGCGATCGGTGGAGTTCAGTCGCTCGGTTCTCAGTATAGAGGCCCGAGGGACAGATGCAGCATTGGACCGATGCTGCATCCACCTAGGTAAGAATGATACTGAAAAAAATCTGTGGAAAAGGCCAAGGCACCAGAACAAGCTCATACATGAGTAGAGAATATGTATATGCAATACATTTTTTTTACTATTAAAATACATTGTGAAAGTGTCATACATTTGTTTTCTACTATCGAGTCATATTATCCTGCTCTAATGATTTAGATTTTAAGCATTGCAGTCTACGAAAATGGATCCCTGTAAAGGCTCAAGTTGGTTGTACGATATAGCCACACAACACTGGGAAATTATGTTCCTTGTAAAACGTTCAACAGATATAACATTAGGGAGGTATGATTCTATGAATCAGTCCTTATGGACAGTAGAAGAGGTTTAAAGTGGTTGAAGTGTATCTAACCTCTAGAAACAAAAAAATGTACTGTGTATATTGTGCTTACATGTCCTTAGATGTGATTACTTAGATTGTTTTTATTTTATTTTCACCTGTTGGTACTGCCAGTAATGCACTTCCTGTCCTAGGGTGACAATGAATGTTCACTCACAGTATTTTATCTATGGAGGAGCAGTGTTATCACCTTAGACTACTCCCTAATGTGGACAATCCCTCCCTATTTCCTCATCTCAATGTCATAGGAGTGGAGTGTTCTGTAGTGCACAGAAGATAGATGAAAATCAGTGGCGTAACTAGAACCTTCAGGGCCCCGGTGCAAGAAACCATGAAGGGCCCCCCTGACCCCCCGGACAGGCTTTTTTCTCTGAGCCCGGTGGCGAAACCCTGTCGAAAGTGGGTGGCTGCATAAAAAGGAACCGATTTCTCCATTTACCCCTGCTTCTCCTCCTCTCCCTCTCCCTCCCGCAGGCATTCAGCTGCTGCAGGATGAAAATGGAGAGATTGGTTCCTTTATGCCAGTGTTTCTCAATATTTTTCCAGCCAGGGCACCCTTGAAGTATACCCCTAGGTGAATGGGGCTGCACTGCAACCACCCTGCAACTGTGTGCATTGCATGCAGTTGCAGCATAGTGATGATGCATTTAAGGGGTTAAAACAGGCGGTCAGGAGGCAACATATTGCCTCTTTACCGGCTGTCAAATGCCTCTGAAAAGTGATGTGAGCATGGATCGCTTTTCAGTGGAACGGCATTTTTTTTTTTTGCTGGTACTATGAACAAGCAAAAAATATATAAAAAATCTGTTCTGATTGTACACATATAGGGGGTCATGTAAACACACATACACTGTATATATACATACACACATATATATATACACACACACATATATATATATATATAAATGCACATATGCACACACATATAAACCAATGGCAGCTGGTGCTCAAAATTTTTGGGGGGGCACAAGCAAACTAAAAATTTTTTTAAAAAAACAATTGCAGCCTCACTGTGCCCATCAAAAGCAGCCACTGTGCCCTCAAACACAGCCACTGTGCCATCAAACGCAGCCACTGTGCCATCAAACCAAGCCACTGTGCCATCAAACGCAGCCACTGTGCCATCAAACGCAGCCACTGGGACCCCGCCCATGCGCAGTCTGCCCGGCACTTACCCTGTCTCGGTGGGGCAGCGGGTGACAGCGACGAGCAGTGTCCTCCATGCGTCTCCTCCTGATAGGTGTCCAATAGCGGTGCCTGTCTTTTCAGCCAAAAATGTGACAGGTAACAGACCCGAGCACCTGATTGGTGGAGAGGTGGTTCAGTGTTAGAAAAGTGAATATTCATTCGCTTTTCTATCACACCTGTGTGGACTGCGAGCGTCCAGCATGGTGCTTGCAGTTCACCTATTTTGAAGCCTATTAGTGCTTAAAAAACACCCCCCCGCCGCTGTAATTCAGGCGCCCGGCGTCCAAAAAGGGGCTGGGCGCCTGAATAGGGGGTGGTAGCGGCGGCCATGGATAGATTCATGCTATGCATGAATCTATCTATTGGTGATAGAGGGGGTGGCTGGAGAGAGGGGGCGGCGCCCATGCGCCCTTATGGACGCACCGCCACTGATATAAACACATACATGCACACATGCACACTCACATACATACAAACATGCGCACACACATGAGCACCCACACATGCATACATACATGCACATGAGCACACACACATGCAAACACACACACATGAAAACACACACATGCAAACACACACATATAAACATTAACACACTACAGTAGATAAAAAACGGCAGTGCTATACCTGCCTGCTCTTCCTGCCGGGTACTGCACTGTAGGGGGAGACAAAGAGCACAGCACACACTGTGCTTTTTGTAATCAATGTGACGAGCTCCCCACACACAGTGCGATTACACTTCGGCTCAGGATCGGGGAGCTCGTCTCCGCTCCTCCTATCGAAGTACTATATACAGGGGGCCCCCAAGGGCCCCCTGCAGCAAGGGGCCCGGTCGCCATGGCGACCTCAGCGACCCCTATAATTCCGCCACTGATGAGAATGTTGATAATATTGTTGGTTCAGTGCACAGTAAGGTATAAGGATATTGGACTTCTGGCAAGATCAACAGGTACTGTATATTTCTATATTTGCAGAAAATGGTCTCATGCACACTGGACAGTTTTGACACTGCTGCTAGGGGCGGCTCGCATTTTATTTTATTTTTTTGCTTCCAAATGCCCCTGCATTATGCCTATGTGTCCATGCACACATAGGCATTTGAAGGCAGAAAAACCCCCACTACAAATGCATCCAGGAGCAGCAGCACTTTGGCACAACAAAAATACTTGACATGTGCAAAATGCATGTAAATGCTAGGCGCTTGAGCGCTAATCTATTTCAATGACCAGAATAAATTATTATTCTCTGACAATTAAATTAATTAATGCCCAAGGGCTTGACACGCCTAAATGCAACTAAACGTGCCTAGATGTGTTTACACGCATTTACTTGCGCCAAGCATTTTTTCTGCCAAAATTCTGCTGACAGAAAAGGCATCTAGAAGAGATGGGCAAATGCCTTTGTGTGCATGAGGCCTAAAAAAGAAAACTTAATCGACCACCACATCTAAGCACTAGCCATTCGCTGACCAGGCCTTTTTCTGGAACTTTTTGTTTACAAGTTTAAATTAGTATTGTTTACTAGAGAATTACATAGAACCCCCAAACAATATATATTTTTTTTAGCAGAGACCCTAGAAAATAAAATGTTGATTGTTGCTATATTTTATGTCGCACTACATTTACACAGTTGTCTTTCAAACATATTTTTTGGGGAAAAAATACACTAAATGAATTAAAAACAAATTAGCCCAGTTTTTTTGTAGAATGTGAAAGACGATGTTACACTAAGTAAAAGAGTAAATAGATATATAACATGTCACGCTTTAAAATTGCGCATGCTCATGGAATGGCGACAAACTACGGTATTTAAAAATCTCCATAGGCAACGCTTTAAAAATAATACAGGTTACCTTTTTAGAGTTACAGAGAAGTTCTAGTGCGAGACTTTTATTTTACTTTTTATTTTTTATACTGTCCCTTTATTTTATTTATTTTTTTGAACACTTTTATTCCTAATACAAGGAATGTAAACATTCCTTGTAATAGAAATAAGCATGATAGGTCCTCTTTATTGATTAAAAAAAAAAAAAAATTATTTAGGCCCGAGAATCGGAAGTCAGAGGTTGCTCCGCTCCTCCAAGGGCATAGAGCCGAGTAGGGGTCAACTTCCTGCCTAGCCATTAGATGTTTACCGACAGCTCCAGTAAACTCGGGAACGACCAGAGAGCAGCGGGAGGGGGGGGCACCTCTCCCACAGCCTCTAAAAGTGATCCCGTGGTGAATCCGAAAAACTGGGATCAATTTTAACAGACGCTGAATCGCCCACAGATGAAAATTATACCAGGGTTATGGCAGCTAGCTGCTTCTATAACCCCGATATTAAACATCAAAGTAATGATGTATATATATATATATATATATATATATATATATATATATATATATATATATATATACACTGTGGATGGTCGGCAAGTGGCTAGCAAACTACAATATATTACATTTTAATTCTAGAGTTTAGATATACTTTCATGTAACTGGGGTTATTCTTCAGGGAATACGTCAAACTGACACCATTTTATTGTAGGGCCATCACTACAGGCCACAAAAACTGTTACAACGATTGAGACAGATATTTAGTCCACCAGTTAGCCAAAAAAGTTACAGTACAATTCAGTAACCATTCTCGTAAAGCAAAGACAAACATCATAAACAAATAAAACATCAAAATAAAAATGTTTTTGTCCCTCCATTAATATGTGCTTTAGATTTCAGTGGTTTCAATTATTCTGCATAACAGATAACAAAGCAGATATTTTAATGTTTTTCAACAATAGAGCGTGCTTGATCTCCTTTGATTTTTTTCCAAGACAAAAGTATTAGAAAATGCAAATAGGCAGTAGAAATCCATTGTGATTCTGCATTCCATTTGCAATCACATAGACCAACATGAGGTCTCTTCAATACAGATGTAAAGGTGCAGACAGCATACTAGACTGTTAAAACCGAAAGGATTTCAGATTACTAAAGTGGGATCAGTGGAAAATTGTTTAAAAATACAATTTGTTGCTTGTCTTATTAAATAAACTTGCATGGGTGTTGTT
Organism: Rana muscosa; assembly: GCA_029206835.1. Taxonomy (NCBI): domain Eukaryota; kingdom Metazoa; phylum Chordata; class Amphibia; order Anura; family Ranidae; genus Rana; species Rana muscosa. Next base: position 432,612,349 of record CM055117.1, read on the forward strand.
GCTCCATTGAAGGAAAAAAAATTTCATTGAAATTAATATAACATATATAATTTCTACCCAAACTGTTTGGTATGTAATTTATTGGTGTTAAACAATTGCTTTTCCTTTTCTTTTTTTTTATATCAAATATTATTTATTTATTTTATATAAACCATTCTTATACATACAGTCATTTTCCTTTATATGCAGTGATATAAATACCAAATAACCACAAGCAGTAAAAAAAAACCTACTATTTACCCTTTAACTCTTTAACTATCACACACCTATCCCCCCATTCCCACTTCCACATCCTCCCTCCTCCCCTCCCACTCATTCCACTCCCTCTCTCCCCCCCCACACTCACGCCCCCATCCTCTATCATCCCTCCACTTCTACCCATTGTTTCCACATATTTTTAGACTTCTTACTATTTACCCTCTTATTATATATAAATTCTTCTTTCCTAATAGTATTATCTATTACCTTCCTCCATTTTGTCCCTGTTGGGGGGTCTTTCGCTTGCCACTTTTGTGCGATAAGATTCCTACCCTGAAACAAACACCTTATTATTGCTGTTTGTATGTCTCCTGGGATTCCTCTTTCTTCCAGGAGACCCAATATGCATAGTCTGGCCTCTGGTTGTAGAGATGTCCCAAATACAAAGTTTATCCTATCTACAATCTCTTTCCAATACAGATATAGTTTGGGGCACTTCCAGACCATGTGTATCAGGTCTCCCTTATCGTTTCCACATCTCTGACACTTCGCATCCGGTCGCCTACCAAACTGAAACATTCTTTGGGGTGTATAATATACTCTATGTATCAAAAAACAAATGGGATACCATTTGAGAGGGGGAGAGTGACACTCTGGGACCTGCTTCTAATATCTGCCTCCACTGTTCATGTATTATTGGGCCCACATCTCTCTCCCATTTACTTTTGTTTTTAGTATTAGATCCCTCTTTCTGATCCGCCTCGCTTATACACCTATACATCTCCGAGATCTTCCCAGTAGATGTATCCGCGTTTACTAGTCTACGAAGACAGGGCATTTCACTCCATTCTGGTGGCTCCTGTCCAAATTGTGCATTCAGGGCATGCCTGACTTGCAGGTATCTGTAAAAGGATTTATTTGGGACTGCGTATTCCTCCCTAATCTCCAGAAATTACTTTATTCTTCCCGTCTTGAAAAGCTGTGTCAGAAGATGTACACCACACCTATCCCATTCCTCATTTTTTCCCATAGTTTTAAGCTCCTTTAAATTGTTATTGTCCCATATGGGGGAAAATTCAGAAAATCCTCTATACCCCAACATCTCCTTGACAGTTTCCCAGCACTTTACCATCAGATGTACTGTAGGACACCTGGAGCAGAAAGAAACCGCCTCCACCGCCTCTACTTCGGTGTCGTGACTAGTGTCATTCAGTACTAAGCTCTTTGCAGGCTCTCTACCCGCCGATAGATTACTTCCTCGCCTATGTTGCATTTGTGCAGCTAAAAAATAATATCTTGAGTTTGGAAGTGCCAGACCCCCCTTCTCTCTAGGTTGTTGTAGAGTTCGGAGGTGGATTCTTGCCGCCCCATTCCTCCATATCAGTTCCCTAAACACGCTGTCCAATTTTTTAAACCAATAATTTGGAATCCATACTGTGGAGTTGTGTAGGACATATAGGATCTGTGGCATCCACACCATTTTAACCAAATTGCAGCGCCCGGCCACCGAAAGTGGAAGCCTGTTCCAGACTTGGCACTTCTGTCTTAATTTTGTCATTAATGGTACTAAATTTCCGGCTATATATTGCCCTGGATCTTTTGTTACGTTTATTCCCAGATACCTCATCTGACTTACCACTTTCACTTGGGTTATCTGCTGTACTAATGGGTCTATCGGCAAAAGTGCAGATTTATCCCAATTAATCCTCAGCCCTGGGAACTTACCAAAATTCCTGATTATCCCCATTGCTGCATCCAATGAGGACTGCGTGTCCCCCCAAAAAAATAGCATGTCGTCGGCATACATAGCGACCTTTTCTTCCCCCTTATCTCCTCTTAAATCCCTGTACTGCTGGGGATGCCCTTATTGAGATGGCCGGGGGTTCCATTGCGAGGGCTGGCTGTATCTGTGGCTGTGGCTGCGTCTACCCTCCGGTACCAGCACATGTTCCCTTCTGAGAGGCGGCTTCCTCTCCTCGTTTCCTTGTCATCACAGATAGTGTACCTGGCATTTCCGGCTGATTATTTGGGCTATCTGGTCCCCCTCTCACCTCCTCTGTGGTCTCCGGATGGCCTCTGCGCACCTCTATGTTCAGGTGCTCTGGGTCTAATTCTCCCAGTTTGCCCTATTACCAGATATCCGCGCTGCGTGATTCCCCCGCAGGTCTCAGTGTCTCAACCCTCCGGGGACAGAATCCTTCAGCGGCACAGATCCTTGCGCGGTTCAACAGCCCCCACCTCACCAGCTAAAAAGTTGGCACTTGAATCCATACAAAATGACACCAGATTCAGAGGGTAGGAGGGTGGTATAGTCAGCAGTCAGCAGTGTTCATTGGGGTAGATGGGGATTACTGCATGTTCTTTGGGGTTTAAAGCATGCAATGCAGAGTTTTTTTTAGCAGTCACTAATTGTATTTAACAGGCAGACAGGCAAGCAAAAATTTCTAAAGGTTCATCCTTGCAGTTATGGGAACAGTTGGTAGACAAGATTTTCTAGAATCCCTACACTCCCTGTTCCTGTAATTTTCCTGTCATTTTCCTGTAATTTTCCCACTGTCTTTTCTGGATGTCTGCTTAGAACTTAAAGTCATACTACAGACAGCCTATTACCTGGAATTCAGCCAGCATTGTCCACAATCCTAAATTGATTGCATTGGATGTTTCATTACTGACAAAAAAATAGCTGCATGCATGTCAAAAAAGATGCTGGAGTGCTGGGTGTTTCTTGTTGCAGCGCCAAAAATTGATCAGATATAGTAGACCCTCTTCGTTAGCATTGATTTAGACAGATTTCAACAAATGTACTGGCATGGCATACAGTATCTCAATAGCTGCAAAGAAACACCTGAAGTACATTTAAATTTTTTGGCCAAATTAGGATAAAACCTACTTTGTATTTATTACATGTTCCCATTTACATAGCATAGTAGAAAAAAAAAATACATATTTTTTTACTTTTAAATAATCATACTTCTCCTTCTCCTTCAATGTAATGCTAAGAAGGGGGCTGTGGAGATATGTTTACCATAATTAACTCTGACTCTAGTGTGTTGGCAGATCTCGTTATGAGTTGTAATTAGTTGTGCACACTGTCTGTTCTAACAAAGGATTAAAGATCTCAAGGCTTGGTTGGTACATTGTATGTTAAAAATATTTCAAAAAACTGTCCTTTAAAAGAGAAGTATGGGTTTGGCTTCTTTTACCCAATCAAACTTACCTAGGTGGATGCACCCTCGGTCCGATGTTGCATCTGTCCCCCCGGTGTCTCTGCACTGAGAACCGAGCCATCGAACATCGCCGATGAGAGCTGCTGACTGTCATTCAGCAGCTCTCCTGCTCTGCTCCTCCATGTTGACTGGAGCGCTTAGCTGTGGAGGGGCAGGGAGCAGATGTGTCAGCCTCTCAGCGGCTCGCTGAGAGGCTGAGACAGACATCAGTCCAGGCACCTGGCGGATCCAGACTTTCAGAGTCGGGATGACGCAGTGCCTGGACTGATCTGTGTGATGTCAGCAGAGAGCAGACTTCAGACCGCTTTCTGCTGAAAACGGGTCACAGGAGTGCAAAACTAATTGCACTCTTGTGACCCTTACGCCCCATTAAACACAGGGGCGGCACGACGCGGCATGACTTCTGGGGGCGACCTCGGCGGCGCGATCTCAAGACGACTTGAGATGCCCGCCGAGGCGATTTGCATAAAGACTTCTGTATAGAAGTCAATGCAGGTCGCCTTGGGTCACCCCCAAAAGTAGTACAGGAACCTTTTTCTAAGTCGGAGCGACCTGAGTCGCTCCTATTAGAACGATTCGCCTGACGAGTCACCCCTGTGTGAACCGGGCCTAAAGAGAAGCCCAGGCTGGACTTCTTTAATTCCTCTAGTAAATGAATGCTCTGTTCAATCCCTGCACACTCCAGTAGCTCCATTGTTTAACAATCCAGAATTCCCCCTGGTCTGCAGACTCAACAATTCCAATGGTTAATAGGTAAGGGATTATACTTTCTTGATAATAAGAGCTAAATATTTTCCTAAGCAATTTCAAATGTCGTAATCTGAGTACTGTCAAATCAACCATTTCCTTACATCTTTACAATGAAGGGTGGAAGATATCACAGCACGGATGGCTTATGAGAAAAGAAGTCTACAGGGAATGACCCAGAGTAGGTATATTGCTTCTTTAAAAACAGTTAGTTAGTGCTTCTCAAAACCTCTGGTATATACTTGCCTGGGAAAAGGATCTGGGGATTGAAATTACGGTGATTGGAATGACTGCACCTCTAGAATTTATAAGGGCAATTTGAATGTCAAGTTGATATAGGCTAACTACAAGGTCCTCTTTCAATGGTATTTATGTATCCTGAGGTATTTTTGTTATATTTCTGAGGCTGCGGCCAGGGGGAACAATGTTTCACATGACAGTCCCAAGGTTAGGCGATTTTTAGTGATCAATATTCCTAGAAAAGCACAAGTGGCTCTCTTAAACTAACCCATCAATGAGATTCTAAAGCATATGCAAACTCTTATTTTCTTCATGTTTTTGGCAACTAAGATATCTATAGCCACTGCTTAGAAGACCCCCTACAGTTAATATATCAACAATGGAGCATAAACACAACTGGATTATGTTAAATTAAAAACTGGTTAGTATCCTACAGGATAAATAAGCCAAATTTGAAAAGGTTTGGGATCCCTGGCTTTGCTACTTACAATGTCCATCTTAATATATGTTGGTTGGTGAGTGGGGAGTTTGGGTTTTGGTCAGGTACCCTTTCTTATTTCCATTTCTACCCTCTTCTTTGTTTTCTTATTCCCACAGAGATATCTTAGTTTTATGTCATGCCTACTTTGGCTATTGGTCTTGATATGCTATGTACATAGGTGACGGATTTAATAGATGGAGGGATAGGTGTCCTTCTCCATTCTCCCTTTTATCGTTGATGAGTATGTACTATTTCTGGGAATGTACTATGGACTATGTTCTAAGACTGCTCAGGTTTTCCTGGGTGGTTATCTCGGGGATCTTCAACTTGTTCACTATTTGAGCTACAGTGCCTTGAAAAAGTATTCATACCCCTTGAAATTGTTCACATTTTGTCACGTTACAACCAAAAACGTAAATGTATTTTATTGGAATTTTATGAGATAGGCCAACACAAAATGACACATAATTGTGAAGTGGAAGGAAAATGATAAATGTTTTTTATTTATTTTTTACAAATAAATATGTGAAAAGCGTGGAGTGCTTTTGTATTCAGCCCCCTTTGCTCTAAAATCTAGTGGAACCAATTGTCTTCAGAAGTCACCTAATTAGTAAATAGTGTCCACCTGTGAGTAATTTAATCTCAGTATAATTACAGCTGTACTGTGAAGCCCTCAGAGGTTTTTTAGAGAACCTTAGTGAACAAACAGCATCATGAAGGCCAAGGAACACACCAGACGGGTCAGGGATAAAGTTGTGGAGAAGTTTAAAGCAGGGTTAGGTTATAAAAAAATATCCCAAGCTTTAAACATCTCATGGAGCACTGTTCAAGCCATCATCCAAAAATAAAAAGAGTATGGCACAACTTCAAACCTATCAAGACATGGCCGTCCACCTAAACTGACAGGTCAGGCAAGGAGAGCATTAATCAGAGAAGCATCCAAGAGGCCCATGGTAACTCTAGAGGAGCTGCAGAGAGAATCTGCTCAGGTGGGAGAATCTGTTCACAGGACAACTATTAGTCATGCACTCCACAAATCGGGTATTTATGGAATAGTGGCAAGAAGAAAGCCATTGTTGAAAGAAAGCCATAAGAATTCCAGTTTGAATTTTGCGAGAAGCCATGTTGGGGACACAGCAAACATGTGGAAAAAGGTGCTCTGATCAAATGAGACCAAAATGTAACTTTTTGATCTAAAGGCAAAACGCTATATGTTGCAGAAAACTAACACTGCACATCGCCTTGAACACACCATCCCCACCGTGAAACATGGTGGTTGCAGCATCATGTTTTGGGGTTGTTTTTCTTTAGCAGGGATAGCTGGTCAGAGTTGATGGGAAGATGGATGCAGCCCAATACAGGGCAATCTTAAAAGAAAACCTGTTAGAGTCTGCAAAATATTTGAGACTGGGGCAGAGGTTTACCTTCCAGCAGGACAACGACCCTAAACATACAGCCAGAGCTACAATGGAATGGTTTAGATTAAAGCATATTCAAGTTTTATAATGGCCCAGTCAAAGTCCAGACCTAAATCCAATTGAGAATTTGTGGCAAGACTTGAAAATTGCTGTTCACAGACACTCTCCATCCAATCTAACAGAGCTTGAGCTATTTTGCAAAAAATAATGGGCAAAAATGTCACTCTCTAGATGTGCAAAGCTGGTAGAGATATCCCCAAAAAGACTTTCAGCTGTAATTGCAGCGAATGGTGGTTCTACAAAATATTGACTCAGGGGGACTGAATACAAATGCACGCCACACTTTTCACATATTTATTTGTAAAAAAAAATAGAAAACCATTTATAATTTTCCTTCCACTTCCCAATTATGTGCCACTTTGTTTTGTCTATCACATATTATCCCAATAAAATACATTTACGTTTTTGGTTGTAACATGACAAAATGTGGAAAATTTCAAGGGGTATGAATACTTTTTTAAGGCACTGTATTTGGATATACTGTGTTATACCTCGAACTACTGTGCCCTCTATATTTATTTTGTATGTGGACTATACTGCACAACCATGTGAGCAATGTGAAAGGCAAATGTTCATCTTATGCTTGTTTATTTTCATTTGTATAAAACCCAATATAAATGATTGGAAAAAAAAAAGTCCCTCAGTCTGTTCCCTAATCGCACCTTGGTAGCTATTCTAAACAGAAAAAAGCTGCCTATGGAGTCCCACTATGTATAAACTTGCTCCAAATAAACAACTAAAAAAGAAGACATTGTTTGTTATATAATTATACAAATTAATTTTTAGGTATGCTGGGTGAATACAGAGGGGGTTTATCACATTTGACTCCAAAAGTGTAAATACGCTTTAAGGATTTGAAATAAACTCCTGCCTACACTATTTCTAAACAAAATATCAGGAACTGCACCTTGGGATTAAAATTATAACCCATTGGGTATGTAAATTGAAATGTTCCCTAATATTAAACATGCCAATGCTTAGTTTAAGGCACTATGAGAAGATAATTTAACAAAAATGCTCACAGAATATGATGGAGATTCTTAGCGAACAGTACACGAGAGAGCTCTTTGATTTGAATAACAAGAGCAACTCTACTCACACAAGTCAATTTACATACTCTTCTCAAATTTGTAGCTACAGAAAGAGAACTAAAGCAGTATCTTGAAATTTTTAACAAGCATTTGATTGCCAAAAAGGATAAATAATACATACCAGATACTGTACATTGTCATTCTGTGGGGGGGCATGCTTACAAATAGAATGTTAGCCATAGACACAGACTTTTTATACAGAGGAATTCTGAAAAACACTGAGAAACAGTGAACTGGTTCTTTTGGTGATGAAATGGAATCTGACTCTTCTATCTATCTATCTATCTATCTATCTATCTATCTATCTATCTATCTATCTATCTATCTTCTATATCAAATATATACTGTATTTATCGGCGTATAACACACACTTTTCCCCCTTAAAATCAGGGGAAAATCATGTGTGCGTGTTATACACCAAACGGCTGCCTCGGAGGGAACGAGCGCCGTAAAAATAGACAGAGCCGAGTGTACTGTGTACTCGGCTCCGCTCGGCTCCACTCGCAGTCACGCCTCCCGCCATTGGACCAGTGTCCATCATAGGAGCCGGCCCAAGGGGCGGGACTGTGAGATGAGCCGAGAGGAGCCGAGTACACAGGACCTCCGGCTCTGTGTATCTCGGCGGCGCTCGTTCCCTCAAGGCTGCAGATTGACACTGGATGGGGGCAAGGCTGCAGATGATGGCAAGGCGGCAGATGGATGGCAAGGCTGCAGATGGATGGGGGCAAGGTGGCAGATGGATGGAAAGGCGGCAAGGCTGCAGATGGATGGGGGCAAGGCTGCAGATAGATGGCAAGGCGGCAAGGCTGTAGATGGATGGCAAGGCTGCAAGGCTGCAGATGGATGGGCAAGGCTGCAGATGGATGGGAAAAGCTGCAGATGGACACTGATAAGGCTGCATTGATGGGCATTTAAAATGTAAGTTTTTTCCTTAAACTTCCCTCCTAAAAAATTTTTTTCCTTAAACTTCCCTCTTAAAATTCTGGTGTGTGTTATACGCCGGCGCATGTTATACGCCGATAAATATGGTATATAGCATGGATTAATACATTCACAGAGCTTACATTTGTAAAAAAAAAGGGGGGCATTTTTGCAGCCAGGTCCAAAATAAGTATTTTGTTCAGCATCAGCTTAATTCTTCTTCGTGATTTTACTTTTGGGATGGGGGGGGGTCAATAGAATAAACCTTCCAATTTCATAAAAGGTCCTTAAAAACAAAGGCCTATGAAAAAACCATTGCAGCCAGTGACAATTAGGAGTTATGCTCTGTGAAAAAAAAAAAAAAAAACACAACGTGTTATCACTGTAGTGTATGTGGACAGGGACAGGCTGTACATAGGCTGCTGGACATCAACAGCATGCTGATGTCAACATGACATTCAGTAAGTGTTTACTTTAACAGACCTGCAGGGCCTACAATCCCTGCATTAATTTTTTCCCTATGCACTTTATTAGCAGCACTCCCTAAGCTTTCCCTATCACAGATAAAACATATTGCCAATAAAGCTATTGTGAGCTACTGTGAGCTCACCTGTTTATAGAGATACGACTGGCTTATCCAAAAGCCCTCCTAATGAACCCTTCGAGACCAGCTCACCTGAATTTAAAGGCTCAGGACTGCATTAAGGTTACATTTGCAAATTTCTAAATTATTTTGCTGTACCTCTGAACCTTTCATGTGGATTTTGCTCAAATGTCATCCTTATGGGACTTACAAAGGGACAAGAACCAAATGTCTCAAAGGCTTTGCCACACAAAAGCCCTGTACACACGATAGGTTTAACCGATGTAAACAGTCCGATGGACTTTTTTCATCGGACAAACCGATCGTGTATGGGCCCCATCGGTGTTTAAAAATAGAACATGTTTTAAATTTATCCGATGGTTAAAAAACCGATAGCAAATTACTATCGCCTGTGGGGAACTTCATCGGATGAAAAACCCACGCATGCTCAGAATCAAGTCGACGCATGCTCAGAAGCATTGAACTTCATTTTTCTTGGCTCATTGGAGTGTTTTACGTCATCGCGTTTGGAACGGTCGGTTTTTTGACTGATGGTGTGTAGGCAAGACTGATGAAAGTCAGCTTCATCGGTTTTCCGATGGAAAAATCCATCGGTTAAAAAACCATAGGAAATCCGATCGTGTGTACAGGGCTATAGTGAATAGACAGAGCCAGTCCCAGTTTAGCCTTGGAACCCAGAAGGGGGAGCAGACTTATGTTGGCCATAGTTATGGCACCACCCTTTGCCAACCTTTATGTTGATACTAATGCAGAATAGTAAGCAGCAAAGTCAAGAAAGCTATTACAGTTTTATGCAACTCTAAGTGCTTTTGTTTAAATATTACAAAGAACATTATTAGTCACTCTTTCAAATAATATAACATTTTTATCTTAGATTTGATGTTTTTTTGATAAATGATGCTATACTAATAGGGTAATAATAAATCCACTGTCTTTAATCTTTATTAAATGGGGTTGCAAGATCTGGTAAGTATCCTGACAAACTGTTCTGAGAAATGTCAATAGGTGAACTGAACATAGTAAATATTCCTTTTATTTTCTCCTTGGCTTTATCATTGCAATGGGCTTGTTTTTCATAACTATAGAAGGAAAGAGGTTGTGTCATTTAAATTAATGTATGCGGTACACACAAACCCTGACATTTAAACACCAGCAAATGCAGTGTCTTCAAATTGCCTTTAGGAAAATACAAGTGTATAATAATCATAAGACATGAGCGTCAGCCTTTCACAGCATATTATTTCCAAAACACAGAATATGTCCTCCCTATTGAGAAGCTAGAAGGCTATTGGCTGCCGAGGATATCACTGGAGTTAATATATAATAATGAAGGCAGCACATAACACAACTCATAAATGCAATGTGCCTTGAGCAGCCCATACATCAATGTCCACTAGCTGGAATAACAATGCTTGTTTTTTTTTTTTCTTGATTAATGTTAAAATGTTTGATTTGTCTATTTTCCACTTTGATTATTTTTTTCCAGTGATTCATGGTCATTCAGATCTCTTACGTTTGTGATGTGTTACACATCGGGTACCGTTAAAAAAAGATATTGAAAAATGGTAATGATTTAAACCTTTGCTTTGGAGTTTACTGACCATGAAAAAAACATATACAAAAATCAAATGTAATGATGTAAAACATAATTTTTAGAGCTTCAGGCTATAACAAAGTGAATCTAATACTTCTGGTGTCAGCAATTTCCTCAGTTTCAATGTTCCCTTTCCCTGAGGAGCAATATAAATTAATGGAGGCTGTAGCGTCAGATGTGCAAAAACGCTGCAGTCTGCTGCCATTTTAATATAGTATAGAGCTGACATTGAGCTGAACACTTGTATGCTCAGAGATGAACAAACAATAGAAAATGTGCGCTGCTTCATCTGATTCATCATAATCTATTTAAACTTTAGGGGCTTTTTTACACTTGTCTGTTGTCTGATGCAGCAAAACTCTTTGTACTTGACATGCATTTTCATTCAGCAAAGTGCAATTCTATTATTACATATGAGGTTGGTGGGTGGCTTACTTCATTGCATTTCAGTTTAGTGTAAAAGACAAAGGTAAACTCTGTGGGATTATTTACATCTACACCAGTGGCGGCTGGTGCTCAAAATTTTTGGGGGGGCGCAAACAAACTGAAAAAAAAAAAAATCAATTGCCGCCACTGTGCCCATTAAACGCAGCCACTGTGCCCAAACACCACCAGTTTGCCCCCTCAAATCCAGCCAGTTTGTTTCCATATACAGCCAGTGTGCCCCCATATATATACAGCCAGTGTGCCCCCATATACAGCCAGTGTGCCCCCATATACAGCCAGTGTGCCCCCATATATATATATATATAGCCAGTGTGCCCCCATATACAGCCAGTTTGTCCCCATATATATAGCCAGTGTGCCCCCATATACAGCCAGTGTGTCCCCATATATATAGCCAGTGTGCCCCCATATACAGCCAGTTTGTCCCCATATACAGCCAGTTCCCCCCAAATGCAGCCAGTTTGTCCCCCATATACAGCCAGTTCCCCCCAAATGCAGCCAGCGTGTCCCCCATATACAGCCAGTTCCCCCCAAATGCAGCCAGTTTGTCCCCCATATACAGCCAGTTCCCCCCAAATGCAGCCAGCATGTCCCCCATATACAGCCAGTTCCCCTCATATTCAGCCAGTTTGTCCCCATATACAGCCAGTTCCCCCCAAATACAGCCAGTTTGTCCCCCATAATACAACCAGTGTGCCCCCATATACAGCCAGTTTGTCCCCCATATACAGCCAGTTCCCCCAAATGCAGCCAGTGTGCCCCCATATTCAGCCAGTTCCCCCCATATTCAGCCAGTTTGTCCCCCATATTCAGCCAGTTCCCCCCATATTCAGCCAGTTTGTCCCCCATATTCAGCCAGTTTGTGCCCCATATTTAGCCAGTTTGTCCCCCAAATGCAGCCTGTCCCCCCCCCAGCCCTGCACTTACCTTCCTCGGTCTGCGCCATCCTCGATGTCGCTTCAGCCAATCAGGTTACCGGTAACCAGATCCGGTGAACTTGATTGGCTGAAACCTCCACACAGTCTTCTTCCAGGAACGCACCCCCGTGCGTACCTGGGAGGAGTTTTTGGAAGCCGAATACAGCGTGAGAGCTGTATTTGGAAAGCCTATCAGAGCCGCTGGCTCTGATAGGCACTTCCAAGTTACATCCACCGCCGGCCGCCACTCTAATTCATATGGCCGGCGCTCACCAGGAGGCCGGCCATATGTATAGTGGGCAGCGTGGCAGCGGTGACAATACATAGATTCATGCAATGCATGAATCTGTGTATTGTCTTTCAGTGGCGGTGCGGGAGCGAGAGGGGGCGGCGCTCCGGCGCCCTCTATAGACGCACCGCCACTGATCTACACATGTGCATTACCGTGTGTGCTGCATGCAAAATAAATAGTATAAATCCAGCCTTAATCAGCTGGTATTTAAAGCGGAGTTCCACCCAAAAGTGGAACTTCCGCTTTAACCACTTCTCACCCCCTTACATGCCACATTTGGCATGTAATTTGTTTTTGGGGGGGAGTGGGGGCTTCGTTAGGAGTGGGACTTCCTGTCCCACTTCCTACTTCCACTCAGGGACCGCTTAGGCGGCTCGTCATATCGCCTTAGGCGGCCCCTCCCTGTAGGCAATCACCTGGGACACGTGACAGGTCCCAGGTGATCGCCTGTCCACTCCTAGAGAGCAGCATGACTCACGCATGTGCAGTGAGTGCCTGGCCGTGAAGCCGAAAGCTGTCACGGCCAAGTGCCTACAGTGCGAATGGACACGCCGGCGGAGAGGGGGGGAGAGGAGCGACGCTCCAGGTGGCCGCGTCGCTGGACAGTGGAGCAGGTAAGTGTCTGTTTATTGAAAGCCAGCAGCTAAACTTTTTGTAGCTGCTGACTTTTAATAAACATAAAAAAGGCTGGAACTCCCCTTTAAATCAGAACTTCACCCAAAAGTGGAAGTTCCGCTTTTCTGCTTCCTCCCCCCTTCCTCTTCAATGTTTGGATATATTTTTTTGTTGGAGACTGGGTATCTGGTTTTGGCAGGTACCTGATCCTACCTATGACCCAATCATCTAGGTGATCCTAGCAGAAGTCCGACAACCACCTCTGCCTACAGCCTCTTGGGACACATCACAGGTCCCAGAAGGCTGAGGGACCATTCACACAGTGCAACCTGACCTGTGCATGTGCAGTGGGAAGCTGGATGTGAAAAATCAAGGAGTCACAGCTGGCTTCCACAGTCAGCATGGTAGTGCCCAGGACCTGGAGACTGGTGAAGAACCAGTCTGGTTGAGCATAGCACTAGATCAGGACAGGTAAGTGCCCTTTTTTTAAAAAGTTAGCAGCTACAGTATGTGTAACTGCTGACTTTTCTTTTTTTTCGTGGGAGGACTGAAGAACCTCTTTAATACTATTAGGTTTTCTTTATTTGTAGGTGCAAATAGAAAATCCCCTTTTTTTTTACTGTTCTTTATAAATTGGTGAATGCTGTGATAGTCAAGTTTTCTATTTGATGAAACGCTTACCAAAAAAAAGTATTTATTTATTAATTTACTTATTTGTACACTTTGGTGAGATTGTCGGTAGTTAATACATTTAAAAGACAATATTTTTCAGCTCAGGTACAAGTCACAATTTACCTGTCCCCGTGATAAAACAGATAAGGGGTGTGCCCACGCATTCCGGATAAATACCTCCAAAACCTGCATAGCAAGTCCTCTCTTCTCCATTTTTTTTCCTTAAGCCCTGTATACACGGGCGGGAATCCCATTGAAAAATAACATTGGTTTTCTCGACGGGATTCCTGGCAAGCTTGTCTTGCCAAGCCCTGTGTACACATGCGCCATTCAAAAGAACCGCCGTTCTTTTGAATGGCAAGAACGCGGTGACGTCATCGACTACGACGAGCCGGCGCTCGTCACATTCGATGCCGTCGCCGCCATCTTGTTACACGCTACATTACCCTTGTATGCTACCGCGCCTTTGTCGAAGTCTCATCGAGCATGCGCGGGTTTCCCTGGACAGGTAAGCATACAGACGACCGGGTTTCTCAGCAGGAAACACTCTGCCGAGAATCCCGAGGAGAAAAAAAGAGAGCAGGTTCTCCTGCCAAGAAACCAAACACACAAACAGTTTTCTCGGCAAAAAGCTTTCCCAGCAGTTTTCTTGCAGAGAAAAACGGTCGTGTATACGAGGCTTCAGTTGGATTTCCTGGGTATGAGGAGAGGAACAGGGGAGCAGAAGAGAACAGTTGTTCGGGCACATGCAAAAATGTGTAAAAATGCTTGTGTCACATATATACAGGTGCTTTGATTGAAGCCTAAGAGGCTAAAAATGTGCAACACAGCTCAAATAATAATAATAAAAAAAGCCTATGTACTTTTTGAGCTTCAAGCTTCAAGCACTAAGTGTAGAGATTTAAACTGCCACAATATAAAAAATTGGATTTTTGATGTTGAGCATGGGGGTTTTGACACTTTTCACTGGAACAAATGTCCTCATTTCAAGATTTACCCTCACTTCTTGTTCTGGGGACAACTGTAAAATCTTTCATTTCCCATCACTCTCTGTCTAGAGGCGTCACAGACAGAACTCAAGACTTGACAGAGATTCAAATTTTCCCTGCTTTATCCAGAACAAAAAAATAAATGCTTTAGCTATACATACACATTATTACACTTTGGTTGTTATTTCTGTGCACACTGGAAGGTTAATCTGTTAAAAAGAACCTCTTCCTGATAAAAATATGGGAGTTGCTATTGTTGACTTACTTTTGAAGGCGCATGCTTGTCATCCTTATCCCTCTTCACTGCTTGATGAGTCACTCATGGAATAAGCATGTGTATATCGTTTGTCAATATGCTTAATATATATATGGTTTTTTTTAAGGTTAATGACCCCACTAATTACTGAATCACAAACTAGAATGGCAGTTCTGGAGCTTCCACTTTCAAAAGCAAATCAGTAGGAGAAGCTCCCATATTTCTGTCATTGCAGATTGCTTTTAAGAGGTACAGTAGTTTACATCAGTGTTGCTCTCTAAAAGGTGATCCTCATTCAGATCACTCTTCAGAAAGCATTTGACACTAGCGCACCACAACTATGTCCATAGCATGTGGTTGTGGGGCAGTTGTGGGGCACCCTCATCATTCAGTTGAATGGGTCATGTCCAGTAGGTGGTACTGCCCACTGAATGTGACAGTGGGGATAATTTTTGCTACACCATGATGCAAAGCTTTGTAGACATGGCATATCTACTCCCCCCTCCTCTACCCTGGGATCAGTAAAAACATGGCTCAGCTGTGCATTTTACCTCCAACACAAATTTAAACAATGGCTAAGTAATAAACAACACATTCTGTGAACAAATTAAAGTCTATCTAAACCCAAAAATGAAACTGTAATCAGTTACAGTATATTTTATGTTTCAATATTTTTATTCAAATTTTGTCATACAAAATGTATAAAAGTCGCAACATAACATTGTACAGTCACAATCAACATTTGGGGTAACACAATGAAGATCACTAAGTGTAGGGGTCCTTGGAGTAGTAAACAAAAAAAAATAAAAAATAAATAAATAAGTAGAAATAACGATTATCACTACTTAATAGCTCACATAAGTCCGAAGCTCCGTAGAGCCGTTAACCCCTATTAGCATCGCAGATCATATCTGAACCGTCCACCCAGATGAGCCGCCCCCCCATCCATCTATCGGGGGGGCGCAACTCAGCCGGCTGTGTGGGCAGCCCAGAGGTCCGATCAGACTGACAATGGTCCCGTAGGAGCTGAGAAAACAGGGAGCAGCACAAACCTCTAAGGTCTGGATCTGACTCCAAAAATAAACAATAAATAAATTTCAAAAGAGAGGAAAGAGGACAGTGACAGAGAATAGAAGGGAGGAAACAGAGTAAGGAAAGGACAGTTGAGGAGGGGGAATGGGGGGAGGGAGGGGGGGGAGGAGCCCCGATTCAGCACCCAGACATCCCAACCTAACCCCTTAGGCTATGCTGTAAACATCCCCGGGTCATTAGTTAGGTAACGAAGCCATGGGTCCCACACTTTATGAAACAGTTTCATTTTATCTTGGGCCAGAGCGGTCAAGCGTTCGTTTAGCATCAACCAAGACAACTTGCCTTTAAGCTGATCGAATGGTAGAGCTGCCGATTTCCAGTTCCTAGCAATGGTGATTTTGGCTGAGATAAATATAAATGTCAAGAGCCTCTTGCAGGACTTGGAGGCTTCCACATCTCCTCCCCCCAGTAGTGCTTGCTTAGCTGATTTAGTTAGGTTTAGTTGGGTAAGGGAGTAAACTAAATTATACACCCTGATCCAAAACCTCCGGACCTTTGGGCATGTCCACCAAATATGATAGGTGGTGCCCACCTGGCCACATCCTCTAAAGCACAACGGGGTAGCTCCTGAAACAAAAGTTGCCAGTCTGACCGGCACCATATACCACCTCAGCAGAACCTTATAATTGGCCTCAATTATCGAAGTATTGACGAGCGAACGAGATGCTGTCTCGGCTATCCTATGCCATTCGTCCAGATCCAGGGTTTCCTGCAAGTCGGTCTCCCATTGGACCATATAATTCAGCTTTGTCGATGCACTCAGCAATATCGAATATATAGCAGATAAATGTCCTTTAATTTTATCATAATTTTTGCATAGATGTTCCATGGGAGTTTGGGTTGCTAGGTCGCTCTTGCGAGCCAGGGTTTGTACATAATGTGAGATTTGGGCGAACCTATAACCCTCCGCTGGAGGCATTTGATGCCTGTCAGCCATAGTCCGTTCGGTCAGCATACCTCTATGATCGCACAAGTCAGCAATACACTTAAAACCCTTATTAGTCCACCATTCGAACGCTAGTGGGGTGAGACCCGGGGTGAATGCTTTATTTTGAAGCAGAGGTGTCAATGGAGAATGAGGAGATTTGAATTTGTGAGATCTGGAGAGTCTGTCCCATAGTTCCAGTGACATGGATAAAGTAGGGCAAAGTATAGGAGGTCGCTCCTTGATAGGGAGCCATAAAATATAAGAAATAGGTTTGGGACGGCAGGAATAAGATTCCATAGCCATCCAAATGGCCTGTGCCTGTTGGGAGTGAAACCTTGTAAGTTGTGCTATCTGGGCAGCATAAAAATATTTTAATAAGTCTGGAAGACCAAGTCCTCCTCTCCGCTTCAACGTGTATAGAGTGCTCCTATTCACCCTGGGTCTCTTATCACCCCAAATAAACTGTATTACTTTATTCTGGAATCGTTTAAGGTCATCACGGGCCAATGAAACTGGCAAGGTACGGAAGAAATACAATAATCGAGGTAGAACATTCATTTTAATTGAGTGAAGTCTGCCAAACCACGATGGCGGGTGAACCTGCCACTTAGCCATGTCAGCTGTTAGCCGTTTGAAAAGGGCTGGATAATTCTCTTTGTACAACTCACCAATAGATGAGGTCAGCTGTATGCCTAAATAAGGGAGAGCTGTGGATTCCCATCGGAATTGAAATGATTTTTCAAGCGTAGCCTGAGTGGAGCTTAGCAAAGATAAGTTCAGTGCTCTTGACTTACTATGATTAATTGCCAACCCGGAAATGTTGGAAAAAGGCTGCAAAATAGCATATAAATTAGGTAGGGATGTGATCGGTGAGGTCAAGGTCAGCAACAAGTCGTCCGCAAAGAGTAAACATTTGTGTTCATAGTCTCCGCAATAAATGCCCTGTATATCTCTGCAGGCGCGAATTTTGAGCGCTAGTGGTTCAATCGCCAGGGCGAATAATAGTGGCGACAACGGGCAGCCCTGTCTAGTTCCTCTCCTGATAGGAAATGTTTGGGATGTATATCCTCTGAGCATTAGCGAGGCACTGGGGGAATCATATAATATGTGAAGGAGATCCAGAAAGCGTCTCCCAAATCCAAAGCGTGTGAGAACATCAAAAAGATAGTCCCAGGAGATAGAATCGAACGCCCTCTGGATATCCAATGAAAGTAACATTCCCCTCCTAGTCCCCTTTCCATCCCAATCAGACCGAACTGCCGAGATAAGGTTAATTATCCGGCGGGTTTGGTCTGATGCCTGTCTTGTCGGGACAAAACCTGCTTGGTCAGGATGGATATAACACTGAAGAAAAGTATTAAGTCTCTGGGCCAGTATTTTGGTTAGAATCTTAAGATCCGTATTGATCAGAGAAATTGGGCGGTAATTGGAACAGTCTGTATGGTCCTTTCCTGGTTTCGGGATAACACTTATATAGGCTACATTTTCATGGCTGGGGAGCTTGCTGCCGCTTCTCAGGTCATTAAAGTAAGTACAGAGATGTGGGGCCAGAAGATCGTGATATTTCCTATAGTAGTGACCCGGGAATCCATCTGGCCCAGGGGCCTTAGTAGGGTGTAGGGTTTTAATTGCAGCCCTGACTTCAGGCTCTGTAAGAGCACCGTCCATCAGTTCCGCATGGGCTTGTGTCAATTTAGGCAGCTGTAAGTCGCGAAAGAATGTGTTCGCTCCGGATAGATCGAACTTGTCCTGCGCTCCATACAGCTTAGCATAAAATTTGTGAAATTCTCCAATTATCCGTTCGGGGTTCTGGGAGGTTAGGCCCGTGGATAGTCGTAATTTAGGCAAAGTCGGTGTGTACGGTCGAGGAACCAGTTTTCTAGCTAACATTGTGGTAGGTGTATCATCCATCGTATAGAATCTGTGCTTAGACCAACTAATATGTTTCTCCGCTTGAGTAGTCAAGCTAAGATTTAGTGCTAGTCGAGCCTCGTCAATTTTATGCCTTATATCTACCAGGGGATTCCTGTGCTGTTCACTAAGTAAGTTATCCAAGTTTGTTTCCAGAATCTTATTTGCCTGTTCCCTATTGCGTTTAATCCTGGCTGCCACTTGTAACAATATGCCCCTAATCGCTGCTTTATGAGCTACCCAGTTAATTGCGGGGGATGTGTCCGATGCCTTATTAAGTCTAAAGTATTCCTGTATTTCCTTTTGAATCTCTAAAAAGATTGTAGGGTCATTCAGCAAGCTCACATTAAGTCTCCACGGGGAGGGCCTAGATTTAGTCCACAGCTCTGAAGTAGAGAGTTTTATCGGGGAATGATCAGACCAAGGGGTAGATAAAATCTTAACCGACTTAATAAATGGTAGCAAAGGCGTACGTACTAGAACGTGGTCTATCCTCGAGTAAGTATGATGGGCTTGTGAAAAGTGTGTAAAGTCTCTGACCGTAGGGTTATTTTCTCGCCAGGCGTCGATGAGGTCATGGAAATGAAACAGACGTGCAACCTTGCTGCTTCCAGTCGGTGGGCGTTTCAATGTTGGTTTAGAGGAGTCCGATTTATCCATAATTCTGTCCAAGGGGATATTGCTATCGCCTCCCATAATGACCTGACCCTGGACTTTGGGCATAAGAATCTTCAGCATTTTGCTAAAGAATTCCGGCTGTCCAGTATTCGGGGCATAGTATGATATAAAGGACACTTCCTGGTCATGGAGCCGCCCCACTGCCATAATATATCTACCTCTCTTGTCCTTAACAATAGTGATGGGGGTAAAGGGGGTCCGTTTCGAAAAGCAGATGGCTACACCGCCCTTCTTTTCCCGACCCCCTGCCAAGTAGAACTGTGGATACTTCCCATTAAGGTAACGGGGCGCTGAGACATTGGAGAAATGAGTTTCCTGTAATAGCAGGACTTCAGCCTTCTGTTTATGATAAAACTGGAAAGCCTTAGTTCTTTTAGTAGGGGAGTTAAATCCATGTACATTATGGCTAACTATCGAATAGTCTGTGTTATATGTGGTGGCCATCGTGGTAGGGCAGAGCACTCTTACCTTGCATAATGAATGAAGCGAGAAGGGTCCCGATAATGATGACTGTTCGGCTATGTGACCTCTCAGCCCATGACATAAGGGAAGGGCGCTGAACCGAGGCTCCGAAGAAAGAGGGGGAAGGGAGAGAAGGAAAAGGCATTAGAGAAGAAGAGAAACAAGAATAAAAGCAAAAAAACATATACATAGGCCTTAGGCCCAAACAATCAATATAACTCAATCCTAGCTGATGAATGAAGGAATGGGGAATAACCCCTGCCGGAGACAACATCCGGCAAATTAGGTGCAAGGGTACCATCCTTGTCGTAGGATAGGTAGTCTTGCAGTTGGGTGGCAAGCATGACCACCCCGACCCAAATATGATTAAACTCTGTACGAGCAGGCTATTCGAGGTCATATCGGAAATGACAAAATCAATCAATATAGTTGTAACATAACAGGCTGTCTATAGGAACATGCATTCCCAAGGCCAGTGGCGCCGTAGCCGGAAGGGTCCCCATCGGTCGTTCCGGCCCCCGAGCCACAGCCTAACAGGGGAACACATTGCGGTCCGACTAAGGCCCCCAGACTGCTAAAAAGCAAAAAGCAAAATTTCTTCGACCAGGTTGGGCCCGTCGGGATTGTAAAATATTCGGCTGGCAGCCAGTCCGAAGAACCAGGAACTCCAGTAACTTTGTAACCTGTGACTTTGTAACCTGTGAACGGTAACGATGGCCCCATCAGGCCCATAGTCCATCATGGGCCCAGGCCATATCTGTGCAATCAAGCACTAACAGTTCTCAAAAGGGGGGCAAAAAAAAAGCAAAAAGAGAAAAGAGCAATAATACTCAGGTATTCCGGCGAGCATTTCTGGCCTGTGAACGTGTGCGATCCTGCCATATCGGGGAGAGGGGACGATGATCCAGACGAGGGGGAGATGAAATCGGAGTCGGAGAGTCCCGTGCAATGATGCCGAGACTAAGCAGTAGGTCTTCGCCTGCTTGGAACGTGGAAAAGGAGTGGGACTTTCCGTTGTAAGTGAATGATAACTTAAAAGGGAACGACCATCGATACTTAATCTGTTTGGCCATAAGTTGCTGGAGTAATGGCCGTAGGTTTCTGCGTTTTTGGACCGTTGATGGCGCCAAATCTGTAAAAAGCTGTATTGGTGTTCCAAATAGCGACAGGTCCGGCCTGTTGCGAGCCGCAAGCATCATCTTTTCCTTAATGCGGTAGTGATGTGGCTTAACAATAATGTCTCGTGGTAGGCCGTCGGCCCTTGGGGCTGTCAGTGCTCGGTGAACGCGATCAACTTCCATGTGGTGGATGGCTATATCAGGGATAAGGGTTTTCATCAGGTCTTTTACAGCCCCCTCTAGATCTGTGTGAGTTTCAGGGAGGCCACGCACGCGGACATTGTACCTACGAGAACGATTCTCCAAATCTTCAATTTTTGTGAATGCCTCTTCTAATCTATCCTGGAGGTCTGTCACCATGGCTGAGTTCTGGTTGACCCTTTTGATGGCTCCATCCACTTTGGTTTCAATTAGCTCAAAACGCTCTCCCAAGCTATGGATGTCTTTTTTCAGGTCAGTGGTGATTAATGTGCAGGCCTTAGAGAGCTCCTGCTGCAGCATGGTGGAGAATCTGCCCAACAGTACAGCATCAGGGGAATAGTGTGAGATCTGGGGAATTGGCATATCCTGGCTGGATTGGCTGGATTGGCTAATGAGGACTTCTGCTAAGTCTGCCATGTTCCTATCCATGGAGGAGGCAGGGGAGGCAGGGGAGTTTGGAGAGTCATGTCTATCAGCGTATATGACTGGGGATGGGGGATGTGATAGTGACTCACCCCGCTGTCCGGTCTCCACCTCTCCCGAGGATTGTGAGGAGAATGGATCCCTAATTGGCTCCAGATTTAGCTGCCTGTCACCTCTCTGTGTAGCGCCGTCAGGTCTGGCTGCTGCCGTGCTGCCTCGTGTGTCTGGCTTACCCGGCGCCATCTTGGATCGCGGCTGTGCTATAGGGGAAGGCCCTGCTCTCTTCTGGGCTGTAGTTTGCTTATCGTGCCCTTTCCGCGGCTGCCCCTGTGCCCTACGGTTCATCACCACTTCGGGGCTGGTGTGGGATCGGTCCTGGCTCACAGACCTCGGTGCCTGCGCTATCGTTAGCTCTGGTGGGTCAGGGTGCCGGGAGCTCGGTCAGCACACGTCCTTCTCCGAGTCCCCGCGCATGCGCACTTGTTACAGTATATTTTAGATGCACTGGATACAGTTTTTTTTCCCCCTATAATTTGTTCTTATTTTTTTTTCTTTATATAACACACTTCCTGTCCCTTTGTGACTACACTCATTCACTCATTCACTATATCTATAGAATCAGCCATGATTGCTACAAAGGCTGGACTTCAAACAAACCTGCCTTAAGCCCCGTACACACGGTCTGACTTTTGGCCAACAAACTTCATTTTGAGCAAGTTGGACCAACAATCCAACCGTGAGTACGCTCCATCGGACAAACTTTTTTTTGCTTTTTTCTTGTTTTTATCGGACAAAAGTTGGGTCTGCAAACGGACAAACTTTTGCCCAACAAAAGTCCAATGAAGCAAAGTCCGACCGTGTGTACAGAAAACCATTGGACTTTTGTCCGATGGACAAAACAACTAATGTTAAAATCAACCAACAATAGCAGAAGTTGATCAAAGGGTGGCGGTAAAGAGCAGAAAAGAGCTGAAAAACCACGTGATGTTGCAAAAAGTTTTGGGAAAGTTTTCAGAAAAGTCAGAGCGTGTGTATGCTATGGGTGTTCCCGACCAACTCAGTTCGGACAAAAAAACACGGAAAAGTCCGATGGAAGTCCGACCGTGTGTATGGGGCTTAAGTATATCTCCATTACATAGTGGATTGATCCGATTAGTTGTTTACACAAGCAAAATAAGGATGTTTGTATTTTATTTTCAGCTCACAGGAAGTGACAAGGACACTGCATTTCTACCAAGAGCAGTGGTTCGTTTTTGCAGTCTCAGCATGAAAAAAAAGCTATTTCAGTTACCACATTTAAGGACTACAGGTAGTAGGCTGCAATTTATTATATTTTTGATAAGCACTGATTGATTGAAAACCCCATCTGCAGGAGGCTATAATACCTACTCTATAAATTAGCAGACTGCCAGCATATTGTTGTAGCGGACAGAATTGCTGATCACAATTGATTAAATTAATAGTGCAAAAATGAGGGTAGATTGTGAAACTTGAAAGAATGTTTGTTACATCTCAACTAGGTTTTATTTTGACATGGAAAGACATAGATCCCAGGCCAACAGTACACATAGGTATGGATTTTTAACTCTTAGCAAAGCCTTACCCCCTGACCAAAGTCTTGACCCCTGCAATTTAACAGCCTTGTATGAGAGTCCCTGTGGAGAATAGAGGATCTCACACTGAACTGTTGAACGGTGGGGCACAATTTACTATGGTCGAGGTCAGAGACTACAGTGTGCATTAGATATGCAGGGGACCTGTAGGACCAAAAAAAGTAGCTGAGAAGCAAACATATTTGCAGATACCAAATTGTATAACAGAGTTGTTGTTTTTTTAAAACAGTATATTTATTACTTTGTTATCTGAAGTAATGACAAAGCTATTGTTCAATCAACAGGTCCATAACAGAAATGTAAACATTGCTGTGGTCTATAGGCAGCATATGGGTGTGAAAGCTGAAGTGGTTAATATAGGGATACAGAACTTCATCTTCATCTTACTTTTCTTTTTTTTCTTTTTTGAGAATAAGAGTGCAAATCACAAGGTTATCCAAATACTCTAATGAACCAGTAAAGAGAAGTCTTAAAAATCCTTTAAAGAGGAAGCAAACTCTCCCACTTTGATTCTTCTTTTCATTTAGTCCATTATAATAATTAATTATCAAACTATAGGCACTGTAATCCAGCCCAAATCGCATATTACTTACTGTTTAAAGAAACTTTAAAAAACTTGTTTCCAGGGGTAAGGCAGTGCCATCTTAAGTATTGTTTTCTGAGTCCACATAGAGTGTATTTCCGCCCTTACATTGAGTACTTCCTGTACTGTTAACCAAGCCTCCTTCTCAATCCAACGTTTCTATGGCAACCCTGCTTCCCTGCTTGTTTTATTTCATAGTATTTACTTGTGCCGATTATCTAGTGTTTGCCTATATTCAGTCTTACCAGCTTCAGCTGATAAGACTGCAGTAATGCAGTCCGATGCCCAGGTTTACACTCCATGTGATGTCACATGGTCACATGGGGTGTAGGAGGAAGCTCTGAGTAATTATGCAGTCTCGTGGGATTTCAGTGTTGTGCCATAGGAAGTCCTGATAAAAGACAGACAAGCAAGCAGAGTGTGCCGTAAATCATGGGAGATCTGGGCATGCTCCAGTGATGTCATTCTAAAGAACAACAAGGATTACAACAATACTAAGCAAGTAAGGAGATATCTACAAGCAGTGTTCAATTGAGTTTTTTATGCTGATTTACATGGGATAAAGTTGTGGGGGAGAGTTTACAACCACTTTAAATGGTTCCTAATAAATAAACTATGCAAATAACTCATATACAGTGCCATAAAACCACACGTTTCATTGTTGAGTAGAATTGTTTACCATTGTATTGTTTCGTTGACTTGTTTTTGCATCTTCACAATTGGGGGATTAGCAGCATTATAGGATTCCTTGCTGTGGGTAGGTTAGGCTCAGTAATGCACCTAGTAACTGTGCCTCCCAAAACATAAAAAAAAAAAAATACATTGTTTAAACTGCATTGCTTTCCTGGAGAGTATAGCTAGTCAACAAGTCATTCTTCGCTTCCAGGTGGGCAAGTAATAGGCTTGACGCAAAGTGTAGTTTGTACTTTCAAATAGTG
Organism: Rana muscosa; assembly: GCA_029206835.1. Classification (NCBI taxonomy): domain Eukaryota; kingdom Metazoa; phylum Chordata; class Amphibia; order Anura; family Ranidae; genus Rana; species Rana muscosa. Next base: position 432,637,065 of record CM055117.1, read on the forward strand.
ATTGAGTGTAAATCAATGCCATGACAACAATAAAACCCTTTAAACCTGTAACTATAGGGCAGATTTATTTTTTCCAACTGTAGTTTGCTTCGTACTGCCAAAACATGTACTATTTCAGTTTCTCATTTACACCCCTTACCCGCACTGCCTCAACTGTACTGGGTGTCATTGTAGTCAAATGTTAATTTCTGTTGTTTTTCAGGGATCATATATATATATATATATCTCTTTTCTTTTTATTCCAGCATTCTGCCTTTTGAGAAAGACTGTCTCCAGTAGTGACACTGAAGCCCATAAATGCAGACAAACACTTAAAAGAAGTGCATATTGTTTAATGCATTTTAATTATAATGTTCAAGTATAACAAGAAAACAAACAAACATGTAAATATATATTTTTTCATTTTTTCATAAAGAAAATTTCAAATATTGTGTCTGAATATTTAATATACTGGTATATGATTTTTTGCCAGTTACGTGAGCTTTAGGCCTTCTTCACATATATATTAGGCTAACATTAAAGAGAACCTAATGGTAAAATGCTATTTGGTCTGGGTCTCAATCACCTGTAAAAAATGCTGCAGGATAGTACTTAAAAAATATACCTGTAAGAAAAAAAGTTAGATTATATACTTATCTTTGCCCCATTTTCTGCCTGTGGCACCTAGACAAGAGTGACGTAACGCTAAATCCAGTGAGATCCTGGAGAAGGCAGAGCAGACTAAATCCTACCAGGGGATTTTCTTGCACTGGCATGCAATGTGTTTTTATGAGATTTGGACTGCTCTACATTCCCCAGGAAACTCACTGGAAGAATAATAATGTCAACCCTGCAAACAGAAAGATGGATCTATGGTAAACATACAATCTTTTTTTCCTACAGGTAGATTTTTAAACGACTATAATTTGAAGTGGGGCGGCATCCCTTATAAGAGGACCTTGCATTTAATTGCAAAGTCAGCTTTGATGGCTTAGCTGTTCTTCAAGGATCAAAATATACACAGAGCTGAATCAGCGACTCATCTCCATCTCTATGCACAAAAAAATAAACAGGATTGACAAACGGGTATTTTTGGGCATAAACGTATTTGGATGTAAGCAGATGTAAACAGACATACGTCCATTTACATCCACCTGTTTATAGACATACATTGTGGTTTAGTCTGGATCCACTAACAGATGGATCCAGACTGAACAATAATGTGAAAAGGCCCTTTTTCACTAAGGAAACAAGTTACTGTAGACCAGGGGTCTCAAACTGGTGGCCCTAAAGCTGTTGCAAAACTACAAGTCCCATCATGCCTCTGCCTGAGAGAGTCATGCTTGGAACTGTCAGCCTTGCAATGCCTCATGGGACTTGTAGTTTCGCAACAGCTGGAGGGCTGCAAGTTTGAGACCCCTGCTGTAGACCAGGGTTGCCAACTTTCAGTAAATTTACAAACAGTTTGCAAAATCCATAATTGTTGCATCTGTCCATGAATGTCAGTTACGGACATGAAACCTACATGTCCGTAATGGACATTCAAGGACAGATGCAAAAAGTACAGATTTTACAAACTGTTCGTAAATTTACTGAAAGTTGGCAACCCTGCTGTAGACCCAGGGTCGGCAACCTCGTCAATCGTGATCTACCCGTGGGCAGGTGACAGATAGGTCGTGTCTTTTGGTTGCTGACCCTAGAACCTGGAGAGAAGGGGCGGCGGGGGCTGAATTCAGTGGAACCAACGGCTGTTTTCCTCTCTGCAGCAGCTGAATGCCAGCAATGCCCGCGTCTTTTCCTATCGCTCCTGCCGGCATTCAGCTGCTGCAGGGAGAAAAATACAGCAGAGCAGAGATGTAACAGGATGTAGAGTGGGGAAGAGGCCAGTAAATGTGTCATATGTACCGATCACTGACTGTGTCCATCCATAACTGAAGCATAGTAAACAGTGTTTACTACGCTTCAGTTTGTGAGTGAACATAAAACTGTTAAGCACAAAGCACTTCTTTATCATTCACTGTCCAGTGCAGCTGAGGCTGCAGAGAAAGGGGACTGGGGAATCTCTGTCTTAAGTCCCTTTCTCTGTCTCAAACATGAGACATCAGGGGTCTGCTTAGACCACTATTATTTCCCTAAAGCCCCCAAATGGGACTCTTAAGTAAATAAAATACAAATGTACAGAATAATGATAAAAAATTATAAAATATATTACAAATGAAAAACGACTGACACCAACCCCTGCCCTACTGACACCATCCACTGCTCTACTGACACCGTCCAATGCTCTACTGACACCCTCCCCTGACCTACTGACACTGTCCACACACAGTCCACTGCCCTACTGACACCACCCACTGCCCTACTGACACTGTCCACACACAGTCCACTGCCCTACTGACACCATCCACTGCCCTTCTGACACCATCCACTGCCCTACTGACACCATCTACTGCTCTACTGACTGACATCATCCACTGCCCTACTGACACTGTCCACTGTCCTACTGACACCCTCCTCTTTTAAGGTAGGCTAAGTTTATATTTTTTCAGTGACATCTGTTTTATTATATTTTCTAAGTTTTCCTTACTATTTAGTTAGGCTTTGCCTTTTTAACTATTTGCCTACTGGGCACTTTTACCCCCTTCCTGCCCAGGCCAATTTTCATCTCTCAGCGCTGTTACACTTTGGGTACAGCTTTGCATGACTGCGCAATTGTCATTCAAACAAAAATTTTATAATTTTTTTGAGACAGATAGAGCTTTCCTTTGGTGATATTTAATCGCCACTGGGTTTTTTATTTTTTCAATTTATTCTCCTTCACTGATGTGTGAGGATGAGGCGGTACTAATGGGCACTGATTAGACAGCACTGAAGGGCACTGATGAGGTGGCACTGATGAGGAGGCACTAATATGCAGCACTGATGGGCACTGATAGGCAGCACTGATATGCAGCACTGATGTACACTTATAGGCGGCACTGATAGGCAGCATGGATAGGCGGTGCTCATGGGTACCGATTGGTGGCACTTATGGGTGCCACCGATGAGCAGGCACTGATGGGCACTGAAAGGCAGCATTGACTGATTTCACTGATGAGCATTGATTGGCATCACCGGGCACTGATTGGCATCATTGATAGCCACTGACTGGCATCACTGCTGAGCACTGACTGGCATTACTGCTGGGAACTGTTGGGGCTGCACTTATTATCTCTGTGAGGAAATGCTGCTGATTGGCTCTCCTCTACTCACACGCTGTCAGTGTGAGGACAGGAATGCCGATAACCGGCATTTCCTTGTCTACATGTGATCAGCTGTGATTGGACACAGCTGATCACATGTATAAAGAGCCTTGTCATCGTCTCTTTTTCGAGATCGGTGATGTGGCGTGTCCCATGAACGCACCACCGATCACCGCGCTACGTGCCCCTGTGGGGATGCAAACACGGCGAGAGTGGGACAACGTCATATGATGTCGTCCCAGAACAATACAGCCGCTGCCCGCCTGTAATTTGTAAAAACAGCGGGCGGGAGGTGGTTAATTAACAGGGCATTGAACCCCGGTGATCTCTGATCTCTTTCATGTTGTTCAGGTAGATCTACACTTCTCAAACATTGCCTACCCCAGATGTAGACCAAAGGAATGTTTTCTTTCTGCCAGTTTTATAAACAAAGCCAGTCAGTGAAACAATGTTATAAGAGTTATGCCGCGTACACACGATCATTATTCACGGCGGTTAAAAAACCGCCGTGAATAATGACAGGAAAAATGAGGGAACCGCTTGGTTCCCTACACACGGTCGTTTTTCCCGTCATTTTTTCTCTTGACGAGAAAAACGACCGTCTGTGGGCTCCGCGGCAGTGTTTCCCTATGGGAAAACTGCCGCGGAAAAAAATGCTGGAAAAAACGACGAGGAAATTTAGAACATGTTCTAATTTTTCTCGTCGTTTTTTATGCCGTTTTTCTCGACGAGAAAAACAACATAAAGCCCACAGACGATCGTTTTTCTCGGCGAAAAGAAAAAATGCAGTTTTTCTCGTCGAGAAAAGCGGTCGTGTGTACGTGGCATTAAAAAAAATAGTTTTTTTTTACAGAAAAGATTTTTATTGGACGAATACATTAACGATACATCAGACAAAGAAAAGAAGAAAAAAAAAACTTGCACGACAGTACAAACCATAGTAATAGCTCCAAAGTAACATAGCCACTTAGATTACAGGTTACACACAAAGATTAGAGCTTTGGTTACATAATGCAAAATGTATAAAAGAAAAGGTAAATTAGGACGTTAAGCTGTTAAACACCACCAAACCTACCCGACCCCATATTGACAGCAGGTGGAACAACCAAGGGATATGAAAAGAGGAGGGGGAAGGGGAAGAAAGAAGGGGACCAGGGAAACAGACAATAAGGATTAGGAAGGAGAGGGAGGAGTTGGGGGAGAGCAGGGACCACATACCCCAAATATGACCATGCAAGGTAAGCGCCTAATAACGGTTGCAGGGAACTATCCACAAGCGTTGATCCAGTTCGACCAGACCTTATCAAATTTCCCTGGGCAATTTTTGATCCTGTATAGCAGTAATAGCCACCCACCGCTGATGAAGTCCGTTCCAGACGTAACGTGCGTACGGGGGAGAAGCTTATTCCTGTGACGTCACCCGCGTCCTCTGTGTATGCTGCTTGCGGTACATCACCGCTCCATCTGTATGCTGTTTGCGGTTTTCACACCGCTTACTTACCTTTGTTTTTACCTTGCTGCTGCTTTTATCCGGCCGTTGTGCCCTTTTTGGATGTTTTGTATTAATGGAAATAAATTACCAGTCTACAATTAGATTGTGTTATTTCTTCATTCCATCCATCATCTGCTACCCATTGATGTCTGCATGCCACCTGCTGGATTCTTCACATCATTACCATCTCCCCTGTGGTGGGAAACAAGCGTTTTTGACCATATGTTCACTCTATGGTCCACCTGATCTGGTAAGAATGCATTTCTTATAACGGTGGAGGATTTGTCACGTTGAGTTACTATCTTATCACTTGAAGATTACCTGCCATTCACGGGGTGTTCCATTACTGTCTTTTCATTCAGTTTATGCTGCACCGTTCATTACTTTTTACTGTATAGCAGTAACACATTATTTATTGTCTTCAGCCATGTATCACGCGTAGGAAGCTCTATTACTTCCATCTTATCAAGATTTCTCTCCTGAAACAATAGGGTGAAGGGGATACATAACATGGTGAATCTGCCCCCCTCTATATCTTTCAAGTAATTCAATAGTAGGATCAGGGGATCTAAAGGTATATCCATGCCGCATAGGTCACTTAAGGTGTCTGCCCCACTGCCTGCCTTAAAGGACGAAGTTTGGGACAGGACCAGACCATATGAAAAAAGGTTCCCGGTTCAAGAGTGCATCTATTACACATTAAGCTAAGATTGGGGTAAATACCAGCTAGTCTCTGCGGGGTGTAGTATGCCCTATGTAAAAATTTCAGTTGAACAAATCTGTCTTTGGCTGAAATCATGGAGGGAATAAATGTTGAAACAGAGTCTTCATTCCTCCAGAGAGGGAATGTCTACTCTCCACCTGTTCAGCGATCAAATAGGCGTAATGTCATAGGCCACCGTCAAATATGGGTACAGGCAAGACAGGGGCTTCCCCATTACCCCAGAGGTCAAGATGCGCTTGATTCAAGAAGCACTGGGTCTGGAAACTGGGTCCTAAGGGCATGCCGCAGCTGCCAATACGGAAATTGAAAGGATCTGGGGAGTTTATATGTTCATCGCAGCTCCTGGAATGACACTATTCTACCATCCACCATCACATGTTTCAGTGTAGTAATTCCTCTTTTGGCCCACACCGAAGGGTCAGGGATTTCATATACCTGAGGGAGCAGCGGGTTGCCCCAGAGTGGTGTGTGCAGAGAGACACAAGATGATTTCTGGCATGCCGCTTTAGAACACTGCCACACCCGGATCATAGTTTTCATAAGGCCAATCACCGAAGGGTGGGTCGTACTACCCTAATAAAAACTTGGTTTCTATGGACTTTGCACATTTGAATACCACCTTAATCATCTGGATATTACATTGATAATATTTCACTTTCACTATCAACTTAGATCCATCTGATCAATCTGTACACCTCTGCTTTACCTTTTATTTAAAACAAAAAAAACAAAAAAACAACTATAATTCTTCCAGGGAAACTGCTCTCCTGGATAATAAGGTTATTATTGCTAATTATTTATATACAATGCAGTATTACATAAGCAATAATTTCAATGACTGCTGTGCATGATAGATGTACATTTATTGTTTCTTTTTTCAAAGCATCAAGAGAGATATTCATATCTTTTATTGCAATTTAAGCAATGAACCGATGAAATCACATTTGTTATGGTATATTCCCCTGTGTGAAAATAAGCAGCATTCTACCAGCATTTTAGTTTAACCAGTGAACCTAAATAATTGCTGAATTGATACATGTGTGATATGTTAAAATCATTACCAAGTTGAAGTGTTCAGTGACACTTTCTAATGATATTAAAAGTCAATTACAAAAGACAAGCTTTGCTATCATACTGAAACAAGAATACGTCTCAGGTAGTTTGATATGGCCTTCTATCTCCAATAAAATAAATTTTTATGTAATAGACATTGTTCACATGTGACAATTACATGTGTGCCCCATGTAGGGCCTTGGTTTTCTGGTGTGTTGCGTTCATCCCCATGCCTGTGTCTCATTGTTGTCTATTGGAACAGGTGGCTGCATGGACACAACTGCTGTGTTCCAATATGAAATCTGTGCTGGTGTATATGGGGGTGTAGGTCCTCAAATGCACACAGAGTGTCTTCGGGGACTTGCGGCCGCATGCACTCACATGTCATATTGGGACACAGTGGTTCCTTTACTCATTTTTTGGTCTGTGACAAAATGTTACCAATTTGGCAAAAGGTTTACGAATCTTTAAACTAAGATTGTGGGAAAACTGTTCTCTCTAACAATGGGTAACTGTCTTCTATTTGCTCCTGTTCTTGATATTCCCTATTTTCCGAGAAACTTATCCACACGATTTGTGTAGCCACAAAGTGGGCTATCGCCTTTTCATTGTAAATCTTCTGTTGTCCCTTTTTGAGTAGACTCTGTTATGTTAAGGAAAAAACATTTTCATACTATACAGCGCCTTGAAAATGTATTCATATTTCTACATTTTGTCATGTTACAACCAAAAACGTAAATGTATTTTATTGGGATTTTATGTGATAGACCAACACAAAGTGGCACATTGGGAAGTGGAAGGAAAATGGTAAATGTTTTTCAAAATTATTTACAAATAAATATGTGAAAAGTGTGTCGTGCATTTGTATTCAGTCCCCTTTACTCTGATACCCCTAACTAAAATCTAGTGGAACCAATTGCCTTTAGAAAGCACCTAATTAGTAAATATACTCCACCTCTGTGTGCAATTTAATCTCAGTATAAATACAGCTGTTCTGTGAAGCCCTCAGAGGTTTGTTAGAGAACCTTAGTGAACAAAAAGCATCATGAAGCCCAAAGAACACAGCAGACAGGTCAGGGATAAAGTTGTGGAGAAGTTTAACCACTTCCCTACCCAGCCATAGTCAAATGACGTCCACAGATGGGATCTCCCATCCTGGGTGGACGTCATATGACGTCCTCGGCTTTGTAGGGGGATATCTGAATGATGCCTGCAGCTAGAGGCATCATTCAGATATCCTTTTGAAGTGCCGGCGATTCTGTGCACAATAAGAACGATCATAGCGGCGGTTCCGCCGCTTGATCGTTCTTATAGGCGGCGGGAGGGGACACCCCCCCTCCCGCCGCCATCCGGTGCATCTCCGGGCTCCCCCGTGCGATCGGGGACCCGGAGCGAATCTTCCGGCGTCGTTGGTGGGGTCACGTGATGAGCATAGAGATGACAGGTGACCAGATGGTCACCAGTCATCTCTATGATCGTCGGAGGCCCGGGCGCGATGTGATGACGTCACGCCCGGGTCTCAAATGTAAACAAAGCCGCCATTGCGGCTGTAAGTATGAGATCAGTGAAAACATTTTCACTGATCTCATGCTTTCCAGCTTGGAGGAGAGATGTGGGGTCTTATTGACCCCGCATCTCTCAATAAAGAGAACCTGTTACACACATTCCTATTACAAGGGATGTTTACATTCCTTGTAATAGGAATAAAAGTGATCAAAAAAAAAAAAAAGTAAAATCATTGTAAAAAAATTAATAAATAAGTAAAAAATAAAATAAAAATTTAAAACGCCCCTGTCCCCGGTAGCTCGCGATCAGAAGCGAATGCACACGTAAGTCGCCCACATATGTAAACGCCGTTCAAACCACGCATGTGAGGAATCGCCGCGTGCGTTAGAGCGCGTGCAACAATTCTAGCACTAGACCTCCTCTGTAATTCTAACCTGGTAACCTGTAAAAAAAATTAAAGCGTCGCCTATGGAGATTTTTAAGTACCGAAGTTTGGCGCCATTCCATGAGTGTGTGCAATTTTAAAGCGTGACATGTTAGGTATCCATTTGCTCGGCGTAACATTATCTTTCATATTTTCCCAAAAAATTGGGCTAACTTTACTGTTTTGTTATTTTTTAATTCATGAAACCATTTTTTTTTTAAAAAGGCGTTTGAAAAATTATTGCGCAAATATTGTGCAAGAAAAAATGTTGCAATGACCGTCATTTTATTCCCTAGGGTGTCTGCTAAAAAAACATATATAATGTTTGGGGGTTCTGAGTAATTTTCTAGCAAAAGAATGATGATTTGTACATGTAGGAGAGAAGTGCCAAAATAGGCCCGGTATTGAATAGGTACAAAAAGCCCTGTATTGAAGTGGTTAAAGCAGGGTTAGGTTATAAAACAATATTGCAAGCTTTGAATATCTCACAGAGATCACTGCTCAATCCATCATCCAAAAATGGAAAAAGTATGGCACTACTACAAACCTACCAAGACATGACTGTCCCCCTAAACTGACAGGTCGGGCAAGGAGAGCATTAATCAGAGAAGCAGTCAGGAGGCCCATGGTAACTCTGGAGGAGCTGCAGAGATCTACAGCTCAGGTGGGAGAATCTATCCACAGGACAACTATTAGTCGTGCACTGCACAAATCTGGCCTGTATGGAAGAATGGCAAGAAGAAAGCCATTGTTGAATGCCATAAGAAGTCCCATTTGCAGTTTGCGAGAAGCCATGTGGGGGGCACAGCAAATGTGGAATAAGGTGCTCTGGTCAAATAAGACCAACAGTGAACTTTTTGGCCTAAAAGCAAAAAGCTATGTGTGGCAGAAAAACTAACGATGCACATTACCTTGAACACAACATCCCCACCATAAAACATGGTGGTGGCAGCATCATGTTGTGTGGATGCTTTTCTACAGCAGGGACAGGCAAGCTAGTCAGAGTTGATGGGAAGATGAACGGAGCCAAATAGAGGGCAATCTTAGAAGAAAACCTGTCAGAATCTGCAAAAGACTTGAGACTTGGGTTGGGTTCACCTTCCAGCAGGACAACTGCCCTAAACATACAGCCAGAGCTACAATGGAATGGTTTAGAACAAAGGATATTCATGTGTTAGAATGGCCCAGTCAAAGTCCAGACCTAAATCCAATTGAGAGTCTGTGGCAAGACTTGAAAATTTTTGTTCACAGATGCTCTCCATCCAATCTGTCAGAGCTTGAGCCTATTTTGCAAAGGAGAATGGGCAAAAATGTCACTCCCTAGATGTGCAAAGCTGGTAGAGACATCCCCAAAAAGACTTGCAGCTGCAATTGCAGTGAAAGATGGTTCTACAAAATATTGACTCTGGGGGGCTTATCATTTTCCTTCCACTAAGCAGTTATGTGCCACTTTGTATTTTTGGGGGATTTTATGTGATAGACCAACACATTTACCTTTTTGGTTGTAACATGACAAATTTGGAAAATTTCAAGGGGTGTGAATACTTTTTCAAGGCACTGTACATAACTCTATGTCCCACTTTTCTGTTAAATCTGATTTTTGATTTACAAATCGTCTCTATGTTTTGAACTAAAGATATGGAGTAGTAGATGAAACATTGTCTGTTCTACCTTTACATATTCCTATTGATACTTGTAACGGCACCCCAAATACGAAAGGGGGTAACGCCATTTAAATCCCTTCCCTCTCCTGGACACAAATTCCCTGTCGATCCTCCACAGCCAGACGACCACTTCCCATAGGAATTATTTCCTTCTGGAAGATATGGTGGATAAATATTACAGACCCATTTTAGGTAGCCCAAGATATATTTCTTAATGTCCATTATTTCCTGGCTCACCCTGTGTCCAAAGTGACCCTCCTGTCACAATACTGATTACATCTTAAGTCATAATCGCATTGTTTTTATGATACCCTGTAAAATATGATACATGTCATTTTATAATTCTTCTATTCTTTTTGTCAAAACTCTGTTTTGCTTCTTTGCATTTTGGTTTATTTCACAAGAAGTAACTTTTTACTTCCTTATTTCTTGAATATTTTTTTAACATTCAGCTTCTTTTTAAAAAAACTTAAAAAAAGTTTGTAAGCAGAAACAAGAGTCAGCTCTGGATTTTCTTCTCATTTTATATATTCCATTTTATGTAAAAATAGTCAAGTAAGTCAAATGGTTATGGGCATGTGCATAATATATTTTGAAATCTGTCATTTTCTATTCTATGCATGATCTGTACAAGTGCATATAGTTCATAATACAGGCAGAAATTTCAATGGTCAGCATTCAGAGCTTTATTGATCTGTGGGTATCCTATGTTTCTCATTAAAATCAACAGAACAACTTTCCAAATCTAGTCAACAGTACCTTACTAAAGAAGTAGAATAGATACTGCTCATTTTCAAAACACGTGTTCTCTTAACTTAATAAATAAGGTTAAACTGTGATGACTTTGAATACCCAATGAGGAAAATAATATTATTTCCTAGTTTAAGTGAATATTTTGTTTACAAAGTGAGCATTCTCCCCTATGACCTGCAGTTAAACAACGGTATAGAATGGTGTAACAAAGGTGTAAATGCAGCATTAGAAAATGTTCACACTAAGTGTTTCCAGAAATGCATCAAAAAATTTGGTAAAATGCACAGCGCATTTGCGGTGCCAGTATAATAGTGTCCCAAATGCAGGTAGCAGTCCCACGTTTTATCGTGCAATTGTCGTGTGACAAAACATGTGAAAAACGCCACAAAATTCGGCAAAAGGTGCTTGAATCAGTGAAAGGGACAATCAAAAAAGGGAAATGAGCTACCTTGGCACATTTATTGTTTATCGAGAAGCATATTCAAGTGAATGGACTGCTTTATGCTGTTGCACAACAAATGCACCAAAACCCCCCCCAAAAATATGGCGTGTCACGTTGCAAAGGTGTGAATGTAGGCTATAAGGCCCTATTTACACTGGAATTAAAAGCAGAAGTTTGAGGTAAGTTTTTAACACTCCTCAAACTCCTAGCAAACAGTCTATAATTGATAATATGGACAGCAAACAGTGTTGTTCACATTATCAAAGCATCTCAACTCCCTCCACTCAAGTCTATGATAATGCATTTGCAGCACGTTTGAGATGTGTCTGCAGCACTTAAGCAATTGTTCACACCAGCCAAAAGAAAAAAGAGGCATTTGGGGTACATTTTTAACATGCGTTAACTCCTGCAAATGCGACGAACAATGCCCAATAATGCTATAGGTGTATATAAGAGGTAGTAAACAGAGTACACAAGTCCAATTCAAGTGCCTATGATCATTACAGCGGCACTACTGTCATAGTAAGTGATGCGCTTTCATGTGTTAATAGCACACAAGAAGTATAAAGTTGACAGATGGTGAGAGGAGTCCAAGAAGGTACAGATGGTGATACTACTGTGATAGGAAATGTGCGCCTCACACCAGAGTCCGTATGTCACACTCCCCTTCGGGGTTCACACTCACCAGAGAGATGAACACATCAGGTATTGATATGTCTAACCAAGACTATCTTCAGCATTATGGAAGGTATCACAGCGTATCCTGGATTCTCCACCGGTGCTCGGACAAAAAAAGCTCAAATAGCGTAATTCCGTTTTTCTCTCACGTTTTATTTTAAATTCCAGTTAAAACAACTCCAAAAAAATCATCAGTCAAACTGTTAAAATTGTCTGGATATAAAAAACGTTTCACTCGGCACAGAAGATATTGAGACTCACACGCTATAGGGAAGCAGCATCCACCGCTTGCTTCCTGGTTTGTCTCTTCCTGGTCGTGGAGCGCAAACGTCACTTCCGGTCATTGTAAGGTCCCGCTCTATCGCTTCTCGTCATCACAACTTCCTCTGAGGGCGTGGCCTTACGGCACGGCGTCCCGGCTTTATATGTTGACATATTGCTATGCAACCATTAACCCTGTACATTGGTCCTCACTTGACACACGCTTGTCCTGTATAAACTTTTCCTATAAATGGCTCCATAAATAAAAATATATCCAATGGGCATTTCCAAAGATGAATTTTGTATAGTTTTGATACCTGTTTACCTGTTTTTAGTAGAAAGCACAACAAATGTTTCCATACTTTTAAGCTCAATGCAATCTAAAAAGCGGAGTTCCACCCAAAAGTGGAACTTGCCATCATCGGATTCCTCCCCCCCTCCTGTGCCACAATTGGCACCTTTCGGGGGGGGGGGGAATTGGTCGACAGGAATTCCACTTCCGGGAGTCCGGCCCGTGGCCCGTGATGTCAGTGCGGGGCTCCCTCTTCCTCCCCTGGCCGCCGGGCCAGTAGGAGAGAGGAGCAGGCCTCGCGCGTGCGCAGTAGGGTTCCCGGCGTGAAGCTGAAAGGCTACACTGCCAGATACCCTTACCCGCAATGGTGGCGGCGGCACCCGACAGCTGATGGAAACATAAGCTGTGGGTGCCGACATCGCTGGACTCCAGGACAGGTCAGTGTCCATTTATTAAAAGCCAGCAGCTGCAGTATGTGTAGCTGCTGGTTTTAAAATTGTCAGCTTTAAGGTCCTTAGTTTCCTAATTCACAGGATAAAATGAAATTCAGGTAGATCTGAAAATATGTGTATTCCTAAGATTCTTCTGGTTAATTATATCTCATACCAGACACAAAAAGAACTGTTATGCCCTGTACACAGGACCGGTTTTCCCATTGGAAAACTGCGATAAGAGCTTTTGGCCAGGAATTCCAACCGTGTGTATGCTCCCTAGCAGTTTCCATCAGGAAAAAATCCTAGCAGGAAAACCGTTCATCTTTATGCTTTTTCGACAGGTGAAAAAAAGGTGCATGCTCGGAAACAAATCGATGCGTGCTCAGAAGCAAAGAGCGTAATTTTGTCGGCATGTCGTAGTCTTTTACGTCACTGCGTTCTTGGCAGTCAAAAATTCACTGGACTTTGTGTGACTGTGTGTATGCAAGGCAGGCTTAACAGGAATTCCTTCCTGAAAACCATCGTTTTTTTTCCGACGGGAAAACCGGTCGTGTGTACAGGGCATTAGAATTAGTTAGAATCTATGAGTCACCGCCAAGATGACACATGCTTTCATCTTAAGCTAGGCTAGTCTATGTATTAAATTAGACAGAGTAAAGTACACTGCTTAAAGAGAAAGGTAAAATACTTTATTACGTTGTAGTGTAGTGCATTATGGATAGCCAAATGACAAAATAAATAAATATCAAAGCTGACATTAATCAGGATTTTTTTCTTACTGGGGAGATTTTCTATAAGGACAGTAAGATATAGTAAAGAGATAGAAATAACAGCCTAATAACATTGAAACTACTTCTCTTATTATACAAAACAAAACAAAAATATAGGCCCCTAAAAAGACTCCAGATAAAAATATTTTAAATCTATATGGATATTTAACTTATTTTTTGCAGGTTATTTACCTGAAGAAGCCTCCACTAAACATCCAAAAGCACAGAGACTGCTGCTGTGTGCCATCATCTTGGATATGACATTAGCAACCCCAGCAGACTCAAAGCTGTCACTTGTGTGACTATGATGGTAGTCACATTTTTCAACAAGCCCACAGGCACATTGCAAGTGGATTAAAAAAATAGTAGAAAAGAAAAACAATGCAAGTAAGCTTTTAAAATACTAGACATGTATGTGCTTTTAAGTTGGTGACAGGATCTCTTTAGGGTTTTCTGTGGCAATTAGATGCTAAGAAATCAAACAGAGATCAACACCAATAACAAAATATAGAGACAGATTTGGCCTAAAAGTGCATGACATTGGACTTCACAAGAGTGAATTAATAATCCCCTGTCAATTTGTTTCTATATGTATGTATTCTGTATGTATAAGTTACAATTATTTATACATTGACAATATGGTGATTGTTTCTGTCAAGTGTTTAGGAAACTTCTTGACCTTCGTGCTTCCCAGAGCAGAAAATACCCTGAAATGCATTATTGTTAAAGAACGTTTGTCATGTGACTTTATCATATGATTCCTTATTACAGCAACGAACCCTGCTGTTCAACCACATACAATCAGAAATACAATAAGGTGATGAATCAAAACATTTGCCACAGTTTGAACACTGGCACCCATATGTTTTTAGTGACCCCTAAACCCCTCAAAATTGCAAACTGGTAAATACATAAAAATGTTTAAGCTTATAAATGGAATAGGAAAATGCACAGGAGAATTAGAATGGTCCCAACCACCTCCAGCCTATTGTGGGCTTCAACTTGCTGCCCTGTTGGATCTTCAATACTGTTTGGTCCTTGCCCACCATTCTCTTAGACAGTCAGGAAGGGCTGTGACTGTAGTCAGTTAATTCCTTTAAAAGATGACTAAAATTGAAGGGTCTTATTTCCCCAACATTTTGGTAATGTTTACAAAATGCATTGGAGTCAACAGGGAAGAAAGAAATTAAGGTAGTGTTGGGTCATGCTGTGCTGGGTTCTTTTGCCTTCCTCTGCATGAACTGTGGATATGGGATTGTGTATATAGGATTGTAAAAAAAAAATGTTTTGTTTTCCCCTTTTTATTGGTTGAACTGGATGGACTTTGTGTCTTTTTTCAACCAGACTAACTATGTACCGTATATACTCGAGTATAAGCCGACCCGAGTATAAGCCAAGGTACCTAATGTTACCACAAAAACCTGGGAAAACTTACTGACTCGAGTATAAGCCGAGGGTCAACAATGCCCACCCATTGCAACTTCACTAAGCCCATTGCCACCTTACTGTTCCCATCCTCACTGTTCCCATCCTCACAAGTTCCTATCCTCACCTGTGCCCATCCTCACCTGTGCCCATCCTCACCTGTGCCCATCCTTACCTGTGCCCACCCTCACTGTGCCCACCCTCACTGTTTTCCTAGAATTGTAATTGAACATTGTAAAATTGTACCTGAAGGCTGCGGCGTCCATCGTTTAAAACTCGCGCTGTCTTCCTGGTCTCTTCCGTGATAGGCGGAACTGCCTGCTGAGAATCGCCTATCACGAAAGTTCTCTCATCTTCACCCATCCCAGCAGACACTGTGTTCAGTTTCCGCCAATCACGGACGTCTGCTGGGAAACTGAGGATGAGAGAATGTTCGTGATAGGCGATTCTCGGCAGACACAGTTTCGCCTATCACGGAAGGGACCAGGAAGAGCCCGCGGGTTTTAAACGATGGACGCCGCAGCCTTCAGGTACATTTTACAATATTCAATTTCGCTGACTCGAGTATAAGCCGAGGGGGGGACTTTGAGCCCAAAAAAAAGGGCTGAAAATCTCGGCTTATACGGTAACTATGTGGTTTTTAAGGGTACAAAAGGCTTTACCCCTTTACTGGCACCAACATAAGGTTTATGGTAAAACATAACCCTTTACAGGCCAGGTCAATAAAATATTCCTGTCTGCTATAAGCTTATGGTCATTTCAGCAACCATGAACTTATAACAGAAGGCCCCCCTAGACTCTTCCCACTAAGGAATAGCTGCAGTCAGTGGCTGTCAAGCTCCTCTGTATCTCTCTGTGCTTCTGTCTTCTTCAATCCCCACTGCAGCCTGATCAGTGCCCATCAGTGAAGGTAAAAATGTATTTGTTTACAAAATTTTATAACAGAAACAAATAAATACTTTTTTTTTTGTCCAAATTTGTGGTATTTTTTTATTTGTTTAGCAAAAAATAAAAACCCCAGAGGTGATCAAATACCACCAAAAGAAAGCTCTATTTGTGGGAACAAAATTATAAAAATGTTGTTTTGGTGCAGTGTAGCATGACCGCGCAATTGTCATTTAAAAAGCGACAGCGCTGAAAGCTGATAATTGGCTTGGGCAGGAAGGGGGGAAAGTGCCTGGTTTTGAAGTGGTTAAGTTATGTTGTGTTTGTGCATGCTAATAATAATTTTAGTGTATTTTTAATGAAAATACCTTTTGATAAGTGTTTGCACAACTCACAGGCAGGGCCGGCGCTAGCAATAGGCAGATCCGGCACCTGCCTAGGGTGCCAGGGTGGAGGGGGCAGCAAAAATCTGGATCACCAGCCACTCGCTGGGAATTCAGATTTTTTAACCTCCCTGGCGGTATGATTCTGTCAAATTTTAGGTGCTGAAAGCGGTACAATTATTTTGCATGGAAATTTGGCGTTTTGTATTGTAGGCCTGTAATTCTTAGGAATAACTCACTTAAATCTGTTCAAACAAGAGTCTAGTAGACATCCCGGGTATGATAAAGTTTGAAACACAAAATTTATAAATAATAATATAATAAATAACTATAAATAATTATAACAAATAATAATATAATAATAATAAAAATTATTCACTAATGTAATCAAATCAAAAACACTGAAATTTGCTCAGTTGCAGAATTGTCGCTGTCATTAGATTTAGTGTTTGATGACGAATTTCCCCATAAAAATGGCTCAATTCTGCAAGTGATTCTAATTTATTATCGCTGTTTTCTAGCTGGTCTAAAACCACTTTTGACATAAAGGGACACTTTTTGGTTGCTATGGACAATCTCCAAATTGCAGGCATAAAAAACTGTATTTATAATATAAAACTGCATGCAGGGCACTGGACAGACCACTAGGGACAAAGGGGATGTGTAATTTTTTTATACTGTAATGTAATCAGTAAGATTACAGTATACTGTATGTGTATTGTGTTTCTACTTTTTTGAATTTGGCGCGATCTCCGCCCCCATGCGCCGCAACGTCCCAGGGAACGGAGCTCGGCGGCACTCGGGCACTGTGTGTGAATCGAGCGAGGAGACGGCTCGCACACTCAGCGGGGAGACATCGCAGGATCCATGGAACAAGGTAAGAAACTCTCCCTGTATCCTGCGATGCAGCCCGAGTCTGGCTCGGGGTTACCGCTAATGGTACTGAAATCTTACCCCGAGCCAGACTCAGGAGGTTAAATACCATCAGAACCAGCATCACCATCCATAAGGCAGCATAGGTGCCTTTTGGCGCCAGGCTAGGGGGGCAGTTTGCACCTGTGAAGAGAACCTCGGACCACTCTATCCCCAGCCTGCAGTTCTGCCCTAGCAGTGGCAGTGAGTTGAGGAGGGGAGAGAGCCAGGACAAAGAGCAAATGGCCAGAAGTGCCTGCAGGATAGATGGAACCGGCCAGGGTGGGTGAGATGGAAGCCCTGCATGTAAGTCCGGGCTTGCCACAATTTCCCCTCCCCCCTCCTCCTGGATGGTCAGGATCTGTTGTAGGAGGACAAGCAGCAGCGCCACTCTCCTGGAGGTGATGCGACCACAGCTGCTGGCTCAGGTATAGTGAAAGCACAGGCAGCACACCCAGTCCTGCACCCAGTCACATGAAATAATTCTTTTTTTTTACTCTGTCAAGTTTATTGTGCATTGCATTGTGTACAGAGAGGAACTGATGTGTGTGTGTGCGGGGGGGGGTAGGGGTGGGTACAGAGAGGAACTGATGTGTGGGGGAGTGGGTACAGAGAGGAACTGATGTGAGGGGGGTACAGAGAGGAACTGATGTGTGTGTGTGGGGGGGGCAAAATGAGGTTTCACTTAGGGTGTCAAAAATCCTTGCACCAGCCCTGCTCACAGGACCTACAAAAACAGTAGCACCGTCTTTTTATTCTACTTGTCCTGTGCTTCCAAAAAATATGTGGTTTGGGGGTATTTTACAAACTCTAAAAAATGTAAGTGAAAAATTATAAAACAGTGAAAAATTGAAAAAATGTTCTGGCTATTTAAAGTAAAAAATGGAGAGCAGAGCCTGACAGCAAAAGGACTAAATGGCTCTTGAGCATGCCAGCCATAGATGGTATGAAACCCAGCTGGTTCAGCATGTATGAGCAGGCTGAATGTACCCAAGTTAATCGATCAACTTGGGTACAACCAGCCTGCAAGGTTTTACGTGTGATTATTGCAAGCAGCTATTATAGCCGCTAACAATAATCAAACAAGTGCGCATACCCCCCAAAAATCAATTGATAATCAGTGCTTCAATATAATACCACAAAATCAATAGTGTATGGCACAGATAATTAATTTGAATAAATCTCAAAATAAATTTAAAAAAATAATACTTCACAATTCATATAAATATTCAAACATGTGTGAAAAATCCAAGATAATAAATAATCATATAAATATTCCTAATCTTCTTAATTCATATAAAAAACATAAAACACATTAAACTGTGTGAAAGACCCAAAAAAAAAACAGATAGTCCAACTTCTCAGGTGATAATCCAAGTGATCTAATGGTGCATGAAGATGAATACAGATAAAGATGAATACAGACAAACTAAACTGCGGGAAAGTGCGCAAAGAGGTGCAATCCCCACATAAAATCTTGCCTCTTACCAGATGGATATGATCTTAAATCATAGAGACCTAACTCACTCCTGAAAATACAATCACCACTTTTATCCACAGGTTTGAGAACCCAGATATTATCTGTATTATCTGATCAAAAGATCTAAGCGCTGATGTTAT
Organism: Rana muscosa; assembly: GCA_029206835.1. Classification (NCBI taxonomy): domain Eukaryota; kingdom Metazoa; phylum Chordata; class Amphibia; order Anura; family Ranidae; genus Rana; species Rana muscosa. The sequence continues at coordinate 432,656,004 of CM055117.1, forward strand.
CCACTAGCTCAGACCAAGCAAGCAAAAACTGTCTCTTCAAATACTGTGTATCAGACATAGAAGCAGAAAAGTTTCATAGTGTAGTATGCCAAAAGTAGGGTTTATTGTGAAAAATAGTTGGTGCTACTATAACGCTACTATAGTGATAGCAGCTATCTTCTGGTTCTGCTTGAGTTCTGTCTGAGCTGCTTTCCCCCTCCGTACTCCTCAGCTCGTGCCTCGCTCCCCAACCAAGGCAGACACGCCTCCCCGTTGCTAGCAATAATCACAATGCTCGGCTGGAGTGATTCCCCTGTCAACACTTTCCCGTAGTTGCAGTAAAGAAATTCGCTCCATCTATGGCGGGCCTTAGAGAGGCTACTTTCAACTATTTTGGACCTGTTCTTGTATCAAAATACAGCCCCTCATTAGCATTGCTTTACACATTTTTTCACAGAAAGAAAATAAGGTTGAAAAAAAGCAAAATAATACTTTTATAGAGACAGTACATAAATAAGGATCAAATATACAAAAAAAAAAAAAAAAAAAACACCAATAAAACAACATTAACTGAAATAAATAACCATATCTAGACTGGCACCAGAAAAAAAAAAAAAAAACTGAATAAATTAGTACATTTACATAAAATGTTGAGTTTTCTGATTTGGTGAAATTTCACTGATGCTGAAAATACCAATTTTGTATTGAAATAAACTCTGCCAAAATCACTCTACTCACTTTAGGTCCCATCGTTAGGCGAGTGATTGATTTTTCACAGATCATTAGTTGTACAGTACAGCTAGGCTGTTCACAGATGTATATGGAATTCAAAGAGGTTGATTTACTAAAGACATTGATAATTTTGCAAAGGAAGTTGCCCATTGAAGGCTGAATTTTTGTTTGCACATAATTGAATTGATAGAAGTCAGCAGAACTTAAGCTCATTCACTAAGCTCCAGAGAAACTTTCCTTCTGAAATGCAACTTCTCTTGCTAAGTAAACAGCCTATTTGTCTTTAGTAATTCAAGCCCAAAGTTTTTCTCAAAATGTGACAATTCACATCCATTTCATTTTGCAGTTTGCAGTTTGTGTCCCAGCAACAAAACAGCCCTGAGTGGGATTCAGTTGGTTGTACTGACTTTGATTCAGTCCACAATAACATTCATTTTGTAAATCAAACCCCAAAGACTGAGTGCAATACACACCATGTGCTCCTGCAAAAACAATATTAAATTCTACATCCAATAAAAATATTACCATTAAGAAAATTACAAAAGAACAACATGGACAATCTCTCATATAACAAAGTATCATTGCTTTTACAAGTTAAAAAAAGCATTATTCAGAGAGCCATACCTTTAACAGCTAAGATTGTAAAACAAGATAGCTGTTTAATGGATATATTCTTGTTTCTCTTTTTAATCTTCACGACTGGTGTCCAGTTCAACAATTAGTGTCAGAATGCAGAAAAAGAATATGGGTTTAATTTACCATTTACAATGTGAATTAAGCTCTGCTGCCAGAAGAAATTTTTCATTGTCTAACATTATAACGAGTCAGCTCAGCAGCTTCTGGAAAAACACAGAAAACGTCCAAGGCTAGAGGATACTAAAGACTGAGGGCCCAAAAACATCCAAGAAGATAAATAACTGTGAGTTAAAAATGGACATTGAACCCATAGATGCACATGCTATTATTTGTGTGCATAGCATTAAGAATATCCAAATGACACAAATTATTTCATGCTTATGGGAAAGATCTGGGATCAATTTAGAGATCATTTTTTAGAATTCAAAGATATCTAAGAGCTTTGAGATAACTTCTGATAAAGAATACCACAGCTTTGAGTTTATTATGTACACAGTAGTGAAGCTAGACATTATTTCACCCAGGGCAAAGACACAGTTAGGCCCCCCCCCCCACTCATAGCGGGACAAGGTCATTCAGTGCCCAGGGCGGGGGGTTGGTTGGGAAAGTAGGGTGTGGGGTGCAGCGGAGAGCATGTAGAATTTTATCCCTATAAAATATGGGGTAACAGAAAGTAATGAGGCATGTGTGCAGGATCATAAGTTGGGCCCTTCTGAGCAAGAACAAGAAAGTGTAATAATTGGGTGTGTTTTTTTTATTTTGCTGAATATTGGTTAAAATAGAAGCAGAGTGCAGGGGTTCAGTAGTAAGTGGTGCAGACTTCATTGCTCAGTAGTAAGTGGTGCAAATTTCAGAGTTCAGTAGTAAGTGATGCAGGGTTTAGAGGTCAGTAGTAAGTGGTGTAGGGTTCAGAGGTCACTAGTAAGTGATGCAGAGTTCAGTAGTAAGTGGGGCAGAGTTCAGAGGTCAGTAGAAAGTGATGCAAAGTTCAGAGGTCAGAGATGTTACTTCCATCTTAATAGCACCCATGGGCCCCTGGGCAAAGTAATGCACTGGGGCTCCTACAAGGGAGATGGTGACCTGCGGCATGCATAGTGCGTTGCAGCAAACAGTGTCAGTGGCTAAATTATGCTACATATTGGATGTGGCTTTTAAGTCTGATTAGAAATTTTAGTCTTATTTTTTACGTGTTCAATTTTTTTTTTTGCAGTTTTTTAAAATAAATTTTAAAACAGTTGTTGGGTGGTCTTTAGGGAGCTATCAGGGGTCTAAACAAAAGTGAAGCTTCAGAGGTCTAAGACAGAGAAAGGGACTGAGAACAGAGATTCCACAGTTAGGAATTAGTTAGTACAAGGAACTAGATAGATCTAGGGGGCTCTGAGGGAGGAAGAGGGTCTGAAAGGGGGCTCTAAGGGCTCATTAAAAAATGCAGTGGTCATTGCTGGTGTTTGAAAGGCAGTGAGGGAGTGATATCTCACCTCCTTACTGCATGTTTCAACCCTGAACATGCTGACCCACTGTGCCGCAACCATGTGCACTGCGTATGGCTGCAGGGTGGTTACGGTGCTGCCCCATTCATGGTGACATGCTAAGCAGCAGCCCCGCCCCCAATACTTACCTGAGCCCCCTCTCAATCCAGAATTGTCTACGAAAGCCTTGGCTCTCTGGATACTCACACTTCTGATTTGCTTTTGGCAGCAGTGGGAGCCATTGGCTTTGGCGGCTGTCACTCACAACCAGTGAGCCAATCAGGAGATGGAAGGTGCGGGGCCGAATGGACACAGACAGAGGGAGAAGAAATGAAGGAAGGGGTCAGCCAGTGACAGTAACTCACCAGGAAAGGAGGTGGAGTGAGTTGTGACACAGGAAGCAGAGTGAGCTGATGGAAGTGAAGAGAGCTCCATGATGAAGAAGAGGGATTAGCATGGAGGAGTTAGATAACCTATACCTTGTGCATTGGAAGAACGTACCTGCGCCCCTACAGCCTGTGAGAGGCAGAGTGCATATCACTCCTCCAGGGACTGACAGGGGTGCCGGAACTTTACAGTGAGTGTCGGAAAATGTGGCTGCATGATCCCTCTGCAGACCAACTGCACCATTAAGTCCCTGAATAACCACCTGCTAGAGCTGCTAATGTTTAAGCTAGGATTTAAGGAAAACATTAATTTAGCCTCTGACATGGTGGTTGCTAATTGGGGGTGCAAGCAGAATGTTTCTGGGAAACCTTAACCAGACCCATGCACCCTAGACTGACTTATGTCGCTCCAGGGGTACGTCCCCCCTGCACCCCCCCCCTAGTTTTAGCCCTGTATGTACACATTAGGCTTGTGCAATTCGTTTCGTAACGAATTGAAATTCGTCCGAATTTAGCAACTTTCGGACATTCGGAAGCATTCGAATTTCCGAACAAAGCAATTACGAATAAGACCGAATCCGAAATAAATTATACCGCAAATAGCGAATGCCCGAATGTCTTCGGCATAATTCGTTATGAAAAAGTTACGAATGTACGAATCCATACGAAGCACAATAACACTCACTCTGCTCTGCTCTCTGCTTCTCCCACACCGTGCTGAACTCCCTCTCAAAATGGTGTACAGGGGCGGAGGTTATAGCCGCATGTAAAAAACGAAAGTAAAATACGAGATTTCGAATCCATTCGAAGCACAATAACACTCACTCTGCTCTGCTCTCTGCTTCTCCCTCACCGTGCTGAACCCTCTCAAAATGGTGTACAGGGGCGGAGCCTATAGCCGCATGTTAAAAACGAAAGTAAAATACGAGATTTCGAATCGTTACAAATAACCGCAATGTATTTAGAAAAGTACAAATCCATTCGAAGCACATTAGGCATAATAGGCAGCGTCGTTGTGAGAGAGACACGGAAAATTACGAATCAACGAACCCCAAAAAAGTTACGAAAGTAGGAGTTGTGTCCAGAATCAACGAAAAACAACGTACTCTACCGAAAGTACGAACCCAAAAAAAGTTACGAAAGTAGGAGTTGTGTCCAGAATCAACGAAAAACAACGTACTCTACCGAAAGTACGAATTATAAAGCAACAAAAAATTCAACGAAAAATGTCGCTTGCAAAAATACGAATGAGTCCGAACACGAAAAATCCCGTCTAGCAAAATTACGAATGATTACGAATCAACAGGACCGGAAAGAAACGAACCGAAACGGAACAAATTTTTCCGTTGTGCACAAGTCTAGTACACATATGCTCAGGACATATATGCAAAAGTATTACTGCTTACTTTATTGAACATCTTTCAGAAACATTCCATATGGCTGCATCCTGCTTAACCTGCTTATATATTTGAAAATTGATCAATCCTGAAGTACTGATGGCCTATTTCATTTCTTGAGGCCCTAAAATGCCAGGACAGTACAAACACCCCTCAAATTACCCCTTTTTTGGAAACTACACAGTCCAAGGTATTCAACAGGAGGCATGGCAAAAAAATTAAGTTTTTTTAAAGTTTTTTTTCTTTTTTTTGCATAGTGACACTACTTTTTTTACACTATTATTGCATTAGAACAAAATGGCTTGTATTCATGACAGGTTGCTTACTAATTTGATACTGTGATTGGCTACAGTTGGAAAGCGCATGCGTGGGCGTGGTAGTGTCGTGACATCATGGTGATGTCATCATGCACACGCCCAGGGGAGGTTCCAGTGGCCATATTGGTTTTAAATAGGAGATACATGTGGCTAATGGCCACAACTGTTCTTTGGTCTTGTGGTGATACACATATTTTCCAGTTGTCTCTGCGTACTGCACCTCTGACAAAGCTCTTTTTAAGAGTAAAACATGTTAAAGTAATTTAAAGTACCCACACCCAAAACTGACCTATCTTTTGATTAGTTTTCACTTTTCTTACACATGGTTATTTGAGTGAGATACTGTTTGTCAAGTTTGCTTTGAATCTGGTCTACATTAGGGATGGGCGAGCGGTTCAGGCAAAGCCCGAACAATGCCCATTTGGGTGTTCGCTGAACACCCAAATTTTCTGTGCACTCCTGGGATGTTCGCCCACCGAGCGTACAGTCAATAGGTTGTTAAGCATCGAACACCGTGTCCTTAGCAACAGATGAGGCAACAGCTGTCAGCCGGCAATAGAAACAATTTTTTTTTTAAAACGGCGTGGGGGTCCCGCCCAATTCATACCAGGCCATTTGGGTCTGGTATAAATTTTAAGGGGAACCCCATGCCAAAATTAAGAAAAAAAAAACGGCGTGGGGTCCTGCCAAAAATCCATACCAGACACTTATCCGAGCATACAGGGAAGGGGGAACAAGCGAGCGCCCCCCTCCTGATCCATACCAGGACACCTGCCCTCAACATGGGGGGTGCATTGGGACAGGGGAGGCTCTGTCTTTCCACCCCAAAACACCTTGTCCTCATGTTGATGGGGAAAAGGCCCTATTTCCCACAACCCTGGCCGGTGGTTGTGGGGGTCTGCAGGCAGAGGGCTCATCGGAATCTGGAAGCCCAATTTAACAATGGAGCCCCCAGGCCTCTTTCCCACAACCACCGCTCAGTGTTGTGGGTAAGAGACCCTTGTCCCCATCAACATGCACCCCCCTATGTTGAGAGCATGTGGCCCGGTATGGTTCAGGAGAGGGGTGCTCTTTCGTCCCCCCTCTCCTGGCCTGCCAGGCAGCATGCTCAGATAAGGGTCTGGTATGGATTTGGGGGGTCCATGCCATTTTCATCTTAATTTTGGCGTGGGGTTCACCTTAAAATCTATACCAAACCCAAAGGAGCCCCATGCCGTTATCTTTTTATTTATTTTTTATTGCCGGCAATGGATTGCAGATGTAAAAATAAAAATTAAAATGCCATCTATTTTTCTTTACATGTCAGTTTTGCTGCAGCAGGTTCTATACACTGTAGAGATGTGCCACTTTACAGGTAGACTAAGGGGACCCCCAAGAATTACATTTTAAGGAATTTTTCATTTTTAGGGTTTCACAGGGATCATTAAAATCACTGCTCCTTTAAAAACAATATGCTTGAAAAAAAAAATCAAGTCGATGCAAATAAAAAATGAATAAAAATATATATTGTTTTTAAAGAAGCAGTGATTTTAATGATACTGCACAGTGGTGAAGTGGCAGCACAGTGGTGTAGTGGATAGCACTTTCGCTTAGCAGCAAAAGGGTCTCTGGTTCAAATGCCAACCACGACACTACCTGCCTGCAGTTTGCATGTTCTCCCTGTGCCTGCATGGGTTTCTTCCTTACTCCAAAGACATGTTAGTAGGTTAATTAGATCCTGTCTAAATTGGCTTTAGTATGTGTATGTATGAATGTGAGTTAGGGACCTTAGATTGTGAGCTACTTGAGGGTAAGGGCTGATGTGAATGTGCAATGTATATGTAAAGCGCTGCATAAATTGAGGACACTATACAAGTACCTGAAATAAATAATAATAAAGTGGAACAATAGAAATAAAAAAATCCTTTAAATATAGTGCCTAGGAGGGTCCCCTTGCTCTGCCTGTAGAGTGGCACATCTGTATTGTGTATAGAACCTGCTCCAGCAAAATTGACATATGTAAAGAAAACAAATGACATTTAAATAGATTTTCCCAGCTGACACATTGCTGACAATAGAGAATAAAAAAAAAAAGACAGTGTGTGGGTCTCCCCAATCCATACCAGGTCCTATGGGTCTGGCATATATTTTAAGGGGAACCCCATGCCCAAATGTTTTAAAAAAATGTTCAGGGGTCCCCCCAAAATCCATACCAGACCTTTATTCAGGCATGCAGCCAGGCAGGCCATGAAAAGGGGGACGAGTGAGCTCAGCTCCCCCAACCAAAATCATTTTGTCCCATGTTGATGGGGACAAGGGCCTCCACTCTACAACCCTGGGCTGTGATTGTGGGGGTCTGCAGGCAGGGGGCTTATTGGAATCTGGAAGTCCCTTTTAACAAGGGGGCTCCCAGATCCCACCCCCTTTCTATGTGAATGCGCACCAAAGGGCCTGGTATGGATTTGGGGGATCCCATGTCTTTTTTTTTAAACATTTTTGTATTGCCGGAAATGGCTTGCAGCCGGGAAAATCTATTTGAATGTAATTTTTTTCTTTATATATGTCAGTTTTGCTGCAGCAGGTTCTATACATGGTATAGATGTGCCACTTTAAGCATAATTAAAATTACTGCTCCTGTAAAAATTCTCTTTTTTAAAACATTTTTTTACATGTCCTCCAGGGCAGTACCCAGGCCCCCATACACTTTTTATGGCCAATAACTTACATATAAGCCTTAAAAATGGGGACTTTTGATTTTTTAAGTTCGAGTCCCATAGACTTTAATAAAACTCACGGCATGGGTCTAAACTTTTTTAAAGAATATTTTTTATTGAAATAAGGTGCAATACAACAAAAGGAATCACACTAGTCACGTGTTGACATTACAATCAATGTTCTGTCACAATATGCTCATACAAAGATCATAAGAAAAGTACACCATGTCATTCCATTTGAAGGTAACACATTCAAGCACATTAAGTACATGCCTCAATATAGAAACGTATTTTGAATAGCACCTTTATATTGGAGTAAAGTTAGAAAGCCTTCATATTTAACCATGAAGGTTGGAACAGTGGTTACAGTATAACGCACAATGTTTGAGGGGGGAGAAGGGTTGAAAAGGAGAGAGGAAATAGCGACATACACAAAGTGAGAGGAAGGAAAGAAGAGGAAAAAAAAAAAAAAGGGGGGAATAAGTGATGGAGAAGGATATAGATTTGGAACCGTCATCTACTTATGTTGTACAGGCGAATGATTTCCACAATGACCAGTTCGCTTCATATTTATGAATACAACCATCTCTATATGCTAATATTTTTTAAAACTCCGCAATTACATTCACCTTTGAAATCAGTTCCCTTCTACTCGGTATCTCATTTGTTTTCCATTTGCACATCATAACAGACCTTGCGGCAAAAAGGATATGCATTGCTATGGACCGAACTGAAATTGGGTAGTCAGACATATCAATGCTCAGAATAGCTTTTTCAATCTTGGGATGCATAAATACTCCAGTGACCTTTGAAATGATTTTAAATGTTTCAGACCAGAATCCACGAATATGGAGACAGGCCCACACCATATGGGACAGAGTTCCCACCGTCCCACAACCCCTCCAGCACAGATTGGAACCGTTCTCAGAGAATTTGGCTACAATATATGGGGTGTAGTGCCATCTAGCTAGAAATTTTTGTGCTAGTTCTTCATAGTTTGAGCAACGTGAGAATTGTAGGGTATTTTTAATTGCGGAAAGCCATTGTTTCTCAGAGAAGACTCTATCTAATTCTGTTTCCCACTTTGTCATTGATTTGAATTTGGTGAAGGTTATCTTGGACTGAAGCAAGCTATAAATCAGAGAGATGCCCTTCACTTTAAGGTTAGAGGAATTCAGATGGTTCCACATCTGTGTCGGAATTTGGATGTACATTCTGTTGAAAGTCTGATAAAAAGAAAATATTTGGTTATATGTCAAAAACTCGGATGGAGGGATGTTATATTTTCTCTGTATTTCAGAGAACGACATCAATTTGCCACTCTCAGTGAGGTCCTTGAGGTAGGATACCCCTTTCTGTGACCAGTGGTGTAGGGATATATTCGGGATCAGCCAATGTAGTACCTCAAGGAGAATGGGTATTTCTATACATGGTAAGTCAGGAGATAATACTTCCGTCAGGTAAGTCCAGGCTTGCAGTGATGCTAGTATAGTAGGGTGATCTAACCTTAAGTGTGAGTGGTTCAGATTGAAAGCCTGGAACAGGGACAGCAGTGTTCTAGGGAACATCCATGCCATTTCCAATTTGGTCCATGGCTTGTGGTGTGGTTGTGCAAACCAACCCCTAAGTTGGTCTATGACTGCTGCCATGTAATAGTCTTTCAATATGGGGATACCTAGGCCTCCCATCTTTTTGTGTTTTATCTGCATCACTGGCGGGATTCTCGATCTGCTACCGGCCCATACAAAGTTAGATAGTTGTTTCTGTATCGTAGCAAAAAAGGATGCTGGCAAGGGGATTGGGAGTGCTCTAAAGAGATAAGTAAGTTTTGGTAGTAAAAGCATTTTGTATGCCGCCACCCGCCCCGACCATGAAACATAGTGAGTTTGAATTCTAGACATTTCTATTTGTAGTTCTGAAATAATGGGTATGTAGTTAGTATCATAGAGATTAGAGCTTGGGGAGGTTAGTTTCACACCCAGATAGGTTATGTCATCTGAAGACCATGGATACGGCAATTTCTTTTGAAGGGAATTCCTAGTATTCTTATCTACCGCTATACCCAGGACACTGGATTTGGATGCGTTTATTTTATAGTAGGCCACCTTACCAAATAGAAGAAGAGTGTCATGGGCTGCTGGGAGCGATGTGTCGGGCTCAGATAATGTCAATATGACATCATCTGCGAAAAGTGAAATTTTGTGGCAGACTGAATGTGAATTCATGCCCTGGATATCTGGGTGAGTTCTGATCTTTTCAGCTAGGGGTTCCATGATCAAGGCGAATATCAGTGGGGACAGGGGACACCCCTGTCTAGTCCCATTGGTAATCTGAAAGTTCCTTGAGAACATGCCTTCTGTATAGACGTAAGCTGAGGGAGATGAGTATAGCGCCAAAATAGCTTTTTGAATTGGGCCTACCAGTCCAAATTTTTCCAGAACTCTAGTCAAGTATCCCCAGTGCACTCTATCAAAGGCCTTCTCTGCATCCAAAGTGAGAAGCAAAGAAGGCCTCTTGGTGGTTTCTGCCAGATGAATCAGGTTAATCATTCTCCTAGTGGCATCTGTGGCCTGACGACCGAGAACAAAGCCCACCTGATCAGTGTTAATAAGATTTGGTAATAGCGCTGACAATCTGTCAGCAATCAGTTTGGCGTATAATTTGACATCTGCATTTAAGAGGGAGATGGGTCTAAAATTTTGTGGAATATTGGGCTCTTTGCCTGGTTTGGGTAATGTGACTATGGTGGCTGTGAGCATCTCAGGTGGGAAAAATGCTTTAGACATTGCCATATCAAAGATCTGTTTTAGATATGGTGATAGGTCGGTGTTAAATAGTTGGTAATACTCAGAAGAGTAGCCGTCAGGGCCTGGTGCTTTGTTGTGTGGTAGTGATCTAATCAATTTTTCTATTTCGTGTATTGTGAAGGGGAGATTCAATAAGGCTGTATCTGTTGGCGATAGTGTAGGAAGGTCAACCGAGTCCAGAAAGTCAAGAATTATGTCGTCTGTAGGTTGGTGAGTTTCTACATCATCCTTCAGGTTATAGAGTGATTCATAGTAGTCACAAAAAGTGTCTGCAATTTCTTTAGGGTTGTATACTCTAAGACCAGTTTTAGGGTTGATCATATGCGGGATTTTCTGTTTTATAACTCTGTCTTTCAGTTGATTCGCCAGCAGTTTCCCGGCCTTATTGCCACACCTGTAGTTGTTTGCTTTCAACTTACGAAGGCCGCTGTTCTGCTGGGAAATCAAATGTGCACTCAGTTCTTGTCTAGCATAGAATAGAGACTCCCTAATGCAACGTGTGGTTTGTTGTTTGTTGAGGGATTCAAAAGTCTGAATTCTATGCAGTAGGTCATTAAGTTTCTTTGTTTTTTGTTTCTTGAGTCTAGAGCTCAGTTGAATAAGTAAACCTCTAATGTATACCTTGTGGGTATTCCAGAGTGTGAAGGGATCGTCGACCGATGTGGCATTTATGACAAAGAATTCTTTTAATTTTTCTCTAATGTGTTTTGAGTTTTCAGGATTCGAAAGGGAGTAAATGTCATTGCGCCATCTATTTGCCCCAGTTTCAGTGCCACGATCCCCCACACATATGGAAGTAGGAGCATGGTCAGACCAGGTAATCACATGCATATCGGATTTGGCAATCCTCTGTAACATAAATTTATCTACTAGAAATAGATCTATACGTGAGTACGTATGATGCACGCCAGAAAAGAAAGTATAGTCCCTTTCCGTGGAGTGTTGACATCTCCATACATCAAATAAACCAGATGTCGCAATGAATTGGGCCAATGTGGCCCTACGTGTACGGTTTTGAGGAGAGCCAGAGTGGTCCAATTCCGTGTTAAGGATCGCATTAAAATCCCCGCATAAGACTACATGTCCCTTTTGCAAAGACAGAACTTTTTTCCACAGTCTTTTCAAAAAGCGTAGCTGATTCGTGTTAGGAAGGTACAGATTAACCAAAGTGTACTGGATTGTAGCTATCTCACATATAAGAATAATGAACCTCCCAGATTCATCCGAATGGGTTTCCAAGTGATTAAATGAGATAGAATCCTTAATTGCGATCGCTACCCCCCTTTTTTTTTGGGACCGTTCGCCATATAGACGTGTGGAAATTTCCTATTGGTAAATGATGGGGGCTTTTGCGAGCAGAAATTAGTCTCTTGGAAACATATAATGTCACTTTTGAGTCGAAATGCTTCTTTCCAAGCCATTTGGCGTTTGTAGGGGCTATTCAAGCCCTTCACATTAAATGATGTAACTGAGAAAGACATTGTTGCTAAAGCAAAAAGGGAAACCTGTCGAATTTTGAACTGGATAAACTAGTAGTCTTACTTGGTACCTTACGAGAACTTTGGCGGGTGAGGCAAGAATGTCGTCGATGGTGTTGTTGCGAATGTAGATTCTCCCGTGCGATGTCCTGTGGTGGTGTGGACGGTCGGTAGATGACGGACCTGAGCTTGAGAGATAAACAGTGGAGAAGAAACAAAAAATAGAGCCAAACAGCAAAAGAAAGAAAAAAAACCCCAAAAAAACAAAAAATAAATAAATAAATAAAGATCAAAAGGGACCAGTGGAACAAGTTAGTAAAAAAACGGTTGATTCTGAGAAGAATCTGTGCGGGTCAAACTCCGCTATAAATGGGGGGTAACAGAAATAAACTCTGTGGCATTCTCCTGGGCTGTCAGGGACTTTAGTAGTTGAATTAAAATACTCAAACTATAGGTATCAGCCTGTTTCCTCATCAGAGTTGGCTCGAGAGTGAGAAGATGAGCGTGCCCTGTTTTCTTCAGGTAGATTCGGATCCAATATTTGCCATTCTGTCATGAGCCTGAGACCTTCCTTAACACTGGTTATCACATGTGTGGAACCATCTCTCACGATCATCAGCTTAGCCGGGGATAACCATCGATATGAGATGTGGTGGTTATTTAGTGGTTTAGTGATGGTGGCCAATTGCCTGCGTTGCTGCATGGTAAAAGCTGAGAGGTCAGCAAAGAAGGAAAGTTCTTGTAAATCTGGGTGCAAATCATCACGTCGTCTCACAGACATCATGAACTGATCCTTGGTATGGTAGAAATGGATCCGGACTATAGTATCTCTGGGAAGATGTGCTGGGATGTGCTTAGGCCGGGGGAGACGATGTATGCGGTCAATTACTAGGTCTTCTAGTGGTGCGTCAGGCAGTGCCAGTTTCATAAGGCTCAAAAAGTGTGCATTCAGATCCTGGGGTTTGATCGCTTCAGAGAACCCCCTGATTTTAATATTATTGCGTCTGGATCTATCTTCTAAATTTGCCAATTTAGTATTGATTTTATGCAATTCAGTGTCCCTGTCATTATGAGCGTCCACCATATCATTAAACGTGGCTGCAAAATCCCCCATCTTTGATTCAATGTGTGACACTCTATTTGAAACCTCTGACACCTCTGACTTGAATTGCTGGGTAATGGACATTATGTCAGCTTGTAACGTGGTTCTTAGTGATACCAGCATATCTTTTAATGTGGTATCCATTACTGGCTGATTTAGTGTGGGATAGTCAGTGATGGAGTCCTGTAACTCCCTGGTGTCATCTAGTGCTGAGTTTATGCCGCTTACCTCCCCTTGCATTGGCGATGTTTCAAAGGTCTTCTGCCTGCTTTTGGCTGGGCTGGAGGTAGCTGATGGAGGTGGGGAGTAGTAGGTGCTTCTTGTCCCAGAATTGTATCTGCCGCTTTCGTCACTGTGAAGTGGTTTGCACTGCTGTGCTAGGCCGCGTGTGTTCCCTGTGTGTGAACCGGCGCCATCTTGATTGAGATGGCGACGCGGCTGTACAAAGAAGTCCGGCATCTTTCCCAGCTTCGGGTATTCTTTTCTCTTCCGAGAAGGCATCCGAGAGGGAGTCCGCTCGAGTAGGGGTGAGATGGAGAGGAAAAACGGAGCTGATAGTCGCTATAAGTCCCCTATTGGCCCAGGATAGTGAGGAGCTGAATCAATGTGCTGCCATCCGCTCCGGCTGCTGGCCACGCCCCCCGGGTCTAAACTTTTTACATGTTCGGGAGTTCTGGTGAGAACCGAACTGAGGAGTATTTGGCCCATCACTGGTCTACATCATGTAACCAGATGCATAGATGGGTAGAGTCTGGCACTGTTGGTAAGCTGGGCTTTAGGGAGTCAGATTAAGCATTTTAGCATCCAAAGTGCCTTATAGTATAAGTTAAAGTTCTTATACAGCCTGAAGGGGAAAGGTTGGTCCTCTATTGTCCACAATCTGATTGCTCCTTTAGATGTTGATACTTGAAGATCAGTTATATGAGCCAAAGGTGTGACACCATCAGTTGTATCCTTGGGCTATGCATTTTCTCACTCAATTTGACATTTACCGCATACTATATGGCACTATTTTTGCAATTTTAATCTAAAACGTTGAGTAGATCAAAGCTCTATTTTCATCAATTCTCTTTCAGCTCAGGGTATGGCTCATAAGTGGAGATGAGTGGGTGTAAAAATTACGCCTATAGAATTAATGGGGTCAAACAGACACCCACCACTGATAAACCAATATTTTCAGTTGCACTGTAATCTCTGAGCTTGAGTTATAAATAATGTTTTTTTTTTTTTTTTTTGGAATGTTTTACATTGCCATTTTCAGTAAGTCAATACAGCACAAACCAGAAAATAATAACATTGTTCCCATGAAAATTGCCCTTTATGTAAAACTGAAATCCAGGATCATTTAAAGACACAAATATTTACAGTTCTCTATTCATTAATACATCATGTACTGTATTTTTTTATGCAAATAGTGTAAGTACCTGAACTAGACCTGGTATATGCATCTTGCAATCTCTGTAACAGTTAAAAAACAACATTATAAGACAATCAGTTCATGTGTTGACAAGAAGTAGCCCGAAAGGTGTACAGAGAGTACAGAACAGAGTGACCGAAAGATGAGATTCTTGGTGTGCTGCTTCTCCTTTCGCTGTCCAGTCAATAAGTGGGAAGGAGACCTGTAAGTGAAACTGAAGTAGAGCAAGATCAGGTCCTTTGCCCTGCAAAACAGGTGTATGCTGTTTGACAGAGCTGTTTAAATCTCAGGACTGTAAGGACAAAAAAAGAAAACATTTGGCAAGTAAACAGCTCTCATATACATTATGGTTTTTCATATGTGTATTTAACTGTGTGTCCAGTGTTCAGCTTTAACTATGTGCCAGTTTTGGTTGGGAAAATATTTTTTGAAAAAGGGATAAAACTGTTAAAGGTTTAAATAACCCAACCCCCAAAAGTACACGCACTGCAGTAGTGAACTGTAAAGATTAAATCTTACCAATCTGGTGAAAATTAAAAAACTAAGAACTCCAGACCATTTAGAAATCAAATCAATAACAGTCAAAAATGCCAAATGAAGAAAAAGAAAAAATAGACGTGTGATAGGATAAAATATACAGAACAAGCTTTACTTTTATTCCTTTAGGCTGTTTTCATTCCCCTTAGTGGACTACATCAAACTATATTGACATTAAATTAACTGTATGGTTGCTGCTAGGGATGAGCTTCGACTCGAACATTGCCTGATCGCCCATTCGCCGAACAGCGAACAATTTGGGGTGTTCGCGGCAAATTCGAAAAGTCTGTGGGAGAAATCTAAAGTGCTAATTTTAAAGGCTTATATGCAAGTTATTGTCCTAAAAAGTGTTTGGGGACCCGGGTCTTGCCCCAGAGGACATGTATCAATGCAAAAAAAAGTTTTAAAAACGGCAGTTTTTTCGGGAGTAGGGATGAGCTCCAGCGTGTTCGCACACTCCACGTCCAGAGCCCGCCAAGACGTCGGCACGGTGCTGCGCTAATCACAGGCAGGGAGACATGTCCCGATCTCTGCAGCCACGCATCGGGACATGTCTCCCTTTCTATGATTAGCGCAGCGCCGTGCCGACTTCCTGGCGGGCTCTACACATGGAGTGTGCGAACACACCAGAGCTCATCCCTATTCGGAACTTCCTCCGCAGTGTATTAAATTAATAGACCTACCCCTTTCTAAAATTCCCCATCAGGTCCGCTCAGCCAATGACGTAGGTGTAAGGCTAAGCGGACCAGATGCGGAACGTGAGAAGGGGCGGGTCTATTCATTTATTACACTGCGGAGGAAGTTCCCCATCAGGGCCGCTCTGCCAATGACGTAGGCGGGGTCTGACATATGAGGGGGGGACCTGATGGGGAACTTCCTCCACAGTGTAATACATGAATAGACCCGCCCCTTCTCACGTTCCGCATCTGATCCACTTAGCCTTACACCTACATCATTGGCTGAGCGGACCTGATGGGGAACTTTAGAAGGGGCGGGTCTATTAATTTAATACACTGCGGAGGAAGTTCCCCATCAGGTCCGCTTAGGCTCAGCCAATGACGTTTCGTGTGGACAGTGCTGGACATCGGATCACCGCGGGACACTGGATTTCATCGCTGGAATGTTTTTTTTTATTTTTTATTTTTTTATTTTTAATAAAGGACTTTCCAAACGGTGTCTGTGTTTTTTTTTACAATTTGTTACACTTTCTTTGTGAAATGGTAGGGGTACAATGTACCCCATTACCAATTCACATAGGGGAGAGGTGGGATCTGGGGGTCCCCTTTGTTAAAGGGGTCTTCCAGATTCCGATAAGCCCCCCGGCCGCAGACCCCCACAACCACCGGGCAAGGGTTGTGGGGATGAGGCCCTTGTCCCCATCAACATGGAGACATCCTCCCCATGTTGAGGGCATGTGGCCTGGTACGGTTCAGGAGGGGGGGGGCGCTTCTTTTCCTGCGGCCTGCCAGGTTGCGTGCCCGGATAAAGGGTCTGGTATGGATTTTTGGGGGAACTCCACACCATTTTTTTATTTTATTTGGGGTGGAGATCCCCTTAAAATCCATACCAGACCTGAAGGGCCTGGTATGGATATTTGGGGGAACCCCACACATTTTTTTTAATTTGTGGCAGGGTTCCCCTTAATATCCATACCAGACCTGAAGGGCCTGGTAATTGAATTTGGGGGAACCCCCACGCATTTTTTTTTTTTTTTACCAATGACTTTTCTACGTATTGCCGGGAGCCGACAATTCATTATAGCCGCGAGTGAGTTTTAAATGACTTTTTTTCCTTCAGAAATGACACTTTGTGCAGGGATAGTTCTAAGCACGGGAAACAAGCGCGACTTTACAGGCATACTATACACACACCATAGGTACGATTTGCCAATTTAGTATTGATTTTATGCAATTCAGTGTCCCTGTCATTATGAGCGTCCACCATATCATTAAACGTGGCTGCAAAATCCCCCATCTTTGATTCAATGTGTGACACTCTATTTGAAACCTCTGACACCTCTGACTTGAATTGCTGGGTAATGGACATTATGTCAGCTTGTAACGTGGTTCTTAGTGATACCAGCATATCTTTTAATGTGGTATCCATTACTGGCTGATTTAGTGTGGGATAGTCAGTGATGGAGTCCTGTAACTCCCTGGTGTCATCTAGTGATGAGTTTATGCCGCTTACCTCCCCTTGCATTGGCGATGTTTCAAAGGTCTTCTGCCTGCTTTTGGCTGGGCTGGAGGTAGCTGATGGAGGTGGGGAGTAGTAGGTGCTTCTTGTCCCAGAATTGTATCTGCCGCTTTCGTCACTGTGAAGTGGTTTGCACTGCTGTGCTAGGCCGCGTGTGTTCCCTGTGTGTGAACCGGCGCCATCTTGATTGAGATGGCGACGCGGCTGTACAAAGAAGTCCGGCATCTTTCCCAGCTTCGGGTATTCTTTTCTCTTCCGAGAAGGCATCCGAGAGGGAGTCCGCTCGAGTAGGGGTGAGATGGAGAGGAAAAACGGAGCTGATAGTCGCTATAAGTCCCCTATTGGCCCAGGATAGTGAGGAGCTGAATCAATGTGCTGCCATCCGCTCCGGCTGCTGGCCACGCCCCCCGGGTCTAAACTTTTTACATGTTCGGGAGTTCTGGTGAGAACCGAACTGAGGAGTATTTGGCCCATCACTGGTCTACATCATGTAACCAGATGCATAGATGGGTAGAGTCTGGCACTGTTGGTAAGCTGGGCTTTAGGGAGTCAGATTAAGCATTTTAGCATCCAAAGTGCCTTATAGTATAAGTTAAAGTTCTTATACAGCCTGAAGGGGAAAGGTTGGTCCTCTATTGTCCACAATCTGATTGCTCCTTTAGATGTTGATACTTGAAGATCAGTTATATGAGCCAAAGGTGTGACACCATCAGTTGTATCCTTGGGCTATGCATTTTCTCACTCAATTTGACATTTACCGCATACTATATGGCACTATTTTTGCAATTTTAATTGGGTTGAATAAAATTTCTATTTTTAGCCCAGTGGTTCCCAGTGCTCGGGTAGGTGCATCCCCGTTCATTTTACTTTCTTTTTATTTGCCCACAGAACCCTTCCTTTGCAGTTTACTAACCTTTGAATCTTTAGCAAAGTCCCTGCAGGGAGAGGAAGTTTAAACTACAGAGAGAAAGTGAAAGTCGAAGTGCCCTTACTGTTTTTTAGGTATATGTAAATATTGGAATGTCCATATACTGGACAAAGGTCTCTGTTCATTGCAAAAATACAAGGGTAGGGTACCCCTTGCAGTTGCAAGAAAAAAAGTTTAATCACAAAAACAACTGTAAAGCTGTAGAATTGTCCTAGCAGACATGTAAACAGCAGGGTGTTGATACAGACATTGTCCAACTCCCATTATTTGACATTAATTAAATCCCACATAAACAATTTAAATTAGTCAAAACATTTTAGGCACATCAAAACAAAATGTGTGCAAATCCTAGCAGTTTTTTTTTTTTTTTTTAGATAGCATCCACAGTTTGAGTATAGAGGCCTGTCCTTTGCCAGCAGCTGCAGAGAAAAAACCCTGCTCCCTGCGTGGAAGCAGTGGTCTCTTTGCAGAGGTATGACAAGTCATCTGTCTAGTTACTATAACTCTATCCTCAGCAAAGCACATGATCCGTGCTGAATGGAGAGTTCCAGCCGTAAATCAGCATTGGGGTATGTGAAACCATTGCAGAAGGACCACCGAATTCACACAAAAAACAAGGATCCCTCTCTGCTACTTGCTTTTCTCTTAGGCTCGGTTCACACTATTGTGAATTGGATGCGAACTTCCCCGCATCCAATTTGCACGTCAGGAGATTGTGACTGGCTCTCAATAGAGCCGGTTCACACATCTCCAGAGCACCTCCGTTGCGAATTGCAGAGGAGTCCTATGCGTCTTCTGGTCTGTTTCAGGTCCGAATTTAGCAAAAAATTTGGGCTGAAATCAGACCTGAAATGGTGAAGAGGGACGCACCAGACCCCTGCTATGAGCCACTCCGTGCTGCGGTGTGAGCCCAGCCTTAAAGCTGTGACTGATTCTGAAAAAAAATAATGGTGATACATTGTACTGCTTTTGTTTTGTTGCACCTTGAATGCATTTAGCTTATTCAACCTCTTCCCCCAGCGCTATAGCCGAAAGATGGCTACAGCGCGGGTCTAAATTCCCGGGGAGGACATCCACGTACGTCCTCCCGTGCATGTGTTGCCTGCGAGGCGCAGGCAGCACGCTCTGTTTTCAGCAAGTCCACAAGACTCGGCTGTTCACAGATCAGAGTAAGGGGCTGATCCCGGCCCTTTACCACATGATCAGCTGTCAGCCAATGACAAGTGATCACGTGATGTAAACAGAAGCCGGTAATCTTATTTTGCCATCTGTGTCCCATTGGGGAGATTTTACTTCACTTCTTGTCCCTCAACTAAAACAGGATGTGAGAGGAAATCCCTGCAAATTAAGGGGATACCTTATATTAGTAATGCTATTTTCATCAAATGTCAGCAATGGCAAGCTTTATATTTCTATTAGCACAGTTAAGGAAAACAGGACCACACCAATGGTTTTTAACTCTTTATGGATCAGCTGGTGTTTACGAAGATGAAAGGATTTTTTTTTAAGATTGAATTAGAATGTTTATCTACTTTTAATCTATGTAGTAAGTATACATTTTTTGATAAACATGTAAACACAAAGTACATCCGTTGTACTTACACACAGCAAGGAAAAGCTATCTGAAAAATAAATCAGTTTATATCCTTAATTCACACAAAAGAATACTCTTGTTTGAGATAAAAAAAAATCTATGAGAAATCAAACATCGCCAGGATACAGGGCCTACGTTACGTTTTTTATTATGTTTGGAATTAGTTCAAGGAACACAAATAGTCATTGTTTGGCATTTTCATGTTGTTTGCATTAATTATGTTAGCTGCATTTGTCCCAGACATGTAGGAAATGCTATGAAGAGCCGAGAAGGCTGGAAGATGACAATAACATCAAATGCTTCTGTGTATTCATTTATATTCTGATCTGATACATGGAGCTCTTTACTGATAATGGCAAATATTCGTCCATGTCATGTCTCCAGCTAAAACGTTGAGTAGATCAAAGCTCTATTTTCATCAATTCTCTTTCAGCTCAGGGTATGGCTCATAAGTGGAGATGAGTGGGTGTAAAAATTACGCCTATAGAATTAATGGGGTCAAACAGACACCCACCACTGATAAACCAATATTTTCAGTTGCACTGTAATCTCTGAGCTTGAGTTATAAATAATGTTTTTTTTTTTTTTTTTTGGAATGTTTTACATTGCCATTTTCAGTAAGTCAATACAGCACAAACCAGAAAATAATAACATTGTTCCCATGAAAATTGCCCTTTATGTAAAACTGAAATCCAGGATCATTTAAAGACACAAATATTTACAGTTCTCTATTCATTAATACATCATGTACTGTATTTTTTTATGCAAATAGTGTAAGTACCTGAACTAGACCTGGTATATGCATCTTGCAATCTCTGTAACAGTTAAAAAACAACATTATAAGACAATCAGTTCATGTGTTGACAAGAAGTAGCCCGAAAGGTGTACAGAGAGTACAGAACAGAGTGACCGAAAGATGAGATTCTTGGTGTGCTGCTTCTCCTTTCGCTGTCCAGTCAATAAGTGGGAAGGAGACCTGTAAGTGAAACTGAAGTAGAGCAAGATCAGGTCCTTTGCCCTGCAAAACAGGTGTATGCTGTTTGACAGAGCTGTTTAAATCTCAGGACTGTAAGGACAAAAAAAGAAAACATTTGGCAAGTAAACAGCTCTCATATACATTATGGTTTTTCATATGTGTATTTAACTGTGTGTCCAGTGTTCAGCTTTAACTATGTGCCAGTTTTGGTTGGGAAAATATTTTTTGAAAAAGGGATAAAACTGTTAAAGGTTTAAATAACCCAACCCCCAAAAGTACACGCACTGCAGTAGTGAACTGTAAAGATTAAATCTTACCAATCTGGTGAAAATTAAAAAACTAAGAACTCCAGACCATTTAGAAATCAAATCAATAACAGTCAAAAATGCCAAATGAAGAAAAAGAAAAAATAGACGTGTGATAGGATAAAATATACAGAACAAGCTTTACTTTTATTCCTTTAGGCTGTTTTCATTCCCCTTAGTGGACTACATCAAACTATATTGACATTAAATTAACTGTATGGTTGCTGCTAGGGATGAGCTTCGACTCGAACATTGCCTGATCGCCCATTCGCCGAACAGCGAACAATTTGGGGTGTTCGCGGCAAATTCGAAAAGTCTGTGGGAGAAATCTAAAGTGCTAATTTTAAAGGCTTATATGCAAGTTATTGTCCTAAAAAGTGTTTGGGGACCCGGGTCTTGCCCCAGAGGACATGTATCAATGCAAAAAAAAGTTTTAAAAACGGCAGTTTTTTCGGGAGTAGGGATGAGCTCCAGCGTGTTCGCACACTCCACGTCCAGAGCCCGCCAAGACGTCGGCACGGTGCTGCGCTAATCACAGGCAGGGAGACATGTCCCGATCTCTGCAGCCACGCATCGGGACATGTCTCCCTTTCTATGATTAGCGCAGCGCCGTGCCGACTTCCTGGCGGGCTCTACACATGGAGTGTGCGAACACACCAGAGCTCATCCCTATTCGGAACTTCCTCCGCAGTGTATTAAATTAATAGACCTACCCCTTTCTAAAATTCCCCATCAGGTCCGCTCAGCCAATGACGTAGGTGTAAGGCTAAGCGGACCAGATGCGGAACGTGAGAAGGGGCGGGTCTATTCATTTATTACACTGCGGAGGAAGTTCCCCATCAGGTCCGCTCTGCCAATGACGTAGGCGGGGTCTGACATATGAGGGGGGAACCTGATGGGGAACTTCCTCCACAGTGTAATACATGAATAGACCCGCCCCTTCTCACGTTCCGCATCTGATCCACTTAGCCTTACACCTACATCATTGGCTGAGCGGACCTGATGGGGAACTTTAGAAGGGGCGGGTCTATTAATTTAATACACTGCGGAGGAAGTTCCCCATCAGGTCCGCTTAGGCTCAGCCAATGACGTTTCGTGTGGACAGTGCTGGACATCGGATCACCGCGGGACACTGGATTTCATCGCTGGAATGTTTTTTTTTATTTTTTATTTTTTTATTTTTAATAAAGGACTTTCCAAACGGTGTCTGTGTTTTTTTTTACAATTTGTTACACTTTCTTTGTGAAATGGTAGGGGTACAATGTACCCCATTACCAATTCACATAGGGGAGAGGTGGGATCTGGGGGTCCCCTTTGTTAAAGGGGTCTTCCAGATTCCGATAAGCCCCCCGGCCGCAGACCCCCACAACCACCGGGCAAGGGTTGTGGGGATGAGGCCCTTGTCCCCATCAACATGGAGACATCCTCCCCATGTTGAGGGCATGTGGCCTGGTACGGTTCAGGAGGGGGGGGGCGCTTCTTTTCCTGCGGCCTGCCAGGTTGCGTGCCCGGATAAAGGGTCTGGTATGGATTTTTGGGGGAACTCCACACCATTTTTTTATTTTATTTGGGGTGGAGATCCCCTTAAAATCCATACCAGACCTGAAGGGCCTGGTATGGATATTTGGGGGAACCCCACACATTTTTTTTAATTTGTGGCAGGGTTCCCCTTAATATCCATACCAGACCTGAAGGGCCTGGTAATTGAATTTGGGGGAACCCCCACGCATTTTTTTTTTTTTTTACCAATGACTTTTCTACGTATTGCCGGGAGCCGACAATTCATTATAGCCGCGAGTGAGTTTTAAATGACTTTTTTTCCTTCAGAAATGACACTTTGTGCAGGGATAGTTCTAAGCACGGGAAACAAGCGCGACTTTACAGGCATACTATACACACACCATAGGTACGAAATTTTAAGAAATATTTCACTTTTATTGTTTCACTTTAAGCATTATTAAAATCACTGCTCCCGAAAAAACGGAAGTTTTTAAAACTTTTTTTTTGCATTGATACATGTCCCCTGGGGCAGGACCCGGGTCCCCAAACACTTTTTGGGACAATAACTCGCATATAAGCCTTTATAATTAGCACTTTTGATTTTGAACGTTCGAGTCCATTGTATTTAATAGGGTTCTAAAGTTTGCGCAAATTTTCTGTCTGTTCGCAGGTTCTGGTGCGAACCGAACAGGGGGGGGTGTTCGGCTCATCCCTAGTTGCTGCATGAAGTAGATCAAGTTCTGATTGGCACCATCTAAAAAACATATCCTTTTGTCTGCCTTCAGTTATTCATCCTTTGTGGATCATCTTTGTATCCTGTGATTGTGCATATTATGAGAAGACTCCAGTGGCAAGATTTTCCCAGCAGATTTTATAACTTTGCCCTCAGCTGCAGTTTCTTTTTTACTGTTGCAGTTTGAGAAGATGCACTACTCAATCTTAATGGCCTACACTGATATAATAGTTGTCAGTAAACTGGTTTACTGCAAAGTATGTCACTGCCTTTATTTAATTAGGAAAAGTGTTACCTCAAAGCAACAATTTTTTTATTTATTTTTTGTAACCACTGACACCAACACTGGTGGATTCTTCCTCTTCCCACCAACCTCTTCCCAGCAATTTAAATGGCAGTCTTTCTTTCAGTAACCGATATAAGGTGACATTCTTCCACTGAACACCTGTGTAAGGGGCAATACTTTACAGAGTACTAAACACTGCACACTATGTGCTGTGCTGTACATACTCCTTCCTTCTGCACTGTATGTCCTGTATTATACACTAGGGATGAGCTTTGTGTTCGAGTCGAACATATGTTCGGCTGTTCGATGGTTCGACGAAGAACGAACGATTTGGGCCGTTAGCGCCAAATTCGAGTGACGCGAACGGCCCACAATGCACTACGCCAACGCAGTGTCATCCAGGCGCTGTGATTGGCCAAGCATGCACTGTGACCCCGCATGCTTGGCCAATCACAGCGCCGGCAGCGAGGAGAGCAATGATTGGCCACAGGCAGGATGCCTGTGGCCAATTAATGCTGAGGGGGTTTAGTACACGCCCCACACTATAAAAGGCCGCCAACGCGGCGGCCTTGTGTAGTGTGTTCCGGAGCAGGGAAAGAGAAGCATAGGCAGGGAAATTGTCATTTTTTTTCCTTTACTAATCCTGGATTCCTTGTGTTTAGGGACAAATAAGGATAGGTAGGGAGAGTGTCAGTGTGTTATTCTGTGCTAAACCTTGTTTGTAGGGACATAGAAGGACAGTGAGGGAAAGTGTCAGTGTGCTATTCTGTTCTAAACCAATCTTGCTGAACCATATTTGAAATCCTTGAGTTTAGGGACAGAGAGGTACAGTGAGGGAAAGTGTCAGTGTGCTATTCTGTTCTAAACCAATCTTGCTGAACCATATTTGAAATCCTTGAGTTTAGGGACAGAGAGGTACAGTGAGGGAAAGTGTCAGTGTGCTATTCTGTTCTAAACCAATCTTGCTGAACCATATTTGAAATCCTTGAGTTTAGGGACAGAGAGGTACAGTGAGGGAAAGTGTCAGTGTGCTATTCTGTTCTAAACCAATCTTGCTGAACCATATTTGAAATCCTTGAGTTTAGGGACAGAGAAGGACACTCGTGGAAACTATCAGTGTGCTATTCTGTGCTAAATCTTGTTTGTAGGGACAGAGAAGGACAGTGAGGGAAACTGTCAGTGTGCTATTCTGTTCTAAACCAATCTTGCTGAACCATATTTGAAATCCTTGAGTTTAGGGACAGAGAAGGACACTCGTGGAAACTATCAGTGTGCTATTCTGTGCTAAATCTTGCTTGTAGGGACAGAGAAGGACAGTGAGGGAAACTGTCAGTGTGCTATTCTGTTCTAAACCAATCTTGCTGAACCATATTTGAAATCCTTGAGTTTAGGGACAGAGAGGTACAGTGAGGGAAAGTGTCAGTGTGCTATTCTGTTCTAAACCAATCTTGCTGAACCATATTTGAAATCCTTGAGTTTAGGGACAGAGAAGGACACTCGTGGAAACTATCAGTGTGCTATTCTGTGCTAAATCTTGTTTGTAGGGACAGAGAAGGACAGTGAGGGAAACTGTCAGTGTGCTATTCTGTTCTAAACCAATCTTGCTGAACCATATTTGAAATCCTTGAGTTTAGGGACAGAGAGGTACAGTGAGGGAAAGTGTCAGTGTGCTATTCTGTTCTAAACCAATCTTGCTGAACCATATTTGAAATCCTTGAGTTTAGGGACAGAGAAGGACACTCGTGGAAACTATCAGTGTGCTATTCTGTGCTAAATCTTGTTTGTAGGGACAGAGAAGGACAGTGAGGGAAACTATCAGTGTGCTATTCTGTGCTAAACCAATCTTGCTGAACCATATTTGAAATCCTTGAGTTTAGGGACAGAGAAGGACACTCGTGGAAACTATCAGTGTGCTATTCTGTGCTAAATCTTGTTTGTAGGGACAGAGAAGGACAGTGAGGGAAACTGTCAGTGTGCTATTCTGTTCTAAACCAATCTTGCTGAACCATATTTGAAATCCTTGAGTTTAGGGACAGAGAAGGACACTCGTGGAAACGATCAGTGTGCTATTCTGTGCTAAATCTTGTTTGTAGGGACAGAGAACGACAGCGAGGGAAACTGTCAGTGTGCTATTCTGTTCTAAACCAATCTTGCTGAACCATATTTGAAATCCTTGAGTTTAGGGACAGAGAGGTACAGTGAGGGAAAGTGTCAGTGTGCTATTCTGTTCTAAACCAATCTTGCTGAACCATATTTGAAATCCTTGAGTTTAGGGACAGAGAGGTACAGTGAGGGAAAGTGTCAGTGTGCTATTCTGTTCTAAACCAATCTTGCTGAACCATATTTGAAATCCTTGAGTTTAGGGACAGAGAAGGACACTCGTGGAAACTATCAGTGTGCTATTCTGTGCTAAATCTTGTTTGTAGGGACAGAGAAGGACAGTGAGGGAAACTATCAGTGTGCTATTCTGTGCTAAACCAATCTTGCTGAACCATATTTGAAATCCTTGAGTTTAGGGACAGAGAAGGACACTCGTGGAAACTATCAGTGTGCTATTCTGTGCTAAATCTTGTTTGTAGGGACAGAGAAGGACAGTGAGGGAAACTGTCAGTGTGCTATTCTGTTCTAAACCAATCTTGCTGAACCATATTTGAAATCCTTGAGTTTAGGGACAGAGAAGGACACTCGTGGAAACTATAAGTGTGCTATTCTGTGCTAAATCTTGTTTGTAGGGACAGAGAAGGACAGTGAGGGAAACTGTCAGTGTGCTATTCTGTTCTAAACCAATCTTGCTGAACCATATTTGAAATCCTTGAGTTTAGGGACAGAGAGGTACAGTGAGGGAAAGTGTCAGTGTGCTATTCTGTTCTAAACCAATCTTGCTGAACCATATTTGAAATCCTTGAGTTTAGGGACAGAGAAGGACACTCGTGGAAACTATCAGTGTGCTATTCTGTGCTAAATCTTGTTTGTAGGGACAGAGAAGGACAGTGAGGGAAACTATCAGTGTGCTATTCTGTGCTAAACCAATCTTGCTGAACCATATTTGAAATCCTTGAGTTTAGGGACAGAGAAGGACACTCGTGGAAACTATCAGTGTGCTATTCTGTGCTAAATCTTGTTTGTAGGGACAGAGAAGGACAGTGAGGGAAACTGTCAGTGTGCTATTCTGTTCTAAACCAATCTTGCTGAACCATATTTGAAATCCTTGAGTTTAGGGACAGAGAAGGACACTCGTGGAAACTATCAGTGTGCTATTCTGTGCTAAATCTTGTTTGTAGGGACAGAGAAGGACAGTGAGGGAAAGTGTCAGTGTGCTATTCTGTTCTAAACCAATCTTGCTGAACCATATTTGAAATCCTTGAGTTTAGGGACAGAGAGGTACAGTGAGGGAAAGTGTTAGTGTGCTATTCTGTTCTAAACCAATCTTGCTGAACCATATTTGAAATCCTTGAGTTTAGGGACAGAGAAGGACACTCGTGGAAACTATCAGTGTGCTATTCTGTGCTAAATCTTGTTTGTAGGGACAGAGAAGGACAGTGAGGGAAACTGTCAGTGTGCTATTCTGTTCTAAACCAATCTTGCTGAACCATATTTGAAATCCTTGAGTTTAGGGACAGAGAGGTACAGTGAGGGAAAGTGTCAGTGTGCTATTCTGTTCTAAACCAATCTTGCTGAACCATATTTGAAATCCTTGAGTTTAGGGACAGAGAAGGACACTCGTGGAAACTATCAGTGTGCTATTCTGTGCTAAATCTTGTTTGTAGGGACAGAGAAGGACAGTGAGGGAAACTATCAGTGTGCTATTCTGTGCTAAACCAATCTTGCTGAACCATATTTGAAATCCTTGAGTTTAGGGACAGAGAAGGACACTCGTGGAAACTATCAGTGTGCTATTCTGTGCTAAATCTTGTTTGTAGGGACAGAGAAGGACAGTGAGGGAAACTGTCAGTGTGCTATTCTGTTCTAAACCAATCTTGCTGAACCATATTTGAAATCCTTGAGTTTAGGGACAGAGAAGGACACTCGTGGAAACTATCAGTGTGCTATTCTGTGCTAAATCTTGTTTGTAGGGACAGAGAAGGACAGTGAGGGAAACTGTCAGTGTGCTATTCTGTTCTAAACCAATCTTGCTGAACCATATTTGAAATCCTTGAGTTTAGGGACAGAGAGGTACAGTGAGGGAAAGTGTCAGTGTGCTATTCTGTTCTAAACCAATCTTGCTGAACCATATTTGAAATCCTTGAGTTTAGGGACAGAGAAGGACACTCGTGGAAACTATCAGTGTGCTATTCTGTGCTAAATCTTGTTTGTAGGGACAGAGAGGTACAGTGAGGGAAAGTGTCAGTGTGCTATTCTGTTCTAAACCAATCTTGCTGAACCATATTTGAAATCCTTGAGTTTAGGGACAGAGAAGGACACTCGTGGAAACTATCAGTGTGCTATTCTGTGCTAAATCTTGTTTGTAGGGACAGAGAAGGACAGTGAGGGAAACTGTCAGTGTGCTATTCTGTTCTAAACCAATCTTGCTGAACCATATTTGAAATCCTTGAGTTTAGGGACAGAGAGGTACAGTGAGGGAAAGTGTCAGTGTGCTATTCTGTTCTAAACCAATCTTGCTGAACCATATTTGAAATCCTTGAGTTTAGGGACAGAGAAGGACACTCGTGGAAACTATCAGTGTGCTATTCTGTGCTAAATCTTGTTTGTAGGGACAGAGAAGGACAGTGAGGGAAACTATCAGTGTGCTATTCTGTGCTAAACCAATCTTGCTGAACCATATTTGAAATCCTTGAGTTTAGGGACAGAGAAGGACACTCGTGGAAACTATCAGTGTGCTATTCTGTGCTAAATCTTGTTTGTAGGGACAGAGAAGGACAGTGAGGGAAACTGTCAGTGTGCTATTCTGTTCTAAACCAATCTTGCTGAACCATATTTGAAATCCTTGAGTTTAGGGACAGAGAAGGACACTCGTGGAAACTATCAGTGTGCTATTCTGTGCTAAATCTTGTTTGTAGGGACAGAGAAGGACAGTGAGGGAAACTGTCAGTGTGCTATTCTGTTCTAAACCAATCTTGCTGAACCATATTTGAAATCCTTGAGTTTAGGGACAGAGAGGTACAGTGAGGGAAAGTGTCAGTGTGCTATTCTGTTCTAAACCAATCTTGCTGAACCATATTTGAAATCCTTGAGTTTAGGGACAGAGAAGGACACTCGTGGAAACTATCAGTGTGCTATTCTGTGCTAAATCTTGTTTGTAGGGACAGAGAAGGACAGTGAGGGAAACTGTCAGTGTGCTATTCTGTTCTAAACCAATCTTGCTGAACCATATTTGAAATCCTTGAGTTTAGGGACAGAGAGGTACAGTGAGGGAAAGTGTCAGTGTGCTATTCTGTTCTAAACCAATCTTGCTGAACCATATTTGAAATCCTTGAGTTTAGGGACAGAGAAGGACACTCGTGGAAACTATCAGTGTGCTATTCTGTGCTAAATCTTGTTTGTAGGGACAGAGAAGGACAGTGAGGGAAACTGTCAGTGTGCTATTCTGTTCTAAACCAATCTTGCTGAACCATATTTGAAATCCTTGAGTTTAGGGACAGAGAGGTACAGTGAGGGAAAGTGTCAGTGTGCTATTCTGTTCTAAACCAATCTTGCTGAACCATATTTGAAATCCTTGAGTTTAGGGACAGAGAAGGACACTCGTGGAAACTATCAGTGTGCTATTCTGTGCTAAATCTTGTTTGTAGAGACAGAGAAGGACAGTGAGGGAAACTATCAGTGTGCTATTCTGTGCTAAACCAATCTTGCTGAACCATATTTGAAATCCTTGAGTTTAGGGACAGAGAAGGACACTCGTGGAAACTATCAGTGTGCTATTCTGTGCTAAATCTTGTTTGTAGGGACAGAGAAGGACAGTGAGGGAAACTGTCAGTGTGCTATTCTGTGCTAAACCAATCTTGCTGAAGCATATTGCAAATCCTTGTGTTTAGGGACAGAGAAGGATAGGCAGGGGACAGTGTCAGTGTCATTGTTGCTAAGCCTCCTGCACAGTATACACCTGAAGGTAGCCCTTATTGCTGTTTTTCCCATCTCCCTGCAGGCCATCCATTAAAATGTCTGGAAGGCAAACAAGGAGAGGCAGACAGTCAGGAGGCAAAAAAAGAGGGCAAGCAAGCTCTGTGTCTGGGGGCAACAGTGCTGGTCGTGGACGCGGTGCATTGTCATCAGCACATGGCCATGGGACACGCTTGTCCTTCTTTTCGGCAGCTGGACATGTTGAGCCACATCATGCCGAAGACTTGGTAGAGTGGATGACCAAGCCCACCTCATCCTCCTCATCCTCTCTCACCCAGGCTCAGGGTACTGGCAAAGCAGCTGCCAAAGCGTCCTCTTCTCTGGTATCATTATCTTCATTAGTCAATCCTTCCCTAGACCCACCATGTCCTCCTCCTGAGGAGTCCCCCGAACTGTTTGAGCACAGTGTTGGGTACATGCTCCAGGAGGATGCCCAGCGTTTCGAAGGATCTGATGATGATACCCAGATAGAGGAAGGCAGTAGCGTGAGAGCAGAGAGAGGGGATGCTCAAGAAGGACACCAATCTGGCAGTCATGCTCCAGCAGCTGCAGCATACTGCCAGATTGGCTCCAGTGATGAGGAGGGAGGGGATGATGAGGTCACTGACTCCACGTGGGTGCCTAATAGGAGAGAGGAGGAGGAGGAGGATGAGGATGAGGAGGAGGCACATATCCAACGAGGCAGGATGCCCTTGGGTGGCCAGCGTATGGGCAGCACACCGACGGAATCACATCGCAGAGCTCAGCCTGTGCAGGGCGCTGCCTCTGCCCGTCATTCAAAAAGTTCTTTGGTGTGGGCCTTTTTTGAGGCGAGTGCATCAGATCGCACAGCTGCTGTTTGCAACATATGTCTCAAGCGTATATCGCGTGGCCAAAACATCAGCCGCTTGGGCACCACATGCTTGATCAGACATATGTTGACCTGCCATGCAGCTCGTTGGCAAGCCTACCTTAAAGACCCACACCAAAGAACAAAGCGGACCTCTCCTTGCACCGCATCAGCTGGGATCTCCAACCCCACTATACCTTCAGTCCTCTCTGAAACCTGCACTGAGAGGAATGAAGGTGTAGAATTAGGTGTGTCACAGCCAAGTACTTGCGGCCACTCTGCTAGCAGTACACCGACGTCCGATTCTAGCAGGCAAATTTCCCTGCCCCAGCTGCTGGACTGTCGAAAGAAGTTCACTCCCAGCCATCCACATGCCCAGCGGTTGAATGCTAGCTTGGCTAAATTGCTAGCGCTTCAACTGCTGCCTTTTCAGTTGGTAGACTCGGCCCCCTTCCGTGAGTTTGTGCAATGTGCGGTTCCTCAGTGGCAGGTTCCCAAACGCCACTTTTTCTCACGGAAGGCGATTCCGGCTCTTTACAGGCATGTGGAAGGCAATGTCTTGGCCTCGCTGGACAGGGCGGTCAGCGGTAAGGTGCATATTACCGCTGACTCATGGTCCAGCAGGCATGGACAGGGACGTTACCTTTCTTTCACGGCCCATTGGGTCACTCTTTTGGCAGCTGGGAAGGATGCAGGACAAGGTGCAGTAGTGTTGGAGGTTGTTCCACCTCCACGCCTCCAAAATGCTACTACTGGTTGTGACACACCTCTCTCCTCCACCCCCTCCTCTTCTTCCTCCATGGCCTCTTCCTGTGCTTTGTCCTCGGAACCAGCGGTGCTCCGTAGGCGTTCAAGGGGCTACGCAAGTACGCAGGCAAAAAGATGCCATGCCGTGCTTGCGCTGGTGTGTTTGGGGGACAGGAGCCACACTGGGGCAGAGGTCCTGTCTGCTCTGCAGGGGCAGGCCGAGAGGTGGTTGACGCCACGCCAGCTTAAGCCAGGAATGGTGGTTTGCGACAATGGCACCAACCTCCTCTCCGCCCTCTGACAGGGACAACTGACCCATGTGCCCTGTGTGGCTCACGTCCTTAACCTGGTGGTGCAGCGGTTCTTGGGCAGGTACCCGGGCTTACAGGATGTCCTGAGGCAGGCCAGGAAAGTCTGTGTGCATTTCCGCAGATCTTATAATGCCAGTGCTCGCCTGGCTGAGCTGCAAAAGGAGTTGAACCTGCCCAAGAACCGCCTTATATGTGACATGCCCACCAGGTGGAACTCAACGTTGGCCATGCTGCAGCGGCTGCACACGCAGCAGAGGGCCATAGATGAGTACCTGTGCGACTACGGCACCAGGACAGGGTCAGGGGAGCTCGGGTTTTTTTCACCACGCCAGTGGGGCATGATCAGGGATGCATGCACTGTCCTGGCACCATTTGAGGAGGCCATGAGGATGGTGAGCAGTGACAGGGCACTTGAGGCAGAACAGAGGCAGGAAGAGGAGGACTTCCTTGCCTCTCAAGGCCCCCTTTACCCAGACAGTGTTCCTTCTGTCCCACCCATCGCACAGGAAGAGGAGGAGGAGGAGGAGGATTGTGTCAGCATGGAGGTGGAGGCTGGCACTCAGCATCATCAGCAGCAGTCTTTTAGGGATGATTTACAGTCCCAAGAAACCAGTGGACTTGTACGTGGCTGGGAGGAGGTGGCTGCGGATCATGTCGTCCTTAGTGACCCAGAGGACTCCGGACTGAATGCCTCAGCTAACCTACTGTCATGGATATGCAATAATGTCTGTCTGCCATCTTACCTTCCTCCTCATGTGTTCATCTAGAGACCAGACCTCCTTCACCTGGCTTCCTTTATAATCTCCTCCCAGCCTGACTCCACCCCAGGCCCTATCACTGAACACTATATTAACCTGTGCACTGCAAGCCTGCTTTGCTGATCAACGTGTTTGTTAGGCATTGTGTGTTTGGGTTCCTGCCTGCCGTGTGCTACGTCTGTCTCTCTGTTACGTTATTGGCTTGTCCCCGACCATCCCTGTCTGCTCGTGACCCTTGACCTTCGGCTCGTTCTTCGTTATCCTTGTCTGCTTGTGGCCCCTGACCTTCGGCTTATTATTCGGTTCTCTCTATCGTGTGCTGCTGCTTCCCCTTATCCTACGGGGCGTGAGCTAGGAAACTCCAGGGGCCGCGACCTGGTCCCAGCCTGCAGCGTAACATCCTCACCACTAGAGGCCCTGGAGAAGACCAGCTGGGTCTTAGACTCCGCGCCCTGGGGAATCTTGGCTCTCGCTTCCGTTGGGATCCCGGTTGTGCTCCTCTGGTCCCGCTTTCCACAACCACCCAGTTTCCTATCCACAGAAGCCAGCCATAGGGTTCACTACCTCGCGGTGCACTCCTGTCCCCCTACGGTGTGCATCTGTCACCTGGCCACAGGTGACCCTGACAGTTTGATCAGCCATGAACCCGGCTGACATCCCGCTTCCCGCGGATGATCCATTGCAGGGCATAGTTCGCAGACTTGAGACCCAGGAATCAAATCAGACCCAGGTGATGCGATTCCTCCAGGATCTGGCTTCTCGATTCGAGCAGCTTCAGGTCTCCTTGGGAACCCCGAATCCGCAACCCCAAGTACAACCAGCGGCTGTACCTATCGCACCAGTCGCAGCCTCACACTCACTAAGATTGCCAGCTCCGTTCCGTTTCTCTGGGGACTCCAAGGCCTGCAGGGGGTTTCTCAGCCAATGCACTATTCATTTTGAGCTTCAGCCTCAAAGCTTCCTATCTGACCGGGCTAAGGTAGCCTATATCATTTCCCTCCTCTCCGGTGAAGCTTTGGCCTGGGCTGCCCCCCTGTGGGAGAGGAACGATCCGGTGGTTTCCAGTCTGTCCGAATTCTTGAAGCTCTTTCGTAATATCTTCGAAGAGCCGGCTCTGGCTTCTTCAGCGGCTAGTGCTGTCTTACGTCTTCGCCAAGAATCTAGTTCAGTGGGGCAATATGCTCTTCAGTTCCGTATCCACACAGCTGAATTGAGCTGGAATAATGAGGCCCTGGTCGCTACCTTTTTACATGGCCTCTCTGACCGAGTGAAAGACGAATTAGCGGGAAGAGCCATTCCCGTCGGTCTGGACGATGTAATTTCATTATGCAACCAGATCGACATTCGTTTTCAAGAGAGGTCCTTAGAAAAAAGACGCCAGCACTCTCTGGGTCCTAGCCAGTCTGAGCTCCCCTCCCTTCATTCCGTGGAGCATCCTCTACCTGCTGAAGAACCTATGCAGCTGGGCCGGACCAGACTAACCCCCGAAGAACGTGCTAGGCGCAGAAATCTGGGCTTGTGCCTCTATTGTGGGGGCAAGGGTCATTTTCGTGACTCCTGCTCGCTTCGTCCGGGAAACGCTCGGGTCTAATACATTTGGAAGGTGGAGTATTGGACCCAGAAACATCACCTTCTCGCCTGCTCTTGCCGGTGTCCCTTCATGTAGGCACTTCTCCTCAGTCAACCCTTGCATACCTGGATTCCGGGGCTGCCGGCAATTTCATGGATTGGAGAACTGCTTCTTCTATGAAGCTTACCCTTTCACCTCTCACTACCCCATTGGTAGTCTCGGCAATTGATGGCACTGTTCTCCCAGGGGGCCCTATTCGCTTCCAGACGCTACCCATTAGGATGTCGGTAGGGATTCTCCACCAGGAGTGGATATCCTTTCTTATTCTACCCAAGGCCTCTACCCCAGTTGTATTGGGCCTCCCTTGGCTACAGCTCCACTCTCCACATGTGGACTGGGTCTCTGGGCAGATCCTGGCCTGGGGTTCCTCATGTTTCTCGTCGTGTCTTCTCAAGGTGACCCCCAAGGAGAGTCTTCCGGTTGCTGCCACTTCTGTTTCTTCTGATCTTCCCGCCGCATACAGCGATTACCGGGATGTGTTCTGTAAAAAATCAGCTGAGGTGCTTCCTCCCCACAGGTCTTTTGACTGTGCTATTGATCTTGTCCCCGGAGCAACTCTACCCAGGGGTCGTACCTACCCTCTGTCCATCCCAGAGACCCAGGCCATGTCGGAGTATGTAGCAGAGAATCTGGAGAGAGGGTTCATCCGGAAATCCTCATCGCCTGCAGGGGCAGGGTTCTTTTTTGTTGCCAAAAAGGATGGTACCTTAAGACCCTGCATCGATTATCGGGGTTTAAATGCGGTTACTATTAAAAATCGATACCCCTTACCCTTAATATCTGAGCTATTCGATAGGTTGAAGGGTGCCTCCATTTTCACCAAGTTGGATCTTAGAGGCGCGTACAATCTCATTCGAATACGGGAGGGTGACGAATGGAAGACTGCATTTAACACTAGAGACGGGCATTACGAATATCTGGTGATGCCTTTTGGTCTGTGTAATGCTCCAGCCGTGTTTCAAAACTTTGTCAATGAAATCTTCAGAGATCTGCTGTACCAGTTTGTTGTCATCTATCTGGATGACATTCTGATCTTTTCTGAAAATCTGCTCGTCCACAGAAACCATGTCCGCACTGTACTTCAACGTCTTAGAGAGAACAATCTCTATGCCAAGCTGGAGAAATGTTCCTTTGAATGTTCTGAGGTCCTGTTTTTGGGGTGCTTTGTCTCATGTTCGGGGCTTCGTATGGACCCTGGGAAGGTCTTGGCTATCACCAACTGGCCTCTTCCTGCTAGCCTCAAGGCCACACAGCGCTTTCTTGGCTTCACTAATTATTATAGGCAGTTCATAAGGAATTACTCTTCCATTGCCGCGCCTATTATCGCTTTGACCAAGAAGGGTGTGAATGCCAGAGACTGGCCTCCCGAAGCTGTCTCTGCATTTCACAACCTGAAACAGGCCTTTGTTTCTGGCCCCCTCTTGAGGAGACCAAATCCTGGGAATGCATTTTTTATTGAAGTGGACGCTTCCTCAATGGGGGTGGGAGCTGTGCTTCTTCAAATCTTTGAGAAGAGACGCCAACCATGTGCGTTCTTCTCCAAAAAAAATTCTCAGGCAGAGAGGAATTATGCCATCGGTGATCGGGAACTTCTCGCAATTAAATTGGCGTTAGAGGAGTGGCGTCATCTCTTGGAGGGTTCCCCTCACTCCATAACGATCTTTACCGATCACAAGAATTTACAGTATCTACAGAATGCTAAACGTCTGAATCCTAGACAGGCCAGGTGGAGTCTCTTCTTTGCCCGTTTTAATTTCACGATTACCTACAAACCTGGTTCCTGCAACGGTCGGGCTGATGCGCTCTCTAGGTCATTTGACACTTTGGACGAGGAGTCCGCCCCTGAACCTGAGCCGATCATTCCCACCTCATGCATTGTTGCCCACTCTACCACCCTGAAGTCTAAAATTCCGCCTGGTAAGACCTTTGTCCCCACTGAGCTAAGAGCTAAGATCCTTCGTTGGGGACATGATTCCAAGGTGGCAGGGCATTCTGGATTCCTCCGATCCTTCCTACTCATCAGTCGTCACTACTGGTGGCCTAATCTCCGCTCAGACGTCAAAGACTACGTTAAAGCTTGTCATGTCTGTGCTCAGTCCAAATCCTCCACACAAGCTCCTGCTGGTCTCCTCATGCCCTTGCCTATTCCTAAGGAACCCTGGGCCCATATTGCCATGGATTTTATCACCGATCTCCCACTGTCTGAGAATAATACAGTCATTTGGGTGGTAATCGATCGATTCTCCAAGATGGCTCATTTTGTTCCTCTTCCTGGTCTTCCTTCTGCCCCTGCCTTGGTTCCCATTTTCATTCGAGAAATTCTCCGCCTACATGGGGTCCCTTCTCATATTGTTTCCGACAGGGGAGTCCAATTCACGTCTCGTTTTTGGAGAGCCTTTTGCAAATCCCTCAATATTGTCTTGGATTTTTCTTCTTCTTACCATCCCCAATCCAATGGACAGACTGAGAGGGTTAATCAGGAGTTAGAGGTCTTTCTTCGCACCTTTGTGTCTTCTCACCATGACGATTGGTCCTCTCTACTCCCGTGGGCAGAATTCTCCCATAACAATCATGTGAATACCAGTTCGCAGAAGACACCCTTTTTCACAGTTTATGGAAAACACCCTCAACTTCCTCTTCCTATGATCTGTTCTCCAGACATTCCAGCTTTGGCTTCGGTTCAGGAGTCTCTCAATTCCGTTTGGGGTCACGTTCATGATTCCCTCCGGGCAGCTGCTGAAAAATTCAAAGGCTTTGCCGACCGCCGCAGGCGTAAACCGCCTTCTCTTCAGCCAGGGGACAAAGTCTGGCTCTCTACCAGGAACATCAAGCTCCGAGTTCCTTCTCTGAAGTTTGCTCCACGATTCATCGGTCCATACACGGTAACTGCTAAACTGAATCCGGTTTGTTTCAAACTCCAGATTCCTAAGAGCCTTAAAATCACTAACTCCTTTCATGTTGCTCTTCTAAAGCCTTTAGTCCTCAATAAATTCTCTCGTCCTCTTCCTACCGTGGCGCCTGTCTCGGAGGATAATCAGGAGTACGAGATCAGTCAAATTCTGGACTCCCGACTCTGTAAAGGCGTTCTTCAGTACCTCGTTCATTGGAAAGGGTTTGGTCCTGAGGAGAGGTCTTGGATCACTGCATCTGAGGTCTTTGCACCTCGTCTGTTAAAGGAGTTTCATCTGAAGTTTCCCTCTAAACCTGGGCCCAGGCGGGGAAGGGGGAGGCCTCGTAAGAGGGAGGGTACTGTCATGGATATGCATTAATGTCTGTCTGCCATCTTACCTTCCTCCTCATGTGTTCATCTAGAGACCAGACCTCCTTCACCTGGCTTCCTTTATAATCTCCTCCCAGCCTGACTCCACCCCAGGCCCTATCACTGAACACTATATTAACCTGTGCACTGCAAGCCTGCTTTGCTGATCAACGTGTTTGTTAGGCATTGTGTGTTTGGGTTCCTGCCTGCCGTGTGCTACGTCTGTCTCTCTGTTACGTTATTGGCTTGTCCCCGACCATCCCTGTCTGCTCGTGACCCTTGACCTTCGGCTCGTTCTTCGTTATCCTTGTCTGCTTGTGGCCCCTGACCTTCGGCTTGTTATTCGGTTCTCTCTATCGTGTGCTGCTGCTTCCCCTTATCCTACGGGGCGTGAGCTAGGAAACTCCAGGGGCCGCGACCTGGTCCCAGCCTGCAGCGTAACATCCTCACCACTAGAGGCCCTGGAGAAGACCAGCTGGGTCTTAGACTCCGCGCCCTGGGGAATCTTGGCTCTCGCTTCCGTTGGGATCCCGGTTGTGCTCCTCTGGTCCCGCTTTCCACAACCACCCAGTTTCCTATCCACAGAAGCCAGCCATAGGGTTCACTACCTCGTGGTGCACTCCTGTCCCCCTACGGTGTGCATCTGTCACCTGGCCACAGGTGACCCTGACACCTACGCTGCATGGCCTCCCTGATCCTGCAAAGTCTGCGGAAGGATCCTCGTATTCTTCGGATCAAGGAGAGGGACCATTACTGGCTGGCCACTCTCCTTGATCCACGGTACAAGGGTAAGGTTGCGGACCTTATCTTACCGTCGCAGAGGGAGCAGAGGATGAGACAACTCCGGGAGGCCTTGCAGAAAGGTCTGTGCAACGCGTTCCCAGAGACTGGGAGGTTACAAACTCCTGGTCCTGGACAACGAGTTGCTGAGGCTTCGGGCAGTCAAAGAAGGAGCGGTGGGGAAGGTGGCCGTCTGACCGATGCGTTCAGACAATTCTTTAGTCCGCAGCCCCAAAGTATGATCGGTTCCAGCAACCATCGCCAGCGTCTGATATACATGGTGCAGGAATACCTAGGGGCAAGGTCAGACTTGGACACCTTCCCCACCGAAAATCCTCTGGCTTACTGGGTCTTGAGGATGGATCACTGGCCAGAGCTTGCACAGTATGCAATTGAGCTACTGGCCTGTCCTGCATCCAGCGTTCTTTCAGAACACACATTCAGTGCTGCTGGAGGATTTGTCACGGATCACAGGGTGCGCCTGTCCACCGACTCGGTTGATCGACTGACTTTCATCAAGAAGAACCAGTCTTGGATCACCACCAGCTACCACACACCTGATGCTGATATAACAGACTAATTGATTTTAAAATGTCACATCCCTTCAAGACTGATGCTGATGCTGAGTGCCTGTGCTGTTATGTTGACTGGCTATCCTCCTCCTCCTCCTCAATGATCCGATTAATGATGATAGCTTGGAAGATCATTTTGGTTTATGGGTGCTGCCACCAGTGGCTAAGGCCCAATTTTTCAGCCCCTGTTTAACAGGGGCGTGTAATTACAATTTTTGATGCATTACTTTGCAACAGGCCTCATTGCTGTGCTCCAAGTACAGTATCTGTGAGGGGTTGCAGTGTTGTGCCACCAGTGCCTAAGGCCCAATTTTTCAGCCCCTGTTCAACAGGGGCATGCAATTATAATTATTGATCTAATAATTCACAGCAGGGCCCATTGCTGCGCCCACCAAGAGTAACTGTCAGGCCTTACAGTGTTGTATCAACACCACCACCACCACCACCACCAACAAAGGCCCAATTTTTCAGCCCCTGTTCAACAGGGGCATGCAATTATAATTATTGATCTAATAATTCACAGCAGGGCCCATTGCTGCGCCCACCAAGAGTAACTGTCAGGCCTTACAGTGTTGTGGCACCAGCACCACCATCAAAGGCCCAATTTTTACTACCACTGTTCAACAATTATATGTTATTACAATTCCTGATATAATAGTTGACAGCAGGGTGTTCCAGCACCCACCAAGAGTAACTGTGAGTGCTTACAGTGTTGTGCCAACACCAACACCTAAGGGGCCAATTTCTGCAGAGTATATACGGCAGGTCCCTACTTTCAAACATCCAACTTACAAACGACTACTACTTGCAAACGGAAGAAGACAACAGGAAGTGAGAGGAAATCTACCCCTTGGAAGGAAAATTCTCTCCTGTAAGAATTAATATGGGAGAAAGGTGTCTCCTCTCTACTGATGCTTTATCACCAATCCTTGTTTCAATAAAAACACCACATTTCAAAAACAGTTGTCATTGGGACGCAAAGTGAGGTGAAATGTTCTGAACAGGGGCACAGACAGCAAAACAAATGTTACAGGGGTGATAACCCTTCCCTATGTTTTCCAAAAAGCTTAAAAATAGTTATTTGGGCTGGAGCTACACTTAAACAATGTAGCTGTTCAAAATTACAAACAGATTCTACATAAGAACAAACCTACAGTCCCTGTCTTGTATGCACCGCCTGTATACGGCTGTTCAGAGTATATAGGGCCTTTTTTATTTTGTGTGCGGGGTTCCCCTTAATATCCATACAAGACCCAAAGGGGCTGGTAATGGGCTGGGGTAGGGGGGGGGGGTTGATGGGGTAGCTATGCCATTTTTCTTAAAGATTTTCATCCATATTACCGGGACCAGACATTACATTAAAGCCGCAAGCAGTTTTAATTGGCTTTTTTTTCCTTTAGAAATGTTATTTTGTGCAGGGACAGTTCTAAACACGGGAAACACGTGGCACTTCACAGGCATACTTTAGACACCCCCCAGGTACAATATTTAAAGGAATATTTGACTTTTTTTTTTTCACTTTATGCATCATTAACCACTTCCTACCGGGTCATAGACATATGACGCCGGCAGGAACCCTCCCTCCCTCCGGGCGGACGTCATATGACGTCCTTTTTTCCCGGCCGTCTATGGGGCGCGCGCGCGCACCCGCGGCAACGCTCGTGACCCGGTGAGTGTGCCCGGCGGTCGCGATGTCCGCTGGGCACCCGCGATTGCCCACGATCACGGCAGAAGTGTGGATCTGTGTGTGTAAACACACAGATCCACCTCCTGTCAGAGGTGAGGAGACCGATGTGTGTTCCCAGTACAGAGGAACACAGATCGGTCTCCTCCCCTTGTGAGTCCCCTCCCCCTACAGTTACAATCACTCAATAGGGAACATATTAACCCCTTGATCGCCCCCTAGTGTTAACCCTTTCCCTGCCAGTCACATTTACACAGTAATTAGTGCAGTTTTATAGCACTAATCGCTGTATAAATGTGAATGGTCCCAAAAACGCGCCAATAGTGTCCGATGTGTCTGCCGCAATGTCACGGTCACAATAAAAATCGCAGATCGCCGCTATTACTAGTAAAAAAAATAAAAAAAATAAAAATGCCATAAATCTATCCCCTATTATGTAGACGCTATAACTTTTGCGCAAACCAATCAATATACGCTTATTGCAAAAAAAAATTACCAAAAATATGTAGAATACGTATCGGTCTAAACTTAGAAAAAAAATTGTTTTAAAAAAAAAATTGTGATATTTATTAAATCAAAAAGTAAAAAATATTGCATTTTTTTCAAATATGTCGCTCTTCTTTTGTTTATAGCA
Organism: Rana muscosa; assembly: GCA_029206835.1. Taxonomy (NCBI): domain Eukaryota; kingdom Metazoa; phylum Chordata; class Amphibia; order Anura; family Ranidae; genus Rana; species Rana muscosa. The sequence continues at coordinate 432,696,751 of CM055117.1, forward strand.
CAAAAAATAAAAACCGCAGAGGTGATCAAATACCACCAAAAGAAAGCTCTATTTGTGGGGGAAAAAGGACGTCAATTTTGGTTAGGTTCAACGTCGCACGACCGCGCAATTGTCAGTTAAAGCGACGCAGTGCTGCATCGCAAAAAGTGCTCTGGTCAGGAAGGGGGTAAATTCTTCCAGGGCTGAAGTGGTTAAAATGACTGCTCCCGGAAAAAGTCCGTTTTTAAAACTTCTTTTTGCATTGATACATGTCCCCTGGTGCAGAACCCGGTTCCCAAACTCTGTTTAGGACAATAACATGGATAATAGTCGTTATAATTAGCACTTTAGAATCCGAACGTTCGCATCCATTGTATTTAATAGGGTTCTAATATTTGTGCGAACTTTCGGTCCGTTCGCGGGTTCTGGTGCGAACCGAACCCGGGGGTGTTCGGCTCATCACTATTATACACTACATATTATTGACTGTGTAAATGGTGAATTACTGCGCTAGTCCTTGTGTTGTAAAATATATTGCTGCAACTTAATATGTGAGACACACACGATATAACAAAATTCAAAAGCAATTAGCTGCGCAAATAACAAAATTAGTGACTCTATGATGTCTATACATACAAATGAGGATGTGACCTCTCTCTATGCAGTGATACATATAAAAACAAATGTGGGTCTCTGCACTCTGGTGTTTGATGTACCGTCAGTGATTCCCAACCAAAGGCTCCGCAACAGCATACATGTTCATTTCTCAGCCGATCAGTCACATGTGTCACTGATCGGCTGAGAAATTTACATGTATGCTGTTGCGGAGCCTTTGGTTGGGAATCACTGACGGTAAATCAAACACCAGAGTGCAGAGACCCAGGGCTGGGGAAATAGCCCCAAGCGTGTACGATCTCCTTAAAAAGAGATCTCGCCTTCTGGTAAGCGGCAGCATATCATTGGTGGAGGATCCTTCTGTCATACTATCATCACTACTTCTTGGGTGTTTGGTAATAATCACCTATGACATTTGGGTGGAAAGGACTTGAAACAATTTACTTTGCATTTCCACTAGGAATTTTCTGGTGACATTATTAGATGGGAAGAAAGTTCAATTAGTTCTTCATATTTTTTGATATCTGAAAGAGACTTTGGAATATAAGTACTTATCAGGTCACTTTATTGTTTCTTTGAGTTGGAATTCTCACGTTTTCCCACATTTGTTTTTATATGTATCACTGCATAGAGAGAGGTCACTTCCTCATTTGTATGTATATACATCATAGAGTCATTAATTTTGTTATTTGCGCAGCTTATTGCTTTTGAATATTATTGACTGTGCTTGCATACCCCCAATCCTTACATTCAATACATTATGTTGTACTTTAAATAACTATGATCCCTAAATTCAACACACAGTTTGCATACTCCTGACCCCTTCCCCATAGACCCCAGGTCTTTTACAATCCAAACAACACCTCTCTATACTGTATGACTCTGCACTTATATGTTTCTTGTCATGCCCTTTGATATATGGTCACAAAAACTTTATAACTATTGTGCATGGAAATCTATAAAAAAAAAAAAAAAAGAAGAAAAAAAAAAGCTGGGTAAAGAGGACTATAACATGTAAAGGCTTGCTTTTTTTGCATTACAGATTAGTCAAGACTCTCCCTATGTCAGCTCTCTGCTATTGTTTAGGTAGAAAAAAGTAGTCATACAAGTCACAAACCTTAATAGTCTTTGTAACGGGAGGGCCCGTGGAACCCAGAATCTCTTGGAAAGTATGAGATACCCTTGCTTCAGCTCCCCATGCACCTCTTATGTCTTAAATCACCCTGTGTCTATTAGGGGCACAGGGTGAGCAAGAAAATAATGGACATCAAGAATATGTCTTGGATTACTTAAAATGGGACAGTAATATTTATCCACAATATCTCCCAGGATATATGTCATATTAGAAAGAGTGACTGCTTTGCATCTCATTGTTGCTTGTGCTAATTGACCCTGCAATTGTGTGAAGGAGTCCTGTGATAATGTGTATTGTAGTTTAAGAGACAGCCAGTCTAGGAAACTCAAAGGTCATGCCTATGAGTCACCTATGCTGTCTAAGGGGTTAGTTAATGAACTCACCTGTTGTCTGCTAAGGGATGTAATGACACTCAGAATAATGTGTATTGGGGGCTCGTTATGTAACCATTGTGTGATGTTGTGGATGGATCTGGGTCATTGTTCATATGGTTACTGCAGTATTCTCAAGTGTATATAAAGAGCCTGTATTCCTTCCAATAAAGTTCATATTTCTGTTTGACCTCAACACGGAGCTTCGTCTCGTATTTGGGGAGAATTATTCGTATGGGTTTCTTGTTCGCCTGACTGGAGTGTCGGTAGCTGCCTTGGTGTTCGGAAAGGGAATGTCCTAAACGGCTTTAACCTCTCTCATACTTGGGGTGACGTTACAGTCTTTATTGTAATTATTTTTTATTTTAGGTAGAGAAGCTTACAATAGTGATATAAATACTTAAGTACTCTGAAACAGATATGATCTTCAACTTCATGGTTAAAAACAGCACAGTTTATTTTCTTGATTTGCTGTTCATCTGCATTGGGCTCCTGGGTTCTGTCTATGCTCCATAGAATTTAACACGAACAGCTTTAGTCTTGAACAGGAGGGTGACTAATGTTTATGCAATATAGTTCTTTTGTCTGCATACCGTAAAGCAGGAGAGGCAAGAAAGCGTAGTCTAATTATATGTTTTGTTATATTGTTATAGAAGATGAGAATCCTCAAAACATCCTATATAAACATTTTGTTCTTTAAAAAGTTATGAAATAGTTTTTATCCAATATCTATTCTGGATAAAAGGAAAAGGGGTGAGTGTTTTTCTAATAGTTACAGTTGAAATGTGATGTAGTTACATACCCACAAAAGATAATAATGGATCAATATCTTACTACAGGCTCCTAATGAATAGGGCATACACTATGTTCTTTAACAGCCATCCACCCACATTTAAAATAATTTTAACTAAGGGAATTAAAGGCCAAAGTCCCCTGTAAGTACTTTAGATTCATGCCCAGTACCAATTACTAATCCACTGCAAAAACATGAACCTTGCCATACCTGCCCCTGAACATAAAATTAAGGTGACAGATGTCCAGAGTAGCTGTATGAAGTTAGAGTTCAAGGTTCTCGTGCTGTCCCTGGAAAACATAGATTCTCATCTTGCCACATGATATAACCCTGCTTATAGATTTAGTGGATACTTTCAACTTTGAAATGTCTGCACATACAGTAGCATGAACAATAAGAGCAATTGCACACTGGAATTGTGCATATATCTTTTTCAGTGAATGTAACAACTGTTATACATAAACTCTACCTAACAAAAGTAGATTACAGAGAGCCTATAGCTTGCCTAATATCTAATTCTGGGTAGCAGTGACCATACCATGATTTAATTTAATGTTAGCTGTAAAAAAACAAGCACATACAGCAAAGGTAAAATCACAACTTTAAGAGAGCAAATTTTCCAAGGATGAGGGCTGCTCTTCAAATATTAGACCGAGAGGGAATATTGGCAGCAATGAACACAGAACAGAATTGGGAATTCCTCAAAAAGAACGTGAACACACTGCAAAATACAACCCCACGGGCAATACGTTTAAAATGCTTAAAATAAAACCATATTTTTAGGGACTCTAATAGTATCCCTGGATTGGTGTAAGGCCAATGAGGTGCCTATATTTAAAAAGGGTTCTGTCTTTACAAAATAACTATAGACCTGTTAGTTTAAAGTGTATGTAACCCTAAACAAAACATAGATCCTGTTCCTTTAAAGCATGTTATACAGCACAGTGACTGTGCTGTGTTATTTGGCCCTTTGTACCATCTGAAATACCTGGCTGATCCTGCCTGGTCCTGCCCTCCCCCCTGTAAACTGACTGACCAGCGCTCACGTGTCCACCTGGCGCTCACCTGGCTCTTACATAGTTACATAGTTACATAATTAGTCAGGTTGAAAAAAGACACAAGTCCATCCAGTTCAACCATAAAAAAAAATTATAATAATATCATACAATCCCATATACCTAATTCTATAGTTGATCCAGAGGAAGGCGAAAAACCCCAGCAGAGCACGATCCAATTTGCTACAGCAGGGAAAAAAATTCCTTCCTGATCCCCCGAGAGGCAATCGGATATTCCCCGGATCAAGTTTACCTATAATTGTTAGTACCCAGTTATATTATGTACATTCAAGAAAGAATACAGGCCTTTCTTAAAGCAATCTACTGAGCTGGCCAGAACCACCTCTGCAGGGAGTCTATTCCACATTTTCACAGCTCTTACTGTGAAGAAACCTTTCCGTATTTGGAGGTGAAATCTTACCTCCTCTTCTCCCCTGCCCCCCTCATGTCACCGGGAATTATTGGCTCCTCCCACTGTAGCTGTCAGCCACATAGATGAGTTCTTACCTATGCCACATAGATGAGTTCTTACCAGAAAAAAAATATTTTAAGCAACAGACAGCATGGATTCATTAAAGACAGAAGTTGTCAGACAAATCTGATTTCTTTTTATGAGGAGGTGAGCAAAACCTTGGACAAAGGAGTGGCTGTGGATGTAGTATACTTGGATTTTTAATGATGATAAATGTAAAATTATGCACTTGGGCGGCTAAAAATATGCATGCATCATACATACTAGGGGAAGCAAAACTGGGAGAATCAATGGTGGAGAAGGATTTGGGTGTTCTGGTAGATCACAAGCTTAATAATCACATACAATTCTAAGCAGCGGTTTCCAAAGCAAGCAAAATCATTTCTTGTATTAAGAGAGGTATAGACTCCAGAGAGAGAGAGAGATAATGTTGCCCCTGTACAAATCATTAGTAAGGCCTCACCTGGAATATGCAGTTGAGTTTTAGACACCAATTCACAAAAAGGATATCGGGGAACTGCAGAAAGTACAGAGAAGGGCAACCAAATTGATAGGAGGCATAGAGAAGCTCAGCTATGAGGAAGGATTAGAGGAACTGAATTTATTTGCTCTTGAGAAGAGGAGATTAAGGGGAATATGATCAACATGTATAAATACATAAGTGGTCATTAACACCAGGACAAGGACAAGGGCAATCTTTACAGTATGTCTGGAGGAAAAGAGATGTAATCTCCAAATACAGAAAAGTTTCTTCACAGTAAGAGCTGTGAAAATGTGGAATAGACTCCCTCAAGAGTTGTTTCTGTCCAGCTCAGTAGATTGCTTTAAAAATGGCCTGAATTATTTTCTAAATGTACATAATATAACTGGGTAATAACATTTATAGGTAAAGTTGATCCTGGGAATATCCAATTGCCTCGTGGGGGATCAGCAAGGATTTGTCCCCTGCTGGAGCAAATTGGATAATGCTTTGATAGTTTTTTTGCCTTCCTCTGAATCAACTGTGGGTATAGGATTGTATGTATATAGGATTTGTGACAGCATGCAGGTAAATTCACCAGGTTGCATCCAGGATGGAAGGTATATATGTCCTAGATTCAGGCTTTATGCTGATTTATACCACTAGGGGGAGTGCGGGGAGTCTTGCAGGGGAAGAGTTAATGAGCCCAACTGAAGTATGTGGGCTCGTTAGGGCCTCTACAAGAACTCCCAGCATGCTAAGGGAGATGCTCCAACCTGGAACCAGATCTGTGTGGATAGTCTGGGGAGTGTGATCTCTGTGCGGTGAGCCAAAGCCTGTGTGGTTATTGCTAAGAACTTCAAAAAAGCAGGGAGCTAGGGACTGGGGCAGCACAAGGCTGTACCCAGTTGTTAGTTAGGGACACCAACGTGTGTAGTGAGTGGTCAAGTTGACCAGGATTTATTTTCCTGTTTCTTTTGTTTTTGCTGTATTTTTTTGTCTGTATATAGTTCAAATAAAACCACACCCTTTTGTTTTCTCCTACCACTGTCTCCTGTTTTTGTGTGGTGAACCCATCCAGGGGGTCACACACACCCGCTGCTGAGCTAACCCCCTCACAGATTGTATTATTTTTTTGGTCCCTTTTATTAGTTGAACTAAACGGACTAACTATGTAAAAGTCCATAGCCAGAGATGACTCTGTGGCCAACAGTGCTGCCATGAAGCAAAAGCATTGAGCTGCAGCTTTCTGCAATTCGTGCTACCTCACATCCCTGATATGCTGCAGGGCTCTAAAACTTTTTATGGAACTGTTCATTCTATAGTTAGTAGAAACTGGCTTAAACAACAGCAGCTTTCACAGATTTATTAATAAGTTGTATTTTTCTTTGTGGCAGTGGATACTTCATAAGGTCTCATTAACACCAGTACATCCATGTGCACAAAGGCTGTTGATATCTGTGGTCCTAATACCTTTGGCATAGGTCTTTGATGGTTCCCAAAAAACCTGTGGCACATCTTCACATGCATGAAATCTCACATCATGTATTCCCCTGACAGTAAAACTGCTTTCTGGGATGACTGACATAGATATTACCAGAGGCAGCAGGGATGCAACACCCTTGTTTCTCTTCCAGGCAAGAATGAAGGGCTGTCATGCTGCACTAAAATTCTGAATTGTGGGAGAGGGAAGTGGGATAAGCTATGAAATAGAAAGTTGTTTTATTGGCTTAAGTTCTGCTTTAAAATAACAAAAGAAGTGTACACAAGACAGCCCTGAATTTCTGACATGATCAACATGTATTTTATCAAACATACTGTATACTGTAAAACAAAACTTTTTCAATGGTATATTTACAGACCAAAATGGACTAAATAAGTGAGTTTCATTATTATACGTGTAGCGCCCCCCCCCCAATATTTGGGGGCGCTATGTGAAAATTTAGGGGTAGTCTGAGCCGGTAGTTGGGCTCAGACCAATCACTGATTCATTATTGCTTCTGCTATGGGTGTGATACTGCCTGGCTGTAGTGTTCACTGTTGCCTGTAGGTGGCACTGTCACCGCCAGCATAGGTTGAACTACAGGGGGTATAACAGCACCTTGGGTGTCCTCTCTCGGCAGCTGTGCAGTGGGCATGGTCAACCCGCTGTGCATGCTGGGAGTGGGTACATAAGGAGCAGATGCCATTAGGTGGGGCGCGTTCCAGGGGACCTTCGGTCCTGTAAGTGTGCCTCATAGCCCGCATGGCACAAGGTACGCGAGGGTGTTTGGGCCTTGGGCACCTTCAGCCCGAGGTTTCGATGCTGCAATGTAGGCCCGGCTCTGCTGGCAAGGGTCTACAACTCAGAGAAGAATCCCAGGCTTCCCACTTGTAGGGAGCCCACCTTTATGAAAGGATTCCAGGGGAGGATCAGTCCCAGAGGAGATTAGCGACGGTACTGCTGTCTTGGGAAGAGGCCTGGAAACTCACCTAAAGAGGGATTCATCGTCTCTATTATCCATGCTCCATCCCGGCTGCTAGGACCACTCTTAAAGGGACTATCCGGGTGAGCAATACCCACTCAGGCTTGAGTGGCAATGAAAGACTGACACTGAGCTCTAAGTGTTGCGTGCCTGAACCTTCCCCTACTTTCTCAACTTCCTACTCTCTCTCTCTTCAAATTTACCTCAAGTATAAAGAATAAAACCTTGCTGATTGGGTTTTACTCCTGTGTGGACATTGGCCTTATTCTGAAAGATTTCTGCCTAGACAACGGAGAGAAGGGATCCACTCTAGAGAGGTAATTGCTGCAAGACCCAACAATAACACAGCTCGCTCCTCTCTATACACAGGGAGGAGATACCGGGCAAGTAGCAGGTGTGCCCTGCTATTGGCGAAGAAAAGTGGGTTCTGTGTGCTACATACACAATTTTTTATTTTTTTTTAAATTAGGTTATCAACTATAGAATATTATATGGCATGTATGAGCTTTGCAATTTATGAATAGGTTTTAATTCCAAATCTAACTATGTTGTACCAAAGAGAAAAGAGCTATTAAACAGACCGTGTTGATTTGCTAATGGAAACCTAGAAGATCAAAGTCTTTCTATCTCACCTCTATTTACAAATTACAATTATTCTGCATGTGTAGTCTGTTAGTCAGCAATCTCTTGCAACCAATTATAAATTACTGGGGTGGGACACTTTCATATTTCCTTGCATGTCTCTAAAAATAGAATGAATCCATTCAGTGAATCAGTAATTACCTTACTACCTCTGGTAATGGAAGCCTTTTCATTGCCTAACCAGTAGGGAACATTTTATATCAAAGCAGTTGATCATCCAGGGATGAAATGATATAGAATGTTATTGAAGCAATTCCATAACAATAACTTCAAGAATAGTACATGCAGTAGGCAATTTCATGCAGTCTATTGTGGATGAACTATATTGTTCCTCTCCTCTCAGCAGAGATATGATCTGTCCAAAGAGGTGAGAAAGCAAAGGTTGAAATGGGAATACCTGTACACTAACTTGATCGTATGTGTGCATCAAGAGGTTATAGAAACATGGGCAAATGAGAAAGAACAAAGATCATACAAAGGATCACTAACTCCTTTTTAAATGACCTATATGAATTTATGCTCAGTCTGTAGCTTCAGTTGAAATGCATTAAAAGGATGATTGAAGCGTAAAGGTATAGCCACATCCAGAAGAATAACTATTTAAGTGTGAAACTATCAGCATAACTAACTTGGTGGAACCCCATGGGAAAATATTGTAAGGCTCACTGGATTTCTACCTCTGTCTTTAAGGCAATCCCGTTATTGAGATGCATAACAATAAAACAGTATTGCCGTGTACACACGACCATTTTTCTCGTCTGGAAACCTGTAATTTTTTCATTTGGACGAGAAAAACATCCGTATGTAGGCTCTCCAGCAGTTTTCCCAACGAGAAAACCACAGAGAATCACGACGAGAAAAATTAGAACATGCACTAATTTTTCTCGTCGCGAATCGCGTCATTTTTTTCCTCTGCAGTTTTCCCATAGGGAATCACTACTAGGGAGCCTACACATGGCCGTTTTTCTCGACCAAGAGAAAACATGTCATGAAAAACGTCCATGTGTAGACTGGGAAAAGGTGACCAAGCCGGTCCTCGTTTTTCCCGTCGGGTTTCACGGCAGTGTTTTCACCGCCGAGAAACTCGGTTGTGTGTACGCAGCATACGAGTGGAAATTGCTGCAGCAGCTTAAAAGTGCTGCCAAACGTGTGAGTGTAATTTTTTTTTTATTATTCTAAACTTGTTTGAAAAATGCTTTTGTGTCTTGAGTAAATAATTATGTAGTCAGACAGTACTTACACCTGTGTATTGCTAAACCCAATGCAACCAGGTGATCTGCTTGATGACAGGCAAACATGCTGTTGTTGCAACTCAAAACATCTGATCATATTCAGTCAAAGGACATGCTCCCTCCCCAAGTCTCCAATGAGAGACACTGAAACCACTGGCCATAAAATACATTGATTTTGAATATGTTTTGGGTGAAAAAGTAATTTTCTTTGCTGGCCAGCAAAACATACCAACAACCTTTCAAGGTTGTTGAGGAATTGGGTGACTTGCTGCTTGATTATGGGCAAATAAGCAGAAAACCCCCCGACTCCCCGTGAGCATATACTTTCAAAGTATTGAAGTCAATTTTACCTCCAGTTACTTCCCAGTTGACACACAGCAAGGTTTCAACTGAGTAAAAGTGTATCTGAAGGACGGTCTCTAAGTAGATTCAGATCCTGGCCATTTCTAACTGACTGAGCACAGAAAATCAGATTTATATGTTAATTCCTTCTCAAATTCAATTTTCTATTTGATGTCACAAAAAAGGCAAAAAAAGTCTATTAGAATTGACCCCATCTTTAACAATTCATAAAGCCTAGGTGCTTTCACACAGTTATAAATGGTGGCAATTTTTCTCCCTGCCTATGGGCTTAAGGAAAAAATTGCAGAATAAATGCAAGTTCAATATTCAGCTTATGGGATGAATTGATAAAACCTGATTAAATGAGTATTAATAGAATTCAGCTCTTCATCATTTTCTTCTCCAGCCCACTTGACAGGAAACACAACACTTTCATGAGCAATCAACTCAAGAAAAAATAAAAATAAATCAGAGTATCATTTAATTAATAGAAACTGTAAGGTAAGGTAAAATAATATTAGAGAGAAAATAAGATGTTTACTAACATCTATTGAAGCATACATGTTCTTTACCCATGCAGAGTAAAGGAATAGGTTTACTTTAATACCCCTTCCCAAACAGCACATTCAAATTTTTGCTCCATTTTCACACTGTCCAATGGTATATAAAATCTGAAGTACTCCAGTTGCAGCTTACACAGTGCTGAAAACTGTCTTCTGACATACGTGTGACAGCAATGGGCTAAGTGAGTGAGCAACATGCTCTTCCATACTGGGGAATTCCCAATTTTTTTGTTCTCATTAGCTCAACAGAGTGGTAAAGCAGGAAAATAAACGTATTTTGCTTGTGGAATGGGGGGACGACTGTAAAGTGAACGTATATGGACAAAGCACATACCGGTAGTTGATTTAAGATGAGTATTCATACCCCATCCCAATATTACAAATATTTTAGATCATCATTAAAAACATGTACTGTATTGTTTTTTGGCACTGGTTGCACTGGCATGGTGCATAAACAACAGCTTTACATTATATACAATTCAGATATCTTTCTGTATGCAGTAGCAGTAACCAAAAAAATGAGACTCTCTCAAATTACCAGCTCTCTTCCCACAGGGAAGTCGATAAGCTGGAACTAAGTGTTAGTAGAGGGATTGTATAGTTGACACTATTCACACAAGACATAACAGAACTTTAGTCCATTGATACTTCTTCCAGTCTTGTCACTGAAGGTTACAGATCTGTGGTTGACCCTAGGTTCACACCTATGCATTTTTTAGTGTGTTATGCAGTTTGCAGAAATGCATTACAGTCCATTTAACATGTTTTCTTATGGTACACGTTCACATATATGCGCTTTGCAGCCGGTGCCTCTTTGGAAAGGTCGGGGACTTTTTTCCCACCTTTTGCGTATAATAGACTTCAATGGAGTCGCACCAGAAATGCAAGTGCTGTATTTGTAATGCAATTTTTGATATGTTTTGCGTTTTTTATTTTTCCGTTTAAACACTGTATATAGCTGGTTGGTAAGGAGTGGGCTGGGAAGCCGACTGCCACGTCCATAAAGCAGAGTTCCACCCAAAAGTGGAACTTCCGCTTATCTGTCTCCTCCCCCCTCTGGTGCCACATTTGGCACCTTTCAAAGGGAGGGGGAATGGGTACCTGTTTTTGACAGGTACCTTGTCCCCACTCCTGTGGGACCTCGCTGTGGCGAGGTATGTCAGAAGTCCAGCCTCTTCCTCCTCCCTCCTTCTTGCCCTACTAGTAGGAGAGTGCAGTTGCGCTTCGTGCATGCGCAGTAGGGACCTGGCCGTGAAGCTGAAAAGGCTTTAATGCCAGATTCCCTTACTGGCAATCGCAGCAGCAGCATCCGACAGCCGATGGAAACATAGCTGCTGAGTTAGTTTTTTGAGGGGAAGGAGGAACTCTGCTTTAACAACTGATGAGTCATCTGAATGTAAAAAAAAAAATTGTCAGCACAAAATTGTGAGAAAAATGGTGTGGGATCCCCCCCCAGGTCCATACCAGGCCCTTCGGGTCTAGTATGGATTCGTAGGGGACGCCCCACACCAATTTTTTTTTTTTTTAAATAGCATGGGTTTTCTCCCAAAATCCATACCAGACCCTTATCCGAATATGCAGCCCGGCAGGTCAGGAAAGGAAGGAGACGAGTGAGCGCCCCCCCCGAACCATGCCAGGCCACATACCCTCAACATGGGGGTGGGTGCTTTGGGGCAGGGGGGCTCTGCCCTGTCCCAATGCACCTTGCCCCCATGTTGATGGGACCAAGGGCCCTCTTCCCCACAACCCTGGCCAGGATTTGTGGGGGTCTGCGGGCAGGGGGCTTATCAGAATCTGAAAGCCCCTTTAAGAAAGGGGGCCTCCGGATCTTGCCCCCCCATGTGAATGAGTATGGGCATTCACCCTAAAAAGCAGTGAAGTGTTAAAAAAAACGTGACGGTTTTTCACAAGTCCTTTAATAAAAATGAAAAATCTCCTCCGTCGTAGCTCCAATGTCTTCTTTCTCCGGAACCGATGTCTTCTTCCTCCAGTAGTTTATTTTCCCTCTGGTGTAGTCTTCTCCCCATGATGCTGTCTTCTCCTTGTGCTGTCTTCTTCCTCACTGCTGCTTACCTGCTAAAAAAAAAATAGGATTTTTATAACAGCTTACCTGTAAAATCCTTTTCTTGGAGTACATCACGGGACACAGAGCGACATAGTCATTACTAATGGGTTATATAGATACCGTCAGGTGCTGGCACTGGCAACTTCCAAAACCGGAAGTACCCTCCCCTATATAAGCCCCTCCCATCCGGGAGCACCTCAGTTTTGTAGCAAAGCAATAAGTGTCCCCAAAGAGGGGCGGGAGCTCTGTGTCCCGTGATGTACTCCAAGAAAATGATTTTACAGGTAAGCTGTTATAAAAATCCTATTTTCTTTCTCGTACATCACGGGACACAGAGCGACATAGTCATTACTAATGGGTTGTCCTAAAGCAATGCCAAATGAGGGGGGGGATACACCATATATAAGCTGAGCGCTATCAGACATGAGGATCTTTTGCGGCCTGCAACACACTGCGCCCAAAGGCGACATCCTCCTGACTTCTAACGTCCACCTGGTAGAACCTAGTAAACGTGTGAACTGAAGACCATGTTGCGGCCTTACAGATTTGAGCCAGGGAGGCCTGGTGATGCACTGCCCATGAAGTTCCAACTGCTCTCGTGGAGTGCGCTCTAACTTTGAACGGAGGCGGTCTCCTTCTCAAGCCATAGGCTTGTATTATGACCTGTCGAATCCACCTGGCTAAAGTAGATTTTGACGCTGCCTGACCCTTTCTGGGGCCTTCCGGCAGAATAAACAAAGTATCCGTTCTGCGAATCTGAGCAGTGGCTTTTAGATAAGCTTTAACTGCTCTTACTACATCCAAAGAATGCAATAACTTTTCCTCTACCGAAGTAGGTTTGGGGAAAAAAGAAGGAAGAACCACATCTTGGTTCAAATGAAACCTCGATACCACCTTAGGAAGAAAGGCTGGATGAGGACGTAATACTACTCTGTCCTTATGGATAACCAGATATGGCTCTTTACAGGACATAGCTGCTAATTCCGACACTCTTTTAGCCGAACAAATGGCTACTAGAAAAATCAATTTCCTGGTGAGAAGCACCAAGGAAATATGCTGTAATGGTTCAAATGGTTGTTTCTGTAAAACCGACAGAACCAAGTTTAGATCCCATGGACATATGGGAATATTAACCGGAGGACTAATACGCATCACTCCTTGTATAAAGGCTTTGACTAGTGAATGCGAAGCCAAGGGCCTTTGAAAAAATATTGACAAGGCCGAAATCTGACCCTTGATAGTACTCAAGGCAAGCTTCCTATCTACAGCCCATTGTAGGAAGTCCAGAATCCTACCTATTACGTATTTACGTGGATGCCATTTCTTGGCCTCACACCAGGCGATGTACGCCTTCCAGATTCTATAATAGATCTGCCTGGATACCGGCTTCCTGGCATTGATCATGGTAGATACCACAGCATTAGAGAGCCCTCTCTTTTTTAGAATGTGGGCTTCAATAGCCAGGCCGTCAAACCTAGGGCTGGTAAGGAAGGGTGGTATATCGGTCCCTGCGAAAGCAGGTCCGGACGATGTGGGAGGGTCCAAGGACTCCCCACAGACATTTTTACAATCTCCGCGTACCATGCTCTTCGGGGCCACGCTGGAGCCACCAGAATCACTGGTTTCTTTTCTACCCTGATTCTGCGGAGTAATCGAGGTAACAATTGTGGCGGTGGGAATGCATATATCAGCTTGAACTGATCCCAAGGGAACACTAGGGCATCCGAGCCGCAAGCTAGGGGATCCCTTGTCCAAGAGACAAACCTGTCCACTTTTGTGTTGAATCTGGATGCTAGCAGATCTACATCCGGTGTTCCCCACCGCTGACATATTGTCCGGAAAACCTCGGGATGAAGGGACCATTCCCCTGGGCATAATTTTTGGCGACTTAGAAAGTCCGCCTTCCAATTCTCCACTCCTGGAATGAATACCGCAGATATGGCTGGGACATATCTTTCTGCCCATCTCAGGATGTAATTTACTTCCCTTTGGGCTGCACGACTCCTGGTGCCCCCCTGACGATTGATATATGCCACTGCTGTGGCATTGTCTGATTGAATTCTGACAGGGGACCCTTGGAGTTTGGATGTCCATGCTACTAGGGCATACCGGGCTGCTCGTATCTCTAAGAGATTGATGGGCAGGGCCTTTTCCGCATCCGACCATCTGCCCTGGAGAGACCATTGCTCCAGTACTGCTCCCCAGCCTATAAGGCTGGCATCTGTAGTGACCACCTTCCAGGAAATCGGACTGAAGGATTTCCCTCTTTCCAGATTCTGGGGAACCAACCACCAGCGGAGGCTCTTGCGAATGGAAGGGGACAAGGACATTGGTAAGTCCAGAGCCTGAACTTTTTTGTTCCAGGCTGACAGTATGGCCCTTTGCAACTTCCTTGAATGGAATTGACCGTAGGGTACTGCTTCGAATGATGCCACCATTTTTCCCAGCAGCCTCATGCACAGGCGTATGGATGGCTGTCTTTTTGAACCCACTAAGTGGATCAAATCTCTCAAAGACGACCCCTTTTCTTGAGGCAAGAAAATTTTTCTCTGGTCTGAATCCAGCCTTAGCCCCAAGTATTCCAGACTTTTGACTGGTTTTAGGGCTGACTTGTCTCGGTTGATAATCCAACCGTGATATTCCAGATACTTGATTGTCTCGTGAACAACCACTTCTAGTTTTTCCACTGAGTGGTCTATCAGCAACAAGTCGTCTAGATATGCCATTATCTTTACACCTCGTGTTCTTAGATTGGCCAATAATGGGGCCAGAATTTTTGTGAACACTCCTGGTGCTGTGGCCAGACCGAAGGGTAAGGCTCTGAACTGAAAATGGCGCCCTTCTACCGCAAAGCGTAGAAATTTTTGGTGGGCTGGAAAGATGGGAATGTGCAAATAAGCATCTTTGATGTCGATCGAGGCTAACCATTCCTCCCCTTGTAGGGCAGTGGCTACCGATCGGATCGACTCCATCCGGAAAGTCCTGATATGTAGGAATTTGTTTAGCCCTTTTAGATTTAATATGGGCCTCACGTCCCCGTTTGGCTTCGGGACTGTAAAGAGGTTTGAGTAAAACCCGAACCCCCATTCTTCCAGGGGAACCTCTATAATTACTGCTTGGAGCAATAATTGTTCTAGTGCCAACAGGAGGGATCCTCTCTTCTGGGGATCCCTTGGCACGTTTGACCTTATAAAGCGGGAAGGAGGGGAGTTTTTTAACTCCAATTTGTATCCCAGATTTACTGCGGAGAGCACCCATCTGTCTCGGATCGTGTCCCGCCAGGTCTCTGTGAACAACTGAAGTCTTCCCCCCACCCGATTGGGTGGGGGCAACCCTTCATGCATTTGACTTTGGGGGAGGTTTTGTACCTCTCCTGCTCCAGGGCTTCTTGTTACCCTGCAATTGTCCCTGATTTTTACCTCCGGGATTTGACCGAGGAGGCCGTCGGAACTGTTTCACAGCCGATGTCCTAGGGACTGGAGAAGCAGGCCTCTTAAAAGAGGGACCTCTAACTCTATTTTTAACCGGCAAAAGTGTACTTTTACCGCTGGAAATTCTCTGGATATATTTGTCCAGGTCTTCCCCGAATAAGCGTTCACCATGAAATGGGAAGCTGACCAGCAATTTTTTACAGGGAGCTTCAGCAGACCAGTTTTTGAGCCATAGAAGCCTGCGCATATGTACTACAGACAGCGTAAGGCGGGAGGCCTGATGGATTGAATCCTTTATAGCGTCCACCGCAAAGCATAAGGCTCTAGGTAGATCAGCTAGGGCAAGAGCCTGCTGATCTGGCAAGTCCCTTAAGACCTGTTTCAACTGATCCTTCACTGCTTGGCAGACCCCAATAGCTGCCACTGCTGGTTGTGTCACCAGTCCTGCTGTAGAAAAAGCAGATTTTAATAAGGACTCCAATTTTTTATCTATTGGGTCCTTGAACATTTGGACATTATCCACCGGACATGTCAGTGATTTATTCACACAAGAGATGGCTGCGTCCACTGTAGGGACCCTCCATTTTCTGATGAACTTATCCTCCATGGGATAGACCACCGGAAATCTCTTGGGGGGAGTAAATATTTTGTCAGGATGCTCCCAATCCTGGTAAATGAGCCCTTCCAGTAAAGGATGGATCGGAAAGGAACAAACAGTCTGGGGAGCTTTTAGCGACCCCAACGAGGAGACAGAAGTGGATGATGGCTCCGCAAGTGGCATTTTAAATGCTGATCGGACCATATTAGTCAGGGACTGAACCCATAACCTTTCAGCATGTGATGCTGAGAACGGCTCTTCCACTGTTGATTCCTCTACAACCGAATCGACCTCATCCTGATCCCCTTCAGGTAGGTCGATCCCTGTATGGGACTGTTGCTCTGTTAACAGGCACTCTGAGGGAGGAGACGGAGATCGGGCGCTTTTCTCCTGTGACAGGGAAGCCGCGATCAATGCTGACAATCTCTCTTCCAGCCCTCCCAGAGCTGAGGAAAAAACCTCCTCTGTTACATACACAGGAGCAGGTGAACTGAGGACAGCCACAGTACCAGGTACTCCTGAGGGTGCTCTACGGTCACTAACCTCTGATTCTTCAGGGGAGACTGGTGCAGCCAAAGCATGCCCAAGATCCTCAGAGCCCGATGGAGACCCCCTATTCCTCCTGGAATTTCTAGTCCCGGAGTTTTTAGACGGCATATTCCTAAGCCACAAAGCTGAGGTATTCCAGCCGAAATACACCAGTTACTGACAATAGTCTAGCATAAATGCTGCTATAAGAAACAGTTGGTGTCTACTAATGTGCCTTTCTAGGGGATGCCTGTATCAACCGCTTGCTGTATGCCTTCTTTAAATGTTGCCAGCTCTGTCTCTGTACTTCATAGCCAGCTCACCACACAAAATTGTGGTTTCTAACATGCTGGGACGCCCGCACATGCGCAGAAGCGCTGCGGCGCGCACAGAGCGTCATCCCCCAGGCTCCGCCCCCTTTCCCGGCTCACCTCTATATATAGAGGCGCGTGCACGCGCACGCGCGCGGCCACGTGCGCCTTCGGCGCTAATTTCGAAAATGGAAACCAGGGACAAGAGCCAGGGCCCCTTTGCCGCAGGCCGGGGGATGGACGAGCATTGCAACATGGCAGAGGAAGCAGTTTCCCATAAGAGAACTCACCATCTGCCTGGACTCGCTCTGATGAGAAGAAACTAGTCCACATGACAAGAAACGTTCCACAGCGGCCTCTAGTGGACAAACACAGGTACCGCAGTCTAATATATTAAATATATATATATATAAAACATTTTTTTTTTTTTTTTTCCTTGACCACCATTAAAAATTATTACATTTTTTTAGTAGTTACAGGCATGCACAGAATTTTGCGGGAATACCATTAGGTAACAGACAGAAAGACAAATTAGGCTTGGGGGTCCCCCAATAGAACCAAGTTCCTGGGGGCCCCCACTTACCTGTTCCCCGCCGCAGGACTTTGTTTGGTCCACAAAAGCCCAAACTTCACCTATCACGGCAGACATTGTAATCAAACCTTCAGGGACCGGGTTCCCAAGGATTCCACTCCCCTGGACCTGTATAGCACCCTGCACAGAAAACATCTTGGTCGTGGGTATGACCAGAGCTCTGGATCCCAGGGTCCAGCTCTCCTAAGAGAAGCATTACAGGCAAAACCTTGCTCTTCTCTGCAAGGCCCGGGTACCGACCGTTTAGCTATGAAGCTTTTTTGGTCGGATCCGGAATAGCTTACTGAGGCCCAAAAGAACCTGTACGCAAGCTCAGTGAAAAACACATGTTTCTTCTTGGCCAACACCTTAGACACTGGCAAAAAACTGAGGTGCTCCCGGATGGGAGGGGCTTATATAGGGGAGGGTACTTCCGGTTTTGGAAGTTGCCAGTGCCAGCACCTGACGGTATCTATATAACCCATTAGTAATGACTATGTCGCTCTGTGTCCCGTGATGTACGAGAAAGAAATATCTTCTTCTAAAGCTGTCTTCCTTCTTTGTGCTGTCTCCCGCTTTCTGCCTTTCCTTATCAAGCCATGGTGCGTAGCCATCCGATGACGTCACCTGGAGAACCGCCCCTTGTGATGTCACGTGTCGTCACAAGGGACAGTTTCTCCGGGTGATGTAATCAGTTGGCCATGCTCCATGGCTATATAAAAAAAGACACACAGCGGGAGACAACACAATAAAGGAAGACAATGTTAGAAGAAGATCATTTTTTTGTTTTTAGCAGGTAAGCTGCGGCGAGGATGAAGACAGCACAAGGAGAAGACAGCTCAAGGAGAAGACAGCTCAAGGAGAAGACAGCTCAAGGAGAAAACAGCACAAGGAGTAGACAGCCCAAGGAGAAGAAAGCACCAGGGGGGGAAGACTGCTCCAGGGGGAAGAAGAGCCCCCCAAAGACCCCATCCCCCATGTTGAGGGCATGTGGCCTGGTATGGGTCAGGAGGCCCGCTCGTCCCCTCCCTTTCCTGACCTGCCGGCTGCATGCTCAGATAAGTGTCTGGTATGGATTTATTTTTTCATTTTGGCATGGGGGAGGCCCCTCCAAAACCATACTAGACCCAAAGGGCTTGGTAGGGACCTGGGTGTGGAACCCACACCATTTTCCCCACACATTTTTTTTTCCGGCAATTTTTATTTACATTTAGCTGTTAGCGGGAAACCCCACTGAGAGATAATGACTCATCGGTTGTTAAGGATACGGCGTTTGGCTTCCTGGCCAGTTTCTTAGCAACCAATTCCGACAAGAAACCCGTGGATTTTTTCTGACGGAATGTTGGCTCAAACTTGTGTTGCATACACACGGCCACACAAATCTTGTCTGAAATTCTGACCGTCAAGAACGCGGTGATGTACAACGAGCCGAGATCAATTAAGCTCAATAGGCAGTTCGGCTCTTCTGCTTGATTCTGAGCATGCGTGTTTTTTTGCACGTCGGAATTGCATACAGACTAGCGGAATTTCCGACAAGACCTTTTTCCGTCGGAGAAATAGAGAAACTGCTCTCAATCTTTTGCTGGCAGAAATTCTGACAGACAATGTTGGATGGAGCATGCACACAGTCAGAATATCCGTCCAAAAGCTCACATCCAACTTTTTTTGACAGAAAAACCTATCGTGTGTATAGGGCATGTCAGTGTTTTTAAAGAAATAAAGACGTAAAATGCAAAATGCATGAAAACTGCATTCAAAAACGCATAAAAAAATAGGGTTTAAAAACGCAAAAAGCACTGCAAAACGTGCCTAAAAAATCATCAAGCGCACCCGCATAGACTGAAGAACTACTCTGCAGGAGCCAGAGCACTGCATCTGTGATCCATTGATCAAGATTGCAATGCATTACAGGATCAAAAAAAAAAACATGCTAATTTTATTAATCATTATGGTTGTATTTATATATTTTTTTTAAGGTGGAATATGCCTTTATATGTGTCACACTGCATGAAAATCTTTTTCTCGTTTTCTTTAATACTTTTTGCTTTCACCAAAAACTATGAATGCATCCATAAGACCGCTTTCGCACTGAGGCAGTTTTCAGGTGCTTTAGCGCTAAAAATAGCGCCTGTAAAGCGCATGAAAACTGCCTCTCATGCCTCCCCAGTGTGAAAGCCTGAATGCTTGAGGGAAGGGAAAAAAAGTCCTGCAAGCAGAATCTTTGGGGTGGTTTGGGAACGCTGTATACAGAGCTCCTACGCCGCCCCTGCCCATTGTAATGAATGGGCAGCGCTTCCGAAGGGCCTGAAAAGCCCTTCGGAAGCGCTACAACACGGGCGCTATTAATCCCTTCTTCGGCCGCTAGTAGGGGTTAAAAGCTTCCCGCTAGTGGCTGAAAACTGCTTAAACAACGGTAAAGCGCCACTAAAACTCGCGGCGCTTTACCACTAACGGACCCGCCGTCCTAGTGTGAAAGCAGCCTAACACAAATGTTTTTCTTTGTTCAGTAGAATTTATTTATTTTTGTTATTATTGATTTACGCTTACTAGTGCTTGGTAACTAATATGTTTCCTTTTTTTCTACACCGCACAGAACTACCTTAACAGAACCTGTGTTTTCTCCAAACTTACCAAAGTAATTGTGGACCTTAAAAGTAAGGACCCAATGTATGTCTACACTCACTTTTAGATGCATTCTGGGATACACTCTGGGATCCACAAAACCTAATGAGGCAAAGTTAAAACTTTGTCTAACCCGCCCATGTCTAAGTACTGGTCACTAAGGCTTCCCATCATATTGATGGACCAATAGAACACAAAGGCTAAGTGTAGATTCACATCATACCGGTCCCCAGGGTTCAGGACACACAGGACACTCTGCAAAGTTACTGTAACAATGTACAGACACCTCTTGGTGCTTGTTTTGTGGGCCTGAAGACACTTTTTTTTTAACATTAATTTGCTTTAAATATAAAACACCCTGCAGACTAGTCGGCAAATGCAAGGCTTGCAGACCAAGAAATATTTCTGCCACAAACAGCATTTTCTTTGCAAAAACAGTATATGATTGTTTTTTTTTTTTTATTATTATTTATTTTACCAGTATTTAAGAAGTGTTTCTTGTTTTTAAATTCCTCTGAAACCCTGGTGCCAGGAAAATATTCCTAATTACGTATACAAAATACTTGATGTTGTAGGTAAATACAAAGTTTATTATTTTTCTAGCAGACAATTCCTTTACTAAAAAGGTACTGTACAAAAACACAAAACAAAAGGATATTATAGATAAATTGCTCTTGTTTTACTTTTATTACACTCTTTTTTTTTTAAAACTGCATGTAAACTACTTTTCTGTTTCTTTCTTATTCCACTAAATCCAGGAAAATTATATAAAAATGCAAAAATCCCTTACAGTTGGTTAAGTAAAAGATAAATTATGTACATAGCATTAAAAAATAGGACCTGAAATCTGGAAGTTATGCCCCAAAAAAGCAAGGAGAGGGCAGGATTTAGTCCCCAGCATTGCCTATATATTTCCTTTATACTGCTTTACCATGCAATGTGTCTCTGTGTAAAGACGGCCATCTTGGTGGAGGCAAAGCTTTGTTTCCTCATGTCAGAATTGATGATTAGTGATATAAAAGACTTGTGGGGGAATATGTAACAAGCAGCAAGAGTGGCAAAGAAAGTACAGAGGCATGGAATATATGAAGAAGGAATAGGGAGATCCTTGTACCACAGGTTGTCAAGTAAAGCTGCCTCAAGCAGTACAGTGTCGACTTTACCAAATCTCACTGCAACTCTTGTAATGGTAGCAATCAGAGGTACAGTGCCTTAGATGATTCCATACTGTAGATATACAGCTATCATGTAAAAGGAATTTAAAACAAAAGATAGATCATTTAGGATACTGCTTAGGCAAATTACCCTTTCTATATGTACCTTATAAGACAACAGAGCTTCACTATTTAAGTTCAGTTCCAAATTAAGGCTCACACGCCACTGAGCTGAATCAATAGACAGTGAATGAGCACAGTGCAAAGAATAGTAATTTATAACAACCAACCAAATTGATTTTACCAAAATCAAACTAGCACAAAATGGACACATTTCGTATACAATGTAAAATAAGTCAATTTGGCTATATCTAAATAATGTAGATTGCCTTGTGAGTTCTGAATTAAAAATGAAAATCTGCAAAATTAAAACATACTTCTATGTGATGAAGACGCTAATCCACATGTTGGCACAAATACAGGATTTCCTTAAAAAGCAATTGGTCATTTAAGAGCATTTAACCTGCATTTAATCAAAGTGAGAGATGAATGTTTATCTAGGCTGCAAAAATCAATACAAAACATGGCAGACTCATTTCAAAATCAAAAAAGACAAATCTCGTGAAGGATTTCTAGGCTTTTTTCCATTTGAAAGCATTAATTTGAATTAAGTGGGGTGGTGAAGTACTGGCCAGGTAGGAGGATAATTTTATTTTTCAATGTAGCAGTGTCTGCTGACAAAGCAATGTTCATACCTAGCATTGTTATTCTGAGGATAGGGCCAGTTCAAGAAAACTGATGCCAGTCCATCTGTCAACAGTTTGGCATCAGTTATTTAATATTCCATTAAGCTCTCATCTCATTCCGCTGCTGAATGTGAATTCAAATATAATAAACACCAGGGCAGACAAAAGTATTTGACATTTTCCGCTTCTCTTTTTCTCTGACTGCGTCACACAAATGTTATACCGCCTTGGTTTCACTCTCATGAGCTCAGACATACGTTTTCTCTATGACACATGCATTATATTCCCTATCACATTGTGCTTTGTTATCTGAACACACAGGTTTTGCTCCTCGTCATCAAGCTTCATCTAGAGATGTGCCTCGCTTGCCTAACACCCCCTCCCTGTAATGCGAGGGATGTGAATGTCATAACATATTTTCAAGTACAAATCTTGCATCTGACTTCTTGTACACATAAAGAACAAATGCTGATGCAGCATTTATGACCTTGGCAGTCATAGTGGGTTTATGACTTTTATCTTGTAGCACTTACTTGTTTTACTTAATAGATACATACATACATACATTCATACATAGTGGAAGTATTAATCTATCTATCTATCTATCTATCTATCTATCTATCTATCTATCTATCTATCTATCTATCTATCTATCTAATACAGCCTTGGAAAAGTGGATCATTTTCTGCATATTGAGATAACTACTGTCAGGGTGCATTCCCTGCCATCTTAAAGAGTGTATAAACCCAAACAATAAACTTCTACTTTCCTTTTGGTCTTATAAAAAAAAATGCTTTAAGTTATATATTTATATCTGCTTGATAAGTGACAAAAAATACTTATTGGTCTTGCCAGAAATCTTGTGAGCTGATGAATTCCTGTGCTCCCTGCCTCTGCAGCATTCTTATCCGTTATGTTGTTCATTGTTATCTCTGGTGGCTACAAAACAACTCTTTCTTTGTTATAAATAGGGATGAGCTTTGGTTTGGTCAGAACCCATTCAACCAAACCCGGAAGGAAGCTGTCAGTGCCTGCCCACCATCTGCAGCCAGGGCACACTTCACCCCGTAGTTACACATACACAAAGTTGCAGGAATGCTTGTAATGTCATTGGCTTGATATGGCCACATGTCCATTGGTGAAACCAATAATCCACTAAGATATGGGTGTCACTTTAATGATAGTCTGTGATGTAGAATGGGTAAACGTACCATGTTAATGAAAAAAAAAATACAGAAAATATTGGTAATTAAAGGTTAAATAAAGGTTGACAAACCTCAAGACGCTCAACAATATGTATTGACATCTCTCTTCAGCTCTCTTTATGCCAAATTATCTGTCTTCCCTGGACAACTACTGTACCTATCACACCTAACTTCTAAAATCTCATCTCTAATGCCTAGTACACACGTACAGGATTCCCGGCGGTAAAAAGTCCGCCGGGAATCCCGAGGGGAAAACCGAGAACCTGCTCGATAACTTTCCCCCTGTACACACGAGAGGTTTTCCGGTCAGGAAAACTGCAGTGAGAGATTTGGCCGGGAATCCCGGCCGTGTGTATGCTCCATCGCAGTTTTTCCCATTGGAAAACTGCCGGGAAAAAGACCGCCGGGAATCCGGGAACATGTTCTCTTTTTTTCCCCGCAGTTTTCCTGTCAGGAAAACTGCGATGGAGCATACACACGGCCGGGATTCCTGGCCAAAAGCTCTCATGGCAGTTTTCCTGCCGGGAAAACCGGTCGTGTGTACGAGGCATTCGAATTGCCATGGCAACAGCCAAAAAGATTAGAGACCAATCTTATAAAGGAGTCAAACAGAGCTTAAATTTCACCTTTATTTAGCAAGAAAAAGATATCTATAATATTATACTATATGCAAACACTGGAAAATTATTATTTTATATTACATTGGTGTGCTGATATTTTTAAGTGACCCTAGCTAATTTACAACTTGCACCCTAACTCTCCTCTCAGACTTCCATTCACTTATCGATATACCAGAAAGAAATACAAATTGTGTTCATAGTAAAGCAAAAAACACTTAGTAATCCAGAAAATAACCCTGTCATGTTACTTTTTAGAGTGATGGCCATGCTGTTGGAGAAACTGGCATACTACCAGAGATCCTGCTATGTTATCAAAGATACAGCAATGTTACAGGGAAGTGCAGAATGCATGGGTTATTAAATAAATAAAAACAAAATTGTGGTAAGATAGTACCTAGAATAATACCTAAAACACATATGCAAATAAAGCTGGGGAGGGAGCCAGATTATACTGTATATTTGTCATAACACCTGAAAGTAAACTGAAGGGAAAAGGAATGCACTGGAAGTATGTAATATCATTCTACCAGTGAATACTGCAATGCATATAGTCCCTAATTACCAAGGGTATTTACTTCCCTGGTCCATGGTCCAGTTCACCCCTGCCTAAATTTGGTGACCCAGGTTACAATCAGTTAGTACAATCTTTACATTTTCCAGAAGCTATATAGTGTGATGCCCACTAAAGGGAGATACATTGATTGGATTACTTAGATAGGCCCATGGTCTACATCAGGGGTGTCCAATATTTTGACCTTCCTTGGCCACATTGGAAGAAAATAAATTGTCTTGGGCCACACAGAAAATACACTGAAACCTAGTGCACACAAGCTGAATGTCGGGCAGCATCGTCTGGCTCAATAGAAACCAGCCAACATTCGACCCATGTGTATAGCAGCCGATCCGACAGAAGCTGAAAAAGATCTGCCGACTGGTTCCTGATCGGCGCTCTCAGCCAATGGCTGAGAGCATTGACGGGAGTGTTCTGGCAGGGGGGGGGGTTCACCCTGTCAGAACACAATAACACAGGAGGGGAGATTGATGTACTAACATCAGATTGCTAGTATCGTGGCTCCGACCTGCTGGGTTGAACAATAAAAAACTAGTAGTGTGTACGAGGCTTAAAGTGATTCTAAAGCCTTAAGGTTTTTCACCTTAATGCATTCTATGCATTAAGGTGAACAACTTTCTGTGCTGCAGCACCCCCCGGACCCAATCTTTTTCTTACCTGAGCCCAATCCGATCCAGCGATGTGCACAAGCGCAGTGGCTCCAACCGCTGTCTCTCTCCTCAATGGACAGATTGATAGCAGCAGGAGCCATTCGCTCCTGCTGCTGTCAATCAAATCCTGTGATACGGTAGCGGGGGGTGGGGCTGAGTCCCGCTGTCTGTGTCAATGGATTCAGCAGCGGGACTCGGAAGCGAGCCTCCATGGGTGCCCCCAGGGAAAACGGCTTTCCCTAGGGGCAATCGATGAAGAAGAGGGGCTTGGAACACAGGCAGGGGACTCCAGAATAAGAGGATCAGGGCTGCTCTGTGCAAAACGATTGCACAGAGCAGGTAAGTATAGGCATGTTTGTTATTTTTATTAAAATAAAACCCGAAGGTCTACAACCACTTTAACAATAAAGATAGCTGATGGGCAGAAAAAGATGGGCAGATCACAAGTTATTGATCACTGATATAGATAATGTACCTATCTGAGTAATAAAACTTCATTTTTTGCAATATTTTTTATTATAAAGGTAAAAGAGGGCACCATAAAACTAGTGTGATATTCGTCACTATCTGGTTTAATAGATGTATTAGCAATTCTCAATACATTATCAAGGTACTCATCATATATTTTGGTTCTACTTTTGCTCTTTATGCATTTCGTCCATGAAAATAGTTGCTCACAAATATAGGTGCTGCTGAAAACTGATGACATGAATAAGGCGTGATTAATGAAGAGTGGGATATTTTTCTTTGGAAAGAGAAAACTTATAAAAGTAAAGTAAAAGTAAAGACACTGTCAAATTATTCTTTAGCCGCAGTAGTTTTTCATAAATCTATTGAAATTGTACATAGATTGTACAATTAAATTATAAAGTCTGTCACCATGCCAACTACTTAAGTCCCACCCTGATATTATTAAATAGCCATGCATTTTTTTGGAATGTGGTAAAAGTGCTAGCTGGCGTACATCTACCTGAATCCCATTAACAAAATACACCATGCCCCTTACCCTTGCTGAGCTGGAATGATAGCAATTTTAGCACCATATAACTTTAAGTTGTTCTAAAAAGACAAAAACCTACACAGGTAAAAATCTAAAAATATTTATATATCACATTAAAACAAAGTTGCTTCTACAACAAGGTAAATTATGTACCATCCAGGTATTTCATAGGGTATACATGACTAACTGTTTTTCAGCTTTAGGTAGCTATTATAGCCAGCCTCTGTGTGCTTATAGCATTTGCCATCACAGTGCTGATCTTCTGAATAGTTGATATTGCTATATAGATTTTTAGCAGTGTATTCAGTAAATAGTCAAGCACTGGTGTACATTACCGGAGGACTGCATATAGGCCAAATTGCATCTCAGTCTCCTTTGGCTTCTGCTGTGGTTACAATGATGCAGCAAAAAGCCAATGGGGCTCAGTAAACTAGGTGGACCTAGATGTAAATGATTCATCATATAGACAACAGTGGTGTATCAAAACCCATGTTAGCTCATGCTGCTGCTATGGGGCCTGGGGGCTCCATTATGGGGACTGCTGAGGTGATTTAAATGTACCGTAATAAATCTGTGTGCATCTGAAGACAACAAAAATTTAGTACTGTATCATTGCAGGGATTGCTGTTGACACTGACTCTGAACCCACTATGATATTTCCAATCAAGAAGAGCCAGCATAAGACGTATAGCAGGAAACTTCAGATTCATTATCACTTGTCACACTGGCAGGCTGTGCAGTAGGTAGAATCTGTTTAGAACAGGTGTCTCAAACTGGCGACCCTCCAGCTGTTGCAAAACTACAAGTCCCATCATGCCTGTCTGTGGGAGTCATGTTTGTAACTGTCAGACTTGCAACGCCTCATGGGACTTGTAGTTTTGCAACTGCTGGAGGGCCACCAGTTTGAGACCCCTGGTTTAGAAGGTAACTAACTTATAGATGTTTTGTCCTCAAAGCTTCTGGACATCCTGACCAGCACTGAAACTAATCCTGTATGCCTAATGCACTCTTCGTCAGGCTGTAAAAAAATCCCAGCATGTCTTTTCTACTAAAAACTTGGCAGCCAATTGTAGTTCTGCAATAAAAACCCACCATTTTAAAAAGTTTGGATTAGCATTAAAGCGTAATTGTTTGCAAGAATGCTGATAATGTCATTAAATAAACAATTGTGGTGGTCATTACTATTGTTACTTTTTATTTTTATCGACTGTTACACCACCTCTATACTGAGGACAGGGTAATTACAGTAGCTGGAAAATTAATGTTAAAAGTTAATTCCATGAACTAATGCTACTACTATGTGGACAGTTGTCCTTCTATATGTCCTTATTTTCTGTTAGAATTAATGACATTAGGGATGTCACCAGGGTGCTATCAAAATTGTACTGTGGGACCCCATAATCGTTAGTTATGCCCCTGATAAACTTTAGTAAATGAAGCCCCCTTATCACAACCAGTTCTGTTCTCTTTAAATACAACTGCAAAATATACTGTAAATATTGCACTACTGCAGTGACACTATACTATACTATACTATATTTTATGCATTATATTAGAATCTACCTTTGACTTCCATGGCCTTTACTAAAAGCTTAAAATACGTCTTATATTTTATATGGGCATGGATATCCTTCATAGGATCATTTTGTGTATAAGATGAATACACACATACACACACACTCTCCATCACTTATAAACATAAATCTTATATGTAGTTATCTCTGTAAAGCTTTACTTTGAAGGTACCCATCCATCTCTGTAGATGCTCCATTTCTGCTGAGAACAAGGAGGTGCAAAAGTATTTGACATTACCATGCGATGAATGAAGAGTTCAGACATATACTGAAAGGAATCACACAGTGCAAATATCTGTCTTTGCAGATTATTATAATTCTACGATCAGTTGGTACAACGTAATTCATGTCCATACAGAGTTTATGTGATGTGTTCAAAGGGTCTAGCTAAAAATAATAACTAATAGCATTACAGGGAACAACAGTTTAATATGTTAATTAGAACTTAGAAAACACAATTTTGCTAAGCAAATTCAGAACGTTGTAAGTAACTGAATTTAATAATGGCTCTACAACTTATTACTAACTAGAGTTTTAAGACTCTGCTTTGCAAGTTTTTTTGTAGAATTCAGCTATACATCTGGTTGAGTAGTAACAAAACTAGTGATAATGCATAGAGAGTGACACTTGAATAAATAAAAATACTCTAGATGTGATGCATGAAAGGTGTTATGACTTTCCATATCATATTGTTGAATTTTTGCATATCTGTTAAGTTTCTAAGTTTGGATAATTAATTTTTTATGGCTTGCAAAACTTTCTCATGTGAATTTTTTATAGATAAAAACATGTGCATGCAAATACTGTATTTTTGCACATTTCCCTGCTTTTGAAATTATCCTATAAATGCTTCTAGATTAATTAATTGTATTTATTTTTTCCAAGAGAAAATTTATTTTTGTTCAAGAATAAGCATTTTTGTTGTCTCCACATTGGGAGGTGTATTGATGTTTAAACAAGATCTACAAAGTGTTGTTGGCTGTCTGTAGGTTACTCTCCCAGTGTTGAGGTTATCTAGCCCAGAATGGTTAAGGAGGGGTAGGCACACTCTTGCTGTTCCCCTTTCCTAGCCAGCCAGGCTGAGTTCCTAGATAAGTCTCCTTCAAAACATTTAAGAGCGACCCCATCCCAGTTGTTTTGATTATTTTATTAAAGGGATAGTAAACATTGATGTTAAAAATGTGTACTAACCCAGTAAAAGAAACAAGCAAAAAAAGTATTCTAGGCCAATGACATCACCCAGAATCTCCCTGATTTTTTTTTTTACAAAGAAAAGCCGCCTGGGATCTGCCATATCGTTAGTGGCTGAAATGCACCCAACGCTAAATTATGGACTTTTGGCTGATGATTGTGTAAACATAAGCCGAGGGTTAAGGTGGAAGAAATGGCAAAATATGGTCACTTCAGTCACCCATTTGCTGAACTGCGAGCAGGCTGCACTCATATTTAATCCCAAATCCCTACTGTAATAAAATACTGTATCGTTGCCATGACATATTACTCTGACTATACCCATTACAATAGGATGGTAAAACCTCCATTATGTCTACCAAAAAATTTGTATGCAAAACCAGTTTTTGGGAATATCAACTGTTTTTGGTAGGCCCTCATGCTATATATTTAGATTACACAGAAATTGTACAATCTGATATTAGGCATTTAGCCAGATCCATGTTAAAAGCTAGGCTTTTGGGTTTGAATGATGTTAAGCGTTAAGTTTATATTTAATTTTATAGGTCACAATAAATTCAACATCTATTAAATACTATTATTTAATTACATATGATAATTTATTTTGTTCTGTGTGATAAATATATATGTAACAAAAGCTGTTTGTCACAAAAATCTGTGTACCACAATTTCTGTTGCTGAAACACTCATGTCAAAACACAAATACTCTTTTTTTTAGAAGAAAATAAATGTAACCTGCATGCCCTAACTATCTCTAATGTAGGAGGCAATTTGGATCTTTACAACGTGAATTGCAATACAGTACAATGCAATATCTTCTTCTTATGGAAGAAAAACTGACAGAACAGAACAGATAATCAGCAGATACTGTTTTTATGTGATAACAGTAATAAAATTGTATGGCTTTTATAGTCAAACTGTAGAAACTGTTTTTAAAATATAGCCAAGATCAGCTTTAGACTTGAAATCTGTAAAAAAGTTCCCACAATAAATGTTGAACAGCAGAGAGAACTAAAGTTCTACACCATTATATCTTAATGTGTAACTTACACTTGCCTCCCTCAAAGCTTCAGATATTTACAAGATTTTTGTATGAAAAAAGAAATGAACAATATATATATAAAATGTATATTTGTATGAGTATAAAACTATTCATATACAGTATTTACTTGTATCTCAAGTGGATTTTGCCTCCCTCCTTTGTTGAAAAAAGTCTGTTGTTTACAGAATTCACTAGCTCAAGCTTAAAGTGGCTGTAAACCCTTACAAATATTTATCCAGTGAAGTGACTAGCCTCAGGTGATGTACAGAGCTAAAACGTATCCTCCTACAAAAGTTGCACCTATTTATCTGTAGCAATCTTTTCTCTACACCCATTCAACTCCAGAATTTACACAGCTTTTCTGAGCTTCCAGGGTTAGGGGTCTGATGTCACATACTCACACACTGAAAAGCTCAGAGCACCGAGGAGAACTGAGTGTAATCTAAGACCTGAGTAGAGAAAAGTGACACCCCCCCTACAAGGATCATAGGGAAACATGCACAGTTGAGGCTGTCAATTACAGGCTGTGTTCTGGATGCTGCACCCCCCCCCCATTCTCCTTGATCCCTTGGTGTCGCCTGTCAGAAATGACTCATGCAGATCATGCAGATGGCAGAGGAACAGGACAGCAGGTGGAGATCACACTCAGTGATTTCAATTTAGACATACTACAACCACTTTAAGTTTATATAAACTAGTGAATGAATTAGCACAGCAGTGCATCCCTTCATAGGGTTCTGAAAAGGGGGAATTACTGCTGCGGTCTGTCTTTTCATAACCCATGTTCTGAAAATTCTTTAAAATAACATCCATACATCTTACTTACTTTTTTTCCTTTCTTGTTTTATAGGTGTAGCGCCCTGCTCCCAATGAGTGGGCGCTATATGTTGAAATTATAGTTGTCTGGGCATTAGTTTGGCCCAGAGAGATTTGTTTAAATTGTGGTTGCGTGATTTTCCCCCCCCAGCGGTGGGTGTCGCTGTCACCGCTGGTCAGGGTTGGAAAGGCAACAGGCTGGGCGTATTGGGTACCTCTTTCCCAGAAGCAGCCCAGGGGCATGCTGGGAGAGGGTATTTAAGGGGCGGACGCCATTTTGTGAGGTTCGTTCTTCGATCCTCGCCTGAGGGCCCTCCTGGCCTCAGGGATGTGTTGGCAGTTCCCGCCTCGGGGCCACGTTGGCCCGAGGCCTCGCAACTGAGATGTAGGCCCAGGAGTTACTGGGGCCTACTGATCCAGGGATGATCCTGTGTCGCCTTGCCTGATGGAAGGGACCGAGCAATTGAGGACTCAATTGGAGGATGTACCCGGATCCCAAAAATCTACCTCATATATATATATATATATATATATATATATATATATATATATATATATACAGTATCTATTGAGCCACCAAAGAAGGTGTCAAAATGACATTTTTACAGGAAAAAGGTTTGTCTTGCTAAGGAAGTAGCATAGGTTTACTAGTTTGTCTTGTCTTTCTTTTTGTCTTAGCTTCTTAGTGTTAAGGAGTAATTCCAGGTGAAAACATTTGGTGAGCTGCCAACACTCTCAAGTATACACTGCAACTGTGATAAATTGCTTCCACTTGTTGCTTGGAATTGCACTTTAATCGGAAAAAGAGGTCTTGCCTTGCATAGCCCAGAATATGGTAAATAGTGCTTTGTGTACTATTTGAATTTCCGCTATACTTGTCCTTGCATGAGATGTCAACCTGGCTGAAATTTATTTTCAGTGAATCAAGCACATCTATTCTAAGAACTAGAAAATTCAGATTAGATAATGAGGGGATTATTTGCTGTTTACACTTTAGGTAAAATAGAATACCAAAACCTGTGATGCTCTGTGAATTATAATGCAAACAAGACTTACCTTAATTGCACAATACAGCTTATGTGTGAGGATGCATGTCTATTAAGCTTTTTCTTCTTCACTAAAGGCTCTAATACGATAAGGTACTGTAATATTCTTTACGCAGATTTTAGCCTTTTACTTGACTGCAATGACTTTATGGAGATAAGGCAATTACTGGCTGCAGTGCACGGAATGATGTTCAGCCTTCCAAACTGAATATCTATGTTTCATTCCACTTATCTAGGCTCTACAGCTGTTGATTTGAAAGATCAGAATACAGCTGAAATTACTGTGGATTCTCTTTTAGATTCATAGGTTTAAGAGTATAGCCTTGTGGAAAACTATAACTGCTGTTTGACAATACTGAGTTACCAGTGCAGAAAATCATATGGCATCTTGTTAAAAGATATGGATTTAAGGTGAACCTGCAGTAACTAGAAACATTCAAAAATATTCCTTGACATGTACAACAGGCATCTTTGAGTGCCCACATACTTCACTGGGATATATTTTAGTACCCTATTATGACAATTTCCACCAGCTCTTCTAAAAACCAAGAATGAGTTCTCAGTTTTGTCCTAAATTTGCTTGTTCGACAGAAGCACAAAATCAAATACTATTCTACCGCCACTATACATCACAGATCCCCTTTTCTGCTGTCAAGGTTGTTAAGGAAGCAGCAGGTGCCAACACCCAGCACATCCTTAGCAGCCAGTGGCATCATCCAATCCCTGGCATTTTCTGGCCAGGAATCCCCAACCATGTAAAAAAAAAACACAGTACCCCTTACTCAACAACAAATAGGGGTGGGGGCTGCATTATTGTTACCCCCTCCCCCCAACAACCCTAACCAGTGTTTTTTTGGAGGCGTTTTAAAAATAAGGGCCCCTGTCCAAATCAAAATGGTAAGGGTCTAATAAGGGTCTGGTATAAATGAAGGTAATCCCCAGTTAAAGTAGTCATATGCCATCAATTTAAACAACATTTTTTTCCTTCTAAATTTCAATTTTGCTGTATTAGGGGCTATATATTATATAGAAGTTCCACTTCACAGCCAGGTTAAAGGCACTCCCAGGCATGTTATTTAAATAAATATTGTATTTTTAAAGTTTCATTTTGAGCATTATTACAATTTCTACTTTTGGCCAAATGGAATTTATACCTGTGTTAATTTGCAACTGATTTGAATGGAAGTAAGGGATTTCACTGAAAAATAAAAAATAAATTATATCATAGGTTTAAAACCATTTTTCATTACATGGATTTTGTTCAACATATTATCAAAATGCAACTTATGTGTCCTGGACTAAACAACACGATTTTCATTTTTAGCAATCACTCAAACCAGCAGGTAGTTTAGGGGTCTATTAATAAAAAAATTATGCAAGGTTTACATATTTCTATAATTAGATTTTATTGGAAAAATTTTTGAATTTTGGGTGAAAATTGGTGAATCTTGTGTAAAAACATTTATAATAGACCCCAAACACTTCATGAAACTAAATATTTAAGGTGTTGAACATGCTTCTGTAAAGTAATAGAAAAGCTATCTTCTTTGCATGATCTGCATGTGTGTTCTGGTTTCTTGTTTTTTTTTTCCACTGTTTTTAAATTACTTCTAAAATATAATTAAAAATAAGCATTCCCTTCTGCCTGGCAATGCTAGGCATAACGACTAGAATCCTCTCTATAAGGGAATTGTGACCATGGAGGACCCCTGTTCTGTTAATACTATATACACCTACACAATACACATCCAGTACACTACTCTATATTGGTTCCAATAGGGATTCTAAAAAAAATCACCCACACTGCTCACAGCCATTGAGAACTTGAGAAAATGTTACCAGAATTACAGTCATAGTGTTCTGCAAAAAATACATTTAGCAGGTACAAGAGCATGGAAGGTAAACTGAGATGTCAGAACACTTAACCAACAAATTACGTTTTTTTTAACCACAACCCCCATGTGCCTCATATTGCAGTAATGTTTAAACTTCTTGACATTATATGATTGCAAGTTGCTTTAGAATATTTATAGTTTGCCCACATCCCTAAATTAACAATGAAACACAAGCAATTATCCCTCCAAATGAGACTGTACTGGGCATAAATATAGAAACTTGGTTTATAAAAATGTGAAAGCTTTATGCATACAAAGTTGTGTACATAAAAAATAAAACAATTATTATTCTGCTAAACCATACATACACCATTTACAAAATGTTACATATGAGGAGTGCCTACTTGATTCTGTCCATGAGATGTCTTTAGACAATGGAGACAGAAATACAGTACTCAATGCGTTTTGAATATCAATTCCTCAGGGGTAAAAGTATGCAGGGTACAACAATTCCTCACAGATCTAACATGTTGTATGTTTTAATAAAAACATGCCACACAGAAGCTTGCTGTTGTATTAGTAAGGAGGATCCCACTTGAGATGTTAAAGGGGGTTGACCAGCAGACGCCCACTCCCCCAAGTCAATTGGGCCACTTGAAAAAAACACAAAGCTATTAAGAGCTCCTCAATAGTGAGAGAGAAGCTGAAAAATCCCCTCAGTAATTAAGTAATACGCTCAGAAATGTTTCATGGTTGTCATTATTAATGGGAATTGATGAATATAAGGTTGCAACGGCTGGCTTTAACAGTCTTGTCCAAAAAATCAAAGAACCAAACCACAGGGAAGACTAAGGAGCCCAAGCAAGTCTAGAAAAAGAGCAAAACGTATTTGCCAAAGTAGTTGCCCCAGATTAAGGTCAAAGTGACATGGAGATAACAATGTATGTTACACTAACATACTAGCATACATTGAAGTGTTTCTGACCATATACTCAATTACTGAAGGAATTATTCAGCCTCTCTCCCACTTTTGAGGAGCTATTGATAGCTCTGTGGCTTTTCTGGGGGGCCCCAGTGACTTGGGGGGAGTGGGCATCCGCTGGTCAACCCCCTTTAACATGTCAAGTGGGATCCATCTTACTAAGACAACAGCAAGCTCCTGTGTGGCATGTTAAAGTGTCTCTACATACAACATGTTAGATCCATGAAGAATTGTTGTACCCTGCATACTTTTACTCCTGAGAAAGAATTTAAAATAATTAATATTCAAAACACGTTGGGTATTTCTGTCACCATTGTCTAAAAACTTCTCATGGACAGAATCAAGCAGGCGCTTCTCATTTTGTAAATGGTATATGTATTGTATAGACGCATAATAATTGCTTTATTCATACAAAATTTAGTACATACAAGAATAAAGTGTTGACACTTATAAACTATATTTCCTAATTATCTGCCCACTACAGTCTCATTTAGAGGGATAATTGCTTGTGTTTTAAACTTCCTGACATTGGTTATTGATGCAGTGCTAATATTTTCCCAATCTCCTTTTCTTGTACAAAGAGCTTGAGCTTCTGCTTGTGCCAACACAATCCCCTGAGCATTTGTACATTGTCACTGGAATGTCTTGCTTTCCTATCTGAGTCTGGAGTATTGCTTTCATGAGATCCTTTGCTTTGGCTGTACTGAGTATTTGTACTTGGCATATCCTTAATGTATGGTGAAAATGCTGATATTTTAATTAAAAGATAAGTGTTGCGCAACCATGCCTCGACTGTCATGTTTATAGCACTGGCGAATGACACCTATAGGCAACATCTTTGCTTTTTCTTGTTTAAAAGAAATCCAGATAAGGCAATATTTATTTGGACAATAGAGTATAAAGACTACAATCTGAAGATGTGGAGTGTGAGGTTTGAGAGCACTATTACAATAAAAGCACTTTACAGTGCTCCAAAATGTGTCAGACATTAAAGTGACAACCTGGGTATATTTGCAGTTGAACACAGAACAGATATCGCCTGTTTGCTTTATCTGGAAAAAAATACCAGTATCTACTCAGAGTTAAGTAAATAATTTATTGGAAACCTACAACTCACTAGTCCAGATGGAGTAATAACATTGAATATTTGTGACCGGCTTGAGGCTATGAACCTCTACTAGAGTGAAAAGCACAAAGGTGAAGAGGGGCAGACCATCTTTTATGTCAATGATTTTCTGGAATTAAAAAGTGTCAAATGATTTGACATAGGGGAAAGAGCTGCAGAAACAACCGTGGCAGTGAAATGTTACTTATGAATTATTAAGTATTTTCTGAATAGTAGATTTGATACTGTAAACAGACATAAAAATTTGCAAGTCATTTCACAGCTTCAAAAGAAGCTTGTTGACTGATGCTGGAACTATTATACCTATACAATATCAAATTTCCATAGTTCTTTCAGGATGTCATGCCAAGATTAATGCTCTTACAAATAAACATGTTCCATTTGAAAATAGAATTTGTTGCACAGAGACACCAAAATGGTGGAATGAATTGAAGGTTTTACCCTTTTTGTCATGACCCTTTCCCCCAGCAAATTAATTGTTTTGCCTTGTACTTTTCTGAAGTATATCATTTTTTAATGAATGTTCTGTGTTGTCTAAAGTTTAAAGTAAGTTTCACAAAGACTTCACTTTTAGGGTATGTTGTACAGGTGTACAGGATGCAGAAGGATATTCAGCATCTTCATTATTAGTGATGCGTTTTTGGTTTAGCACTACCATGAATTAATTAATGGTAAACTTTTGGCTCAAAAGTTTGCAGGCTCACTGCTGGAAATAAAGAAGAACATATAATGCAGGGCATAGCCTTTTCCCTGGCCAGCTGTGTCACAAGAGCCAATAATTTGAAGAAATATATAACACACCCCCTTTATTAAAAAAAGGGTGGGCTTATAGTAGCCATAGTGTCTGTAGTTGACACATTTCTGTAGAAAGAGGTACTATTTTTTAATTTTTAATTTGTACATATCTCCCATGGTAGTGCTTGGTTTGCTGGTTTTGCTTGCTTATTGGCCCTACAAATGGAGAGAACAGAGTAGCAATATACTTCAATTTAGTTCTCTTTAGGCAAAATTTGCCTAAAGTGATACTAAAGTCTTTTTTTTCTTTAAAAATAATATATGTTATACTTACCTGCTCTGTGAAATGGTTTTGCACAAACCAGCCCAGATCCTCCTCTTCTTGTGTCCCTCTTCGGTGCTCCTTGCCCCTTCCTCCTGTCAAATGCCCCCACAGCAAGCAGCTTGCTATGGGGGCACCTAGGCCGAGCCGCAGTTCAGGCCCACCCCCTCACTCTTCTGATTTGCTAACTGACTTTGATTGACAGCAGTGGGAGCCAATTGCGCCGCTGCTGTGTCTCAGACAATCAGAAGGGAAATTCCAGAACTGCCGATGCACTTGAGAAGGGCTCAGGTAAGTATTAGGGGGGCTGCTCTACACAGAAGGTTTTTTATCTTAATGCATAGAATGTATAAGATAAAAAAAAAAACTTCTGCCTTTACAACCACTTTAACTGCTAGAAAACCAAACCCAGGAAGATTCACTCATCCCTACTATTGGAATCTGTAAGTGCTGCTGCTGTTTGCTTCTGGGGGGTCTTTAGTGTAGATCAGTGGTGGACACATCCCTAAATTTACATGTAGCAACTTAGTGAACATGCACTTAGGGATTCTAAATGTAAGATTGGCCAAAAGAAGACTGTTTTGCAAAAAATTACATATTTTTTTAAAATACTTTTAACCACTTCAGCCCCGGACCATTATGCAGCTAAAGGTCCAGGTCACTTTTTGCGATTCGGCACTGCGTCGCTTTAACTGACAATTGCGCGGTCGTGCGACTAGGCTCCCAAAGAAAATTGGCGTCCTTTTTTTTCCACAAATAGAGCTTTCTTTTGGTAGTATTTGGTCACCTCTGCGGTTTTTATTTTTTGCGCTATAAACAAAAATAGAGCGACAATTTTGAAAAAAAAAACAATATTTTTTACATTTTGCTATAATAAATATCCCCAAAAATATATAAAAAAACATATTTTTTCCACAGTTTAGTCCGATACGTATTTTTCTACATATTTTTGGTAAAAAAAATCGCAATAGGCGTTTATTGATTGGTTTGCGCAAAAGTTATAGCTTCTACAAAATAGGGGACTGTTTTATGGCATTTTTAATAATATAATAATAATAATATATTTCTTTTTACTAGTTATGGTCGGCGATCAGCGATTTTTATTGTGACTGCGACATTATGGCGGACACATCAGACACTTTTGACACCATTTTGGGGCCATTGTCATTTTTACAGCGATCAGTCCTATAAAAATGCACTGATTACTGTGAAAATGAAACTGGCAGTGAAGGGTTTAACCTCTAGGGGTTAAGTGTTCCCTAGGAAGTGATTTTTACTGTAGGGGGGCGTGGCTACACGTTACACATCACTGATCGTCTGTTCCGATGGCAGGGAACAGACGATCACTGACATGCCATGGAGAAGAATGGAGAAAGGTTTGTTTACACTCACCTCTCCCCATTCTTCAGCCCTGTGACCCGATCGCGGGACACCGGCGGCGATCGGGTCTGCGGGTCCCGCGGGTGCAGTCACGGAGCTCAGGACTGGGTTGCAAGCGCGCCGCCAGCGGCGCGCCCACGACCCATGGCTGGGATCTTAAAGGGGACATACCTGTACGTCCTTGTGCCCAGCCGTGCCATTCTGTCGACGTATATCGTCGTGTGGTGGTCCTTAAGTGGTTAAAGAATTGCTAGTTATTTGTCTAGTTACTTAAATTACTACAAAACATGCTGGGAAAATTGCCACCCACCGAAAAGGTCATGCTATAGTTAGGTTTGTTTGATTGATCTTGCAGCTGAAATCTGGCATACCCCCCCCTCCCAATTCTGCTATATAATGATTCTATTATAAGTCATGTGATGATGTCACAAAAAAGGAAGAAAGAAACAGATGAATGACTATTTTACAGACATTTATGGATATAGTAAATGGCATCAGATATGCAGTATTGAATTTGCTATGCCACTATTTTTAAATCCACAGTAAGATTAATATATCCTGTCTTAAAAGGGCAAGTAGACAACTCTGTCTTGCAAATAACAAGGCAAAGGTGAAAAATACTCAGAGAAGTCAGACAGATTAAATAATGTATTTGAGGTCACAAGTGGTCAAAACAAAGCTACAAATTAAATCAGTCTGCTTGCAGGATTTGAAAATGATTTGAAAAGGCTCAGCTCTAATATTCAGAAATATTTTTATTCTTATAGGAAGCTAAGTACTTGGAGATTTTCAGAAGCATAAGCTCCGAAATATAATTTAACAATTAAATATGGCAATAGAGTAAATATTCTCAGCAGCTGTACATCGCATGACATCATGATATTGTGTTGGTTACTTCCAAAAGGTTTAATTAATTTGAAAAAAATCATATACAGCTGCTTTACAACTGAGAGATATCAGCTAGCTGGAAAACTGATCAGACAAATTACAAAAAGGAAGCGTTAACTATTCAGCCTACTACAGGAAGCAAGAGTGAGTAATTGAAAAACACTGGTAACTTGCGCTACACTGTGATAAAAAAATGGGGTTATCAGCTAAAAGACCATATTTATACGCTGAAAATAATCCATTATTTTTTCCATAGTTCAAGTTCTTTGGTGGTACATATTTTAAAACATATGTATACTCAACAACAAAAATGTATTATATTGGAGCTTGCCAGTCTTTAGATGTGGTTGCTGCATCACTTTTCTTTTTCAGGTTTTTCTTTCTTATTTTAGACTGGTAATCCTAACACACTTTCAGCTTCTAGGTGGCTACAATCACTTTTCAACTGTATCTACAGAGGAGCCATGGTTGTCACACAGGTTGGAGTACAAACAAGTGTGCCTTTGTTCATCTTCATTCCATCTCCTAAAATAAATGCAGCCACTGCATCTAAGAAGGGAGCTCAAGGTTTGGTATGTTTAGACGTTTGGGTATTTGACTGAACAACAGCCTTTTAGCCCATTCTGTGGAAGCCAAACATTATATATAGTAGCAGTATTTTGACTGCTAAAATATATGACAGCTTGCTATTTGTCAATGGTTACCAAGGAACTGGCGTTGCATCTACCCATTGTGTCTTTAGCAACCAACCAGTGATGTCACCTGGCCCCTTGCCAAAAAGTGGACAAGGACAAAGGGACGGGTACAGTGTAACACTACTGACCAAATACAGCCACGTGTCCTCATTTGGACAATGGCACTGACAATGGTTCTGGGGGAAGGCATGTTCGCCCTTACCCTTTCCTGGCTGGCCAGGCTGCATGCTTAGATAAGGGTGTGGTATAGTTTTTGGGTGCTCCCCCATTAACATCTATATCAGACCTTCATCTAGGATAAGGGTCTGGTACAGATGCAGTAAATCTCCAACCATTTGTTTACAAACAAAAGTAAAGTGGTCAAAGCCATATTTTGCCACCATTTTTTCTTTGTAAATGTCAGTTGGATTCATTGTCAATAAGATACATTGTAAAGATGCTCCATTTCAGAAGCAAGTTAGGAATACCCGCAAGCATTTTATTTAAAAAAAAGAATTACATTTTTAATTTTGACCTTAATGCAGTGATAAAGTTGCTGCTCTCCATCAATCTGAATTTTTGCTTTGATACATGTCC
Organism: Rana muscosa; assembly: GCA_029206835.1. Classification (NCBI taxonomy): domain Eukaryota; kingdom Metazoa; phylum Chordata; class Amphibia; order Anura; family Ranidae; genus Rana; species Rana muscosa. The sequence goes on from CM055117.1 coordinate 432,737,155, forward strand.
CCCAGGGCAGTGCCCAGCCTCAATGACATTAATTTGAAAATCCATTGCCTATTTGCTAAAAAAAAGACCATTACTGTTTTTAAACATTTAGGCCCTATTGATTTTACTGGGATCATATTCTGCACCAGAACTTTAGTCATGCTCTTTGAACCCACCTTAAGCCAAGCCCGGGTATGTTTGGCTCATCGCTACATTTAAGGGCTGGTAAGCTGAAACATATTACATTTTTGTTCTTAGGTTTAGTTTTCCTATAAGGCTATTATTATGATAAATAGATTGTGTTGATATGGTTCATAATTTTACAAGTCCAATAAAGTTGAAGATATCTGGAGGCAAAACAATATGCAGACCCTTAAATAAATAATCAATCAAAAGGTGGGAGTAGGGCATGGCTGCAAAAATAAATCTATTCATGACACTACAACCACCTTGTGGCTCTCAGTGAAAAATGTTTTGGAATATCCCACCAATTATCTACCGGTAAGGGCAAAATGATAAGTAAGTGCAAATATAATACAGCACTAGGCTGGGCTCTTTAAATCTTGCCCAGCAGTGCTGGCAAAATAAACCGCATAAAGGACATTTTCTCCTCTTCTCCTCTTCTCTCCTGTAATGGACAGTTGCAGGGAGATATGAGGTTGGACTGTGTCTTGTTTACTGTTGCTACAGCTGAAGGGGACCTGTCCCTAACAGCCCTGGGGAAAGAGGACCAATGATTTGTTGCCTGGGCTAGGCTGGCTCTTGATTGCCTGCTGGCCATTTTAGCCCCACCCATCACAGGGAGAAGGGCAGAGATCCGCATGGGACAGGGGTAGAGAGCTGTAAGAGGACTTTGCTACCTAGAGCTCAGGCAGAGTGAGAGACCGTACTATTTTATACTGTTGTATTGTGTATAGAGGCAGCTGCTGTTTTCACTGTTGGAGTGCTCCAAAGAGACGTTGCTGCTGCAGGGGAGACTATCTGCAGAGAGAAGACCACATGCTTCATGTGCTACACTGTTGTTCCAGAGTGTTCTGGACATATCCTGCATTTTGGTATTTCAGTTATTCAAAGTGACACGTGTTCTAGCTATCACTGCCTGCTACAGCTGCAGAGTGTTGGCTTGTGAGGGAGGACCCTTTTGATAGCCACCGAGGGACCACTCAGGATCAGAATCAGAGTCATCAGTGGTGAGAGGCCTTTAACCACCATCTTGTTTACTTAACTGAACACTCCATCTTAAGGGCCCCATCACTAGCAGACTCTCTACAGACTCTCCCTGTATTTCTATTGCAAGAGCCAATTGTATTGCTGTGCTGTGTTGGATTGTTTTTTATCTGCATTACAAGTCGGTACCACTCTCTCACTTCCACCTAGTGCACATTTTTGTACTAACTGCTTCTCAGGCAGACATGGTGAATGAACAGTGACACCCTGTGAATTGTGTTTGTCTAACTAAACCATCTCTTTTTAGGGCTTTGCTTTAAATAAAGTAAATTTTAACCATGTAAGGTGTGTTGGTGTTCTCAAGTACAGCTAAGGGCGGATCATCACAGGTACAGGGCAGATGTGAACCAATACAATTCAGTAGCTCCCTTTGGGGTGAGCACTATAATAAATAAACACTCACTAGAGTTAAAAATACAGTAACAGCATTTATTTTTTGCCCAGGATAATTTGGAGCTATAGGGTGTTGGGCAGCATGGGATATGTTCAATTAGACCTAGCAAAAATGGGTGAGGTATGCAGCATTCAAAAGCCGAGAGGTGGGGGAGTTTCTCCCAATTCCGGGTCATTATTTGGGTGGTAGTCAAGGCCGAGACTATTTCCCAAGGTTTGACCTGGATAAGGGAAATGGTCCTGGGTCACAGATAAGCACTTGGATATTTTACTCCTGTGAGTGCATTTTTATCTTTGCATTTTTTTGTAAAGTAAAGTTATAGCTACATAATTGGTGCCTAACTCTTTTAATGCATAGCTTTGCCTATCTGAAAATCAAGCAATAAAGGTAAAAAAATGGACTATTGATGCTTGAGCAGTTTTGCAGACTCTGTCAAAGGGACAGATACAAAGACAATAGAAAGAACGTTCATTTAAATAATTTTAGGCTAACAAATACATTATAAAAATATTTTGAGCTTTTATTTTAAATAAACAATAAATCACTCTTGCAAAATACTAATGCCAATAACAACAAAACAGAATCCATTGCTGATTTCACTGATCTCACAAGATAACAATATAGAAGGTGCTACATTTTTTTTGTGATCACTGTAGTACTGATTTGTAGTGCTACCATTTTTCTTAAAGAGTAACTCAAGCTTCGACTTACTACAATTTTGTGACATGCACTTCATAGCTCTCTCATCATCTCCCTCTTCTTGCAAAAAGTGCCAAATCCTTTTAAAAATACATGAAATTTAGAGCGTTCAAACTGGGAAAAGGGTGAGACTTCGAGGTACCCTGAGCATGCTTTTAGAAAGGCCAGCATAATATACTGAATGTGTTTATTAAAACATGTAAAACAGTAAATCGGTCCAGAAGCACTTTTCAACCATTTTACAGGCTGGGTTTCTGGTTCAGCGATTTACATGTATCCACTTGTATCTAAATTCCAAATTAGGGCCTTATTAAAGATTACAATTTTCCCTAACAATGCCTGTTTAAAATTCTCAGTTACATATATTATGTTCCAATATACGGTACAGTGTTGCAGACAGATTTTCTCATCAAATGGAAATGGACAAAGTGAACAGAAAATGAAAAATACAGAAAAAAAGCAATTTTTAAAATAGAAACTGAGCATCATGTACTGTACTTAAACAAATCTTATCAGCCATCTAAATACTTTTCACCAAAGGTTGAAAGCACAAGAGAAATGTGCAGAACTGTGTCACATTAAAAATGTATTGCTCCGTTTCTTTCCAGCTACACTTTGTCAGGGAAATGCTGGCAATATTCCCAATGCCCTCTTTACAAAAAAATAAATAACAATGTTACAAATATATTGCCATATCTGACTCTAAACCAATCAATCAATTAGAAAACATATTTATGGATAAGTAATGACAATTTTTTTGACTTTAAACTTTTCAACTAATGTATGAAAACATGCTTACATAGACATCATAGAGAAAATATGGTTTCTATGTTTCTGTTTTCAGTAGCAGTGAAGAAACAATGTAAATGTTGTAATACCATGCTCGTATGTCCAGATAATACTGTGTAAAGTTGCTGAGGCTAGATTTATATTATATGTGATGTGGACACTTATAACTAGCCTATACCCACCAAGATGAATTAGGCCCAAGCTGCAACCTTCTGATTATATGTGGATAATCCACAAGACACCCCAGACAGGGGTTTGCAGCCTGCTGGCATTTAGAGGGGATCAGCTAAAATGTCATGCTTCTACTGTAAACCAGGTAGATAGTGAAATCAGTCAAAGGTATACACCTTCCTGTCACATCACAAGGAAAGATGAACTTTGGGGCAGTTGGTAGCTGATGAGGTAGCCATGCTATTACAGGCAAATCAAATGGACTGGGCCAAATCCTATCAATATCAATCGAAGGAATGGTGGAAAAAGTTCCTACCTTGCCTAGTTCTAGCAACTGAGGCTTACGTGCATTATTGTTTTGTTGTAGAAGGTTTTTAATATTGAAGCCCTGTACACACGCTCGGTTTTCACCGCCCTGAAAACCGAGGGGAAAGCCGAGAACCCAGCAGGAAAACTGCCATGGAGCTTTGGCCGGGAATCCCAGACGTGTGTATGCTCTATGGGAACTGCCTCACAGTGTTTCCCATAGAGCATTAGTAAATCTTGCCGAAAAAAAAACGCTGGAAATCCAGACGGGAAAATAGAGAGCAGGTTCTCTATTTTTCCCGGGCAGTTTTCCTGTCGGGAAAACTGCTAGGGAGCATACACACATCCGGTTTTCCCATCCAAAAGCTCTCTTGGCAGTTTTCCTGGCAGGAAAACCGGTCATGTGTACGGGGTTTGACTATGTAAGCCTGAATACTGTAGCCACTCATGCAGTTCTTAGCAAATTATATTTGAAGTTATGGAATTATAAATCCCTGGGAAAACTGGAATTTGTGAATTATGTTGAATACTAACAGCAATTATCCTAAGCAGCAGATTTGGACATACAAATTCACTTAAAGTAGCTAAACAAGGACCATGCTGTCAGCAGGAAAGATAAAGCCCAGACATCTAGCTTCTATGATACTAAAGTGACAGTCTGCTAACTTTTATGTTGTTAAAGAAAACACTTCTCCATTTAGGGAGTGCAATGCTTACGATTTACTAAATTCCAGAAAAGATTTAAAAGGCCCTGGTGAAAACATAAATCATTTTAGATCCAATGTATGCAGTTTTGACCAGTGAATTGTGTTCTTTTTTTTTTTTTTTTTCATAAATCTATTTACATGCTTTTAGAAAAGAATAGCATTTAACCCTGCATGTGTGAGCTTCCAAGACTCCCAAAGTACTGGAAACTTTATTCATGCTGAACACAACCATACATACAACAAGACCTACAGCAACTATATATAAACATGAATATAATATGAAATATAAACAAAACAATAAACTAGATTGTTTCCATTTGCAGCAATTGAGAGAAAGCTACTGTAGAAGTTATATACAGGTATATGATAGAAATGTCATGCATGCTATCAATAAGTGGTGAAGAAAAAGGAATTTTATGATAAAAACCTGACTGTGATAAATGCCAGGTATTAGCAAGGAGTTTTATTACAGATGGGAGGGAATGCTTCCCAGATCTTTATCACTATCACAAATTGTAGATTATTATATTAGATAACATGCTCCCTCAAGCTAAGAAAAGGTGTGCCTGGCTGGTCATTATAGTCTCCTCTGCCCTTCATCACCAAGACCTACAGTATGTCAGGTAGGTGTTTCCAGAATCTAGAAGCACTTTTTTTAAAAGGCTAAGGCACAACTGTGTTCAATGCAAATACATGCAAAGTAAAGTTACTACTATACAGAAGGTGTCAAATCATAACTTCAGAGTAGAACACTATATCCTGGTACGGAGATATTAGGCATAACTATCCCCACATACCGCAAAATAGGGCTGGGTGCCTCACTTACCTATCATAATCCTTACGTTTTGCCATATAGGTGTTCATGCAAATACTAACGTTCAGAAAGTCAACAGAAACTTCAGGGAATATCTGCCGGTTGTATAATGCACTTACCTTATTTTGAGATGTTATTCTTTTGTAATAATATCCTTGTCTACCATTTACTGCTTCTCAGTAAAGCACAGGTGGGGTACTATTATAGGCAAGTATTTATACAGTGTCAATACATCTTTTATAGGAACTACCGTATTTATCGGCGTATAACACGCACAGGCATATAACACGCACCCTAACTTTAAGAGGGAAGTTTCAGGAAAAAAACTTTCCACAGCCCCCTGCGTATAACACGCAGGCACAGTTTACCCTCTATTTTCAGGGTAAAAAAGTAAGTGTTATACGCCAATAAATACAGTAATTCATTTGTCCAAATCAGCAATTCACTAGCTATACTGAGCTCTAAGGACAGCATTATAATTATATATTTAGCACATTGTCCTCAAAGTAATACATTATTATAGTTGAAATTATTGATGAACTAAACAGATAATTGTCTATCCCATTCCCTAATTTGTTGGTTACATAGCAGAATCATGTGAGAGTATTGACATTTACATTTGTAATTCGTTTATGCTAACAGTTTTATGTAAATTTGAGTGCCCTCCTTGCTAACACATATGACTTTACCAGCTAAAAGCATTTCATCTATACGTATTTTTTTATTTCCTTTTATTTTGAGGACACCTCAGTCTAAACTGATGCTTGATCCTTGAAAATAGGATCATATATCCTTAAGCTACTCATGTGTATCAGTGATGCTGCTAGGATGCAATACAGTAAAGAAGGGCAGGACAGAAAATGTAAACATAAATCAAGGGATTTAAGACCATATCTTGTAAATAAAAGGATTATGCATAGCAACAGACAGCCTCCATCACAGGAACAGACGGTAAAGCTACAACTTTCCCATTGCATTTTAATGTCTGTGCATATAAGGCTAATGGGATAATCTTCATCAAACAGGTTGTTCCTCTCATTCAGATGTTTAATGTATACACAGACCTCCCTGACTCCCCAGACATAATATAAAAAGTCACCTTCATCTCATCAAGAGCTAGCTAATCAAAAAGCAGGTAGAAGCAAAGCACACACAAAGAATAAGCATAATTATAATCTGTTGTTTTACTTCAGTCCTATCTCCTCTAATTGATTTTGTGTGTCTGTGTAAGCAGCTTAGCGAAAAGGAAAATGCATTTAAAATCCCAGGGGAGTGTCATTAAATGTCATTGTACAAGAATGGTAATCTACCTGAAGGAAATAAATGAAGGGTTCCAAGGCTGTAGCAATGCACATATTCTGTATTGAGCAAATATAATAAGTAGAACACTTACCCAAGAGTTGTCATGGTAACAATGGTATACCAAAATGAAGCAGGAATGCTAGTGAACTTGCTGGATGATGAACCTTTTTCAGCATAAAACATCACAGTGGCAAAGATAATGATTGCCATTGTCAGTGAGAAAAGGAGAAATCCCAGTTCAGAGGCACAGCTCTTCAGGGTATACCCAAGAATCCGTAAACCCTGGGAGTGGCGTGAAAATTTAAAAATCCTGAAGACCCGAAAAACCCGTAGGGTGACAAAGGCGCCACTCACATCCTCATTGTTGGTCATCACCAAGCCTATGTAGTATGGCATGATGGCCACTACGTCAATGATACTCATGACACTTCTCATAAACCTGTAGCGACTTGGGGCTGCAAAAAGTCTCAAGAGGTACTCAACTGTGAAAATCATGACACAGGCGGTGTCCAGACAAAAGAAGGCTACATCAAACCTTTCACCACAAGGAAGCTCCTTATTTCCAGGCACAGTGCCACAGGGAACAGTTTCCACCACATTGGTGATCACAGACACTGCAATAAAGAAGCCGGTCACATAGTAGAAGACTAAGGCTAAAGTGCTGGTGTGGGGGTTTTCAAAGGCTCGCCACATAGTCTGGCGTAAGTTTAGGGAGGGCATTGGTTCTTGGCTATGCTCAAATTCATTGTCGTCCATTAGCCTCTCTGCATTTTCTCTTCTTCTGTCTTTATATTCTTCATAGCAACAGTCACCTATGATTTCAGGTAAGATTCCATAGAAAGCTAGTTCTTCATCATAGGCAGAGATGCATTCATACCTAGGGTAGTGGAGCTTGCCAGTCCTGTAAAAATTTAGAATAGCCCTGAACACTTCAGGATCACGATCAAAGAAATATTCCTTGGATTCTTCATTGAAGAAGAAATCCTTCTCTGTGCTTCCAAGTAGGGTATCTGGATATCGTTCTAGAGTAGTTCGCCAAGTCTGGAATCGGCGCCCACTAACATTAAGAATGATTAGCTCATCTTGCCTTCTGTTTTTGTCAGCTGGTGCCAGCGGCATAGGACAATTGGCCACTGGCATCCATCCAATGGCAGCTGCCCTTGCAAAGGGCAGCCATGCTGCGACTCCGGAAGCCATGAGGTGTCAGGTCCGGTGGGCCACTCCAGTACCTTAATTACCAGCTTGATTTCAGATCAAAGCCATCTGAAAAAAAAATGCATCAAGTCACTGATAAGCACTTACAAAAAATAAAACATGCAATGAATATTTGATGATTTCAACTTGTAAGGACAAACAGCAAAACAGACAAAGAATGCAATAACTATTTGTGTTTAACCTTTAGAATCCATCAGCTTTTAAATAGGTTAACAAGATTATTTCAGCAACTGAAGAAATCGTCAGAAAAAGCTTGTACTTTATACATTGCTAATGATTAAAGATTTCCAAAGTGTAATGCAATATTATGAAATTTAAAAGGTGATGATATCAGAATATATATTGTAAAAGTATCAGTGATCTTTAAAAAGTTCAATGTATATAGTTTTAAATTAAACAACCCTACATTTTAAGTAATTTAAAGTTCTCCACACTACATGCACTACATCCAAGATATATATACGAAAAAATTCTCAGTTAAATATAAACAGAACAAACTCCACCCCCGTGCGCTGCAACGTCACAGGGAATGGAGCTCGGCACCCGGAAGTGTGAATCGAGCGAGACACGGCTCGCACACACTGCGGGGAGACATCTCAGGATCCAGGGAACAAGGTAAGTAACTTCCCCTGGATACTGCAATGCAGCCGGAGTCTGGCTCGGGGTTACCGCTCTTAGCATTAAAAACTCACCCCGAGCCTGACTCGGGAATACCGCCAAGGGGGTTAACTGCTTCTTTATGTGCATTGGCTGGGTAGGTGCTCTGTTTTTCCTGTACGTCCTCCCAGAAGCTTGCACCCTCTGGGGCATGCAATGGTGCAATCTATTACTGTTGTGTCCATCGGACACAACCGATAAGCGATTATACTATGGTTATGGTACCATGTGATCGCTTTGACCAATCACAGCAATCAGAGTCACAGTAGTAAGCGAGGCTGTCATTCATAATGCTTTGCTTACTACTCTGTGATCACATGGTACCAGGGCCAATCACACCATGCGATAGGCCCTTTACCACGTGATAGCTGTGACCAATCACAGCATCACAGTAGTATGCAAAGTTTCAGGATTGGAAAAAAATCCCTGACCACCCCCCTGAGTAGTACAGTGGCACTATGGTGTCACTGCACTCCTCTGGTGACAAAAAAAAGTAATACATATGTAAATAAATGAAGTTGTAATGAAAAAAATATTAAACAATATATTTCATTTTTACATACTGTCACTAGAGCAACTGCAGTGCCACTATTGTACCTCTGTGGCGGTTATCATGTACAACGGCTAGATGTTCTGACATCACTGTATGTCAGTGCTGCCAGCTATTATCTCTGATCATTTCCACAGCAGAAGTTTAATTGTCAATAGAGCAGTGCTGCCAGTCAGAGTCCCTATTTACCGCCGCATCAGTCAGTGTCCCTTATCACTGTCATCCGCTCAGTGTCCTTAATCACCACAATCCACTCACAGTTGGCTCCATTCACTAATGCAGATTGCACGCGGTCTTCATTTGTCCAGACACATTATACCAAAATATCAAGAGAAAGTACATTCGATCATGTGTGCTTGATCAGCTGAATAAAGAGATAGTGGGTAATTAGAACTCTCTTTCACATCAAGTTCATGTAGCGCAGCTACATTCTGTGCTATTTGTTATTTGTGTGTATTCTCACTTCTAGCTGCTGCTAACTTTATTATTATTTTTTTTTTCCAGTTAGCGCAGTATTTTCTTTGTTTACTCATGTGGAGGGGTACATTTTTGGCACAAGGACAGTTGAAGTGTTCTTAGATAGACTGTGGATGGCTGTCAGCTCGTGACAAGCTAGAAGTAACTCTGTGGAAGGCAAAGACAGAAGGAGAGCAGCGCCATCTAAGTGCAGCATTATTAAGACATTTTATTCCATAAAAGACAATTGGTAACTCACAAGATGTATGAATGTCGGCGCATGTGGGATTAATAATGTGGTTTATCCGCTCATGGGAAAGATGATCTTCTCACTGGTGAAGAGGCAGCTGATGGGTCCGGGGATGCCAGTGGTTCTCAGCGCTTCCAGACACAGGCTATCGAGCGATCAGACACTTCATCAGGCTTCTGATAAAGGAGCACACATGCTCCGAACGCACGCTCCTCCCCGCTTTCACTCCAACCGGAAGTAACATACAACGCTGTCTGTGAGCCGTCCTGAGTGTCTGGAAACGCTGATAACCACGGGCGTCCCTGGACCCATCAGCTGCCTCTTCACCAGTGAGAAGATCATCTTTCCCACGAGCCGATGAACCACATTATTAATCCAACATGCGCTGACATCTCATACATCTTGTGACTTACCAATTGTCTTTTATGGCATAAAATGTCTTAATAATTCTGCACTTAGATGGTGCTGCTCTGCTTCTGTCTTTACCTAAATATCGCATGCGATCCTGAAACTGTCAATTTACGGCAAAACGCTCTCAACAGTAATGCATAGAAACCTAAATATAGGAATATGGAAAACATTGGGGTTGATTTACTTACAGTATAACTAAAGGAAAAACGTTTTTTTTTTTAAGTTTTGGATAGAGCGGAGGTGGATTAGAATACCTGTCAGGATTTTATTGTTGTCTGTGTCCCCATTAGAGAGATTCACCCTCTCTATTTTTCCTGTTTACCATTATCATTGAAAGTGAAAGTAAAAGAAAATCCCACTTTTTGGGTTGTCGCCAGAAAAGTAATAGAGGGAAAATCTTCCAATGGACACACAGCTGGCAATTAAAAAAACAAAACTAACAGAGGTTATAACCCTCCCTTACTCTACGCAAAATGGAAAAAAAGACTGTACAATTTGCAAGTTGCTCCAGAGCTTAGTACATGAGGTAAAGCTTCACTTTACAGAGAATACCCATTTACAAGAAAAAAAAACCTGCACTTTTGCTTGCACATGACTGAATGATGGAAGTCAGCAAAGCTCCTCATTTACTAAGCTTTTTTTTCTCCTGTTTTTAGAGACTTTTTTTCTGTAAATATACAAGCATATACATAATTTGCTTCAAAAAACTGCTCCAAACATAATGCAATATACGCTGAGGTTAGAAGTTTATTCGTTTCTATGCAGAAGTGAGCCTGATTTTGCACTCTCCATCTATAGTAATAAACCCCATGGTGTACTTAAATGTGGGGTATGCCTGTACATGATTATCACAATGGTCTAATCCCTTGCTAGAACATATTTCCTTTGTAGTGGGGATACTTTACTTTTTCACAATTATTTTTAGAGATATCTTTCCACTGACAAGTTCCCACTGGCATCATTAATCTTTTTCGTTATCTATAGGTAAGTATTTATTTTCAGTAATCACAAGTGTAAGGAGCATTCTTCCCACTGACTATCACACTAATGTATCATGAGTTGTAGATACAGTCATTTTTAGTAGGGGTTTCAAAGGTCCCTTTGTGTTGGAAAGGTTGAGAAAGGCTACTTCAAAGTGTAATAAAATGCACAACTTTCTTTTTCATTTTGGATAGAGTAATGAAGGGTTAGAACCCCTGTCAGATTTTTTTTACCATCTGTGTCCCATTGGGAAGATTTACTTCCTGTCCCATTTTCAAATCTGGAAGTGAGACGAAATCCCTGCAAATCAAGGGAATCTCTTGGGGTCCCCAGATCACCAGAACTAGTGTCCCTATTCGAAAATTTCCCCTCTATTACTTTACTGGGGACAACCCAAAATGCGGGATTTTTTTTTACATGTCACTTTCAATGATAATGAAAAACAGGACAAATAGAGAGGGTGAATCTCCCTAATGGGGGCACAGACAGAAATAAAAAAAACCTAATAGGTGTTCTAATACCTCTCCACCCTATCCAAAACGAAAAAAAAGTTTTTCCTTTAGTTATACTTTAAGTAAATACAAAATATCTTTATATATGTGTGTGATTTGTTGATACTATTTTCATACAATTGACATTTATAAAGATATTTTGTATTTACTCCGTTTAACTTCCGTTTGACAATATTATAGTCATCTTTTGTATTAATACATATGCTACAGGGACAGCGCTGACTTTGTGAGTTGGCATATTTTTACTATTTAAACCATTTTACCTCTTTATTAGCAATAAAAACTGTCAGGGGTTTTATTTATTTTTCCACTGTATCCATCACACTGGATATCGCATGAGATAAAATACAGCATGGTTTCATGAGATAAATACCGCATATTTCAGAAAATATGCATACGTATTTTAGAAGAAATTTTTAATGAATGACAAAAAAAGTTTTGAAAAGCGCTATGTAGTATTTTACCACATTTCTTAAAGTGGTAGATACATCTTAGTGAATGGAGCCCAGTGTCCACAATCACCACAGTCCACTCGCAGTGTCCATAATCACCACCACCCACTTACAGTGTCCATTATTACTGTTGCACCAGTTATATTGTCCCTAAACACCGCCACACCACTTACAGTGTCCCAAATCACCGTCACACCAGTTACAGTGTCGTTAATCACCTTCACTCCAGTTACAGTGTCCTTAACCACTTAAGACCCTGACCAATACGCAGCATAAGGACCAGGCCCCTTTTTGCGATTCGGCACTGCGTCGCTTTAACTGACAATTGCGCGGTCGTGTGACGTGGCTCCCAAGCAAAATTGGCGTCCTTTTTTTCCCACAAATTGAGCTTTCTTTTGGTGGTATTTGATCACCTCTGCGTTTTTTATTTTTTGCGCTATAAACAAAATTAGAGCGACAATTTTGAAAAAAAATCTATATTTTTAACTTTTTGCTATAATAAATACCCACAAAAAATATATAAAAAAACATTTTTTTTCCTCAGTTTAGGCCGGTTTATTGATTGGTTTGCGCAAAAGTTATAGCGTTTACAAAATAGGGGGTAGTTTTATGGCATTTTTATTATTTATTTATTTTTACTAGTAATGGCGGCGATCAGCGATTTTTTTCATGACTGCGACATTATGGCGGACACATCGGATACTTTTGACACTATTTTGGGACCATTGTCATTTTTACAGCGACCATGCTATAAAAGTGCACTGGTTACTATAAAAACGACACTGGCAGTGGAGGGGTTAACCAGGAGGGGGCGCTGTAGGGTTAAGTGTGCCCTGATTTGTGCTTCTTACTGTGGGGGGCGTGGCTTAGCGTGTGACGTCACTGATCGTCGTTCTCTATTACAGGGAACAGACGATCAGTGACAGGCACACTAGGAAGCACGGGGAGAGGTTTGTTTACACTTACCTCTCTCCGTTCTTCCTCTCTGTGACCCGATCGTGGGACACCAGCGGTGATCGGGTCCGCTGTTCCCGCGGGGACGGTCACGGAGAAGAGGACCAGGTCACGAGCGCGTTGCCGACGTACATCGGCGTGCGGCGGTCCTCAAGCGGTTAAACACCAGCACACCAGTACAGTGTTGCCTCTGCCTGTACTCTAACCCTGGCCTGATTAATGACCACATTTCTGCCTGGACTGATCATGTGCCTGCTTTACCATGTCTCTGCCTGCAGCCTAAACTGACCCATCTGTACATCCCACTGACTATGTTCTGTGAGACACCAGGCCATTGAACATGGCATTCCTGGAGGCAGCCATGTACCAGTAGGCTAAGATTGCTTGGCTTATAGGAACTGAGACTGCTATTGGTGATGCTACACATCATATTCCCTGGCCACTTGTATAGAGGTGACCATTACAGTATATTGGTTTTGACATAATTGGTTTGTGTAATACACAAGATACATTGTCTAGTATATAATCAGCCCACACAGTGAAAAGGTCTGACACATGTGGTATCGCCATACTCAGGAGGAGTAGCAGAATGTGTTTTGGGATGCAATTCTGAGTATGTCTATGCGTATGCTGCATGTGAGAAATATCTCATTACATTGCCAAATTTATGTAAAAAAGTAATTCGCATTTTAGTTTCCGCATTTTTCAAAAACTTGCAGCAAAGAAATTAAAGAGGAAGTAAACCCTGTGACACTTTACCTGAAAAAAAAAACCCTGCAAGAAAAAGGCATAATGAGCTAGTATGCTATGCATACTAGCTCCTTATGTGGCACTTATCTGAAATCGAATCCCCCAAAGTCCTCCTCGTTCCCCTCCGCCGTCGCCGCCATGTCCCCTTAGAGCTTCTTCCTGGTATCGCCGCTCCGGCGCTGTGATTGGCCGGAGCGGCGATGATGTCACACGCATGCACACGGGGCCAGCATTCACCCATTAAGAAAACCGGCATGTCCCATTCATTCTGCCGGGATGCTCAGTGCGCCTGCGCCGTTGTCTACGGCGCACATGCGCCGTAGACATCGGTGCAGGGTTATCTGCAAATATCTCCTTAACCGTGTAGGTTAAAAAGATATTTCTTGCACCTACAGGTAAGACTTAATCTAGACTTACCTGTAGGTGCAAGTTGTCAAAGTGGGTTTACAACCACTTTAAGTCTCCTTAATAATACCCTAGGGTGTTTACTCTCCACTGTCCTGTTGCTCCAGGGCATTCAAAAATATGATAGGTAGACAGGAAATTAGATGTGTAATGTATGCCTCTAGAATGCCTGAAGGTGCTTCCTTGGATTTTGGGCCCCTCTATATGGCTACATGTGGTATCACCATACTCAGGAGAAGTAGCAGAATGAAAAAGGGGGCACAGTATGAGCCCACTTGCTTGGGATTGTGGCCACTACAGGTGAAAAGGGTAGATAGGGTTAATTAGGAGTATACAGTTGTTAGATAGGCTTAGGTAATTTAAGTGTACTGCCACTTTAAAATCCAGTTTCAGCAGCCAACTAATGGGATACAGCGCAAGCTGCTGGAAGCTGGGAAGCCTTTAAAAGGAGTCAGCTGAGCTGGGATAACCCCTTTTCCTGCTGGAGCACCTTGGAAGAACTCCTCCCCTCCCTGTATATCACGCTGCAGGTATGGAATCTTTATTTAAGCAACTTCTTGAGAAAGCTGGTGTAGAATGGCTCCGGTGCTGCCTGTCACTGGGTGTAAAGGTGAATGAAGGTCAGCAGGAAAGGGAAGCTGAAGGCAGTGTGGCCGGGACTCAGAGAGAGCAGACAGGCAGCAGTGAGAGAGTGGCAGAGGTACGCTTGCTGCATGTGAGGACTCGGAGGAGCCAGCCTCCTGAACAGAGCGCAGCAGCTGAGGTGGAGCAAGAGGCAGAGCAGAGGCAGCGAGAGGAAGCCGCTGAAGATAACATGGTAGCAGACAGGCAGCAGTGAGAGAGTGGCAGAGGTACGCTTGCTGCATGTGAGGACTCGGAGGAGCCAGCCTCCTGAACAGAGCGCAGCAGCTGAGGTGGAGCAAGAGGCAGAGCAGAGGCAGCGAGAGGAAGCCGTGAAGATAACATGGGCGGAACTGTCGTTGAGCGCCGCTCCTCCAAAAAGAAGAGGACCTGTTCCAGGTCGCCGGAGAGAAGAGGAGGCAGGAGGAGCATGGCTGACCAGCCCACGGTGAGTGGGGGGAGGGGGCTCCCGGTCTCCCCTCAGGCAGCCAGAAGACAGGAACAAGATAGACAAGTTCAGGACAGCTGCAGTTTTGTGGAAGAGACACAGGCACTGCCTCGCAGACAGGTGCCAGCTTCAGGTCTACTGCTGGGAGAAGCAATTCAGAAAGAAGCTGCTCAAACTCCAGCAGGGGTTGAGTGTGCTCAGATACATACTTTGAATGTGCTAGTGGATCCTCTCTCCTCTTTAGTAAGAACGCTATCCCCTTTGGTTCTTGCTGTTTCTTGTCAATCTCCTCAGCTATCTGTATCTGCTGCTATGCTCAGCCCTTTACCTCCTGCTGTCACTCATTAAGGTCATGTCCTTGGCTGTGCATACCCCACAGGTCCCTGAACCAAGTATGCTGCTGAATGGAAAAAATCTCAGCATTTCGGTTTTTGCCCATATCGTCTGAGGCGTTTAATACTTTAGGGTTTTATTTAGATGCAACGCATTTCTTTGACAAATATCTCCCTATGGGGTGTTCGGTTTCGTGTTCCTAATTTGAAGAGTTTTTGTCCTTTCTCCATTAGGTGGCGTGTTCTAAGTCAGGTTGTGATAGCGTAGTCCACTACCTGGATGATTATTTTTTTTTATTTTTTTTATTTTTTATAGAACCTCCAGAGTTTTTCTTGTAATGATTTGCTTTTGGCATTTAGGACCATTGCACAACAGTTTGGCGTTCCTTTGACAGAGAAGACGTGTTTGCCCAGCACATCTTTGGAATTTCTGGCCATACACATTGATACATGTAAGATGGAATTCCGTTTGCCTGAGGCGAAATTGGTGAAGTTGAAGTCCTTGCTTGGTTTGTTTCTATTGCAAAAGGAAGGACGTGCAATCACTTTTGGGAGTTTTGACGTTTGCCTGCAGGATCATGCCAGCAGGGCGCGTTTTTTCGCGGAGGCTTTACCTGGCGATATCTGGTTTAAAGTCGCCTTTCCCACACATACGGTTGACAAGTTTGCTTAAGGCGGACTTGTTAGTTTGGGCCAGGTTCCTCGACATTTACAATGCTCAGTCCTTTTTTCAGAAGGATTTTGTCTTTGCCCCAGATTTCAGGCTATTCACGGATGCTGCTGGGTCTAAAGGCTTTACTGCAATTTGGGGAACGCACTGGTGCTGTGCAGCATGGCCGGAGTCGTGGGTGGTTCGGGAGGTCATGAAGAACATTGTTTTATTGGAACTGTTCCCTATTCTGGTGGCGATTAGAACTGATTTTGCATACAGAAGGATCTTGGTGGAGACGGACAACAAAGGCGTCCTCTTCCCAATCAATTGTCTCTTGTCCAAATCTCTGCTGGTGGTCAAGGTTCTCAGGCAGATTGTTTTCCTTTATTTGAAATTTAATGTATGGATCAAAGCCAAATACACTCCGGGAGTTCAGAATAATATTGTTGATGCCTTATCCCGGTTTCAGGTGGACCGTTTTTGCCAGCGGCTTCCCGAAGCCGATGCGGAGGGGATTCTGTGTCCGGAATTTCTGTGGGACGTGATATGGAGGTAGTGTCAAGAGCTATTCAGGGTTATATCTCTCCCAAGACATGGAGGTGCTACTTGGATTCCTGAAGAAGTTGGTTGTCTTTCTCTGAAGCTCATGGAGTTGGGGATTGTCGGCCATCGGAGGGATTGGTCTTAGCGTTTGTGGCATCTGTGATGCAGCAGCGGTTTTCCTACAGTCATATAACGAAAACGCTGGCTGGGGTTTCGTTCTTCTGCTGTTTAAAGGGGAATCCCTCCTGCATGTCCTATTTTTCAGTTAAGCAGGCTCTGAAAGGGTACAGGAGGGTAAATTTTGTGTCAGACAATAGAAGGCCAATTTCATTGGAACTCTTGGTAGGCTTTGCGAAGTCACGTCGGCTGTATGCTACACGGAATTTGAAGCCTTGTTGTTTAAAACTGCGTTTATTCTAGCTTTTCATGGGGCATTGCGCATATCCGAGCTGCTTCCCCAGTCTAAATTAGGTGGTTCTGGTGTTTGTTTGGAACATGTGTCGGTAGACCATTCAGGAGTGCACATCTGGATCAGGCGCTCTAAGAATGATGTTTTAGGGCAAGGGGTTGGGATTATGCTAAGAGCTCAAGATAATAAGATAGAATGTCCGGTGGAAGCCGTTAAACAATTCTTACGGGCTAGGCCCTCTGGGGAGGGTACATTTTTGGTTCACCAGAATGGGTTCCCTCTAACTAAATATCAGTTTGATTTTGTTCTGCATAAGTGCCTTCGAAGCTTGGGTTTGCACAAATTAAAATTTTCATCCCATTAATTTAGAATGGGAGCAGCATCGGAGGCGGCCTGTATGGGTGTGGGTGAGTCGGCTATTAAGGGAATGGGAAGGTGGAAATCCAAATGCTTTAAATTGTATGTAAGGCCTGACATGTTTGTTTACATTTTCCAGGTTTGGATTCTGGGACACTCTTATTTATTTGGCGCACAAAAAAGCGGCTCTCCGTTGCTATTCTACGATCTTGTCTCTACATCCGGGATCCTTTCAGGTATTCTGGAAGGGAGTGAAAGGCCTGCAATGGCATCAACTATATTTTCATTTATGCAGGTTAGGTCAAGGTTGGCCCAGGCTGGATATTTTATTATTGCATGTTGTTGGGAATGATTTGAGCAATGTCCGTACATTGGATTTGCTTGTCATGATTAGGAGGGATCTGGAACGCTTTACTCTTTCTTCTCCAGGTACGTTCATAGTGTTCTCCGAACTTATTCCTCACCTTTCATGGCTTTCCTCTTGTCAGAGGAAAGTGATGGAAAAGATGAGGAAGCGCATTAATGGGGCGATGGAAAAGTTCATGCCTACCCTGGGCGGGCTGTCGTACTGACTTTTAGACCTGGAGGGTGGTTTCCAAGGGTTGTACAAGCAGGATGGAGTCCACCTATCTGATGTAGGGCTTGATATTTTTAACCTGGGTTTACAGTATGGGGTTGAACAGGCCGCGGTTTTGGGGTAGGGCCGGGCATGATGCTCAGGCCCGCGTTGTGGGGCATTTGATTTTTGATGTTATAATATGGTAATGCTGCTTGAGATCTGAGAACAAAACTGTTTTTTCATTCAAGTTATGCTGTTTGATGGTTAATAATATTAATAATAAAAGAGATTTATGGTTAATTTATTTTCACATTTAAACCAATAAAAGTGCCTCGGCCATTAAATGCCAAACTTGTTGGGTATTTATTTATGTTAGATGTACCTGGAGTAAGTAAGGTTTATGTATGTGGCCTACAATCTCATGAAAAAGGGGGCACAGTATGAGCCCACTTGCTTGGGATTGTGGCCACTACAGGTGAAAAGGGTAGATAGGGTTAGTTAGGAGTATACAGTTGTTAGATAGGCTTATGTAATTTAAGTGTACTGCCACTTTAAAATCCAGTTTCAGCAGCCAACCAATGGGATACAGCGCAAGCTGATGGAAGCTGGGAAGCCTTTAAAAGGAGTCAGCTGAGCTGGGATAACCCCTTTTCCTGCTGGAGCACCTTGGAAGAACTCCCTGCCTCCCTCCCCAGTCGCATGCACTATTATGTGGTTGGGTCACCCTGGATGTCTAGGGGGACATTTGATTTTTGATGTTATAATATGGTAATGCTGCTTGAGTTCTGAGAACTAAGCAGTTATACAAAACTGTTTTTTCATTCAAGTTATGCTGTTTGATGGTTAATAATATTAATAATAAAAGAGATTCATGGTTAATTTATTTTCACATTTAAACCAATAAAAGTGCAGCGGCCATTAAATGCCAAACTTGTTGGGTATTTATTTATGTTAGATGTACCTGGAGTAAGTAAGGTTAATGTATGTGGCCTACAATCTCATACATTTTGAGGTGTAATTATGTGATGGAAATATGCCTGTGATGTGTGTTATAAATATCTTATTGATTGACAACTTTGCATAAAAAATACATTTAATTTTCTTTCCTGTATTTTCCAAAAACAGTTTTTTTCAAAAGATTCACTATGCCTATCAGAAAATTCTTTTGAGTGTTTGCTTTCCAAAATGGAGTCATTTTGTGGGTTTCTCTTGTCCTGGTGCTCCAGGGCCTCCAAAAAATGTAAAGGTAGTCAGGAAATTAGATGTACCAACCAAAACAGGTGTAATGGTTGAGCAGCAATACCTTTCAGCTACAATTGTTGTTATTGTTTAGTAGTTGGACAGTGTGTCAGCAATTTGGATAGGCCCTTAATATATGTAAGTTGGATAAATGTGGCAGGTTTTATCTTGAAATACACAATGGAATGTCATATTTTGCAGATAGCCACACAAATTGTACAATGACTGGACAAAATGTAAGCAACTTGGTTAGGCTGCATTATAAGAGGGAGATATGAGGCAAATTTTACCTTAAAATAGAATTTAGAGCATATTATTTGAGACACAATAGTCACAATTATTGCACAGTGGCTGACAGTATGCAAGCAGCTCAGTACGGTCACAATGTGAGAGAAAGATGCAGCAAACGTTAAGGTGTAACACAGGGTTTACCCATCAGCCAACCAAATTTTTAAAGCTGAGGTCCTGCTGTGGAAGCATTGTGTGGTGCCTTTAAAGTGCTTGAGTGCCAGAATAGGCAGGAGCTGAGAATGGTGGCAGGTACAATTTTTTAAGTTTAATCTGTAGCATCAGCAGCATGAGTTTTGTAGTCATTTCATTTTAATGAAAGTGAGCCAGTCCACAGGGTTAGGGAACAGGTGGATTTGCTTCTTTGTAACAAAACCTTCTGCTGTCCTCTCAGAAAGCACACTGGCTGTAAAGCAAGTGATCCAGCCCAGACCCCGAATAATCTACGGAGTCCCTACTTCTGAGAGTGTCCTCATTAGCTCTGCACCTGATGTAGTCAGTAGTCTTGTGGTTCAGGTAATGTCTGTGAGTGCTGCTAGGCAGCGAGGTATGGATGCTATAGCTTAAAAATACTCTTAAAAGTATTGCTTAGGCACCACCATCACTGGTCCTCCTTTCAGGGATCAGAGGATTGGGAGTAGGATGGGCATCAGCGGGGATCCTGCCACAATCAAGAAATACAGCAAAGAGGTTATTATTTTGCAACTTCTCAAAGTGACACATTTTTAGCTCCCTGGTATGGTGGCAGTAGATAAGTCATTTTATCTTTGTATCTGGAATCTAATAGGGTGGCCACTCAAAATGGCCTTTCTCTTTGATGGTGAGAATTTTAGGTTCCTTGTGCAGATATTTAAACCAATTTGCCACAAATTGACTGCAACAGAAGCCCCCTGAGTCAGAGGAAACACTGTTCTCAACAATCTCACTCCACCCACTCACAACAATTTAAACAATGTCTGTCCTAATAAAGGGATAAAAATATAGAGACTGCCCTCCAGAATTGTAGGTTAATTAGGGATAACTAGACTCTGTATGGGGACAGAGCCATTATAAGACTCTCCGTGAAATCAGCCCTGATACCTTGCCTTTAGAAACATCTAAAAAGGTAAAAAGTATATATTATATTTTTTAGGTATGCTGTGTGAAAGGAAACACATAACAAACATGTGGTGGGGTTCTCTCAAATCTAACTGTAGCGGAAATACATTTTAAGATAGTATAGGGTCAGTTACCTCTCAGGCTGAGCCTGGAGGACTGCCAGTAAATCTGGCCAGGTGTATCTCCTGTCTCCCAGAAATATGAGCTGCAAAAACAGTATGGCATTGTTCAGCCTGGGACTTTGCATATGCTTAGGGGTGCTTGGGGAGGACTATTGGTTCAGAGGAGTCAAAAAATTAGGAAGCTGTACAGGTGACTGTGCTGTCACCAACAGACAAGACACGTGTTGGCTTCCTTAGCTTGGTGGTGCGTCATCCTGCACTCTTAAAACTCAACTGCTTGCTGAAACTGCACAGCAACTAGAAGGGGCAGATGTGCCCTGCCTCTAGCTGGTGCTGCATGACCACTGATTTATCCTGCCGAACCTCTCTACTATCTGAAAAGACCTACCTGCCCATCTAAACTAAACTAAAATAGCTGTCGTGTATGATCTTTATTTAAACCAGAGCTGTGATTATGGGTTTGGCTTGAGAAAGTGAAATGCTGGACCCCAAAACACTGCTGAAAGTGATTTTAATTATAGACAGTACCTTGGAATATCAATTATTTTTGGAATGAATAGAGAGCATTAATTACAAGTCCTTTGTGCAGATGCTTTATACTGTATGTAATTTATTAGATGTGCACTGGAAGGGCCTGAGGGGCTGGACCTCAGCATGAGGTGTAAAAAATACACCTAAGGTGTGTGATCTTGTTATTTTACTTTACTCTGCATCATATTAAAGAATATGTAAACCCAACATTTCATATTCCTGATATGTGCTTGCTGTACTAGGTACTTACATGTAAAAGTGTCTGGTTCTCTTTGTATTGCTTCTTTTGTGTGAAATCCCTGGTGTTTCTGGCAGTCCCTTTACTCTCCTTTTTAAAAACTGACCACACCAAGCCAGAGAGCACAGGGTGGTCAGTTCCCTAGCTATGCTGCTCTCCTCCAATGATCAGACTTGTCCTAAAAACACATGTCCCCCTGCACAGCCATTCACTGGGAAGCTCAGTGTACTGTTGCTTCTCCTCCCCCAGCTATTATGCAGATGAAAACAGAGGGAATGTGATCATTATAAAAAAGGGAAAAAAATATATTTATAATGTTTTTTTTTTTATATCTACAAAAAAATGTTTTGCCTTTGATTTCTATTTTAAACTGAATGGGTTGTTTTACAAGGTGATCATTTACAATCACTTTAACTGTTAAAATGTTTTGACTGACCCTATTTTTTGTTATCCAATTACAAGGAAGCAACTATGGGGTATACTGTATTTCTAAAAGGATTCTTTGCACAACTTACGCATAAGACTTTCACCACATGTTTGCTCTGACCCATTTGAACTATTTATGAATCACATTTGCCACGATTTGCCAACTTCTGTTCTTCAGTAGGAAAATGTGATTACTGCACTATTTGTAAATTTTATAATTGGCAAATGAGTAACAAAGTGATTTTGAATATTTGCCAGGTTTAGATGGTAAATCTGTGATTTTAAAGTTTTGAACTGCGGCAATTTGATCATAGTTTCTTCTGTCTGTTCTGCCAAATACAAAAGAAAACAAACGCATCTCATTATTGATCAAGACTGATTATCTTTTGCTGTTTAAGCTTTTAGCTGCAGATTAAATTAATGAGGTCCTTTCAAGAAAGAGGTCATCTGACAATACCCCTGGTAATCTCAGACAGACTTACATATTTTGTTCTTCGTGTCTGATAGTGCAGCTGTGTAAAGGTGTTTGTTCTCTTGGCTTGCCGTTCAGTAAATGTTTACCTTTTCACATGGGATCTAGTGCCAAAGATGAGTAGGAATCTTGTGTTGCTTGCACTGTGCAAGTTGATTATAGTTTTGCACTTTGTGGGAATGACAAGGTCCAGCCTTTCACTGCATGCTGTTTTGGCTAGAGAAGGCCTAAATTTTCCTGACATTCTGAGGCAGGAGTTGTTCCACAAATGTGACGAATGTTGAAGCCGGACTTTTACCTATTGCAAGATGTCCTGTTGCCAGTGTGCCATACAGTATATCACACTCACATTGCTCTCTCCTCACTTCACCATATTGAAGAAAGTTTACGTGTTGTTATAGACAATGTGCACATAGACTAATTAACCAGTATTTTGTGATTGTTTCATCTAATGGTCAACAATTAAATGGCAATGAGTGTAAAAATACAGAGTAACCACAAATCCACAGGAAACTTTCATAAAACACACTATATTAACAAAAGTATTGGGACACCTGCCTTTACATGCACATGAACTTTAATGGCATCCCAGTCTTAGTCCGTAGGGTTCAATATTGAGTTGGCCCACCCTTTGCAGCTATAACAGCTTAAACTCTTCTGGGAAGTCTGTCCACAAGGTTTAGGAGTGTGTCCATGGGAATGTTTAACCATTATTCCAGAAGCGCATTTGTGAGGTCAGACACTGATGTGGACAAGAAAGTCTGGCTCTCAGTCTCCGCTCTAATTCATCCCAGATATTAGTAGGTCATAGTATAGGAGGCTAAACAGTACATGGTAATATACAATTGTCTCCACGTATATACATAGTAACAGACCTTGGGCATGTAGACCAAGATTGCAGTGGTAACATGTAAACAAAGTAACAGTGGGAGATCGGTTCATTATAATAGAATACAGATATTGAACATAAAAACTGTGACGTAGCATCATATAGAAGCGATACGCGTTTCGTGGCTACATACCACTCATCAGGAGCAGATGCACAGTATGGGCGTGTCTATAATGAGATAGAAATGCCACAATTATATAATAGTACAAAAAGCAATATATATATATATATATATATATATATATATATATATATATATTTTTGTAGAAGCACAGAAGAAAGAGGGGGAACAAATAAGGTCCCAAACACTCTCACCTATCTGTATTTTATGGGTACAATTGTAGGATGATATCAGAGGTAGCGGGCAGCTATAGAAGGCATCATCCCCCGGGAGCTGAGATGGTAGTGCCCACCCTTTAGTCATCCTATTCAATCTACTGGGGATGAAGGTATATATAGCTATTGCCTCACTTAAAGTACCAACCTTAGCTTTAGTTGTTTTTTTCCTCTTTATGGACCTTGTTTGTGCACTGGTGCACAGTCATCTTGGAAAATGGAAGGGGCCATCCCTAAACTGTTCCCACAAAGTTGGGAGCATTAAATTGTCCAAAATGACTTGGTGTGCACCTTAAGACTTCCCTTCACTTTTTGAAAAAAATATATATATTTTTTTTACTTTCTGCTATAAATTATATCCAATTACAAAACTTCAAAAATCCAATGTCTTCATAAATTTAGGCCAATTATGTATTCAGCTACATATTTTTGGTAAAAAAAAAACAATAAGAGTATATTGATTGGTTTGTGCAAAAGGTTTAGCATTTTCACTTAGGGGTGTACTCACTTTTGTTGCCAGCGGTTTAGACATTAATTGCTGTATGTTGAGTTATTTTGAGGGGACAGCAAATTTGCCCTTTGCTACAATATAAATTTGTTCAGTGTTGTCACATGAAAAGATAAAATAAAAATTTCACAAACACATGAGGGGTGTACTCACTCTTGTGAGATACTGTTTGTGTGTATATATATATATATATATATATATATATATATATGTAGCGGGTGGTTACATTTAGGGGGAAGCATCTGAGTGGTAAATGAAAAAAGTGTGATGGTGGCTGCGCTGTAATTATAACTAGTGAAGGTAGTGAAGGGAAGGATCTGGAAAAGAAAACTACCTAATACTAACCAAATAAATGAATCTAATGTAAACCAACCAGATGCAGTAGCGTGTTGACAACCAATGTGTAACATAAATAATATGTACATAAACTGAATGAACCACACCTGTACACCTGAAAGGTGTGTAACCAACAGTGGACAATTAATAATGTATGCCAAAACGTGTATAACTCTAAGTGATCAACCTGTGCATATAATAACAAAGAAAAAATATATAACAATAAAATGAAGGTGTATAGCACAAAACTAAAAATAGTGAAAATCTCCAAAAAAATCCTGAAAATAATGGTGGCGGTATATGGTAAAAGTGTATGGCACAGAACTGTGAACAAAGAAATCCTCCAAAAACTTCCTGTAAATAATATCAAAAAATCCAATGTGTAGCAAGTCCCATCACCCGTAGAGTGCTTGAAAGAAGAAACTCCGGTGCAAATCCACCCAGTGCTCACTAGCAGCTTACCTCCCTGCTGGGAAGAGACAGCATGTGCTGGGGCTTCTAATGTGAACAGCGATGCAGCAATCTTGCATAGAAGTATGATCTCACTCACATAGATGCATAGAAATACACAAGCAAAAAAGAAATATATAGCGTAACTCTGTGGGTTCAGCAAACAAGTGACCAAAGGATGTATTCTCACACTCACATCAAACTAGTGAGCGTGGACATCAATCCTACGAACGCCAAGCTCGTATATATGCAGGCTATGATGATTCCAATCATGTGGTCCTCAAGCTTGCAGCAACCTCCCTGCTGGGAAGAGACGGCATGCACTGGGGCTTCTAATGTGGACAGCGATGCAGCAATCTTGCATGGAAGTATGATCTCACTCACATGGATGCATAGAAATACACAAACAAAAAAGAAATTTATAGCGTAACTCTGTGGGTACAGCAAACAAGTGACCAAAGGATGTATTCTCACACTCACATCAAACTAGTGAGCGTGGACATCAATCCTACGAACGCTGAGCTCGTATATGCAGGCTATGATGATTCCAATCATGTGGTCCTCAAGCTTGCAGCAACCTCAGAGTGCCAGTGGAACATGTATGAGAAACATACAAGGTGCACATAGTGTAGGTTTGTGACCACTGGGGCATTTATTATAAAATTTGTAAAAAACTCACATTTCATAGATAAGGGAAATAACAATCTTATACGAACGCCGAGCTCGTCTCCTCTCCTGCAGCTGTCGGTGTATCTGTGCTAAGGATAAGAGTGGTAGCCAGGCTCAGATGTACCAATTGTTAGGTCTCAAGGACCATTTTTATCCCTGGGAGAGAGTACTGGTGGTTAAGTTCACTGGGGCCTAAAGGTGGCTCTGTTGCCGTGGGTCCGGGTTGAACTGCAGTACGAGGTTGTGTCCTTTTTGTCCCCTCTCAGCAGCAGTATGGTGGGGCGGGGACCCTGCTGTGCCTGTTGGGAGAGGATATAAAAGGGGGTGGCCATCTATCAGAGGGGTCGTCGGTTCCGTGCTCAGGCACCTTAGGCCTGGGTGCGGGTGTGTCGCCTCCAGGTGCCCTAGGCCCGGAGGCCTGTCGGGTGGTCTCTGGGTGCTCTAGGCCCAGAGACGGAGCTGCTGTTCCATCTCAGAAACCTTCAGTCTGGGGTGATGTACTTCGAGAGAGGCCCGGGGCCCAGTACCTTCGACTGGGTCTCACAAGGGATCGAGGGATCCTAGGGTGCCCCCCTGAAGTGGGTGCCCGAATCTAGGACGAGGAGGCCAGGGAGGTGACCCTTCCCGAAGACCCAGCACAGTATCGCTGGTGATGGTGGGGCCTCTGGTAACTCTCCGGATGGATGTCCTTTCTTTCTCGTACATCACGGGACACAGAGCGACATAGTCATTACTAATGGGTTATATAGATACCGTCAGGTGCTGGCACTGGCAACTTCCAAAACCGGAAGTACCCTCCCCTATATAAGCCCCTCCCATCCGGGAGCACCTCAGTTTTTTGCCAGTGTCTAAGGTGTTGGCCAAGAAGAAACATGTGTTTTTCACTGAGCTTGCGTACAGGTTCTTTTGGGCCTCAGTAAGCTATTCCGGATCCGACCAAAAAAGCTTCATAGCTAAACGGTCGGTACCCGGGCCTTGCAGAGAAGAGCAAGGTTTTGCCTGTAATGCTTCTCTTAGGAGAGCTGGACCCTGGGATCCAGAGCTCTGGTCATACCCACGACCAAGATGTTTTCTGTGCAGGGTGCTATACAGGTCCAGGGGAGTGGAATCCTTGGGAACCCGGTCCCTGAAGGTTTGATTACAATGCCTGCCGTGATAGGTGAAGTTTGGGCTTTTGTGGACCAAACAAAGTCCTGCGGCGGGGAACAGGTAAGTGGGGGCCCCCAGGAACTTGGTTCTATTGGGGGACCCCCAAGCCTAATTTGTCTTTCTGTCTGTTACCTAACGGTATTCCCGCTAATATCTGTGCATGCCTGTAACTACTAAAAAAATGTAATAATTTTAATAGTGGTCAAGAAAAAAATTTTTTTTTATATATATATATTTAATATATTAGACTGCGGTACCTGTGTTTGTCCACTAGAGGCCGCTGTGGAACGTTTCTTGTCATGTGGACTAGTTTCTTTTCATCAGAGCAAGTCCAGGCAGATGGTGAGTTCTCTTATGGGAAACTGCTTCCTCTGCCATGTTGCAATGCTCGTCCATCCCCCGGCCTGCGGCAAAGAGGGGCCCTGGCTCTTGTCCCTAGTTTCCATTTTCGAAATTAGCGCCGAAGGCGCACGTGGCCGCGCGCGTGCGCGTGCACGCGCCTCTATATATAGAGGTGAGCCAGGAAAGGGGACGGAGCCTGGGGGATGACGCTCTGTGCGCGCCGCAGCGCTTCTGCGCATGTGCGGGCGTCCCAGCATGTTAAAAACCACAAAGTTGTGTTGTGAGCTGGCTATGGAGTGCAGAGACAGAGCTGGCAACATTTAAAAAAGGCATACAGCAAGCGGTTGATGCAGGCATCCCCTAGAAAGGCACATTAGTAGACACCAACTGTTTCTTATAGCAGCATTTATGCTAGACTATTGTCAGTAAGTGGTGTATTTCGGCTGGAATACCTCAGCTTTGGGCTTAGGAATAATGCCGTCTAAAAACTCCGGGACTAGAAATTCCAGGAAGCATAGGGGGTCTCCATCGGGCTCTGAGGATCTTGGGCATGCTTCGGCTGCACCAGTCTCCCCTGAAGAATCAGAGGTTAGTGACCGTAGAGCACCCTCAGGAGTACCTGGTACTGTGGCTGTCCTCAGTTCACCTGCTCCTGTGTATGTAACAGAGGAGGTTTTTTCCTCAGCTCTGGGAGGGCTGGAAGAGAGATTGTCAGCATTGATCGCTGCTTCCCTGTCACAGGAAAAAAGCGCCCGATCTCCGTCTCCTCCCTCAGAGTGCCTGTTAACAGAGCAACAGTCCCATACAGGGATCGACCTACCTGAAGGGGATCAGGATGAGGTCGATTCTGTTGTAGAGGAATCAACAGTGGAAGAGCCATTCTCAGCATCACATGCTGAAAGGTTATGGGTTCAGTCCCTGACTAATATGGTCCGATCAGCATTTAAAATGCCCCTTGCGGAGCCATCATCCACTTCTGTCTCCTCGTTGGGGTCGCTAAAAGCTCCCCAGACTGTTTGTTCCTTTCCGATCCATCCTTTACTGGAAGGGCTCATTTACCAGGATTGGGAGCATCCTGATAAAATATTTACTCCCCCCAAGAGATTTCCGGTGGTCTATCCCATGGAGGATAAGTTCATCAGAAAATGGAGGGTCCCTACAGTGGACGCAGCCATCTCTTGTGTGAATAAATCACTGACATGTCCAGTGGATAATGTCCAAATGTTCAAGGACCCAATAGATAAAAAATTGGAGTCCTTATTAAAATCTGCTTTTTCTACAGCAGGATTGGTGACACAACCAGCAGTGGCAGCTATTGGGGTCTGCCAAGCAGTGAAGGATCAGTTGAAGCAGGTCTTAAGGGACTTGCCAGATCAGCAGGCTCTTGCCCTAGCCGATCTACCTAGAGCCTTATGCTTTGCGGTGGATGCTATAAAGGATTCAATCCATCAGGCCTCCCGCCTTACGCTGTCTGTAGTACATATGCGCAGGCTTCTATGGCTCAAAAACTGGTCTGCTGAAGCTCCCTGTAAAAAATTGCTGGTCAGCTTCCCATTTCATGGTGAACGCTTATTTGGGGAAGACCTGGACAAATATATCCAGAGAATTTCCAGCTGTAAAAGTACACTTTTTGCCGGTTAAAAATAGAGTTAGAGGTCCCTCTTTTAAGAGGCCTGCTTCTCCAGTCCCTAGGACATCGGCTGTGAAACAGTTCCGACGGCCTCCTCGGTCAAATCCCGGAGGTAAAAATCAGGGACAATTGCAGGGTAACAAGAAGCCCTGGAGCAGGAGAGGTACAAAACCTCCCCCAAAGTCAAATGCATGAAGGGTTGCCCCCACTCAATCGGGTGGGGGGAAGACTTCAGTTGTTCACAGAGACCTGGCGGGACACGATCAGAGACAGATGGGTGCTCTCCGCAGTAAATCTGGGATACAAATTGGAGTTAAAAAACTCCCCTCCTTCCCGCTTTATAAGGTCAAACGTGCCAAGGGATCCCCAGAAGAGAGGATCCCTCCTGTTGGCACTAGAACAATTATTGCTCCAAGCAGTAATTATAGAGGTTCCCCTGGAAGAATGGGGGTTCGGGTTTTACTCAAACCTCTTTACAGTCCAGAAGCCAAACGGGGACGTGAGGCCCATATTAAATCTAAAAGGGCTAAACAAATTCCTACATATCAGGACTTTCCGGATGGAGTCGATCCGGTCGGTGGCCACTGCCCTACAAGGGGAGGAATGGTTAGCCTCGATCGACATCAAAGATGCTTATTTGCACATTCCCATCTTTCCAGCCCACCAAAAATTTCTACGCTTTGCGGTAGAAGGGCGCCATTTTCAGTTCAGAGCCTTACCCTTCGGTCTGGCCACAGCACCACGAGTGTTCACAAAAATTCTGGCCCCATTATTGGCCAATCTAAGAACACGAGGTGTAACGATAATGGCATATCTAGACGACTTGTTGCTGATAGACCACTCAGTGGAAAAACTAGAAGTGGTTGTTCACGAGACAATCAAGTATCTGGAATATCACGGTTGGATTATCAACCGAGACAAGTCAGCCCTAAAACCAGTCAAAAGTCTGGAATACTTGGGGCTAAGGCTGGATTCAGACCAGAGAAAAATTTTCTTGCCTCAAGAAAAGGGGTCGTCTTTGAGAGATTTGATCCACTTAGTGGGTTCAAAAAGACAGCCATCCATACGCCTGTGCATGAGGCTGCTGGGAAAAATGGTGGCATCATTCGAAGCAGTACCCTACGGTCAATTTCATTCAAGGAATTTACAAAGGGCCATACTGTCAGCCTGGAACAAAAAAGTTCAGGCTCTGGACTTACCAATGTCCTTGTCCCCTTCCGTTCGCAAGAGCCTCCGCTGGTGGTTGGTTCCCCAGAATCTGGAAAGAGGGAAATCCTTCAGTCCGATTTCCTGGAAGGTGGTCACCATAGATGCCAGCCTTATAGGCTGGGGAGCAGTACTGGAGCAATGGTCTCTCCAGGGCAGATGGTCGGATGCGGAAAAGGCCCTGCCCATCAATCTCTTAGAGATACGAGCAGCCCGGTATGCCCTAGTAGCATGGACATCCAAACTTCAAGGGTCCCCTGTCAGAATTCAATCAGACAATGCCACAGCAGTGGCATATATCAATCGTCAGGGGGGCACCAGGAGTCGTGCAGCCCAAAGGGAAGTAAATTACATCCTGAGATGGGCAGAAAGATATGTCCCAGCCATATCTGCGGTATTCATTCCAGGAGTGGAGAATTGGAAGGCGGACTTTCTAAGTCGCCAACAATTATGCCCAGGGGAATGGTCCCTTCATCCCGAGGTTTTCCGGACAATATGTCAGCGGTGGGGAACACCGGATGTAGATCTGCTAGCATCCAGATTCAACACAAAAGTGGACAGGTTTGTCTCTTGGGCAAGGGATCCCCTAGCTTGCGGCTCGGATGCCCTAGTGTTCCCTTGGGATCAGTTCAAGCTGATATATGCATTCCCACCGCCACAATTGTTACCTCATTTACTCCGCAGAATCAGGGTAGAAAAGAAACCAGTGATTCTGGTGGCTCCAGCGTGGGCCCGAAGAGCATGGTACGCGGAGATTGTAAAAATGTCTGTGGGGAGTCCTTGGACCCTCCCACATCGTCCGGACCTGCTTTCGCAAGGACCGATATACCACCCTTCCTTACCAGCCCTAGGTTTGACGGCCTGGCTATTGAAGCCCACATTCTAAAAAAGAGAGGGCTCTCTAATGCTGTGGTATCTACCATGATCAATGCCAGGAAGCCGGTATCCAGGCAGATCTACTATAGAATCTGGAAGGCGTACATCGCCTGGTGTGAGGCCAAGAAATGGCATCCACGTAAATACGTAATAGGTAGGATTCTGGACTTCCTACAATGGGCTGTAGATAGGAAGCTTGCCTTGAGTACTATCAAGGGTCAGATTTCGGCCTTGTCAATATTTTTTCAAAGGCCCTTGGCTTCGCATTCACTAGTCAAAGCCTTTATACAAGGGGTGATGCGTATTAGTCTTCCGGTTAATATTCCCATATGTCCATGGGATCTAAACTTGGTTCTGTCGGTTCTACAGAAACAACCATTTGAACCATTACAGCATATTTCTTTGGTGCTTCTCACCAGGAAATTGATTTTTCTAGTAGCCATTTGTTCGGCTAAAAGAGTGTCGGAATTAGCAGCTATGTCCTGTAAGGAGCCATATCTGGTTATCCATAAGGATAGAGTAGTGTTACGTCCTCATCCAGCCTTTCTTCCTAAGGTGGTATCGAGGTTTCATTTAAACCAAGATGTGGTTCTTCCTTCTTTTTTCCCCAAACCTACTTCGGTAGAGGAAAAGTTATTGCATTCTTTGGATGTAGTAAGAGCAGTTAAAGCTTATCTAAAAGCCACTGCTCAGATTCGCAGAACGGATACTTTGTTTATTCTGCCGGAAGGCCCCAGAAAGGGTCAGGCAGCGTCAAAATCTACTTTAGCCAAGTGGATTCGACAGGTCATAATACAAGCCTATGGCTTGAGAAGGAGACCGCCTCCGTTCAAAGTTAGAGCGCACTCCACGAGAGCAGTTGGAACTTCATGGGCAGTGCATCACCAGGCCTCCCTGGCTCAAATCTGTAAGGCCGCAACATGGTCTTCAGTACACACGTTTACTAGGTTCTACCAGGTGGACGTTAGAAGTCAGGAGGATGTCGCCTTTGGGCGCAGTGTGTTGCAGGCCGCAAAAGATCCTCATGTCTGATAGCGCTCAGCTTATGTATGGTGTATCCCCCCCCTCATTGGGCATTGCTTTAGGACATCCCATTAGTAATGACTATGTCGCTCTGTGTCCCGTGATGTACGAGAAAGAAAATAGGATTTTTATAACAGCTTACCTGTAAAATCCTTTTCTTGGAGTACATCACGGGACACAGAGCTCCCGCCCCTCTTTGGGGACACTTATTGCTTTGCTACAAAACTGAGGTGCTCCCGGATGGGAGGGGCTTATATAGGGGAGGGTACTTCCGGTTTTGGAAGTTGCCAGTGCCAGCACCTGACGGTATCTATATAACCCATTAGTAATGACTATGTCGCTCTGTGTCCCGTGATGTACTCCAAGAAAAGGATTTTACAGGTAAGCTGTTATAAAATCCTATTTTTCCCTGACAGGGGTCATTACTTCTAGAAGGTAATTCATCGTGAATCTGGTCAGTGGCAGAGACGCAACAACCGGGCCTGTGGCAGAGGCCCTATTCACCTGGTCTGTGGCAGGGACCCCCTCATGGTCGGTGGTAGCGACCGTGCGCCAAGCCTGTTAGTGCTATTCAGAACAGGAGAAACCCAAATCTAAGTTTGTGCCTGGACCTCCTCCCACCTTATCTGACCTGTGTTTGTCTCAACCCGTCTGCTCTAAAAGAGACTGTTTATTGTGCAAGAAGGAATAAACAAGTGTTGGACCTTTCAGTTGGTGTGGACAGTTGCTTACTGGGGAAAATTAAAGACTTGTTCTGATTACTGCAGAAACAAGGTCAGCACTGGAGGCCTTTTTACACCAGTCGCAGGCAGGCCCGAGAAACTAACACCGCTCAACCTCCCTATTCAGGAGGGTACGGGCTTGTGGTGCGGTGTGCCTCATTCTTTTCCTGCGGAGGAGCCAAGCAGAAGAAAAGCAGGTAAAGTCTGGGGTTGGTGCGCTATATATATATATGATTCTGCAGAGAGCGGCCACCCTGTAGCAGTGAAGCTACAATAGGGTCATCAGCAACTAATTAAAGTGGTATTACCATGCAAAAGTAAGACATGTAATGGGTTAGCACTACACCATGAAGGGGATGACATTAAAAAACTGGAGAAAATTAAAATAAAAAATTGTTAAAATAAAAAAAATATTTATTATGTTCATAATTTAAGACTGGCTACTTTTGTAGAAATAATTACCTATTTGATATTACACAGCTTTACACATACCTTTTAACTTTCTGAGATGGGAAATAAGGGCACAATGGGGTTTATTTACTAAAGGCAAATACACTTTGCACTTTCAAGTGCACTGCATGTACACTTGAAAGTGCAGTCACTGTAAATCTGAAGGGAAGATCTGAAATGAGGGGAAGCTCTGCTGATTTTATCATCCAATCATGTGCAAGCAAAAATGCTGTTTTTCATTTTCCTTGCATGTCCCCCTCAGATCTACAGCGACTGCACTTCCAAGTGCACTTGCAGTGCACTTGGAAGTGCACAGTAGATTTGCCTTTAGTAAATAACCCCCTGTATGACTCAAATCATATAGAAAATGACTTAACTCTGTAATGTCCCCATTATTACAGAGAATTAATATTCTCAAAAATGCATGGAAACTACTTGTTCTTAAATTTGACTTTTTGAAAAAAATAAAAGAACAATAATTTAGGTTGGATAAAAGGTTTTGTATAGTAAAACACCTAGGATGATTAAATAATACATTTTTATACATCTGACCAATAGGAGAGACAACTTAAGAGTATACAATAATCACTTGTAAACACTGATCTGATCAATATGACACCACCCAGATCAACAAACTTTGATTGAGAATTTGAAGGAGCCAGGAGGAAAAAAGTCAGCGGAACAGCCGACTGCCGTTAACCCCTGCAGCAATGAAGGGGGTTAACAGCAGTAGTTGCAATTGTGAAGGACTTAGGCTTCATGCACATGGAAAAATTAAAAATACTGCAAAATTATGGCAAAACCAGTGATCAAAACGTTCCTATCCTAAACGTGATTCTTCCACGTTCAGGAGAGGGAGAATTAACCTCACCTAAACACAGCAGCACCTAAACTCTCCTAAAAGCCTATGTGTACATGGACACATAGGGGTTGATTTACTAAAACTGGACAGTGCCCAATCTGGTGGAGCTCTGCATAGAAACCAATCAGCTTCCAGTTTTTTTTTTTATCAAAACCTACTTGAACAAGCTGAAGTTAAAAGCTGATTGGCTACCATGCACAGCTGTTCCAGATTTTGCACTCTCCAGTTTTAGTAAATCAAGCCCATAGGCTTTTATGTTATTGAGTTTAGGAGCTTTGGCAAAAAAAAAGACAAAAGCTTTTAAACTCAAGACAATTGCTCTGCAGCAGAGATTCCCCTGTCAACAGTGTCTGTATTGATGGGGGAATCATGCAAATCTCTATTCTACAACCTGTGGTTGCAGGAAAGAGATTTGCACCGTCTGTGGGCTACCTTACACTGCTTGCCCACCCCTTTCTGTCCCCTCTGTAATTCTCAGAACTTATACCAATGTTGTCCCACAATGTAACACACTGTGGAGGACAGGATCCCTCCTGCTCATTCGCAGAAGGCATTGCATTGTGGAATAATAATAGTAAAAACTCTGTAAATGGTCAAGAGGCAGAAAAGGGTGGGGGAGCTACACAAGTCCTTCAAACTCACAGCCACTGCTGTTAACGCCTGCAGCACATGAAGATCACCACTCTAGGCAGTATATGTCAGTATGATGGAAGGGACATGGGATATACACCATTACAGGTTACAGGTTAATAATGTGTTTGGTGCTATATCCCCCCCCCCCCCCAAAAAAAAAAATATATATTTTTTTTTTACTAAACCTCAGCTTTAAGAAGGGACACATTTTTATATTTGCTAAGGAAACAAACCCAGGACAATGCTGTAACATCATTTCTTTCAATACTGCTGAGCATCATACCCGATTGAAACTTCTGTTCACTTCCTAACAAGCAAATTGCCTAATAACAGTCTGATATTCATAATTCTGTGATATTGGTGTTCTTCAGCCTTTAGTAAGAGAGCACATACCCAACTTTTCCAGTACTGAAAATTTTAAAGGATACACCTGTAGCAAGGCGTTACTATCAAAAGTATCCTAACAGACTGCATTATGTTCTCAAACCGGAACTTGGCTCCCTCTGGTGTCCGTTTTATGTTATGCCATTGAAGTTTGTTTGGTTCCGTTACACCATGGAACAAAGCATGGTGGGCATTGTAGTGAAAGAGGAAGTGACTCTATTGCCGTGGGTTTGGAATAAGACTACAAAACCCACAATGCCACTGTTATACCAGGATGCAATGGGAAGGTTGCACAGCCTGCTGGGGGAAGAGATAAAAGAGGAAGGCAGGGCCGAGGCTCGCTCACTCTGGACGCCATCTTTAAACCAGCAGGAGGCCTGGGGTGAAGGTGCCTAGGCCGGAAAAGCCTGGGCCTAGAGTTGGAGAGCGGATTGCCTGATGGAGGGCTCCTTGTGGACAGCCTTGCTGCTCGAGCCGGAGAGGGATCGGCCTACGCTGCACAGTATTAGAAGTGACCCACCCACCTGCATCTTGTGAGGGCTGCACGGTAAACCGGCGACATCTTGCTGCAGAGATATCAGAGAAGGAGTTCCGGACAGAGCATCTCCATGAGCCGGGGACCCACAGTGGTGAGAAGGCACTTGCCTAACAAAGTAGTTAACTGAGTTGCAAAAGAGTGGTTCCTATATTCCAACCTGTATTTGCTGACACTTGCAGTTCTACCAGATAGGAATCCATTGCACTTGAGTGTTGCACAGCGGCTTGGGAAAGATAGCAGTGTTTTTACAACTACATTTCACCTTCACAGTGATTACCATTCCTTTATCTATTGCTTGGATTACAAATAAGTGCACCAACAGAGCTAGCAGAAGACAAATTGAGTTTAAAGGAACAGTCATCACTATACTTCTCGTCAACGTTTACCACACAGGGATACGTACCGGTTTGAACTGTCCACTAGAGGGGGTCATTTAGCTATATGAACCTTTAATGCTGACGACACTATTTGTATTGTATTTGTTGCCCTGCTGTTTAGTGGGTGTGTGTGAGACTTGGTGGGGAAGTGTCCCAGTGTTGGCATCTGGATATTGGGAGATTCCTCCACCATACACCTACTCACATCAGACCCCATGTTATTGTGATTGGGTCCTGTGATAAAACCCTTCTAAACTAGTTGTGTTCCTATGACTGTTACAGGGATCTGTGCACAGTCAATGTTACTTGTATAACAGCTGTTCTATTATATATTTTTCAAGTAAACATCCTGTTTAAGTTACATTTGTGTGGGACTCTTTCTATTGCTGCAGCGGGTGAGGTGACAAGTGCCAAGGTAACGGTAATTATACAGTACTGTGTGATCTTACTGTGTTTCCATCTCCCATTTGTGTTTTACACTAGTATTGCTGTACAGTTGTGCCAAGGGGGTCGAGCCAACTTTTCTGGGGTTGAAAGGCAGAGTGCAGGCCCAAAATTTGCAGCAGCTCCTTCGGGGGTAGTGCTACACACCTTTGGAACATGTTACATGTTCCTTAGATGTTTAGGGTGGAACATGTAACATGTTCCAGCTCCTGCCCCCTCTCCCCCAATTCCCCCTCCTGTGAAAGTGGGTGGGGATGCTCTCTACACACTTTTGTTAAAAATAGCATGGATGTGAGGGACTCACAGCCACGTCCTTCATTCACAGATTCCTGTGAATTAATAAAATACAAGTACCATCTGCCACCACAGTAGATGGACTCATAGGGATTGATTTACTAAAGGCAAATAGACTGTGCACTTTTTGAAGTGTAGTTGCTCCAGAACTTAGTAAATAAGGTAACGCTTTACTTTGCAAAGAATACCCAATCACATGCAAGGAGAAAAAAAAGCATTTTTGCTTGCAAATAATTGGATGATGGAAGTCATCAGACCTTCTGCTCATTTACTAAGCTCTGAAGCAACTGCTCTTGCAGAGTGCAACGGCACAGCCTTTAGTAAATCAACCCCATAGTTTTAATGAACTGCCTACAGAAGTACAGGCTAAAAGCTGTAGGCAGTGTGTACAGGAGCATGACATTGGACCCACGATCTGCTGATCGTGGGTGCAGTACTTTGCGGGCCCCTGTTTTAAAAAAAAAAAAAAATCCATTTTTTTTCCTGCAAAAATATGTGCATTTATTATTTCTTATATAAAGTTGAACTTTGTGATATCAAACTATCCATTAGTATTGACTTTTGTCATGTTTAGCTGTCATTCAGTATATCTTAACCTTCATAATAACATAATTCCTAACCTTTTAGGATGAAAAAGATTGACACCTTTAATGACAAGGAATGTAGGCAATGGACACATCTCTGCTACAACCCCACTTACATGGCTCATAAGAAATAATGCAAAATGATTAGTTAGTATTTTTTCAACATGACATTTCTATTATACTAGCTTTTCCTCTCCCAAACATTAAATGTTTAGTGAGTATAACACTTTTGGTTTTTGAACAGTGCATTTTTTTATACACCTATACACCAGACCAAAAAGAGGGACAACTGAAGAGGAAAATGGTGCAGAGGGAGTTGGTTACCAAAGGAGGACATTACCTTAGAGTAAGGTTCAGGTAGGACATATTATGTAAATGACTCTCTTCTATCAGATAACCATTATACAGCTCCCATATGAAATCCACACAGAGGCGCAAAGACACTTTTTTTAATGGAGCTCCCCTCAGTGACCATGTCTATTAAATGCAGTGAGGATGAAATGGGGGGGGGGGGGTGGGCTAAGCAGCACAGCTCTATAGACACACACAGCTTGTGAGCGAGCATGCACTGTGCAAGTAGCTTGCTATGAGGACACACAAAGAAGAGGAGGAGCCAAGATCGTCAGTGGGGGACCCTAGAAGAGGAGGTTTGGGGCTGCTCTGTGCAAAACCATTGCACAGAGCAGGTGAGTATAACATGTTTATAATTTTAATTAAAAAAATTACCTTAAGAGCCCTTTCACACTGCCAGCGCCCGGGCATCGGCGGTAAAGCGCCACTAGTTTTAGCAGCGCTTTACCAAAGTTTTCGTGTCACTTTTCAGGGGAAATGGCGGGGCGCTTTAAACCCCCGCTAGCGGTCGAATTAGGGGTTAAAAGCACCCGCAAAACGCAGCTGCCGCAGAGCTTTGGGGGTGCTTCAGCAGCACTGCCCATTGATTTCAATGGGCAGGGGCGATTTAGGAGCGTACACCGCTCCTAAAGCGCCTCAAAGAAGCTGCTTGCAGGACTTTTTTTGATGTCCTTCCAGCGCAGGATTGCAGATGAGGCTTTTTTCAGGCGCTTTACATGCGCTATTTTTAGCGCTAAAACACCTAAAAAACGCTTTTAGTGTGAAAGGGGTCTTAGTAACACTTTAACTTCACTCTTACAGATGCTAATTCTGAACTATTTTCAGACATCAATGATATTGACATGCTTGGAAACAGTGGTAAAGGCAGGTAAAAAGATGCACCTAATGATCCAGCACCTTCAACGCTTGAGAGATGTTCGCAATTCATTTAATCTCCATCAACCTTCATTTGGAGGACATTGACAATTATTGCAGAAGACACAACATCTGCAAAAAAGTTTCTCAGAATCCACAGATCTTTGCACCCCAAATCCCTCCGGACTGATCACAGAGGAACGCGATCTGTTGTTTCCCAAACTTTTCTTTGAAGTAAGAAATCATCAGTAAAGCCAGAGAAACTTAACTGATCACATTTAACCACTTAACAACCACCTGCCGACAAATAACGTCGACAAGGTGGTTGCTTAACTCTGGGAGGACGTTATATAACGTCCTCCCAGAATCGCGCTCCCGCGCGCCCCCTGGGGCGCGCACACGGGAAACCCCGTGACCGCCGGGTCCAGAGGACCCGGCGGATCACGAATCGCGGTAAATCGCCGCTGATAGCGGCCGTTTACCACGTGATCGCTCCGTCAAATGACGGAGCAATCACTTGTAAACAGACCGGCGTCATTTGATGACGCCGGTTCCTCCCTCCCCTCTCTGTACCGATCGGTACAGTGTGAGAGGGGAGGGGGAGGGAGCGGATGGCAGCAGCAGCACTGTGGGCTGGATCTGTGACAATTGCAGTCACAGATCCATCCATCCATCCATCCCTGCTCAGCCATCCCTGTGCTATACCCTGCCAATACTCTGCAATACACCCTGCCAATACTCTGCAAAATACCCTGCCAATACTCTGCAATACCCTGGTGCAATACTCTGCAATACCCTGGTGCAATACTCTGCAATACCCTGGTGCAATACTCTGCAATACCCTGGTGCAATACTCTGCAATACCCTGCACAATACTCTGCAATACCCTGCACAATACTCTGCAATACCCTGCAAAATACTCTGCAATACCCTGCAAAATACTCTGCAATACCCTGCAAAATACTCTGCAATACCCTGCAAAATACTCTGCAAAATACTCTGCAATACCCTGCACAATACTCTGCAATACCCTGCACAATACTCTGCAATACCCTGCACAATACTCTGCAATACCCTGCACAATACTCTGCAATACCCGCCACAATACTCTGCAATACTCGCCACAATACTCTGCAATACCCTCCACAATACTCTGCAATACCCTCCACAATACTCTGCAATACCCTCCACAATACCCTGTGCAATACCCTCCACAATACCCTGTGCAATACCCGTGCAATACCCTGCCATACACCGCAATACCCTGCCATACACCGCAATACCCTGCCATAGTCCGCAATACTCCGCAATGCCCTGCAATACTCCGCAATGCCCGGCAATACTCCGCAATGCCCGGCAATACTCCGCAATGCCCGGCAATACTCCGCAATGCCCAGCAATACTCCGCAATGCCCGGCAATACTCTGCAATAACCACTTCCCGCCCTCCGGCCATCATATGACGTCCTTGACTTTGTGCGGGGATATCTGAATGATGGGAGCAGCTACAGGCATCATTCAGATATTAGCTTTTTCAGCCGGCGATTCCCTACACCATAAGAACGATCATAGCGGCTGTTCCACCGCTTGATCATTCTTACGGGAGGCGAGAGGGGATGCCCCCCCCCTCCCGCTGCCCTCCGGTGCTTCTACCGACTCACCGCTACGATCAAAGCCAGGATTGTTGTTTTTTTTTTTTGTATTTTTTTCAGGCTTCCCAGCCTAGAGGTGAGATGTGGGGTCTTATTGACACCCCCCCCCCCCATATCTCACTGTAAAGAGGACCTGTCATGCCATATTCCTATTACAAGGGATGTTTACGTTCCTTGTAATAGGTATAAAAGTGATCAAAAAAATGTTTAGGGCGGAAAAACATGTCAAACTAAAATAAATAAAGTAAAATGAAGAATAAAATATATATTTTTTTTTAAAGCGCCCCTGTCCCCGTGAGCTCGCATACAGAAGCGAACGCATACGTAAGTCCCACCCACATATGAAAACGGTTTTCAAACCACACATGTGAGGTATCTCTGCAAACGTTAGAGCGAGAGCAATCATTTTGGCCCTAGACCTCCTCTGTAACTCAAAACATGTAACCAGTAAAAATATTTAAAGCGTCGCCTATGGGGATTTTTTAAGTAGCGAAGTTTGGCGCCATTCCACGAGTGTGTGCAATTTTTAAGGGCGACATGTTAGGTATCTATTTACTCGGCGTAACTTCATCTTTCACATTATGCAAAAACATTGGGCTAACTTTACTGTTATTTTTTTTTTTTTAAGCACAAAACATTTTTTTTCCGTAAAAAACGCGTTAAAAAAATTGCTGCGCAAATATCGTGCGAGATAAAAAGTTGCAACAACCACCATTATATTCTCTAAGGTCTTTGCTAAAAAAACATATATAATGTTTTGGGGTTCTATGTAATTTTCTAGCAAATAAATGATGATTTTTACATGTAGGAGAGAAATGTCAGAATTGGCCTTGGTGCTCCAGAACGCCTGAAGGTGCTCCCTGCATGTTGGGCCTCTGTATGTGGCCACGCTGTGTAAAAGTCTCACACATGTGGTATCGCCATACTCGGGAGTAATAGCAGAATGTGTTTTGGGGTGTAATTTGTGGAATGCATATGCTGTGTGTGAGAAATAACCTGCTAATATGACAATTTTGTGAAAAAAAAAAAAGAGAAAAAAAAAATCTTGATTTTGCAAAGAATTGTGGGAAAAAATGACAACTTCAAAAAACTCACAATGCCTCTTTCTGAATACCTTGGAATGTCTTCTTTCCAAAAAGGGGTCATTTGGGGGGTATTTGTACTTTTCTGGCATGTTAGGGTCTCAAGAATTGAGATAGGCCGTCAGTACTTCAGGTGTGATCAATTTTCAGATATTGGCACCATAGCTTGTGGACTCTATAACTTTCACAAAGACCAAATAATATCCACCAATTTGTACTTATTTTTACCAAAGATATGTAGCAGTATAAATTTTGGCCAAAATTTATGAAGAAAAAATAGTAATTTGCAAAATTTTATAACAGAAACGAAAAAAAAATCATTTTTTTACAAAATTTTCAGTCTTTTTTCTCTTATAGCGCAAAAAATAAAAAACCCAACAGTGATTAAATACCACCAAAAGAAAGCTCTATTTGTGTGAAAAAAAGGATAAAAATTTCATATGGGTACAGTGTTGTATGACTGAGTAATTGTCATTCAAAATGTGAGAGCACCGAAAGCTGAAAATTGGTCTGGTTATTAAGGGGGTTTAAGTGCCCAGTGGTCAAGTGGTTAATAAGGCTTCAATTCAATTCAACTTTTACATGACCTACTTTATCTCTTAATACACTTCAGCATAAGTGAACATTGAAACCTTTGCTGTCCCACCTGAAAAAAGACCATCTTTTAGAAATTAAGGTTTTCCTTTTTATTTCTGCATTACATTTATGGGCAAAGTGTATAATCTATACATACTAGCAGTCTTCAGAATTTCTACACTGCCCTCCAACTAGAGGAAATAACGCTAGCAGAGTGGTACTGCATATTCACTCATGCCTGAAAGATACACCATGGATGTCTACATTTGAAAGACAGACTTCATAAAGCGGTTCTAAGCATTAGATAAATAGTAAAGGTGATAATAAACAGCCTTGCCGAGTGGTATTACTTATTGGAAAGGTGTGTGATATAACAGAGGATAATTTAATTTGGGACAAAGGAGAGGAATATAGAACCCATAAGGCATTAAAGAAATGGATTGTAAAGTCAAAGCGTGCCAGAGTTGAGAACATATAAGGCTATCCTAGTCTATCAAAAGTATTTTGCGCATCTAAGTGTATCAGCAGAGTTGGGGTCTTGGTTCTATTTAGCACCTCCACTAAGTATTTTGTCCTTCTGGTTTTGTTACCTGCCTGTCTGGTGGGCACAAAGTCCACTAGAACCTTATTCATGAGTCGGGAAGCAGTTGTGACAACCTTGGAGATAAACTTTAAACAATATTTATCTTCCAAATTTAGGGCCACCTACGAGTCCTCACAGCTATTCCATCTGGGCTTTAATCTTTCACTGTCAGCAATATTATTTTGGAGGAACATTTTAATTTTAGACCCCCTGCTACAAACCTCTAATGGATGGTCTGCTCTTCTCTACACAACTCCTAGACAAATAAAAGGCTTTTAAAATGCATGTCATTGATGGATACGTGGAGATCACTCCACTCAATGGCGGTTATCCTCCACATAACAAATACTTATGGATAGACCATTTTTTCATCACTCAAGCAGACCTTTCTCCCCAAACCACATCCTCCATTTTTCCCCAAACATACTTAGACCATGCCTCAATAGCTCTGTCTAGAACCTTCAATTTACCTGACATTTAAATCTGTCTCTGATGATCGATACACTAAATATGGAGGCTGTTGAACTTGGCACTTTACATTACTTTTATAAAAATGACCAGGATGATGTTTCCCCCGTCTTCTTTATGGGAGGCCCAAAATTAATTGTAAGAAGCTAATACATAGCACTAGCTACCACACTAAAGAAGCTTTACCAGAAACAAATTGGAGATATTACTTCTAAGCATCACTCATAGAGCTCCTCGAACATAGAGCATAGATGGGTGTGCAACCCCTCTGGCGGTGGACGTCTCACTGACGTCTATGCGTCACCGCCCGTACATGATGCTGGGGGCGGAGCCTTCGGGCCCTTGTGGGCATATCTGGACGTTCAGCACGGCTGGGACTTTGATTCACAACTTGATGGTGGCATAGAGCAGTCACATCCTTAAGAACAAACTGAGATATTTTCTAGACATGATTTCAAGGGGCTTAGTGGAGACTGCAGTGAGAAATACCCCTATCCAGACCATGCTGATCCTCCGGATGTTCCCCTGTTGTGGCTTTTGTTTGCTCCATCTCCTCAGCTCCCGAGCTGGATGCACTACACGGCCGCCATCTTGATATCTAGCGTTTGGCAATTCATTTCAGCCTGTCCATACAACATTCATGCATCCGCCCCTGAAGAAGCAAGCAGGGTCTCGCGAAACTAGTAGGGCTTCATTGATGCTTGTTTTATGCCTGTACATGCTGGGTATTATCGATGTCTTAATTATGTCTACATATTTCCCTGTTTATATGTATGTACATTTTATTTCCGTATTGTATATGTGTATCCACTGGCCCAGCAACTTTCAAGTTTTACTGTCGCTCATTGA
Source organism: Rana muscosa (assembly GCA_029206835.1). NCBI lineage: Eukaryota > Metazoa > Chordata > Amphibia > Anura > Ranidae > Rana > Rana muscosa. Next base: position 432,780,588 of record CM055117.1, read on the forward strand.
TGTATAACATTTGTAATAAATCTTTATACATTTACTTTCATCTGTGCTGTGTACATTGGCTATTATGCCGGGTAACTCACAATCATTGTTCTTGCCGCCTTGTTACATAACACTTTGAAACAAATAAATTGATTTTGTCTCATTGTTTGCTGTGAACATTGGCCAAACCTCTCTCACCTCATTCAAAGTCCCAGGGCGACCTCTTTTGTTTTTTCTGTACTATTAGGGATGGAGGTGTCAGAGGGGTCACACCAGACCTTATTTTTCTTTTTCTTAATGTAACAGTAAATCCTTAGGAAGGAAAGGATTCCACAACCTGCATAAGTTATTGGCCCATCTCCTTGCTGAACGCAGAACACATCTCCCATATTTGGTACATTTGGACCAGGCAGGTTTTGTCCTGTGAAAGGAAGCCTGGGATAATACCATTAAACCTTGAACCTGCTTCATAAGTCGAGAAGCTTTTCCTGTCAGCTGTCACAGAGAAGATTAGGCAGCAGCTACTGTATTTCTCTCTCTCTGTCTGTCTCCATTAGTAAGATTTCCCTTCACTCCCTGTCCAGGTAAAGTGTCTAAGACAGGACAGGAAGAGAACATAAATTTTGTACACAGAAAAGATTTAAAATGTGAAAACCTCCTAAATGGGTATATAGTGGGTAATTCATCGAAACTGGAGCAGCTGTGGATGGCAAACAATCGGCTTCTATCTTATATTTTCAAAGCTTAACTGAACAAGCTGAAGATATAAGCTGATTGGTTGCTATGCACAGTTGCTCCACATTCTGGCTCCTCCAGTGTTGATGAATCCCCCCCCCCCCACAGTCTCCATTTAAATACAGACAAATGTTCTACATTTTTTCCTCCAAATTTACAAAATACACTAAAAGCTTCATAACTGGAAATACAGAAAGTACATATTGTTTTGAGGCACATATATCAAATGGCAGAATGCGTCTTTAAAACTGTGCATTTCAGTCAAAGAAGAAAAAGGTGAAAATATGCTGAATGTTATTTATTTAGACAATTATGGAAATAAGAGTGCCTATTAGTCTATGTCAAGTAGATATAAAGCCTACCTGGACATTTCCATTATTTAAAAAAATTATGTTTGCCCTTTTGTCATCTTTTTTTTTTTTTTGCATCCCAGTGCTGCTGATTTTCTATATCCGTTTTGCAGACACTTTGGTATTGATTTACTAAATCTGGAGAGTGCAAAATCTGGTGCAGCTGTGCATGGTAGCCAATAAGCTTCTAACTTCAGCTTGTTCAATTAAGCTTTGTCAAAAAACTCTGGAAGCTGATTGGCTTTTATGCAGAGCTGCACTACATTTTGCACTCTCCAGTTTTAGTAAATCAACTCCTTCCTGTCTCTAAGCAGTCACTTCATTATTAGCTGCATGTCATTACTCTGGACCAGCTTTCTGATGTTATACACTGAGTGTCAGCACAGCAGTTTATAGCCTGAGCTGAAAGTGCATGTGACAAGGTGACAACACAAGAGCACAGTTGGAAGACAGGAACAGAACACTGGCACCCCATAACAAGGATTGCCTAAAAGTGGTTCTAAAGCATTAAGGTTTTTTACCCGAATGCATTTTATGCATTAAAGTTGAGAAAACCTTCTGCTGCAGTAGATTCCCCCTCCCCTCCCCTACCAGAGCCCACATTTCGATCCAGCGTTGTGCACAAGAGCAACATCTTTCCCGACTCTCTCCCTTCTCACTGTGTAGATTGATAGGAGTAGAAACCATTGGCTTCCACTCCTATCAATCAAATCTTATGACAAGGGGGCGGGGAGTGTTTATAGATGAAGCAGGGCTCAAGAGTGAGCTTGAACGATTGCCATCATAAAATGGCTTTCTATAGCGGGCACTTACCGAAGAGGAGGAGCAAGGAGCACAAAGCAGGTAAGTATGACATTGAATAAACGTAAAAATATTATAGTGAGCACCCTAAAATGTATTACCTGCTAGCACACAAGGGGACCATATAACCCTTATAGACAAATCAAATCAAGTGCGGCATTTTGTGACATATAAAAACAATAATACAAATTAAGAAAGTGTCAAAAACTATGCAATATATCCTAGTCACATTAATGTGATTAAATTCTTGACACAAAACAAGTGTCCGCCACATGTCAAAACTTCTATCCAGTATTTAAAGTGGTTGTAAACCCTCCCCCGGAAGTTAGACCTACAGGTAAGCCTAGATTAAGGCTTACCTGTAGGTGTTTGCAATATCTCCTAAACCTACACGGTTTAGGAGATATTTGCCGAAAGGTATACACCGTTGTCTACGGCGCATGCGCGCCGCAGACAAGGGTGCAGTGAAAATCCCATTCATAAAACTGGCAACGCTGGTTTTGACGGCTCCCGCGCCATTGCGCGGAGTGACGTCTTCGCCGCTCCGGCCAATCACAGCGCTGGAGCGGCGATACCCGGAAATAACCTTCCGGAGAGATGACTGCGGCCGGAGGGGGAGACGTGGACGGCTTCAGGGGCTTCGATCTAAGGTAAGTACTGCATAATGAGCTAGTATGCTAGTCATACTAGCTCATTATGGCTTTGTCTTGCAGGTGGTTAGTTTTAAAAAAAATAAAAAAATTGGGTTTACAACCACTTTAAACTCTGATCCACTCTGCACTCTCCAGAAATATAACAATAAACAGCAAAATGACACCCAGTACACCAGGTATTATAAACAGGGTTACCACAAGTGAGCCTCCACCAACATATGCACTCACGAGAGGAAAAGCAAATTAAAGCCTCAATGCAATCCTTTAAACAGCATTCTTTCCCACTTCCTCTTGTTTACCATAAGAGGGTATCATCACAGGGAACAACAAGCTGCATATGAAAAACGCTTACCACGAGAGCCCAAAAGGTGCTTATATGGTGTAGTATTTATTAAAAAATTGGGTACATGCATGAGGTTGCTATAGCATAAAAAAAATGTAAAAAACTTACAGCAATGGCCGCCACTCCAAACATGCGTATATATATATATGTATATATATATATATATATATATATATATATATATATATATATATATATGTGTATTGCATATGCATTATATTTTAGCTTGTCAGGCATCACTGCATCAAGTTTACCTTGTTATGATAAAATAACTAATAATCCTGTCTGCATTTTACTCTTTTAAGCAAAAAGAAAATAAGGCTGCTTCTGTAAATTATGCATCCACAGTTTTGGAAATAATAGCCAAAGCCTGAACATAAAAAAAAAAAAAAAAAAATTTATATTTTAGTTTAGTCCTGCTTGTAAATTGTATTTCTAAACCCCAAACTTTATCTGGGAGTCTTTGACAGTTAAAATTGTTCCCAACAGACCAATTTACGGTTTTAGAGAGCAGACAACAAATGTTTCTGGCTATTTGATGAACTTCCATTCTAGTATTATAATTGTAATAGAAAGAAACTGAAAATACAAATATGAAATCAAAAAGTACAGAAAACAACAAATAGATTCACCTTAAAGGGTAATTTAAATGTTTGTGAAGTATTTTTTTTTTACTTTCAAAGGTTTTTTATAAATTTTCATAGAGGTAAAAAATTACAAATATGCAAGGATGTGCAAAACATCAGAAAAACATCTATTGAGACTGAGTGAGAGACAATACCTGTATCATTAGGCTTATAACTGGAGAGTGTAGGAGCCGGCATGTTTAGCATATCGTATGCTTAAGGCAAAGGAGATGCAGGGGGTTGACTCCGACCCGTCTACCACCTGCACCCCAAAAGGGAGCTAGCTGTGCAGGAGGGGAGTGGTCGGGCCTCCCCCGCTCGGCTCTCACCCTTGAGGGCTCTCTAGAAAATATGGCAGACAGTGTGAACACAGTGAGAAATAGGGTATTGTGCTGTGTTCCTAGTCTGCTTCTGGAAACAAGAAACCAAGCAATGAAAGCGTCTCACGGAAAAAGATATAAAACCATATGTCCATAGCATAACATCGATATGGGAAAGAAGAACCCATATAGTGAGGATGGGAGGAAAAGAGGAGCAGATCAGAAAGAGAAAAGGAGGGAAAGAAGGATGGGAAAGAAGAGGCTCAGCCGTCAGAGCACCAACGGTGATCTTTATGGTTGAGAGACGCCAGGAGGTTTTCCAATACCCACATAGTTGGCCGAGGGTTCCCATGTCTCCTGAAACTGGTGGGAAGTATCTAATAGGGAGCTAACCATGGGAGCCAGCCATGTCCTGCTAGTGTACTGGACGGAGCAGGTATGGTGTTTTGGAGGAAGTCTCATTTGATATGCAAAGAAAATAAAGAAACACAAAGAATAGGACAATGTTTTTAAAACTGACTCAGTTCAGAACCAGATTGGTGGCAGCCGATTGTATCAAACAAATCATATTCAAATGGCACATGTTATGTAAAGCACAGAACCTTTTAAACACCTTTAAGTAAAGTTTTGAATAGAGTAGAGTGGGATTAGAACACCCGCCAGGTTTTTATTGCTTTCTGTGCCCCTGTTAGGGAGATGCACCCTCTCTATTTGTCATGTTTATCGTTATCACTGTAAGTGAAAGAAAATCCCAAGTTTTGCCTTTTTCCAAGTACATTAGTCGAAGGGTAAAGAGTTGCATAACATTCCTATATAGATCTTTAGTTAGATTTTATTTTGAATATTGTGTCCAGTTCTTGAGACCTCACTTACAAAAAGATATTGAGAAGATAGAAAGAGTGGCGGGCAAAAAAAAACAAACAGTGCAAGGTTTGAGGGATAAAACATATCAAGGGAGACTTCAGGAACTTAAAGTGGGTGTAAACCCTCCATACACCCAGTGAAGGGAACAGCCTCAGATACACAGATGATACACAGAGATGAACCAAATCTCACTACATAAGTTTTACATGCATATCTGCTGTGTTCACATTTATATACTGTTTAGAAAGTTTAGATTGTGTTAGGAAATGTTCTCTTCCTGTTTAACACAGAGTGTGATATCTGAGCATACAGCCAAGATAGCTTTAATTGCTGATTGGAGAAAAGGCACACACCCCCTCTCCTCATAGGCAGAGACTCACATAGGTGTTTTGTAACAGGGCCAGCTCCCTGCTAATCTATTTTAGCAACCTCCCCTGACAGAAATTTCAGGCTGCTTTTATCTGATGTGTCTGAGAATTTGTAAGGAGTTATTAGGCTGATAACAGAGGAACAGTTCAGGAGAGAGCTATGGGACTTAGCTCTTTGAAGAGAGATAACAAAATACTGCAGATATACTGTATGTGCCCAGCTCAAATTGCATTGGGTTTACATCCACTTTAATATGTACAATCTGGAGGAAAGAAGAGAAATGTGACATGATTGAAACGTTTAACCACTTGCCGACCATCTAATGCCAATATGCATCGGCAGAATGGCACGGCTGTGCAAAGCAACGTACCTAAACGTCTGCAATTTTTTTTACCAAAAATATGTAGAAGAATACATATTGGCCTAAACTGAGACCCATTTGTGGGAAAAAAAGGACTTCAATTTTGTTTGGGTGCAACGTCGCACAACCGCGCAATTGTCAGTTAAAGTGACACAGTGCCGAATAGCAAAAAGTGCTCTGGTCAGGAAGGGGGTAAATTCTTCCGAGGCTGAAGTGGTTAAATATATCAAGGGGTTGAATAAGGTACAGGAGGGCAGTATTTTCAATATGAATCTAAGATCAAGAACATGGGGACAAACTAGCAGGAGAAAAGTTCAAAACAAATTTTAGAAAGTAGTTTTTTAATGAAAGAGTAGTTAATGCTTGGAATAGACTTCCAGTAGAGGTAGTGAGCCAGTCAACGATAAGTGAATACTTGAGACAAACATAGACCTATACAAAAAATGTAAATATATATATATATATATATGTAGCACACGGACCCTTTTTCCTGCTTACCTTCACTTGCAGGGTAAGGCACACCATGCCACATGGCCGTATCCTCCTGGTATAAGAGGTTGAGCGGTGTTCATACTATTTTTGGGTCCTGCAGCGAGTTACCTCCCTCCATTGGCTCTCGTCCCTAGAATGTAGAGAAAAGTCTATTCCTTCACCCAAAAGAAGGCCAATGTCCAGACAGTGTTTAAACTCCAACAGACGAGTTTATTTTCCTTGCTCGGAACAACTTGGGAAAAGGTTGAAGACAGAGATAGATTTGGGTAGGGAGATAGGTTCAGGCACGCGGCACCCAGTCACCCTATTCTCCACTCAAGCCTGAGTGAGTATTGCTCACCCGGATAGATCCCTCCCACAGCTCAAGCAGCCGGAGAGGAGCACGAACAGTTACTTAAAATTTAGTCCCCTTCAAAGACAAGTTCAGGAGATCCTCTGCCACAGAATCATTTAGTTCCTGAATCTAGAACTCTTTAACGCCTGCAACCTTTAGAGACCATAGGTGCCAATGGGGCACATCACAGGCGCTACTGTGCAACTCATGGAATCCTTCCCTCTGATAGGCAACCAGGCCTCCTCCGGACACTGGAACACTACAGCCTCGGGCTAAAGGTGCCCGAGACTCCTCTGTCAATTCACGCACCCCTGGCCAGCAGGGCCAACGGGCGCGACTTTCGCCAACAGGGGTTCCACCTTGGAATCCCCCGGACAAATCTCCCCAGATCATGGCGTCTGCCCATTATGTACCCTCTCCCGGCATGCACAGTAGGTAGACCACACCCACTGTATGGCTGCCGAGAGAGGACATCCAATCACACCACAATGCCACCCGTGGTTCAACCCGAGACCTGAGCAACAGCACCACCCGCAGGTCAAGGGGAACTACACACCCAGGCAACACCACAGCAAAGCAGAGTCCAATGTTAAGAATACCAAAGACCTGAGCCAAACTATGGCTCAGGCTGCCTCTAAATTTAAGGCATAGCGACCCCAATTTTGGGGGGTCCGCTATATATATATATATATATATATATATATATATACACAAAAACACAGTGGGGCTGATTTACGAAATGTTTGTGCCATGAGTATTGGCGCATCTGCGCGCGCAATGGCTGTTTTGGTATTTACAAAACATTAGCGCCGGTATCGCAGCCCTATTTCCCATTTACTATAGTGTTCTCGACGTGTTAAAATCTAAATATAAAGAAGCTGGAAGTGCCAATATAATGGGGGTGATGTGGGGTGATGTGAGGAAGTGTAGTGACACCTGCCCAAATAACTAATATGCCCAAAATAGAGTGATAAAGTAACTTTTTCGAAACCAGCCCGCTGCGCCGGCAATTACGATTAGAGCTGCGGGAGGTTTTTTTGAGCTCAGCGCGGGAATTTTACTTGTTCAAACGCGCCAAGACACTGCGCCGGCAAAATCTTAGTAAATGTCAAGTCACGTAACTCAATTTGCATAAGTTGAACAGGCGCAGCTCTGAACTTCCCAGTGCGCCAGCAAAATTACATTTCTGAAGGAAAAAAAAAGGCATTTAAAAGCACCCGCGGCTGTAATGAATTGTCGTCTCCCGGCAATATAGAGAAAAGTCATTGAAAGTCATTGATAAAAAAATAAAATAAAGCGTGGGGGTCCCCCCAAATTCCATTACCAGGCCCTTTAGGTCTGGAATGGATATTAAGGGGAACTCTGCCGAAAATTAAAAAAAAAAATGCGTGCGGTTCCCCCAAATATCCATACTAGGCCCTTCAGATCTGGCATGGATTTTAAGGGGAACTCCACCCCAAATTAAAAAAAAAATGGCGTGGTGTCCCCCCAAAAATCCATACCAGACCCTTTATCCGAGCACGCAACCTGGCAGGACGCAGGAAAAGAGGGGGGACGAGAGAGCGGCCCCCCTCCCTCCTGAACCGTACCAGGCCACATGCCCTCAACGTGGGGAGGATGTCCCCATGTTGATGAGGACAAGGGCCTCATCCCCACAACCCTTGCCCGGTGGTTGTGGGGGTCTGCGGGCAGTGGGTTATCGGAATCTGGAAGACCCCTTTAACAAAGGGGACCCCCAGACCCTGGCCCCCCCTGTGTGAAATGGTAATGGGGTACAAATGTACCCCTACCATTTCACAAAGAAAGTGTAAAAAATGTAAAAAATGACAATAGCCGGTTTTTGACAATTCCTTTATTAATGTCTTCTCTTTTCTTCCATCTTCTTCCATCTTCTTCTTCTTCCTTCTTCTTCAATCTTCTTCTGTTCTCCATTCGGGTTTCTTCCTCCATCTTGTTCTTCATCTTCCTTCTTCCTTCGGTGTTCTCGTCCGCATCTTGCTCCGGCTTCTTCTTTCCTTCTTCTTTCTTCGGCCGCTCTGTTTTAATTGCAGGTTCCCGCTGTGTGATGCTTCAGTTCTCCTCTTGGTCCGCTGCCAACCGGTGACCCCGCCCCCCTCTGACACCACGGGGAAAGTCCCTGTGAAATCCATGTGCGTCAGAGGGGGGCGGGATCACCGGGTGGCAGCGGACCAAGAGGAGAACTGAAGCGTCACACAGCGGGAACCTCCAATTCAAACGGAGCGGCCGAAGAAGAAGGGAAGAAGAAGCCGGAGCAAGATGTGGACGAGAACACCGAAAGAAGAAGGAAGATGAAGATAAAGAGGAAGAGGAAGATGAAGAACAAGATGGAGGAAGAAACCCTAATGGAGAACAGAAGAAGATGGAAGAAGAAGATGGAAGAAGAAGATGGAAGAAAAGAGAATAATAAAGGAATTGTCAAAAACCGGCTATTGTCATTTTTTACATTTTTTACACTTTCTTTGTGAAATGGTAGGGGTACAATGTACCCCATTACCATTTCACACGGGGGGGCGCCGGGATCTGGGGGTCCCCTTTGTTAAATGGGTCTTCCAGATTCCGATAAGCCCCCCGCCCGCAGACCCCCACAACCACCGGGCAAGGCTTGTGGGGATGAGGCCCTTGTACCCATCAACATGGGGACATCCTCCCCATGTTAAGGGCATGTGGCCTGGTACGGTTTAGGAGGGGGGGTGGCGCTCTTTTCCTGTGACCTGCCAGGTTGCGTGCTCGGATAAGGGTCTGGTGTGGATTTTTGGGGGTACTCCACGCCATTTTTTTTTTATTTGGGGTGGAGTTCCCCTTAAAATCCATACCAGATCTGAAGGGCCTGCTATGGATATTTGGGGGAACCGCACGCATTTTTTTAAAAATTTGCAGCAGGGTTCCCCTTAATATCCATTCCAGACCTGAAGGGCCTGGTAATGGAATTTGGGGGAACCCCACGCATTTTTTTTTCAAAGATTTTAATGACTTTTATCTGTATTGACGGGAACCAGCAATTCATTACAGCCGTGAGTACTTTTTAATGACTATTATTTTACTTTAGAAATGTCATTTTGCTTTGAACTGTTATAAACATGGAAAACATGCGCTACTTTACAGGCATACTATAGACACCCCCCAGGTATGATATTTAGGGCCAGTTCACACCGGATGCAGTGCAGTGCGTTTTTTTGATGCATGAAAAACGCAAAGAAAGTTGATCACATTAATGCCAATGGCATAGTTCACACCACTGCAGTCCGTTCCAGTGCGTTTCAGAAAGGGAAAAAAAAATGGTCATGCTGCATTTTTTAGGTACAGAACTGTACTGGACCCCAGTAAAACACATCAAAAACGCAACGGAACGTACCAAAAACGCACTGGAATGCACCGGAACACACCTAAATGCACCAAAGACTCACTGCAACACACTTGTCCTAAGTGAAAAGAGGGGGAAAAAAACACTGGACTGCATCAAAAACGCATCAAAAATGCACTGGAACGTGTTAAAAACGTGCATGCAAAAAAGCACCTGGAACGCATCCAGACTGCGTTTCTATGGTGTGAATTAGGGCCAGTTCACACCATAGAAACGCAATCCGGATGCGTTCCAGGTGCTTTTTTGCATGCGTTCCAGTGCATTTTTGGTACATTTTTGATGTAGTCCAGTGCTTTTTTTCACCCCTCTTTTTTATTAACCATAGATAAGGACAAGTGTGTTCCAGTGCGTTTTTGGTGCATTTAGGTGTGTCCCTGTGCGTTCCAGTGCGTTTATGATGCGTTTTGCTGAGTTTCAGTACAGTCCAGTGCAGGTAAAATGCAGCATGTTCTACTTTTTTTGTGAAACTGGAATGCACTGGAACAAACACTGCCATTTAGAACCATATAACCAACTTTCCATGCATTTTTCATGCATAAAAAACGCAATGGACTGCATGTGGTGTGAAATGTCCCTTAAGCAATTTGGCATATTTAAAGGCACTTCTCCTTGTTTTGTTTCTGGTGCTGTCCAAATTGGTGACATTGATATATGTCCCTTAGGGTGGGACCTGGGCCCCCATTTTAAGGCCAATAACTAGAAGATAAGCCAGCCAAGTGGGGACTAGCAAAATTAACAAGTCAGTTCCCATAGATTGCAATGGTATTTGTTGGTAGGGGGGGGGGGGTGATTGTCCCATCTCTAATTTTGTAGCATGCTGGATGATGAGCTTAATTTTGGACAGGGGGGGGGGGGGGGTTATTTTCTGCTAGCTGCATTTGAGTTCTTCTGAGCATGCCCAGCTAGTTAGATTTTTTGGTGGTGCTTTTTGACTGTGAACAGCACCTGGATATTTCTGGGCATGCTCAGAGAGTGTTTTTATGGGTTAGTAATTGAAGGACATCCTTAACAGGTGTACCCACTTTGAAGTTCAGTCTCTACATTGGGTGAACTTGCATTTTGGGTGTTTCATGGACTGTGCATGTGTTTTCAATTGCCTCATTAGCACACAAACCTATGTTATATAAAGCTTGCAGATAGCATTCTCTCCCTTGCCCTGAAAGAGGCAAGTGTGTGTGTGTGCGTTTGGGGGGCAAAAAGTACATTTTGGTGTCCTTATCGAGTTTGTAACACATGTATTTTATTTGTTATGTCTTTGCAAAACAGATGTTTGTTTTAATTTTGTGGATTGTATTTTTTCGTGTGGGGAAATGTTCCCCTGAAATAATTTTGATGTTGTTAATGTGTGTCGTTTGTTCACTTTGATTTAATTGTCTGTGCTGCATTATTTTGCGAAAGCTTTCTCAAGATGTTGTGAGTCTGTAACTGTTTCAAATTGACCCTGTTTTTTATTTTGGCTTCACTTTTGTTTTGTTGACCAATAAAATTTGATGCAAAGTTTTGAGGTTTGTTTTGCGTTTTCTTTGCAACAAATGTGACAGCTGATTGGCATGTCAAAACAAAACAGGTGTGATTTGTCTACCCTGGTGCCTTCATGCTAGCATATGCATGTATTGTGTGCTGCCATGGATAATCGGCAGGAAATGAAAAATACAGAGCGGTAAGTATTAAATTTTCCTTTTTACTGCAGTGGTTCTCAGCCTCAGTCCTCAAGTACCCCCAACAGGACATGTTTTGTGAATTTATCTTATTGAAAATTGCTGTCCAAAATACAAAACCATTGACTGTGATTTAAAGCACATGTGCAAGATGAAGGAAAACCTGCAAACATGGCCTGTTGGGGGTACTTGAGAAGCACTGATTTAGAGCACTGCACTTAAAAATAGCTCAAGGCAATCCGATTCTAATTGTGGGCATTTTGAGGGAAACAAAGTAAGTGTTAGAACCCCTGTTTTTTTTTTTTTTTAGGTTGGGCTTTGTGTCCTCTTTTAGTAAAATTGGCTTCACTTCCTGTTACACAGCTAAACAGGAAGTGAAGGTAAAACCCTAACAATGTCTTTTCTTGGGGACACACAGATCAATCTAACTAGTGTCCCCATTAAGCAAATTGCACTCTAGCACTTTGTCGGGTACACCCCAAATCCTTGGGTAGTTTGGGGTTTAGTAAAGACAAATCCACTCTGCAGTAAAAGTGTAGCTGCTGAAAATCTGAGGGATCACTGGTGATTGTAACATCCAATCATGTAAAAGCAAAGATGGTGTTTTTTTTGTTTGCTTGCATGTCCCCCTCGGATATCCAGCAAGTGCACTTGTAGTGCAAAGTAGATTTGCCTTTAGTAAATAAACCCCAAAGTCCAAAATACCTAATAATTTGGGGTGTACCCCGCAAAATGCTGGAGTGTAATGTACATAATGGGGAAAGTATTTAGATTGACCTGTGTGTCCCCAAGGAAAGACATTGGTAGGGATTTACCCTCACTTCCTGTGTGACCGGAAGTGAATTATTTAGAAGGATAAAGTGGCCAAATTTGGGAGTTGTCTTCACCCTATCAGGGGTGCAGACATCCCCAAAAAACTGTCTAGACTTGTAATCCCTCTGCACTCTATCCCCAAGCAAAAATAAGAAAGGATTTCATTTAGTTTAACTTTGCAAAGACACTTTCCTAAGTTGAATTGTGATGCATGTCAATGGCCCATTTAGACCCTCTTTAATCACTTGAGATCAGCACTATAACTGATCGACGGCCGCAGCACGGTCCTCAATTGCCGGGAGTCCGTCAATAGACGTCCTCCCCTTCGCGCGCGCGCTGTGTCACTGAGACTCGGGTGATGACAGATCCGAGTAAGGGGCCGATCCCTGCCCTTTACCATGTGATCAGCTATCAGCCAATGACAGCTGATCATGTGATGTAAACAAAAGCTGGGTAATGGTTTTTGTTTTCTCCTTGTGCTGACAGCGTGAGCATAAAAAAAGGCAATCACCGGCTTATGTGCAAGGGACATCGGGCCCGAAGAGGAAGAGGCAATTCTGTGACAATCAGTAGCCCCTGCCAGTGCCACCTATCAATGCCCACCACTGGTGCCAATCAGTGGCACCTGGCAGTGCTGCCTATCAGTGCCCATCACTGCCAACTATCATTGCCACCTAGCAGTGCCACTTCCCAATGCCCACCAGTGTCAACTAGCAATGCCATCTCTCAGTGCCCACCCTTGCCACCTTATCGGTGCCCATCAGTGCAGCCCATCAGTGCAGTCTCATCAATGAAGGATAAAAATTACCTTTTTTCTAAATTGTCGACATATTAACCACTTTCCTACCATCCACCGTCAATTCTGTGCACGATAAAAACGATCATAGCGGCAGTTCCGCCGTTTGATCGTTCTTATAGGCGGAGGGAGGGGACGTCCCCCCCCTCCCGCCGCCATCCGGTGCTTCTCCGGGCTCTCCCGTGCCATCTGGGGCTCGGAAGAACGAATTGGCCAGCGCCGGATGGGAAGCATAGAGATGACTGGTGACCAGATGGTCACCAGTCATCTCTATGACCGTCAGAGGCCCGGGCGCGACGTTATGACATCACGCCGGGTTCCCGTATGTAAACAAAGCCGTGATCTCGGCTGTCAGCATGAGATCGGTGAATTTTTTTGACCGATCTCATGCTTTCCAGCCTGCAGGAGAGATATGGGGTCTTATTGACCCTGCATCTCTCCATAAAGAGGACCTGTCACAGTAGATTCCTATTACAAGGGATGTTTACATTCCTTGTAATAGGAATAAAAGTGATGAAAAAAACAAAAAAGTAAAAAAAAAAAGAGTAAGAAATACAAAAAAGTAAAAAAAAAAAAAAAAAAAAAAAAAAAATAGAGAGACCGCAGCGGAGTACTAGCACCGTTTTTTGAACTTGCCGCTCCTCATTGGAAAACTTGTTTGATGTGTATTTTTTTATCCAGCCTCAATAAAGGGTATCTTCATTTAAAAAAAAAGGAATACTGCACCATGAGTTCTCCATTTTTTCTTTCTTCCACAAATACTTTTTTGTTCTTATGAGATAAGCACACCAGCTGATACCAGGAGGGAGATTTTCTTTCAGCCTTGGAACAGGAGGGAGATATCGTCGGAGTCCAGTGCCCTTCGGCCGCCAGCTTGGTGGGAAGAATATATGACCTTGAGCCCCTAAAGATCTCTGTCACAGAGATCCACCGGATTCGGTAAGTTGCCATTTCTTCTATTTCTTATCTGAACAATTTGGATGTGGAGTCTTCACTCATAACAGCTTAGAAGATTACATCGCACATACATCAGCAGATGTGATTGTCCGGCTTACTTTTGAATCAACTTTATTTGGAACTTTGCATATAATTTTTTATTATACTTTTCTCTCACATGTAACACTATATGCTTAATGAGATTTACACAGGACTTTGTTCTTATTGGTGTTTTTTTTTGTGTGGGAACACACATGATCTAATAGCACTTTGTTTGTCTATTTAAAGGGTAGCGCATTGTTATTTTCCAATTTTTGCACATATTTATGTAGTGGTTATTCCAGCTAATTTTTCACTTTAGCAGCACCCAAAATTCACCTTATCATATTGACTATTATAAATAATTTGATTAGTCACTTTTTTTAGAATTTATTTCACCAGTTTATTTTAAGGTTAGCGCGGATTTTTCTAATTTATCCCCCCCCCAAAGAAAAACATGTCCCCGGTAGCTCGCGCTCAGAAGCGAACACACACGTAAGTCCCGCCCACATATGTAAACGCCGTTCAAACCACACATGTGAGGTATTGCTGCGTGCGTTAGAACGAGTGCGACAATTCTAGCACTAGACCTCCTCTGTAATGCGAAAATGGTAACGTGTAAAAATTTTGAAAGCATCGCCTAGGGAGATTTTTAAGTACTGAAGTTTGGTGTCATTCCATGAGTGTGCGCAATTTTAAAGCGTGACATGTTAGGTATCTATTTACTCAGCATAACAACATCTTTCACATTATCCCAAAAAATTGGGCTAACTTTACTGTTTTGTAATTTTTTTAAATTCATGAAACCATTTTTTTTTTTTTAAAAGGCGTTTGAAAATTTATTGCGCAAATACCGAGCTAGCGAGTGGCATCACCCGGTGACCACACCCCATGCCAATATAAGTGGGTGCCGCTCCGCGGGCAGAGCATTGTAGCAGCGGACAGCGACGAGGCAACATCGGACAGAGAGAAGAGGGAAGAAGACGACGAGGAAGACCGGGACCCCGCTAGCAAAAGAGCTGGAAGAAGATAGCGGGGCGCCCGGCAGAAGGCAGAAAGAACCGGAGATCGTGGAAAAGGCACCGGAGAGCGGGAGAAGAACTGAAGAGCGCGGAGACGACACTGGATAACAGAACAAGAGACCCCCCGAAGTCGGAAGAAGACGACGAGGAAGCCCGGGACCCCGCTAGCAAAAGAGCTGGAGGAAGATAGCGGGGCGCCCGGCAGAAAGACCCCCGAAGACGACGAGGAAGCCCGGGACCCCGCTAGCAAAAGAGCTGTAAGAAAATAGCGGGGCGCCCGGCAGAAAGACCCCCGAAGACGACGAGGAAGCCCGGGACCCCGCTAGCAGAAGAGCTGAAAGAAGATAGCGGGGCGCCCGGCAGAAAGACCCCCGGAGCTGCCTAATAAATTACATCAACATGGGGGCAGGGTGCTTTGGGGTGGGGGGCCGCAGGTCGCCCCCTGCCCCAAAGCACCAAACCCCCCATGTTGAGGGCATGTGGCCTGGTACGGTTCAGGAGGGAGGGGGTGCCGCTCTCCTCCCCCCTCTTCCCCTGTGGCCTGCCAGGTTGCGTGCTCGGATAAGGGTCTGGTTTGGATTTTAGGGGAACCCCCACGCCGTTTTTCGGCTTAGGGGGTGCCCCTTAAAATCCATACCAGACCTAAGGGCCTGGTATGCTCCTGAAGGGGAACCCATGCCGGTTTTTTCATTCAAATTTGGCGTGGAGTTCCCCTTCGTGATTCATACCAAACACGGGACAGCGCGGCTGCCGAGAACCAGCGCGATGCCATCCTGCTGGAGACATTCTCGGCCAGCTAGTCGCCTCTAGAACACTACTTGAGCGGCTGCTTCACGCTCAGGTCGTGTCCAAGTTGCCTTGCAAAGTCACGCTGTCCCTGTGTCAGCCGGCACACGAGTCGCCCCGCGAGTCGGATCGGCTTCATCCAACTTCCCGGGCGACCTCTATTCAAATCAATGGGCTCCCATAGGGAACCATTCATTTTCAATAGAGCGCCGCTGACATTTTTATTTACTATAACAGTGCGCCGCTGGTTCCTGCGCCCAGTGAAGGAGTTATCCAGAGCAGCAATAAAGGTATGAACCGGCGCAGCGCACTGTTATTAGTAAATCACCCCCAGTATCTTACAAAAGTGAGTCCACCCCTCACGTCTTTGTAAATATTTTATTATATCTTTCCATGTGACAACACTGAAGAAATTACACTTTGCTACAATGTAAAGTAGTGAGTGTACAGCTTGTATAACAGTGTAAATTTGCTGTCCCCTCAAAATAACTCAACACACAGCCATTAATGTCTAAACCGCTCGCAACAAAAGCGAGTACACCCCTAAGTGAAAATGTCCAAATTGGGCCCAAAGGGTTAATATTTTGTGTAGCCACCATTATTTTCCAGAACTGCCTTAACCCTCTTGGGCATGGAGTTCACCAGAGCTTCACAGGTTGCCACTGGAGTCCTCTTCCACTCCTCCCTGACAACATTACAGATCTGGTGGATGTTAGAGACCTTGCGCTTCTCCACCTTCCGTTTGAGGTTGCCCCACAGATGCTCAATAGGGTTTAGGTCTGGAGACATGCTTGGCCAGTTCATCACCTTTACCCTCAGCTTCTTTAGCAAGGCAGTAGTCATCTTGGAGGTGTGTTTAGGGTCGTTATCATGTTGGAATACTGCCCTGTGGCCCAGTCTCCGAAGAGAGGGGATCATGCTCTGCTTCAGTATGTCACAGTACATGTTGGCATCCATGGTTTTCTCAATGAACTGTAGCTCCCAAGTGCCCGCAGAACTCACGCAGCCCCAGACCATGACACTCCCACCACCATGCTTGACTGTAGGCAAGACACATTTGCCTTTGTACTCCTCTCACCTGGTTGCCGCCACTCACGCTTGACACCATCTGAACCAAATAAGTTTATCTTGGTGTCATCAGACCACAGGACATGGTTCCAGTAATCCATGTCCTTAGTCTGCTTGTCTTCAGCAAACTGTTTGCAGGCTTTCTTGTGCATTTTTAAAAAAAGAGGCTTTCTTCTGGGACGGCAGCCATGCAGACCATTTTGATGCAGTGTTCGGCGTATGGTCTGAGCACTGACAGGCTGACCCCCCCACCCCTTCAACCTCTGCAGCAATGCTGACAGCACTTATACATCTATTTCCCAAAGACAACCTCTGGATATGACGCTGAGCACGTGCACTCAACTTCTTTGGTCAACTATAGCGAGGCCTGTTCTGAGTGGAACCTGTCCTGTTAAACCGCTGTATGGTCTTGGCCACCATGCTGCAGCTCAGTTTCAGGGTCTTGGCAATCTTCTTACAGCCTAGGCCATCTTTATGTAGAGCAACAATTATTTTTTTCAGATCCTCAGAGAGTTCTTTGCCATGAGGTGCCATGCTGAACTTCCAGTGACCAGTATGAGAGAGTGAGAGCGATAACACCAAATTTACCACACCTGCTCCCAATTCACACCTGAGACCTTGTAACACTAATGAGTCCACATGACATTGGGTAGGGAAAATGGCTAATTGTGCCTAATTTGGACATTTTCACTTAGGGGTGTACTCACTTTTGTTGTCAGCGATTTAGAAATTAATGGTTGTGTGTTGAGTTATTTTGAGAGTACAGCAAATTTACACTGTTATACAAGCTGTACACTCACTACTTTACATTGTAGCAAAGTGTAATTTCTTCAGTGTTTTCACATGAAAAAATATAATAAAGAATTTACAAAAATGTGAGGGGTGTACTCACTTCACTTCTACTGTCTTATTCTAACCAGACCAGGGCTTGGATCTGATCTAGGGGTGCAGTAAAAAAAAAACTCAGAGGGGCATACTGTCAACATTGTGAGTCACTGATGGATGTAACAGGTAGTGCAGAGGAGGTGCAGTAGTGTTCCCCATTACAGTATATTACAAGACATCATCAGGGTCCCCATCATAGTCACCCCTTACATCAGGTGTCCCAAACAGGCTCCTCCTTGCATCTTTTGTCTCCATCAGAGTCCCCCCATAGGCGAGGTTCACATTTGTGCATTGAGGACACACACACAAAATTATGCCGCCTTTTTGCAGATGTGTGGGGGTGCCATTAATTCTTAATGACACCCCCACGCATCTTACTAACATGCACACCAAAAACTCAAAACACATGGTAAGAAAGTGCCATGCATTCTGCAATTTTTTAAAAGGTTTATGTTATTCTTTAAAAATGAATGGGCTGCCCATGCATGGAAAAGAGTAAAAACCTTACATATATTGTCCTCATCAGAGTCCCTACTTACATCATTTACCCCATCGGAATTCTACTTGACATCAATTGTCCCCACCATACTGGCTCATCATCAGTGGATGATGCACTCTGAGACCTGGAGGGGCTCAGCCCATCCCAGTATCCCCCTAGATCCAAGCCTAAGCCTAAGCTTTTGATTTTTATTGTAACTTTCCCGCTTTTTATGAAAACGTGTACTATGAATTTATAGCAAACTGCAAAATGAAGCTAACATCCTCTCAAAGGGTAGTAGAATAATAGAGCATTGCTGTAATGCCTTCTTCAATCAAGTTCTTGCACACCTGTTACTCTTTTGTCCTATGGACAGAAAAGGGCATTCACATCTGAAACGATTTTCCTTGCTGCAATAACAATATAGGTGTATTCAGCTAAGCATAAGACATATGGCCTGTCAGTATTATCGAGTAATTACAGAATGAGAAAGACTGTATATCACACTAAACGCTACGTCCTGTAAACCTGGCCTGTCAGAGAAACCTGCAAATTGCCTGAAAGGTTTTATTATTTATTATTTTGTTCCAGTCTGTTATATTATCATACATTTGTTTCTCAACACTAACTGCTCTTTATCACAAACTATTTTGAAGTGTACAGCTGAACTCCAGGCAAGTACCAAAGACACAAAAAGATGCAGCTTTGTATTTATATATACATTATTAAGGTGTAACTAAAAGGCAAAACTTTTTTTTTTGCATTCTGGAGTATAGGAAGGGTTATAATCCTGTTTTTTTTTTTTTTTTTTTATTGCCATTTCCCATTATGGAGATTTTCCTTCAGTTCCTGTCCCATTGCCAAAACAGAAAATGGCAGGAAAAGTGAGGGAATCCTGGGGTGTTTCCTGGGTCACCAGAACTAGTGTCCCCATTGGAAGACTTCCCCTCTATTAGTGTTCCGTGTGTCAGCACAAACTTTGGGGATTTTCTTTTACTTTCAATAATGAATGATAATGGTAAACATGACAAATAGAGAGGGTGAATCTCCCTAAAGCAGCCCAAACATCGATAAAAAACTGTTGTTCTAATCCTTCTCCAGTCTATCCAAACCCTCCCCCAAAAAAAGCCTGTCAGCTAGTAATAAAAAGTGTAATAGCTAAAGCATAATATGTGCACTTCCTAGATTTATCTGAAGGTAGTCATAGTTACATAATTACGTGAAAACAGACTCAATCCACTAAGTGAAACCATTCTAAGCCTTATGCCGCGTACACACGATCGATTTTCTCGACGGTGAAAACACAGTCGAGAAAATCGACGGGAAAAACGAGGAACGGCTTGGTTCCCTACACACAGCCGTTTTTCCCCGTCATTTTTTCTCTTGGTCGAGAAAAACGACCGTGTGTAGGCTCCCCGGCAGTGTTTCCCTATGGAAACACTGCCGCGGAAAAAAATGCCGTGAATCACGATGAGAAAAAATAGAGCATGTTCTAATTTTTCTCATTGTGATTAATGCCGTTTTTCTCGTCGGGAAAAATGACCAAAAGCCCACACACGGTAATTTTTCTCGTCAAAGAGAAAAAATTTCATTTTTCCCGACGAGAAAAATGGTCGTGTGTACGCGGCATAAGTGCAAACTAGACCATGTTTAATAAAAGGTTTTACTTTGTTGTTTTTGTTTTTTTACTAACAGGAAAAAAAACCTGATCCTTGAAGAATCCCTGGATACAAATTATAATAATATACAGTATATTTCAACAACTATTAAAACTTCCAAATACCTTTTAGAAGCAATCTCAGAAGCAATGTCATTACAGGGTGAAAATTAAAGTGATACTAAGGGCTTGTGTTGTTTTACCTAAAATAAAAGAAGAGGTTTATAACCTGTTCTGTGGAATTGAATTGCACAGAGTGGCTCTGAACCTCCTCTTCTTGGGATCCCTGCTGACACTGTCCTTTCCTCCTCCTCTTCAAATATCTCCATAACATACACCTTGTAGTCATGTGAGTGCACCTCAAGCTGGTCTGTGTGCGTCCATAGACACACACAGAGAGGCTCTGCCCCAGCCCCGCTCCCTCCTCCCAGGAAGCGATTGAGAGCAGCACGAGGTAATTGCTCCCACTGCTGTCTCTGTGCCTGTGAGAGCCAGGAGAAACAACCAGCACTACTGCAGATGGACACAACGCTGGATCGATACAGGACTAATATAGGAGGTAAATATTTAGGGAGGGGTGACCCCCAACTAGTGGCATGTTTTTATCTTAATACAGATAATGCATTAAGGCTAAAAATCTTTCAGCTTTAGAATCACTTTAGGACACAGCCATCACAAAAGGATACAGCCATCACAAAATCATGCTGCCTCTCATTTTGAGGGACGTACAGGTACATCCATTCAGAACTGGAAAGCTCAGTGAGAGCTCTCTGTGTAACTGATGATGTTAGTGTTTAGTTACACAGAGATCTCACAGACTGCAGCCATCCCCACACAATACACCAAGCACGAAGTGTCCCATGAACCTCTGTACCAGTGTCCCAGGAACATCTGTACCAGTGTACCAATGTCCCATGAACATCTGTACCAGTGTATCAATGCACAAAAACATCTGCAATAGTGTTCCATTGTAACATCAACATCTGCCAGTGTCCGCAGATTGGAGATTAACATATGTCACAGTGTACAAGAGCACGGAAACATCTGCCAGTGTACAAGTGCACAAAAACATCTATCAGTTTACCAGTGTCCCACCAATAAATACATTTAAAGCGCCCCCGTCCCCAATGCTCGCATGCAAGGGCGAACACACGTTGGTCCCGTATGCAGTAGTGTATTTAGGTTTTGTGCTGCCCTAGGACTGACTAAACTTGTGCACCCCCTAATTTAAATATGACCCACCCATTCCTGTCAAGGCCACACCCCTTAAGACCCGCCCTGAGAATTTTGAGTGGGGACGCTAGTTCTGAGTGCCTGGGGGGCGGGGGGGGGGGATTTATTTTGCATAGATTTCCTCTAACTTCCTGTTTGGCTATGGGGCAAAAGTGAAGGGGAGTCACTGCAATGGGACAGGGATGGTAAAAAATAAACTGACAAGAACTATAACCTTCTCTTACTCTATCCAAAATGAAAATAAAATTTTGCCTATAGTTCTATTTTAAGCACATACCGGAAGCAGTGTGGCCGCTTTATGGGGGTGCTAGACTAATTTTGCCTCTCTGCCCAGTCCGCCCCATAAGACTGGCGCTACACTAACAGTGTAGTGCAAGTCGGTGGGGACTCTTTCCGTGCTGCCCCCCTGCAAAGTGCTGCCCTAGGCCTGGGTCTTGTTGGCCTAGGCCAGGATTCGGCGTTGCCCGTATGCATACGTAAACGACAATTGCACCACACATGTAAGGTATCGCCGCAAACGTCAGAGCAAGAGCAATAATTCTTGCACCAGACATCCTGTGTAACTCTAAACTGGTAACCAATAAAGGCTTATAAAGCGTTGCCTATGGAGAATTTTGCTCGAAAATTACTCAGAAAACATTATATATGTTTTTTTTAGCAAAGATTTTAGGGAATAAAATGGCAATAATTTCATGGTATTCATGGAATTTCATGGAATTTCTCAAATGCTTTTTTTGGGGGGAAAAAAAAATCAGTTTCATAAATTAAAAGTAAAAAAAAAAAAATAGTAAAGTTAGCCCAATTTTTTTTGTATAATGTGAAATATGATGTTTCACTGAGTAAATAGATACCTAGCATGTCACGCTTTAAAATTGCCATTCCTTTGCACACACTCGTGGAATGGCGCCAAACTTTGGTACTTAAAGTGGTTGTAAACCCTTTTGTCGTTTTTTTTTTTTTTTTCTAACCTGCAAGACAAAGCTATAATGAGCTAGTATGACTAGCATACTAGCTCATTATGTACCACTTACCTTCGATTGGGGCCCCCGAAGTCGTCCGTGTCCCTCCTCTAGCCGCATCCATCGCTGCGGCGATAGTCGGAATGTTACTTCCGGGTATCGCCGCTGCAGCCAATCACAGTGCCGCTCCGGCGCTGTGATTGGCCGGAGCGGCGAAGACGTGACTCCGCGCATGCGCGCGTGAGCTGTCAAATTCCGCTACGTCGTCGAATGTTGCGACCTAGCTGAATTTGTGAATGGGGTGACGTCAGCGTCGCCGCATTTACATACAAATATCTCCTTAACCGTGTAGGTTAAGGAGATATTTCATGCACCTACAGGTAAGCCTTAATCTAGGCTTACCTGTAGGTCTTTGTTTAAAAAGTGGGTTTACAACCACTTTAAAAATCTGACTGGGGACCACTATGATCAACTTCCGGCAGTGACCAATTCGTTCTCCGGCTCGCCGATCATACGGAGAAGCCCTGGAGGGCGGCGGGAGAGGGGGATGCCTGTAAGTATAATAGCTGAACTGCCACTATGATTGTTCTTAAGGTGCACAGAATCGCCGGCCGATAAAGATAATATCTGAATGATGCCTGTAGCTGCAGGCATCATTCAGATATCCCCACTCAAATTCCACAACGTCTTATGATGTCTTTGGACTGGAAGTGGTTAAATGCCAAAGTTTGGCTCCATTTTACAAGCGTTTGCAATTTTAAAGCATGACATGTTTGATATCTATTTACTCGGTGCAACACCATATTTTATATTTTACCAAAAATATGGGAATTATATTGTCTTTAATGAATGTCAATGCACACAAAATGTATTTAGGCGTTAGTATTTAGTTAGTATTTAGGCGCTTTGCAAATACTGTGTGACATAAAAATTTGCAAAACCCACCAGTTTATTTTCTAGGGTCTCTGCTACATAAATATATACTGTTTGGGGGTTCTAAAAAAAATTCTAGCAAACATACTGATTTTTACTTGTAAACAAAAAGTGTCAGAAGAAGGGCCGGGTCTTAAAGTGGATAATGCCTGAACGTACTCCTTAGATGTTGCGCCTCTCTATGTGGCTACGCTGTAAAAAAGTCTCACACATATGGTATTGCCATATTCAGGAGTAGCAGAATGTGTTTTTGCAAGTATGCTTATGCCGTGTGTGAGAAATAACGAAATAAACAAATTTTATTTCATTTCTTTATTTTCCAAAGAATTGTGGGAAGAAATTACAACTCGTCATGCCTCTTACTAAATACCTTGGGTAGTCTACTTTCCAAAAAAGGGGTATTATGGGGGGGGGGGGGGATTTGTACTGTCCTAGCATGTTAGTGCCTCAAGAAATGAGATAGCCTGTCAGTACATCAGGTGTGATCAATTTTTAATGATTGGCACAATAGCTTGTAGACCAGGGGTCTGAAACTGGTGGACCTCCAGCTGTTGTGGAACTGTGGGAGTCATGGTTGTAACTGCCAGCCGTGCAATGCCTCATGGGACTTGTAGTTCTGCAACAGCTTGAGGGTCACCAGTTTGAGATCCCTGTTGTAGACTCTATTACTTTCACACAGACTAAATAATGCACTTACTTGGGTTATTTTTAACATAGAAGTGTAGCAGTATAAATTTTGGTCAAAATGTATGAAAAAAACTACTTATTTGGCAAAAGTTTATAACAGAAACTAAGAAAAACAATATTTTTTCAACATTTTCGTGCTTTTTAAATTTATAGTGCAAAAAATGTAAAACCCAGTGGTGAATAAATACCATCAAAAGAAAGCTCTATTTGTATGTTTTTTTTTTTAACAATTTAATATAGATACAGTGTTGCATGACTGAGTAATTATCATTCAAAACATGACAGCACTGAAAGCTGAAACTTGGCCTGGGCAGGAAGGGGTGAAAGTGCCCAGTATTGAGGTGGTTTAATGAATCAAGTCGACGCATGCTCAGAAGCATTGAACTTAATTTTTCTTGGCTTGTCGGAGTGTTTTACGTCACGGTGTTTTGGACGGTCGGATTTTGGACTGATGGTGTATAGGCAAGACTGATGGAAGTCAGTTTCATCGGTTTTCCGATGGAAAAATCCATCGGATTAGAATCCATAGGAAATCTGATTGTGTGTACAGGGCTTTACAGTAAAGAACTCTCTCCATATGCATAGGTTAAACCTCTTTTCTTCCAGTTCCAGTCTTTTGCGGTGACCTACTGTATAAAGCTTTATTCCCCAAAAAATTTAAAATATCCACCCTTTCAGTAGGGCCTGCACTTCTAGCTTTACATGCTTGTTATGTATAGGGGTTAAAGTACAGGCTGTAGTACTTACCTTACACCCCACTCCAGCTGGCTCTGGTGCTGTCCTCCCCTGTCCAAAGCGCTGGTCTCTAGGTTTAACCTCAACATTATAAAGTACAATACAAGGACATGTATCTGTATTGTGCGCTGAGGAGGCTGGAGTTAGATTGGAGCTGGTTGCAGCATACAAAGCAGGGTGCAGGGGAGCGGTCTTAGAGCATTAGGGACTCTGCTGGAGTAAAGAATAAGGTAAGTGTTTACACCTTATTTACCCATTCCTAGACGTAAAAATCATTTAACTTTTCAGTGGGGGCCAGAGTGCATTTTTTCTTTCTCGTACATCACGGGACACAGAGCGACATAGTCATTACTAATGGGTTATATAGATACCGTCAGGTGCTGGCACTGGCAACTTCCAAAACCGGAAGTACCCTCCCCTATATAAGCCCCTCCCATCCGGGAGCACCTCAGTTTTTTGCCAGTGTCTAAGGTGTTGGCCAAGAAGAAACATGTGTTTTTCACTGAGCTTGCGTACAGGTTCTTTTGGGCCTCAGTAAGCTATTCCGGATCCGACCAAAAAAGCTTCATAGCTAAACGGTCGGTACCCGGGCCTTGCAGAGAAGAGCAAGGTTTTGCCTGTAATGCTTCTCTTAGGAGAGCTGGACCCTGGGATCCAGAGCTCTGGTCATACCCACGACCAAGATGTTTTCTGTGCAGGGTGCTATACAGGTCCAGGGGAGTGGAATCCTTGGGAACCCGGTCCCTGAAGGTTTGATTACAATGCCTGCCGTGATAGGTGAAGTTTGGGCTTTTGTGGACCAAACAAAGTCCTGCGGCGGGGAACAGGTAAGTGGGGGCCCCCAGGAACTTGGTTCTATTGGGGGACCCCCAAGCCTAATTTGTCTGTCTGTTACCTAATGGTATTCCCGCAAAATTCTGTGCATGCCTGTAACTACTAAAAAAATGTAATAATTTTTAATGGTGGTCAAGAAAAAAAAAAAAAAAAAAAAATATTTTTTTATATATATTTAAGATATTAGACTGCGGTACCTGTGTTTGTCCACTAGAGGCCGCTGTGGAATGTTTTCTTGTCATGTGGACTAGTTTCTTCTCAGCAGAGCAAGTCCAGGCAGATGGTGAGTTCTCTTATGGGAAACTGCTTCCTCTGCCATGTTGCAATGCTCGTCCATCCCCCGGCCTGCGGCAAAGAGGGGCCCTGGCTCTTGTCCCTAGTCTCCATTTTTCAAAATTAGCACCGAAGGCGCACGTGGCCGCGCGCGTGCACGCGCCTCTATATATAGAGGTGAGCCAGGAAAGGGGGCGGAGCCTGGGGGATGACGCTCTGTGTGCGCCGCAGCGCTTCTGCGCATGTGCGGGCGTCCCAGCATGTAAAAAACACAGTTTTGTGTGGTGAGCTGGCTATGAAGTACAGAGACAGAGCTGGCAACATTTAAAAAAAGGGCATACAGCAAGCGGTTGATACAGGCATCCCCTAGAAAGGCACATTAGTAGACACCAACTGTGATATAGCAGCAATTGTGCTAGACTATTCTCAGTAAAAGTGGTGTATTACGGCTGGAATACCTCAGCTTTAGGCTTAGGAACATGCCGTCCAGAAGCTCCGGAACTGAATCTTCCAGGAAGCGAAGGGGGTCTCATCGGGCTCGGAGGATCTTGGGCATACTTCTGCTGCACCAGTCTCCCCTGAAGTTCAGAGGTAAGTGACCGTAGAGACCCCGCAGGGGTACTTGGTACTGTGGCTGTCCTCAGTTCACCTGCTCCTGTGTATGTAACAGAGGAGGTTTTTTCCTCAGCTCTGGGAGGATTAGAGAGAGATTGTCAACATTTATCGCTGCCTCCCTGTCAGGAAAAGCACGCCCGATCTCCGTCTCCTCCTTCAGAGTGCCTGTTAGCAGAGCAACAGTCCCATACAGGCGACCTGCCTGAAGGGGATCAGGATGAGGTTGATTCTGTTATAGAGGAATCAACAGTGGGGGAACCTTTTCTCAGCATCTCAAGCTGAAAGATTATGGGTTCAGTCTCTGACTAACATGGTCTGATCAGCATTTAAAAATGCACCTTGCGGAACCATCAACCACTACTGTATCCTCGTTGGGGTCGCTAGAAGCCCCCAGACTGTTTGTTCTTTTCCACTTCACCCTTTACTGAAAGGGCTCATTTACCAGGATTGGGAACGTCCTGAGAAAATATTTATTCCCCCAAGAGATTTCTGGTGGTCTATCCCATGGAGGATAAGTTCATCAAAAAAAAAAAAAAATGGAAGGTCCCTACAGTGGACGCAGCCATCTCTTGTATGTATAAATCACTGACATGTCCAGTGGATAATGTCCAAATGTTCAAGAACCCAATAGATAAAAGATTGGAGTCCTTATGAAAATCTGCTTGGTGATACAACCAGCAGTAGCAGCTATTGGGGTCTGCTAAGCAGTGAAGGATCAGTTGAAACAGGTCTTGAGGGACTTGACAGATCAGCAGGCTTTGCCCTAGCTGATCTACCTAGAGCCTTAGGCTTTGCGGTTGACGCCATAGAGGATTCAGTCCATCAGGCCTCCCGCCTTACGCTGTCTATAGTACATATGCGTAGGCTCCTATGGCTCAAAAACTGGTCTGCTGAAGCTCCCTGTAAAGAATGGCTGGTTAGCGTCCCATTTCATGGTGAACGCTTATTCAGGGAAAACCTGGACAAATATATCCAGAAAATTTCCAGCGGTAAAAATACGCTCTTGCCGGGTTAAAAACAGAGTTAGAGGTCCCTCTTTAAGAGGCCTGCTTCTCCAGTCCCTGGGGCATCGGCTGTGTAACAGTTCCGACGGCCTCCTCGGTCAATTCCCGGGGGTAAAAAACAGGGACAGTAGCAGGGTAATGAGAAACCCTGGGTCAGGGGAGGTACAAAACCTCCCCCAAAGTTAAATTCATTGAAGCCCCCACTCAGTCGGGTGGGGGGAGGACTCCAGTTGTTCGCAAGAGACCTGGCGGGACACGATCAAGACAGATAGGTGCTCTCCGCAGTAGGTTTGGGATACAGTTTGGAGTTAAAAGACTCTCCTCCTTCCCATTTTTGAGGTCAAACGTGCCAAGGGATCCCCGGAAGAGAGAGTCCCTCCTGTTGGCACTAGAACAACTATTGCTCCAAGGAGTAATTATGGAGGTTCCCCTGGAAGAATGAGGGTTCGGGTTTTACTCAAACCTCTTTACAGTCCCGAAGCAAACGCGGACGGGAGGCCCATATTAATTCTAAAAGGGCTATACAAATTCCTGTATATCAGGACTTTCCGATGGAGTCGATCCGATCGGTGGCCACTGCCCTACAAGGGGAGGATTGGTTAGCCGCGATCGACATCAAAGATGCTTATTTGCACATTCCCATCTTTCCAGTCCACCAAAAATTTCTACGCTTTGCAGTAGAAGGGCGCCATTTTCAGTTCAGAGCCTTACCCTTCGGTTTGGCCACAGCACCACGAGTGTTTACAAAAATTCTGGCCCTTTATTGGCCAATCTAAGAACACAAGGTGTAATGATAATGGCATATCTGGATGACTTGTTGCTGATAGACCACTCAGTGAAAAAACTAGACGTGGTCGTTCACAAGACAATCAAGTATCTGGAATCTCACGGTTGGATTATCAACCGAGACAAGTCAGCCCTAAAAACCAGTCAAAAGTCTGGAATACTTGGGGCTAAGGTTGGATTCAGGCCAGAGAAAAATATTCTTGCCTCGAGGAAAGGTGTTGTCTTTGAAAGATTTGATCCACTTAGTGGGTACAAAAAAGACAGCCGTCCATACGCCTGTATATGAGGCTGCTGGGAAAAATGGTGGCATCATTCGAAGCAGTACCCTACGGTCAATTCCATTCAAGGAATTTGCAAGGGGCCATACTGTCAGCCTGGAACAAAAAAGTTCAGGCCCTAGACTTACAATGTCCTTGTCCCCTTCCGTTCGCAAGAGCCTCCGTTGGTGGTTGGTTCCCCAGAATCTGGAAAAAAGGAAATCCTTCAGTCCGATTTCTTGGAAGGTGGTCACTACAGATGCCAGCCTTATAGGCTGGGGAGCAGTACTGGAGCAATAGTCTCTCCAGGGCAGATGGTCGGATGCAGAAAAGGCCCTGCCCATCAATCTCTTAGAGATACGAGCAGCCCGGTATGCCCTAGTAGCATGGACATCCAAACTCCAAGGGTCCCCTGTCAGAATTCAATCAGACAATGCCACAGCAGTGGCATATATCAATCATCAGGGGGGCACCAGGAGTCGTGCAGCCCAGAGGGAAGTAAATTACATCCTGAAATGGGCAGAAAAATATGTCCCAGCCATATCTGCGGTATTCATTCCAGGAGTGGAGAATTGGAAGGCGGACTTTCTAAGTCGCCAGCAATTAGGCCCAGAGGAAGGGTCCCTTCACCCCGAGGTTTTCTGGACAATATGTCAGCGGTGGGGAACATCGGATGTAGATCTTCTAGCATCCAGATTCAACGCAAAGGGGGACAGGTTTGTCTCTCGGACAAGGGATCCCCTAGCTTGCGGCTCGGATGCCCTAGTGTTCCCTTGGGATCAGTTCAAGCTGATATATGCATTCACACCGCCACAATGGTTACCTCGATTACTCCGCAGAATCAGGGTAGAAAAGAAACCAGTGATTCCGGTGGCTCCAGCGTGGCCCCGAAGAGCGTGGTACGCGGAGATTGTAAAATTTCAGTGGGGAGTCCTTGGACTCTCCCACGTCGTCCGGACCTGCTTTCGCAAGGACCGATATACCACCCTTCCTTACCAGCCCTAGGTTTGACGGCCTGGCTATTGAAGCCCACATTCTAAAAAAGAGAGGGCTCTCTAATGCTGTGGTATCTACCATGATCAATGCCAGGAAGCCGGTATCCAGGCAGATCTACTATAGAATCTGGAAGGCGTACATCGCGTGGTGTGAGGCCAAGAAATGGCATCCGCATAAGTACGTAATAGGTAGGATTCTGGACTTCCTACAGTGGGCTGTAGATAGGAAGCTTGCCTTGAGTACTATCAAGGGTCAGATTTCGGCCTTGTCAATATTTTTTCAAAGGCCCTTGGCTTCGCATTCACTAGTCAAAGCCTTTATACAAGGAGTGATGCGTATTAGTCCTCCGGTTAATATTCCCATATGTCCATGGGATCTAAACTTGGTTCTGTCGGTTCTACAGAAACAACCATTTGAACCATTACAGCATATTTCCTTGGTGCTTCTCACCAGGAAATAGATTTTTCTAGTAGCCATTTGTTCGGCTAAAAGAGTATCGGAATTAGCAGCTATGTCCTGTAAGGAGCCATATCTGGTTATCCATAAGGACAGAGTAGTGTTACGTCCTCATCCAGCCTTTCTTCCTAAGGTGGTATCGAGGTTTCATTTGAACCAAGATGTGGTTCTTCCTTCTTTTTTCCCCAAACCTACTTCGGTAGAGGAAAAGTTATTGCATTCTTTGGATGTAGTAAGAGCAGTTAAAGCTTATCTAAAAGCCACTGCTCAGATTCGCAGAACGGATACTTTGTTTATTCTGCCGGAAGGCCCCAGAAAGGGTCAGGCAGCGTCAAAATCTACTTTAGCCAAGTGGATTCGACAGGTCATTATGCAAGCTTATGGCTTGAGAAGGAGACCGCCTCCGTTCAAAGTTAGAGCGCACTCCACGAGAGCAGTTGGAACTTCATGGGCAGTGCATCACCAGGCCTCCCTGGCTCAAATCTGTAAGGCCGCAACATGGTCTTCAGTTCACACGTTTACTAGGTTCTACCAGGTGGACGTTAGAAGTCAGGAGGATGTCGCCTTTGGGCGCAGTGTGTTGCAGGCCGCAAAAGATCCTCATGTCTGATAGCGCTCAGCTTATATATGGTGTATCCCCCCCCCTCATTTGGCATTGCTTTAGGACATCCCATTAGTAATGACTATGTCGCTCTGTGTCACGTGATGTACGAGAAAGAAAATAGGATTTTTATAACAGCTTACCTGTAAAATCCTTTTCTTGGAGTACATCACGGGACACAGAGCTCCCGCCCCTCTTTGGGGACACTTATTGCTTTGCTACAAAACTGAGGTGCTCCCGGATGGGAGGGGCTTATATAGGGGAGGGTACTTCCGGTTTTGGAAGTTGCCAGTGCCAGCACCTGACGGTATCTATATAACCCATTAGTAATGACTATGTCGCTCTGTGTCCCGTGATGTACTCCAAGAAAAGGATTTTACAGGTAAGCTGTTATAAAAATCCTATTTTTTTCAATTGCTGGATTTGGACTTAGGTGAACTCCCCACTGAATTATCAATGTGTGAAAATTATATTTATATTTATTCAACGTGACCATATTCCCTCCATTATCGCCTGTTCAAACATTCAATTATTGTCTGCTTGATCAGCGAAGATCCTTCATGCACATATGAAGCTGTCCTTCTCTTTCTACCTCTGGCACATACTTTTTGTTAAATGGCACTCAAACCTGAATTGTATATTCAAGTCAAGGCCATGCTAATGTTTAGTATAGAGGAAACAAATAATCTCTTGAGTCTATGGGGTTGATTTACTAAAGGCAAATAGACTTTGCACTCTGTAAGTGTGGTTGCTTCAGAGCTTAGTAAATGAGGTAAAGCTTTGCTTTGCAAAGAATATCCAATCACGGGCAAGGAAAAAAAGAAAAACTGCATTTTTGATCGCATACAATTGGATGGTGAAAGTCAGCAGAGCTTCTTCTCATTTACTAAGCTCTGGAGCTACTGCTCTTGCAGCGTGCAACTTTGCCTTTAGTAAATCAGCCCCTATGTCTTTTTTAAGCATCTGTAAGTATCTTTCTAGCATTAGCAGCTGTAAATTGGAGATCAATGGCATGCTATTATTAAAATATAACTGCCATGAGAGCAATATAGGACCTGCTATTACTGGCCTTATTGTTTAAATGGCAGATGCCATGCGGTGCCTGGCTAAATTCACAGACCTGCAGCAAGCATGATGAAAATGAAAGTTAGAATTTCTTACTTCCATACTGGTTGTAGAGCAGAGACTCAACATGCAATAAAGCATCAGCATGACAGCCAAGTAACTAGCATTTTTAGGGGGACATGCCAGCTATGACAGGCAATAAATTTTTTCCATGATCGTTTGCACTTTAAACTGTGTGTATAGCCAAAGCAAGAAGTACGGTAATGATAATTCTTCAATCGGCAACTCCTGTTTTAATGAGAACAGTCTAGGAGGGGGATTCTTCTCTCTCCTACTATCAGCATGTTCCTTTTTAGCACATTTGCATTCAGCACATTTGGTTGGCTCTCAGTTCTGCCGCTGTCAAGGCAACTGAATAAGTAAAAATACCTGAATTTGACTTGATTTCAGCTTTCTTCAATTTTTATATACGATTTTATTTGAATTTAAGCATTAGGCATTACGTGACTGTTGTATGTGATTGCAATCTGCAATGTGCTAAGGTTTTGTCAAGGAAAACAGGCTATGCTGCAAGAGGGAATTTAAAGCTGCCCGGATGATTTATAAACATACTGAAGTACTTTTCACTGGATCATTAGAATGCATATGAAAATATATAATTCACATACAATGTAGATATTTTGCTGTAATCAATAGCACCCGGTAGATTACAACATAATACTTTGAAATTTTTGGATTACAAATGCAGCATTGGCTTTGAAATGAAATAGTACCGGCTCCTTTATTGGATCAGTCCAGTGGACAGTTATGTAGAAACAAAGAGTATAGATTATGTCTTAATCTGTTCCATTTAGTGGATGTACCACATAGGTTGTTAAAGAAATTCTGTGGTACTAAATTTAAATATATAACATTTTCAATGTAAATGAAGGGTGCACATCTTTTATATGATGATGCCATCCTGGATTTTTGATTATTGTATGTATTGTTTTTACGTGCTTTTGTTTTTTTTTCTTTTTTTAATAAAGCGATTTGTATTGCAGCTTTATTTTTGGAGGATACATATACCTGGATGTGTTTCATTTTGAATACATATTGCATTTTCCTATTTTTCTGTAGTAGCTGAAAAGCAAACAATTTTTTTGCTATATAATTTGTGGGTAACCAGCAACTACAGATTCATATGTGTTGAGTGCTATTTATTGGTTTTGGATTACAGACTCTCCTCGTTTAATGACTTACCGTATATACTCGAGGATAAGTCGAGTTTTTCAGCAATTTTTTTTGTGCTGAAAATGCCCCCCTCTGCTTATACTCGAGTCACATTTTTGTGCCTGATCTCCTGGACTTTGGGGACCCAGTACCGGCCGTAGCCTCACTCTTCCTCTACAAGTGTGCAAAGTTTGTTGTCCGGGGGACCTACGACCGGGGAACACGATTTTTCAAATCCGGGCACCCCTTACATAGACTCCCATGTTAAACGGTAATTTCTCTGGTGACTTTGGGGACCCGGCCGGTCGTAGGTTTCCTGGACCCGAAACTTGGCACACATGTAGCCCAATTTCTCCTCTATAAGTGTGGAAAGTTTTTTGTTTGGGGAACCTATGGCCGGGGAGCACCGATTTTTCAAAGCCGGGCAGCCCTTCCATAGAATCCCATGTTAAACGACAGTCTGGTCATGGACACAGTGAGGCATGGGCACAGTGAGTCATACACATGGACACTTTGAGGCAAAGTGAGGCACAGTGAGGCATGCAGATGGACACCCTAGGCTTATACTCGAGTCAATAAGTTTTCCTATTTTTTTGTGGTAAAATTAGGTGCCTCGACTTATATTCGGTTCGGCTTATACTCAAGTATATACGGTACCTGTTTAACAACCACTCGGACTTGCGACCAGATCTTACTTTTACTTTTTGGGCACTGTACATCATTGTATTGTAGGATTTTTGTTGCTTATATGTTTGTGTTCTGTACTTATGCAAATGAAAACAATGTTATTGAGTTGCAGTTTTGTGCTTAGGTCTTTTTTTCAGAATACAGTACAGTACAGTAGTTAAGAATGCTTAAAATATTGATTACTTGTGGCTCCTCATTTAACGACCAATTAGTTTAACAACCTGGCCGCTGAGTGAGGAGAGCCTGTATTTGAAATTAACAGATCTAGCGAAGCATCATTTTTTCTTAGTTGGGGCTTCTAAAAACTGCTCCATTAAACTTCCCTGCACTAGAATCATCCAGTACATTTTCACCATTTGCCTGCAGCAGTAGTGCCACTATACTGTACCAATATTTAATTTAAGGAATGGTTAATTTGGGGCTAATTACTGTAAATCTCTGATTATCACCACTTGATATTAGCTGTGCGGCCTTTTCTATTTGTGTAACGTCATAGGCAGTTTTACTACCTGTGCAGCCACACAATGGTCTCTGCGGCTCTGGGACATATTACTGATAGAACCTGCACATAAAGAGGTTGGGCATGCTCAGTCACGTATTGTACTATTGATGTGTCATATCCTTTTAAGTTGTTTTTGCAGCAGACTATGGTTTTGTTGGGTTATGTAATGTGCCATTGCAGAGTGATCTGTTTTCACTAGGCAAAATATTGCAATGTTGTAATGTCAAATACAGTTGTTGGTTGATATATTTTGTTATTACAATGTATTATGCTGTTGCAACCTTATTTTCTCAGAAATCATTATTTTATATCAAAATATGAAGGCTCAATTATTTCTCTAAGTAATAATGCATGTGTTACTTGCCATTATGGTAGTTTTTTTAGCTGCATGACTGTACATTTCAGCTCTCAAAGAAATCCCTTGCTAAAGATAATGGTAAATAATGATTGTTAGTAACTTAGTAGGACAAGGGTTCACCTCCAGGGGCCCGTAACATAATGCAAAATGCGTTCCTCAATATGTACACATAGTCATTTTGCATAATGCTTCAACAAAATCATAACCTCTTCAAATTTGGCATATTTATTTATAGATCACTCCTCATATAGACTACATGGCCTTTTTTATTTATCTTGTCCCTCTAAAGCAGAGCAGAGCCAGGAATATTAACATCCCAATTAAGCCATATTTCTGTAACACCAGCTAAATCCCAGTGGTCCTCAAGCACCAAACCTCACGCTCTCCCATTTTGTTTGCCAGACTTTCAGCAATTCTGAAAATACACTTTAAAATGTAATTGCATTTTGTAATAAACATCGGGATCATATCTTAGAACTCATGATCATCTTGAGTCTAAGAGCCCATTCACACAGGGGCGTCTTTGGATCCGACTCCAAATCGCCCCAGGTCGCCCCTAGTCGCCTCAGGTCGCGCTGGCTGAAGAAATCAATGTAAGTTAATGGAGCCGTCCTTATGCACACTACTGCAGTCGCTCCGACTTCAAAAAAGGTCCCTGTACTACTTCAATCCGACTCCTAGGCGACCTGTAACCATTCATTTCAATGGGAGTCGCCTCTCCCTGTCTTAATAGGAGCGACTCTCCAGGAAGATAACATACATTTCTCCTGCAAAACTCTCCCTCCCCCTCCCTCCCACAGAGCTGATTCTTGTTTGATTGGCCACTGGAATGTCTCCTGTCCTGCAGGCAACTTGGAGTTGCCTTGTAAGTAGCTCCAGGTCGCGCTGTGATTCATTCTCAGGTCGTGTCCAAGTTGCCTCATAAAATCGCGCTGGAAGTCGTGTTGCCCCTGTGTGAATGGGCTCTTAGTGTACTTTTTAATTTTTTTATTTGTGAAATGTTTTCTAGAGGCCTAGGTGTTGTAACACATTGCCATTGGCCTTATGCCAACATAATCATAGCAACAGCTATTTTATTCAAAACACTTTCTTTTCCAGATCTTTACTAAATGTAGCCTGGTAGGACATATAGATAGATAACAGATGCACTGCGAAATTAAACACTTGATCCGCACAACCTATGCTTTTATTTAGAAACATAATGCAAATGCCATTGCTGTGGTGTAGCCTAAAGAAAACAGAAATTGACAGAATAGTAATGTAAAAGTATAATTCCAGTCGAAATTAAAAATATTACCAGTCTATTGTAAAATCCCCATGCTTCTAAATAGTATAGTGTCATCTCTCATCCTATAAGTCTTCTTCTTATTATTATTATTAGTAGTAGTATACAGAATTTAATAGCGCCAACAATTTACACAGCACTTTACAATATAAAGGGGGACAGTACAAGTAAAATACAGTAGGAATAGGAGGGCCCTGCTCATGGAGCTTACAATCGTTCCTGTACCTCTTGCCAGTAAAATGTCTTCTTCAACGTTCATCTAGGGTCAGAATCCTGTTACCTACTTCCTGAATTGAAAAACCTTCCCCTAGTCAATCATTTGCATCTCGGTGTATGTGCAGCAGCCTTTATATTCTGAACGTTTTGTGTATCTCACACAGATCAGCCCCCTGATTTGCTTCTCACCTTGTGACACTTGCTACAAAAAGTTGCAAACATTACAGTTTGAATCATGGGCAGGCAGCCTTTTGAGCCTACTGTGACAAACATTTAGAAATTGAAATTGCCAGATAAAAAAAAAATTCTCATTCACTCAAGAGAACTTAAACAAATAATACCTAAAATTCATACAGTAAAAAAGTATGAATTTTAGGTATTCATTTATTTGTTTATGTTCTCTTGAGCACTGCACTTTATATTTATTTATTCACATAGGGGTCTTTGACATGTTGACCTCTGGTGCAAGCTGATATTGTCTTCCACTGAATGCCGGCTGCACATATTAACAATAACCGCAACAACCTCCAACATTGGTGTCAATGCAGCAAAATAACCCCTCTCCCCCCCAGGTTAGGTGTTAGTGCAGAATAAGACCCTCAGGATTGGTGTCCGGTTCAATCCTAAGAATGTAGTCATATTCCCTGGTATCTACTCCCCAGATCGTGCTGCTGTCAGCAAGTTAAAACTTCAGGATACTGATGTGTCCTGCTGCCTGCAAGTTAAAAACCGCAGACAGTGGCAAGACAAGTTACACTGGCATCCAAGGCAAAGATGACAAAGCGCCCCCCCCCCCCCCTCCTACAACCCTTTGTGCATATCTCAAGCAGAAAATTTCACTACTTTGCCTCTCACCTCGTGACACTTAAAAAAATTACAATATTACAGACATAGAGAAGGGTGGGACTCTTTCTCCTCCCTGTTCCACCCCCAGCCCCCCCTCCCCTGCCCCTCCCCATATCTATATCCCCAGATATTTCTACTGTAAAGTTAACTACAGGCAGTGGTGGGATTGCTCTGCCATCCAACCCAAAGGTGCTGGGACCAATCCTATGTAATTTGTTCATAAACGACCTGGAAGATGGGGTAAACAGTTCAATCTCTGAATTTGCAGACAATACTAAGCTAAGCAGGGAAATAACTTCTCTGCAGGATGTAGAAACCTTGCAAAAAGATCTGAACAAATTAATGGGGTGGGCAACTACATGGCAAATGAGGTTTAATGTAGAAAAATGTAAAATAATGTATTTGGGGGGCACAAATATGAATGCAATCTATACACTGGGGGGGGAGAACCTCTGGGGGAATCTAGGATGAAAAAGGACCTGGGGGTCCTAGTAGATGACAGGCTCAGCAATGGCATGCAATGCCAAGCTGCTGCAAGCAAAGCAAACAGAATATTGGCATGAATTAAAAAGGGGAATCAACTCCAGAGATAAAACGATTATTCTCCCACTCTACAAGACACTGGTGCGGCCACACCTCCTAGAGTATGCTGTCCAGTTCTGGGCACCAGTCCTCAGGAAGGATGTACTGGAAATGGAGCGAATACAAAGAAGGGCAACAAAGCTAATAAAGGGTCTGTTGGACATTAATTATGAGGAAAGGTTACGAGCACTGAACTTATCCTCTCTGGAGAAGAGACGCTTGAGAGGCGATATGATTTCAATTTACAAATACTGTACTGGTGACCCCACAATAGGGATAAAACTTTTTCGCGGAAGGGAGTTTAAAAAGACACATGGCCACTCATTAAAATTAGAGGAAAATAAATTATAATTAAGGTTCAACCTTAAACTACGTAGAGGGTTCTTTACTGTAAGAGCGGCAAGGATGTGGAATTCCCTTCCACAGGCGGTGGTCTCAGCGGGGGGCATCGATAATTTCAAAAAACTATTAGATAAGCACCTGAATGACCACAACATACAGTACAGGTATATACAATGTAATACTGACCACACACATAGGTTGGACTTGATGCACTTGTGTCTTTTTTCAACCTCACCTACTATGTATATATATATATATATAAATATATATTTAGCGGGGCCCCTACCTAGGGGGGTCGTTATGCTTAAATTTAGGGGTGACCTGAGTGGTAGTTGGCTCGGGTCTTCTAATTATTTGGACTCTGCCTTGCTGCTGTGTCACCTGGTGTGCAGTTCCCCTTTAGGCATATGGGTGGTGCTGTCACTTATACCCGGGGTTGAACCACAGGTGATGGAGTGGCTATTGGATGTCCTCTCTCGGCTGCCGTACGGTGGGTGGTTCCGGCCTGCTGTGCATGCTGGGAGAGGATATATAAGGGGCGGACGCCATTGTTCGGGAGGAGTACCCGGGGACCTGTACCCGGAGGAGTGTGCCCCTCTAAGAGGGGGGTGCACCCAACTTTGACTAAGGAGTCTCGGGCACCTTCGGCCCGAGGCTGCGGAGTTCCAGGTAGGCCCAGTACCTTCAACTGGGTCTGCAAGCCAGAAAGGAAACCCAGGGAGCCCAGGTGAGGGCGACCACTCTGACTAGATGAAACCGGGGGAGGATCGGTCCCATAGAGAGGACGAGTAATACAAGATTGCTGTCTCTGAAGAGGCCTGGTGACCTGTCGGAGAGAAGGATTCCTTTCTTCGCAGACTGCCTTTGCGGAGTGTTGTTATTTAAGGAGGGAACTCCTTGACTTTGTCCTTGGAGGGGACTAAGTCTCTGTTCGAGCTTCATGCCGGCTGCTAGTGCTATTGAGTGACTATCCGGGTGAGCTGTACCCACTCGGGACAGAGTGGCGACGAAGCCAAGAGTGTGCCTGAATCCATCCTATTCTGCTAACCCCTTTCCTCTCTTCAACTTTCTGGTTACTGAAGCTAAAAGAGAAAATAAACTCTTGTTTGGAGTTCAAGTGTTGTGTGGACATTGACCTTCTTTGGGAAAGGTAAAGACTTGCCCCTAAAATCTAGAGGGGAGAACCAGTGAAAGGAAGCAACTCGCTGCGGGACCCAAATACATAACACCGCCCGACCTCTAATCCAGAGGACGCGGGCATGTGGCATGGTGTGTCTGATCCCCCTAAAGGGAAGGGAAGGGGGAAAAGGATCTGTGTGCTACATATATATATATATATATATATATATATATATATATATATATATATGTAAAGGGTGACCCCCCTCCGCTCGCTGTGCACGTTGCATATATCTCATACAGATCAGCCCACTTATTTGATTCTCACCTTGTGACACTTGTCACAAACTTACAATGTTAAAGCCTAAGTCAGGGATAGGACTCCCCTACACCCCCCCCCTTTCCTGTATCTACATTATAGGTCTTTCTACTGACAAGTTAAAACTGCAGGATCACAATTGGTCTTTCTGTGGGCAAATTCAAATTCAAATTGCAGGCCATAATGGGAAAAGTTCCTCTGGCATGCAAGGAAAGATGCCAAAATGCACCCCCCCCCCCCACACACACACACACACTTCCCTGAGTTGAGATAGGTCATTCTGCGAAGCCAGCACAAATTCAGAAATTACAGACCCTGTCCACTGACCATAGGATTGCCACTTTTTCTTTATAGAAAGCTGAATGGGATAATGGGGTGATGTGTGGGTGGGGAGGGGTGATTCCTCATGGTAAACCAGTAGATTTCATTAAAGCTGACCTTGCAGCATGAAAATACAAGGCTTTCTTTACTCACAGTTCCACACCCAAAATACAAAATGCCTACACCAAGATGTAAGGAAAAATATAAAAGTTCTTACAGCTGCAGCTTTTACCTACTTCCAAGAGTCAATTATGATGTCATTGTGCCTTATTTCTGCCAGAACATTGCAGGAATGATTCCATTGCCCTAGCTTTCCTAGGAGGCAGTGCTGAAGCACAATTATTGCACTGACAAGATGGAACCTGGTGGATCAAGGTAAGTATTTTTAATTTTCAACAAAGTTGAAATTTTCAAGCTTTGGCTAGGCATTTTGTATTCATGGGTTGGGGACTTTTTAGTAAAGGGTACCCTAATACATTTTTTGCTTTAACATTATAATT
Source organism: Rana muscosa (assembly GCA_029206835.1). Lineage (NCBI taxonomy): Eukaryota > Metazoa > Chordata > Amphibia > Anura > Ranidae > Rana > Rana muscosa. The sequence goes on from CM055117.1 coordinate 432,820,058, forward strand.
ATCACTCTGCCACCAATCTTTAAACCCACCCTCCCCCTTTGCAATAATGACATTTAAAGCTCACATGTGAGGGCATTCTGTATCACAGCAACCTGAATTCTGCACACATTTTTGTCTGGGTCCTAGAAAAGCATGATGGTGGACATGGGGAAAATAAAAATGAGTTTCTCCATAGCCCCCTCTTACTAAAGCCAGCCAACCAATCAGCCCACACCAGCATGGTACTTGTATATGGGCAGACCCTAAGCCCCACTGACAGGGGAAAGTATGAAAAATGACAGGCACAGAGAATTAAATAACTGTGGTTTTTCAGTACAGAGAATGTATGTACTTTGTCACATGACAGTATAAGAACTTCCCCATTGTCTGCAATATCAAGATGTATGATTTGTTACCCATTATCGTGGGTGAGTATATTCTCTGATCTGCAGGACCACAACTATTTACTCATGGTGGTTGGATTTTTTCTGAGCTACCTGAAGTTGGGCTGCAAACTCTGACTGAAAACCCCTAAGGCTACTTTCACACTGATCAGTAGCACAAATGAGGTAAAAAATCACATGCGATTTTACCATGTTTGCGGTGCGTCCTTTACAAGACATGTGACTCAAAAACCGCATCAAAAATGCATCACAGGTGCGTTTCTTATGCGTTTTTGCAATGCATTTGAATTGGAAGGTGCATTTTTGGTGCATCCTTTTTTAACTGACTAAAAATGCACCAAAAATGCGGCAAGCAGGATTGTTTTACACCGCAACAGACCAGTTTGGAGACATACATGGAATTTAACCACTTAAAGTGGAAGTAAACCCACTCTCATCCTTTCCAAACTACTGCCATAGTGGTTATCTATAAGGATACACATGCAGGAGGCATGTATCCTTACCTGTCAAATGTCTCCCCTCTGTCTGTTATGAGACCCGAAAAACTGCAGATTCTGTGGATGGGTCTGCTGTCTGGAGCTCGGTGGGTGGAGTCGTGATGTCAGTAGACTCCCCGCCCACTTCTTCACTCCCCTTGTCAACATGCATTTTCTCCTGTGTATTTCTTACACAAAACTTCTGCTATGATCACTAACATCCAGTCAAAACCCAGAAAAATCACCACATGACTTCAGCATGCCCAATCAAGCTGAGGTGTGGAGCAGCCAATCCTGGGAGAGCTGGAGAAGAAAGGAGGAGGGGATCTGAAGTACACATAATGACTCTCTTAGGCTTGTGCATGAGATATGTAAATCACCTGTCACTCACAGCAAGGGGGAAGAACTGACTCCTATTTCAATTTTTATCTTACTGAAAAAAGAGGATCGCTCAGAGCTGGATTAACTCGTCTGGCAAGACTGGGCACAGATGACATGAAATCCTATAATGTACAAGCCTTAATTGAAAAAAAAATAAATAAATCGGGTTTACATCCACTCTAAGGACCAAGCCTATTTCTGACATTTGTTGTTTACAAGTTAAAATCTGTATTTTTTGCTAGAAAATTACTTAGAACCCCCAAACATTATATATTTTTTTTAGCAGAGACCATAGAGAATGGAGATTATTGCAATACTTTATGTCAGAGTTTGTATTTGTGCAGCGGTCTTACAAATGCAATTTTTGGGGAAAAAATACACTTTTTGAATATAAAAATAAGAAAACAGTAAAGCTAGCCCAATTTTTTGGTATAATGTGAAAGATGATGTTACACCGAGTAAATTGATACCTAACATGTCACGCTTTAAAATTGTGTACGCTCGTGAAATGGTGACAAACTACAGTAGATCTCCAATTTTTACAGGTTACCTGCTTAGAGTTACAGAGGATATCTAGTAACAGCGGTATATCTGCCCATCAGTACACTGAATAGGATCGTTTCTGCCACTGCTGATCTCTCTGGTAAGTGGCGGAAATCATCGGGAAGTGGCGGAAGGGGCACCTCTCCCGCCACCCATAAAAGTGATCCTGTGGTGAATCTGCTGCTGAGACCACTTTTATTGCGAAACAAGATCACCCACCGTGTAAAAATATAACAGGGTTATGGCAGCTAGCTGCTGCCATAACGACGGATATACTGTATAATGTCAAAGTAGTGACATATATACACGGTGGGCAGTCCTTAAAAGGGATGCATGGAGGATGCAGGAACTTTTAGTTTGCTTCATTTTAGTAAGGCACTTAGTGACTGGAAAGACTAATTTAAAAAAAAATGATTTTGCTTAGTTTTGAAGAATGGCCCTACTCATATACATTCTCCTATTTGGTACAGTATTTCCTAGACTTCAAATCAATAAGGCCCCTTTCACACTGAGGCGTTGCAATAACGCACTAAAAACGATTAGCGTTATTACCGCATTTTTACTGCGTTTTTTCCATGTTAGCGCTAAAAATAGCGCTAACGCCCATGCATTTTTAGCGCGTTTTTACCACGTTTTTAACGGTAAAAAGGATTTCTTTGTATCCCACAATCCTCCACTCTACTGCGGTCATGTAACGTTCCCACAGCTTCTGGGCATTTTTAACGCGGTTTTACAGCGGTACTCATTCATTTCAATGGGGATAGCCGTTTTTACAGCGCTATTTTATGCACCCCAAAGATGCTCCAAAAAAGCTGTTTGCAGGGTTTTTTCCAACGCACAGCCAGCACAACGCCTCAAGGCTTTCACATTGAGAATGCTGGGGCAGGATTATTTCAGGCGTTTTTACAGCGCTATTTTTAGCGCTAAAACGCCTGAAAAACGCCTCAGTGTGAAAGGGGCCTTAGGGCTAAAAACGCATGGGCGTTAGCACTATTTTTAGCGCTAACGCGGTAAAAACGAGGTAAAAATGCGATAATAATGCTAATCGTTTTTAGCGCGTTATTGCAACCCCTCAGTAGGAAAGGGGCCTAACAGCAATCCACTGCCACTGCCCAGCAGGTGTTTGAATGCTTTCTCAATACATTTAGGAGTGCACCGATCTTAAAAAAGGGGTTTATAATAAGCACATATTTGCTTTACCATTTATCTCTCTTACACTACTATAGGAGACACATACTGTAGCAGCTTAAAAAAAAAAAAGTAATCTTTCATCATTCATCATTTCTAAGCATTACCCAATACTGGACAGATCTTGAGTGGATTCTCAAAAAAGGGGTAGTATTGTTAAGCAAATATTTTGTTATACACAAATAGTACATACTACTCTTTCAGCTTCTCACCAAGGATCTGTTTGTGTACTGGACTATTACCACTCTCTAGATGTCCTGCACTTACAAACTAGCATTTAATGTGGTATCTTTGCTGAATGCTGTGCTGCCTGGCCCCTCCTGTTCCCAGTGCTCTGGGACAGAATACTGGTGTCATTTGTAAACAAAGCCAGGAGAAAAAGTCTACTACTACTCACTTCCTCTGTGAGGCCTCGTACACACGGCCGATTTTCTCAGCAAGAACCAGCAAGAAACTTGCTGGCAGAGAGGTCTTGCCGAGTAAATCGGTTGTGTGTACGCGGCTATCGGGTTTCTCGTCGAGAAAACCGACAAGAAACCTTGACGAGAAAATAGAGAACCTGCTCTCTATTTTCTCGTCGAGATTCTCCTCGGCATGTTTCTCGACGAGAAAAGTGAGTGTGTGTACACTTACCTCTCCTCCCGGAAGCCTGCGCATGTTCGAAATGAATTCGACGCATGCGCGGTAGCTTCCTAGGCATACGTAGGGTATACCAAGATGGCGGCGACGGCATCGAATGTAGTCGATGACGTCACCGCGTACGCTCCATTCAAAGAACCGCGGGTTCTTTGAAACGAGCGTGTGTACACTCGGCCGGGACAAGTTTCTTGTCCAAGAATCTCGTCGAAAAAAACGACATGTTTTTTTCAACGAGAATCTCGGCCGTGTGTACGAGGGCTGACTCTCATTCCTTATGTCAAGTTGTACATCTCTATTCCACACTGGCTCATTCTATACACTTTGTTTTTGTGTCAAATGCCATACTTAATCATTTGGTATGCTATTCTGTACAATCCGTGGCATACAGAGTGACAATTTCAAACTACCAAAATCTGTACTATATGCTATACTTTGTATATCTGCCGATGACTCATTCTCTGCACTAGGCTGTACATTTTATTTTAAACACTTCCCCTTTTTATGCATCGTGCTGTACATTTTATATTGCATAGTGCCTCATTCTTTACTCTGTTCTATAAATGTTTTATTTCATGCTAACCCAGTACACTCTGCTGTACAATTTATGTTCTAATTCATCCGATTTTGTATGCAATGCTGTACGCATTCCCTATTCCACCATGACCCTTTCTATAACACTGTGCTGTACATTTCCAGTTCCACACCACCTCATCTGTATGCTGTCTTGTACATTTCCAATCCTACACTACCTCATTCGGTATGCTGTGAGATTCATTTTATATTTCTCATCACCTCATTTTTTACAGTGTTCTGTACATCCTCTAGTCCAGTGTTTCTCAACTCCAGTCCTCAAGACGCCCGAACAGGTCAGGTTTTCTCTCAGATGAATAAATAGAAAAAATGGCATACGGCGCCCAAAAATGTATTAAATAAAAATAAATACAACCAAGTGCAACTCCACAATTAGTGTGGACTAATAAACTGTGAAGAAAAAGGTATAAAGGGCGCAAAAAGTGTAAAATAATTGTCCATATACACCACTCAAGTGTACAACAATGTTCATTAGACAAATGGATATAGATATTGATGTAGTAACTGTATTCTAGTGATGAGCCGAACACCCCCGGGTTCGGTTCGCACCAGAACCCGCGAACGGACCGAAAGTTCGAACGAACATTAGAACCCTATTAAATACAATGGATGCGAACGTTCGAATTCTAAAGTGCTAATTATAACAACTATTATGCATGTTATTGTCATAAATAGGGTTTGGGAACCCAGGTTCTGCACCAGGGGACATGTATCAATGCAAAAAGAAGTTTTAAAAACGGTCGTTTTTCGGGAGCAGTCATTTTAATGATGCATAAAGTGAAAAAAAGAAAGTCAAATATTCCTTTAAATATCGTACCTGGGGGGTGTCTAAAGTATGCCTGTGAAGTGCCACGTGTTTCCCGTGTTTAGAACTGTCCCTGCACAAAATGACACTTCTAAAGGAAAAAAAAGCCATTTAAAACTGCTTGCGGCTTTAATGTAATGTCTGGTCCCGGTAATATGGATGAAATTCTTTAAGAAAAATGGCATAGCTACCCCATGACCCCCCCCCCCTACCCCAGCCCATTACCAGCCCCTTTGGGTCTTGTATGGATATTAAGGGGAACCCCGCACATAAAATAAAAGAGGCCCTATATACTCTGAACAGCCGTATACAGGCGGTGCATACAAGACAGGGACTGTAGGTTTGTTCTTATGTAGAATCTGTTTGTAATTTTGAACAGGTACATTGTTGAAGTGTAGCTCCAGCCCAAAAATCTATTTTTAAACTTTTTGGGAAACATAGGTAAGGGTTATCACCCCTGTAACATTTGTTTTGCTGTCTGTGCCCCTGTTCAGAACATTTCACCTCACTTTCCGTCCCAATGACAACTGTTTTTGAAATGTGGTGTTTTTCTTGAAACAAGGATTGCTGATAAAGCATCAGTACAGATGAGACCCCTTTCTCCCATATTTATTCTTACAGGAGAGAATTTTCCTTTCTAGGGGTAGATTTCCTCTCACTTCCTGTTGTCTTCTTTCGTTTGCAAGTAGGAGTCGTTTGTAAGTTGGATGTTTGAAAGTAGGGACCTGCCGTATATACTCTGCAGAAATAGGCCCCTTAGTTGTTGGTGTTGGCACAACACTGTAAGCACTCAGTTACTCTTGGTTGGTGCTGGAACGCCCTGCTGTCAACTATTATATCAGGAATTTTAATTACATATAATTGTTGAACAGTGGTAGTAAAAATTGGGGCTTTGATGGTGGTGCTGGTGCCACAACACTGTAAGCCCTGACAGTTACTCTTGGTGGGTGCAGCAATGGGCCCTGCTGTGAATTATTAGATCAAGAATTGTAATTACATGCCCCTTTTGAACAGGGGCTGAAAAATTGGGCCTTTCGTGGTGGTGGTGGTGGTGGCGTTGCCACAAGACTGTAAGCCCTCAGAGTTACTCTTGGTGGGTGCAGCAATGGACCCTGCTGTGAATTATTAGATCAAGAATTGTAATTGCATGCCCCTGTTGAACAGGGGCTGAAAAATTGGGCCTTAGGCACTGGTGGCACAACACTACAACCCCTCACAGATACTGTACTTGGAGCACAGCAATGAGCCCTGTTGCAAAGTATTGCTTCAAAAATTGTAATGACACGCCCCTGTTAAACAGGGGCTGAAAAATTGGGCCTTAGGCACTGGTGCCACAACACTCCAACCCCTCACAGATACTGTACTTGGAGCACAGCAATGAGCCCTATGGCAAATTATTGCTAAAAAAATTGTAATTACACGCCCCTGTAAAACAGGGGCTGAAAAATTGGGCCTTAGCCACTGGTGGCGGCACCCATAAACAAAAATGATCTTCCAAGCTATCATCATCAATCGTATCATTGAGGACTCGGAGGAGGAGGATAGCCAGTCAACATAACAGCACAGGCACTCAGCATCAGCATCAGTCTTGAAGGGCTGTGACATGTTAAAATCAATTAGTCTGTTATATCAGCATCAGGTGTGTGGTAGCTGGTGGTGATCCAAGACTGGTTCATCTTGATGAAAGTCAGTCGATCAACCGAGTCGGTGGACAGGCGCACCCTGTGATCCGTGACAAATCCTCCAGCAGCACTGAATGTGCGTTCCGAAAGAACGCTGGATGCAGGACAGGCCAGTAGCTCAATTGCATACTGTGCAAGCTCTGGCCAGTGATCCATCCTCAAGACCCAGTAAGCCAGAGGATTTTCGGTGGGGAAGGTGTCCAAGTCTGACCTTGCCCCTAGATATTCCTGCACCATGTTTATCAGACGCTGGCGATGGTTGCTGGAACCGATCATACTTTGGGGCTGCGGACTAAAGAATTGTCTGAACGCATCGGTCAGACGGCCACCTTCCCCACCGCTCCTTCTTTGACTGGCCGAAGCCTCAGCAACTCGTTGTCCAGGACCAGGAGTTTGTAACCTCCCAGTCTCTGGGAACGCGTTGCACAGACCTTTCTGCAAGGCCTCCCGGAGTTGTCTCATCCTCTGCTCCCTCTGCGACGGTAACATAAGGTCCGCAACCTTACCCTTGTACCGTGGATCAAGGAGAGTGGCCAGCCAGTAATGGTCCCTCTCCTTGATCCGAAGAATACGAGGATCCTTCCGCAGACTTTGCAGGATCAGGGAGGCCATGCAGCGTAGGTTTGCTGAGGCATTCGCTCCGGAGTCCTCTGGGTCACTAAGGACGACATGATCCGCAGCCACCTCCTCCCAGCCACGTACAAGTCCACTGGTTTCTTGGGACTGTAAATCATCCCTAAAAGACTGCTGCTGATGATGCTGAGTGCCAGCCTCCACCTCCATGCTGACACAATCCTCCTCCTCCTCCTCCTCCTCTTCCTGTGTGATGGGTGGGACAGAAGGAACACTGTCTGGGTAAAGGGGGCCTTGAGAGGCAAGGAAGTCCTCCTCTTCCTGCCTCTGTTCTGCCTCAAGTGCCCTGTCCATTATTCCACGCAGCGTGTGCTCCAACAGGTGGACAAGAGGTACAGTGTCACTGATGCATGCACTGTCACTGCTCACCATCCTCGTGGCCTCCTCAAATGGTGCCAGGACAGTGCATGCATCCCTGATCATGCCCCACTGGCGTGGAGAAAAAAAACCAAGCTCCCCTGACCCTGTCCTGGTGCCGTAGTCGCACAGGTACTCATTGATGGCCCTCTGCTGCGTGTGCAGCCGCTGCAGCATGGCCAACGTTGAGTTCCACCTGGTGGGCATGTCACATATAAGGCGGTTCTTGGGCAGGTTCAACTCCTTTTGCAGCTCAGCCAGGCGAGCACTGGCATTATAAGATCTGCGGAAATGCACACAGACTTTCCTGGCCTGCCTCAGGACATCCTGTAAGCCCGGGTACCTGCCCAAGAACCGCTGCACCACCAGGTTAAGGACGTGAGCCACACAGGGCACATGGGTCAGTTGTCCCTGTCGGAGGGCGGAGAGGAGGTTGGTGCCATTGTCGCAAACCACCATTCCTGGCTTAAGCTGGCGTGGCGTCAACCACCTCTCGGCCTGGCCCTGCAGAGCAGACAGGACCTCTGCCCCAGTGTGGCTTCTGTCCCCCAAACACACCAGCGCAAGCACGGCATGGCATCTTTTTGCCTGCGTACTTGCGTAGCCCCGTGAACGGCTACGGAGCACCGCTGGTTCATAGGACAAACCACAGGAAGAGGCCATGGAGGAAGAAGAAGAGGAGGGGGTGGAGGAGAGAGGTGTGTCACAACCAGTAGTAGCATTTTGGAGGCGTGGCGGTGGGACAACCTCCAACACTACTGCACCTTGTCCTGCATCCTTCCCAGCTGCCAAAAGAGTGACCCAATGGGCCGTGAAAGAAAGGTAACGTCCCTGTCCATGCCTGCTGGACCATGAGTCAGCGGTAATATGCACCTTACCGCTGACCGCCCTGTCCAGCGAGGCCAAGACATTGCCTTCCACATGCCGGTAGAGAGCCGGAATAGCCTTCCGTGAGAAAAAGTGGCGTTTGGGAACCTGCCACTGAGGAACCGCACATTGCACAAACTCACGGAAGGGGGCCGAGTCTACCAACTGAAAAGGCAGCAGTTGAAGCGCTAGCAATTTAGCCAAGCTAGCATTCAACCGCTGGGCATGTGGATGGCTGGGAGTGAACTTCTTTCGACGGTCCAGCAGCTGGGGCAGGGAAATTTGCCTGCTAGAATCGGACGTCGGTGTACTGCTAGCAGAGTGGCCGCAAGTACTTGGCTGTGACACACCTAATTCTACACCTTCATTCCTCTCAGTGCATGTTTCAGAGAGGACTGAAGTTATAGTGGGGTTGGAGATCCCAGCTGATGCGGTGCAAGGAGAGGTCCGCTTTGTTCTTTGGTGTGGGTCTTTGAGGTAGGCTTGCCAACGAGCTGCATGGCAGGTCAACATATGTCTGGTCAGGCATGTGGTACCCAAGCGGCTGATGTTTTGGCCACGCGATATACGCTTGAGACATATGTTGCAAACAGCAGCTGTGCGATCTGATGCACTAGCCTCAAAAAAGGCCCACACCAAAGAACTTTTTGAATGACGGGCAGAGGCAGCGCCCTGCACAGGCGGAGCTCTGCGGTGTGATTCCGTCGGTGTACTGCCCTTACGCTGGCCACCAAAGGGCATCCTGCCTCGTTGGAGATGTGCCTCCTCCTCATCCTCCTCCTCCTCCTCTCTCCTATTAGGCACCCACGTGGAGTCAGTGACCTCATCATCACCTCCCTCCTCATCACTGGAGCCAATCTGGCAGTATGCTGCAGCTGCTGGAACATGACTGCCAGATTGGTGTCCTTCTTGAGCATCCCCTCTGTCTGCTCTCACGCTACTGCCTTCCTCTAGCTGGGTTTCATCATCAGACCCTTCGAAACGCTGGGCATCCTCCTGGAGCATGTACCCAACACTGTGCTGAAACAGTTCGGGGGACTCCTCAGGAGGAGGACATGGTGGGTCTAGGGAAGGAGTGACTGATGATGAGTCTGACATTGATACCAGGGAAGAGGACGCTTTGGCAGCTGCTTTTCCAGTACCCTGAGCCTGGGTGAGAGAGGATGAGGAGGAGGAGGAGGGCTTGGTCATCCACTCTACCAAGTCTTCGGCATGATGTGGCTCAACATGTCCAGCTGCCGAAAAGAAGGACAAGCGTGTCCCATGGCCATGTGCTGATGACAATGCACCGCGTCCACGACCAGCACTGTTGCCCCCAGACACAGAGCCTGCTTGCCCTCTTTTATTGCCTCCTGACTGTCTGCCTCTCCTTGTTTGCCTTCCAGACATTCTAATAGATGGCCTGCAGGGAGATGGGAAAAAAGCAATAAGGGCTACCTTCAGGTGTCCTTCTCTGTCCCTTGAAACAAGGACTTTGACAGTGAAAGAAACTGACACACTCTCCCTACCTACAGTTTTCTGTCCCTAGAAAAAATGTTTTTTTTAAGCACAATTTAGCACAAGGAGAATTCACTCACTGTCCTTCCAGGTCCCTGGAAACAAGAACTTTGACAGTGAAAGAAACTGACACACTCTCCCTACCTACAGTTTTCTGTCCCTAGAAAAAATGTTTTTTTAAGCACAATTTAGCACAAGGAGAATTCACTCACTGTCCTTCCAGGTCCCTGGAAACAAGGACTTTGACAGTGAAAGAAACTGACACACTCTCCCTACCTACAGTTTTCTGTCCCTAGAAAAAATGTTTTTTTTAAGCACAATTTAGCACAAGGAGAATTCACTCAATGTCCTTCCAGGTCCCTGGAAACAAGGACTTTGACAGTGAAAGAAACTGACACACTCTCCCTACCTACAGTTTTCTGTCCCTAGAAAAAATGTTTTTTTTAAGCACAATTTAGCACAAGGAGAATTCACTCATTGTCCTTCCAGGTCCCTGGAAACAAGGACTTTGACAGTGAAAGAAACTGACACACTCTCCCTACCTACAGTTTTCTGTCCCTAGAAAAAATGTTTTTTTTAAGCACAATTTAGCACAAGGAGAATTCACTCACTGTCCTTCCAGGTCCCTGGAAACAAGGACTTTGACAGTGAAAGAAACTGACACACTCTCCCTACCTACAGTTTTCTGTCCCTAGAAAAAATGTTTTTTTTAAGCACAATTTAGCACAAGGAGAATTCACTCACTGTCCTTCCAGGTCCCTGGAAACAAGGACTTTGACAGTGAAAGAAACTGACACACTCTCCCTACCTACAGTTTTCTGTCCCTAGAAAAAATGTTTTTTTTAAGCACAATTTAGCACAAGGAGAATTCACTCACTGTCCTTCCAGGTCCCTGGAAACAAGGACTTTGACAGTGAAAGAAACTGACACACTCTCCCTACCTACAGTTTTCTGTCCCTAGAAAAAATGTTTTTTTTAAGCACAATTTAGCACAAGGAGAATTCACTCACTGTCCTTCCAGGTCCCTGGAAACAAGGACTTTGACAGTGAAAGAAACTGACACACTCTCCCTACCTACAGTTTTCTGTCCCTAGAAAAAATGTTTTTTTTAAGCACAATTTAGCACAAGGAGAATTCACTCACTGTCCTTCCAGGTCCCTGGAAACAAGGACTTTGACAGTGAAAGAAACTGACACTCTCCCTACCTACAATTTTCTGTCCCTAGAAAAAATGTTTTTTTTAAGCACAATATAGCACAAGCACAAAACACACTGACACTCTCCCTACCTATCCTTCTCTTTCCCTAAACTAAAGGAATCCAGGTTAAGCAAGAAAGAAATAAAAGTCACTGTCCCTGCCTATGCTGCTCTATCCCTGCTCCGGAACACACTACACTAGGCCGCCGTGCTGGCGGCCTTTTATAGTGTGGGGCGTGTACTAAACACCCTCAGCAATAATTGGCCACAGGCATCCTGCCTGTGGCCAATCATTGCTCTCCTCGCTGCCGGCGCTGTGATTGGCCAAGCATGCGGGGTCACAGTGCATGCTTGGCCAATCACAGCGCCTGGATGACACTGCGATGGCGTAGTGCATTGTGGGCCGTTCGCGTCACTCGAATTTGGCGCGAACGGCCCAAATCGTTCGATCTTCGTCGAACGATCGAACAGCCGATGTTCGAGTCGAACGTATGTTCGACTCGAACACGAAGCTCATCCCTACTGTATTCCAAGTTTTTAGATTCCAACCACCGTGCTCTCAGAAAGTGCAATGTGCATATAAAGTGCTTCACCCGACGTGACAATCAAAATCTGCTTACCAGATGTAAGCGGCCATCAAAGACCATCAGGCATATAGAAAATTCTCTCAGGATCCTTCCTTATTCACTCTCTCCCATACGTATTCAGTTCCCTATAAAGATCACAGAAATAACTTCTTAGGGGGAAGGTATTAGATTCCTCCACTCTGCAGAGAATCAAACGGCTCCACCGGAATGAGCCACAAAAAAGACCGGGGATAGTGTAATACCGTTTTACTAAAAAAATTAAGCAGGGTAAAAACAGTGTACATAGGCAGGAACATTGTTGTACACTTGAGTGGTGTATATGGACAATTATTTTACACTTTCTCTCATATGAAACAGCTGTGGTAATTACTAAGGCAGTGAAACTGTTCAAATCACCTGTGCAAAATAATGGAAAGCCTGAAAACATGACCTGTTGGGGCGCCTTGAGGACTGGAGTTGAGAAACACTGCTCTAGTCAACATAACCTCCTTTTCTATACAATGCTATACATTTTTTGTTCCATTCTCAAAAATATGCTGTACCTGAGTATCAAATTGGGACATGAAAAAATGCCTCCCCTTGCGTTTATGACAGGACTTCCATTTGAATCAGTAAAATTGTATTTCTTAGTGTCACTGACACCAATGCAAGAAGGAACATTCTTCTTGAGAAAATGTCCCCCTTTAAAGCAATCTTTTTTACTAGCGTCTCATGATGACTCTAAGATCACAGCTTAAAAAAGATAAATGAATAACTTTTTGGCAGGCCTAAAACTATTCAGTATTGCAGTTCTCTAGCTGCCACTGGTATCTGAGATTTCTGGGGGTCCATTACCTGGTCACCCTAAATGCACTGTGGTTTGTGCTGCTACAAGACACAGTAGCGACGTAGACATCACCAGGAAGAATCACAGCGCATAGAGAGGGATCTGGTATTGGACACACCCAGTTTTGGATACCAGCAGTGGCCAGAGATCTGGAATATGGTGACCTTTTGGGCCACTGCCTGCCTAATTTTTTTCTTTTTTTTTAATTATTTCTTTTACAGGCTGGTATTAGTCTCATAATGTTAAGTTAGTAGCAGGGCCTTTTAAAGGATAAGTATACTTTTAATTAGGGTTGTCCCGATACCACTTTTTTAGGACTGAGTACAAGTACCAATACTTTTTTTCAAGTACTCGCAGATACCGATTACCGATACTTTTTTTTAATGTCATGTGACAATTTGATTAATTGGCACTGATAGGTGGCACTGACGGGCACTAATTGGCACTGACAGATGGATGGCACTTATGGGTACTGAAGAATGGCACTGATAGGTGGCACTTATGGGCACTGAAAGGTGGCACTCATAGATGGAACTGATGTCACTTATGGGCACTTATGGGCAGGCACTGAAATGCAACACTGATTGGCAATTGCATAATAAATTACATGAATGATGAGAGGAGAGGAAAGATTTAGCAATACTATATGGCATATAGCATTGCAAAATCCTTCCTTTCCTCTCATCATTCATGTCATTTAACTTCTAGTAAGTATACTGCAACACCTATACTGGTACACCTTGCACTTGGCTGCAGTAAGCCAGCAGCAGACATCTTGTTACACCCAGCCCGAACTATATGAGCTGGGTGTAACACGATGTCCGCTGCTGGCTTACTGCAGCCGAGTGCAGGGTGTACCAAGATGGGCGCTGTGATGTTTACCTTCCGACGGAGACACGGAACGTTACTTCCTGTACCGAATGTGACTGCTCCGGTCACCGCTTTGGAAGGAATATGCGGCAATGCCTTGTACTCCTGCCCCGGCCAGCTTACCCCCGTGATCCGCTGCTGCCAGACCGATCTCTGCTCCGCCCTCTCCATCCGCCGACTTCCAGTTCCAGGTATCGGATCTGGCATCGGGAGCATTTGTGCAAGTACAAGTACTCGCACAAATGCTCGGTATCGGTCCCGATACCGATACTAGTATCGGCATCGGGACAACCCTACTTTTAATCGATGAACACTTATCCTTTTTCTCTAGCCTTTTGGGTAAATAAGACCTACCCTCACTTTTCACAGATCCATATTTATCTCAGTTTTACCACCACAACCTTGTCAGCCCTTTATCACCTGTCTTGATAATTAGGGTGTTGTACAATGGTGTATGTTTTGCAGTTGTTGGGTCCATTAAAATTTTTGCTATGGGAAGAGTGGTGAATATTATTCATTATGCTAAGGCGACCAGAATGCCTTCTCAGCCCCTTGCTTTGGATGTAGAGAAGGCGTTCAATTGTGTTCATTGGTTCTCAGGAAACTTTGTTTCTAATGCCATATATTCTTGCCCATTATGACCCTTTATACCTGCCTCTCGGCCCAGGTTTATACGTATGGCATGATGTTACAATCTTTTTACATCACCAATGGCACCCGTCAGGGACTGCATGCTATCTCCCCTGATATTTAATCTCTTGATGTAACCCTTGGCTTCTTACATAAGATGCCATTATTTTAATGCTGACAAATGTAGAAGCCTCGCTGACAGCTGTTCAGGATTTGCTACATTTGTTACAAGCCATCTTGCATTATAAGTTTAATGCAACTAAGTCTTATACGTACATTTAAGCCCTTTGCTGCCCTCCAAGCTGAATACCACTTACCAGACAAAGAATATTATACTTACTTACAACTTGCCTCTTTGTTGAGTCACTGTCTCAGGGTAAAATGCACAGTCCCGGTTCTATTGTGAAGTATTATAAATGACCCAAAGCTGTAAAGGGGGGGGGGGGGGGTAGCTCTATTTTTTATGCATCATTACAGGACAAAAATTGTTTTGTGAAGTCCTTCCCCTTTTTGTCCTGGAAAGCTGAGGTAGGAGATACTTTTAACTCTACACAATGGGAACAAGCTTTAACTTCTACTCATACCAGAAATGCTAACCTGTCTGAACTGATTCATAAAATAATGCTACGTTGGTATTTAACGCCATACAGTTTATCTATCTAAATCAGGGGTCTCAAACTGGTGGCCCTCCAGCTGTTGCAAAACTACAATTCCCATGAGGCATTGCAAGGCTGACAGTTACAAGCATGACTTCCATAGGCAGAGGCATGATGGGACTTGTAGTAATGCAACAGCTGGAGGGCTGCCAGTTTGAGACCCCTGATCTAAATGTTATCCTTATACTTCTAGTTTGTACTGGAGGAGTTGTGGACAAGTGGGCACGTTACACCATCTCTTATAGGCTTACAAATCACTGGCCAAATTTTGGCAGTTTATTTTTTACACGATTTTAAAAAATATTGCCATTCCACTAGAATTGTTCCCTGGTTTGGCCATTCTGAACTTAGGAATTTAGAACATCCCGGTGCCTTTGAGAACGGAAGTAATCAATATTTTACTGACCGCCAGATTAGTCTTAATGAGATAGTGGAAATCACCTTCACCCCCAGCAGTACCTGAGGTACTAGCTTAGTCTATTTGCATAGCACTTATGAAACTACATTTTCTTATACTAATGGACCCTACTTGATCACAACCTTGGGCATCAACCTTTGACAGACTTGTATGAGAACCGCACGTAATGTGCTGATAACTTTACTTCATACGTCATTTATTTTACTCATAAGATGTTTGATTCTGACTAATGTATGGTAATGTCTGACTCATGTTACACTTATTTCTCATGTCCTGTTTGTAATTGGTAAGTAATACACATAAATTATTGACAAAGTGTCAACCCCATAGTCCACCTGTGCTGACACTTGGCAGTCTCTGTACATTTTGTCTATCTGTACAACTTTTTCATAATCCAATAAAAAGTATTACAATTAAAAGCTTTGTTATGGGGCCCTGTAGTTATGAATATTTGGAAAAAAACAGTTTCCCTTACTTTTTTTTTATTTTTATAAAACATATCAAATAAAAGCACAAGGACAGTACAAAAACACTCAAAATGAAACTTTTTGGAATGCAGACATCCCAAGATGATCTGATTTTTGTTACAATTATTTTTGAAGTGGTTAAAAATTGTAAAAGTTACATACAGTTAGAGGATAGAGATATCCAGATAAAGGGGTTAATGTGTAGATGTGCAGCATAAGGAAGTTGAAGGGTTTATATACAAGTTACATACAGAGACAGGCTGGAGATCAGATGTACAGCTGTTGGAATTCCTCTCTATTAATCTGTTGCTTACCATTCATTTACAAATTGCCCTATACACATGTTATTAAAACAAATATACCTCCAAAGTAAATTAAATCCCCAAAGTACCACCCCTGAGATAAAGTTCACTTTTTTTTTTTTTCCTAAGAGAAGCCTTGCAGCAAAAAAGAAAAAAAAAAAGGCGTTTTCTGTGGACAGGACAGCAATTAATTATAACCAATGATGTTAAATAACCTACAAAATAAAAGAAAAAAAACTTCCCAATAATAATAATAAAAAAAAGCTACAATTGTATTAGCTAATCAAAGAGCTAGTCCCTTATGCAGTTTGGCAGCTTTAACTAAGTGGGCACTATATGCTGCTCTGCTCACCCCCCCCCCCCCTCATTTTGTATTAATGGAGCTGGCTTAGCCAAAATATCCCTTATTTGGTCATTCTAAGCCTGCTGGCCACTGTTCAAAGGCCATGCAGTGTATTTTGTTTTGAAAGCAATCCTTCAAGGCTGAACAAGGATTTGCCTGGACTGCAAGTCTAAAATCCACAGGATTTGGCTTAAACCCCTTGCGACAGTGAACCTGAACCTCATCCCTATCAGATACCAACCATCTAATTTGCCAGGGATTGAACTCCTTTCTCATACATTTGTGCAAACAAATCAAATCCTAATGATAATATTCTTTATCGTTCACTGATATATTGCAGTAAATTGTAACCAACTAAAGGATTTCTATGCTCACAGCATCCACTTTCATTTTAGAAAATCAGCATTGTGATAACAATACAAACAATAGCTATTTTTAACAATTCAATATAAGCTTGCTTGAAAAAGCTCCTTTCGTGTTGTGAGCACTGCCTGTCTGCTGACAATCTCTTTCCACAACATTCTGGATTTCCTTCATACTTTTCATCTTATCCTCTGTAGTTCAGAATGCAGGCTCTGTAAAAAGTGTGACACAGCAGTGCCTACCCACATGGCCCTGTGAATACCTGTCACAGAATTTTAGGAAGTTACTTCAGAAAGTACGTTTACAAACTTCAACAGGATTCAAATTAACCGCTTGCCGTTCATCCGCCATCATTACACTGCGGCAGGTTGGCACGGCTGCGCAAACCACCGTAGGTGTATGTCGGCTGCTTTAAGAGCTATAGAGGGTGACGCCGGAGCCAATGCGCCTGGCCAGCGGCCGCAATGTCTGTTGGCGACCCACGATCGCTTCTCAAAGAGCCAGAATGGGGATCTGTCAGTGTAAACAGAAAGATCTCCGTTCTGTCAGGGGAGGATAAACAGATTGTCTGTTCCTAGTGATCAGAAACTGCAATCTCTCTCTACTCCCAGTCATTTCCCCCCCCCACAGTTAGAAACACCTCCTTAGGGAACACTTAACCCCTTGATCGCCCCCTAGTTTTAACACCTTCCCTGCCAGTGACATTTATACAGTAATCAGTGGCTATCTTTAGCTCTGATCACTGTATAAATGTCAATGGTCCCAAAAAAGTCTCAAAAGTGTCCGATTTGTTCTCTGCAATGTCGCAGTGCCACTAAAAAAGGCTGATCACCGCTATTACTAGTAAAAAAAAAAGATAATAACAATGCCATAAATCTATCCCCTATTTTGTAGACGCTACAACTTTTGCGCAAACCAATCAATATACGCTTATTGCTATTTTTTTTACCAGACATATGGAGAAGAATACATATTGGCCTAAACTGATGAAGACATTTTTTGAATTTATTTTTTGGGGGATATTTAATATAGCAAAAAAATTGTAAAAAATAATATTTTTTTTTTCAAAATCTTTTTTTTTTTTGTTTATAGCACAAAAAATAAAAACTGTAGAGGTGATTAACCACTTAAGGACCGCCGCACGATGATGTACGTCGACAGAATGGCACGGCTGGGCACAAGGGCATACATTTAAGATCCGAGCCATGGGTCGTGCTCGCAAATCCGGTCCTGAGCTCCGTGACAGCGCCCGCCGGACCCACGGACCCGATCGCCGCGGGTGTCCCGCGATCGGGTCACAGAGCTGAAGAACGGGGAGAGGTAAGTGTAAACAAACCTTTCCCCGTTCTTCCTAGCGGCAGTGTCAGTGATCGTCTCTGTTCCCTGTCATAGGGAACGACGATCAGTGACGTCACACGCCAAGCCACGTCCCCCCCACAGTAAGAATCACTCATTAGTTCACACTTAACCCCTTCAGCGCCCCCTACAGGTTAACCCCTTCACTGCCATTGTAATTTTTACAGTAATCAGTGCATATATATAGCACTGATCGTTGTAAAAATTACAATAGTCCCAAAATGGTGTCAAAAGTGTCCGATGTGTCCGCCATAATGTCATAGTCACGATAAAAATTGCTGATCGCTGCCATTACTAGTAAAAAAAAAAATATTAATAAAAATGCCATGGGGGCGTGGCCTGGACCGGCATGTGAGAGGGCACAGCTCTCACAGCTCCTGAGCTTGATCCGTTACCGATCCTCCCTCAGCCACATAACCGACATTCTGTGACTATATGCTGCAAGCTGCTGATCCCGGGATCACAGGGGAACCTCCGACAGCCCTCTGCACCAGAGGAATGACCCGGAAAACTCTATCTGACATGGGTCCCGATTTCCAAGATGGTGCCGCCGCGTCCACAGTGAAGGGGACCCCACGAGGAGCTGACAGGGGGAAGGAGCTGGGACCCAAAGGACAGAGGCAGCCCAAGACTCAGGGTAAGGATGCACCTAAAGATATGGTGTATTACACCCATAAAATGAATGGGCTGATAGGGACAGAGGAGGCTGGACACTCGCAGCACATAGAGCCTGCTTTACATGACGCGCAGGCTGGGGCAGCCATCTTTCTGCACACAGTGAGCATGATAAGACTGATCACTCTGATTCTGGGGCCCCTGAGAATGGTGAACAGGACACTTCTGGGACTGCCCAGCCTACGCTGGCAGACATCCTCAGGGCAGTTAACATTGGCAATGCCTCGGTAGCCACCATGAGAGAGGAACTGTCGCTGCTGCGACAAGATATGCAAAAAATGCGGGAACGCACCACTGCAGTGGAAAGTAGGGTGAGTGAAATTGAGGATTGTTTACCCCCCATTGGGAGAGATGCCAAGGCCGCTTATCAACTTGCAAGGGAGGCTATTGACAGAGCAGAAGATTTTGAGAACCGCCTCAGGAGCAATAACATCCGCATTGTGGGTCTCCCTGAGAAGGTGGAGGGTAGGTATCCCGCAGCATATGTGGAGCGCTGGTTGCTGGACATTTTTGGAAAGAATGCCTTCTCTCCTCTGTTCGCGGTGGAGCGCACTCACAGGGTGCCATCTCGCCCCTCTCAACCTGGGGGGCCCCCAGGTCAATACTAGCAAGACTGCTACATTACAGGGACAGGAAAACAATGCTCCGACTAGCACGGGAACGGGCTAACATACAACATAATGGAACCAGAGTGTCCTTTTATCCTGATTTCTCGACTGAGGTGCAGAGACGCCGGGCAAAGTTTTTTGATGTAAAGCGCAGGCTCCGACAGATGCAGCTCCCTTATGCTATGTTGTATCCGGCTAAGCTACAAGTGATAGTGCGGGGCCAGGCACAATTTTTTGAGTCTGCTAAGGAGGCGGTTAACTGGCTGGACCATAATGAACAAGCCCTGAGGTGGCATGACCAGAATGGAGAGGAGGATTGATGAAGGCGGGCTGACCCGCAAAAGATGCTGGATCTCGCACGGTTCCTGGGGTGCTTTGATTTGGTGGGGAGACTTTGTTCTGATCTTATCCGGATAAACCCTGGCTGAGGGACATTATCTTGCATCATATCAAGACAAGAGCTTCAGACATCGTCAACGTGGATTTACAAATTGAGTACTTGAGAGACCCCCTGAGTGCGTTTCCGGGGGAACACGGTTGTCCTGCCCTGTTGACAGGACATGGTTCTAAGTTACTGGAGGGGATTGCTTGTTGCCTCCTCTGCTTTTCTTTTTTTCTTTTTCTTTTTCACTTTTTTGATGAGCGGAATGACGGCAATGCTTCTCAGGTGGGCACTATGACTGAACCATATACACTTCTTCATGACCTGATCATTTATTCCAGAACTGCCAGACTTTTGGGCCTGGTGACATTTTCCATGCTTGTTCCTATGTTTAACTTTGTCAAATGGCAGGGATTCCTATAGTATCATGGAATGTGAGGGGACTCCATTCCCCCCTCAAGAGAACTATGGTGCGCATGTGCCTTAAAAAGTTTCAGCCTGGGATATTCTGCTTCCAAGAAACACATTTGACGCAGGAGACAGTGGAATGTATACAGTATAATTGGGTGACTAAAGCTTACCACTCCACTCACACCTCGTATTCTAGAGGGGTGAGTGTCTTGATTCACGGCTCCTTGGACTACCAAGAGATGGACAGTTTAATTGATCCTGAGGGTCGATTTGTGTTTCTACATTGCAGTTTGGGTGCCTTAACATGTGTAATTGCTGGAGTATATGTCCCCCCCCCTTTCACGGCGGTGGTGCTGAGGGCCTTGATATCCTATTTGGATGGTAGGCCGGAGGTACCGCTGTTGGTGATCGGGGACTTTAATTGTTGTTTGGACCTCTCGTTGGATAGACACCCGGCCGTAGGAGCCTCTGCCCTCTCCAGGGGTACCCCCCTGGCGCGGTTGTTGCAAGAGGTGGGCTGGGTGGATGTTTGGCGACACCCGGGGGTAAGACAGTATTCATGTTTTTCCAAATCGCATGGCAGTCTGTCTAGGATTGACTTAGTGGTGGGAAACGCACACATGCTCCAATATGTAGCCACTATGGAATACAGGCCCCGTAGTGTGTCGGGCCATTCCCCATTGATAGTGCACCTGGTGGTTTCTCAACCGGTGGCGCTCCCAAGGGCACCGTGGAAATTCAATGCGTTTTGGCTGAAATTATTTAAATCCCCTGAAATTATAGAGGAGAGCATGTGTGGGTTTTTCATTGCTCAGGACCCTGAGGGTCCCTGTATGCAGCAGTGGGAGGCCTTTAAGGCATTTTTGAGAAGGATTTTGACCACTGAAATTACTAAAGTAAAGAGAGATTCTTCTGATTTTGTGGTGGAGCTGGAGAATAGGGTGAAGGACCTTGAACAACGTTTTGTCATGGACCCCTCTGATTCGGCAAGGGAGGAGTGGCAGGCTGCTCAGTCAGCTTACGAGCGGGTGCTCTCCTCAACTGCCGAGAAAAAACGATTTTTTACCAAACAGGCCTTCTTTGAGGAGGGGGAGAAAACAGAGCGCATGCTGGCTAGAATAGCGAATGCCCAGCAGAGGTCTCCAACTATAGGGGCTATTAAATCCAAGGCTGGGCCGCTGGTCAGATCCCTGGAACTTATCATGCAGGAGTTGGCGGGGTTTTATGAGGAGTTGTACCGCCCCGGAGCAGCCTATGATCGGGCAGATCTGGACCGGTACTTAACTGAGTTGACCTTCCCTAGGCTTAATGCGGCACAGAGGGCGGAGTTAGATGCGCCTCTTACGGTGGAGGAATTGCAGGAGGCAGTGGGCTTGTTCCCTAATTGTAAGGCACCGGGGGAGGACGGGATTCCCATGGAAGTATACAAGCAGCATGTGGAAGTATTGCTACCACGCTTATTGAGGGTGTTTAACGCAGCCTTGGAGGTGGGAGTTCTTCCACCTTCTATGGCAAAAGCCAATATTGTATTGCTCCTTAAACCAGGTAAGGACCCGGTTGAACCTGGGTCATACAGACCAATCTCCTTGTTACAATGCAATATTAAAATTCTTGCGAAAGTGCTAGCACTGCGACTTAATAAGGTTATAGCCTCCCTCGTACATGATGATCAGGCAGGGTTAATGCCAAATAAATCCATGGCCATTAACCTGCGGCGGTTATTTTTGAATATGCAATCGGACGTCGACAATCCGGAAAGCAGGGCCCTGCTGTCCTTGGATGCCACTAAGGCATTTGACAGTATTGATTGGACATACTTGTGGGCGGTACTGGAGCGTTTTGGATTCGGCGAAGCGTATATAGCGTGGGTGCGCCTCCTGTACAGCGGACCAAAGGCTGCCATTCGGGCTTTCGGTTTTCTGTCACAGGATTTTGCATTGAGGAGGGGGACAAGGCAAGGATGCCCGCTGTCCCCTCTGCTCTTTGCATTGGCTATTGAACCCCTGGCCATGGAGATACGGGCTAATGAGCATATTGTGGGATTTTGCTATGGTCCCCTGCAGGAGAAGATAATGCTATACGCAGATGACACCCTGCTTATGCTGGGAGATACTGACGAGTCCTTGCGGGAGGCCATGGCAACCATTACAAAATTTGGGGTTTACTCGGGCTTACAAATTAACTGGTCAAAATCTGCCCTGTTGCTGTTAGACGGGGATGCCACACAGACGGTAAAAAAAAAAAAAAAAAAAAAATGCCATAAAACTATCCCCTATTTTGTAGATGCTATAACTTTTGCGCAAACCAATTAATAAATGCTTATTGTGATTTTTTGTTACCAAAAATATGTAGAAAAATACATATCAGCCTAAACTGAGGAATTTTTTTTTTTTATATATATTTTTGGCGATATTTATTATAGCAAAAAGTAAAAAATATTGAATTTTTTTCAAAATTGTCGCTCTATTTTTGTTTATAGCGCAAAAAATAAAAACCGCAGAGGTGATCAAATACCACCAAAAGAAAGCTCTATTTGTGGGGGAAAAAAGTCGCCATTTTTGTTTGAGAGCCACGTCGCACGACCGCGCAATTGTCAGGTAAAACAACGCAGTGCCGAATCGCAAAAAGTGGCCTGGTCCTATAGCTACAAAATGGTCCGGGGCTTAAGTTGTTAAATACCCCCAAAATAAAGCTCTATTTGTGGGGAAAAAGGGACATCAATTTCGTTTTGGGTACAACTTAGCACAACCGTGCAATTCTCAGTTAAAGCGATGCAGAGCCGTATCGCAAAAAATTAGTTTTTTGTACTCACCGTAAAATCCATTTCTCTGACGTCCATGGACTGACACAGCTGGATACTGTAAACGTGTGGGTATATGTCCCTGCTCGCAGGAGAAGATCTAGGCAGAATGTTAGATGTTAGAAACATACATTCTAGAACAATCCAGAGCTGAACAGCCCTGCCCAGGGGGGCGGTCCCTCCGGACATTACCCTCCCACCTGCAGCTAGCAGCCTCAGTTCGTAACAAAGCAGTACAAACCTTAAAAGGAAGGGTGGGTGCTGTGTCAGTCCATGGACGTCAGAGAAATGGATTTTACGGTGAGTACAAAAATCCTATTTTCTCTTATCGTCCATGGACTGACACAGCTGGATACTGCAAACGTGTGGGACGTCCCAAAGCAGTATCAGAAGGGTGGGAGCAGTAGTAAAGGAACAACCAAAACTTCACTTCAAACAAGCAGAGCTCCTCAACGGAGGAGTTGCAACATTAAACAGCGGCCTGCAATGCTTTGCGGCCGAAGGAAGCATCCGAAGATGCAGCCACATCAACCTTATAAAATTTTGAAAAGGTATGAACGGACGATCAGGTCGCCGCCTTGCACACTTGTGCAACCGACGCTTGATGTCGGAAAGCCCAGGAAGCACCAATTGCCTTGGTGGAATGCGCCGCAACCGGAAAGGGAGGCACCCTTCCGAATGGAAGCAGTAGCAGACAGGTACACCCGTAAGGCTTGTACCCATCTTAATGTATGAAGCGCAAACTCTCAGGGATGCAATGGGTGAGGACACAAGGACGGAAGAACAATGTCCTCCTTAAGGTGAAAGGCCGAGACCATCTTTTGAAAAGAAGGAGGGTCGTGGGCGCAACACCGCCATATCCTTATGGAGGACCAAGTAAGGCAACTTGCAGGACAAGGCCGCCAACTCAGACACCCGTCTAACCGAAGTAATGGCCACTAAGAAGGCCACCTTCTGGGACATGGTCAAGAGAGGAATCTCTCTGATATTCTCAAAGGAATGTTCTTGGAGAACCGAGATGCATCAAATTCAGATCCCAAGTAGAGGAGGCTTGACAGGGGGGATCACATGGCGAACCCCCTGCACAAAAGGTGCTAATCATGGAATGGCCAGGTAGTGGTCGTTGAAAAAGACAGCCCGGGCCGAAATCCGACCCTCAATGTATGCAAGGCCAGCTTTTGGGTCACACCACTCTGTAAGAACAGCAAAATCCTGGGAACGGAATAGGTCCGAGGACGCCAATCAAGTTCCACGCACATAGCGATGTAAGCCTTCCAGGTACGGTGATATATATTTCTGGAGGAAGATTCCCGTGCCAACAACATAGAAGATATGACCGAATCCGAAAGACCTCGGTCCTTCAGCACCTGGCTTTAAACAGCCATGCCATTAAAGCCAAGGACTGTAAAGCAGGATGAAGTATGGGATCATGAGACAGAAGGTCCACCCCAATAGGCAGTCGCCAAGGAACGTCTGCGACTAGCCGAAGTAGATCGGCGTACCAATGTCGCCGTTCCGGAGCAATGAGGATCACCGGAATGGCCTCAGCCCTTACTCTGCGAAGCAGGCGAGGCAACAACAGTAGCGGAGGGTAAGCATATATCAGGCGATACTGCCCTCACGGGCTACCAACGCGTCTTACGCGTCCGCCCAGGGGTCCCTGGACCTGGCCATGATCTTGACACCTTGCGAGTGAGTCGAGAGGCCATAAGGTTTACATCCAGTGCCTCACCTCCGGTAAAGGAGGTGGAAACACCTCCGGATGCAAGGAACCTTCCCCTGCAATGCACACGGCCGACAGGACCGTCTTGCAGTGAGATGTATGAAAATCCCAAAGAGACTCCGCAATGTATCGGAGAAGAGAGGCCCCGGTGTACAGCGTGCCTCAACTGTCGGCCAATAAAGGCAACTTGACAGAGCTTCCCTAGAAACTCGGTCAGAGGACCAGTACCTAAGCCTCCACAGGTGGTGCAAACCCACCCTGGGCACAGAGACCCTAAAGGCTAAAGCAGTTGCAGTGCACCTGCTAGTCGACTGATAGATGAAGCAGAGGCTTTTGCCCAGTCATGAGCTATAGAAACGCCAGAGACGCAGCCACTAACGGGCGTAACGCTAACCTCAGCCTGGCAAACAGTCCAAGCCAGTGCTTCTGATCACCACTGAAAGCAGGTGGAAAGTGGTACCCCTGAAACCAGAGATCCTTATGACAATGCTCCATCCAGCAGCTACTCATGGATAAGTGCTGATTGTACAAACACATAGTTTATACTGTGTATTGCGTCAAACGCGCAAATATAGTGTGGGAGGAAACCCACCCAGCCACAAGGAGCATAATACAACCACATACGGCGTATGTAGTTTAGTATGTGTGGATAAACGTATTAAACACATTTATACTGTGCCAGCGACGAAGGCGCGCACATCATCGGGGCTCGGACATAAACCAGCCACGCAGATTGCGTACACAACTGTGTTGGTATGTTAGCCTGCGAATAAACAAATTGCACATGTTTATACTGTGCATAGCGCTGAAAATGCGCACACCATTGGAGTGCGGGGGAGAAACCGGAGCACCCAGATGAAACCCATGCAGACTGCATACGCATACCGTGTAGGTAATATAGTATGTGTGCTAAACATTTTGTACAAGCCTATGTGTGCATAGCACCGAAGGCGCGCACACCGTTGGCACGTGGGAGGAACCGAAGTACCCCACGCATACCCAGAGAATGCAATACCTACAACTACTGTGAATGTATTTAGTGTTGTGTGTAAACATAATGTGTATGTTTACACCGTGTATTGCACCAAAGGCACGCATGTCATGTAGCGTGGGCGGAAACCCACGCAGACTGCACAGACATACCAGGTAGGTATGTTAGTATGTGGATAACAAATCGCACAAATTTAGGCTATGCATAGCGCCGAAGCGCCCATACCAATGGAGTGTGGGAGGGAACCGGAGTACCCGGAGGAAACCCACACAGACTGCATACACATACCGTGTAGGTATTATGTCATGCGTAATAAACATTGAACATATTTAACTGTGCAGAGGGCCAAAGGCGCACATACCGTCAGCGCGTGGGAGGAAACCGGAACACCCGGAAGAAACCCATGTAGACAGCACACAGATACCGTGTAGGAATGATAGCATGTGAATAAACATATTGCACATGTTTATGCTGTGCATTTCCATTGGAGCGTGGGGGGAAACCGGAGTACCCGGAGGAACCCCACGCAAACAGTATATCCATACTGTAAACATGTATAGTATGTGCAATAAACATATTGAACATGTCTATACTGTGCAGAGAGCCGAAGCACACATACCATGAGAGCGCGGGAGGACACCGGAGCCCCTGGCGGAAACCCGCGCTGACCCAGAGAGTATAATACATACATATACTGTGAATGTATCTGAAGTCGTGCATAAACATATTTTATACGTTTATATCATGTATGGCACTGAAAAACAGCATTGGAACGTGGGGACAGCCACGCAGACACAGAGACCAATAACACATACATACACTGTGAATGTATGCAGTGTAGAGGTATAGGATGAATTTAAATTATGGCGCAGAGCCGCATAATCTTCTCTGTATCATTCCAACCTGCTTGACTGTGCTGCCGAAGCAGCATGCAGGTAACAGGTAACCTCTGATCCTCAGACCGTGTGTCTGTCAGAGCTCAGAGCGTTCCCCAGTAAATGGCGGGAAGCCACAGGTGCAGAGATCCTGTTGTTGCCTCAGGACATCACACAGAAGGCTCAAAGGGACTAGAGACATAAATGAATAAAGTCCCCCCCCCACCATGCTGCACCGACCAGGGGGAGGGAAACACTATGTACCACTGTATCATCCATGCTGCTCTTGACGCAGCGTGTGAGGAAAACAGTGAGGAAGCTGTGTAAAAAGAAAAGCTTGAAGGAACCAAGGGAAACAGCGTCCACCTGAGGTACTTCAGCCACAGCACCCAGCTTGAGAGTGTTCCTCACATCATCAATGAGTTCACTTACAAGCGCCCTGTCATTCACTGACACAGAACTGGAGTCTTCCTCACAAGGGAATGTCCTGTTCATAAACATTAAATGTTCAGAGCTAGGGTCCTGAACACAGTAGCTAGGCCCATATCTGAATCAGAGCACTCCTTCACTAAAGATTTTTGTGGGGAGAGGGGGCTTATAGCTCCTTTTGCTCGCACACTGCTTCCATTCTGACAAGGAATGATTCCAGGACTGCCGACAACTGGTCCATAAGGACCGCAGGTGCAGGAAACATATGAACATGTTTAACTGTGCAGCACTGCCAGTTGCCCCAGGCAAGTGTGGAGAGCAGGTGTATCAGACTCCATAACGCCACCCTCTGAGACCTTATACACTATACAGTGAATATACAGTCCACCCACTGGCTACGCTGAGGCTGAGGAGGGGATACCTGGAGTACTCACCAACCCTTAAGGACCGCTCAGTCCTGCTAAAGAAACCACGCTGTGAGCCTGAGGAGAGTGAAGAATCTGTGAGGAGATTGTGAGGAGATTCGCGCTGCAGCGCCGCCACTAGAGGCCGAAACCGAAAGTAAATGCGCGGCGGCTACAAGAAAATGGCCGCCGGCCGCAGCTATAACTGCGCCATTGAACCACGCCAAGATGGCTGCTGAGCGTGAAATTCAAAGATCTAATGCGCACTAATGGCGCACACAACAACCACCTCAAACAGCGCTAATACGCGTGCTAATGGCGCACGCATTATCACCTCACACACCAGAAAAACTGCCCCTCTCTCCAGAACCCACTACAGACATGAGCGCCCAGCCAGGCCAGAGTGACCCCCAAGCACCCCCACAGCAAAGCACCAGTACAGGGTGCAGAGAGCAGCATAACAGGGGGGAGACAGGGAGAAACCCCCCATATAAAGAAACACAGCCAGCGTATACTCACCTGCAGTAGGAGAGACTACTTACCCGTCCCTTTCAGGGACCCACTGGCTTGTTTCAGACAGACCTATCACAGAGCAGTACTGCGTAGCTGTCGGCCCGGTCCACCGCGAGATATACAGTCAGTCAGGTACTGTTCAATCTTGAGAGGACCGCGGGAGCATAAAAGCAACCCAGCCACCCCTGGAGTCATGGGGCATGTCGTGAACTGAGTCTCACGCACACAAGGCGAGGATCAGCACGCTCGATGGTCGGACAGGGAAGACTACGAGGATACCAGTGTACCCAATCTGTTGCCCAGCCGACAGTTGATTGAAGGTCTCAAAAATAAAAAAATAAAATTCCCAAAGGAATAAAATTTAAAAGTAAAATCTTCCAGGAGACTGGCTCCAGAGAGAGCCACGTCCTCTCCTTCTGCTAGGCAGAAAAAAACTGAGGCTGCTAGCTGCAGGTGGGAGGGTAATGTCCGGAGGGACCGCCCCCCTGGGCGGGGCTGTTCAGCTCTGGTTTGTTCTAGAATGTTTCTAACATCTATCATTCTGCCTAGATCTTCTCCTGCGAGCAGGGACATATACCCACACGTTTACAGTATCCAGCTGTGTCAGTCCATGGACGATAAGAGAAAATGGCCCGGTCAGAAAGTGGGTAAATCCTTCCGGGGCTGAAGTGGTTAATTAGGGAGGTTAGAAATGATTGAAATACTTTGTGTAATAAATACAATGTGTAAATGGATAAATGATTTTATATTTTAACCATAGATACTCCTAAATATTAAAATAAGTGTTCTTACTTCTAAAGTATCATTAGTATTCCTGAAAAGGATAGAATGATTAAAAATTGTGCAGAAACATTAGAACCTCCCTGTTTTTTTTTTTTTTTTCTTGTGTTTGGCCCTAATGGAAAGATCTGTTGTCAAAGGGGCAGGAAGTGGTGGGAAAAGGACATTTTAGTAGAGTGGGAAAGGCTAGAAGCTCTTTCATCTATTTATTGCTGTCTCTGTTCCTGTGTTGGTGAGTTCTCACAACAATGCTGTCAGGGAGACATTAAATCTTAGTAAACCCAAGACTGCATTCTCAACACCTGGTCTCACACTGTACAGATAACATGGATATGCAATTATTATAGTTAATATAAACTGCTAAATACTTTTTCCCATCAGCAGCAGTATATAGCAGTCCTGTGACTTCTATCAGGGTCTGGTTAAAGCTTGTAGGAGAGTTTTCATTCTACTGTGACTGTCCTACAAAGCTGCAGAACCCCTGACCCTCTGCCTGGAAAGTGCTGATTGACCCTGTGCCGATTAGCAATACACATCAAACTGAGCATGTGCAGAGTGCCTTCTAGGGCTCTGTTCTACCAGCAGATGGATCGGGGGCAGTAAAAGAAGGAGAGGATCAGAGAAGACAAGATCAAACAGCCATTTTACACAATTCAGAGGATTAACACCTTAGGTTTCACAGTGAGTATAACAAGCATGCTTTACTGCATATACAGACTGATTTTACTGTTGTGGGTTTAGTAACACTTTCTAAGTGAGTGGAAATAACTCCAATGCAGTAACCTTCACAAAAATTGGGAATTGTTCCTGAATTGAATTTATTGTTGGTCCTGTTTTAAAATTTGGAGTGTTCAAAGCACAACAATCACTTGTTACTGACCTCCTGTTTGAGTTTTCTTGTATGTAGCATGCAGCTACAAAAAATGTAAATAAAAGGGAAAGAACGATATGCACCTAAACTACCTCGTACTATACCAGTCCCATTCACTGCACCCCCTCTGGAGTGTCTTAATTCTTGCAGTAAAATTGCTGTCTGTTCTGCCGCTTGTCTCTAGTAAAGTTAGGCCTAGTCTTGCCCCTAAAAAAAATAAAAAATTCTGCAGGTTAATTTGAATTTGTTTGCACATTTGCTGTGGTGACTGCCTCTTAATTCATTTTGACTGTTTGATAGAACTGTCATCACAGTAGTTTTCTTGTGGAAGGGGGGCTGGCAGGGTGCTGTACATTGCTTCTAGATAACATCACTGCACACTACATAAATACTGCTCTCAAGAGCCCTCAACCCTAAGGTAAACAGTAGGCTAGCTATTAGGAGAAGTTTTGCAAATATCAAAATGCTATGATGAGTGGATGTCAGCTAGGAGTGGTCATTCCTTGGTAGACTATTTGTATGTCGAGCACCCTAGGTAGCACCTATATATAATGTAATGAGATCAGTCCTATGTGATTTGCTGAAGCTTCTAATACACCCTAATTTCAAGCGAACACTTTGAAATTACAGTAAGCAATCTTAGTACAGGATAGAAGCCTATACAAATGTGCAAGACTTAGGTAATATTGAAGTGCAGCTTTAAAAACAAATGCACATTATCACAAGCCCATTCGTCCAACAACTGAATTTGCGGTGCACAGTGCATTTTGCTTCCTGATTGGGCAAAGCTTTGCCCAATCAGGGGGCAGTATAAGCTGGTTGTTAAGGAGTGGGGCCAGCGATCCGGCTGCGGCGTCCTTAACAACCGATGAGTTATCAGCTGTCAATGGGTTTCTCTGCTGACAGTTGAATAATAAAAAAAAATAGCGGTCCATGGCAGAATAAAAATAAAAATATCCACATCAGACCTAGGTCAGGAAAGGGACCATATCAGGCCCTTATCCGAGCATGCAGCCTGGCATGTCAAAAAGGGGGGGGAGCGAGCGCCCTCCCCCTGAACCATACCAGACCACATGCCCCCAATATGGGGGGTGGGTGCTACCCCCCCTACCCCAAAGCACCTTGTCCCCATGTTGATGGGGACAAGGGCCTCATTCCCACAACCATTTGTCTGCGGGCGGGGGGCTTATTGGAATATGGAAGCCCTCTTTAACAAGAGGGCCCCCAGATCCTGCCCCCCATGTGAATTAGTATGGGGTACAAGATGCTTTAGGGTGGGGGAGAAAGCACCCACCCCCCATCTTGAGGGCATGTGGTCTGGTATGGTTCAGGGGGATGGCGTTCGCTCCCCCCCTTCCTGACATGCCAGGCTGCATGCCCAGATAAGGGTCTGATATGGATTTGGGGGGACCCCATACCTGTTTTTTTTTGGCATGGTGTTGCCCTTAAAATCCATGGGGGGCAGGGGGGACCCCCACCATTTTTTATACTTATTTTTTCAATAGCCGGGTGACAGCAATTGCGACCACGAGTCATTTTAACATTTTTGACTCTTTTTTTTTTCTTTAGAAATGTCATTTTTGCTACAGCATGTTCTATACATGCTATAGATACTTTACAGACAGACTAACGGGACCCCCAGACACTATATTTAATTGCATTTTTTGTTTTTATTGTTGCACTTTAAGCATCAATAAAATCTCTGCTCCTGAAAAAAAACTATTGTTTTAAAAAAAAAAAAATTGCATTGATACATGTCACCCAGGGCAGTACCCAGACCCCCATATCCCTTTTATGGCCAATTACCTGCATATAAGCCTTCAAAATGGGCACTTTTGATTTTTCCTGTTTGGCTCCCATAGACTTCAATGGGGTTTGTTGTCGTTCAGGTTAGAACTTTTCCCCTGTTCAGGAGTTCTCCTGCGAACCGGGGGGGGGGGGGGGGAGGGGGTGTTCGGCCCATCTCTAATCACTAGACAACAATAAGAAATTTGCCTCTAGGCTGGTCCACATTCTTAATGAAGTAACAAAATGGGTAGTCCTTAATCACCTAACTCTGTCACTATAACCACCATTTTTACTTACTAGCTTAGTGTGCTTATGATGCTTAGCATATCAACATGTTCCTACTTAGAATTATTTTCGCACAGTCACCAATATTGTTCAAACTCTCAGGACAGGTATGAATGTGACTCTGGATAAATAACTCCAATTTTTCTTTTAAAATATATTACTAGATTAAGCCTTTTCTCACCAGCAGACCCTTTTTTACATTATCTGCATCCTTTTGCTTAGTTGTGTGTGCAATGGTGTGACAACAACCCTATGTCTACTTACCGCACACTGAAGCCCCATACACACTATCAGTTTTCCTGCAGGTGTTTGTCTTCAGGTTTACCAAAACCATGTAGTGAAAGGGCCTGCCTGATTGCATACGAATTGAAACTCTTAAGGTTTGACCTCATATTAGATGGTTTTGGTAAACCTGAAGACAAAAACCTGCAGGAAAACTGATAGTGTGTATGGGGCTTGAATGAGAAAAACTGAGGGGATTTATTAATACACAATTGCAACTATTGAGGGCTAATAGCTGTCAATGGTACTGTCTGCACCTGTGATTGATGATGATGTAATAGCAATGGGTAAAAGCCACCCCTAATGTACCATAACAGACATACTAGGCTGAGGCAGATACTAAGTTCACAGTAAACAGAGACCGCTGTGCTCCAGCAATGCTTTTATATGGACATGTAACACAATTTTACCTTATTTATTTATTTTTTCTTGGAAAAGGGAAGAAGGGAGTCTATAAAAATGTAGAATGTATCATAGGAGTGCCAACAAATAGTCACCAGGAAAATGGTTCAAACTCTGCTACCAAAAGACTGAAAAAAAAAAAAACATAACCTGCTGAAGATGTATCCTCTTTTCCTTGCCCTATTTGGCACTATAAAACCTTTTTTTTTAAGTCATTTATTAATATTTGATGATAATTATCTGTTTTTTTTAAAGCAATACATAGGTTTACTGCCCTTTTGTTATAACCCACCCATTTCTGAATAAGAACATATTTAATATTAATTTACTGTATATTATGAATATACAGTATAGTAACCCATTTCTATTGGTTCCCTCTCTGAATACGCATCCCTAGCACACTCACACAAAGCCAATTTGGGAGGGAGAAAAAAAGCTACCAGTATATTTGGACTGTAGGAGGAAATAAAACACCTAGAGGAAACCTGCTCAAACATGAAAATATGTTTCTTGTGAAAAAAAAAAAACATGAAAATATGCACATGTTGCACATACAGTATGTACGGTCCTTAGTGGCATCTAAGCACTAACCACCCCCTGCCGTGCAGAAGGCGGATGAATGGAATAACCACAGGGAAAATTGATTTAGTTTAGCTTTCAAAACCCAACTGTAAATATAAGATGGACATCTTAGGTTGATTGCCAATTAGCAGCATGTGTCAGTGTTCAAGAAAGAGGTATGCATTAGCAATATAATTTGTGAATTTTCTAAAAAACATAAGCCAACAAAAATGATTACTAGGAGACAACACAGTCAGTTTCCAAAGCATAACATATCAAAGGAAATGATTGAAAAGGTATGGTGTATTTCAAAAAGACTTACTATACTGGCAAAACAGACTGGTGGTCCTAACTTGAAGCTTATTAGGAAGCACAGGATAGTTTTTAGAAGTCTATTTATAAATGTTTTCATACAGGATTTACACATTTTACAGTTGTAGCGACCTCACCCCTCTCACCCCTTCTCATTCTCGGCTTGTCTTTCTTTGTCTAGGGGTGTTAATGCTGGGGGGAGGGATGAGATACACTATGGCCCATGTCCTCCATAGTGAAGAGGTGAAGGCCAAAAAGATTGGGCTTTGTGTAGGTGTCCTAGAGTCAAGTCTTGTCCTTCGTCCCTGACTCCTTTGCTCCTAGTAACCAGAGTTCCACACAGTGAATAGGTCCAACACAGTTTTATTCTTCTCAGCGAATAAACATACAGCACGGTTAAGTTGGATTCTTTTGCAACAACTTAGTAGTAATGGGAATAGGTCGAGGCACAATCCTTTCCCTTCTCTTGCCAACCACTGTGGTATCACCAGTGGCGAATAGTCACTGCCAGTGACTATGTGAAGTAGAACGTGAATTACCTTCGCTAGCACGGCCCCTGTCAGGGGAAGGATATCCGTCCAAGGGAGATACGGAGGCCTCTCTGTCACCAGCGATGCTGCGCCGGACTCTCCAGAGAAGTTCTGCTCACCAGACCTCTCGAACTCAGACACGGGCACCCAAGGAGTTAGGGCCCCCTCGGATTCCTCCACCCTTGCGGAACTCAGTCGAAAGTACTGAGCCCCAGGCATCCGCCATAGTATCTCACCCCAGGCTAAAGGTGCCTGTGATGGACTCCATCTCCACTCCGGCCAGGTCAAAAAGCACCTGGGCCCGGAACACCGGAACGCCAGCACCCAAGCTGAAGGTGCCTGGGTGCGGCCGTGTCCTCCGACTCTGCACTCTGAACCCCGTGGTAAGGGCGTCCGCCCCTTTTATCTCCTCTCCCTTTGCGTCACAGCGGGTTCCCCGCCCCACTGTACCAGCTCCAGGGGAGGACAAAAAGGCACAATCTTGCAGTGTGAGTTGACCTCCGGCCCCCGGCAACAACGCCACCTATAGGCCCAGTGAACCTCACACCACCAGAGTCCTCCAAGAACCATAAAAGGGCCTCAGATTCCCTAGCAATCAGTGCATCTGGGTTACACTACCACCCAGATGCTTCCCCTAAATTCAAATACCCGCTACACTCTCCCCCCGGTGATTTGACACTGGTCCCCAGTGTCTGGTGCAAACCCATGTCTCCCAAGAAGTGGCAACATAAGTCTGACCCAGAGACCAACTACACAATTTAACCCTGAATTGTGCCAAGACCTAAAATGGGAAAAGGGAAAATAGAAATGCAAAACAATAAAACTTTCAATAAAATACAATTCCCCCCCCCTTGCTATCTAAGGACCACTCCATTCTCAGCAGCCCTGATAGACGAGTCTCCTGCAGAGGAAAAAAAAAAAGAACAACACACATCCTAACATCATATATGTGTTTGCTTGGAATAAATGGGTCTGTCCGAGAAGAAACCCATTCACTTCAATGAGTGTTGCATAGTGTTAAAAAAAAAAAAAACAATTGTTGCGCAACACTGCCACCTGGTGACAATGCCGCGGTAAAGACACTTAGCACTTACAGATGAAATTTTCTCTCTTGATCTTTTCTCTGTGACCCTACACTGACTAAAAACCCCAAAGTCAATGATTTCTCTAAAGTGCAAGGAGAAGGAGGGAGAACTAAACCGTAACAGCTCCCATTTCTCCAAAGAGTAGAACGCCCAAATACAAAAAAAAAAATAGGGCACAGTCCTTGTGCTCCGGCAAATGCACTCCGGAAAGTTCAGCAATGAGCAGCAAGAAAGAACACACAGGAGTCTTTTTCTTCTAATGCCGCGTACACACGATCATTTTTCCCGTCGGGAAAAATGACATTTTTTTTTTTCGCCGAGAAAAACGATCGTCTGTGGGCTTTATGCCGTTTTTCTCGTTGAGAAAAACGGCAGGAAAAACGACGAGAAAAATTAGAACATGTTCTAAATTTTCTCATCGTTTTTTTCCGCGGCAGTTTTCCCATAGGGAGACACTGCCGCGGAGCCCACAGACGGTCGTTTTTCTCGACAAAGAAAAAAATGACGGGAAAAACGGTCGTGTGTGGGGGAAAATGCCGTTCCCTCGTTTGTCATTTAATTTCATGTCGTGATTCACGGCGGTGTTTTCACCGCCGTGAATCACGATCGTGTGTACGCGGCATAAAGGTAAAACTTTGGATGCGGCAGAAACACAGGCTTCAAATGCTTGTCAAACGCCTCCATGTTGTACTCAACATTTCCTCCATCCTTGCGACAAATCACCACTCTGTCCGCATGGATATGCCTTCCCAGCATCCACTTAGCTTTACAGCCCTGAAACTTCTTGGTGACCATTGGTGAACAAGAAAAGTATCGGCGTGCTTGAGGTACTTTGAGTTTGTCCCAAACAAAGGTATTGTACCACCTCTGGCGAAAAACTTCCACCTCGTAGAGCAATTCTCAAGGTAGGTATGGGTACTCCCACCCATACTCTTGGGCAACCTTCTGGCCAAAGAGATGCTGCAGCCTTGACAAAGGTGGCATCGTGACACGGTCTCCTTCTCCAGGTAACACAATTGCTTCTGGATGGCGAGGTGCGTTCACCACCT
Source organism: Rana muscosa (assembly GCA_029206835.1). Classification (NCBI taxonomy): domain Eukaryota; kingdom Metazoa; phylum Chordata; class Amphibia; order Anura; family Ranidae; genus Rana; species Rana muscosa. Next base: position 432,855,870 of record CM055117.1, read on the forward strand.
CAGTAGATCTGGGCACAGGAGCCAGCAGTGACTGTCGTTGCACTTCCACAACAGGAGCAGGTGAAATAGAAGTTGAATCCAGAAGAGGGATTTCAGACAGTGGACCAGATTCTTCCCTAGGCGCCGAGGCCTCCACCCGGGGTGTACTATCCCCAGTAGACATAGGTGGGTCCCTTGTGACACGGGACGAGGGTAGCTTCATCTTGTCCCATCCCTTTCGGTGGAAGATTTCGTCTATCTCTCCATCATCGCCATTGTCAGACAATGAATCCAGGTCGGAGGTGTCATAACACTCAGCGGGCAGATAATTCCCAGTCACGGAATCATCCCCCTTGACGGCCTCCACCGACTGTGGGCTTCCGTCACCTTTAACCACACAGACAGTCCCAACCCCTGGCTCACCTGGGCCTTCAGAAGAACAGGGATGTCCAGGGCTTTTCCCTCCGGATCCATCCAGGCCAGGCAAGCGGCGGGGTGAAGCTCTTTCACGACCACACAAGGCCATCACTAGGCCGACTATTCTCTTTGGCGGTTGGAGCAGGGAGCTGCTGGTGACCAAAGCAGCATCTTCTGATTTTTCTCTTTTAACTTACGCTTGGGCAGTCACTTCGCCCTGGTCAGCGTGCACAGGAATACCCGCCATGGCATCGATCTCTCCCTCCGGAGTGGCAGTACCCGTGAGGTAGTTGAGGTGGAAGGCGCGAGGCCTTTCTGTGGATGGCTCCACCTCGAAGAGAAACTCCTTGCAGACCTCACATCGCCCGAATGGCTTCAACTAAACCACCTGTCCCGAACAGCCGGGACAGATCACACCGAGGGTCTCTATGTCTCTGCAGGTGTACAGAGCCAATCGCCCCCAGGGCCTTAGTCTGATTCCTGTATCCATAATGGGAGCAGCAAAGGAAGTCATGTCCGTGAAAGAAGAAGCTGAAATCCACAGAGTGTTTGAAGTCATCTTTCCTGTTCGCTGTTCCAATGCGCATTGACCCACCCGCACCGGAATCTCCACGTGCGTACGTCCACATGGCTAGACTCCTCCCACACTCTGCACTTTCCCCGCCCACGAACTACGCAGCTATGGTTTGCCTCGTGGCGCGTAGGCCAATATAGCCGACCTACTCGGAACTCCTCCGGGCAGCAAAGTTCAGATTCAGACACCATACACATCCCGGACACGATGACCCCACGTGTAGTGACCTCACCCCTCTCACCCCTTCTCATTCTCGGCTTGTCTTTCTTTGTCTAGGGGTGTTAATGCTGGGGGGGAGGGATGAGATACACCACGGCCCATGTCCTCCATAGTGAAGAGGTGAAGGCCAGAAAGATCGGGCTTTGTGTAGGTGTCCTAGAGTCAAGTCCTGTCCTTCGTCCCTGACTCCTTTGCTCCTAGTAACCAGAGTTCCACACAGTGCATAGGTCCAACACAGTTTTATTCTTATCAGCGAATAAACATACAGCACGGTTAAGTTGGATTCTTTTGCAACAACTTAGTAGTAATGGGAATAGGTCGAGGCACAATCCTTTCCCTTCTCTTGCCAACCACTGTGGTATCACCAATGGCGAATAGTCACTGCCACTGACTATGTGAAGTAGAACGTGAATTACCTTCGCTAGCACGGCCCCTGTCAGGGGAAGGATATCCGTCCAAGGGAGATACCGGAGGCCTCTCTGTCACCAGCGATGCTGTGCCGGACTCTCCAGAGAAGTTCTGCTCACCAGACCTCACAAACTCAGACACGGGCACCCAAGGAGTTAGGGCCCCCTCGGATTCCTCCACCCTCACGGAACTCAGTCGAAAGTACTGAGCCCCAGGCATCCACCATAGTACCTCACCCCAGGCTAAAGGTGCCTGAGATGGACTCCATCTCCGCTCCGGCCAGGTCAAAGGCACCTGGGCCCGGAACACCGGAACGCCAGCACCCAAGCTGAAGGTGCGTGGGTGCAGCCGCGTCCTCCGACTCTGCACTCTGAACCCCGTGGTAAGGGCGTCCGCCCCTTTTATCTCCTCTCCCTTTGCGTAACAGCGGGTTCCCCACCCCGCTGTACCAGCTCCAGGGGGGGACAAAAAGGCACAGTCTTGCGGTGTGAGTTCACCTCCAGCCCCCGGCAACAACGCCACTTATAGGCCCAGGGAACATCACACCACCAGAGTCCTCCAAGAACCATAAAAGGGCCTCAGATTCCCTAGCAATCAGTGCATCTGGGTTACACTACCACCCAGATGCTTCCCCTAAATTCAAATACCCGCTACACAGTTAAATCTAGTTTAACCACTTCCCTACTGTGCACGAAAACCCCCTTCCTGCCCAAGCCATTTTTCAGCTTTCAGCGCTGTCACACTTTGAATGACAATTGCGCGGTGGTGCGACGTTGCTCCCAAACGAAATTTGCGTCCTTTTTTTCCCACAAATAGAGCTTTCTTTTGGTGGTATTTGATCACCTCTGCGGTTTTTATTTTTTGCGCTATAAACAAAAGAAGAGCGTCCAGTTTGGAAAAAAAACAACATTTTTTACTTTTTGCTATAATAAATACCCATTTTTTTTTTTTTTTTAATAAAATTTTCCTCAGTTTAGGCAGATACGTATTCTTCTACATATTTTGGGTAAAAAAAAAAAAAATCGCAATAAGCGTGTATTGATTGGTTTGTGCAAAAGTTATAGCGTCTACAAAATAGGGGATAGATTTATAGCATTTTTTTTATTTTATTAGTAATAGCGGCGATCTGCGATTTTTATTGTGACTGCAATATTGCGGCGGACACATCGAACACTTTTGACACATTTTTGGGACCATTCACATTTATACAGCGATCCCTGCTATAAAAATGCATTGATTACTGTATAAATGTGATTGGCAGGGAAGGGGTTAACCACTAGGGGGCGGGAAGGGGTTAAATATGTTCCCTCAATGTGTTCTTACTGTGGGGGGAGGGGACTGACTGGGGGAGGTGACCGATGGTTGTCCCTATGTACAAGGGACACACCATCGGTCCCCTCTCCCTCACAGGACGTGGATCTCTGTGTTTACACACAGAGATCCACTTTCCTGCTCGTTTCCCGGGCACACGCATCGGGGCCTTGTGAATGCGCGCGCGCCTCCTAGCTTGTTTTAAAGGGAGGACGTCATATGACGTCCTCCCAGAACGAGAGTGTCCTCCGCCCGCCGTCAATTGACAGTGGGCGGGGGACAAGTGGTTAAAAATGTGTGAATTATAGGGAAAATTTGTGTGAATTTAATGTGAAAACATTTATAAATAGACCCCTCAAAGTGATCCTTTAAAGATTGCAGACTTAGGATTGTCATATGGATCCTGACCTTCTTCCCAGTAAGGTTAGTAAGTCACTGACCTGGAACAAGCATGCAGCCAGTTACATCTGAAAGGACTAAACTCCAGAACTTCAAGCTTCTTTTAAAATGGACATTCTATGAAAATATACTCATATACACATATCTTAAAAATGTAGGTTCAAATGAAAACATAAAAACCCCAAAAAACTAAATTCTTACCTCAAGCCCAGCTTCCAGGAGGCCAGGGTGATTTTACTGCGCCTTACAACTGCTTCTTAGAAAGCTAAGCACTTGAAATCCCACTGGAATGCAGTACACGCCCTTGCAAAAAAATCATTCTCATAGGATTTCGAACACCCAGCTTTCCCTGCAGACAGTGGTGAGGCACATTAATATCACCCATGCCTCTTGAAACATTGAAAGCTAAGAAGAATTGAAAACCAACAGGCCCTGAGGGGTCAGAGCCTGTTGGTAAAGTAAGGTCTTCTTTAAAGTCAGTAACTCAATTCTAGGTACAGAATGGGAGTTTAGGAATATAGCGAATGAACCTGCAACTCTAAAACCAATTCAGCAATACAAGCTGCTATTTTGAATTGCCACTTATGTCTTGTAGCAGGATAGTTGCTTCGTGCAACACAATTACAGCTTCAAAGTTACAGGAAAAATTCATCAGAACCTGTGATCTTGTCTGATTTTTTTTTACATATTGTAAGGTTTACAGAATTCCAATTTATTTGAGAAATCAGCATGCAGAGGTGCATAGCATAATTGGTTAGAAGTTAGTTGGCGAAAGAACCATATTAGTAGGGGCAACCTGTTTATAACACTGTTCTCAATGGCATTCTCAGTTTTAGAGATAATAATGGACACTTATGCCCTGTACACACGGTTGGTTTTTCTGATGAAAAAAATCTGATGGACTTTTTTCATCGGAAAAATCGATCGTGTGTGGGCCCCATCTGACTTTTTTTCCATCTGTGTTAAAAAATAGAACATGTTTTAAGTTTTTCCGATGGAAAAAAAAACGATAGGAAATTCTGATCGTCTGTGTGGAACTCCAACGGAGAAAAAATCCACGCATGCTCAGAATCAAGTCGACGCATGCTCAGAGTGTTTTACGTCACGGCGTTTTGGACAGTCCGAATTTCGTCTGATGGTGTGTAAGCAAGACTGATGAAAGTCAGCTTCATCGGAATTCCGACAGAAAATTCCATCGGATTTTATTCCATCGGAAATCCGATCGTGTGTACAGGGCAATACTGTACACACTGATAATGGAACTGAGGAGCACTTTCATGAGCACCAAAGTTAAACACTTGTCATGACCTCCTCAGTCACCAGTTCTATACATCACAAAGCCTTTCTAATTATATTTGGTAGATTTTTATAGAACTAAATGACATATTTAAATATGTCCTTCCCATACAAGCAAGAGGTTTTACAATACTATTTATTAGGTTTACAAGAAACCTTTAAGCTGAACTCCAGGCAAACAGCTAAATTATCAAATGAAATGCATATATGGGTGCTGTTTTGCCCACCACAGGATTTGTATTTCTGTTCATCAAGTTCTGATATTTGAGCCCTGCCATATGGTATAACCTTATTTGATAGGGTAGGATACCCGATGATTTTTCTGTCCTGTGTTATAGGTCTTGTCCCTCCCCTAGCCTGTAAGTGGACAGTGATTATCTATCTGTCATTCTGCTCTCTTCTCCCAGCACAACTGACTGGCTGTTTGTGCTGCTTCTTGTCCTCCCAGTGTGAGCTCTGCTAAACAGGAAATGGCAAAAGGCTGATACCAGGTAAAATTCACTTAATTACATAGCTTGCATTAAAAAAGTACATGTAATGATGTATTAATGAATACAAACGGCATGATTTGTATCTTTTATATATACATATGTGTCTATATTTGTCTGAAATTCAGCTTAAAAGGATCACTGTACTCTTAAAAACACATCAGCTCTTGCCTTTTCATTTCCTATTCCTGTGCTTTGAAAGCTATCATACCAGCCCTGGGGTAGGTTTAATGTTGCTTTGTTTAAATTTAGCCCGTAAATTAACAACCATGAAATGGAAAGAAACAAGTCTTCCAGGATTGATCAATATGAAGGCCATCTGCTCTACCTACCAGTTTGATTCCAAGGAGGCAAAACAATTAGTTTCAATTGGCATATTTTCTGCATGGTCTAGAGTTGTAAGTGGGGTAATCCAGGGCTTGTTCCTAGGTCCAATTCTGTTTAACTAGTTCATAAGCGATATAGAGGTTGGTGTAAATAGTTTAATCTCAGTGTTTGGTGATGATACAAAGCTAAGCAGGGCTATGACTTCACAACAGAATGTAGCAACTTTGCAAAAAGAACTAGTTGGAAAGAAGAATTGGCAGCTATATAGTATATGGGGTTTGCACTTGGGAGCTAAGAATATGCATGCAAGTTACATGCTAGGGGAAGAACCTCTGGGCAATCATGAATGGAAAAGGATTTGGTAGTCCTAGTAGCAGGGGCGGATCCAGGGGGGGGCAATGGGGCAATTGCCCCCACCCCCCCAGAAACTATTTGCGGGTGAGTAAGTGGGCGGGTGAGAGAGCGGGTTGGGCTCCGCGGGTGGGTGAGAGCGAGCGGGCTGAGCGGCTTGGCGGGCTGGTGAGGGAGCGTGCAACTCTGCCGTCAGGCAGCTAAAAGAGCAGGTGGCTCCGCTGGTGGGTAAAAGAGCGTTCGGGCCGGGCAGCTGGGCAGCTTGGTGAGTGTCTGAGCGAGTGGCTGGCCAATCAGACAGCAAGCAGGTGAGCAGAAAGATGACATCATCTCTCACCACCCACCTTGCATCCCTGCAGTTCTGCCCTCACTGTGTAGGCAGCCACGGGCAGCAGAGAGATTACATCATCTCTCTGCTGCCTGACTCTGGGATACAGCAAGGGACAATTGGAGCAGGCAAGTGACAATCCGCAATGTGTGACATGCGACGTGGCAAGTTTCAATCCACAACGTTGACAGGTGACGTGGCAAGTGACAATCCGCAACTTGTGGCAAGTGACAAACATGTGGCAAGTGACAATCCGCAACAAGTGGGAGGTGACGTGGCAAGTGACAATCCGCGACGTGTGGCAGGTGATGTGACAAGCGACAATCCGCAACGTGTGGCAGGTGACGTGGCAAGTAACAATCCGCAACTTGTGGCAGGTGACAAACATGTGGCAGGTGACGTGGCAAGTGACACACTCGCGGCTCCCACTGATTCTGCATTATGGTCAGTTGAACTATTTAATTTTATATTACAATGTAATAATAGAAATAATGGGCTTCAATCATTCTGACACCATATCAACCATGGTGCTGTGATGATTGAAGCTCCAACACCAGCCATTTCCCCGAAAAATTGCCCTGTAAAAAAAAAGTATTTTCTGACAGTGCCCCTCCCGAGACTAGACTCTGGATCCGCCCCTGCCTAGTAGATCACATACGTAGCAATAGCATGCAATGCCCAACTACAGCAAGCAAGGCTAGCAGACCATTAGCATACATTAAAAATAATATTTACTCAAAAGATAAGGCTATAATTCTACCACTTTACAAAACTCTTCAGCCACATCTTGAGAATGGTGTCCAGTTCTGGTCACCAATCTTGAAGAAGAATGTGCTTGAACTGGAGGGAGTCCAATGAAGGGCAGATAAGCCAATAAGGCGGCTGGAGGACTTCAAACATTAAATGTATTCTCCCTGGAGAAGAGACACTAAAGAAGGCATATGCAAGCAACATACAAAACTAAACTCTAAAGAAAACAGTTGGCCACACTGTTCAATCTCAAACTGCGTGAGGGGATCTTCACTATTAGATCTGTAAGGATGTGGAACTTCCTTCCCTAGTTGGTGGTGTCAGCAGTTAATGTAGGTAAATAATAATAAAAAAAAAAACCTTTAGATGTGTTTCTTGGCCCTCAGAATGTACAGGGATATGGAGAATAGTAGACATGCACACACTGACCTGGATGGAATATGATGAGAAATCAACTTAAAATACTCACATCATGGCATTCATTAGCAGGATCCATGAATATTGATTTAAATTCTATACTGCACACATGTAATCACTAGAGAAACAAATACAATTGCTAGAAAATGGCAGTCTCTGCAGATGATTAGGTAAACTAGAGTGAAACGCAAAATTATGGGTAGAGATAGTCATGTTTCCTTTTGTTGTTCTCAATTCTGCATAATGTGTGGCAGTCTCCACAAGTCATCCTTTGATAAACTTCTGTCAAAGGGACATGTTCAAAAATATTTCTCAAAATCAGTGAATGAATTGGCTGCAGCTGCTGATCAGTGTATTCTGACAGTGGTTGGTGCAGCTCCCACCTCCCACCTCCCTTGTGTGGATGGAGAAATCTGTTCTCTTTTTTTTTTTTTTTCACTTCTTTTGGCTTGCCGGCTGAATGGAAAAGACAATGTATGGCCAGCTTAAAGATGACTGATTGTAACAATTATGATAGCTCTCAACGCATAGGGATAGAAATGTCAGAGGTAAAGCTTTCAAATCAATCACTTGGTGTGCATGGATACAATAAAAAAGTAAGAGTAACCTTTATGATCATCTTAATGTCACACTTAAGGTGGAACTCCAGCCAAAAGTAAAAAAAAAAACTGAAAGTCATCTATGTTTTTATTATCTTCCAAAAATCCACTTTGCAGCAGATTGCAGCAAATTCTTAAAGCGGAGTTCCACCCAAAAATCGAACTTCCACTTTTCGGAACCCTCCCCCCCTCCGGTGTCACATTTGGCACCTTTCAGGGGGGAGGGGGATACAGATACCTGTATAATACAGGTATTTGCACCCACTTCTGGGGAGAGACTCCCACGGGAGTCACTCCACTTCCCGTCCCCCTGCTGCCTTCTGGGAAACACACTGGTCCCAGGAGACAATGGGGACCACTGGGAACGCGCCGCGCAACTCGCGCATGCGCAGTAGGGAACCGGATAGTGAAGACGCAACGTTTCACTTCCTGATTCCCTCACCGAGGATGGCGGTGGGAGAAGCCGAGAGACAAGCGATTGCTCGGCTTCGGCTGCCGACATCGCTGGACTCCAGGACCATTTATTAAAAGTCAGCAGCTGCAGTATTTGTAACCCAGTCAGCAAGTTAATGCATTCACAGACACAAGCAGACCAAACAATTTACAGACAGATCACTATGCTGGAAGAACTGTGCTTTCATCACATTAGCACTCCCACATTTGTGATGCAATACAGAGTCAATGGAGTCAATTGGTTGTCTGACCCTTTAGCAAACAGGGACAATTTAAGTGAATGAATATATGGACTTCTGTATCAGATATGATCCTACAAACTGCAGCCACAACATATCCATCATTACAAGTGTAGCGGGTATTCAAATCTAGGGGAAGCATCTGGGTGGTAGTACGACCCAGATGCACTGATTGTTAGGGAATTTAGGACCCTTTTTATTCGTGGAGGACTTCGGTGGTGTTCAGTTCCCTGCGGCCCCTGGGTGGCGCTGTCGCCCGGGGCCGGGGTTGAACCATCACTGCAGTACTGTTCCCTTTTTGTCCTGTTTCGGCAGCTGTACGGCGGGGCGGGGAACCTGCTGTGCCTGTCGGGAGAGGAGATAAAGGGGAGAGACGCCCTTATCACGAGGTTCAGAGTCGGAGGTTCACGGCCGCGCCCAGGCACCTTCAGCCTGGGTGCCGTGTTCCGGAGTTCCGGGCCCAGGTGCCCTTGACCTGGCCGGAGTGGGAGATGGAGTTCATCCCAGGCACCTTTAGTACTACGGAGAAGGCCCGGGGCCCAGTACCTTCGACTGGGTTCCGCAGGGGTTGATAAGTCCGAGGGGCCCTAAGGTGTTGGGCGCTCGAATCTGAGATGAGGAGGCCAGGGAGCGTAACCCCTCTGAACAGTCCGGTGCAGCATTGCTGGTGACGGATCTTAGCGAAGGTAATTCTGTTCCTGTTCTACACGGTCGGTGGCAGCGGCTGTGCGTAATAACCATTGGTGACACTACAATGGTTAGTTCTATTTGAGGATTGTGCCTTGACCTACTCCCCATTTATACAGAACTGTTCTTTGGGTCACAACCTGTGTGCTGTTAAAGGACGATTTATTGCTGTCAGAGAATAAATAAGAGTTGGACCTTTTCAGTGGTGTGGAACTCCAGTTACTGGGAACAAGGGGGGTCATCTGTAAAACGGACTTGGCTCTGGGTTATGCACACAGCCCGAAGGTAAACAGGCGTTGGCTTTCACCTCTACACATTAGAGGACATAGGCCGTAGTGTACCGCATCCCTCCTCCCTGATCCCCCTAGACAAGACAACAGGCCGAGAAGAAGAAGGGGTGAGAGGGGTGAGGCCGCTACACAAGGAAAGGCAAACAAACACAGGGTATATAAATACACTAATACCTATTAAAATCAACAAAACATTCATGCAATGCATTTAAGAGAATAGGAATGTGGAAGGATGCATTGTATTGGTTTTTATAAAGTGGTCGAGGTGCTTATTTGCTTTAGGTTCACACTGTGAACCTCATGTGAATCGCACAGGAATCACACTGCATTCCTGTACAAATCCCATGTGATTCTTTGCGGTGCGATTTGAGCCCATTCATTTTGGATGGTTTAAATCGCACCACATCCACATTAAAAAAGTCCAGGCAGCTTTTTTATTTTCACACTGGAATTAGATCGCAAGTGTGTTTATACCCATGTGTTTCAGTTCAAGCAAACGTACTGCGTTTGTGACCCGCTTTTCGGGTGTCATTAAATTTGACTCCCACAGCAGATCGCTGAGCACAGTGTGATCACTACACAATTTGGGGAAATGCACAGGAATCACTGAATTTCCTACACCGCATCAGTGTGATTCTGGGATTGGAGAAGTTCACATATACTGTAAGCATCTCAAGTGTGAACTTGACTTTGGCCAGAGTCTCCCTTAAAGAAAAGTAGTAATAATAATAATAATGTATATTGCTCAAACACTAGGGTTGGGGGGGGGGGGTCTTACAAGAATCATATTAGTGTAGAAACAGATAGAAATCTAAAAGGATAGCTTTAAATTAATCCACAAAAAGGCAGACATAAAAACTGCCTATTCATCAATGTCCATTCAGATAAGGAATTTCACTGAGACAAGATAACCTTTGTTAATGCAGCTGCTGTTTTAAAGCTATGTTCCATTTAGTGTGTTTCAATTGCAAACAGTATGTTCATTGACATCTGTTCTTCAATACTGCACAATGTAACTGTACTCTACCCAGCTGATCCAAAGAATACCAAGGTTAGCAAAGTCTATATCATAAACACTGTGCTTTTTCTCACAATGTTCTTGTGAGAAAAAAATGGGTTCATAAATACTAATAAATTGTAATTATCCACTTCTCTACTGTGCACGAAAACCCCCTTCCTGCCCAAGCCATTTTTCAGCTTTCAGCGCTGTCACACTTTGAATGACAATTGCGCGGTCGTGCGACGTGGCTCCCAAACGAAATTTGCGTCCTTTTTTTCCCACAAATAGAGCTTTCTTTTGGTGGTATTTGATCACCTCTGCGGTTTTTATTTTTTGCGCTATAAACAAAAGAAGAGCGTCCAGTTTGGAAAAAAAACACTATTTTTTAATTTTTGCTATAATAAATACCCATTTCTTTTTTTTTTAATAAAATTTTCCTCAGTTTAGGCCGATACGTATTCTTCTACATATTTTTGGTAAAAAAAAAAATCGCAATAAGCGCGTATTGATTGGTTTGCGCAAAAGTTATAGCGTGTACAAAATAGGGGATAGATTTATAGCATTTTTATTTTTTTATTTTTTTATTAGTAATGGCGGCGATCTGCGATTTTTTTATTGTGACTGCGATATTGCGGCGGACACATCGGACACTTTTGACACATTTTTGGGACCATTCACGTTTATACAGCGATCCCTGCTATAAAAATGCATTGATTACTGTATAAATGTGATTGGCAGGGAAGGGGTTAACCACTAGGGGGCGGGAAGGGGTTAAATATGTTCCCTCAATGTGTTCTTACTGTGGGGGGAGGGGACTGACTGGGGGAGGTGACCGATGGTTGTCCCTATGTACAAGGGACACACCATCGGTCCCCTCTCCCTCACAGGACGTGGATCTCTGTGTTTACACACAGAGATCCACTTTCCTGCTCGTTTCCCGGGCAATCGCGGGTGCCCGGCGGCAATCGCGGCCGCCGGGCACGCGCACCGGGGCCTTGTGAACGCGGCGGGCTCGTTTTAAAGGGAGGACGTCATATGACGTCCTCCCAGAACGAGAGTATCCTCCGCCCGCCGTCAATTGACAGTGGGCGGGGGACAAGTGGTTATAGTAAATGTATTTATATTTTGATTCTCTTGCTTTTAATATTATACGTTATCTGATTTGAGAACATTTGTGAACATTTGTGATGTCAGAACAGCCACCCACCTGGTTCTTGTATGTGTATTTTACATGACTTCAATCCGTGCACTGGGACACAGTGCTGTGCTTGTGAGTAGTTTTTTCTTTCAATAAATCAGTGATGTTTATGCAAATGGGGAGCACTATGTATTCTATTTGCATCTTTACATGATCCAATTTTTATCTGCGAGTGATCTTGGAGGCCACTAAGTGACTGAGGAGTCTTAGTGAAGGACCTTATGTGAAGATATAACCTCTCATCTTTATTATTACCCTATCTAAGGGACAGCGTGAATGACCTTCTGTTAGCTCAGAGGTCCATTCATTCAGGTGAGCGGTTTGCACCTCTGGTGAAGGAGACACTTATATGGATGCACAGTGATTATTTTAAGCACCCTATTGACTGCCTAAGGGATTATCCTCTTCTGTTGTCCTTCACTATCAACATTTCCTGGCCTCAACTTGTTATATTTTTGGACTGGTTTATGAGATTTTAGTGTTTTAGCGCTGCACTGCTTTTTAATGTGTTTTATCTAAGGACTTTTTATATTGACCTCCAGTGTTTAGCTGCTTTTGTTAGGATTTGGTTTTGCGCTGTCTGATTCTTTTCTATCATTTACTGTAGCTAATCTCTCTGGGCGTGGACGGAAAAGAAAAATTGATGAAAGGTTGCAACGCAGGATAGTCCGGATGGTGGATAAGTAGCCCCAAACAAGTTCCAAAGAATTTCAAGCTGTCCTGCAGGCTCAGGGAACATCAGTGTCAGTGCGAACTATCCATCGACATTTAAATAAAATGAAACACTATGGCAGGAGACCCAGGAGGACCCCACTGCTGACACAGAAACATAAAAAAGCAAGACTACAGTTTGCCAAAATGTACTTGAGTAAGCCAAAATCCTTCTGGGAAAACGTCTTGTGGACAGATGAGACCAAGATAGAGCTTTTTGGTAAAGCACATCATTCTACTGTTTACCGAAAACGGAATGAGGCCTACAAAGAAAAGAACACAGTACCTACAGTGAAATATGGTGGAGGTTCAATAATGTTTTGGGGTTGTTTTGCTGCCTCTGGCACTGGGTGCCTTGAATGTGTGAATTGCATCATGAAATCTAAGGATTACTAAAGGATTTTGGGTCACACTGTAGAGCCCAGTGTCAGAAAGCTGGGTTTGCTTCCGAGATCTTGGGTCTTCCAGCAGGACAATGACCCCAAACATACGTCAAAGAGCACCCAGAAATGGATGGCAACAAAGTGATGGAGAGTTCTAAAGTGGCCAGCAATGAGTCCAGATCTAAATCCCATTGAACACCTGTGGAGAGATCTTAAAATTGCTGTTGGGAAAAGGCGCCCTTCCAATAAGAGAGACCTGGAGCAGTTTGCAAAGGAAGAGTGGTCCAAAATTCCGGGTGAGAGGTGTAAGAAGCTTATTGATGGTTATAGGAAGCGACTGATTTCAGTTATTTTTTCCAAAGAGTGTTCAACCAAATATTAAGTTAAGGGTACCAAGAATTTTGACCAGCCCATTTTTGGAGTTTTGTGTGACATTATGTCCATTTTGCTTTTTTTTTCTCCCTTTTTTTTGTTTTGTTCCAATACACACAAAGGAAATAAACATGTGTATAGCAAAACATGTGTTACTTCTTTAAATTTCTGGGGTGCCAACAATTTCGGCCATGACTGTATATTCTTCTAAATATTTTTTGGAGAAAACAAAAATCACAATAAGCGTTTATATTTATTTATTTTTTACTAGTAATGGCTGTGATCTGCAATTTTTAGCGGTATTGCAATATTGCGACGGACAGATCGGACACTTTTGACACATTTTTGGGACCACTGACATTTATACAGCGATCTGTGCTATAAAAATGCACTTATTACTGTGTAAATGTCACTGGCAGGGAAGGGGTTAACACTAGGGGGCGATCAAGGCGTTAAATGTGTGTTACCTAGGTGTGCTCTAACTGTGAGGGGGTGTGACTTACTATGGAAGGAGACATATCGTTATTACTACTTTACTACTAGTAAGAACAAACGACATGTCTCCTCTGACCTGACAGCACAGGGATTTGTGCGTTTACACACACAAATGCCCGTGCTGGCGCTCGTTCACGTGATCGGGTTCTCCACCGTGCAGTGGGTCATGCGCGTGCGCCCTCTGGCGTCTCTTAAAGGGAAACCCATATATAAACAGGATTTCACCCAGGACAGCCATTGTGCTGCAGTAAATCTGCGTGAGCCGGACGGGAACCAGTTAAATAGTGTTATCAACCCTACCCAGCTTTCCTCTGTGGACTACAGAACATTCTTGCTGAAGATGGGAAGGAAGGTGCTCTGTAGCCCAATCACACTTCCTGCCCTAAGGTAACAATGCTGGCGCTCCATAGATACAGAACATGGATTGAGCGTTGTCACTCTAGGACAGGAAGTATGTTACTGGAAGGATTACCAGATTACCATGAAGAAAAAAATAGACTCTGTAACGATCCACTAGCAACTTTTTTGTCATGTAGTTTTATTCACCATTAGAAACATTTTTCATACACAAAAGGTAAAGAAAGCCAATGTGTTGGCTAATCTCAAAATACATTCTGTAATGCAACAGAATCTCTTGATTTGTATAGAGAATATATCTTCCAACATAAGCTAACATAAATGCTGATTCTCCCATCTTGCTTACAAGCTGATAATCTAATAACCTAAAGGTTTATGATATATGGTGTGTGTGTGTGTGTGTGTGTGTGTGTGTGTGTGTGTGTATATTTATATTTATACACACACACACATACATACCTGAGCATCACAAAATGGGACATATCAACCCATTCTAGGATTGTAGAGGAAATAGAACTTAAAATGGCATAGCAATGTTTATGGGATTGCAGGAAGAGGCCCATAGAGAAGAGTTTTCTGTGAAGTGGAAACAGGTCTTTAGCCAATTACTTGGCAGTAAGTCAAGCACTGTAAAACAGTGCAGTGATTTTTTTCCTTTAAAATATATAACACAGACAAAATTATTCTTTTTCTAGAAATAAACGTATGTCTTAGCTTTATAACAAAACTTAGACATGAAACAGACTTAACTTCCTAAGTTAACATATACCAGGAGTGACAATCTTTAACACAATGAAAGGTCATATCATAATTTGATCAGTCATTGTTATGTTATTGCAGTGGTGAAGCTTTATAACTAATAGGCATCAAAATGTTCATCTGTTATGTAAAGTGGAGAGTTTACAGTAAGGAAATGATTCAGTTAGCCATCAATTTGGCAGGCAAAATGTAAAAGAGAGAAGTCAGTGATAGGACCATCAAGACCTATGTATACAAATGCCAACCAAGAAAAAATAGTTTTTTTTTTTTCCAAAGTTTATTGTTACAGTTTTAAGTGTGTATAAAATACCTTTGAAATGTCACAAGGAAGATTTTTGCAATCCTTTCTGCAAGCATTAAGAATGCATTTGAAGGTTTTGGGTTGTCCAGAGCTGTAATTACTTTGCTCTGATGGCTTTTGGTGACATCACACATGACATCCAAGTGTTGACGATGAAGTCATGATCATGAACTGTTGGAGCAATGGCAGAGGAGGAGGGGGAAGAAGATGACTTCACAGTCTTAATTATGGTTTGAAACACCAGTTAATTAGAATTTAGTGTCTCTCACTTCTCACTCCCTTTTCATTGTGCCATCACCAGTAGCACTTTTTCTGCAATTAATGATAATGGAGAACAATGGTAACTGGGGACCGTGACAATTACATTACAGCCCATAAACATAGTTATTCATATGATTATCATTAGAACTTATACAGATCAAAGAATGGGCACTTCATTTTTTAGTTTCTCTAATCCATAACAAACATGAAAAACACATTTATAGTGCTTCCATCACAACGGTCATACTTTATATAAGATTATCAATGCGTACGTTTGCTGAATATGTTATTCCTTGAACATTATAACCTACATAAGCCTGTTGGTACCAACATGTATTCCTTTTAAAGGATAATTTATAAAGCTTGGTTCATTGTTCTACATGAAATACTACACACAATGGTGATACTAACAAAAAGAATGTCTCTTAACACAGTGTTCTATGTACCACAAACAAAAGTGATTGCAATACACTGTGATTTGCATGGCATTAACTCCCATGCAGAATGTCAATCTTATTAAATGGCTGCTAATGCTCTTTTATCAAACAAGAGGATTTTGATAAGTAATTTCCTCTCATTCTTTGCAAATCCTTACTGAAACCTAAACAGCCAAATAAATCTAAAACAATGATAATCCCCTGCTAAATTAACCTGTTCTTCTCAGGAATTACTAAACCATCCAGACCATCAGGCCCTACAGGGTTAATACGGCAACAGATCAGTTACCTGTTCTAGCTCTGTGCTTTTTTTTCTTCTAGGTTAACCCTAATCATACACTTTCTATTTATACCCTGCAATCATAAACAGATTTTTTTCTGCTGCTCCATTCCAACTAAGCAATTTTATAGAGTGCAGCAAGCACTTATTCCTTAAATCATATGCTCCTTAGTTTGCATAAAAATAAAGCCTTCTAAAATTGGTATCCATGTAATCGGTGATTGCCAAGCAAGTCTCTAAGGGAAATCACAATGTAATTGTGATCAGCAACAGGCTAAGGCATACACACATTTAAAACTTCCCTCACTTGCACAGTCAACTAGTAGTCAGGCAACAGGGGAAAAAAATGATATGCTTACCTTAAATTTGGAGCAGGCATCACTTTAAAAATTAGAAAAATAATGCTTGCAGGAAGTCGAGCTATTTTTAAATACCCTTTCTTTTTGCAAAAGGAAAGAAAAATCAGGCAGAGAAAAGTGGAAGTCAGAGGTGCCACACCTCCAACCTCTTAGTATTCTGATGTCCAGGCTGTGCACATCACTCAAGAGCTTGATCTAATCCAATCCAAACAGAATCATTGCCCCCCTTGCCACCACTGGAAATGGTACCCAGCTCTCGGAAGATGAAGCAGGGCTTGCTGGAAGTCTTTTTTCCTCCCTCTCTCGCTCGTTCGCTGCCCCTGTGCTGTAAAACAACAGAAAGATGTGAGCTAGGAGGCACACCACCAAATGCAATCATTAAACACACAACACATCTGACACTGCATGCTAATGGGGGCTCAGCTCTAGAAGCCTGAAAACTTCCCCACACAGCTGTCCATTCTATTATACCTTCAAAAGGGTTAGAAGCCTCATTCACACGACCTAGGACTTGCTAATCACAAAGAACACCACACTGCTTCCCTTTAGAAATAGATGAAAAAAAATCTTTTTATTTTGTATATTTCTTGGCTGTATGTCGCCATGGGTTCATTTAATTAAAAGACCCCTTTTCTTTCTTTTTTTTTTTTTTTTTTATAGCTTGTGATTTTGTTAATATGCCTAGTTTGCAAAGTACAGTAGAAGCAGTAAATACTTGTTTCAAACAAGGCTTTCCTCCAGAGACTGTTGTAATAAAACCCCTTAGCTCCCATTTTCTCCAGCTTCTTATCTGTCTGTCCCTCGCTTCTCACCTTTTTTTTTCACATGCTGGGGAAGAGGAGCTTGCAGTTCAAAAGAAAAGTGATCAGTTTGAGTTTTGCCCAACTAGGCAATCTTTCATGTGGAGATAGGACATGTCAGTTCTCATCTGTCAAGGGTAATGAAAAACAGTCACAAGCAGCTTCTTTCCCTTATTTGGAAACATTGTCTTCTTACCTTACGGAGAAGTCTCAATATTTGGAATCTACTATTTCCTAGCTGTATGGAGTGAAGATCCTAGAGGAAGCAGGTAGGAAAAGAAGCAGGACCAGGCACAGGCATGGGTTCAGCAAGTCCTCGATGAGCATCCATACAGCCAACAGGGAATAGTATCATGGTTTGAATCTGGCCAGTTGGTAACAGTGACATAGTCCAAGCAGCATCACCTCCAGTACAAGCAGGTTTAATAATTCTCATCTTTTTCCCTTTTCTCTCTCTCTATGTGGCTCCTGCAGAGAATAATAGGAATTAAAAGGCAGGTGGCGCCCTGCTCTCTAGCAGAATGTCGATCTAATATTTCCTCACATGCTGAAGAAGCAGACTCCTGTGTTTATACATTAAA
This sequence comes from Rana muscosa, assembly GCA_029206835.1. NCBI lineage: Eukaryota > Metazoa > Chordata > Amphibia > Anura > Ranidae > Rana > Rana muscosa. The sequence continues at coordinate 432,873,696 of CM055117.1, forward strand.
TTCAGCACAAGCATGTAACAGGTCCAGAGACTGTAGAGGAAAGCAGGCTTGCTGATTTTTTTTCTCCCTCCCCGGCTCATCCTCCTGATGACTTCAAGGTTGCTTTTTTGTGTGTGTGTGTGTGTGCGGCTATTTTTAGGTTCTTACACTGTCCTATATCTCAGAGGTGATGCTGTGATACAGATCAACTGCTTGATGAACAGACCTCCCATGCTCACTAGGATTAGACAGATAGAAGGGTTTTGTGGCGATGGTAGGGTTGCCACCTCATCCCTTTAAAACCAAACACATATTAATTACAGAGGTTCTGTGGCTGATAGAGATATTAACCCCCCCCCCCAAGCTTTCGACTATGCACCGCATCCTCTGAAAAAAATGAACCATTTAAAAATCCTGTTTAACCCTTGTCGGTGACTTGTGTCGTGCGCTGTTCTGCTAACGTGCGAAACAGTGATGTGTCATGACAACTAAGCAATGATTTGCATTCCCTGGCATAGTCAAACAGCACCATTAGTCAATTGCTTCTTTGCTTTGTGGAAAGAGGGGGGGGGGGGTTTACAGCAAATGCACAAATGTGTTTCAAGGCACTAATCACTGTGTTAAAGGTTCATTAACTATTCCTTCGCACATGAAAAGCAAGCTTCGATATGGTGCGTTTCCGTTTAACAAAGCAGTGTCTAAAAATACTATTATTATTTTATGGATAAAACAGTGGATGTCGGAGAAACGCTGTACATTTTAATTTCAGAAGCTCGGAGGGAGTTTAAAATCTCTTGCATTAACTCAGTTCAGGAAGTAAACAGAGGATTACTGGGAACTCAGCTTTTAAAAGGGTTAAACGCGTCTACACAGCTCAGTAGATTTGCATGTAACTTACACTGGGTGGTTATTTGTGTGTGAAACACTCTGGGTCACAAGCTATTCCTTTCCAGAATACCAATTAGAATGTATCCATTTTGAGGCACAGACAGGTCTTATCCAAACCATTTTATTGTGTTGTCATTCTTTGCAATCCTGTGTCTCAATGGTATTTTTATAAAGTGCCAAGCACATAATTAGCTTGTTCTAAAAAAAGAATTGCAGGGATTTAAAGATCTCACGTTGGGGCTTTTGAGGAGTAGGACACATTAATATCAATCATGCCTTTTAAAACATTGAATGGATGTTTAGAACATATTACCCTTGACGTTACGGTTGTACCAGATTAATGCCAGCATGTGGTCACCCTGATGTTAACCATTTGCTGTGCCTGTATGTCAGAGATGACTGTTGTCATGTTATGACAATTTCACATTTTAAAGGAAGAAAAAGAGGTAACAAATAGCACTGCTAATTAACAAATGACTGACAGTGTGGTAGGAAATAACCAAAATAGGTGGTCTAGATGGTGGGTTGTCTAATAATATCACACAACATTGTAGATGAAACCATCATATGTTGTAACTAACAGGTGATGCAGGCTAATTGATAGCTTGCAGAAAATGCCATTAATATAGAGATGACAGTCACAAACAGTTATTTTATGGATTGTGGATGCTAGTGCTTAAAAACGAAAAGAGAGAGGTATTTTCCATTTTTCCTCGCTGTGTGAAGATATGGGGAAAAATTGAATCAGTGAACAGAAAGAGAGGATTTTCAGCATGGAAAATCTTTACCTCAGAAAAAAACAGGCTTATTCAATTAAAGAGTGCAAAGAGCAAAGAGCTCATGCCCTGTACACACGATCGGAATTTCGATGGGCTAAAATCCGATGGAATTTTTCGTCGGAATTCCATTCAAAGCTGTCTTGCATACACACCATCAGACAAAATTCCGACTGTCCAAAACGCGGTGATGTAAAACACGCACAACGTCACTATAAAGGTGTAGCGCTACCCCCAGTTAAGAGAGCCGCTGGTTTGATTTCGGGCCCTGCATACAGCACCGCCAACCCCCGGCAATCTTACTCGACCCACTCTGGCACAGTTAGTCTAGGGTTAAACTTATATCACATTCAGTAACATTTGCAAGGGGCAATCTCTTTTGCCGTAAGACAACACACTGAGGTGAGAGATCAAATGCAATAGCTTTACTTTTATATCAAAAGCATAGGCAGAACAGAACACATGCAACTTGCTTACAGAGCCCTGCAGCAATAGGTGTAGCACACAACAATTGCCCAGCGCGGTAACCCACTGCGCGCAGCTATTATGGTGTACGCGCCCTGTGGCGCACTAAACAATATTCTATCTCCCCTCCCTGGTCAGGCCTGACATAGATGAAATCTCAGTCTTTTCACTTGTTATTTCTTCGCATGCAAACTTTCGGTGGTGCACTTGATGAAATAGTATTTGTAATCCACAAGTAGGCAGTCTTAAGGAACACTATACTGGAGACCCTTTAACTCTGTCCTGCTACTGGTCTCCTAATGGAACAACAAACAACGATAGGTGGGCCAAGGCAGTCTATAGGCCCAAACACGGTACAGTCTATTGGCTTGAGCAAGTGCTCACTCACCCCTCTGGACGTGATCCCAGTACGGGACTTCCACCTGCTGTGTCTCCACACACAGCGTCTGCAACGATCGGGTCCCCGATCTAACTGATGTCCTCACTCGACAAGTCCGGGGCCACCCAGGCTTCGCAGTGGGGTGGAAGGCTCTTTGGAAGTTGCGCAAGGCCCAGGCTTCAGGCCTTGCACTGCAGCAGATCCGCACAGGAAGAAACTGTTGCTTGCAGCGCGGTGTCCAAAGAGACCGAGCTCCGCCTCGCCTCCTCCTTAAATAGCCCCTCCCATGAGTCTCTGCGGTGGCTAATTGCACTCTGGGTGCCGAACGGGGTTCTGGGTAACGTAGTCCCAGGGCCTTAAAGGAGACCCCGCTACACACTCCCCCCACTTAAACTCTTTGGTCCCCAAAGATAACATAACACTACATCACAGAACGTACAACATCAATCAAAGATTCGTATGATGTTGGCAGAGGAAATTCCCACCAAAACGAGACAGTGAACTTCCCTGCCCACAGGTCACACTATCATCAGTGTCCTGCCTAACTGTGCCAGAGAGTGAGTTGGGGTTGCCCCCACTAAATGAACAGTGGGAGGATCAGGGTCTTCCATACTCCTCCTAGCAGTAACCACAGTGTCCTCCGCACTCTGCTCCATCTGTGGGTAAGTTAATCTTCTGGGAGGCTTTATGGCTCTTCGCTTCCTCTGTCCTCTTGGGCTTTCTGTTAAAACGGGCTCTTCCTCTGGAACTGACCTAGGAATTTCCTCTGGTTCAGGAGCACTGGACTCCGGAGCAGGGAGGTACAGGGACTCCCTTGGATCTTCTTCTGGGAGTAAGTCACAGGCACTCTCCCAAGAATCTGACCAAGGACAGGACGGAATGAACTCAGTAGCTTCTGCATTCAGCTTCTGATCTATGGTGTCTTCTTCAGGTGGAAGATCAATAGCAGAAGTTCCTGGGGCCTGTGAAGGCCAAAGCCAATCAAGTTCTTCTCCCTCATCTTCACTTATCTCCGAGGTCTCTGTATCCCCAATCTGAGGGGTCTGGGACCGAGTGTTCGGTCTGGGAGTATCCAGGATGGATGTTGGCTCAGGGGAATCCGTCACAGGGAGTATCCAAACTGCCTCCGCTAGTGGGAGTAGGTGGTTCCGATGCCAGGTCTTCAAAGGTCCCACCTTCCCTTCTGGTTTAAGTCTGTAAATGGGCAGGCCCGGTAGCCTTTTGCAAACAACATAAGGTTCCGGTCTCCATCTGTCTGCAAGCTTGTGTTTTCCAGGGACCCCCAAGTTCCGCAGCAACACTCTGTCTCCTGGTTGCAAATCCTGAATCCTAACTTTCAGGTCAAAATTTTTCTTGTTGCGGGCCCCCCTTTGCTCCGAGGCCGCCTGGGCCTGTTCATAGGCCAATTTCAAATTGCGCCTGAGTCTGTCGACATATCCCTTGTGGGAAGCAGCAGAACAATGGTCTATGGAAGTGCCAAAGGCCAGATCTACTGGTAGTCTTGCTTCTCTCCCGAACATAAGTCGATAGGGTGAGTACCCTGTAGCGTCACTGGTGGTGCTGTTGTATGCATGCACAACTGCCGCTATGTGGTTGCTCCAATGCTGCTTCTTTTCACTGCTTAGGGTCCCCAGCATATTGAGCAGGGTTTGGTTGAACCTCTCCGGCTGAGCATCACCTTGTGGATGATAGGGGGTAGTTCTTGTCTTCTTGATCCCCAAAGAATCCAGGAGCTTCCGGATCAACCGACTTTCAAAATCCCTTCCCTGATCTGAATGGAGCCATTGTGGTAGCCCATAGTGTACAAAGTATTTCTCCATCAGCACTTTGGCCACAGTGGAAGCCTTCTGGTCTTTGGTTGGGAAGGCCTGGGCATACCGGGTGAAATGGTCGGTTACTACCAGAACATTTCCTAGTCCACTCAGGTCAGGTTTCGAGGCAGAGAAAATCAATGCATACCAGATCAAGTGGGCTATGACTTTGCAGATGGCCCATTGGGGCAGCTTGATGAGGTAAAGTCTTTCTCTGAATGCATCGTGCACATGAGTGGCAGTATTCTTCAACTTCAGCCCTCATGCAGGGTCAATAGAAACGGTCCCTAATGAGTTGGAAAGTCCTTTCCGCCCCTAGGTGGCCATGGTTGTCGTGCAAAGCAACCAGAACAGTCTCTCGGTGTTTCTCGGGCAGGAACAATTGCCATTTGTCTTCCAGGTCATCAGAGGGGCCCCTTCGATAGACCACTCCCTGATGCAACTGCAACCTGTCCCACTCCTTCCTCAACAGGCGAGCTTCCTTTGAAGGGTGACGTAAAAGTCTATTCGGGTCCTGATTCTCCAGGGCCTCTAGGACCAATCTCCTCATAGGGTCTTCCAATTGGTCGGATCTCAACTCCTTCTTGGACAGTCTTGGCAAGTTATCTTCCCCCAATTGGGTTACCCCACAGTACTGCTTGGGGACTCCGACTATGGTAACCCCCATCTCTTCTGCTCTTGAGCCGCCACTGGCTTGGAGGTTAGCCCCTTGACAGAGGGCCCGCACCCCGTCGGGTGCCACTTGGGTCCACTCTTCTGTATTGAAGGTGGAGACATGAGATCTTCTAGACAGGGCGTCTGCATATCGGTTTCCAGCCCCAGGTCTGTATTTTAAGCTGAAATTGAAGGCAGACAGAGCCGCCAACCATCTATGTCCTGTGGCATCCAACTTTGCTGTGGTGAAAAGATAGGTGAGGGGGTTGTTGTCGGTTTTCACTGTGAATTCCGCCCCATACAAATAGTCTCTGAGTTTGTCAACTTCCGCCCACTTAAGGGCCAGGAACTCCAACTTATGAGTGGGGTAGTTCTTCTCGGAGGGTGTCAGACTTCTGCTCACATACGCAACGGGCCTTAGTTGCTCTTCATGCTCCTGGTATAGCACTCCTCCCAAACCATCATGACTGGCATCTACATGAAGTTCATAAGGCTTCTTAGGGTCTGCATAGGCCAAGACAGGGGCAGTGGTTAATGTTTTCTTCAACATCTGGAAGGCATCCTCACACTTCTCGTTCCACTGGTCCTTGACTGACTTCCCTGGCTTTCTGGGGCCTGTGTCATCCTCTTCCCCCTCCGTCTTAAGCAGCTCATTCAGAGGCCTGGCTATCCGAGCAAACCCCTCCACAAACCTCCTGTAATAGGAACAGAACCCCAGGAAGGATCTGAGCTCTGTCACAGTGGTGGGCCTGGGCCAGGAGGTGACTGCCTCCGATTTTTTGGGGTCTGTGGCTACCCCATCTTCAGACACTATGTGCCCCAGATAGTTGACTGATGACTGATAGAATTGGCATTTTTCAGGTGAGAGCTTGAGTCCTTCCTCACTCAGTCTCTTCAAAACTTTCTCCAGCCTCTCTTCATGTTCTTCCAAGGTTCTTCTGAAGACAATGATGTCATCCAAGTATACTAAGACTTCGATGAGGTTTATGTCTCCTACAGTCTTCTCCATAAGACGTTGGAAGGTAGCTGGGGCTCCAGACAGACCTTGAGGCATCCGATCAAATTCAAAGAACCCTACTGGGGTTATGAAAGCCGTCTTCTCTTTGTCTTGTGGATGCATCGGGATTTGATAATACCCGCTCTTTAGGTCCATAACACTGAACCACTTGGCTCCAGACAAGCTCTGTAGGGCATCCTCTATCCTCGGAGTGGTATACTGGTCGGGTATGGTTCTCCTGTTGAGGGTCCTGTAGTCTATGCACAGCCTCAATGATCCATTCTTCTTTCTGACCACCTCTATCGGGGAGGCATAGGGGCTTCTGGATTCTCGAATCACACCGGTTCGCTTTAGCTCAGCGAGCTGTTCCCTCAAGTCCTCGAGGTCTGCTAACGGAACTCGCCTGACTTTCCCTGAAGGGCTTGTCTTCCTGGAGGCGGATTCGATGATGGCACTCCTTGCACATCCCACATCGAATTCATCTTGGGAGAAGATCTTTTCCCACCTGGTCAACTGGGCCTTGGCTCTCTCTTTCCAAGCCCTGTGTAGGTTCGGGTTCTCCGTGGAAAGTTTCTCCCACACAGTGCTTTCTCCATCTGTCTTCTCCACATCCGACAAACCAACTGGGGTGGCAGGGCTCACCTGGCCCAGCAGCATCCTGGCTGGGATCTCCATGGGGCCACCTGTAGTATTCCTGACACTCACAGGTACCTTACAGTGGGCCTTCTTCATGGCCCTCAACGGGACCACTTCTGGGACTACTTCTCAGCCCGAATGTTCTCCCCTTGGGTCGAGTTCCAACATGACAAAGGGCCCAGGCTGTTCCCAAGTGAGTTTCACAGTGGCTTTCAAACAGGCCACTTCACCGGGCTGTAGCTCTATCCCTTTTCTTCCCAGCCTCCAAACCTTCCCTACTCCCTCTTCTGGAGCCTTTTGTTCCAAGATCAGTCGTTGATAGGCTGTCTTCAACATTGGGTGGATCCCAGTGACTGTGGGGCCTTTTCCTTTTATTAGAGGGGTCAAGAGTCTTCGGACCAGATCCGTGTTGGTCCCTATTATTAAGGAACTCTTGTTAGCTCCAGGCGGTCGGGGGCATACCACAGCTAAGGTATCAAACACTTCAGCCTTCCCGGCTATGGATGGGTCAAAAGTCAGTTTTATAGGCAGATAGCCATCATAAAGGAAACTCTCTGTCCCAATTCCCCATATCTCCAGCTCTTCAATCTTCTGGATGGGTAGGTGACTTAAATGCTTGTCATAGAAGTCCCGGTACAACAGGGTCACTTGCGCCCCAGTATCCAATATGGCTCTTGTGTAGACTCCCTCCACGTGAACAGGTACTATCGGGGAGGGACCCACCAGCTTCTCTGGATATCGCTTCAAAGGGGTCTCTTTCCTTTGATCTTTGCATTTTCCTTTTGGACTCTCTTTCTTCCATTTCTCTTTGGACTTAAGTCTCTCTTGGGCCTGGTATGCATTGATCTCCCTCCTCTTGATAGGTGTAACTACCCGCTGAGGGACACTACTCTCTTTCTTTGGGGTGCGTTCCCTCTGAGGAACCTTGCGTTTCTTCTGAGGGGTCTTGTCCACTCTTTTCATGTGCTTCTCATTCAGTTTGGAGCTCACTGGAGATGATGGGCACCCGGTTGACTCCTTCACCGGGGCCCGCTAAAGTTTTCCGGCGGCTTGCGGTTATTCATCTTTTTTTTCTTTGGACTGGCACACACTTTGGCGAAATGGCCAGCTCCTCCACAATTGAAACAAATCACATCCCCCCAATCTTCCAGGGATGCGGGCGCTGAGGTGGTGGGAAACAGCTCCTTCCTCGGACTTTCCCTCTCTGGTTCCCTTGACTTCTTTTCCATCAGGGAGGTCAACATTCCCAATACTTGGGACATCTGTGACTTCAAGGTATCCACCTCTGAGTCTCTTTCCAGGGTCATGGCTGTCCTGACCATCACCGGAGGAGGATTCACCGACTCAACTGGTTGGTTCCTCTTCTCCTCCAGCATCGCTTCTTCCTCTCTGACCACTCGGATCAAGTCAGGGTACTCCAGGCTCTTCCCGTCCTGTCTGGTGCGTAGCGCCAATGCGATGGGGTCCAGGGGCTGAGATCCTCTCATCACCTGTTGAACACGGGCCTCATCCACTTTCCGTGGGTCAATTCCCTTCTTCAGAATCATCTTATGCAGGATCTTATCCAGGCGCCTCATGAACTCTGACAGTTTCTCTCCTGTCTTTTGGTAGCAGTGCTCCAGCTGATAAGTGAGCTCAGTGATTTTCTCTGTTCCACCGAACACATTCTGCAGAATGTCCAGATAGTCCTGTGCATCACAGTCTGTCTTACTCATCTTGAGGTTGCGTATGGCCTCTAGAGCCGGCCCCTTCAAGCTCTCAGCAATTCTCTGCTTCTTTCTGTGGTCTGGGACTTCCCATTCTTCTAAGGCCTGAGTGGCACCGTCCAACCACTCCTCAAACCCCTCTTCACCCGAAGGTACAGGTTTCCTTCCAGAGAATATTCTGAGTTTTCTGTATCCCGGCATTTGGAAGTCTGTAGGATCCTTCTTATACTGGGCTACAATTTCTCCCAGGACTGCGCATAATTCTGCGCTGAGGGTGGCAGGTGGCGATCCGGGACTTTCCCTTTTCTGCTGTTTTTCTGCTTTTGGGGTGGGTGATGGAGATAGTTTCGGTGTCTGAAACCGTCCTCCTGGCTTGAGCGGCAGCGTGTGTATTAGGCTATAAGTCTGATCATCTATAGCTTCTACACTTGGATTCTTGAAATGCTCTGGGACTCCATTCTTCCACTCTATTAGTGCGTGGGTCAGTGAGGAATTCGTCCTGACATCCACCACCCATGCCTTCTGGAGCGGGGACAGTGACATCACTAGCTGCTTCACCGCTTCTTCTTGCCAGATCCCTGGGAGTTCTATGACTACTACCCCGGCTGGATCTGTGCCGACCGCTTTGCACCACTGTCCTACTTCTAGTGGGTCCATGCTGGTACTTTTGGCGCGTTACTTGCTGTATCAGGATCCCGGACTCAAGAGCCCCCACGTGTAGCGCTACCCCCAGTTAAGAGAGCCGCTGGTATGATTTCGGGCCCTGCATACAGCACCGCCAACCCCCGGCAATCTTACTCGACCCACTCTGGCACAGTTAGTCTAGGGTTAAACTTATATCACATTCAGTAATATTGCAAGGGGCAATCTCTTTTGCAGTAAGACAACACACTGAGGCGAGAGATCAAATGCAACAGCTTTACTTTTATATCAAAAGCATAGGCAGAACAGAACACTTGCAACTTGCTTACAGAGCCCTGCAGCAATAGGTGTAGCACGCAACGATGGCCCAGCACGGTAACCCACCGCGCGTAGCTATTATGGTGTACGCGCCCTGTGGCGCACTAAACAATATTCTATCTCCCCTCCCTGGTCAGGCCTGACATAGAAGAAATCTCAGTCTTTTCACTTGTTATTTCTTTGCATGCAAACTTTCGGTGGTGCACTTGATGAAATGGTATTTGTAATCCACAAGTAGGCAGTCTCAAGGAACACTATATTGGAGACCCTTTAACTCTGTCCTGCTACTGGTCTCCTAATGGAACAACAAACAACGATAGGTGGGCCAAGGCAGTCTATAGGCCCAAACACGGTACAGTCTATTGGCTTGAGCAAGTGCTCGCTCACCCCTCCGGACGCGATCCCAGTCCGGGACTTCCACCTGCTGTGTCTCCGCACACAGTGTCTGCAACGATCGGGTCCCCGATCTAACTGATGTCCTCAATCGACAAGTCCGGTGCCACCCAGGCTTCGCAGTGGGGTGGAAGGCTCTTTGGAAGTTGCGCAAGGCCCAAGCTTCAGGCCTTGCACTGCAGCAGATCCGCACAGGAAGAAACTGTTGCTTGCAGCGCGGTGTCCAAAGAGACCGAGCTCTGCCTCGCCTCCTCCTTAAATAGCCCCTCCCATGAGTCTCTGCGGTGGCTAATTGCACTCTGGGTGCCGAACAGGGTTCTGGGTAACGTAGTCCCGGGGCCTTAAAGTAGACCCCGCTACAAAGGGGAAGTTCAAATCCAACGGCGCCACCCTTTGGGCTGCTTTTGTTGATTTTGTGTTACAGCGTGTTAGTAAAAGTTTGGTGTTAGCCGATTCAAGCTTTTCAGTCCGTTACAGCATGACGAATGTGCCATCTCCATTACGAACGCTAGTTTTACCAGAACGAGCGCTCCCGTCTCCTAATTTAGTCTGAGCATGTGTGGATTTTTCTCCGATGGAGTTTCACACAGACGATAGGAATTTCCGATTGTTTTTTTTACATCGGAAAAATTTAAAACATGTTCTTTTTTTACACCGATGGAAAAAAGTCCAATGGGGCCCACACAGTCCATCTGACTTTTTTCATCAGAAATTACGATCGTGTGTACAGGGCATAAGAGAGAAAATGCAGTGTCGATGGCAACTAAAAACCTGCAGGAAACTTGGTAAAATACCAGAGATAAGCAGGTATGTTCACACTTGACCAGCTTCCTATGTTATAGGCACAGTAGAGGTTTAAGAGGCCTCCATATTTATGACAGGGATGGGGGTGAGTGACCAACAACCAGCAGCTCTGCAATATCAGGTCTCTCAGTCAAGAATCCAACTGCACTAGTTTTACTTTAGAATAGCAAATATTGTTTGGTTGCTATGCTATAAAACATATAGGATAGACTTATGTGTGTGTATATACACTGAGCAAAATTATAAACACAACACTTTTGTGTTTGCCCCTATTTATCTTGTGCTGAACTTAAAGATCTACGACTTTTTCTATGTACATAAAAGGCCTATTTCTCTCAAATATTGGTCACAAATCTGTCTAAATCTGTGTTAGTGAGCACTTCTCCTTTGCCGAGATAATCCATCCACAAGTGTGACATATCAATATGCTGATTAGACAGCATGGCCACTCTAAAATGTGCAGTTTTACTGTATTGGGGGGGGGGTCGATGGGGAGGGTCTGAAAACCAGTCAGTATCTGGTGTGACCACCATTTGCCTCACGCAGTGCAGCACATCTCCTTTGCATAGAGTTGATCAAGTTGTTGATTGTGGCCTGTGGAATGTTGGTCCATTACTCTCCAATGGCTGTGCGAAGTGTCTGGATAGTGGCAGGAACTGGAACGCGCTGTTGTATACGCCGATCCAGAGCATGCCAAACATGCTCAATGGGTGATATGTCCGGTGAGTATGCTGACCATGCAAGAACTGTGATGTTTTCAGCTTCCAGGAATTGTGTACAGATCCTTGAAACATGGGGCCATGCATTATCATGCTGCAACATGAGGTGATGGTCGTGGATGAATGGCACAACAATGGGCCTTAGGATCTCGTCACGGTATCTCTGTGCATTTAAAATGCCATCATAAAAATGCACCTGTGTTCGTTGTCCATAGCATACGCCTGCCCATACCATAACCCCACCGCCACCATGGGCCACTCGATCCACAACGCTGACATCAGCAAACTGCTCACCCACACAACGCCATACACGCTATCTGCCATCTGCCCTGTACAGTGAAAACCGGGATTCATCCTGGAAGTGAACACCTCTCCAAAGTGGCAGACGCCATTGAATGTGAGCATTTGCCCACTCAATTCAGTCACGACGATGAGCAGCAGTCAGGTCGAGACCCAGATGAGGACGACGAGCATGGAGATGAGCTTCCCTGAGATGGTTTCTGACAGTTTGTGCAGAAATTCTTTGGTTATGCAAACCGATTGTTGCAGCAGCTGATCTTGGCAGTGAAGATGCTGGATGTGGTAGTCCTGCTCTGGTGTGGTTACACGTGGTCTGCGGTTGTGAGGCCGGTTGGATGTACTGTCAAATTCTCTTGGAGACGCCTTATGGTAGAGAAATGAGCATTCAATTCAAGGGCAACAGCTCTGGTGGATATTCCTGCAGTCAGCATGCCAATTGCACGCTCCCTCAAAACTTGCGACATCTGTGGCATTGTGCTGTGTGATAAAACTGCACATTTTAGATTGCCCTTTTATTGTGGCCAGCCTAAGGCACACCTGTGCAATAATTATGCTGTCTAATCAGCATCTGAATATGACACACCTGTAAGGTGGATGGATTATCTCGGCAAAGGAGAAGTGCTCACTAGGGATGAGCCAGCGCTTCGAGTCGAACATAAGTTTGACTCGAACACCGGGTGTTCGTTTGTTCTAAAACTAACCGAACAATTGGGGCGTTCGCGTGAAATTTGAGTGCCGTGGAACGCCCCATTATGCACTGCGAGATCGCAGTGCATTGCTGTATGATGATTGGGCAAAGCATGCACCTGACCTGCATGCTTTGGCCAATCAAAGCGCGCTCTGCTGAGAGAGCTATAATTGGCCAAGGGCAGGGTGCACACACAGCCCTATATAAGGCTGCATACAGAGCGACCGTGTGTAGTGTTGTTGGCATGGCAGAGAGATATCTTGAGTTTGATTAAAGGGGTTGTAAAGGTAAATGTTTTTTCACTTTAATGCATCCTATGCATTAACCACTTGACAACTGGGCACTTAAACCCCCTTCCTAACCAGACGAATTTTCAGCTTTCGGTGCTCTCACATTTTGAATGACAATTACTCAGTAAGGCAACACTGTACCCATATGAAATTTTCGTCATTTTTTTCACACAAATAGAGCTTTCTTTTGGTGGTATTTGATTGCCTCTGGGTTTTTTATTTTTTGTGCTATAAATGAAAAAAGACCGAAAATTTTGTAAAAAAATGAATTTTTCTTAATTTCTATTATAACATTTTGCAAATAAGTCATTTTTCTTCATAACTTTGGGCAAAAATGTATACTGCTACATATTTTTGGTAAAAATAACCCAAATTAGTGGATATTATTTAGTCTGTGTGAAAGTTATAGGGTCTACAAGCTATGGTGCCAATCACTGAAAATGTATCAATTTGATTACACCTGATGTACTGACAGCCTATCTCATTTCTTGAGACCCTAACAAGCCAGAAAATAACAAATACCCCCCAAATGACCCCTTTTTGGAAAGTAGACATTCCAAGGTAGTTAGTAAGAGGCATAGTTAGTTTTTTGAGGTTGTCATTTTTTCTCACAATTCTTTGCAAAATGAAGATTTTTTTTATTTTTATTTTTTTTTTCACACCAAATTGTCATTATAACAGGTTATTTCTCTCACATGGCATGTACATTCCACAAATGACACCCCAAAATATATTCTGCTACTCCTCCTGAGTATTACAATACCACATGTGTGAGACTTTTACACAGCCTGGCTACATACAGAGGCCCAACATTGAAGTAGCCCCTTCAGGCGTTCTAAGAGCATAAATTACACATCTAATCTCTCAACCACCTATTACAATTTTGAAGGCCCTGGAGCACGAGGACAATGGAAACGCCAACAAAGTGACCCCATTTTGGAAAGCAAACATCCTAACGTATAATCTATGAGGCATTATGAGTCTTTTGAACTGTTCATTTTTTCCAGAAGTTTTTGGAAAATGTGGAAAAAAATGAAAACGCACACAAAGTTGTCTATTTATAAGATATTTCCAACACATAGCATGTACATAGCAAAAATTACACCCCAAAATATATTCTCTTACTCCTCCTGAGTATGGCGATACCACATGTGTGAGACTTTTACACAGCCTGGCCACATAGAGGCCCAATATCCAGGAAGCACCATCAGGTGTTCTAGGGACATAAATTACGCATCTAATTTCCTTACAATCTATCACATTTTTGAAGGCCCTTCATATTTCTAGCATATAGCATGTACATACCAAGAATTACACCCTGAACTACATTCTGCTGAGTAAATGGTAAACAAAAGATTACCTGTGGTTTTAGTAGTGCAATTGTCCACAGAAGGAGAGCCCTGATCCAGGCAGCAGGCAGGGACGTGGTCAGCGTCAGTGAATGGAATTGTCCAGGCAGCAGGCAGGAATATTGTCCATAGTCAGTACAGGCAGAGATACTGTCCATATACAGTCCAAGGTCAGTGCAAGTAGAGACATTGCCAGCAGTGCCAAAATATTGGTCCTGGTAGTAAGCAGGAACATGGTACAAGTAGCAGGCCAAGAAAGAATGGGGACAGGGGTAGAGGCTTCTCCCACCCAAATCTCTTTGAAGCCTCAGAGTCTCCAGACCCTAATCCGAATGAGAAAACTAAAAAATTTGTTTTCTTCATCCAGAAAAACAATTCTGGAGCCCCTCACATATGTGAGACCCCTGTGTCCCCATTAGCATAGCAGGGTAAAAGATCAATCCAAGAGGCAGGCAAAAAACGTGGTCAAACAGTCCAGGGTCAGTTCCAGATCAGGCAGAGGTAGGTACAGTTTAGGGTTAGGCAGAAGCGTGGTCATATAACAAGCCAGGGTCAGTTCCAGAGCAGGCAGAAGTAGGTACAGTTTAGGGTTAGGCAGAAGCGTGGTCGTATAACAAGCCAGGGTCAGTTACAGAGCAGGCAGAGGTAGGTACAGTTTAGGGTTAGGCAGAAACGTGGTCGTATAACAGGCCAGGGTCAGTTCCAGGGCAGGCAGAGGTAGGTACAATTTAGCGTTAGGCAGAGGCGTGGTCGTTTAGCAGGTCAGGGTCAGTTCCGGAGAAGGCAGCGGTATGTACAGTGGCATAAGGGGTGTGGCGGTAAATGACAATTACGTTTACCATAATTTCCTAATAATGTAGAAAAGTATGGTAACGACGGAAACATCGACCAAAACAAAGGCCTGGTTGGGAAGGACAATCGGGACAATAATACACAGTGTCTCTTCTAGTTCCTTCTTTGGAGCACACCCGGCATCTCTTCTGACGTTTTTGGCCTGTTTCATGGTGGGGGGAGTTTATTAGGAAAGTGGCGTTCATGGAGTCTGCTCACTGAATCCGATCGAATGCTTTCTGGTGGGTCTTCAGGGTACAAAAGGGTGGAGATAATTTCTTCTTGGTACTGAAAATAAGATAAGGGGGTCCTTGTAGATTTACGGTAAATTACATAACTATTGTAAAGGGCCATACTGAAAAGATATATGGAGACCTTTTTATACCAATAGCGGCTTTTTCTTGTGGGAAGATAGGGTTCAATCATCTGATCATTAAAATCGACTCCCCCCATGAACAAATTATAATCATGAACACATGCTGGTTTTTGGATAGGGCCGTTTCTTCTGGGGATTTCCACGTAGGTGTCGTTATGTATCGTTGAGAGCATGTGGACGTTTCTTCTGTCCCTCCACCTGATAGCCAATAGCTCTTCATTCCGCAAAGACGCCGTCTCCCCTTTTCGTAGTCTTTCAGTAACGAGCCTTTACGGGAAACCCTTCCTGTTGGCTCGCACTGTACCACACGCTGGAGTGCCCTTCCGGTAAAGGTTGCGGAAGAGGGGGATGCTGGTATAGTAATTATCCACATAAAGGTGGTAACCCTTTTCAAGGAGTGGATATATAAGCTCCCAAACAACCTTTCCGCTGGCACCGATGTACTCTGGACATTCAGGGGGATGCAGTTGGGAGTCCTTCCCTTCATACACCAGGAAGGCGTAAATGTAGCCCGTGGCTCGGTCACATAGCTTGTAGATTTTAACCCCATATCGGGTCCTTTTGCTTGGAATAAACTGCTTGATGCCAAGCCTGCCTGTGAAGTGGACCAATGACTCATCCACGGATATATTTTGGTCGGGGATATATAACTGGGGGAATTTCTCAGAGAAAAAATTTAGAAGTGGCCGAATTATAAATAATTTGTCATGTGATGGGTCATTTCGGGGAGGGCACTGGGTATTGTCATTGTAATGGAGAAAGCGCATTATCATGAGGTATCTGGATCTTGACATAATGGATGAAAAGACTGGCATGTGCTGGATGGGTTTCGTGGACCAATAGGAGTATACTTCATTTTTTTTTGAGAGCCCCATGTTGAACGTTAGGCCTAAAAATAATTTTAATTCCTCCACTGTCAATGTTCTCCACACATAGGGACGGGCATAACTTGAACCAGGGTTGTTTATTATGAATTGTTGTGCAAAGAGGTTGCACTGGGTCACGATGGAGGATAATAGGTCTTGGGTAAAAATTTAATTAAAAAAATCAATAGGGGCAAAATTCTCTGTGTTCACCTGAACACCTGGCTGGGCGGTGAAAGGGGGGATGTTTGCTGCTCCTGAATTGGGGGGAAGCCACAGAGGGTTTTCAAGGGCATAGGGAAGGCTGGCATGGGTCCTAACCCTTTGGGGCTGAGATGACACCCCACTAGTTCTTGGCCTTTGCTGTAGTGGTACTTCATTTCTTGTGGATGGCACTGTGCTACTGGTGGATGGCACTGAGCTGCTGGTTGATGCCACAGTGCTACTTGTGGTAGCCTGCTGCTCCATGTCAGAACGCCTTTGTTTCCTGGGCACACTTTCCACTTCCTCTGAATCTGTAGAAGACCCACTGCTTATAACAGGTTCATATTCTGAACCAGAATCAGACTCAGAGAGCTCGTCGCTGCTCTCGTCAGTCAAGCAAAGCTGTTGGTATGCCTCCTCAGCGGAAAACATTTTTTTCGCCATACTGGTGACTGTGGGCTGTGGTGACAAACTGTGGTAGGAAAACAGATATGGCTGCACTGATGGGTGCTGATGAGGCTGGTCTAATGAGGCTGCACTGCTGGGTTCTGATGAGGGTGCTGCTGGGTTCTGATGAGGGTGCTGCTGGGTTCTGAGGAGGGTGCTGCTGGGTTCTGAGGAGGGTGCTGCTGGGTTCTGATGAGGATGCTGCTGGGTTCTGATGAGGATGCTGCTGGGTTCTGATGAGGATGCTACTGGGTTCTGATGAGGGTGCTGCTGGGTTCTGATGAGGGTGCACTGCTGGTAACTGATGAGGGTGCACTGCTGGTAACTGATGAGGGTGCACTGATGGGTACTGATGAGGGTGCACTGATGGGAACTGATGAGGGTGCACTGATGTACACTAATGCACCACACTGATATGCACTGATAAGGCGGCGCTGATAAGTATCCACTGATGAGCACTCACTTATGGGCACTACTGTGGCACTGATGAGCGCTGTAGTTGAGCGCTGTAGTGGTGCAGATGAGCACTATAGTGGCGCTGATGTGGTACTGATGGCACCGATGGGGCACTGTAGTGGCACTGGTGGAGCACTGGCGGCACCGATGGGCACTGAAGTGGCAGAGGTGGCACTGATGAGCACTGGTTGCACTGATGAGCCTTGTAGTGGCACTGATCAGCCTTGTAGTGACACTGATCAGCCTTGTGGTGGCACTGATGGACACTAGTGGCACTGATGGGTACTCTGGTGGCACTGGTGGCACTGATGGGCACTGTAGTGGCACTGATGAGTATTTTTGTGGCACTGCTTACACAGATGGGTACTGTAGGGGCGCTGATGGGTAGTATGGGGCACAGATTGGCACTTGTGTGGCACTGTGTGGCACTGAAGGGCACTGCTGAGCGCTGTAGTTCATTAAGAACAAACACTCACTGTTAGATTATCTCTCTTCTCTCCTCACACGCTGTATTGGTGTGAGGAGAGAAGAGAGCTGGACCTCTGTTTGACCCCACTTTGTTTACATTCTGATTGCTCCCTCATTGGAGGGAGCGATCAGGTGGTAAGGAGCCGCTATCATTGGCTCTTCACCGCGATCCTTGTTGCGCTGGGAGCCGTGAATTCGACGAGCACGGACACTTCCGCGAGCGCGCACCAGGGGGCGCGCGGGAAGCGCGAGTGCACGAGGACGTCCCAGGGACGTGAGCTCAGGATAACTCGACCGCGGTGTGGACGTCTTTCGTCCATGGCGTGGTCAGCAAGTGGTTAAGGTGAAAAAACATCCGACAATACCAGCCCCCCGTTTTACTTACCTGACCCCTCGAAAGTCCAGCGCTCGCCCCCGACATCCTCTCGCCGTGAGCCTGGCCGTTGATTGGCTACAGTGGATGGATTGAAAGCAGCGCAGCCATTGGGTGGCGCTGCTGTCAATCACATCCAATGACGCGGCACGCTGGGGGGCGGGGCCGAGTGATACAGTTGGCGGCTATGGCTGGCGCTGTATCACGGGAGCGCGCCGGCAATAACTTCACACTATGTGAGCTCGCTCACATGAAGGTGTGGAGTCCTTGCGGGGAGGAACCGAGACAGCCGCCGAGGGACCCCAGAAGACCAGTATCGGGGCCACTGTGTGCAAAACTAGCTGCACAAAGGAGGTAAGTATAACATGTTTGTTATTTTTTTTTTTTAAACGGGAACCTTTAGTGCCTTTAGTGTCCCTTTAAGCAGGCAAATTATTCAATTAGTGGCAGTGTATTTGAGATATATATATACCGTATATATATATCAGTCAGTCTAGTGTGTGTGTGTATATATATATATATATATATATATATATATATATATACACACACTCTGCATTTAGCATAGACTATATATTCAGTGTTTACTATATATTCAGTCAGTGCAGGCAGTGTAATAATATACATATATACAGTCTAGTATATATATATATATTAGGGCTGTGGAAATTAACTTTTAATTCCTCGATTAATCGATCAAGTTTTTTGATCGATCAAAATTCTTTTGATCGATCAAAATTCCGGGTCTTCAGGGAGTTCCGTCGGAGATCCGGTGACGCCACAGACACCGGCGGGGCTTGCCGTGTCCATCTGAAGGGTTCCTTTGCTGTGCCTTCATATCTGCATGCCGGCGGGACCTTACTATCTGCCACACGCAAGGGCTGTTACACTTCCCTCTATCACTTCCCTCTATCAACCTGGGATTCTACAGCCATCCACTGGGAGTTGTGATAGTTCCCTTCACGGGACATCTACATGCCGACGGACTGATGTTAACCGCTCCTCATCTGGATTCAGCAGTGGTATCGTTGTACACATTTTTATAACAGTATCATACTTAGCTACATGTTTTTATGACTGCTTTTGCTACCGTTTGGTATTACTCGCACCATTTTTACAGTTTATGTAGCTACATCGATTTTATCTCCAGTGCAATATTTATTTTGTTACCTACTTGAAGACTATAAAAGTTTTAATGCTATTCCCATCGAGCGCTGCCTTTGTGTGTTTTTTGTATCCTGCTAATCATTTTTCCAGTGGTTGGTAGCTGCACTGGGAATCAGCCTGCAAGGAGATCAGCTAATAGTAGTTGGATCTGTATGTGCGTTATAATTAATCGATTAATCGATTTAAAAAAAAAAAACGATTAATCGAACACGAAAATTTTAATCAGTAACAGCCCTAATATATATATATACACTCTGCATCCAGTGTAGCCTATGTCTACAGTGCATTCCGTGGTGCACTGTTTCTAATACACTTCAGGCGGTATACAATACAGTGTGTACAGTTTCTGCTACACTTCTGGTGGTGTAAACAGTATACAATACAGTGCAAACATTGTACACTTTCTAATACACTTCAGGCGGTGTACACAATATCTAATACAGTGTAGTGTGGTGTTGCAAAACAAAAAATACATCATGTCCGGAAGGCCACCATAGAAAGGCAGACCCTCACAGGCCACTAAAAGAGGGCGAGCAGCCTCAACAGTGCTAGTCGTGGACATGGTGCATCCTCTGCAGGTGGCCATGGGGCACGCTTGTCCTTTTTTGCTGCTGCTGGCTGTTTTATTGAGCCACAACATGCAGAGTGGGTCTAGTGGATAACAAAGCCGTCCTCATCCTCCTCATCCTCTGTCACACAGGCTCAGATTAGTTTGCCTTCCAACGCAACTGCCAAAGCGGCCTATTCCACCGTCTTCTTGTCTACTTTTACTCCTTCCGTAGCCCCACCATCATGCACTGAGGAGTCCCCAGAATTATTCGACCACAGTGTCGGTTATATGCTCCTGGAGGATGCGCAGCGATTTGAAGGCTCCAATGTTGGTTCACAGGTTGAGGAAGGGAGTAACCTGAGCATATAGAGAGGGGGTGCCACAGAAGGACAAGAAACTGGCAGTCATGTTCCCCCAGCTGCAGCATACTGCCAAGTTTGCTCCAGTGACGGGCAGGGAGGGGATGTTGAGGTCACTGACTCTACTTGGGTGCCTGAGAGAAGAGAGGAGGAAAGTGAGGAGGAGGAGGCACAACTCCAACGAGGCAGGATGTCCTCTAGGGGGCAGCTTAAGGGCAGCCACCCTATTGCATCACACCGCAGAGCTCCGCAGGTGCAGGGTGCTGCTGAATCCCTGCTGACTTTTAAAAGTTCCTTGGTGTGGGCCTTTTTTGACACGTGTGCAGCAGATTGCACCATTGCTGTTTGCAATCTATGTCTGAAGCAGATAAAGCGTAACCAGAACAGCAGCCACTTGGGCACCACATGCTCGACCAGACATATGATGACCTGCCATGCAGTTCATTGGCAACAGCACTTGAAAGACCCACATCAAAGAAAAAGGCAGACTTCTCCTTGCTCCTAATCTGGGAACTCCAACCCTACTATACCTCCAGTCCTCTCAAAAACCTGCACTGAGAGGAATGGTCCCAGCCATCCACATGCTCAGCGTCTAAATGCTAGCATGGCCAAATTGCTAGCACTGCAATTTCTGCCTTTTCAGCTGGTAGACTCTGCCCCCTTTCGTGAATACGTGGAATGTGCTGTACCTCAGTGGCAGGTACCCTGATGAAGTCACGTGACGTGACGACACGCGTAGGGATTGGAACATTAGGTATACCAAGATCCTAACAGGAAGACGAGCGCGGCGCTCGTGGATTTAATACATACTTACTACCTGCTAAATCAGTGAGAGTACTTAACCCTTGAAGATCTGGTAACAGCATAAGGACCTACATAGGAGCCATGCACACACACAGAGGACTTACGAACTCAGTGTTCGTGGAGATTTACCTATGTCCCCTTTTAATAAGTGAGTGCAATACCGTGTGTGTTGACCTGCTTCTATGTGGGATTCAATCTGAGATACACTATGATTGCCTTTCTTGTCTCTTGTCTCCCTTAATTCTTCCATGTATATGATCTCCATTCGACACTGAGAGGACTGCAGCAACGTTAAGGAAACTGCAGCAACAATGAGGGATTTGTCATTTTGTGGGAATACCATTTCCATCCACCCTGTGTGATCTGTGCATGCTGTTTATCCAGCAGCAGTGAGGTGAGCTGCTTGCAGACACAGAGGTGTATCACTGAAGAAACCTTGGAGCATTATAAGTGGGTGTTTTTGTTTATACATTTGGTGGTGGGAGTCACCATTCACATGAACTTCATTCAAATATATCACCACATTTATTTGATGGACACCTGTTTCCCTGGACTTTCTGTGTATTTTATTATGTGCACCTTTGATCCACTTTGCATATGCATTTGATATAGGTATATAATATATATATTTTTTTGGGATTCACTGGACATTATTTGCAGCCACCTGCTTTACAGTGGAATTTAGTGGATTGTTTTTCACTTAGCATATATTTTTATTATCCAGATTTTTTACCCTTTGAGTGTTATCAGTCACATTTCCTTTTACCTTTCCCGGTTCCTTTCACAGCATAGACACCACCCCTTTTTTTATAGGTTCCAAAACACCATTTCTTTTTACGGAAGGCCATGCTGGCTCTCTACCGGCATGTGGAAGGCAATGTTTTGGCCTCGTTGGACAGGGTGGTCAGCAGTAAGGTTCATATTATCATATATCATATCATATACTACTTCATGTTTGATTCATCCTTTTATATACAATGCCAAGGTGCCTCGATGGTTGTTACCCTTCTCACACTATACATGCATTACCAGTGGGGGAGTTTGTGCAAGCCAAAAGGAATTGCTCTGTTCATGAAGACTTTGTGAAAGAATGCACTGTGGTTTCTGAAAGATGAACGAGGCGAGGATACAAGAAATATTTGATCGATAATGGCAGGATCAAGGCGGAGAATAGGGACAGAGATAGCAAGTTACCACATCAGCCCCGGACCATTTCGCTGGCCAAAGACCAGAGCACTTTTTGCGATTCGACACTGCGTCGCTTTAACTGACAATTGGGCAGTCGTGCGACGTGGCTCCCAAACAAAATTTCCGTCCTTTTTTTTCCACAAACATAGCTTTCTTTTGGTGGTATTTGATCACCTCTGTGGTTTTTATTTTTTGCGCTATAAACAAAAATAGAGCGACAATTTTGAAACAAATGCAATATTTTTTACTTTTTGCTATAATAAATATCCCAAAAAAATCTATAAAAAAACAACATTTTTCCACAGTTTAGGCCGATACATATTCTTCTACATATTTTTGGTAAAAAAATGTCAATAAGCGTATTTTGATTGGTTTGCACAAAAGTTATAGCGTCTACAAAATAGGGGATAGATTTATGGCATTTTTATTATTATTATTTTTTTTTACTAGTAATTGTGTCGATCTGCGATTTTTATCGTGACTACGACTTTATGGCGGACACATCGGACACGTTTGACACATTTTTGGGACCATTGTCATTTTTACAGCGATCAGTGCTATAAAAATACACTGATTACTGTGAAAATGACACTGGCAGTGAAGGGGTTAACCACTAGGTGGCACTGAAGGGGTAAGTGTGACCTAGGGAGTGCTTCTAAATGTAGGTGGGATGAGCTGTGTGTGACATGACACTGATCACCGCTTCCGATTACAGGAAGCTGTGATCACTGTCCTGTCACTAGGAAGACTGGGGAAATGCTTGTCTACATCAGCATTTTCCCCTTCTTCCACTCTGTGAGACAATCGCGCATATCCCTGCGGACATCGAGTCCGCGGGACCCGCGGTCGGGCTCACGGAGCTTGCGGCGGGCGTACGCATGAGCCGCTGGTGGCGTCCGAAATGCCGCTTCTTAAAGGAGACGTCCTTCTGCCTGCCCATGCCATTGTGTCGATGTATATTGTCGTGCGATGGTCGGGAAGCGATTAAAAAATGCAGAGAGCCATAGTATTAAAAGACAGTCCCACTGCAGTAGGAATAAAATACATTTTGTAACCATTTATTCTAGACAGTATAATCAAATTGTAGCAATTGTTAACCACTTCAGCCCTGGAAGATTAGGCTGCTCAATGACCAGAGCACTTTTTACAATTTGGCACTGCGCTGATTTAACTGGTAATTGCGCGGTCATGCAATGTTGTACCCAAACTAAATTTGCGTCCTTTTATTCCCACAAATAGAGCTATCTTTTAATGGTATTTGATTGCCTCTGCGATTTTTATTTTTTGTTATATAAACGGAAAATACCGAAAATTCTGAAAAAAAATTATATTTTCTACTTTTTGTTATAAGAAAAATCCAATAAACTCAATTTTAGTCATACATTTAGGCCAAAATGTATTCAGCCACATGTCTTTGGTAAAAAAAAGTAAATAAGCGTATATTTATTGGTTTGCACAAAAGTTATACAAACTAGGGTACATTTTCTGGAAGTGAAGTGCTGGAGGAGTATAGGATAAGAGGTCTTAAAGCAGAGTTCCACCCAAAAATGGACCCCCACCTCCAGTGTCACATTTGGCACCTTTCAGGGGGAGAGGGGAGCAGATACCTGTGTAATCCAGGTATTTGCTCCCACTTCTGGGCATAGATCGCCACAGTATCCGTGGTGATCTACGCCATGTCCGGCCCCTCCAACGTCCCCCCCACTGTCTTCTGGGAGACACACAGGTTCCAGAAGACAGCAGGGACAGTGAAATCGCGCAGCGCAACAGGTAACCAGGAAGTGAAGCCACAAGGCTTCACTTCCTGATTCCCTTACCAAAGATGGCGGCACCTCCACCCGAGAGCCGAGGGACAGATCGGCTTCGGGTGCCGTCATCGCGGTAAGTGTCCATGTTTTAAAAGTCAGCAGCTACAAATACTGCAGCTGCTGACTTTTAATATATGGACACTTACCTGTCCAGGGCTCCCACGATGACAGCGGAACTCTGCTTAAAGTAAGAGTTTGTGTTGGAGAGAAGACTGGAGTGTACATACTAGAGTGTATATAGAAGTCCAAAACAAGTTGTTCCCATCCAAGTTCAGTTCTCTCAATAAAAAACAAAACAAAACAAAAACAAAGCTTATGAACTGTTCTATGTCTCTGAAGCCTCGTACACACGAACGAGTTTCTCGGCAAGAAACGACAAGAAAACTGCCGACATAGCTTTCTTGCCGAGAAAACCGTTCGTGTGTATGGTTTCTCGTCGAGAAAACTGACCAGAATCTCGACAAGAAAAATAGAGAACCAGCTCTCTATTTTCTCATCGAGATTCTCGTCGGCATGTTTCTCGACGAGAAAAGTGTGTGTGTGTACACTTACCTGTCGCGGTGAAAACCTGCGCATGCTCGAATTGACTTTGACGCATGCGCGGTAGCATCCTAGGCATAGGTAGGGTGTAGCAAGATGGCAGCGACGGCATCGAATGTGACGAGCGCACGCTCGTCGTAGTCGATGACGTCACCGCGTTCGCTCCATTCAAAGAACCGCGGGTTCTTTGAATGGAGCGTGTGTGTACACTCGGCCGGGACAAGTTTCTTGTCCAAGAATCTCGTCAAGAAAAACGACAAGTTTTTTCATGACGAGATTCTCGGCCGTGTGTACGAGGCCTGAGTGTCTGAGAGATGGATGTTGAGCTGAGCTATGAGTAAGCACTCCTAAGTGTGAAACGCGTTAGCTGTCCCTGTTACCCCGTTGCTGTGACATGTAGTGCCTGTTTTATTTTATTTTATTTTTCCAATAAAAGCCACGTTGGATTGGAGTGCGGCTATCCAGATTTCTTCATTTTTTCCTCATTGCCTTGTGCATTGCCAGCACCCTTGGTTCCTGGAGAGGTATTTGTTGTTGGGGTGAGTCTATTTGGAGCGGCAATTTTTGTTTTGAGCTGGGCATGGTGACAGGTGAACCACTACATTCAGCAACCCCTATGGGGGCATGGCTACTACGTTGTTTTGGTTATTATACAGTTTGTATCTGCCTTGAGTTGTGAAAAACGATCTATTAATAAAATTTGAGGGGTTTACTGTTTTGCTGATTCCCTATTCCTGCTGGATGTCTAATATATCTTGGGATTTCAATGTGTCTATGTACATTTTTGAATAAGTTATGCTCATAATTGTAATCATTTTTTGTTCTTTTTAGATGGAAGTGTGGTTAAGCCCTTTTTATTCTTCATTGTATTGACAGCTGCTTGTTTTTATGCACCTTATATTTGCACAATGGTTGTGTGCATGTCTAATATACATGGCATGAGGGTGTGCCATATTAAAGGGGGGGGGGGGAGTGTACACAGGTGGATTAAGGCGGAGGGTTGCTCCTTCACCTGGTGGAGTACTTTGTGGTAGTCCTATTTAAGGTGGGGGGAGTCGGGGCTTGGGGGGGAAGGCTGAGAATAACCCGATTCCCCCATACACATATTTGACCATAGAAAGAGCAATTTTCTTTCCTGCAACCATGGGTGCCAGTGTTTTTGGGGGAATCCCTCCCACTGAGCCACTCTGTACTCCAAGCAGGGGGGTCTGAACTACATTAATCTGCTAGAGGTCATCTTTAAAGTGATTGTAAAATTGTTATACTTATCTGCTCTGTGCAGAGGTTTTGCACAGAGCAGGCCCATTCTTCCTCTACTTTGGTCCCTCGACTGCGCTCTTGTCTCCTCCCTCTCCCCTGCTTCCTAGAGGGCAATTGTGTGGGCTTGCTCTATTCAGACACACAGCCCACCTCAGTGCACCCCCCTGCACACTTCTTACAGGATTTGACAGACAGCAGTATGAACCAATGGCTTCCATAGCTCTCACCTAATCTAGTGAGAGCGGGGAGAGAAGAGAAGAGCTGCTTCAGGTGTGCACAGTGCTGGATCCAGATCAGGCACAGATGAGTATTAGGGGTAGCTTGGGGGGGGGGGGGATGTTACCATTAAAAGTTTTTTTTCTCTCTGATCCTTCTTCTTTGTATTTATTGTTTGCTAGAGGATGATGTCACTTGCATCTCTATGAGCTATGTTCCAAATATCCCAAAGAGTCACTGCTATAATGTATTAATTCTGTCCATTCTCTAGTTGTTTAAATGATTTTTCAATTTAGGTACGTCTCCGCCCTAGTTGACAAACAAACCCATATTGTTTATCCCACAGCCCAAATTACAATCCAAATCCCCTGATGCTGCTACTTAGTATTCCATATTTCCAACCATGTTCCTCACACTCTTAACAATGTTTTCTACAACCCAACACTATAAGGCTCCTTTCACACATGTGGACTGTTTGTTTTTCATCCATCCATTGACTGATGGAAAACGGACATTAACCACTTAACGACCGCTCACTGTATATATACGTCGGCAGAATGGCACCGACAGGCACAATCACGTAGAGTGTACGTGATTGCCTTTGTATAGTTGGGGGGTCCAATCGGACCCCCCTCCTATACAGTGAGCGGTGGCTAAGTGTCCGGGAGCGTTCCGGGATGAGGAGGCAGCCATTCGTTTCCGGCCACCCCCTCGCGATCGCTCCCGGCGAATGGAAATGCCCCCTCTGTCTGTGTCAGACAGAGGGAGCAGGAGGAAGTGATGTCATCTCTGGTGCGGCGCTCACATATACCGAGCGCCGTACAAGAGAAGACATCAGGTCAGTGCACACAACACTACACTGACACCAGGACACATAGGGACATAAATCGCCCCCCCAGGCCCCCCCAGACACCCCAGATAACCCCCCAGATCACCCCCCCAGCCCCCAGTCACAGTGTCACTGATTGCAGTGACCATTTATTTAGTGATCACTGCAATCAGTGACATTTGTGACTGTAAAAGTGTCATCAAAGTTTAGTCTTAGGTCCAGTGTAGCCCCCTAACCCCCCCTAATAAAGGTTTAACCCCCTGATCACCCCCCAGATAACCCTTTCACCCCCTATCACCACTGTCGCTAAGCGATCATTTTTCTGATCGCTGTCTTAGCGTCAGTGATGCTGATCGGCAGCCAGTAATTTTTTTTAGGTTCGCCGCATGTTTTTATAGCGTCAGGTACCCCAATATATTATCTAATAAAGATTTAACCCCCTTGATCGTCCCCCAGGTAACCCTTTCACCCCCTATCACCACTGTCACTAAGCGATCGTTTTTCTAAACGCTGTCTTAGTGTCTGTGATGCAGATCGGTAGCCGGTAATTTTTTTTAGGTTCGCCGTCAGGTTTTTATAGCGTCAGGTACCCCAATATATTAGCTAATAAAGGTTTAACCCCCTTGATCACCCCCCAGGTAACCCTTTCACCCCCTATCACCACTGTCGCTAAGCAATTGTTTTTCTAAACGCTGTCTTAGTGTCGGTGATTCAGATCGGTAGCCAGTAATTTTTTTTAGGTTCGCCGCATGTTTTTATAGCGTCAGGTACCCCAATATATTATCTAATAAAGGTTTAACCCCCTTGATCGCCCCCCAGGTAACCTTTCACCCCCTATCACCACTGTCACTAAGCGATCGTTTTTCTAAACGCTGTCTTAGTGTCTGTGATGCAGATCGGTAGCCGGTAATTTTTTTTAGGTTCGCCGTCAGGTTTTTATAGCGTCAGGTACTCCAATATATTATCTAATAAAGGTTTAACCCCCTTGATCGCCCCCCAAGTAACCCTTTCACCCCTATCACCACTGTTGCTAAGCGATCGTTTTTCTAAACGCTGTCTTAGTGTCGGTGATTCAGATCGGTAGCCAGTAATTTTTTTTAGGTTCGCCGCATGTTTTTATAGCGTCAGGTACCCCAATATATTATCTAATAAAGGTTTAACCCCCTTGATCGCCCCCCAGGTAACCCTTTCACCCCCATCACCACTGTCGCTAAGCGATCGTTTTTCTAAACGCTGTCTTAGTGTCGGTGATGCAGATCGGTAGCTGGTAAATTTTTTTAGGTTCGCCGCATGTTTTTATAGCGTCAGGTACCCCCATATATTATCTAATAAAGGTTTTAACCCCCTGATTTCCCCTAGTTAACCCTTTCACCAGTGATCACCATATAAGTGTTACGGGTGACGCTGGTTAGTTAGTTTGCTTTTTATAGTGTCAGGGCACCCGCCGTATATAACCCAATAAAGGTTTAACCCCCTGATCGCCCGGCGGGTGATATCAATTAGGTTTTAGCGTCAGAGAGGGTCTGCGTCACACCCCAGGCAGCGTCAGGTTAGTGCCAGTAACGCTAACACCCACGCGTGAAGCATACACCCCCCTTAGTGGTATAGTATCTGAACAGATCAATATCTGATCTGATCAGATCTATACTAGCGTCCCCAGCAGTTTAGGGTTCCCAAAAACGCAGTGTTAGCGGGATCAGCCCAGATACCTGCTGGCACCTGCGTTTTGCCCCTCCGTCCAGCCCAGGCCACCCAAGTGCAGTATCGATCGATCACTGTCACTTACAAAACAAAAACACACATAACTGCAACCTTTCGCAGAGACAGGCCTGATCCCTGCGACTCCAGTGCTGTAGGAGGTGATTTCACCACCACAGTTAAAAAAAAAGCAAATATGCCAAAGCATTGGGGCAGCAGGGGCGGAGGAGCGATTTTGCTCCTAATGCCGCGTACGTACGGTCGAAATTCCGACGGAGGCTTGCCCGTGGAAAAGTCCGACCATGTGTGTGCGGCATAACTTTTTTGCGGGAGGATGCCCCCATGCTTCGGCATATATAAATGGTGCGTGTATGCCCATCATTGGAAGTGGGTGGATGAAGGGCGGTATTCTAATGGTGGGCATACCCACCGATCAATCTCTTTTTTCGTTCAGCCAACTGGCTGCATGAAAAAAAGAGATTACAATACATGTCCAACAAGGACCAGCAACGTACTGGTATGTTGCTGGACTTTGAATGTTTATACCAGAATGATGCCTGCGGGTTTAGGTATCATCTTGGTATCATTCTTTTCAGCCTGCGGCCGGCTTTCATGTAAAAGCAATCCTAGCGGCTAATTAGCCTCTGGACTGCTTTTACAAGCAGTGGGAGGGAATGCCCCCCCCCCGGATATAAAAAGCACCATTGGGAAATTGGGAAAGCATTTTATCACACCGATCTTGGTGTGGTCAGATGCTTTGAGGGCAGAGGAAAAATCTAGGGTCTAGAAGACCCCAGTTTTTTCAAAAAAAGAGTACCTGTCACTACCTATTGCTATCATAGGGGATATTTACATTCCCTGAGATAGCAATAAAAATTATAAAAAAAAAATACTTGGAAGGAACAATTCAAAAATAAAATAAAAAAGCTAAATTAATAATAAAAAAAAAAGAAAAAAAAAAGCACCCCTGTCCTGCCCTGCTCTTGCCCAATGGCGAACGCAAGCGTCGGTCTGGCGTCATATGTAAACAGCAATTGCACCATGCATGTGAGGTATCACCGCGAAGGTCAGATCGAGGGCAGTCATTTTAGCAGTAGACCTCCTCTGTAAATCTACTGGGGTAACCTGTAAAGGGTTTTAAAGGCTTTTAAAAATGTATGTAGTTTGTCGCCAATGCGCGTTTGTGCGAAATTTTAAAGCATGTCGTGTTTGGTATCTATGTACTCGGCCTAAGATCATCTTTTTTATTTCATCAAACATTTGGGCAATATAGTGTGTTTTAGTGCATTAAAATAAAAAAAAGTGTATTTTTTAACACAAAAAATGCGTTTGAAAAATCGCTGCGCAAATACTGTGTAGAAAAAAAAAATGCAACACCCACCATTTTAATCTGTAGGGCATTTGCTTTAAAAATATATATAATGTTTGGGGGTTCAACATAATTTTCTTGCAAAAAAAAAAATGTTTTCATGTAAACAAAAAGTGTCAAAAAGGGCTTTGTCTTCAAGTGGTTAGAAGAGTGGATGTAAGCTTCCTAATGTTGTGTATAAAATGCCAGAACAGTTCAAACCCCCCCCAAATGACCCCATTTTGGAAAGTAGACACCCCAAGCTATATACTGAGAGGCATGTCGAGTCCATGGAATATTTTATATGTTGACACAAGTTGCGGAAAAACGACAATTTTTTTTTTTTTTTTTGCACAAAGTTGTCACTAAATGATATATTGCTCAAACATGCCATGGGCATATGTGGAATTACACCCCAAAATACATTCTGTTGCTTCTCCTGAGTACGGGGATACCACATGTGTGAGACTTTTTGGGAGCCTAGCCACGTACGGGACCCCAAAAACCAAGCACCGCCTTCAGGCTTTCTAAGGGTGTAAATTTTTGATTTCACTTCTCACTGCCTATCACAGTTTCGGAGGCCATGGAATGCCCAGATAGCACAAAACCCCCCCAAATGACCCCATTTTGGAAAGTAGACACCCCAAGCTATTTGCTGAGAGGTATTGTGAGTATTTTGCAGATCTCGCTTTTTGCCACAAAGTTTTGAAAATTGAAAAAAAAAAATATATATATATATATTTTCTTTCTTCATTTTCAAAAACAAATGAGAGCTGTAAAATACTCGCCATTCCTCTCAGCAAATAGCTTGGGGTGTCTATATTCCAAAATGGGGTCATTTGGGGGGTTTTGTGCGATTTTGGCATTTTATGGCCTTCGAAACTGTGATAGGTAGTGAGGAGTGAAATCAAAAATTTGTGCCTAGAAATCCTGAAGGCGGTGCTTGGTTTTCGGGGTCCCGTACGCGGCTAGGCTCCTAAAAAGTCCCACACATGTGGTATCCCCGTACTCAGGAGAAGCAGAAAAATGTATTTTGGGGTGTAATTCCACATATAACCATGGCATGTGTGAGCAATATATCATTTAGTGACAACTTTTTGTAATTTTTTTTTTTTTTGTCATTATTCAATCACTTGGGACAAAAAAAAAATATATTCAATGGGCTCAACAGGCCTCTCAGCAATTTCCTTGGGGTGTCTACTTTCTAAAATTGGGTCATTTGGGGGGGTTTTGTGCTATTTTGGCATTTTATGGCCTTCGAAACTGTGATAGGTAGTGAGGAGTGAAATCAAAAATTTGCGCCCTTAGAAATATACGCTTATTGACATTTTTTTTACTAAAGACATGTGGCTGAATACATTTTGGCCTAAATGTATGACTACAATTGAGTTTATTCGATTTTTCTTATAACAAAAAGTAGAAAATATCATTTGTTTTCAAAATTTTCGGTCTTTTTCCGTTTATATCGCAAAAAATAAAAATCGCAGAGGCAATCAAATACCATTAAAAGAAAGCTCTATTTGTGGGAAGAAAAGGACGCAAATTTCGTTTGGGTACAACATTGCATGTCCGCACAATTTACAGTTAAAGCAGCGCAGTGCAAAATTCTGAATTCACCTCTGGTCCTTTAGCTACCAAATGGTCCGGGGCTTAAGTGGTTAATGCATCTCTATGGAAAAACTGATGTAAATGTACTCTAGCTGTAGTATGTAAAAAGCTGATGTAAAAATGGATGACATATTGATGACAAACTTATGTAAAACTGATGTAAACGTATTTTATTTTTTTGGAAAAAACGTGATTGAACTGATGAAACGAAAAGTCTGCATGTGTGAAAGGGGCCTAAAGATTCATGTACACACAGACTAGGTTGACCGCCAGCAGCGGGAAAACACAAAACATGGCAGCCAGCAGTCAAAACGTTCCTATCCTGAATGTGATTTTTCCACGTTCAGGAGAGGGAGGTTGAACCTACTCTAACTGCAGCAGCTTCTAAACTCTTTTAAAAGCCTGTGTGTACATGGACACATAGGCTTTTATGGAGTTCAGTTTAGGAGCTGTGGCAGAAAAAATGCCAAAAGATCCTAAACTCAAGTTTAGAAGCTGTAGTGTACATGAGCCCTAAATATTATAATGCTGAATCTCAGCACCTTAAGCTACTGCAGTGCGAGTATTTTAACAACAGCTCAGTTACATATGACAACAGACTCTATTGTAGGCTGTTCATATCCCCCTTTCTGACTTTTCCATGGGGATCAATAACATAACTATGAATCCCTTCCTTCATGCTACCTCTACACTGACTGTCTGTCTGTCAGGGATGTGCTGGTCATAGTGTGAAAGCGTGCGCACATTCACCACTGATACTAGTGCCAAGTGGCCCATATAAGTGGAGCATCTGCACTAGTGGGTTGCTGTCTGATCTGCAGCTCTTCCTGTGCCCATTCCTTATCTTGATCCCTGTGATTGACCCAGCTCCTCCTGACCTTGCTTGAACGCTACCTGCCCTGACCTCAGCCTGTCTTTGGATTCTTGCCTCTTGCTTATCTACCTGCTCCAGTGTTGCTGACCTTTACCTGTACCCTGACCATTCTCCTTCTTGCTATCCATGCCTGTACTTAACCGTATGCTGCTGACCTGGCTTGTCTGACTACGCATTGTGTTATCTGTCCGCTCGACTCCATACACTGTTTACCTGGTCCTTGCTGGTCATCCGCCTGCCATGTGTTACCAGTCTATCCTGCACCTGTGACCAGCCTCCTGCCTGCCAAGCAACTGCCAGTCTGCTGTCTGAGTCTTCTGCTGTGTTGGCCATCTGATCTGTTCCTGGCAAAGCACCTGCTCTTTATCCTTGTGGTCTGCTGGGCAATCTACAGGAACTCGTAACACACCATGCTCCCGTGGAAACTGTCTCATTACCAGTGGTCCCTGAGCCAGAGCTGTAAGAGAGGCCTTTCTCTGCATGTCAGGCTCTACAATCCGGTATGTGACACTGCCCCTTCAGGCCCCATTCACACCTGAGCATAGCGTTTTCATGCAGAATGTCGTACAATTTTTGCAGTGTTTTTGATGTGTTTTTGCCGCGATTTTGTACAGGTCAAAAGGTCACCAATGTAAAAAGCAGAAAAACGACCTGATCCGCCTAAAAAAAAAGTTCCAGAACTTGTTTGAGCTTCAGGCATTTTGGAACTTCTTGCTTCAGGCATTTTGGAGTGGAGATGTAAACCATCTCTATAGAGAATAATAGATTTTTTCTAGGGTTGTCCCGATACCGATACTAGTATCGGTATCGGGACCGATACCAAGCATTTGTGCGAGTACTTGTACTCGCGCAAATGCTCCCAGTCCGGCTCCCAGTGCTCCAAATGCTCCCAGTCCTGCTCCTTACTTGTCGGAATGTACAGAGTCATCACTGACTCTGTCCATTCACATAACTGAAACATCGTAAACTGTGTTTACAATGTTTCAGTTTATGAATGGAAAGGAGCCGCTGTCTTCTCTTCATTCATTTTCAGCGCAGCTGAGGCTGCTGAGAAAGGGACTGGGAAATATGTGTCCCTAGTCCCTTTCCCTGTCTCAAAGGGGAGATGTCAGAGGTCTGTTAAGACCCCTGATATCTCACCAAAGCCCCCCAACAGGGCTGATAAAAAAAAAGAATAAAATAAAAATGAATTGTAAAAAAAAGAAAAGAAAAAAGAAAACACACACACTGACACTGTCCACCCCCCCCCCCCCCCTTAAAAAAATAAAGCATTGTAAAAAAATAAATAAATAAAATAAATAGTAAAAAAAAAAATTGTAAAAAAAAAAAAAATACTGACACATGAGATTAAAAAAATATATCGGTATTCGGTATCGACGAGTACTTGAAAAAAAGTATCGGTACTTGTACTTGGTCTTAAAAAAGTGATATCGGGACAACCCTAATTTTTTCCCCTCCAGCGTTTTGGAGCTTTAGGCTTCAAGCTACAAAACGCTCAGGTGTGCATGGGGCCTAATGAATGCTGCTGCCAGACTCATCCACCTTACCAACCGCTCAGTGTCCACCACCCGTCTCTGTATCCTTCCACTGGCTTCCTCTTGCCCAACAAATAAAATACAAAACATTAAGAACAAAATACAAAGCCATTCTGCTCTAAGCTACATCACCAACTTCATCTCAAAATGTTACTTTAACTGTCCTCTTCACACTTCCCAAGACCTCCTGCTTGCCTCTTCCACTTTTCCAGAGCTTTTCACCATCCTCTGGATATCCTACATTAATCTGTCTGAATAACCTTCTACACTGTTCCCCTTTAGACAGTTACTGACCCGAAAACTCATGTCTTCAGGAAATCTCACCTTAACCAAACAACCAAACCTTTATTTTCTCCATCAACTCATTCTCTCACAGTTATTACATTTTTGTACCACTTGCTCCTTCCTTTTATGTAAACCAAGCCTTCCTAACTTTCTTGTTTTTATTTGTATTGTAACGGTAATGTCTCTCTTTATATTATAAAGCACGTTGCAAACTGTTGGTGCCTTATACATTCTGTATAATAATATTAATAATACTAATTGGCTGATCTATCAAATTATGCTGAAAATTAAAAAAATTGATATTCTGTATTCTGAAATCCCAGTACCATGGTTTTAGTATCTAGACAACTCAACCAATATACCCTCCTCTTGAGAGAAGCCTATCCTACCCACACCTAACAACTGTATTCTCATTTTGTCCATCTGATCATCCCCCCACAGCTACTACCCTTTGTTCCACTTAACCCTCCCTTCTAGACTGTAAGCTGTAATGAGCAGGGCCCTCTGATCCCTCCTGTATTGAATTGTATTGTAACTGTACTGTCTTCCCTGATGTTGTAAAGCGCTGTGCAAACTGTTGGCGCTATATAAATCCTGTATAATAATAATAATAATAATGTTAGCACCCTATTCTACCTAGAATTTTTCATATTGACTTCATTCTACATGTCCTGCATGTATAATTTACTCCTGGAATTTCCATTGACCTGACCTCTGGGCCTGAGGTTAATTCATTCATGTCACTCTCACTTGAGATCCTGTTTATCCTGCCAATCTTTCTAGTAGCTATGTTTATCTTGCCAGTCTTCAGGAAATATGTCAGTGGTGTCTGTCTTTCCAAGGACATTGCCTAAACTGCTAGTCCCAAAGCTAATCAATCCAAAACCTCTGTCTCTCCTGAGACTGCTGAGTCTGAACTGCCCCATCTTTTCTGATATTAATCTCTCTGAGCCACCTGTGCATTCCAAGACAACTAAATAGCCTACCTTACTTGAGGCTACTTTGCTTTGAGCTGCTTGTCTGTTCCAAGATCACTACTACTACTACTACCCTTTAGAGCCAAGGAATATGACATCTTAGCTTCTGTTTGATGTGCAGCTGCCATCGTGCTGCACATGGGATCAGTTAAGACACAAGCCATTTGATGGTGTGGCAGTTGAAAGCACAAGCAACTGTGGCATTTTCATTCATGGCATGTCTTAAGCCTAGGTTCACATTGCACAATTTCAACCCGGCAGTGCAGTCCAACTTTGGGGGCAATTTGACAGACATCTATGCAAGTTCTTCCTGCACAGATGTCTATAAAAATTGCACCCGAAGTCACCAAAAATAGTGCAGGAACTTTTTTTGGCAATAGCCGCCAATTTGGCATGTGATTTGACATGTCAAATCGGACCAATGTGAACCTAGGCTTAATGTAAGTGTTTTGAGAAACAGGCAAAGCACAACTAAATTCAAAAACAAAAATGTAATAAAATTGTGGGTTACCAATCATTTGATGTGGCTAATGCATTTTTTTTTTCAATCTATTATTATGTTATTTTTATCCAAAGATCAGACAGTAACACACCGTTTGTATTAGGTTGGCTACATTCCCTCCTCCACTGTATCTATGGAGGAGCAATGTAGCCACCCTTGGACAGCAGCATTGTCAGTCAGTGGAGAGGATAGTGGTACTGCAAACCCAGTGCAATTTCAAGTGCACTTTGCACTTGTAGTGCAAAGTGGATTTGCCTTTAGTAAATAACCCCCTGTATGTCCCTTTTTTTAGCAATAGATACTTTTTAAATCACTGGGTTTATTTTCACTTTAAAGGTTAAGTTCACCTTTGGGAACATGTAACATGTTCCCGCTACTGCAGCAGCTCCCCAATGCACCCCCACCCTGTGACAGGGAGTTGGCGATCCTCTCCCCGCACCTGTTGTCACTATTTGAAAAGAGTTCTGTGAATGAATGAACTACAAGTACCATCAGCCATTTTGGCTGACGGGTTGTAGTGGGACTGTAGGCAGAAACAATGTTGAAAACAACTGTGGATCAATAGGCCGAGGCCCTTTATTAAAGTGGTTGTAAACCCAGTGTTTCTCAACTGTAGTCCTCAAGGCGCCCCAACAGGTCATGTTTTCAGGATTTCCCTAAGATGAAACAGCTGTGGTAATTACTAAGGCAGTGAAATTGATCAAATCACCTGTGCAAAATAATGGTAAGCCTGAAAACATGACCTGTTGGGGCGCCTTGAGGACTGAATTTGAGAAACACTGGATTAAGCACTGTTGAGAGCATGAAATGCGTTCACTTTTTGGTTCCCTGGGTCTCTCATCTCCTGTCATTGTGGTTTTACTATCAATAAAGTGGATTGTCGGTGTGCAGCCATCCGGACCTTTCTTTGCATATATGGTACAGCATGCAAGCTGGTCTAGCACCTGATTGGAGGCAGTGTGTAGGGATCAGCCTGAAGTGAACTCGTCTAGGGGTAGCAGTATTTTGTGCTGATTCCAGGTGCAATGCTTTCCAGTCTCCTACAAAAAAAAAAAGAAAATAGTAAATGCACATTACCTGCAAAAAACACTGATGGTGCCTGTTTCCTTTAGGTATCAGCTGTCCTTGCCTCCAAAGTAGTCTACCCTCTATGTTATCTCAAATATTTCTGGTTTCAGTGACCAAGGAGGTCTTTAAGGCAGAAACACACTACAGTCCATTTAACATGGTTTCCTATGAATGTAGTTCACATCTGTGCATTTTATGAAAAGGGCCAGGGACTTTTTTCTGGTTTTTGGTTCCATAGACTTCATTGGATCAAAAACGTGTATTGAAAAATGCAAAATGCACCGGGAACATGCAAACTGCAACCTGCATAGGCGTGAATCAGGCCTTAGGGCTTTTCTGTGCTTTAGGGGACCTCTTGATTTGGCAGAAAGGCTGGGTTCACACTGCTGCGATGTTAGACATTGCATGTGGTTCACAATGCTCTACTGTGCAGATCACATGCAATGTCTGTGCGATGCAAATTCAGCCATACAGATTGCATGGCTGAATTCTCATCGCGTTCACACCAAAATGGTGCAGGACCCTTTTTTTTGGTCCGCACAGGAATCGAACGCTTGGGTGTGAACACCCATGTGTTCTGATTCCTGCACTATTTGACAGGTCGCACTGTCACATGTGAACCGATCTTGGGGTGACATTAACTTTCTATTGATAACCGCAACGGTTTGCATAGGGGCAGTGAGTCCTATGCGATTCAGTAACCAGCACTGGAATCGCCCTAGTGTGAACCCGGCACTGAAGCCCAACTCCAGGCAATTTTTTCTTCTGCTTGTTAATTGTTTGTTTTTGTCTAGGGGTGAACACAGGGCCTATCCTCACTCCTTCTTTCGATCATCCAGAAAACGGCACTCCCCTACGCCAGGCAGTGGACATTTCTTGATGTCTTCATGTCCAGAGTCGGTCTATGGGTGTGATGACGTCAGGAACAGTCCACCGCACATGACCTCTGGACCGTGGGGGCCATTTGCCAAAGAGACCAGTTTTGCACTTGGAGGATCAGATGATTAGGTGAGTATATCTTTGCTCTTCGAACCCCTAGATAAGGGAGCCTAGTTATGATAGGTGCTTGTGATAGAAATTCCAGGCTTTGGTCATGGGGTAAGAGGAATAGTCATAAAGTCAGCACTCTATTGCGTTTTCCTGCGTTTTCCTACGTCGCAATACATTTTTTAGGGTTAACATTCCCAAAGTAGGTATCCAGTTCCATTATGTACCTTGGCAACAGGAATTTATTTCCGCGGCGGTTCTGTCACATATCCATATAGGACATAGGCTGCAATGAATGATATCTCTAAATAACCTGACATTAATATTCAAATTAAGTTTGGGTTTGTTTTAGGAAAATAAAATTGGAGGTACTAATGCCAAACCCATCATCTTTATGACAAACTTCCTTTAACCGGTTCCGAACCGGCTAACGTATATATACTGCGGCAGAATGGCTCCCCTGGGCGAAATCCCATACCAATACGTCCATTCCTTTAGCGGCCACCAGATGGCGTGCACAGTGGGGGGGACCCGATGCACGTGGCCAGCGGGTGCGATTGCAAACACGAGCGCCAGCACGGGGATTTGTGTGTGTAAACACACAAATCCCTGTGCTGTCAGGGAAGAGGAGCCATATAGTTTGTTCCTACTAGGTAGAAAAACAATATGTCTCCTCTCCTAGTCAGTCCCATCCCCCACAGTTAGAACACACTGAGGGAACACAATTAACCCCTTGATCACCCCTAGTGTTAACCTCTTCCCTGCCAGTGACATTTAAACAGTAATCAGTGCATTTTTATAGCACTGATCGCTGTATAAATGCCAATGGTCCCAAAAATTTTTCAAAAGTCTCCGATCTGTCTGTCGCAATGTCGCAGTACTGCTAAAAATTGCAGATCACCGCCATTACTAGTAAAAAAAAATAATAATAAAAATGCCATAAAGTTTGTAGACGCTATAACTTTTGTGCAAACCAATCAACAATACGCTTATTGCTATTTTTTTACCAACAAATATGTAGAAGAATATATATTGGCCTCAACTGATTAATAAATTCGTTTTTTGTAAAAAATTTGGGGGATATTTATTATAGCAAAAAGTAAAAAATATTGTTTTTTTTTTCAAAATTGTCACTCTTTTTTTGTTTATAGCGCAAAAAATAAAAACCGCAGAGGTGATCAAATACCTCCAAAAGAAATCTCTATTTGTGGGGAAAAAAGGACGCAAATTTTGTTTGGGTACAGCGCTGAACGGCCGCGCAATTGTCAGTTAAAGCGACGCAGTGCCAAATTGTAAAAAGTGCTCTGGTCAGGAAGGGGGTAAAGTCTTCAGTGGACATGTGGCTTTAAAGCTGTCAGCAGGTGTGTCTTGATATCACCAGCAGGTGTCTCTTTGCAGTTCTGGGCTATGTATTAATCAACGTTAACACCTGCTGGAAGGTTTTATATCACTGAGTCTCTACCAGTCACATGATTTGGTTATTAGTTACTTAATGCTGTGTTGCTCTGAGCTCCCATCTTATTTACCCCATTATCTTGCCTTGGTCCTTCAGTTATCCTGCAACCTAGTCTTATCCTATTCCCAGCATTTCCTGTTAGTTTTGCTACTATATTGCCTTATGGACATGTGTTTGTACTGTACGTATAGTCTGACATGTCTGTATGTTTGAGGTTGGGCTCACACTATAGAATGCAGCGGCTCACATCAAGAGTCCGGTGCATATCCATTCACCATATCAGGTCCGATTTCAGCCCAGATTTTGGGCTGAATTTGGACCTGAAATGGACCAAAAGATGCACAGGACTCCTTTGCAATTCGCACCCGAGCCCCTGCGGAGATGTACGAAGCGGCTCCATAGAGAGCCGGTCACAATTTCCTGCTATGGGAATTGGATGCAGAGAAACCCACATGCAATTCGCAACAGTGTGAACCCTGAATGTTCACTATTTGCTGTATTGTTTTATTGTACATTACCTTCTCTCAACAAATTGCATTGGTTCTAATGTCTTTGTTCTCTCATTGTAAGTTACCATTGTTGTCACATCAGAATTCCTGCATGGAACATTCTGTATGACCAAAGACAAATAGGAGGAGGGAATTATCTGGTTTAAAAGCCTTGTTTTTGGCTAGCTATAAATGTAGAAGGTAAACTGTGGCAGCCTTGGATATGTGTACAAGCTGTTACAAAAACACCTGATGCCTCTTTACTCTCCATAGACAAAAGCAATTTTTATTGGTACTGTATACAAGTGATATATTTTTAGGAGATAAACAAGGATTTTCTTTTGGTGGCATTGTCTTCCAATTTTTTTATAATACATTATACAGTTTGGTCAATGGTAGTTTAAAAAATAAATAAAAAATAGTATTACTTTAAGTGCCGATTCACACAGAGCCGACCTGTCAGGTGACCTAGCTGCCTGACAAGTTAAGCTCCATGCATTGCAATGGAACCGTTCTAATAGGAGCCACTCAAGTCGCTCTGACTTAGAAAAAGGTTCCTGTACTGCTTTGGGGCAACTTCGGAGCGGATTGCATTGACTTCTATACAAAAGTCATTTTGCAAGTCGCGCTGTACGGGGCGGCTTCAGAATTGGATGACATTGAAGCTGCCCCTGTGTGAACCGGCACTAAATAAACCATGCATTTTTTTTCTCCAATTTGTGCTAATAAATATATTGCAAAAAAAATGATATATCTGTCTGGTACAAAGCATGTCAATGCTACTTACAAATTAAAAAACACTTTTGTTAAATGGTGTTAGTTTTTTGACATTATTGGGCAACAAATGTTTGGAAATAAGCAATAAAATTGTTGTAAAGGCAGAAGATTTATCTTAATGCATTCTATGCATGAGGAGTAGGGATGAGCCGAACACCCCCCGGTTCGGTTCACGGCAGAACATGCAAACAGACTGAAAGTTTGCGAGATCTTTCGAACTCCGTTAAAGTCTATGGGACTCGACCGTCAAAAATCAAATGGGCGAATTTTAAAGGCTAATATGCAAGTTATTGTCCTAAAAAGTGCCATGGGACGTGTATCAATGCAAAAAAAAAAGTTTTAAAAACTGACCTTTTTTTGGGAGCAGTGATTTTAATAATGCTGAAGCCATGTACACACGGCCGAGAATCCCGTCAGGAAAAAAACTTAGTTTTTCCTGACGAGATTCCTGGCAAGCTTTTCTTGCCAAGCCGTTCATACAGACAGCCATTCAAAAGAATCGCCGTTCTTTTGAATGGCAAGAACACGGTGATTGTCATCCACTACGACGAGCATGCACTCGTCCCATTCGATGCCGCCGCCATCTTGCTTCACCCTACACTACCCTTGTAAGCTACCGCGCATGCGTCAAAGTCTCATCGAGCATGCGCGGGCTTACCGGAGGACAGGTAAGCTTGTAGCCGCATGCATACACACACACACAGTTTTCTCGTCGGGAAACAGGTCGACGAGAATCCCGACGAGAAAATAGAGAGCAGGTTCTCTATTTTTCTCGTTGAGATTCCCGGCAGTTTTCTCGACGAGAAAACATACACACGACCGGTTTTCTCTGCAAAAAGCTCCGCCAGCAGTTCTCTTGCCGAGAAAACCGTCCGTGTGTACGAGGCTTTAAAGTGAAAAAATAAAAGTGAAATATTCATTTAAATATCGTACCTGGGGGGTGTCTATAGTATGCGTGTTTCCTGTGTTTAGAACAGTCCCTGCACAAAATGAAATTTCTAAAGGAATAAAAGTAATTTAAAACTGCTTGCGGCTGTAATGTAATGTCGGGTCCCGGCAATATGGATGAAAATTATTGAGAAAAACGACATGGGTACCCCCCCAGCCCATTACCTGGCCCTTTGGGTCTTGTATGGATATTAAGGGGAACCCCGCACCCAAATAAAAAAAAAGAAATGGCGTGGGGCCCCCAGGCCCTATATATATACTCTGAACAGCAGTATACAGGCGGTCCAAACAAGACAGGAACTGTAGGTTTATTCTTAAGTTGAATCTGTTTTTAATTTGGAACAGGTACATTTTGTAAGTGTAGCTCCAGCCAAAAAATCTATCTTTAAAGCTTTTTGGATAAAATAGGGAAGGGTTATCATCACCCCTGTAACATTTGTTTTGCTGTCTGTGCCCCTGTTCAGAAGAATTCACCTAACTTTCTGTCCCAATGACAATTGGATTTTGAAAATTTGGGGTTTTTAGGGAAACAAGGATCGGTGATAAAGCATCAGTGGAGACACCTTTTTCCCATATTAACTCTTAAGCCCCGTACACACGATCGGTTTAACTGATGAAAACCGTCCGATGGATGGTTTTCATCAGACAAACCGATCGTGCATGGTACCCATCGGTCTTTTTTCCATCGGATGGAAAAAATAGAACTTGTTTTAAAATTTTCCGATGGATCAAGAACCGATGGTAATTTGCGATCGTCTATGGGCAAGTCCATCGGTTAAAAAACCCACGCATGCTCAGAATCAAGTCGACGCATGCTCAGAAGCATTAAACTTCATTTTTCTCGGCTCATCGGAGTGTTTTACGTCACCACGTTTGGAACGGTCGTTTTTTTGACTGATGGTGTGTGGCCAAGACTGATGAAAAACAGTTTCATCGGATTTCCGATGGTCAAATCCATCGGACGAAAATCCATAGGTTATCCGACCGTGTGTACAGGGCTTTACAGGAGAGAATTTCCCTTCCTAGGGGTATATTTCCTCTCACTTCCTGTTGTATCGCTCCATTTGTAAGTGGGAGTTGTTTGTAAGTCGGATGTTTGAAAGTAGGGGACCGCCTGTATATACTATATGGCCTGCCCTATATACTCTGCAGAAAATTTGGCCTTAGGTGTTGGTGGTACCAGAACACTGTAAGCCCTCATAGTTACTCTTGGTGGGTGCTGGAACGGGCCCTGCTGTGAAATATTATATCAAGAATTGTAATCACATGCCCCTGTTGAACAGGTCCAGAAAAATTGGGCCATAGGCAGTGGTGGTGGTGGCACAACACTGTAAAGCCTTACAGTTACTCTGGGTGGGCACATGAACGGGCCCTGCTGTGAAATATTAGATAAAAAATTGTAATTATGTGCCCCTGTTAAACAGGGGCTGAAAATTGGGCCTTAGCCACTGGTGGTGGTGCCCAGAAACAAAAATGTTCTTAGAAGCTATCACTCAGCATCAGCATAGGCAGTCTTCAAGGGATCGATCTCACATTCATAGTAAAATTAATCGGTTACATCAGAATCAGGTGCTTGGTAGCTGGTGATCCAAGACTGATTCATTTTTATGAAGGTGAGCTGATCATCTGAGTCTGTGGACAGGTGCATTCTGTGATCGGTTACAAAGCCTCCAACAGCACTGAATGTGTGTTCAGATAGAATGCTGGATGCAGGACAGGCCAGTAGCTCAATTGCATACTGTGCAAGCTATGGCCAGTGATTCATCCTCAAGACCGAGTAACCCAGTGGATTTTCGGTTGGAAAGGTCTCCAAGTCTGATCTT
Source organism: Rana muscosa (assembly GCA_029206835.1). Taxonomy (NCBI): domain Eukaryota; kingdom Metazoa; phylum Chordata; class Amphibia; order Anura; family Ranidae; genus Rana; species Rana muscosa. Next base: position 432,916,603 of record CM055117.1, read on the forward strand.
GCCCCTAGGTATTCCTGCACCATGTAAATCAGATGCTGGCGATGGTTGCTGGAACCGATCAGACCTTGGGGCTGTGGACTAAAAAATTGTCTGAACGCATTGGTCAGATGGCCGCTGCTCCTTCTGTGACTGACCGAAGCCTCAGCAATACGTTGTCCAGGACCAGAAAATTGTAACCTCCCAGGCTCTGGAAACGCATTGCACAAACATTTCTCCCGAAGATGTTTCATCCTCCGCTTTCGCTACGAAGGCTGGATAAGTTCCGCAACCTTACCCTTGTAACGTGGATCAAGGAGGGCTGCTGCTGATGTGGAGTGCTAGGCTCCACCTCCATGCTGACACAATCCTCATCCTCCTCTTCCTGTGTGATCGGCGGGCCCGCAAGAATACTGCCTCGATAAGGGTGCCTTCAGAGGTAAGGAAGTCCTCCTCTTCTTCCCTCTGTTCTGCCTCAAGTGCCCTGTCCATTATTCCACACAGCGTGTGCTCTAGGGATGGGCTTCGAGTTCGAGTCGAACTCATGTTCGACTCGAACATTGCCTGTTCGCCGAACAGCGAACAATCTGGGGTGTTCGCGGCAAATTCGAAAAGTCTATGGGAGAAATCTAAAGTGCTAATTTTAAAGGCTTATATGCAAGTTATTGTCATAAAAAGTGTTTGGGGACCCGGGTGCTTCCCCAGGGGACATAAATCAATGCAAAAAAAAGTTTTAAAAACTGCAGTTTTTTCGGGAGCAGTGATTTTAATAATGCTTGAAGTGAAACAATAAAAGTGAAATATTCCTTTAAATTTTGTACCTAGGGTGTGTGTATAGTATGCCTGTAATGTCGCGCTTAGAACTGTCCCTGCACAAAGTGTAATTTCTGAAGGAAAAAAAGTCATTTCAAACTCACTCGCGGCTATAATGAATTGTCGGTTTCCAGCAATACATAGAAAAGTCATTGATAAAAAAAAAAAAAAATGCGTGGGGGTCCCCCCAAATTCAATTACCAGGCCCTTCAGGTCTGGTATGGATATTAAGGGGAACCCTGCCACAAATAAAAAAAAAAATACGTGGGGTTCCCCCAAAATATCCATACCAGGCCCTTTAGGTCTGGTATGGATTTTAAGGGGAACTCCACCCCAAATGTAAAAAAAATATGGCGTGGAGTTCCCCCAACAATCCATACCAGACCCTTTATCCGAGCACGCAACCTGGCAGGCCACAGGAAAAGAGGGGGGACGAGAGAGCGCCCCCCCCTTCCTGAACCATTCCAGGCCACATGCCCTCACATGGGGAGGATGTCCCCATGTTGATGGGGACAAGGGCCTCATCCCCAAAACCCTTGCCCGGTGGTTGTGGGGGTCTGCAGGCAGGGGGCTTATCAGAATCTGGAAGACCCCTTTAACAAAGGGGACCCCCAGATCCCGCCCCCCCTATGTGAATTGGTAATGGGGTACATTGTACCCCTACCATTTCACAAAGAGAGTGTAACAAATTGTAAAAAAAAAACACAGACACCGTTGGGAAAGTCCTTTATTAAAAAAAAAAACAAAAAAAACATTCCAGCGATGAAATCCAGTGTCCCGCGGTGATCCGATGTCCAGCGCTGTCCACACAAAACGTTATTGGCTGAGCCTGAGTGGACCTGATGGGGAACTTCCTTCGCAGTGTAATACATGAATAGACCCGCCCCTTCTCACGTTCCACATCTGGTCCGCTTTGCCTTACACCTACGTCATTGGCTGAGCGGACCTGATGGGGAACTTTAGAAGGGGCGGGTCTATTCATTTATTACACTGCGGAGGAAGTTCCCCATCAGGTCCGCTCAGGCTCAGCCAATGACGTTTCGTGTGGACAGTGCTCGACATCGGATCACCTCGGGACACTGGATTTCATCGCTGGAATGGGCTCTTTTTTTTTTAATAAAGGACTTTCCCAACGGTGTCTGTTTTTTTTTTAACAATTTGTTACACTTTCTTTGTGAAATGGTAGGGGTACAATGTACCCCCTTACCAATTCACTTAGGGGGGCTGGGATCTGGGGGTTCCCTTTGTTAAAGGGGTCTTCCAGATTCCGATAAGTCCCCTGCCCGCAGACCCCCACAACCACCGGGCAAGGGATGTGGGGATGAGGCCCTTGTCCCCATCCCCATGTTGGGGGCATGTGGCCTGGTACGGTTCAGGAGGGGGGGCGCTCTCTCGTCCCCCCTCTTTTCCTGCGGCCTGCCAGGTTGCTTGCTCGGATAAAGGGTATGGCATGGATATTTGGGGGAACTCCACGCCATTTTTTTTTTATTTGGGGTGGAGTTCCCCTTAAAATCCATACCAGACCTGAAGGGCCTGGTATGGATATTTGGGGGAACCCCACGCATTTTTTTTTTACATTTGCGGCAGGGTTCCCCTTAATATCCATACCAGACCTGAAGGGCCTGGTAATTGAATTTGGGGGGACCCCCACGCATTTTTTTTTTTTTTTTTTACCAATGACTTTTCTATGTATTGCCGGGAGCCGACAATTCATTATAGCCGCGAGTGAGTTTTAAATGACTTTTTTTCCTTCAGAAATTACACTTAGTGCAGGGACAGTTCTAAGCATGGGAAACAAGCGCGACTTTACAGGCATACTATACACACACCCTAGGTATTAAAATCACTGCTCCCGGGTCCCCAAACACTTTTTAGGACAATAACTTGCATATTAGCCTTTATAATTATCACTTTTGATTTCGAACGTTTGAGTCCATTGTATTTAATAGGGTTCTAAAGTTTGCGTGAACTTTCTGTCTGTTCGCAGGTTCTGGTGCGAACCGAACAGGGGGGTGTTCGTCTCATCCCTAGTGTGCTCCAACAGGAAGACAAGAGGGACAGTATCAATGATGCATGCACTGTCACTGCTCACCATCCTCGTGGCCTCCTCAAATGGTGACAGGACAGTGCATGCATCCTTGATCAGTAGCCACTGGCGTGGCAAAAAAAAGCCAAGCTCCCCTGACCATGTCCTGGTGCCATACTCGCACAGGTAATCATCGATGGCCCTCTGCTGCGTGTGCAGCCACTGCAGCATTGCCAACGTTGAGTTTCACCTGGTGGGCATGTCACAGATGAGGCGGTTCTTGGGCAGGTTGCATTCCCTTTGAAGGTCAGCCAGCCAAGCACTGGCATTATATGACCAGCGTAAATGCCCACAGACTTTCCTGGCCTGCCTCAGGAGATCCTGTAAGCCCGGGTACCTGCACAAGAACCACTTCACCACCAAATTAAGGATGTGAGCAAAACAGGGAACATGGGTCAAGTGTCACTGTCGGAGGGCAGAGAGGAGGTTGGTGCCATTGTCGCAAAGCACCATTCCTGGCTGAAGCTGACGTGGCGTCAACCACCTCTGAGCCTGCCCCTGCAGAGCTGACAAAATCTCTGCCCCAGTGTGGTTCCTGTCCCCTAAGCAGACCAACTAAAGCAACGCATGGCATCTTTTTGCTTGCGTAGCCCTTAGAACGCCTACGGAGCACCGCTGGTTCCGAAGACAAATCTGCACAGGAAGAGGCCATAGAGGAAGAAGAAGAGGAGGGGGTGGAGGAGAGAGGTGTGGTAGAATCACCACTAACAGCATTTTGGAGGCATGGTGGCGGAACAAGCTCCAACACTACTGCACCCTGTCCTGCATCCTTTCCAGCTGCCAGCAGAGTTAACCAGTGCGCTGTGAAAGAAAGGTAACGTCCCTGTCCATGCCTGCTGGACCATGAGTCAGCGGTAATATGCACCTTACCGCTGACCGCCCTGTCCAACGAGGCCAAGACATTGCCTTCCGCATGACAGTAGAGAGCCGGAATTGCCTTCCGTGAAAAGAAGTGGCGTTTGGGAACCTGCCACTGAGGTACTGCACATTCCACAAATTCACAAAAGGGGGCAGAGTCTACCAACTGAAAAGGCAGCAGTTGGAGTGCTAGCAATTTAGCCAAGCTAGCATTCAGCCGCTGAGCATGTGGATGTCTGGGACCAAATTTCTTTCGACGGTTTAGCAACTGGGGTAGGGAAATTTGCCTGCTACAATCGGATGTTGGTGGAGCAATAGCAGATTGCCCGCAAGTACTTGGCACACCTAATTCTACACCTTCATTCCTCTCAGTGCAGGTTTCTGAGAGGACTGAAGGTATAGTGGGGTTGTAGATCCCAGCTGATGAGGATCAAGGAGAGGTCCGCCTTGTTCTTTGGGGTGGGTCTTTTAAGTACTGTTGCCAACGGACTGCATGGGAGGTCGACATATGTCTGGTCAAGCATGTGGTGCCCAATAGACTTGTGCACAACCGAAAAATTTGTTTAGTTTCGGTTCGTTTCTTGTGCACAACGGAAAAATTTGTTTAGTTTTGGTTTGTTTCTTTTCGGTCCTGTTGATTCGTAATCATTCGTAATTTTGCTAGACGGGATTTTTCGTGTTCGGACTAATTCGTTGAATTTTTAGTTGATTTATAATTCGTACTTTCGGTAGGGTACATTGTTTTTCGTTGATTCTGGACACAACTCCTACTTTCGTAACTTTTTTTGGGTTCATTGATTCATAATTTTCCGTGTCTCTCACACATCGACGCTGCCTATTATGCCTAATGTGCTTCGAATGGATTTGTACTTTTCTAAATACATAGCGGTTATTTGTAACGATTCGAAATCTCGTATTTTACTTTCGTTTTTTACATGTCTCCGCCCCTGTACACCATTTTAAGAGGTTTCAGCACGGTGAGGGAGAAGCAGAGAGCAGAGCAGAGTGTTATTGTGCTTCGAATGGATTCAAAATCTCATATTTTACTTTCGTTTTTTACATGCGGCTATAGCCTCTGCCCATGTACACCATTTTGAGAGGGAGTTCAGCACGGTGAGGGGGTAGCAGAGAGCAGAGCAGAGCAGAGTGAGTGTTATTGTGCTTCGTATGTATTCGTACATTCGTAACTTTTTTCATAACGAATTATGCCGAAGACATTCGGGCATTCGCTATTTGCGGTATAATTTATTTCGGATTCGGTTTTATTCGTAATTGCTTTGTTCGGAAATTCGAATGCTTCCGAATGTCCGAAAGTTGCTAAATTCGGACGAATTTTGATTCGTTACGAAACAAATTGCACAAGCCTAGTGCCCAAACGGCTGCTGTTTTGGCCACGCTTGATACGCTTCAAACATATGTTGCAAACAGCAACGGTGCGATCTGCTGCACACGTCTCAAAGGCCCACACCAAAGAACTTTCGAAAAAACGCACGGAGTCAGCAGCGCCCTGCACATGCGGAGCTCTGCGGTGTGATGCAGTCGGTTGGCTGCCCTTAAGCTGGCCCCTGGAGGGCATCCTGCCTCGTTGGAGATGTGCCTCCTCCTCCTCTCTGCTATAAGGCAACCACGTAGAGTCAGTGACCTCATAATCCCCTCCATCCTTGCCACTGGAGCAAACCTTGCAGTATGCTGTAGCTGGGGGAACATGATTGCCAGTTTCTTATCCTTCTTGGGTAGTGATGAGCCGAACACCCCCGGGTTCGGTTCGCACCAGAACCCGCGAACGGACCGAAAGTTCGAACGAACATTAGAACCCTATTAAATACAATGGATGCGAACGTTCGAATTCTAAAGTGCTAATTATAACAACTATTATGCATGTTATTGTCCTAAAAAGGGTTTGGGAACCCGGGTTCTGCACCAGGGGACATGTATCAATGCAAAAATAAGTTTTAAAAACGGTCGTTTTCCGGGAGCAGTCATTTTAATGATGCATAAAGTGAAAAAAAAAAAGTCAAATATTCCTTTAAATATCGTACCTGGGGGGTGTCTAAAGTATGCCTGTGAAGTGCCACGTGTTTCCCGTGTTTAGAACTGTCCCTGCACAAAATGACACTTCTAAAGGAAAAAAAAGCCATTTAAAACTGCTTGCGGCTTTAATGTAATGTCTGGTCCCGGTAATATGGATGAAAATCTTTAAGAAAAATGGCATAGCTACCCCATGACCCCCCCCCCTACCCCAGCCCATTACCAGCCCCTTTGGGTCTTGTATGGATATTAAGGGGAACCCCGCACATAAAATAAAAAAGGCCCTATATACTCTGAACAGCCGTATACAGGCGGTGCATACAAGACAGGGACTGTAGGTTTGTTCTTATGTAGAATCTGTTTGTAATTTTGAACAGGTACATTGTTGAAGTGTAGCTCCAGACCAAAAATCTATTTTTAAACTTTTTGGAAAACATAGGTAAGGGTTATCACCCCTGTAACATTTGTTTTGCTGTCTGTGCCCCTGTTCAGAACATTTCACCTCACTTTCCGTCCTAATGACAACTGTTTTTGAAATGTGGTGTTTTTCTTGAAACAAGGATTGCTGATAAAGCATCAGTACAGAGGAGACACCTTTCTCCCATATTTATTCTTACAGGAGAGAATTTTCCTTCCTAGTGGTAGATTTCCTCTCACTTCCTGTTGTCTTCTTGCGTTTGCAAGTAGGAGTCGTTTGTAAGTTGGATGTTTGAAAGTAGGGACCTGCCGTATATACTCTGCAGAAATAGGCCCCTTAGTTGTTGGTGTTGGCACAACACTGTAAGCACTCACAGTTACTCTTGGTTGGTGCTGGAACGCCCTGCTGTCAACTATTATATCAGGAATTTTAATTACATATAATTGTTGAACAGTGGTAGTAAAAATTGGGCCTTTGATGGTGGTGCTGGTGCCACAACACTGTAAGCCCTGACAGTTACTCTTGGTGGGTGCAGCAATGGGCCCTGCTGTGAATTATTAGATCAAGAATTGTAATTACATGCCCCTGTTGAACAGGGGCTGAAAAATTGGGCCTTAGGCACTGGTGGCACAACACTGCAACCCTTCACAGATACTGTACTTGGAGCACAGCAATGAGCCCTGTTGCAAAGTATTGCTTCAAAAATTGTAATGACACGCCCCTGTTAAACAGGGGCTGAAAAATTGGGCCTTAGGCACTGGTGGCACAACACTGCAACTCCTCACAGATACTGTACTTGGAGCACAGCAATGAGCCCTGTTGCAAAGTATTGCTTCAAAAATTGTAATTACACGCCACTGTTAAACAGGGGCTGAAAAATTGGGCGTTAGGCACTGGTGGCGGCACCCATAAACAAAAATGATCTTCCAAGCTATCATCATCAATCGTATCATTGAGGACTCGGAGGAGGAGGATAGGCAGTCAACATAACAGCACAGGCACTCAGCATCAGCATCAGTCTTGAAGGGATGTGACATTTTAAAATCAATTAGTCTGTTATATCAGCATCAGGTGTGTGGTAGCTGGTGGTGATCCAAGACTGGTTCATCTTGATGAAAGTCAGTCGATCAACCGAGTCGGTGGACAGGCGCACCCTGTGATCCGTGACAAATCCTCCAGCAGCACTGAATGTGCGTTCCGAAAGAACGCTGGATGCAGGACAGGCCAGTAGCTCAATTGCATACTGTGCAAGCTCTGGCCAGTGATCCATCCTCAAGACCCAGTAAGCCAGAGGATTTTCGGTGGGGAAGGTGTCCAAGTCTGACCTTGCCCCTAGATATTCCTGCACCATGTTTATCAGACGCTGGCGATGGTTGCTGGAACCGATCATACTTTGGGGCTGCGGACTAAAGAATTGTCTGAACGCATCGGTCAGACGGCCACCTTCCCCACCGCTCCTTCTTTGACTGGCCGAAGCCTCAGCAACTCGTTGTCCAGGACCAGGAGTTTGCAACCTCCCAGTCTCTGGGAACGCGTTGCACAGACCTTTCTGCAAGGCCTCCCGGAGTTGTCTCATCCTCTGCTCCCTCTGCGACGGTAACATAAGGTCCGCAACCTTACCCTTGTACCGTGGATCAAGGAGAGTGGCCAGCCAGTAATGGTCCCTCTCCTTGATCCGAAGAATACGAGGATCCTTCCGCAGACTTTGCAGGATCAGGGAGGCCATGCAGCGTAGGTTTGCTGAGGCATTCGCTCCGGAGTCCTCTGGGTCACTAAGGACGACATGATCCGCAGCCACCTCCTCCCAGCCACGTACAAGTCCACTGGTTTCTTGGGACTGTAAATCATCCCTAAAAGACTGCTGCTGATGATGCTGAGTGCCAGCCTCCACCTCCATGCTGACACAATCCTCCTCCTCCTCCTCCTCCTCCTCCTCCTCCTCTTCCTGTGCGATGGGTGGGACAGAAGGAACACTGTCTGGGTAAAGGGGGCCTTGAGAGGCAAGGAAGTCCTCCTCTTCCTGCCTCTGTTCTGCCTCAAGTGCCCTGTCCATTATTCCACGCAGCGTGTGCTCCAACAGGTGGACAAGAGGTACAGTGTCACTGATGCATGCACTGTCACTGCTCACCATCCTCGTGGCCTCCTCAAATGGTGCCAGGACAGTGCATGCATCCCTGATCATGCCCCACTGGCGTGGAGAAAAAAAACCAAGCTCCCCTGACCCTGTCCTGGTGCCGTAGTCGCACAGGTACTCATTGATGGCCCTCTGCTGCGTGTGCAGCCGCTGCAGCATGGCCAACGTTGAGTTCCACCTGGTGGGCATGTCACATATAAGGCGGTTCTTGGGCAGGTTCAACTCCTTTTGCAGCTCAGCCAGGCGAGCACTGGCATTATAAGATCTGCGGAAATGCACACAGACTTTCCTGGCCTGCCTCAGGACATCCTGTAAGCCCGGGTACCTGCCCAAGAACCGCTGCACCACCAGGTTAAGGACGTGAGCCACACAGGGCACATGGGTCAGTTGTCCCTGTCGGAGGGCGGAGAGGAGGTTGGTGCCATTGTCGCAAACCACCATTCCTGGCTTAAGCTGGCGTGGCGTCAACCACCTCTCGGCCTGGCCCTGCAGAGCAGACAGGACCTCTGCCCCAGTGTGGCTTCTGTCCCCCAAACACACCAGCGCAAGCACGGCATGGCATCTTTTTGCCTGCGTACTTGCGTAGCCCCGTGAACGGCTACGGAGCACCGCTGGTTCATAGGACAAACCACAGGAAGAGGCCATGGAGGAAGAAGAAGAGGAGGGGGTGGAGGAGAGAGGTGTGTCACAACCAGTAGTAGCATTTTGGAGGCGTGGCGGTGGGACAACCTCCAACACTACTGCACCTTGTCCTGAATCCTTCCCAGCTGCCAAAAGAGTGACCCAATGGGCCGTGAAAGAAAGGTAACGTCCCTGTCCATGCCTGCTGGACCATGAGTCAGCGGTAATATGCACCTTACCGCTGACCGCCCTGTCCAGCGAGGCCAAGACATTGCCTTCCACATGCCGGTAGAGAGCCGGAATAGCCTTCCGTGAGAAAAAGTGGCGTTTGGGAACCTGCCACTGAGGAACCGCACATTGCACAAACTCACGGAAGGGGGCCGAGTCTACCAACTGAAAAGGCAGCAGTTGAAGCGCTAGCAATTTAGCCAAGCTAGCATTCAACCGCTGGGCATGTGGATGGCTGGGAGTGAACTTCTTTCGACGGTCCAGCAGCTGGGGCAGGGAAATTTGCCTGCTAGAATCGGACGTCGGTGTACTGCTAGCAGAGTGGGCGCAAGTACTTGGCTGTGACACACCTAATTCTACACCTTCATTCCTCTCAGTGCATGTTTCAGAGAGGACTGAAGTTATAGTGGGGTTGGAGATCCCAGCTGATGCGGTGCAAGGAGAGGTCCGCTTTGTTCTTTGGTGTGGGTCTTTGAGGTAGGCTTGCCAACGAGCTGCATGGCAGGTCAACATATGTCTGGTCAGGCATGTGGTACCCAAGCGGCTGATGTTTTGGCCACGCGATATACGCTTGAGACATATGTTGCAAACAGCAGCTGTGCGATCTGATGCACTAGCCTCAAAAAAGGCCCACACCAAAGAACTTTTTGAATGACGGGCAGAGGCAGCGCCCTGCACAGGCGGAGCTCTGCGGTGTGATTCCGTCGGTGTACTGCCCTTACGCTGGCCACCAAAGGGCATCCTGCCTCGTTGGAGATGTGCCTCCTCCTCATCCTCCTCCTCCTCCTCTCTCCTATTAGGCACCCACGTGGAGTCATTGACCTCATCATCCCCCCCCTCCCTCCTCATCACTGGAGCCAATCTGGCAGTATGCTGCAGCTGCTGGAACATGACTGCCAGATTGGTGTCCTTCTTGAGCATCCCCTCTGTCTGCTCTCACGCTACTGCCTTCCTCTAGCTGGGTTTCATCATCAGACCCTTCGAAACGCTGGGCATCCTCCTGGAGCATGTACCCAACACTGTGCTGAAACAGTTCGGGGGACTCCTCAGGAGGAGGACATGGTGGGTCTAGGGAAGGAGTGACTGATGATTTGTCTGACATTGATACCAGGGAAGACGACGCTTTGGCAGCTGCTTTTCCAGTACCCTGAGCCTGGGTGAGAGAGGATGAGGAGGAGGAGGAGGGCTTGGTCATCCACTCTACCAAGTCTTCGGCATGATGTGGCTCAACATGTCCAGCTGCCGAAAAGAAGGACAAGCGTGTCCCATGGCCATGTGCTGATGACAATGCACCGCGTCCACGACCAGCACTGTTGCCCCCAGACACAGAGCCTGCTTGCCCTCTTTTATTGCCTCCTGACTGTCTGCCTCTCCTTGTTTGCCTCCAGACATTCTAATAGATGGCCTGCAGGGAGATGGGAAAAAAGCAATAAGGGCTACCTTCAGGTGTCCTTCTCTGTCCCTTGAAACAAGGACTTTCACAGTGAAAGAAACTGACACTGTCCCTACCTAGAGTTTTCTATCCCTAGAATAAATGTTTTTTTTAATCACAATATAGCACAAGGACAATTCACTCAATGTCTCTCCAGGTCCCTGGAAACAAGGACTTGCAGAGTGAAAGAAACTGACACTGTCCCTACCTAGAGTTTTCTGTCCCTAGAATAAATGTTTTTTTTAAGCACAATATAGCACAAGGAAAATTAACTCACTGTCCTTACAGGTCCCTGGAAACAAGGACTTGCAGAGTGAAAGAAACTGACACTGTCCCTACCTAGAGTTTTCTGTCCCTAGAATAAATGTTTTTTTTAAGCACAATATAGCACAAGGACAATTAACTCACTGTCCTTACAGGTCCCTGGAAACAAGGACTTGCAGAGTGAAAAAAAAAAAACACTCTCCCTACCTAGAGTTTTCTGTCCCTAGAAAAAATGTTTTTTTTAAGCACAATATAGCACAAGGACAATTAACTCACTGTCCTTACAGGTCCCTGGAAACAAGGACTTGCAGAGTGAAAGAAAAAAAAACACTCTCCCTACCTACAGTTTTCTGTCCCTAGAAAAAATGTTTTTTTTAATCACAATATAGCACAAGGAAAATTAACTCACTGTCCTTACAGGTCCTGGAAACAAGGACTTGCAGAGTGAAAGAAAAAAAACACTCTCCCTACCTACAGTTTTCTGTCCCTAGAAAAAATGTTTTTTTTAATCACAATATAGCACAAGGAAAATTAACTCACTGTCCTTACAGGTCCCTGGAAACAAGGACTTGCAGAGTGAAAGAAACTGACACTGTCCCTACCTAGAGTTTTCTGTCCCTAGAATAATGTTTTTTTTAAGCACAATATAGCACAAGGAAAATTAACTCACTGTCCTTACAGGTCCCTGGAAACAAGGACTTGCAGAGTGAAAGAAACTGACACTGTCCCTACCTAGAGTTTTCTGTCCCTAGAATAAATGTTTTTTTTAAGCACAATATAGCACAAGGACAATTAACTCACTGTCCTTACAGGTCCCTGGAAACAAGGACTTGCAGAGTGAAAAAAAAAAAACACTCTCCCTACCTAGAGTTTTCTGTCCCTAGAAAAAATGTTTTTTTTAAGCACAATATAGCACAAGGACAATTAACTCACTGTCCTTACAGGTCCCTGGAAACAAGGACTTGCAGAGTGAAAGAAAAAAAACACTCTCCCTACCTACAGTTTTCTGTCCCTAGAATAAATGTTTTTTTTAATCACAATATAGCACAAGGAAAATTAACTCACTGTCCTTACAGGTCCCTGGAAACAAGGACTTGCAGAGTGAAAGAAAAAAAACACTCTCCCTACCTACAGTTTTCTGTCCCTAGAAAAAATGTTTTTTTTAATCACAATATAGCACAAGGAAAATTAACTCACTGTCCTTACAGGTCCCTGGAAACAAGGACTTGCAGAGTGAAAGAAACTGACACTGTCCCTACCTAGAGTTTTCTGTCCCTAGAATAAATGTTTTTTTTAATCACAATATAGCACAAGGAAAATTAACTCACTGTCCTTACAGGTCCCTGGAAACAAGGACTTGCAGAGTGAAAGAAAAAAACACTCTCCCTACCTACAGTTTTCTGTCCCTAGAAAAAATGTTTTTTTTAATCACAATATAGCACAAGGAAAATTAACTCACTGTCCTTACAGGTCCCTGGAACAAGGACTTGCAGAGTGAAAGAAACTGACACTGTCCCTACCTAGAGTTTTCTGTCCCTAGAATAAATGTTTTTTTTAATCACAATATAGCACAAGGACAATTCACTCAATGTCTCTCCAGGTCCCTGGAAACAAGGACTTGCAGAGTGAAAGAAACTGACACTGTCCCTACCTAGAGTTTTCTGTCCCTAGAATAAATGTTTTTTTTAAGCACAATATAGCACAAGGACAATTAACTCACTGTCCTTACAGGTCCCTGGAAACAAGGACTTGCAGAGTGAAAGAAAAAAAACACTCTCCCTACCTACAGTTTTCTGTCCCTAGAAAAAATGTTTTTTTTAATCACAATATAGCACAAGGAAAATTAACTCACTGTCCTTACAGGTCCCTGGAAACAAGGACTTGCAGAGTGAAAGAAAAAAAACACTCTCCCTACCTACAGTTTTCTGTCCCTAGAAAAAATGTTTTTTTTAATCACAATATAGCACAAGGAAAATTAACTCACTGTCCTTACAGGTCCCTGGAAACAAGGACTTGCAGAGTGAAAGAAACTGACACTGTCCCTACCTAGAGTTTTCTGTCCCTAGAATAAATGTTTTTTTTAATCACAATATAGCACAAGGAAAATTAACTCACTGTCCTTACAGGTCCCTGGAAACAAGGACTTGCAGAGTGAAAGAAACTGACACTGTCCCTACCTAGAGTTTTCTGTCCCTAGAATAAATGTTTTTTTTAAGCACAATATAGCACAAGGACAATTAACTCACTGTCCTTACAGGTCCCTGGAAACAAGGACTTGCAGAGTGAAAGAAAAAAAACACTCTCCCTACCTACAGTTTTCTGTCCCTAGAAAAAATGTTTTTTTTAATCACAATATAGCACAAGGAAAATTAACTCACTGTCCTTACAGGTCCCTGGAAACAAGGACTTGCAGAGTGAAAGAAACTGACACTGTCCCTACCTAGAGTTTTCTGTCCCTAGAATAAATGTTTTTTTTAATCACAATATAGCACAAGGAAAATTAACTCACTGTCCTTACAGGTCCCTGGAAACAAGGACTTGCAGAGTGAAAGAAACTGACACTGTCCCTACCTAGAGTTTTCTGTCCCTAGAATAAATGTTTTTTTTAAGCACAATATAGCACAAGGACAATTAACTCACTGTCCTTACAGGTCCCTGGAAACAAGGACTTGCAGAGTGAAAGAAACTGACACTGTCCCTACCTAGAGTTTTCTGTCCCTAGAATAAATGTTTTTTTTAATCACAATATAGCACAAGGAAAATTAACTCACTGTCCTTACAGGTCCCTGGAAACAAGGACTTGCAGAGTGAAAGAAACTGACACTGTCCCTACCTAGAGTTTTCTGTCCCTAGAATAAATGTTTTTTTTAATCACAATATAGCACAAGGACAATTAACTCACTGTCCTTACAGGTCCCTGGAAACAAGGACTTGCAGAGTGAAAGAAACTGACACTGTCCCTACCTAGAGTTTTCTGTCCCTAGAATAAATGTTTTTTTTAAGCACAATATAGCACAAGGACAATTAACTCACTGTCCTTACAGGTCCCTGGAAACAAGGACTTGCAGAGTGAAAAAAAAAAAACACTCTCCCTACCTAGAGTTTTCTGTCCCTAGAAAAAATGTTTTTTTTAAGCACAATATAGCACAAGGACAATTAACTCACTGTCCTTACAGGTCCCTGGAAACAAGGACTTGCAGAGTGAAAGAAAAAAAACACTCTCCCTACCTACAGTTTTCTGTCCCTAGAAAAAATGTTTTTTTTAATCACAATATAGCACAAGGAAAATTAACTCACTGTCCTTACAGGTCCCTGGAAACAAGGACTTGCAGAGTGAAAGAAAAAAAACACTCTCCCTACTGTGACAGCAGGAAGGTAAAGTCACCTGGTTGCATCCAGGGGGGTAGATATATTTCGCCCAGATTCAGGCTTTACGCCGATTTATACAGCTAGGTGGAGAGTTGTATAAGCCCAGCTGAGACTAGTGGGCTCATTGATGACTCATACCTCTAGGGAGAGGGCTGGGCGTCGTGCAAACAGGGAGTTGATGAGATCAGCTGAACCTTGTCAGCTCATTTAGGCCTCTATAAAAAACTCCCAGATTCATTAGATGTTAGCTCATGCCTGGAAGCAGACCTGTGTGGACTGTCTAGGGAGAGTGAACCCCTGTGCGGTGAGAGAAAGCCTGTGTGGCTATATTTTGCTTGGACATTTAAAACCAGGGACTAGGACAGCACTAGGCTGATCCCAGTTGTTAGTTAGGAAACCTGTATGTTTAGTCAGAGGTCAAGTTGACCAGGATTTATTTTGTTTGTTTTTTTTGCTTTGCTGTGTTTTTGTCACTGTAAATAGAAAATAAACGGCACCTTTTTGATTTTGAAAACCACAACCTCCGTCTGCTGGGCCTGTTTTTGTGTGGGGAGCCCATCCCGGGGGTCACACACACCCGCTGCCGAGCTAACCCCCTCACAGTTGGTGGAGAACCAGTGGCAGTTTTTTTTTAAGCCAGCATGGAGGAGATACTGAAGCAGCTGGCTCTAGCAAATGCCAATCAACAGCAGACAAATGCAGGTTTGCAAAAGAGCCTTGCAGCTCATCAACAGAGCCTTGCAGCTCAACAACAGAACTTCGCAGCCCAGCAGCAAGCTCATCAACAGAGCCTTGCAGCCCAGCAGCAAGCTCACCAACAGAGTCTGGAAGCTCAGCAACAAGCCCAGCAGCAATCTGAGGCCCGCTTCATAGACCTGTTACAGAAGCAAGAGCAGAGACTACAACAAATGGAAGCAGTAATGCAGCAACGTCCGCAGACCAGTGAGGAAAGCCGTCCCACTAATACCGCGTCCTTTGGGGTGAGTCGTTTATTGACAAAAATGACTGGAGAGGATGATCCAGAGGTATTTTTGACCACGTTTGAAAGGACTGCTGAAAGAGAAAAGTGGCCTGAGGAGCAGTGGGCTGGACTGGTGGCTCCTCTGTTAACGGGTGAATCGCAGAAAGCTTACTATGACCTAGAGCCTGACCAAGCAAAAGACTATGTGATGCTAAAAGCTGAAATATTGGCAAGGCTGGGTGTCACCCTGGCTGTCCGGGCTCAGCGTGTGCATAACTGGACTTTCCAGCTTGGAAAACCCCCCAGGTCTCAAATGTATGATCTCATTCACCTGAGCAGAAAGTGGCTACAGCCAGAGACTTTGTCCGCACCAAAGATTGTGGAACGTGTTGTAATGGATCGGTTTTTGAGAGCTCTTCCTACTGCCATCCAAAAGTGGGTAAGCCATGGAGACCCAGAGACGGCCGATGGTCTTGTGGATCGTGTGGAGAAATACTTGGCTACAGAGAACCTGACGGCCTCTTCCAGAGACACTCGGACTTTCCACCCTAAGACCAGACCATCCCCAGGGGCGGATAAGATGATTCCAAGGGGTAAGGGTGGAGAGAGTGAGAGGGTGGGAGCTCTACCCCAAGTTTGGCGAGAACAGCCTGGGAAATCAGCGGCTCAAGAGGCGGCAAGAAGGATCATTTGCTACCGCTGCCGGCAAGCGGGACATATTGCAGCAAATTGCCCGGTTTTGGAGGAACCCATGCAGTGTGACTTTCTGACGGGCAGACGTCAGTCGCTGTGTGCGACAGTCGCATGCACTGCCATTCGGGGAACTGAGAAACATTTATGCAAAATGTGTATTAATGGTAGAAATGTTGTGGTATTGCTGGATTCAGGTAGCCTTGTGACCCTGATAAAGGCTGAGTTAGTTAAAACAGAGGTCTCTGGGAATAGCAAGGTAGCTGTTATTTGTGTGCATGGGGACACCCGAGAGTATCCAGTGACTACAGTGTGTTTCGAGACCCCCAAAGGTACCCTTTCTCATCCAGTGGGCTTAGTGTCTCAGTTACCGCATGACGCCATTGTGGGAAGGGATTTTCCGAAGTTCTGGGAACTGTGGGATGATCCTGAGCCCCCCACTGGTGCCCCTATGTACCAGGAATATGATAGCCAGAACTCCTCTGAGAGTGGTGAGGACTCTCCCGAATTTCCCTTGTCAGTATTGGCAGGGGAGACTCAAGAAACTGGAGAGGAGCCCACCTCCTCAGACGAAAACCTACCGTCTGTGGAGTTTTCTGATCTTGAGGTTCACAGGGAAAACTTTGCCACAGAACAGTTGAAAGACCCCGCCCTAATAAAGGCACGGGAAAACGTAGTGAAAATAGATGGCGAGTTAGTGAACCCAGATAATACCTGCACTTACCCATACTTCAGCGTAGAGAAGGACCTACTGTATCGGGTGGCAAAAAGGGCAGAAGAAACCGTTGAGCAGCTTGTGGTGCCCAAACCTTACAGGAAGTTGGTGTTGGAGTTGGCCCATGGGCACATTCTTGGAGGTCATCTGGGGACAGAGAAAACCCGAGAGAGGGTATTACAGAGATTCTATTGGCCTGGGGTGATGAAGGACATAGAAAATTATTGTTCCTCCTGCCCTGTGTGTCAGAGGTCGGCCCCGATGCCACACTTCCGTAGCCCGCTGGTCCCTCTACCCATCATTGAGGTCCCGTTTGAGAGAATCGCAATGGATTTGGTAGGTCCTATAATCAAGTCCGCTAGGGGGCACCAGTACATATTGGTTATAATGGACTATGCCACCCGTTATCCAGAAGCGATCCCTCTCAGAAATACCTCGGCCAAAACCATAGCCAAAGAGCTATCTCTTGTTTTTAGCCGGGTGGGTATTTGTAAAGAACTGCTTACGGACCAAGGTACACCCTTTATGTCCCGGGTTATGAAGGAGCTGTGTAAATTGTTCAAAGTGACGCAATTACGTACATCTGTGTATCACCCCCAAACCGATGGGCTGGTTGAAAGATTCAACAAAACCCTAAAACAAATGTTGAAGAAAGTGGTGGATAGGGATGGAAAGGATTGGGACTGTCTACTTCCTTATTTGATGTTTGCTATTAGGGAGGTGCCCCAATCCTCTACGGGATTCTCCCCCTTTGAGTTACTGTATGGGAGACATCCAAGAGGGCTGTTGGATATTGCCAAGGAAACTTGGGAAAGTGAGAGTTCTCCCCACAGGAGTGTGATTGAGCATGTCGCCCTGATGCAAGATCGAATTGCACAGGTAATGCCCATCGTGAAGGAACATTTGGCCCAAGCGCAGTTGGCACAGCAGAGAGTGTACAACCGTGGAGCCAAGACCCGTACCTTTTCCCCGGGGGATAGGATATTGGTACTTGTCCCTACGGTTGAAAGTAAATTCCTTGCCAAATGGCAAGGCCCCTACGAGATAATGGAAAAAGTGAGCGAAGTGAATTACAAGGTCAGACAACCAGGAAGGCGAAAGCCCGAACAGATCTATCACGTTAATCTGTTGAAAGCCTGGAGGGATAGAGAGTCCCTAGTCGCAGACACTTGGTCACCAGCTCAAACTGGTTGCGTGATTCCTGAGGTTGGAATCGCAGCCACCTTGTCACAACCCCAACAACAGGAGGTTAAGGAGTTTGTGCTTCGCAACAAGGAGGTATTCTCTGAGCTGCCGGGACAAACATCTGGGGTAGAGCATGACATTATTACCCCGCCCGGTGAAAGGGTGAAGTTAAAACCCTATCGGATCCCAGAGGCCCGACGGGAGGCAATACGGGAGGAAGTACAGAAAATGCTGAACTTAGGGGTGATAGAGGAGTCCCAAAGTGATTGGTCTAGTCCCATTGTGTTGGTGCCTAAACCGGATGGGAGCTGGCGATTTTGTAACGATTTTCGTCAGTTGAACAAAGTTACAAAATTTGACACCTACCCCATGCCACGTATAGATGAGTTGATCGACCGGCTGGGAACAGCCCGATACATGACGACTCTTGACCTCACAAAAGGGTATTGGCAAATCCCCCTGGCCAAGTCAGCCAAAGAGAAAACCGCATTTGTAACCCCAGACGGGGCGTTCCAATATAAAAGAATGCCGTTCGGGTTACAGAATGCGCCGGCCACATTCCAGCGGAAAATGGACCAGATGCTGAGGCCCCATCGGAAGTATGCTGCGGCTTACCTGGATGACCTAATTGTCCATAGCACAGATTGGGCCTCACATCTGCCAAAAGTGCAAGCAGTCCTGGACTCTGTTCGGGAAGCAGGGTTTACGGCTAACCCCAAGAAGTGTACCATTGGGCAGGAGGAGGCCAAATATCTTGGGTACACCATTGGGAGGGGAGTAATAAAACCCCAACTCAACAAAGTCGAGGCCATCCAGAGTTGGCCACGTCCCAACAGCAAGAAGCAGGTACGAGCCTTTCTGGGAATCGCTGGGTATTATCGGCGATTCATTCCCCACTTTGCTTCTAAGGCTGTGCCCCTAACCAACCTGACGAAGGGGAAAGGGTCGGTCATGATTAAATGGACCCCCGAGGCTGAGGCAGCATTCCAATTCTTGAAACAAGCCTTATGTAGCCAGCCAGTGTTGTACTCACCCGACTTCTCTAGAGACTTTGTCGTACAAAGTGATGCGTCAGATGTGGGGTTAGGAGCAGTATTGTCCCAGGTCTGGAACGGGGAAGAGCACCCAGTCATTTACCTCAGCAGGAAGTTGAAGTCCCATGAGGTAAATTACGCCACCGTTGAAAAGGAGTGTTTAGCGGTGAAGTGGGCTCTAGATTCCCTTCGGTACTACCTGCTAGGTAGGCACTTTGACATGGTTACGGATCACGCTCCGTTAAAGTGGATGGCTCAAAACAAGGAAACAAATAGAAGAGTGAATAGGTGGTTCCTGGCCCTCCAGGAATTCAACTTCACAGTAAAGCATCGCCCTGGCGTTCAAATGGGGAATGTGGATGCTTTGTCTCGAGTACATGAATGCCTGATTGCTGGTGTTCCAACCCCGAGGTTAAAACAAGAGGGGGGGGTATGTGACAGCAGGAAGGTAAAGTCACCTGGTTGCATCCAGGGGGGTAGATATATTTCGCCCAGATTCAGGCTTTACGCCGATTTATACAGCTAGGTGGAGAGTTGTATAAGCCCAGCTGAGACTAGTGGGCTCATTGATGACTCATACCTCTAGGGAGAGGGCTGGGCGTCGTGCAAACAGGGAGTTGATGAGATCAGCTGAACCTTGTCAGCTCATTTAGGCCTCTATAAAAAACTCCCAGATTCATTAGATGTTAGCTCATGCCTGGAAGCAGACCTGTGTGGACTGTCTAGGGAGAGTGAACCCCTGTGCGGTGAGAGAAAGCCTGTGTGGCTATATTTTGCTTGGACATTTAAAACCAGGGACTAGGACAGCACTAGGCTGATCCCAGTTGTTAGTTAGGAAACCTGTATGTTTAGTCAGAGGTCAAGTTGACCAGGATTTATTTTGTTTGTTTTTTTTGCTTTGCTGTGTTTTTGTCACTGTAAATAGAAAATAAACGGCACCTTTTTGATTTTGAAAACCACAACCTCCGTCTGCTGGGCCTGTTTTTGTGTGGGGAGCCCATCCCGGGGGTCACACACACCCGCTGCCGAGCTAACCCCCTCACACTACCTACAGTTTTCTGTCCCTAGAAAAAATGTTTTTTTTAATCACAATATAGCACAAGGAAAATTAACTCACTGTCCTTACAGGTCCCTGGAAACAAGGACTTGCAGAGTGAAAGAAACTGACACTGTCCCTACCTAGAGTTTTCTGTCCCTAGAATAAATGTTTTTTTTAAGCACAATATAGCACAAGGAAAATTAACTCACTGTCCTTACAGGTCCCTGGAAACAAGGACTTGCAGAGTGAAAGAAACTGACACTGTCCCTACCTAGAGTTTTCTGTCCCTAGAATAAATGTTTTTTTTAAGCACAATATAGCACAAGGACAATTAACTCACTGTCCTTACAGGTCCCTGGAAACAAGGACTTGCAGAGTGAAAAAAAAAAAACACTCTCCCTACCTAGAGTTTTCTGTCCCTAGAAAAAATGTTTTTTTTAAGCACAATATAGCACAAGGACAATTAACTCACTGTCCTTACAGGTCCCTGGAAACAAGGACTTGCAGAGTGAAAGAAAAAAAACACTCTCCCTACCTACAGTTTTCTGTCCCTAGAAAAAATGTTTTTTTTAATCACAATATAGCACAAGGAAAATTAACTCACTGTCCTTACAGGTCCCTGGAAACAAGGACTTGCAGAGTGAAAGAAAAAAAACACTCTCCCTACCTACAGTTTTCTGTCCCTAGAAAAAATGTTTTTTTTAATCACAATATAGCACAAGGAAAATTAACTCACTGTCCTTACAGGTCCCTGGAAACAAGGACTTGCAGAGTGAAAGAAACTGACACTGTCCCTACCTAGAGTTTTCTGTCCCTAGAATAAATGTTTTTTTTAATCACAATATAGCACAAGGAAAATTAACTCACTGTCCTTACAGGTCCCTGGAAACAAGGACTTGCAGAGTGAAAGAAAAAAAACACTCTCCCTACCTACAGTTTTCTGTCCCTAGAAAAAATGTTTTTTTTAATCACAATATAGCACAAGGAAAATTAACTCACTGTCCTTACAGGTCCCTGGAAACAAGGACTTGCAGAGTGAAAGAAACTGACACTGTCCCTACCTAGAGTTTTCTGTCCCTAGAATAAATGTTTTTTTTAATCACAATATAGCACAAGGACAATTCACTCAATGTCTCTCCAGGTCCCTGGAAACAAGGACTTGCAGAGTGAAAGAAACTGACACTGTCCCTACCTAGAGTTTTCTGTCCCTAGAATAAATGTTTTTTTTAAGCACAATATAGCACAAGGACAATTAACTCACTGTCCTTACAGGTCCCTGGAAACAAGGACTTGCAGAGTGAAAGAAAAAAAACACTCTCCCTACCTACAGTTTTCTGTCCCTAGAAAAAATGTTTTTTTTAATCACAATATAGCACAAGGAAAATTAACTCACTGTCCTTACAGGTCCCTGGAAACAAGGACTTGCAGAGTGAAAGAAAAAAAACACTCTCCCTACCTACAGTTTTCTGTCCCTAGAAAAAATGTTTTTTTTAATCACAATATAGCACAAGGAAAATTAACTCACTGTCCTTACAGGTCCCTGGAAACAAGGACTTGCAGAGTGAAAGAAACTGACACTGTCCCTACCTAGAGTTTTCTGTCCCTAGAATAAATGTTTTTTTTAATCACAATATAGCACAAGGAAAATTAACTCACTGTCCTTACAGGTCCCTGGAAACAAGGACTTGCAGAGTGAAAGAAACTGACACTGTCCCTACCTAGAGTTTTCTGTCCCTAGAATAAATGTTTTTTTTAAGCACAATATAGCACAAGGACAATTAACTCACTGTCCTTACAGGTCCCTGGAAACAAGGACTTGCAGAGTGAAAGAAAAAAAACACTCTCCCTACCTACAGTTTTCTGTCCCTAGAAAAAATGTTTTTTTTAATCACAATATAGCACAAGGAAAATTAACTCACTGTCCTTACAGGTCCCTGGAAACAAGGACTTGCAGAGTGAAAGAAACTGACACTGTCCCTACCTAGAGTTTTCTGTCCCTAGAATAAATGTTTTTTTTAATCACAATATAGCACAAGGAAAATTAACTCACTGTCCTTACAGGTCCCTGGAAACAAGGACTTGCAGAGTGAAAGAAACTGACACTGTCCCTACCTAGAGTTTTCTGTCCCTAGAATAAATGTTTTTTTTAAGCACAATATAGCACAAGGACAATTAACTCACTGTCCTTACAGGTCCCTGGAAACAAGGACTTGCAGAGTGAAAGAAACTGACACTGTCCCTACCTAGAGTTTTCTGTCCCTAGAATAAATGTTTTTTTTAATCACAATATAGCACAAGGAAAATTAACTCACTGTCCTTACAGGTCCCTGGAAACAAGGACTTGCAGAGTGAAAGAAACTGACACTGTCCCTACCTAGAGTTTTCTGTCCCTAGAATAAATGTTTTTTTTAATCACAATATAGCACAAGGACAATTAACTCACTGTCCTTACAGGTCCCTGGAAACAAGGACTTGCAGAGTGAAAGAAACTGACACTGTCCCTACCTAGAGTTTTCTGTCCCTAGAATAAATGTTTTTTTTAAGCACAATATAGCACAAGGACAATTAACTCACTGTCCTTACAGGTCCCTGGAAACAAGGACTTGCAGAGTGAAAAAAAAAAAACACTCTCCCTACCTAGAGTTTTCTGTCCCTAGAAAAAATGTTTTTTTTAAGCACAATATAGCACAAGGAAAATTAACTCACTGTCCTTACAGGTCCCTGGAAACAAGGACTTGCAGAGTGAAAGAAAAAAAACACTCTCCCTACCTACAGTTTTCTGTCCCTAGAAAAAATGTTTTTTTTAATCACAATATAGCACAAGGAAAATTAACTCACTGTCCTTACAGGTCCCTGGAAACAAGGACTTGCAGAGTGAAAGAAACTGACACTGTCCCTACCTAGAGTTTTCTGTCCCTAGAATAAATGTTTTTTTTAAGCACAATATAGCACAAGGAAAATTAACTCACTGTCCTTACAGGTCCCTGGAAACAAGGACTTGCAGAGTGAAAGAAACTGACACTGTCCCTACCTAGAGTTTTCTGTCCCTAGAATAAATGTTTTTTTTAAGCACAATATAGCACAAGGACAATTAACTCACTGTCCTTACAGGTCCCTGGAAACAAGGACTTGCAGAGTGAAAAAAAAAAAACACTCTCCCTACCTAGAGTTTTCTGTCCCTAGAAAAAATGTTTTTTTTAAGCACAATATAGCACAAGGACAATTAACTCACTGTCCTTACAGGTCCCTGGAAACAAGGACTTGCAGAGTGAAAGAAAAAAAACACTCTCCCTACCTACAGTTTTCTGTCCCTAGAAAAAATGTTTTTTTTAATCACAATATAGCACAAGGAAAATTAAGTCACTGTCCTTACAGGTCCCTGGAAACAAGGACTTGCAGAGTGAAAGAAAAAAAACACTCTCCCTACCTACAGTTTTCTGTCCCTAGAAAAAATGTTTTTTTTAATCACAATATAGCACAAGGAAAATTAACTCACTGTCCTTACAGGTCCCTGGAAACAAGGACTTGCAGAGTGAAAGAAACTGACACTGTCCCTACCTAGAGTTTTCTGTCCCTAGAATAAATGTTTTTTTTAATCTCAATATAGCACAAGGAAAATTAACTCACTGTCCTTACAGGTCCCTGGAAACAAGGACTTGCAGAGTGAAAGAAAAAAAACACTCTCCCTACCTACAGTTTTCTGTCCCTAGAAAAAATGTTTTTTTTAATCACAATATAGCACAAGGAAAATTAACTCACTGTCCTTACAGGTCCCTGGAAACAAGGACTTGCAGAGTGAAAGAAACTGACACTGTCCCTACCTAGAGTTTTCTGTCCCTAGAATAAATGTTTTTTTTAATCACAATATAGCACAAGGACAATTCACTCAATGTCTCTCCAGGTCCCTGGAAACAAGGACTTGCAGAGTGAAAGAAACTGACACTGTCCCTACCTAGAGTTTTCTGTCCCTAGAATAAATGTTTTTTTTAAGCACAATATAGCACAAGGACAATTAACTCACTGTCCTTACAGGTCCCTGGAAACAAGGACTTGCAGAGTGAAAGAAAAAAAACACTCTCCCTACCTACAGTTTTCTGTCCCTAGAAAAAATGTTTTTTTTAATCACAATATAGCACAAGGAAAATTAACTCACTGTCCTTACAGGTCCCTGGAAACAAGGACTTGCAGAGTGAAAGAAAAAAAACACTCTCCCTACCTACAGTTTTCTGTCCCTAGAAAAAATGTTTTTTTTAATCACAATATAGCACAAGGAAAATTAACTCACTGTCCTTACAGGTCCCTGGAAACAAGGACTTGCAGAGTGAAAGAAACTGACACTGTCCCTACCTAGAGTTTTCTGTCCCTAGAATAAATGTTTTTTTTAATCACAATATAGCACAAGGAAAATTAACTCACTGTCCTTACAGGTCCCTGGAAACAAGGACTTGCAGAGTGAAAGAAACTGACACTGTCCCTACCTAGAGTTTTCTGTCCCTAGAATAAATGTTTTTTTTAAGCACAATATAGCACAAGGACAATTAACTCACTGTCCTTACAGGTCCCTGGAAACAAGGACTTGCAGAGTGAAAGAAAAAAAACACTCTCCCTACCTACAGTTTTCTGTCCCTAGAAAAAATGTTTTTTTTAATCACAATATAGCACAAGGAAAATTAACTCACTGTCCTTACAGGTCCCTGGAAACAAGGACTTGCAGAGTGAAAGAAACTGACACTGTCCCTACCTAGAGTTTTCTGTCCCTAGAATAAATGTTTTTTTTAATCACAATATAGCACAAGGAAAATTAACTCACTGTCCTTACAGGTCCCTGGAAACAAGGACTTGCAGAGTGAAAGAAACTGACACTGTCCCTACCTAGAGTTTTCTGTCCCTAGAATAAATGTTTTTTTTAAGCACAATATAGCACAAGGACAATTAACTCACTGTCCTTACAGGTCCCTGGAAACAAGGACTTGCAGAGTGAAAGAAACTGACACTGTCCCTACCTAGAGTTTTCTGTCCCTAGAATAAATGTTTTTTTTAATCACAATATAGCACAAGGAAAATTAACTCACTGTCCTTACAGGTCCCTGGAAACAAGGACTTGCAGAGTGAAAGAAACTGACACTGTCCCTACCTAGAGTTTTCTGTCCCTAGAATAAATGTTTTTTTTAATCACAATATAGCACAAGGACAATTAACTCACTGTCCTTACAGGTCCCTGGAAACAAGGACTTGCAGAGTGAAAGAAACTGACACTGTCCCTACCTAGAGTTTTCTGTCCCTAGAATAAATGTTTTTTTTAAGCACAATATAGCACAAGGACAATTAACTCACTGTCCTTACAGGTCCCTGGAAACAAGGACTTGCAGAGTGAAAGAAACTGACACTGTCCCTACCTAGAGTTTTCTGTCCCTAGAATAAATGTTTTTTTTAATCACAATATAGCACAAGGAAAATTAACTCACTGTCCTTACAGGTCCCTGGAAACAAGGACTTGCAGAGTGAAAGAAACTGACACTGTCCCTACCTAGAGTTTTCTGTCCCTAGAATAAATGTTTTTTTTAATCACAATATAGCACAAGGACAATTAACTCACTGTCCTTACAGGTCCCTGGAAACAAGGACTTGCAGAGTGAAAGAAACTGACACTGTCCCTACCTAGAGTTTTCTGTCCCTAGAATAAATGTTTTTTTTAAGCACAATATAGCACAAGGACAATTAACTCACTGTCCTTACAGGTCCCTGGAAACAAGGACTTGCAGAGTGAAAGAAACTGACACTGTCCCTACCTAGAGTTTTCTGTCCCTAGAATAAATGTTTTTTTTAAGCACACTATAGCAGAAGCACAAAACACACTGACACTCTCCCTACCTATCCTTCTCTTTCCCTAAACTAAAGGAATCCAGGTTAAGCAAGAAAGAAATAACAGTCACTGTCCCTGCCTATGCTACTCTATCCCTGCTCCGGAACACACTACACTAGGCCGCCGTGCTGGCGGCCTTTTATAGTGTGGGGCGTGTACTAAACACCCTCAGCAATAATTGGCCACAGGCATCCTGCCTGTGGCCAATCATTGCTCTCCTCGCTGCCGGCGCTGTGATTGGCCAAGCATGCGGGGTCACAGTGCATGCTTGGCCAATCACAGCGCCTGGATGACACTGCGATGGCGTAGTGCATTGTGGGCCGTTCGCGTCACTCGAATTTGGCGCGAACGGCCCAAATCGTTCGATCTTCGTCGAACGATCGAACAGCCAATGTTCGAGTCGAACGTATGTTCGACTCGAACACGAAGCTCATCCCTATTCTTGGGCACCCCCTCTCTCTGGGCTCACGTTACTGCCTTCCTCAACCTGGGGACCATCATCGGAGCTTTCAAAATGCTGCACATCCTCCTGCAGCATGTACCCGACACTGTGGTCGAACAGTTCGGGGGACTCCTCTGTGCATGATGGTGGGGCTAGGGAGGGAGTGACTGATGACATTGAGCCAATGGAATAGGCCACTTTGGCAGCTGCATTGGCAGCCAAAGTACTCTGAGCCTGGGTGACAGATGATGAGGAGGATGAGGACGGCTTTGTGATCCACTCTACCAACTCTTCTGCATGTTGTGGCTCAACACGGCCAGCTGCCGAAAAAAAAGGACAAGCCTGCCCCACGGCCACGTGCTGAGGATGCACCGTGTTCATGACCAGCACTGTTGGCTGTAGACACAGAGCCTGCTTACCCTCTTTTAGTGGCCTGTGAGCATCTGCATCTCCTTGGTGGCCTTCCAGACATACAGTAAAATTAGATTAGCAAAACACCGCCTGAAGTTTACTAGAAAAAGTACACCAGGAATGGCCTGCAGTCAGATATAGGCTTGGTTAGACTGGATGCAGTGGATATATATATGTAGGAGACTGTATATATATTTATTGCACTGCAGATCACTAAATCACCTGCCTGCTAGGGATGAGCTTCGAGTTCGAGTCAAACTCATGTTCGACTCGAACATTGCCTGTTCGCCCGTTCGCCGAACAGCGAACAAATTGGGGTGTTCGCGGCAAATTCGAAAAATCTATGGGAGAAATCTAAAGTGCTAATTATAAAGGCTTATATGCAAGTTATTGTCCTAAAAAGTGTTTGGGGACCCGGGTCCTGCCCCAGGGGACATGTATCAATGCAAAAAGAAGTTTTAAAAACGGCCGTTTTTTTCGGGAGCAGTGATTTTAATAATGCTTAAAATGAAAAAATAAAAGTGAAATATTCCTTTAAATTTCGTACCTGGGGGGTGTGTATGATATGCATGTGAAGTGGCGCATGTTTCCCGTGCTTAGAACTGTCCCTGCAAAAAATGTCATTTTTGAAAGAAAAAAATGCATTTAAAACTGACTCGCGGCTATTAATGAATTGTCGGCTCCCGGCAATACATACAAAAGTCATTGATAAAAAAAAAAAAAAAAAAGCGTGGGGGTTCCCCAGAATTCAATTACCAGGCCCTTCAGGTCTGGAATGGATATTAAGGGGAACCCCGCCGCAAATTTAAAAAAAAATTGACGTGGGGTTCCCCCAAATATCCATTCCAGGCCCTTCAGATCTGGCATGGATTTTAAGGGGAACTCCACCCCAAATTTAAAAAAAAAATGGCGTGGAGTCCCCCTAAAAATCCATACCAGACCCCTTATCCGAGCACGCAACCTGGCCGGCCGCAGGGGAAAAGGGGGGGACGAGAGAGCGGCCCCCCCTCCCTCCTGAACCGTACCAAGCCACATGCCCTCAACATGGGGAGGATGTCCCCATGTTGATGGGGACAAGGGCCTCATCCCCACAACCCTTGCCCGGTGGTTGTGGGGGTCTGCGGGCGGGGGGCTTATCGGAATCTGGAAGACCCCTTTAACAAAGGGGACCCCCAGATCCCGCCCCCCCCCCATGTGAATTGGTAAGGGGTACATTGTACCCCTACCATTTCACGAAGAAAGCGTAAAAAAATGTTTAAAAAAACACACAAACACCTTGAAAAAGTCTTTTATTTAAAAAAAAAAAAAAAAAAAACATTCCAGCGGTGAAATCCAGTGTCCCGCGGCGATCCCGATGTCCAGCGCTGTCCTTCATTGGTTGTGCCTGAGCGGACCTGATGGGGAACTCCCTCTCAGTATTTTAAATGTATAGACCCGCCCCTTCTGAAGTTCCCCATCAGGTCCGCTCAGCGGACGAGATGCGGAACATGAGAAGGGGCGGGTCTATACATGTATTACACAGTGAGAGAAGTTCCCCATCAGGTCCGCCCCCTCGGTATGTCGGACCCGCCTACGTCATTGGCTTGAGCGGGGAACTTCCTTCACTATGTAAATTTAAATTTACATAGTGAAGGAAGTTCCCCGCTCAAGCCAATGACGTAGGCGGGTCCGACATACCGAGGGGGCGGACCTGATGGGGAACTGCTCTCACTTTGGTAATACATGTATAGACCCGCCCCTTCTCATGTTCCGCATCTGGTCCGCTGAGCGGACCTGATGGGGAACTTCAGAAGGGGCGGGTCTATGCATTTAAAATACTGAGAGGGAGTTCCCCATCAGGTCCGCTCAGGCACAACCAATGAAGGACAGCGCTGGACATCGGGATCGCCGCGGGACACTGGATTTCATCGCTGGAATGTTTTTTTTTTTTTTTTTTTAAATAAAGGACTTTTTCAAGGTGTTTGTGTGTTTTTTTAAACATTTTTTTACGCTTTCTTCGTGAAATGGTAGGGGTACAATGTACCCCTTACCAATTCACATAGGGGGGGTGCGGGATCTGGTGGTCCCCTTTGTCAAAGGGGTCTTCCAGATTCCGATAAGCCCCCCGCCCGCAGACCCCCACAACCACCGGGCAAGGGTTGTGGGGATGAGGCCCTTGTCCCCATCAACATGGGGACATCCTCCCCATGTTGAGGGCATGTGGCTTGGTACGGTTCAGGAGGGATGGGGGGCCGCTCTCTCGTCCCCCCTTTTCCCCTGCGGCCGGCCAGGTTGCGTGCTCGGATAAGGGGTCTGGCATGCATTTTTAGGGGGACTCCACGCCATTTTTTTTTTAAATTTGGGGTGGAGTTCCCCTTAAAATCCATGCCAGATCTGAAGGACCTGGAATGGATATTTGGGGGAACCCCACGTCAATTTTTTTTAATTTGCGGCGGGGTTCCCCTTAATATCCATTCCAGACCTGAAGGGCCTGGTAATTGAATTCTGGGAAACCCCCACGCTTTTTTTTTTTTTTTTTATCAATGTCTTTTGTATGTATTGCCGGGAGCCGACAATTCATTAATAGCCGCGAGTCAGTTTTAAATGCATTTTTTTCTTTCAAAAATGACATTTTTTGCAGGGACAGTTCTAAGCACGGGAAACATGCGCCACTTTACAGGCATATCATACACACCCCCCAGGTACGAAATTTAAAGGAATATTTCACTTTTATTTTTTCATTTTAAGCATCATTAAAATCACTGCTCCCGAAAAAACGGCCGTTTTTAAAACTTCTTTTTGCATTGATACATGTCCCCTGGGGCATATTAGCCTTTATAATTAACACTTTAGATTTCGAACGTTTGAGTCCATTGTATTTAATAGGGTTCTAAAGTTTACACGAACATTTTGTCTGTTCGCAGGTTCTGGTGCGAACCGAACAGGGGGGTGTTCGGCTCATCCCTGCTGCCTGCCTGCCTGCCTGTCAGAAAGTATATTTGAAAACGTACACCAGGAATGGCCTGCAGTCAGGTATAGGCTTGGCTACACTAGAATGCAATTGATATAAATGTAGGAGACTGTATATATATTTTATGCACTGCAGATCACTGAATCACCTGCCTGGCCTGCCTGCCTGAAAGTGTATTTGAAAACGTACACCAGGAATGGCCTGCAGTCAGGTATAGGCTTGGCTACACTAGAATGCAGTGGATATATATGTAGGAGACTGTATATATATTTTATGCACTGCAGATCACTGAATCACCTGCCTCCCTGACAGTATATTAGAAAGAGTACACCAGGAATGGCCTGCAGTCAGATCTAGTTACACAGGATACAGTGTATATATATATTGTGACAGCAGGAAGGTAAAGTCACCTGGTTGCATCCAGGGGGGTAGATATATTTCGCCCAGATTCAGGCTTTACGCCGACTTATACAACTAGGGAGAGAGTTGATGAAGCCCAGCTGAGGCTAGTGGGCTCATGGATGATTCATACCTCTAGGGAGAGTGTGGGGCGTCGTGCAGACAGGGAGTTGATGAGACCAGCTGAAGCTTGTCAGCTCATTTAGGCCTCTATAAGAACTCCCAGCTTCATTAGATGTTAGATCATGCCTGGACCCAGACCTGTGTGGACTGTCTAGGGAGAGTGAACCCCTGTGCGGTGAGACAAAGCCTGTGTGGCTATTTGCTTGGACATTTAAAACCAGGGACTTAGGGACTAGGACAGCACTAGGCTGATCCCAGTTGTTAGTTAGGAAACCTGTATGTTTAGTCAGAGGTCAAGTTGACCAGGATTTATTTTGTTTATGTTTCTTTTGGCTTTGCTGTGTTTTGTCACTGTAAATAGAAAATAAACCGCACCTTTTTTTGATTTTGAAAACCACAACCTCCGTTGGCTGGGCCTGTTTTTGTGTGGGGAGCCCATCCCGGGGGTCACACACACCCGCTGCCGAGCTAACCCCCTCACAGTTGGTGGAGAACCAGTGGCAGTTTTTTTTAAGCCAGCATGGAGGAGATACTGAAGCAGCTGGCTCTAGCAAATGCCAATCAACAGCAGACAAATGCAGGTTTGCAAAAGAGCCTTGCAGCTCATCAACAGAGCCTTGCAGCTCAACAACAGAACTTCGCAGCCCAGCAGCAAGCTCATCAACAGAGCCTTGCAGCCCAGCAGCAAGCTCACCAACAGAGTCTGGAAGCTCAGCAACAAGCCCAGCAGCAATCTGAGGCCCGCTTCATAGACCTGTTACAGAAGCAAGAGCAGAGACTACAACAAATGGAAGCAGTAATGCAGCAACGCCCGCAGACCAGTGAGGAAAGCCGTCCCACTAATACCGCGTCCTTTGGGGTGAGTCGTTTATTGACAAAAATGACTGGAGAGGATGATCCAGAGGTATTTTTGACCACATTTGAAAGGACTGCTGAAAGAGAAAAGTGGCCTGAGGAGCAGTGGGCTGGACTGGTGGCTCCTCTGTTAACTGGTGAATCGCAGAAGGCTTACTATGACCTAGAGCCTGACCAAGCAAAAGACTATGTGATGCTAAAAGCTGAAATATTGGCAAGGCTGGGTGTCACCCAGGCTGTCCGGGCTCAGCGTGTGCATAACTGGACTTTCCAGCTTGGAAAACCCCCCAGGTCTCAAATGTATGATCTCATTCACCTGAGCAGAAAGTGGCTACAGCCAGAGACTTTGTCCGCACCAAAGATTGTGGAACGTGTTGTAATGGATCGGTTTTTGAGAGCTCTTCCTACTGCCATCCAAAAGTGGGTAAGCCATGGAGACCCAGAGACGGCCGATGGTCTTGTGGATCGTGTGGAGAAATACTTGGCTACAGAGAACCTGACGGCCTCTTCCAGAGACACTCGGACTTTCCACCCTAAGACCAGACCATCCCCAGGGGCGGATAAGAGGATTCCAAGGGGTAAGGGTGGAGAGAGTGAGAGGGTGGGAGCTCTACCCCAAGTTTGGCGAGAACAGCCTGGGAAATCAGCGGCTCAAGAGGCGGCAAGAAGGATCGTTTGCTACCGCTGCCGGCAAGCGGGACATATTGCAGCCAATTGCCCGGTTGTGGAGGAACCCATGCAGTGTGACTTTCTGACGGGCAGACGTCAGTCGCTGTGTGCGACAGTCGCATGCACTGCCATTCGAGGAACTGAGAAACATTTATGCAAAATGTGTGTTAATGGTAGAAATGTTGTGGTATTGCTGGATTCAGGTAGCCTTGTGACCCTGATAAAGGCTGAGTTAGTTAAAACAGAGGTCTCTGGGAATAGCAAGGTAGCTGTTATTTGTGTGCATGGGGACACCCGAGAGTATCCAGTGACTACAGTGTGTTTCGAGACCCCCAAAGGTACCCTCTCTCATCCAGTGGGCTTAGTATCTCAGTTACCGTATGACGCCATTGTGGGAAGGGATTTTCCGAAGTTCTGGGAACTGTGGGATGATCCTGAGCCCCCCACTGGTGCCCCTATGTACCAGGAATGTGATAGCCAGAACTCCCCTGAGAGTGGTGAGGACTCTCCGGAATTTCCCTTATCAGTATTGGCAGGGGAGACTCAAGAAACTGGAGAGGAGCCCACCTCCTCAGACGAAAACCTACCGTCTGTGGAGTTTTCTGATCTTGAGGTTCACAGGGAAAACTTTGCCACAGAACAGTTGAAAGACCCCGCCCTAATAAAGGCACGGGAAAATGTAGTGAAAATAGATGGCGAGTTAGTGAACCCAGATAATACCTGCACTTACCCATACTTCAGCGTAGAGAAGGACCTACTGTATCGGGTGGCAAAAAGGGCAGAAGAAACCGTTGAGCAGCTTGTGGTGCCCAAACCTTACAGGAAGTTGGTGTTGGAGTTGGCCCATGGGCACATTCTTGGAGGTCATCTGGGGACAGAGAAAACCCGAGAGAGGGTATTACAGAGATTCTATTGGCCGGGGGTGATGAAGGACATAGAAAATTATTGTTCCTCCTGCCCTGTGTGTCAGAGGTCGGCCCCGATGCCACATTTCCGTAGCCCGCTGGTCCCTCTACCCATCATTTAGGTCCCGTTTGAGAGGATCGCCATGGATTTGGTAGGTCCTATAATCAAGTCCGCTAGGGGGCACCAGTACATATTAGTTATAATGGACTATGCCACCCGTTATCCAGAAGCGATCCCTCTCCGAAATACCTCGGCCAAAACCATAGCCAAAGAGCTATCTCTTGTGTTTAGCCGGGTGGGTATTTGTAAAGAACTGCTTACGGACCAAGGTACACCCTTTATGTCCGGGGTTATGAAGGAGCTGTGTAAATTGTTCAAAGTGACGCAATTACGTACATCTGTGTATCACCCCCAAACCGATGGGCTGGTTGAAAGATTCAACAAAACCCTAAAACAAATGTTGAAGAAAGTGGTGGATAGAGATGGAAAGGATTGGGACTGTCTACTTCCTTATCTGATGTTTGCTATTAGGGAGGTGCCCCAATCCTCTACGGGATTCTCCCCCTTTGAGTTACTGTATGGGAGACACCCAAGAGGGCTGTTGGATATTGCCAAGGAAACTTGGGAAAGTGAGAGTTCTCCCCACAGGAGTGTGATTGAGCATGTCGCCCTGATGCAAGACCGAATTGCACAGGTAATGCCCATCGTGAAGGAACATTTGGCCCAAGCGCAGTTAGCACAGCAGAGAGTGTACAACCGTGGAGCCAAGACCCGTACCTTTTCCCCGGGGGATAGGATACTGGTACTTGTCCCTACGGTTGAAAGTAAATTCCTTGCCAAATGGCAAGGCCCCTACGAGATAATGGAAAAAGTGAGCGAAGTGAATTACAAGGTCAGACAACCAGGAAGGCGAAAGCCCGAACAGATCTATCACGTTAATCTGTTGAAAGCCTGGAGGGATAGAGAGTCCCTAGTCGCAGACACTTGGTCACCAGCTCAAACTGGTTGCGTGATTCCTGAGGTTGGAATAGCAGCCACCTTGTCACAACCCCAACAACAGGAGGTTAAGGAGTTTGTGCTTCGCAACAAGGAGGTATTCTCTGAGCTGCCGGGACAAACATCTGGGGTAGAGCATGACATCATTACCCCGCCCGGTGAAAGGGTGAAGTTAAAACCCTATCGGATCCCAGAGGCCCGACGGGAGGCAATACGGGAGGAAGTACAGAAAATGCTGAACTTAGGGGTGATAGAGGAGTCCCAAAGTGATTGGTCTAGTCCCATTGTGTTGGTGCCTAAACCGGATGGGAGCTGGCGATTTTGTAACGATTTTCGTCAGTTGAACAAAGTTACAAAATTTGACACCTACCCCATGCCACGTATAGATGAGTTGATCGACCGGCTGGGAACAGCCCGATACATGACGACTCTTGACCTCACAAAAGGGTATTGGCAAATCCCCCTGGCCAAATTGGCCAAAGAGAAAACCGCATTTGTAACCCCAGACGGGGCGTTCCAATATAAGAGAATGCCGTTCGGGTTACAGAATGCGCCGGCCACATTCCAGCGGAAAATGGACCAGATGCTGAGGCCCCATCGGAAGTATGCTGCGGCTTACCTGGATGACGTAATTATCCATAGCACAGATTGGGCCACACATCTGCCAAAAGTGCAAGCAGTCCTGGACTCTGTTCGGGAAGCGGGGTTTACGGCTAACCCCAAGAAGTGTACCATTGGGCAGGAGGAGGCCAAATATCTTGGGTACACCATTGGGAGGGGAGTAATAAAACCCCAACTCAACAAAGTCGAGGCCATCCAGAGTTGGCCACGTCCCAACAGCAAGAAGCAGGTACGAGCCTTTCTGGGAATCGCTGGGTATTATCGGCGATTCATTCCCCACTTTGCTTCTAAGGCTGTGCCCCTAACCAACCTAACGAAGGGGAAAGGGTCGGTCATGATTAAATGGACCCCCGAGGCTGAGGCAGCATTCCAATTCTTGAAACAAGCCTTATGTAGCCAGCCAGTGTTGTACTCACCCGACTTCTCTAAAGACTTTGTCGTACAAAGTGATGCGTCAGATGTGGGGTTAGGAGCAGTATTGTCCCAGGTCTGGAACGGGGAAGAGCACCCAGTCATTTACCTCAGCAGGAAGTTGAAGTCCCATGAGGTAAATTACGCCACCGTTGAAAAGGAGTGTTTAGCGGTGAAGTGGGCTCTAGATTCCCTTCGGTACTACCTGCTAGCTAGGCACTTTGACATGGTTACGGATCTCGCTCCGTTAAAGTGGATGGCTCAAAACAAGGAAACAAATAGAAGAGTGAATAGGTGGTTCCTGGCCCTCCAGGAATTCAACTTCACAGTAAAGCATCGCCCTGGCGTTCAAATGGGGAATGTGGATGCTTTGTCTCGAGTACATGAATGCCTGATTGCTGGTGTTCCAACCCCGAGGTTAAAACAAGAGGGGGGGGGGTATGTGACAGCAGGAAGGTAAAGTCACCTGGTTGCATCCAGGGGGGTAGATATATTTCGCCCAGATTCAGGCTTTACGCCGACTTATACAACTAGGGAGAGAGTTGATGAAGCCCAGCTGAGGCTAGTGGGCTCATGGATGATTCATACCTCTAGGGAGAGTGTGGGGCGTCGTGCAGACAGGGAGTTGATGAGACCAGCTGAAGCTTGTCAGCTCATTTAGGCCTCTATAAGAACTCCCAGCTTCATTAGATGTTAGCTCATGCCTGGACCCAGACCTGTGTGGACTGTCTAGGGAGAGTGAACCCCTGTGTGGTGAGACAAAGCCTGTGTGGCTATTTGCTTGGACATTTAAAACCAGGGACTTAGGGACTAGGACAGCACTAGGCTGATCCCAGTTGTTAGTTAGGAAACCTGTATGTTTAGTCAGAGGTCAAGTTGACCAGGATTTATTTTGTTTATGTTTCTTTTGGCTTTGCTGTGTTTTGTCACTGTAAATAGAAAATAAACCGCACCTTTTTTTGATTTTGAAAACCACAACCTCCGTTGGCTGGGCCTGTTTTTGTGTGGGGAGCCCATCCCGGGGGTCACACACACCCGCTGCCGAGCTAACCCCCTCACAATATATATATATATATATATATATATATATGTAAAAGGGGAGAAGAGCGCGCATACATTGAATTAACCACTTAACGACCGCTCACTGTATATATACGTCGGCAGAATGGCACCGACAGGCACAATCACGTAGAGCATACGTGATCGCCTTTGTATAGTTGGGGGGTCCGATCGGACCCCCCTCCTATACAGTGAGCGGCCGTTTATCGTTGGGGGGCGATCAGAGATGAGGGGGTGACCATTCGATTTCGGCCACCCCCTCGCGATCGCTCCCGGCGAATGAAAATGCTTCCTCCGCCATGTGATGTAAACACAGGCAGGAGGAAGTGATGTCATCTCCCTCGCGGCGGTCTTTTCGATTCCGGCGCCGAGGAGAGAAGAAGTAGGTTAGTGCACCAACAGTCCACTGACACTTAGGTACACATAGGCACACATTTCACCCCCCAGTCACCCCCAGATCACCCCCCAAGTCACCCCCCAGCCCCCAATCACAGTGTCACTGATTGCAGTGATCATTTATTTTACTGATCACTGCATTTAGTGTCATCTGTGATAGTAAAAAGTTGCAGGGCAGTTAGGTTTAGGCCCCTTTAGGTCCAGGGTAGCCCCCTAACCCCCCCTAATAAAGGTTTAACCGCCCCCCAGGTAACCCTTTCACCCCCTAACGCCAGCGTCACTAAGCGATCGTATTTTAGATCGCTGTATTTAGTGCCGGTGGTGCCCTAGATAGCCAGTTATTTATTTTTAGTTTCGCCGCAGGTTTTTAGAGTGTCAGGTACCCCCATATATTATTTTAACCCCCTGATTGCCCCTAGAGTTAACCCTTTCACCAGTGATCACAGTATAAGCGTCACTGGTGACACTGGTTACCCACTGGTTACCCAGTTAGTTATTTAGTTATTTAGGTAACCCATCAGGTTTTTATATAGCGTCGGGTACCCCCATATTTAACCTAATAAAGGTTTTAACCCCCTGATTGCCCCTAGTTAACCCTTTCACCAGTGATCACCATATAAAGGTTATGGGTGACGCTGGTTGGTTAGTTTGCTTTTTATAGCATCAGGGCACCCGCCGTATATAACCCAATAAAGGTTTAACCCCCTGATCACCCGGCGGGTGAGATCAATTAGGTTTTAGCGCCAGAGAGGGTCTGCGTCGCCCCAGGCAGCGTTAGGTTAGTGCCAGTAACGCTAACACCCACGCGCAAAGCATACACCTCCCTTAGTGGTATAGTATCTGATCAGATCTATACTAGCGTCCCCAGCGGTTTAGGGTTCCCAAAAACGCAGTGTTAGCGGGATCAGCCCAGATACCTGCTAGCACCTGCGTTTAGCCCCTCCGCCCAGCCCAGCCCACCCAAGTGCAGTATCGATCAATCACTGTCACTTACCAAACACAAAACACATAACTGCAGCGTTCGCAGAGACAGTCCTGATCCCTCGACCGCTAACAGTTTTTTTTGTAGCGTTTGATATATTTGCTGACGACAGTCAGGTGCTTTTTTTCCTGTGAATCTTATTAGTGTACCCCTAAATTTAGAGCCCAAAATGGCAAGTCGAAGGTACACTAGTAAAGAGGCCTATGAGATTCTGAGCATGACAGATAGTGAAGAGGAGGTCACGTATCTGTCAGATTCAGGCTCAGAATATCTTCCCGTAGAAGACAGTGACGTCAGCGGCCCCACGTCAGATAGCTCTGACAACGACGTTGAGGTCCCTGCTAAGGTCAGGCGTACCCGATCCCGATCTTCTGAAGTTGTTGAGGAGCAAGAACCGCAGGGCTCTCGTATCATGGAGCAGAGTAGTACTAGCGCCGCTATTCCTTCTGGTGAATTGGCAAGCACCAGCGGCCTAGTACAGCCTGGGCGTACATCCAGCACTGCAGTATCACGTGGTGATGTGGTGAGTCCCATTAGTGCAGTTCAAGCTGGCGAGGTGGCAAGCACAAGTAGTGTCCCGCTGCCACCCAGAAGACAAAGGCAGGCCCGTCGTGCCCATAGTGCCCTTCCTGCAGAATTTGCCTATCCTGATTGGATCCCCACCACTTCTGCAGAACCCGTACTTCCCCCATTCACTGCCCAACCCGGTATTCAGGTGGAAACAGCTGATTTTATGCCAATCGATTTTTATTCGCTCTTTTTCACGGAAGATCTCTATAGATCTATTGTGGACCAGAGTAATTTATATGCTGGTCAATTCATCGCCGCTAATCCCCAGTTGCCTTCCATTGCCAAAGATTGGAAACCAATTACGGTTTCCGAATTTAAGACCTTTCTGGGCCTTTCCCTCAACATGGGCACACATAAATTCCCGTCATTGCGTGCTTATTGGTCCACGCACCCAATTGACCACATGCCCGTGTTCTCTGCCTCCATGCCCAGGAAACGATACGAGCAGATTTTGCGGTTCATGCATTTCAACGACAATGAACTTTGTCGTCCACGTGGGGACCCTGAATACGACCGGCTCTATAAAATTCGGCCCCTCATAAACCACTTCAACGAACGTTTTGCAGCCTTGTTTATTCCCGATCAAGCTGTCTGCGTTGATGAGTCCCTGATTAAATTTTCTGGCCGCTTGGCTTTCAAGCAGTACCTTCCCAGCAAGCGTGCCAGATACAGGGTCAAGCTCTATAAGTGCTGTGACAGGGCAACAGGCTGTGTATGGAGCTTTATGGTTTATGAGGGAAAAGATAGTCAGGTTGAGCCGGTCAACTGCCCGGATTACATAGGGAGCGCTGGCAAGATAGTGTGGAACTTGGTGTCACCCTTATTCGGAAAGGGGTACCACTTGTATGTGGACAATTATTACACGAGCGTGCCACTGTTTAGTCACTTGTTTGATCATCAGATTGGAGCATGTGGCACCATGCGACCTAATCGCCGGGGCTTTCCCCAGCGGCTTGTAGATGCCCGTCTTAGGCTGGGGGAGAGAGCCTGCGTAAAGTGTAATAACTTGCTCGCTATGAAGTGGAGGGACAATAAGAATGTTTTCCTTCTTACCTCCCTTCATGCAGACACGACAGTCCAAATTCGTACGGCGACTGGTGTTGTGGAGAAACCCCTCTGTGTCCACGAATATAACAAAAATATGGGAGGGGTGGACATCAACGACCAGTTGATGGCGCCGTATCTAATTGACCGTAAGGCGAGACGCTGGTACAAAAAAGTGTCTCTATCCTTATTCCAATTGGCTTTGCTGAACGCTCATGTGCTATACAGAGCTTCAGGCGGGACTTTATCTCTTCTAAAATTCCAGAATGAGATAGTCACAGAACTCCTGTATCCAGGCGGTTCTGCACCTCACCATCCCCTACCAAATGCAGTAAGCCGGCTGCATGAGAGGCATTATACGCATCTCCTCCCGAGTACCCCTACCCAACGAACCCCCCAAAAAAGATGTCGTGTCTGTAGCAAGCGCGGATTTAGGCGTGACACCCGTTATTATTTTCCACTCTGTCCTGACAAACCTGGTCTTTGCCTTGGTGAATGTTTTGAACGCTACCACTCAAAAGTGAAGTTTTAGCATAGGGTACAGCATTTCACAGACTAGGACACACTTACACAGGGTCTCCCAAGATGCCATTACATTTTGAGAGACCCGAACCATTACAGTTGTTAAAGTTTAAAAAAAAAAGTGTAAAAAAGAAAAAAAAAACGTAAAAAACAAAAACACAAAAAAATATAAAAGAAAAAAAACAAAAATAGTTGTCGTTTTATTGTTCTCTCTCTCTCTCTCTCTATTTTCTCTCTATTGTTCTACTCTTTTTTACTGTATTCCATTCTGCAATGTTTTATCATGCTTGCTTTTCAGGTATGTAATTTTTTGTTTTCAGGTGCGCCATTCAGCTGCAGCGCGGAATTATTTATCTTGACGGCAACATCGTTTGCTCCCACGATACATAAAGCCGTGACTCCAGTGCTGTAGGAGGTGATTTCACCACCACAGTTAAAAAAAAAGAGCATATATGCCGAAGCATGGGGGCAGCAGGGGCGGAGGAGCGATTTTGCTCCTAATGCCACGTATATACGGTCGAAATTCCGACGGAGGCTTGCCCGTGGAAAAGTCTGACCGTGTGTACGCGGCATTAACTTTTTTGCGGGAGGATGCCCCCATGCTTCGGCATATATATATTTTAGGCACAGGTTGCGTTAAAAAAATGTTTTATTTTTTACTAGGTTTTGTTTTGGTATTTGCTTTGCAGGTATGGTATGGTAAGGTCTTACTGTTGTACTGTAATGTTACTTTGTTTTAATGTTAACCATCATTTGCTTAGCAGGTACGCCATTCAGTTGCATCGCGGATTTATTTATCTTGACAGCAACAGCGTTTGCTCCCACGATACATAAAGCCGTGACTCCAACGCTGTAGGAGGTGATTTCACCACCACAGTTAAAAAAAGAGCATATATGCCGAAGCATGGGGGCAGCAGGGGCGGAGAAGCGATTTTGCTCCTAATGCCGCGTATATACGGTCGAAATTCAGACGGAGGCTTGCCCGTGGAAAAGTTTGACCGTGTGTACGTGGCATAACCTTTTATGCCGCGTACATACGGTCGAAATTTCGACAAAGGCTTGCCCGTGGAAAAGTCCGACCGTGTGTACGCGGCATAACTTTTTGCGGGAGGATGCCCCCATGCTTCGGCATATATATATTTTAGGCACAGGTTGCGTTAAAAAAATGTTTTTTTTACTAGGTTTTGTTTTGGTATTTGCTTTGCAGGTATGGTATGGTAAGGTCTTACTGTTGTACTGTAATGTTACTTTGTTTTAATGTTAACAATCATTTGCTTAGCAGGTACGCCATTCAGTTGCATCGCAGATTTATTTATCTTGACAGCAACAGCGTTTTCTCCCACGATACATAAAGCCGTGACTCCAACGCTGTAGGAGGTGATTTCACCACCACAGTTAAAAAAAGAGCATATATGCCGAAGCATGGGGGCAGCAGGGGCGGAGGAGCGATTTTGCTCCTAATGCCGCGTATATACGGTCGAAATTCCGACGGAGGCTTGCCCGTGGAAAAGTTCGACCGTGTGTACGCGGCATAACCTTTTATGCCGCGTACATACGGTCAAAATTCCGACGAAGGCTTGCCCGTGGAAAAGTCAGACCGTGTGTACGCGGCATAACTTTTTTGCGGGAGGATGCCCCCATGCTTTGGCATATATGCCCATCATTAGAAGTGGGTGGATGAAGGGAGGTATTCTAATGGTGGGCATACCCACCGATCAATCTCTTTTTTTCGTTCAACCAACAGGCTGCATGAAAAAAAAGATTACAATACATGTCCAACAAGGACCAGCAACGTACTGGTATGTTGCTGGACTTTGAATGTTTATACCAGAATGATGCCTGCAGGTTTAGGTATCATCTTGGTATCATTCTTTTCAGCCAGTGGCCGGCTTTCATGCAAAAGCAATTCTAGCAGATAATTAGCCTCTAGACTGCTTTTACAAGCAGTGGGAGGGAATGCCCCCCCCCGGATATAAACAGCGCCATTGGGAAATTGGGAAAGCATTTTATCACACCGATCTTGGTGTGGTCAGATGCTTTGAGGGCAGAGGAAAGATCTAGGGTCTAACCCCCCATTTTTTTTCAAAAAAAGAGTACCTGTCACTACTTATTGCTATCATAGGGGATATTTACATTCCCTGAGATAACAATAAAAATGATAAAAAAAAAAAATATGGAAGGAACAGTTTAAAAATAAAAAAAAAAGCAAAATAAATAATAATAAAAAAAAAGCACTGCTGTCCCCCCCTGCTCTTGCGCAAAGGCGAACGCAAGCGTCGGTCTAGCGTCATATGTAAACAGCAACTGCATCATGCATGTGAGGTATCACCGCGAAGGTCAGATCGAGGGCAGTAATTTTAGCAGTAGACCTCCTCTGTAAATCTAACGTGGTAACCTGTAAAGGCTTTTAAATGCTTTTAAAAATGAATGTAGTTTCTCGCCGCTGCGCGTTTGTGCGCAATTTTAAAGCATGTCGTGTTTGGTATCCATGTACTCGGCCTAAGATCATCTTTTTTATTTCATCAAACATTTGGGCATTATAGTGTTTTTTAGTGCATTAAAAATAAAAAAAGTGTGTTTTTCCCCCAAAAAATGCGTTTGAAAAATCACTGCGCAAATACTGTGTGGAAAAAAAAAATGCAACACCCACTATTTTAATCTGTAGGGCCTTTGCTTTAAAAATATATATAATGTTTGGGGGTTCAACATAATTTTCTTGCAAAAAATTTTTTTTTTTCATGTAAACAAAAAGTGTCAGAAAGGGCTTTGTCTTCAGGTGGTTAGAAGAGTGGATGATGTGTGACATAAGCTTCCTAATGTTGTGCATAAAATGCCAGGACAGTTCAAAATCCCCCCAAATTACCCCATTTTGGAAAGTAGACACCTCAAGCTATTTGCTGAGAGGCATGTTGAGCCCATTGAATATTTTTTTTTTTTTGTCCCAAGTGATTGAATAATGACAAAAAGAAAAAAAAAATGTACAAAAAGTTGTCACTAAATGATATATTGCTCAAACATGCCATGGTTATATGTGGAATTGCACCCCAAAATACATTCTGTTGCTTCTCCTGAGTACGGGGATACCACATGTGTGAGACATTTTGGGAGCCTAGCCGCATACAGGACCCCGAAAACCAAGCACCGCCTTCAGGATTTCTATGGGTGTAAATTTTTGATTTCACTCCTCACTGCCTATCACAGTTTCAGAGGCCATGGAATGCCCAGATGGCACAAAACCCCCCCCAAATGACCCCATTTTGGAAAGTAGACACCCCAAGCTATTTGCTGAGAGGTATGTTGAGTATTTTGCAGATCTCGCTTTTTGTCACAAAGTTTTAAAAATTGAAAAAAGAAAAAAAAAATATGTCTTTCTTCATTTTCAAAAACAAATGAGAGCTGTAAAGTACTCACCATGCCTCTCGGCA
Source organism: Rana muscosa (assembly GCA_029206835.1). Classification (NCBI taxonomy): domain Eukaryota; kingdom Metazoa; phylum Chordata; class Amphibia; order Anura; family Ranidae; genus Rana; species Rana muscosa. The sequence continues at coordinate 432,959,098 of CM055117.1, forward strand.
AATAGCTTGGGGTGTCTACTTTCCAAAATGGGGTAATTTGTGGGGGTTTTGGGCTATCTTGGTATTTTATGGCCTTCAAAACTGTGATAGGTAGTGAGGAGTGAAATCAAAAATTTGAGCCCTTAGAAATCCTGAAGGCGGTGCTTGGTTTTCGGGGGCCCGTACGCAGCTAGGCTCTCAAAAAGTCCCACACATGTGGTATCCCCGTACTCAGGAGAAGCAACAGAATGTATTTTGGGGTGCAATTCCACATATAACCATGGCATGTTTGAGCAATATATCATTTAGTGACAACTTTTTGTACATTTTTTTTTTCTTTTTGTCATTATTCAATCACTTGGGACAAAAAAAAATATTCAATGGGCTCAACATGCCTCTCAGCAAATAGCTTGAGGTGTCTACTTTCCAAAATGGGGTCATTTGGGGGGGTTTTGAACTGTCCTGGCATTTTATGCACAACATTAGGAAGCTTATGTCACACATCATCCACTCTTCTAACCACCTGAAGACAAAGCCCTTTCTGACACTCAGGAGAAGCAGCCAAATGTATTTTGGGGTGCAATTCCACATATAACCATGGCATGTTTGAGCAATATATCATTTAGTGACAACTTTTTGTACATTTTTTTTTCTTTTTGTCATTATTCAATCACTTGGGACAAAAAAAAAATATTCAATGGGCTCAACATGCCTCTCAGCAATTTCCTTGGGGTGTCTACTTTCCAAAATGGGGTCATTTTGGGGGGTTTTGTGCTATCTTGGCATTTTATGGCCTTCAAAACTGTGATAGGTAGTGAGGAGTGAAATCAAAAATTTATGCCCTTAGAAACCTTGAAGGCGGTGCTTGGTTTTTGGGGTCCCGTACGCGGCTAGGCTCCCAAAAAGTCCCACACATGTTGTATCCCCGTACTCAGGAGAAGCAGCAGAATGTATTTTGGGGTGTAATTTCACATATGCCCATGGCATGTGTGAGCAATATATCATTTAGTGACAACTTTGTGCAAAAAAAACAAAGTTTGTCATATTCCCGCAACTTGTGGCAAAATATAAAATATTCCATGGACTGAACATGCCTCTCAGTAAATAGCTTGGGGTGTCTACTTTCCAAAATTGAGTCATTTGGGGGGGTTTTGTGCTATTTTGGCATTTTATGGCCTTCGAAACTGTGATAGGTAGTGAGGAGTGAAATCAAAAATTTACGCCCTTAGAAATCCTGAAGGCGGTGCTTGGATTTTGGGGCCCCGTACCCGGCTAGGCTCCCAAAAAGTCCCACACATGTGGTATCCCCATACTCAGGAGAAGCAGCAGAATGTATTTTGGGGTGCAATTCCACATATAACCATGGCATGGGTGAGCAATATATCATTTAGTGACAACTTTTTGTACATTTTTTCATTTTTTTTTCTTTTTGTCATTATTCAATCATTTGGGACAAAAAAAAATATTCAATGGGCTCAACATGCCTCTCAGCAATTTCCTTGGGGTGTCTACTTTCCAAAATGGGGTCATTTTGGGGGGTTTTGTGCTATCTTGGCATTTTATGGCCTTCAAAACTGTGATAGGTAGTGAGGAGTGAAATCAAAAATTTATGCCCTTAGAAACCTTGAAGGCGGTGCTTGGTTTTTGGGGTCCCGTACACGGCTAGGCTCCCAAAAAGTCCCACACATGTTGTATCCCCGTACTCAGGAGAAGCAGCAGAATGTATTTTGGGGTATAATTTCACATTTGCCCATGGCATGTGTGAGCAATATATCATTTAGTGACAACTTTGTGCAAAAAAAACAAAGTTTGTCATATTCCCGCAACTTGTGGCAAAATATAAAATATTCCATGGACTGAACATGCCTCTCAGTAAATAGCTTGGGGTGTCTACTTTCCAAAATGGGGTCATTTGGGGGGGGGTTTGTGCTATTTTGGCATTTTATGGCCTTCGAAACTGTGATAGGTAGTGAGGAGTGAAATCAAAAATTTACGCCCTTAGAAATCCTGAAGGCGGTGCTTGGATTTTGGGGCCCCGTACCCGGCTAGGCTCCCAAAAAGTCCCACACATGTGGTATCCCCGTACTCAGGAGAAGCAGCAGAATGTATTTTGGGGTGCAATTCCACATATAACCATGGCATGGGTGAGCAATATATCATTTAGTGACAACTTTTTGTACATTTTTTCATTTTTTTTTTCTTTTTGTCATTATTCAATCATTTGGGACAAAAAAAAAATATTCAATGGGCTCAACATGCCTCTCAGCAATTTCCTTGGGGTGTCTACTTTCCAAAATGGGGTCATTTTGGGGGGTTTTGTGCTATCTTGGCTTTTTATGGCCTTCAAAACTGTGATAGGTAGTGAGGAGTGAAATCAAAAATGTATGCCCTTAGAAACCTTGAAGGCGGTGCTTGGTTTTTGGGGTCCCGTACGTGACTAGGCTCCCAAAAAGTCCCACACATGTGGTATCCTCGTACTCAGGAGAAGCAGCAGAATGTATTTTGGGGTGTAATTTCACATATGCCCATGGCATGTGTGAGCAATATATCATTTAGTGACAACTTTGTGCAAAAAAATAAAGTTTGTCATATTCCCGCAACTTGTGGCAAAATATAAAATATTCCATGGACTAATCATGCCTCTCAGTAAATAGCTTGGGGTGTCTACTTTCCAAAATGGGGTCATTTGGGGGGGTTTTGTGCTATTTTGGCATTTTATGGCCTTCGAAACTGTGATAGGTAGTGAGGAATGAAATCAAAAATTTGCGCCCTTAGAAATCCTGAAGGCGGTGCTTGGTTTCCGGGGTCCCGTACGTGGCTAGGCTCCTAAAAAGTCCCACACATGTGGTATCCCCGTACTCAGGAGAAGCAGCAGAATGTATTTTGGGGTGTAATTTCACATATGCCCATGGCATGTGTGAGCAATATATCATTTAGTGACAACTTTGTGCAAAAAAAATAAAGTTTGTCATATTCCCGCAACTTGTGGCAAAATATAAAATATTCCATGGACTAATCATGCCTCTCAGTAAATAGCTTGGGGTGTCTACTTTCCAAAATGGGGTCATTTGGGGGGGGGTTTTGTGCTATTTTGGCATTTTATGGCCTTCGAAACTGTGATAGGTAGTGAGGAATGAAATCAAAAATTTGCGCCCTTAGAAATCCTGAAGGCGGTGTTTGGTTTCCGGGGTCCCGTACGTGGCTAGGCTCCTAAAAAGTCCCACACATGTGGTATCCCCGTACTCAGGAGAAGCAGCAGAATGTATTTTGGGGTGCAATTCCACATATAACCATGGCATGTGTGAGCAATATATCATTTAGTGACAACTTTTTGTAATTTATTATTTTTTTGCCATTATTCAATCACTTGGGACAAAAAATAAAAATATTCAATGGGCTCAACATGCCTCTCAGCAATTTCCTTGGGGTGTCTACTTTCCAAAATGAGGTCATTTGGGGGGGTTTTGTACTGCCCTGCCATTTTAGCACCTCAAGAAATGAGATAGGCAGTCATAAATTTAAAGCTGTGTAAATTCCAGAAAATGTACCCTAGTTTGTAGACGCTATAACTTTTGTGCAAACCAATAAATATACGCTTATTGACATTTTTTTTACTAAAGACATGTGGCTGAATACATTTTGGCCTAAATGTATGACTACAATTGAGTTTATTTGATTTTTCTTATAACAAAAATTAGAAAATATAATTTTTTTTCAAAATTTTCGGTCTTTTTCCGTTTATATCGCAAAAAATAAAAATCACAGAGGCAATCAAATACCATTAAAAGAAAGCTCTATTTATGGGAAGAAAAGGACGCAAATCTCGTTTGGGTACAACATTGCATGTCCGCACAATTTACAGTTAAAGCAGCGCAGTGCAAAATTCTGAATTCACCGCTGGTCCTTTAGCTACCAAATGGTCCGGGGCTTAAGTGGTTAAACTACACACAAAAATGCCAATGAACCAATATGTGCAATAATGGTGCATTCAATAAAGATATATTCTAAAATAATTTCTGTGAAAAAATTGATATGTTTAAAAATTGTCTGTGTAAATCATGAAGTGTTCAACTTCCTAAAAAAACACAGTATGTGCAAAAGTGTACCCAATAAAGAAAATATCATTCAAATAAATTCAGTGAAAAAATATCTGTATATTTAAAAAAAAGTACAAATGTGAATATTGAAGTATTCAGCTTCCAAAAAGCACACAGGATCTTTAATCAATGAGATGTTCCAGCATATGGTATCACAAAATGCTCCAGCTTATAGTATAACAAACTGCTTACCAAATTTGTAGGGTCTCATTAGGTAGAGATCATAAGCGCTTGTGCATCAGCCTGCCAGCATGAGAGGAATCCACCTGCAGTCTCCTAATGAGAGGCAATGTGTTCCCGGCTATCAAAGCAGACTACTCCAAGAGGCTTTGTATCCAAAATCTCTCCTTGGTTAAAAAGTGTCTAAAACATCTCGATCAGTACAGAACAAAAGAGAGATTATGGATACAAAGTCTCTTGGAGTGGTCTGCTTTAGGGAAAAAAAAAATTATATATATTTTTTGGGGATATATATTATAGCAAAAAGTGAAAAATATTGTGTTTTTTTAAAAAATGTCACTCTATTTTTGTTTATAGCGCAAAAAATAAAAACCGCAGAGGTGATCAAATACCACCAAAAGAAAGCTCTATTTGTGGGAAAAAAAGGACGTCAATTTTGTTTTGGAGCCACGTCGCACGACCGCGCAATTGTCAGTTAAAGCAACCCAGTGCCGAATTGCAAAAAGGGGCCTGGTCCTTTAGCAACAAAATGGTCCGGGGCTTAAGTGGTTAAGTAAAAAAGAAAAAAAATAGCTTATAAGCAATTAGATGTTTTTCTTTATTATTTTTTTGTGGTTTTCTGGAGCTGACCTGATCAGATCAAAGGACAGGTTCTGATCTGCACATAGGCTCTACAACAAAATACATTTTAACTATATTGTTACATTGTATTTATAGCTTAGGAGCATATTTATAATGCAATGAATGGGACAATCCTCAACATGCACAGGCGATTAATCACTCCCTGTAATTTAGACCTGTGGAGCAGTATAACAGTGGTTGACAAGAGGCAGTACTGCCACCTTGTGAACGCCTATTTTATTTAATAATTTTGACTTTTGTTTTTAAATTGCTGAACGTTGGCTCACAGTTACGGCACAGCCCCATTGAACTCAATTTGGGAAGTTTGAAAAGTGGTGCCACCTGTGAAACTCTGAACCCCAAGTTAATGATGCTGCAGCCATGAAGCAAAGTTCCGTGAGATGTGTATAGCCATGTCCGGCTGCATTGTTACTATTTGTGTTGGAAAACTGCAGCTCAGTCCCCTGTTTTTATCGCCCTTATAAATATACTCCTTATGGGCTTTTTTTGCACTAGATGCAGTTAAAGTGGTTCTAAGGCTACTTTCACACTGGGGTGAGGGGGCGGGGGGGGTAGCGGTAAAACTAGCACAGCGCTTTACCGCTGTTATAGAGATGCTTTTCGGCAGCTAGCGGGGCACTTTTAACCCCCGCTAGCGGCTGAATAAAGGGTTAAAAGCACCCACAAAGCGCTGTTGCCGAAGCGCTTTGGCAGTGCTTCCCATTAATCTCAGGGGCAGTGGAGGAGCAATATATACAGCGCTCCTGCACCGCCCCAAAGATTCTGCTTGCAGGACTTTTTTTCCTGTCCTGCAAGCGCACTGCCCCAGCGTGAAAGCACTTTCACACTGGGGTGGTATCACAGGCAGATTGGACTTACCAAGGCCGAGATGCCGAGAGCGGTTCACCCTTGTGACTAAGCGCACTTCGACCCCTGGAGGTGAGACAGAGGAGGAATGGCACAAAGAGGCACAGGCTACCCAGCAGGTGCAAGTAGACTTGTAACAAGGTCTTTCAAGTGGTTGAGCAGCTGTGTCAACCTGGCAGGTGCGTGGTTTGCTGGAAGAACTTTATCAGAGAGTCCAGGACCAGGCTGAGGGTCAAGCACAGGCAGGTAAGATAGTCCAAACACAGACGGAGGTACTGTGTAGGGAACACACAAGGCAAGTCCAGGTCACAGGCCAAAGGTCAAGGCAAGGAGACAAGAGACCGGGTCACAGGCTGAGGGTCAAACACAGGAGACAAGTGGAGTCCGTAGTACAAGCCGAGGTCACGTCCAGGAGAAGATCAGCAGAGTCAGAGGCAATCCGGGTCACAGCAGGTAATCAAACACAGGAACAAGTCACAGGTAAACAGGAAGCTGAAGACGATGAACCAGCAATTCCTCTGAGCACTTGCTCAGCTTTTATAGGCAGCCAGGAAGTCATGTGCTGCGTGCACTACACAGCTGAGTGTTTCTCTGACAGCTTATCACTATCAACTTTGCTGCCATCTAGTGTTCAAAGGATAATATGTTTCTTTATAATATGTTTCTCTGACAGTGCCCCGCCCCTCCCCCGAGGGGCGGCCTCTGGACACCCAAACTGGACATCAATTCTGGGTGCTCTTGGTGGAATGCCTGGATCAAACGTGGAACATGCAAGTTCAGAGAGGGCCCCCAGGAATTGTCCTCAGGGGGATACCCTTTCCAACTAACCAAATACTGGAGTTGTCTACCCCTCTTCCTGCAACTCAATATCTTCTCCACCTCAAACTCGTTCTCTCCATCCACCAGGACAGGTGGAGGCAGAGGTTCTTCTCTGTCAGGAAAGGAGCTAGGAACAACAGATTTGAGTAATGATGCATGGAATAGAGGGTGTATTCTATAGGACATGGGCAAAACCAGTTGAAAGGCCACAGGATTGATAATTTTCTTAATTTTGATGGGGCCTATGAATTTTGGGCCCAGTTTACGTGAGGGAAGAGGTAGCCTGAGGTTAGTGGTTGATAGCCACACTTTTTCGCCCACCTTGAAGGCTGGATTCTCCTTTCTACCCTTGTAGTAGAACCTTTTGTAGTCCTCCTGTGCTTTTTGCATGGCTTCCTGGATTTTTTGAAAGTTCTGCTGAATGGAGGTTACCCGTTCCTGTACAGCAGGGACAGACAGCTCAGGGAAGGAGTTTGGGAGAAAGGAAGGGTGGAAGCCAAAATTCACCCAAAAAGGTGTTTGATTGGTGGCCGAATGGATCGAGTTATTGTATGCAAACTCAGCACAAGGCAGGAGAGTGGACCAGTCATCTTGGGAGCCAGAACAAAAGCAGCGGAGGTACTGCTCCAAGGTTTGGTTTGTTCTCTCCGTCTGCCCGTTGCTCTGGGGATGGTAGGCAGAGGAGAGACAGATTTTTATTTCCAAAGATTTGCAGAGTTCTCTCCAAAACTTCGAAGTAAACTGAACGCCTCTATTGGCGGTGATGCTCACAGGTACACCATGAAGCCTTATTACTTCCTTGAAGAAAATATTAGCTGTGTCTGCAGCGGAAGGAGTACCCACCATAGGTAGGAAATGCGCCATCTTAGAGAGTTGATCAATGACGACTAAGATAGTGGTGAACCCCCCCCCCCCCCCCGAGGGAGGCAGGTCCACTATGAAGTCCATGGAGATTTCCACTCCTGGGCCGTTCTGGAATGGATAAGGGTTTTAGTAGACCCCAGGACTTAGTATTAGATCCTTTACTGAGCTGGCATGGGACACAGGAAGCAACATCGTTTTTACAATCCTTTCTCCAACCTGGCCACCAAACAGAACGGGAAAGTAGTTCCATCGTTTTTTGAATCCCGAAGTGACCTGCCAATTTGTGGTCATGAAAGGTTCTCAACGTCAAGGGTCTTACAAGGTGCATGCAGTAAGGATCTATAAAATGAAATAATAAGAATATACTAGCCAAGACAATAAGATAATAAATATATCCATTCCATCTGGCTGAAAAAGGGATATATGGGAGGTTATGCAGATGGAATGGATATATTCATTATCTTATTGTCTTGGCTAGTATATTCTTATTATTTAATTTTATAGATCCTTACTGCATGCACCTTAGTGTTTGCCCACGCGATCCAACAGCCTCACTTGCCACTCTGGTGGGTCTGGCTCCCACCGGTTATCCAGTCCAGTGATCTGGTCCAAGTTCCCCCCTATTTGTTGATGCCCGGTCAGCACTGTGTGTAAACCTTTCAAAATTCTGAGACCAGGTGAGCATGCGCAGTTCAACACTGCGGAAATATGTTGAATATGAGTATAGTTGTTAATTATTTATTTAATGTGTGTTTAATTTTATACTAATGGCATATTTTATGTCTTGTATAATCAGATGCTAATTTAGATGGATGCGGTGCCCTGAAGACGCATCTCTGCGAAACATGTCTGCTTCCTGCATTATCCACCATCTATAACCAAGCATCAAGCATTCTCTCATGGTCTATTGTATCTATGACTGTGTCATTTTTATTACATTATATTAATAAATTTTGTACTTTTTTAACACATTGTGTTTTGAGTGTTCACCTTACAAACAGACACACCATCTCCATTAACAGTCTCTTTTGTTCTGAGTGAGCAGTGTCTCTCTCTCTTTATCTTTTCCTTTAAATTTCATATCCGGGACTGGAGAATTTGGTCTGTTTCTGGAAATCGTCCAAGTAACCCACATCCATATATAGTCAAGGGTCTAACCTCTGGCGGGACGAAGATTTCCCCCCGGGCCCAGAGTAGGTCATCATGTTTCTCCAAGGAAGGTACTTCCGAACTGGAAAAGTGACTGGATGCCGCTTTGATGGTGGGTATTAGGTTTGTTTGAGTAATTAAAAGAAAATTTTGTGGAGACAAGATAGTACTCGGTTCGACTGACTGAAGGGTTTCAAGGAACTTTCAAAAGAGTGCATCTGCCTTTCCATTTTTTGAGCCTGGTCTGTAAGATATGTGAAAGTTGAATCTAGAGAAAAAGAGAGCCCACCGGGCCTGTCTGGGTCTTAGGAGTTTGGCTGTTCTGAGGTACTCTAGATTGAGGTACTCTAGATTTTTATGATCGGTGAAGATTATAACAGGATGGAAAGCACCTTCCAGTAGATACCTCCACTCCTCCAGGGCAAATTTGATGGCCAACAACTCCCTGTCACCTAAATCATAGTTCTTCTCTGGTGAACTTAACTTCCGAGATGCTAAGGCTACAGGGTGCAGAAGAGCCTTGGGGCCCTGTCGTTGCAAGAGGGTGGCCCCAGTTGCTTTTTCGGATGCATCTACTTCCAGTATAAAGGGCAGAGCTGGGTCTGGATGCCATAATATTGGTGCAGAAGTGAATAAAGATTTTAGTGTGATGAAACCCTCCTGGGCTTCTGGGGACCACTGGAAGCGATTATGCTGGCGTGTCAGTTGAGTGATGAGAAGCCTGAGATAAACCTCCGATAGAAATTTGCGAATCCAATGAATTGCTGTACCCCCTTTTTGTCCACAGGAGCCGGCCACTCCTGGATTGCTTTGATTTTCAGAGGGTCCATTGCGACTCCATCAGTAGAGATAATGAACCCTAAGAACTGTACAACTGTCTTTTCAAACTCACACTTCTCTGCTTTGAGGTATAGTTTATGTCTCCTGAGGATTACCAAGACCTTTTTGACGTGTGTTTTATGAAGCTCGATGGTGGCAGAGAAGATGAGGATGTCATCAGGGTAGACCACTAGAAAGTCATCCAGGTATTCACGGAAAATATTATTCACCAGGTGTTGAAAGGTGGCCGGGGTGTTACAGAGTCCGAATTACATTACCAGGTACTCGTAAGGCCCAAACCTGGACCTGAAAGCGGTCTTCCATTCATCGCCGGCCCGAATCCAGATGAGATTGTAGGCCCTAGGAAGATCCAATTTGGAAAAGATTTGGGTGGCTCGGAAGCGTTGGAATAATTCTGGGATTAGTGGAAGCGGGTATCGTTTTTTTATGGTCACTTTATTTAGTTCCCTGTAGTCAATGCAGGGCCTCAGGGAACCATCTTTTTTTCCCACAAAGAAAATACCGGCTCCGGCCGGTGAGGAGGAAGGACGGATGAACCCCTTTTCCAGGTTTTCATCTATATAAATTTTGAGAGCTTTTAGCTAATTTTCAGAAGATCCTGCCAAAAGGGATTTCGGAGCCAGGTAAGAGGTCAATGGGGCAGTCATAAGGCCTGTGAGGTGGTAGACGGTCAGCCCCTTGTTTGTCAAACACGTCCTTAAACTCGAGATATACTGGAGGTTCATGCTGGAGGTTGTCAGATGCGGGTGTCACAGCCAGGCAAGAGGCTGGAGCTGGAGACAGACAGTGCTGAGAGCAATATTGGGAGGAGAAAGTGACCTCCTTCTTATTCCAGTTAATTCGGGGTTCATGTGCTTGTAACCAGGGAAGACCCAAGATGATGGGGAACATAGGAGAGGAAATTACATCGAAGCGTAGGAACTCCTGGTGACCGGAGTCCATAAAGGTGAGGGTGGATCTGGTTTCCTGGGTGATAAGTCCGGAGCGGGGAAGAGACCCATCGGCCAGATGTACCTGGAGGCTTTGTTTCTTGGTCAAAAGAGGGATATGCAGGTCATTATCCAGTGAGGAGTAGGGATGAGCTTCGTGTTAGAGTCAAACTCATGTTTGACTCGAACATTCTCTGTTCGACCGTTCGCCGAATTTCGAACAATATGGGCCGTTTGTGCCAAATTCGAGTGGCGCGTCACGGCCCATAATTTACTGCGTCATCGCAGTGCATTGCTGGCTGATGATTGGCAAAGTATGCACTATGACCCGCATGCCCGGCCATTGACATCGCCGTCAGTACAGAGAACCGTAATTGGCCAAAGGAAGGGTGCCTTTGGCCAATCATGGCTCAGGGGAGTAGGTACACGCTCCACATTATATAAGGCTGCCTGCGTGGCGGCCTTGTGTAGTGTGTTGCGGCGTGTGAGAGAGAGAGATAGAGAGTCAGAGTGTCATTTAATTTCAGTTAGATAGAGCAGGCAGGCAATTGAGTTAGCTTTAGTCAGTGTATTTAGTATATATATATATATATATATGCATCCTAGGAGTTGTGTGTGTGTGTATATATATATATATTGTGACAGCAGGAAGGTAAAGTCACCTGGTTGCATCCAGGGGGGTAGGTATATTTCTCCCAGATTCAGGCTTTATGCCGACTTATACAACTAGGGAGAGAGTTGATGAAGCCCAGCTGAGGCTAGTGGGCTCATGGATGATTCATACCTCTAGGGAGAGGGCTGGGCGTCGTGCAGGCAGGGAGTTGATGAGACCAGCTGAAGCTTGTCAGCTCGTTTAAGGCCTCTATAAAAACTCCCAGATTCATTAGGTGTTTGCTCATGCCTGGAACCAGACCTGTGTGGACTGTCTAGGGAGAGTGAACCCCTGTGCGGTGAGACAAAGCCTGTGTGGCTATTTGTTTGGACATTTACTAAACCAGGGACTTAGGGACTAGGACAGCACCAGGCTGATCCCAGTTGTTAGTTAGGAAACCTGCATGTTTAGTCAGAGGTCAAGCTGACCAGGGTTTATTTTGTTTATGTTTCTTTTTGCTTTGCTGTGTTTTTGTCACTGTAAATAGAGAAATAAACCGCACCTTTTTGATCTTGAAAACCACAACCTCCGTCTGCTGGGCCTGTTTTTGTGTGGGGAGCCCATCCAGGGGGTCACACACACCCGCTGCCGAGCTAACTCCCTCACAGTTGGTGGAGAACCAGTGGCAGTTTTTTTTTAGGCCAGCATGGAGGAGATACTGAAACAGCTGGCTCTAGCAAATGCCAATCAACAGCAGACAAATGCAGGTTTTCAAAAGAGCCTTGCAGCTCAACAACAGAGCTTCGCAGCCCAGCAGCAAGCTCATCAACAGAGCCTTGCAGCCCAGCAGCAAGCTCATCAACAGAGCCTTGCAACTTTGCAACAGAGTCTGGAGGCTCAGCAACAAGCCCAGCAGCAATCTGAGGCCCGCTTCATAGACCTGTTGCAGAAGCAAGAGCAGAGACTACAACAACAGATGGAAGCAGTAATGCAGCAACGTCCGCAGACCAGTGAGGAAAGCCGTCCCACTAATACCGCGTCCTTTGGGGTGAGTCGTTTATTGCCAAAAATGACTGGAGAGGATGATCCAGAGGTATTTTTGACCACATTTGAAAGGACTGCTGAAAGAGAAAAGTGGCCTGAGGAGCAGTGGGCTGGACTGGTGGCTCCTCTGTTAACTGGTGAATCGCAGAAAGCTTACTATGACCTAGAGCCTGACCAAGCAAAAGACTATGTGATGCTAAAAGCTGAAATATTGGCAAGGCTGGGTGTCACCCTGGCTGTCCGGGCTCAGCGTGTGCATAACTGGACTTTCCAGCTTGGAAAACCCCCCAGGTCTCAAATGTATGATCTCATTCACCTGAGCAGGAAGTGGCTACAGCCAGAGACTTTGTCCGCACCGGAGATTGTGGAACGTGTTGTGATGGATCGGTTTTTGAGAGCTCTTCCTACTGCCATCCAAAAGTGGGTAAGCCATGGAGACCCAGAGACGGCCGATGGTCTTGTGGATCGTGTAGAGAAATACTTGGCTACAGAGAACCTGACGGCCTCTTCCAGAGACTCTCGGACTTTCCACCCTAAGACCAGACCATCCCCAGGGGCGGATAAGATGATTCCAAGGGGTGAGGGTGGAGAGAGTGAGAGGGTGGGAGCTCTACCCAAAGTTTGGCGAGAACAGCCTGGGAAGTCAGGGGCTCAAGAGGCAGCCAAAAGGATTGTTTTCTACCGCTGCCGGCAAGCGGGACATATTGCAGCAAATTGCCCGGTTGTGGAGGAACCCATGCAATGTGACTTTCTGACGGACCGACGTCAGTCGCTGTGTGCGACAGTCGCATGCACTGCCATTCGGGGAACTGAGAAACATTTATGCAAAATGTGTATTAATGGTAGAAATGTTGTGGTATTATTGGATTCAGGTAGCCTTGTGACCCTGATAAAGGCTGAATTAGTTAAAACAGAGGTCTCTGGGAATAGCAAGGTAGCTGTTATTTGTGTGCATGGGGACACCCGAGAGTATCCAGTGACTACAGTGTGTTTCGAGACCCCCAAAGGTACCCTCTCTCATCCAGTGGGGTTAGTATCTCAATTACCGCATGATGCCATTGTGGGAAGGGATTTTCCGAAGTTCTGGGAACTGTGGGATGATCCTGAGCCCCCCACTGGTGCCCCTATGTACCAGGAATGTGATAGCCAGAACTCCTCTGAGAGTGGTGAGGACTCTCCAGAATTTCCCTTGTCAGTATTGGCAGGGGAGACTCAAGAAACTGGAGAGGAGCCCACCTCCTCAGACGAAAACCTACCGTCTGTGGAGTTTTCTGATCTTGAGGTTCACAGGGAAAATTTTGCCACAGAACAGTTAAAAGACCCCGCCCTAATAAAGGCACGGGAAAACGTAGTGGAAATAGATGGCGAGTTAGTGAACCCAGATAATACCTGCACTTACCCATACTTCAGCGTAGAGAAGGACCTACTGTATCGGGTGGCAAAAAGGGCAGAAGAAACCGTTGAGCAGCTTGTGGTGCCCAAACCTTACAGGAAGTTGGTGTTGGAGTTGGCCCATGGGCACATTCTTGGAGGTCATCTGGGGACAGAGAAAACCCGAGAGAGGGTATTACAGAGATTCTATTGGCCTGGGGTGATGAAGGACATAGAAAATTATTGTTCCTCCTGCCCTGTGTGTCAGAGGTCGGCCCCGATGCCACATTTCCGTAGCCCGCTGGTCCCTCTACCCATCATTGAGGTCCCGTTTGAGAGAATCGCAATGGATTTGGTAGGTCCTATAATCAAGTCCGCTAGGGGGCACCAGTACATATTGGTTATAATGGACTATGCCACCCGTTATCCAGAAGCGATCCCTCTCAGAAATACCTCGGCCAAAACCATAGCCAAAGAGCTATCTCTTGTTTTTAGCCGGGTGGGTATTTGTAAAGAACTGCTTACGGACCAAGGTACACCCTTTATGTCCTGGGTTATGAAAGAGCTGTGTAAATTGTTCAAAGTGACGCAATTGCGTACATCTGTGTATCACCCCCAAACCGATGGGCTGGTTGAAAGATTCAACAAAACCCTAAAACAAATGTTGAAGAAAGTGGTGGATAGAGATGGAAAGGATTGGGACTGTCTACTTCCTTATTTGATGTTTGCTATTAGGGAGGTGCCCCAATCCTCTACGGGATTCTCCCCCTTTGAGTTACTGTATGGGAGACACCCAAGAGGGCTGTTGGATATTGCCAAGGAAACTTGGGAAAGTGAGAGTTCTCCCCACAGGAGTGTGATTGAGCATGTCGCCCTGATGCAAGATCGAATTGCACAGGTAATGCCCATCGTGAAGGAACATTTGGCCCAAGCGCAGTTGGCACAGCAGAGAGTGTACAACCGTGGAGCCAAGACCCGTACCTTTTCCCCGGGGGATAGGATATTGGTACTTGTCCCTACGGTTGAAAGTAAATTCCTTGCCAAATGGCAAGGCCCCTACGAGATAATGGAAAAAATGAGCGAAGTGAATTACAAGGTCAGACAACCAGGAAGGCGAAAGCCCGAACAGATCTATCACGTTAATCTGTTGAAAGCCTGGAGGGATAGAGAGTCCCTAGTCGCAGAAACTTGGTCACCAGCTCAAACTGGTTGCGTGATTCCGGAGGTTGGAATAGCAGCCACCTTGTCACAACCCCAACAACAGGAGGTTAAGGAGTTTGTGCTTCGCAACAAGGAGGTGTTCTCTGAGCTGCCGGGACAAACATCTGGGGTAGAGCATGATATTATTACCCCGCCCGGTGAAAGGATGAAGTTAAAACCCTATCGGATCCCAGAGGCCCGACGGGAGGCAATACGGGAGGAAGTACAGAAAATGCTGAACTTAGGGGTGATAGAGGAGTCCCAAAGTGATTGGTCTAGTCCCATTGTGTTGGTGCCTAAACCGGATGGGAGCTGGCGATTTTGTAACGATTTTCGTCAGTTGAACAAAGTTACAAAATTTGACACCTACCCCATGCCACGTATAGATGAGTTGATCGACCGGCTGGGAACAGCCCGATACATGACGACTCTTGACCTCACAAAAGGGTATTGGCAAATTCCCCTGGCCAAGTCGGCCAAAGAGAAAACCGCATTTGTAACCCCAGACGGGCGTTCCAATATAAGAGAATGCCGTTCGGGTTACAGAATGCGCCGGCCACATTCCAGCGGAAAATGGACCAGATACTGAGGCCCCATTGGAAGTATGCTGTGGCTTACCTGGATGACGTAATTGTCCATAGCACAGATTGGGCTTCACATCTGCCAAAAGTGCAAGCAGTCCTAGACTCTATCCGGGAAGCGGGGTTTACGGCTAACCCCAAGAAGTGTACCATTGGGCAGGAGGAGGCCAAATATCTTGGGTACACCATTGGGAGGGGAGTAATAAAACCCCAACTCAACAAAGTCGAGGCCATCCAGAGTTGGCCACGTCCCAACAGCAAGAAGCAGGTACGAGCCTTTCTGGGAATCGCGGGGTATTATCGGCGCTTCTAAGGCTGTGCCCCTAACCAACCTGACTAAAGGGAAAGGGTCGGTCATGATTAAATGGACCCCCGAGGCTGAGGCAGCATTCCAATTCTTGAAACAAGCCTTATGTAGCCAGCCAGTGTTGTACTCACCCGACTTCTCTAAAGACTTTGTCGTACAAAGTGATGCGTCAGATGTGGGGTTAGGAGCAGTATTGTCCCAGGTCTGGAACGGGGAAGAGCACCCAGTCATTTACCTCAGCAGGAAGTTGAAGTCCCATGAGGTAAATTACGCCACGGTTGAAAAGGAGTGTTTAGCGGTGAAGTGGGCTCTAGATTCCCTTCGGTACTATCTGCTAGGTAGGCACTTTGACATGGTTACGGATCACGCTCCGTTAAAGTGGATGGCTCAAAACAAGGAGACAAATAGAAGAGTGAATAGGTGGTTCCTGGCCCTACAGGAATTCAACTTCACAGTAAAGCATCGCCCTGGCGTTCAAATGGGGAATGTGGATGCTTTGTCTCGAGTACATGAATGCCTGATTGCTGGTGTTCCAACCCCAAGGTTAAAACAAGAGGGGGGGGTATGTGACAGCAGGAAGGTAAAGTCACCTGGTTGCATCCAGGGGGGTAGGTATATTTCTCCCAGATTCAGGCTTTATGCCGACTTATACAACTAGGGAGAGAGTTGATGAAGCCCAGCTGAGGCTAGTGGGCTCATGGATGATTCATACCTCTAGGGAGAGGGCTGGGCGTCGTGCAGGCAGGGAGTTGATGAGACCAGCTGAAGTTTGTCAGCTCGTTTAAGGCCTCTATAAAAACTCCCAGATTCATTAGGTGTTTGCTCATGCCTGGAACCAGACCTGTGTGGACTGTCTAGGGAGAGTGAACCCCTGTGCGGTGAGACAAAGCCTGTGTGGCTATTTGTTTGGACATTTACTAAACCAGGGACTTAGGGACTAGGACAGCACCAGGCTGATCCCAGTTGTTAGTTAGGAAACCTGCATGTTTAGTCAGAGGTCAAGCTGACCAGGGTTTATTTTGTTTATGTTTCTTTTTGCTTTGCTGTGTTTTTGTCACTGTAAATAGAGAAATAAACCGCACCTTTTTGATCTTGAAAACCACAACCTCCGTCTGCTGGGCCTGTTTTTGTGTGGGGAGCCCATCCAGGGGGTCACACACACCCGCTGCCGAGCTAACTCCCTCACAATATATATATATATATATATATATATATATATATATATACACTATATTCAGTTTAGCTAGATTTCACTTCAGAGTGTTCCTGTGTTATTCTCACTGCAGTATAATAAAGGGGTTGTAAACCCTCATGTTTTTTCACCTTAATGCATCCTATGCATTAAGGTGAAAAAACATTAGACAATACCGCCCCCCCCCGAGCCCCCGTTTTACTTACCTGGCCCCTCGAAAGTCCCGCGCTCGCTCCCGTCATCCTCCGAGTTCCTGAGCCCGGCCGTTGATTGGCTACACTGGATGGATTGAAAGCAGCGCAGCCATTGGCTGGCACTGCTGTCAATCACATCCAATGACGCGGCGCGCCGGGGGGCGGGGCCGAGTGATACAGTCGGCGGCTATGGCCGCTGCTGTATCACGGGAGTGCGCCCGCAGTAACTCCACACTATGCGAGGGGAGGAGCTGAAACAGCCGCCGAGGGATCCCAGAAGACCAGGATCGGGGCCACTGTGTGCAAAACGAGCTGCACAGTGGAGGTAAGTATAACATGTTTGTTATTTAAAATAAAAAAAACGGGAACCTTTAGTGTTCCTTTAAGTCAGTGTATTGTGTATACTGGGCCCAGCGTGCATGTAAAGCTGACTGCAGACTATTGCTTTTCTATTACTGATAATACAAGCAGTTAATTGAACTAACCTGGAGTTTCTTAAGTCAGTTTATTGTAGTCTGGCCACAGTGTGCAGGTAAAGCTCACCGCAGACTATTGCTTTTCTATTACTGATAATACAAGCAGCTAACCTGCAGTTTCTAAAGTCAGTGTAGTGTAGTCTGGCCACAGTGTGCACGTAAAGCTCACCGCAGACTATTCCTTTCCTACTACTGATAATACAAGCAGTTGATTGAGCTAACCTGCAGTTTAAGTCAGTGTAGTGTAGTCTGGCCACAGTGTGCATGTAAAGCTCACCGCAGACTATTGCTTTTCTATTACTGATAATAAAAGCAGCTGATTGAGCTAATCTGCAGTTTCTTAAGTCAGTGTAGTGTATACTGGGCTCAGTGTGCAGCTAAAGCTGACTGCAGACAATTCCTTGTGTACCTACCTATTCCAATACATCAAATAAAGTATGTCTGGAAGGCCAACAAGGAGAGGCAGACACACACAGGCCAATAAAAGAGGGCAAGCAAGCTCTGTGTCCAGAGGCAACAGTGCTGGTCGTGGACGCAGTGCATCCTCATCAGCACGTGGCCATGGGGCACGCTTGTCCTTTTTTTCGGCAGCTGGCCGTGTTGAGCCGCAACATGCTGAAGAGTTGGTAGAGTGGATGGCCAAGCCGTCCTCATCCTCCTCATCCTCTTTTACCCAGCCTCAGGGTACTTTGTCTGCCAAAATGGCCTCTTCCCTCGGCTCAATGGCATCAGTCACTCCTTCCCTAGCCCCACCATGTCCTCCTGAGGAGTCCCCCAAACTGTTTGGCCACAGTGTTGGGTATATGCTGCAGGAGGATGCGCAGCATTTTAAAGGCTCCGATGATGGTACCCAGCTTGAGGAAGGCAGTACCGTGAGCCCAGAGAGAGGGGGTTCCCAAGAAGGACAGCAATCTGGCAGTTATGTTCCCCCAGCTGCAGCATACTGCCAGGTTTGTAACAGTGATGAGGAGGGAGGTGATGATGAGGTCACGGACTCTACGTGGGTACTTGATAAGAGAGAGGAGGAGGAGGAGGCACATCTCCAACGAGGCAGGATGCCCTCCAGGGGCCAGCTTAAGGGCAGCACACTGACAGCATCACACCGCAGAGCTCCGCATGTGCAGGCCGCTGCTGTCTCTGCGCGTTATTCCAAAAGTTCTTTGGTGTGGGCCTTTTTTGAGATGAGTGCATCAGATCGCAGTGCTGCTATTTGCAACATATGTCTCAGGCGTATCTCGAGTGGCCAAAATATCACCCACTTTGGCACCACATGCTTGATCAGACATATGTCGACCTGCCATGCAGTTCGTTGGCAAGCACACCTAAAAGACCCACACCAAAGAACAAAGTGGACCTCTCCTTGGTCCTCATCAGCTGGGATTTCCAACCCCACTATACATTTAGTCCTCTCATAAACCTGCACTGAGAGAAATGAAGGTGTAAATTAGGTGTGTCACAGCCAAGTACTTGCGGGCAATCTGCTATCGGTACACCAACGTCAGATTGTACCAGGCAAATTTCCCTGCCCCAGCTGCTGCACTGCCGAAAGAAGTTCGCTCCCAGCCATCCACATGCCCAGCGGTTGAATGCTAGCTTGGCTAAATTGCTAGCACTTCAACTGCTGCCTTTTCAGTTGGTAGACACTGCCCGCTTCCGTGAGTTTGTGGAATGTGTGGTTCCTCAGTGGCAGGTTCCCAAACGCCACTTTTTTTCACGGGAGGCAATTCCGGCTCTCTAATGGCATGTGGAAGGCAATGTCTTGGCCTCGCTGGACAGGGCAGTCAGCGGTAAGATGCATATTACCGCTGAGACTAATGGTCTAGCAGGCATTGGACAGGAACGTTACCTATCTTTCACGGCCCACTGGGTGACTCTGCTGGCAGCTGGGAAGGATGCAGGACAGTGTGCAGTAGTGTTGGAGGTTGTTCCGCCACCACGCCTCCAAAATGCTACTAGTGGTGATTCTGACACACCTCTCTCCTCCACCCCCTCATATTCTTCTTCCTTCATGGCCTCTTCCTGTGCTGATTTGTCCTTGGAACCGGCGGTCCTCTGTAGGTGTTCAAGGGGCTACGCAAGTACGCAGGCAAAAAAATGTCATGCGGTGCTTGAGCTAGTGTGCTTGAGGGACAGGAGCCACACTGGGGCAGAGATTCTGTCAGCTCTGCAGGGGCAGGCTCAGAGGTGGTTGACGCCACACCAGCTTAAGCCAGGAATGGTGGTTTGCGACAATGGCACCAACCTCCTCTCCGCCCTCCGACAGGGACAACTGACCCATGTGCCCTGTTTGGCTCACATCCTTAACTTGGTGGTGCAGCGGTTCTTGGGCAGGTGCCCGGGCTTACAGAATGTCCTGAGGCAGGCCAGGAAAGTCTGTCTGCATTTCCGCTGGTCATATAATGCCAGTGCTCGACTGGCTGACCTCCAAAAGGAATTTAACCTGCCCAAGAACCGCCTAATCTGTGACATGCCCACCAGGTGAAACTCAATGTTGGCCATGCTGCAGAGGCTGCACACACAGCAGAGGGCCATCAATGAGTATCTGTGCCAATATGGCACGAGGAAAGGGTCAGGGGAGCTTGTTTTTTTTGCCATGCAGTGGGTCATGATCAGGGATGCATGCACTGTCCTGTCACCATTTGAGGATGCCACAAGGATGGTGAGCAGTGACAGTGCATGCATCAGTGACATTGTCCCTCTTGTCCACCTGTTGGAGCACACGCTGCATGTAATAATGGACAGGGCACTTGAGGCAGAACAGAGGGAGGAAGAGGAGGACTTCCTTACCTCTCAAGGCCCCCTTTATCAAGACAGTGTTCCTGCTGGCCCGCCTATTACACAGGAAAAGGACGAGGAGGAGGAGGATTGTGTCAGCATGGAGGTGGAGCTTAGCACTCAGCATCAGCAGCAGTCTTCAAGGGATCAATTACAGTCCCAAGAAAACCATGGACTTGTACGTGGCTGGGAGGATGTGGCTGTGGATCATGTTGTCCTTAGTGACCCAGAGGACTCCGGACCGAATGCCTCAGCAAACCTACTCTGCATGGCCTCCCTGATCCTGCAAAGCCTGCAGAAGGATCCTCATATTCGTGGTATCAAGGAGAGGGATCACTACTGGCTGGCAACCCTCCTTGATCCACGTTACAAGAGTAAGGTTGCGGACCTTGTCTTGCTATCGCAGAGGGAGCAGAGGATGAAATATCTTCGGGAGGCCTTGCAGAAAGGTTTGTGCAATGCGTTCCCAGAGCCTGGGAGGTTACAAATTCCTGGTCCTCGACAATGTGTTGCTGAGGCTTCGGTCAGTCACAGAAGGAGCGGTGGAGAAGGTGACCGGCTGACCGATGCGTTCAGACAATTTTTTAGTCCACAGCCCCAAGGTATGATCGGTTCCAGAAACCATCGCCAGCGTCTGTTTTACATGGTGCAGGAATACCTAGGGGCATGATCAGACTTGGACACTAGGGATGAGCTGAACACCAGAACCTGCGAATGGACCGAAAGTTCGCCCGAACTTTCGAACCCCGTTAAAGTCTATGGGACTCAAACGTCAGAAATCAAAAGTGCGAATTTTGAAGGCTAATATGGAAGTTATTGTCCTAAAAAGGGTTTGGGGACCCAGGTCCTGCCTCAGGGTACATGTATCAATGCAAAAAAAGTTTTAAAAACTGCAGTTTTTTCGGGAGCAGTGATTTTAATGATGCTTAAAGTGAAAAATTAAAAGTGAAATATTCCTTTAAATATCATGCCTGGGGGGTGTCTACAGCATGCCTGTAAAGTGGCGCGTGTTTCCCGTGTTTAGAACTGTCCCTGGACAAAATTACATTTCTAAAGGAAAAAAAGTCATTTAAAACTGCTTGCGAGTTTGATGTCATGTCTGGTCTGGGCAATATGGATGAAAATCATTGAGAAAAAGGGCATGGGTATCCCCCACCCCCCCCAGCCCATTACCAGCCCCTTTGGGTCTTGTATGGATATTAAGGGGAACCCCGCACCCAAATTAAAAAAAGGAAAGGCGTGGGGCCCCCAGGCCCTATATACTCTGAACAGCAGAATCTGTTTGTAATTTTGAACTGGTACATTTTTAAAGTGTAGCTCCAGCCAAAAAAATCTATTTTTAAGCTTTTTGGAAAACACGGGGAAGGGTTATCACCCCTGTATAATTTGTTTTGCTGTCTGTGCACCTCTTCAGAAGATTTCACCTCACTTTCTGTCCCAATGACAATTGGATTTTGAAAATTTGGGGTTTTTAGTGAAACAAGGAACTCTTACAGGAGAGAATTTGCCACAACACTGTAAGCCCTCACAGTTACTCTTGGTGGGCGCAGGAACGGGCCCTGCTGTGAAATATTAAATCAAGACTTATAATTACATGCCCCTGTTGAACAGGGTCAGAAAAATTGGGCCTTTGGTGGTGGTGGTGTTGCCACAACACTGTAAGGCCTCACAGTTACTCTTGGTGGGCGCAGGAACGGGCCCTGCTGTGAAATATTAGATCAAGAATTGCAACTACATGCCCCTGTTAAACAAGGGCTGAAAAATTGGGCCTTAGCCACTGGTGCTACAATACTGCAACCCCTCACAGATACTGTAGTTGGAGCGCAGCAATGAGCCCTGCTGCAAAGTATTGCATCAAAAATTTTAATTACACGCTCCTGTTAAACAGGGACTGAAAAATTGGGCCTTAGCCACTGGTGGCGGTGCCCAGAACCAAAAATGTTCTTACAAGCTATCAGCATGAACATTGATTATTTGGTTACATCAGCATCAGGTGTTTGGTAGCTGGTGATCCAAGACTGATTCGTTTTTATGAAGGTCAGTCGATCGACCGAGTCGGTGGACAGGTGCACCCTGTGATCGGTTAAAAAGCCTCCAGCAACACTGAATGTGCGTTCCGAAAGAACGCTGGATGCAGGACAGACCAGAAGCTCAATTGCATACTGTGCAAGCTCTGGCCAGTGATCCATCCTCAAGACCCTGTAACCTAGAGGATTTTCGGTGGGAAAGGTGTCCAAGTCTGATCTTGCCCCTAGGTCTTCCTGCACCATGTGAATCAGGCTCTGGCGATGGTTGCTGGAACCACTCATACCTTGGGGCTGCAGACTAAAAAATTGTCTGAACGCATCGGTCAGATGGCCACCTTTTCCACCACTCCTTCTGTGACTGACCAAAGCCTCAGCAACATGTTGTCCAGGACCAGGAATTTGTAACCTCCCAGGCTCTGGAAACGCGTTGCACAAACCTTTCTGCAAGGCCTCCCGAAGATGTTTCATCCTCTTCTCCCTCTGCAATGGCAAGATAAGGTCCGCAACCTTACTCTTGTAACCAGAATCAAGGAGGGTTACCAGCCAGTAATGATCCCTCTCCTTGATACCACGAATACAAGGATCCTTTCACAGGCTTTGCAGGATCAGGGAGGCCATGCAACGTAGGTTTGCTGAGGGATTCGGTCCGGAGTCCTCTTGGTCATTAAAGATGACATGATCCGCAGCCACCTCCTCCCAGCCACGTACAAGTCCATGGGTTTCTTGGGACTGTAAATGATCCCTTGAAGACTGCTGCTGATGCTGAGTGTTAGGCTCCACCTCCATGCTGACACAATCCTCCTCCTCCTTGTCCTCTTCCTGTGTGATCGTTGGGCCAGCAGGAACACTGTCTGGATAAAGGGGGCCTTGAGAGGTAAGGAAGTCCTCCTCTTCCTCCCTCTGTTCTGCCCTGTCCATTATTACACACAGCGTGTGCTCCAACAGGTGGACAAGAGGGACAGTGTCACTGATGCATGCACTGTCACTGCTCACCATCCTTGTGGCCTCCTCAATTGGTGACAGGACAGTGCATGCATCCCTGATCATGACCCACTGGCGTGGGCACATGGGTCAGCTGTCCCTGTCGGAGGGCGGAGAGGAGGTTGGTGCCATTGTCGCAAACCACCATTCCTGGCTTAAGCTGGCGTGGTGTCAACCACCTCTGAGCCTGCTCCTGCAGAGCTTACAGAATCTCTGCCCCAGTGTGGCTCCTGTCCCCCAAGCACACCAGCTCAAGCACCACATGGCATCTTTTTGCCTGCGTACTTGCGTAGCCCCTTGAACGCCTACGGAGCACCGCTGGTTCCGAGGACAAATCAGCAGAGGAAGAGGCCATGGAGGAAGAAGAAGAGGAGGGTGTGGAGGAGAGAGGTGTGTCATAATCACCACTAGTAGCATTTTGGAGGTGTGGTGGCGGAACAACCTCCAACACTACTGCACCTTGTCCTGTATCCTTCCCAGCTGCCAGCAGAGTCACCCAATGCACCGCGAAAGACAGATAACGTCCCTGTCCATGCCTGCTGGACCATGAGTCAGCGGTAATATGCACCTTATCGCTGACTGCCCTGTCCAGCGAGGCCAAGACATTGCCTTCCACATGCCGGTAGAGAGCCGGAATCGCCTTCCGTGAAAGGTGTTTGGGAACCTGCCACTGAGGAACCGCACATTCCACAAACTCACGGAAGGGGGCAGAGTCTTACAACTGAAAAGGCAGCAGTTGAAGTGCTAGCAATTTAGCCAAGCTAGCATTCAACAACTGGGCATGTGGATGGCTGGGAGCGAACTTCTTTCAGCGGTGCAGCAGCTGGGGCAGGGAAATTTTCCTGGTACAATCTGACGTTGGTGTACCGGTAGCAGATTGCCCGCAAGTACTTGGCTGTGACACACCTAATTCTGCACCTTCATTCCTCTCAGTGCAGGTTTCAGAGAGGACTGAAGGTATAGTGGGGTTGGAGATCCCAGCTGATGAGGAGCAAGGAGAGGTCCGCTTTGTTCTTTGGTGTGGGTCTTTTCTGTACACTTGCCAATGGACTGCATGGCAGGTCGACATATGTCTGGTCAAGCATGTGGTGCCCAAGCGGCTGCTGTTTTGGCCACGCGAGATACGCTTCAGACATATGTTGCAAATAGCAAAGGTGCGATCTGCTGCACATGTCTCAAAAAAGGCCCACAGCAAAGAACTTTTGAAATAACGCGCAGAGACAGCAGCGCCCTGCACATGCGGAGCTCTGCGGTGTGATGCAGTCGGTGTGCTGCCCTTAAGCTTTCCCCTGGAGGGCATCCTGCTCAGTTGGAGATGTGCCTCCTCCTCCTCCTCTCTCTTATCAGGCACCCACGTAGAATCAGTGACCTCATCATCCCCTCCCTCCTCATAACTGGAGCAAACCTGGCAGTATGCAGCAGCTGGGGGAACATGACTGCCAGTTTGCTGTCCTTCTTGGGCACCCCCTCTCTCTGGGCTCACGTTACTGCCTTCCTCTAACTGGGTTCCATCATCAGAGCCTTCAAAACGCTGCGCATCCTCCTGCAGCATGTACCCAACACTGTGGTCAAACAGTTCGGGGGACTCCTTAGGAGGACATGGTGGGGCTAGGGAAGGAGTGACTGATGCCATTGAGGCGAGGGAAGAGGCCGCTTTGCCAGACAAAGTACCCTGAGCCTGGGTGAGAGAGGATGAGGAGGATGAGGACGGTTTGGTCATCCACTCTACCAAATATTCAGGATGTTGCGGCTCAACGCGCCAGCTGTCGAGAAAAGGACAAGCGTGCCCCACGGCCACGTGCTGATGAGGATGCACTGTGTCCACGACCAGCACTGTTGCCTCTAGATACAGAGCCTGCTTGCCCTCTTTTATTGGCCTGTGACTCTCTGCCTCTCCTTGTTGGCCTTCCAGACATACTTTATTTGATGTATTGGAATAGGTAGGTACACAAGGAATTGTCTGTAGTAAGCTTTAGCTGCACACTGTGGCCAGGACACAGTACACTGACTGAAAATACTGCTGCTGCCTTCCTGTCAGTATTTTAGGAAGAGAACACCAGCAATTGTCTGCAGTTAGCTTTAGTTGCACACTGAGCTTAGGACACAGTACACTGACTGAAAATACTGCCTTCCTGTCAGTATATTAGGAAGAGAACACCAGCAATTGTCTGCAGTTAGCTTTAGTTGCACACTGTGCACAGGACACAGTACACTGACTGAAAATACTGCTGCTGCCTTCCTGTCAGTATATTAGGAAGAGAATAACAGGAATGGATCTAGCTAAACTGAATACAGTGTAATATATATATATATATATATATATATATATATATATACACACACACACAACTCCTAGGATGCATATATATACTGCATACACTGTAACTGCAGCTAACTGACTCGCCTGCCTGCTCTATCTAACTTAAAAGAAATGACACTGTCTCTCTCTATCTATCGCTATCTCTCTCAGCACCCGGAACACACTACACAAGGCCAACATGCAGGCGGCCTTATATAGTGTGGGGTGTGTACCTACTCCCCCTGAGCCATGATTGGGCAAAGGCACCCTTCCTTTGGCCAATTACGGCTCTCTGTACTGACGGCGCTGTGATTGGCCAAGCATGCGAGTCATAGTGCATGCTTGGCCAATCATCATTCAGCAATGCACTGTGATGCTGCAGTGAATTATGGGCCGTGACGGGCCACTCGAATTTGGTGCGAACGGCCCATAATGTTTGAAATTCGACGAACGGTTGAGTTCGACTCGAGCACGAAGCTCATCCCTATTGGACACCTTTCCCACCGAAAATCCTCTGGGTTACTGGGTCTTGAGGATGGATCACTGGCCAGAGCTTGCACAGTATGCAATTGACCTACTAGCCTGTCCTGAATCCAGTGTTCTTTCGGAACGCACATTCAGTGCTGCTGGAGGCTTTGTAACTGATCACAGGGTGCGCCTGTCCACCGACTCGTTCGATCGGCTGACCTTCATAAAAATGAATCAATCTTGGATCACCACCAGCTACCAAGCACCTGATGCTGATGTAACCGAATATTATTTTTTTTAATGTGAGATTTCTTCAAGACTGCCTATGCTGATGCTGAGTGACTATCCTGTTATGCTGAGTGATTATCCTTTTCCTCCTCAATGTTCATGCTGATAGCTTGTAAGAACATTTTTGGTTCTGGGCACCGCTACCAGTGGCTAAGGCCCAATTTTTCAGCCCCTGTTTAACAGGGGCGTGTAATTACAATTTTTGATGCAATACTTTGCAGCAGGGCTCATTCCTGCGCTCCAACTAGAGTATCTGTGAGGGGTTGCAGTGTTGTGGCACCAGCACCAGTGCCTAAGGCCCAATTTTTCAGCCCCTGTTTAACAGGGGCATGTAATTACAATTCTTGATCTAATATTTCACAGCAGGGCCTGTTCCTACGCCCACCAAGAGTAACTGTGAGGCCTTACAGTGTTGTGGCAACACCATTACACCGTCCACCACCAAAGGCCCAATTTTTCTGCCCCTGTTATACAGGGGCATATAATTACAATTCTTGATTTAATATTTGATAGCAGGGCCTGTTCCTGCGCCCACCAAGAGTAACTGTGAGGGCTTACAGTGTTGTGGCAACACCAACACCTAAGGCCCAAATTTCTGCAGAGTATATAGGGCAGGCCCCTACTTTCAAACATCCAACTTACAAACGACTCCTACTTGCAAACGGAAGGAGACAACAGGAAGTGAGAGGAAATCTACCCCTATGAAGGGAAATTCTCTCCTGTAAGAGTTCCTTGTTTCACTAAACCCCAAATTTTCAAAATCCAATTGTCATTGGGACAGAAAGTGAGATGAAATCTTCTGAACAGGTGCACAGTAGGGATGAGCTTTATGTTCGAGTCAAACTCATGTTCGACTCGAACATTGGCTGTTTGCCCGTTCGGCGAACAATTTGGGGTGTTCGCGGCAAATTGGAAAAGCCGCGGAACGCCCTTTGAAAGTCTATGGGAGAAATCTAAAGTGCTAATTTTAAAGGTTATTATGCAAGTTATTGTCATAAAAAGTGATTGGGGACTCAGGTCCTGCCCCAGGGGACATGTATCAATGCAAAAAAAAGTTTTAAAAACGGCTGTTTTTTCGGGAGCAGTGATTTTAATAATGCTTAAAATGAAACAATATAAGTGAAATATTGCTTTAAATTTCGTACCTAGGGGGTGTGTATAGTATGCCTGAAAAGTAGCACTTATTTCCCTTGCTTAGAACTCTCCCTGCACAAAGTGTAATTTCTGAAGGAAAAAAAGTCATTTAAAAACACTCGTGGCTATAATGAATTGTCGGCTCCAGGCAATACAGAGAACAGTCATTGAAAGTCATTGATAAAAAAAAAAAAATGCGTGGGGGTCCCCCCAAATTCAATTACCAGGCCCTTCATGTCTGGTATGGATTTTAAGGGGGACTCCACGCCAAATTTAAAAAAAAAATGGTGTGGAGTTCCCCCCAAAAATCCAGACCCTTTTTTCCGAGCACGCAACCTTGCAGGCCGCAGGAAAAGAGGGGGGGACGAGAGAGCGCCCCCCCTCCTGAACCGTACCAGGCCACATGCCCTCAACATGGGGAGGATGTCTCGTACCTCAGACCCCGCCTACGTCATTGGCTGAGCGGACCTGGTGGGGAACTTCCTCCGCAGTGTAGGTCTGCTCAGCCAATGACGTTTCGTGTGGAGTGGAGACTGCAGCGCTGGACATCGGATCGCCGTGGGACACTGTATAACATTGCTGTAATGGGTTTTTTATTTTTTTATTTTTAATAAAGGACTTTTTCAAGGTGTCTGTGTGTTTTTTTCCTTTTTTTTACACTTTCTTTGTGAAATGGTAGGGGTACAATGTACCCCTTACCAATTCAAATAGGGGGGGTGGGATCTGGGGGTCCCCTTTGTTGAAGGGATCTTCCAGATTCCGATAAGTCCCCTGCCCGCAGACCCCCACAACCACCGGGCAAGGGTTGTGGGGATGAGGCCCTTTTCCCCATCAACATGGGGACATCCTCCCCATGTTAAGGACAAGTGGCCTGGTATGGTTCAGGAGGGGGGGCGCTCTCTCATCCCCCCTCTTTTCCTGCGGCCTGCCAGGTTGCCTGCTCAGATAAAGGGTCTGGTATGAATTTTTGGGGGAACTCCACACCATTTTTTTTTTAAATTTGGGGTGGAGTTCCCCTTAAAATCCATACCTGAAGGGTCTAGTATGGATATTTTGGGGGGAACCCCACGTCATTTTTGTTTTATTTGACGCAGGGTTCCCCTTAATATCCATACCAGACCTGAAGGGCCTTGTAATTGAATTCGGGGGGACCCCCACACATTTTGTTTTTTTTTTATCAATGACTTTTCTATGTATTGCCGGGAGCCGACAATTCATTATAGCCGCGAGTGCTTTTAAATTACTTTTTTTCCTTCAGAAATTACATTTTGTGCAGGGACAGTTCTAAGCAAGGGAAACAAGCGCTGCTTTACAGGCATACTATACACCCCCCCCCCCCCCCAGGTACGAAATTTAAAGGAATATTTCACTTTTATTGTTTCACTTTAAGCATTATCACTTTTTTGCATTGATACATGTCCCCTGGGGCAGGACCCGGGTCCCCAAACCCTTTTTAGGACAATAACTAGCATATTAGCCTTTATAATTAGCACATTTGATTTCAAACATTCGAGTCCATTGTATTTAATAGGGTTCTAAAGTTCACGCAAACTTTAGGTCTGTTCGCAGGTTCTGGTGCGAACCGAACAGGGGGGTGTTCGGCTCATCTCTACTCCTGATGAATGTGTTTTTTTTGTTTTTTTTTCCCCCCAAACAGCAATTTTACTGATGTGGGGCATTTGAACTTCTCAGGGAGCATCCCTTAAATGTAAAATAAATAAAAAAATGTTTTATATTATATCGCCCCACAACAGATAGTGTGTGATCCTTAGGGAGAGCAGAGGCTATATAGCTGCATATTACAACCTTTCACCATCCCAAAAACTGTAGTATATGTGCTTCCTGGTAAAGCAGGGTCAGGAATGCTTCTCTTCTCAAGTGTTTCACAGAGCCTGAGGAAATGGGATATTTGGAACCAGGGCCAGCCCTGGAAAAAATGTCATACCAGCCCCATAGCATTATTATACCAGCCCAACAGAATAACATCATTATTTTCTTGTTCATAAAATTAAAAAACATACATTTTAAAGCACATTTGAATAGCGTATTATATAAAAATAAGACAGATATGAAAGCACATAGGGCTAGGGATATATATCAGAAAATACCAGTGAAAAGTGGTAAAAGTGGAGCAATCATCAAGGGGGACACCTTGGACTCTGGGAATGTGGGGGGGACTCTGATGACCAGAGACGACCTTCCGCAGAAAGAATACACTAAGGTAAGAGGGGGTGGGGTACTGATATAAGGGGGAAACCTTTATATCAGTGCCCCCTTATATTATTGTATTCACTCCCCCCTTACATCAATGACCCCCCCCCCTCAGATTGGCCTGGCGGCGCTGTCACTGACCTCCTCTCAGTTGCACCTTGCAGGGCTCAGTCAGTCGGCTCCAGCTTGGTGGCTCTGGTTTTCCTATAGTCTCCTCTTCACAGTCCACACAATCTAACTTCTCCCATGACCCCCATCCCGGTGGTGCTCCCACTGTTGACTCCTCTCCAGACTGCAGACATGATATAAAACAGGGGATAATAAGAGGTTACCGACATGATACAGGAGATGTCAGAGCCTTCGGGCATGATACAGGAGATGTCAGAGGCTGTGGGCATGGTACAGGAGATGTCAAGATGTCAGAGGCTGTGGGCATGGTACAGGAGATGTCAGAGGCTGTGGGCATGGTACAGGAGATGTCAGAGGCTGTAGGCATGGTACAGGAGATGTCAAGATGTCAGAGGCTGCGGGCATGGTACAGGAGATGTCAGAGGCTGTGAGCATGGTACAGGAGATGTCAGAGGCTGTGGGCATGGTACAGGAGATGTCAGAGGCTGTGGGCATGGTACAGGAGATGGTTAGAGACTGAGGACATGATACTAAAGATGGTAAGATACAGTACCTGACCACGATATTGTACATAATAATAATCGCGGTCAGGCAGCGCAACATTTGGCCGCCCGCGACCCCCGTCGCAGGAGCCAGCGCCGAGCTCTGTTGCTCCTCCCGCTCACTGCCCGCAATACATTCCTATGGATGCGCTGCATCTCGTGGGGACAGCGAGCGCGATAAGCACAGCCTCACAGCGGCGATATCCAGCGCTCTGGATATACAAAATCGGCGGCACCTACTGTATGTAGACATGATACAGAAGATAGTCAGAGAATGCAGACATGGTACAAGAGATCAATGCAGCCTCACCAGTGCCCATCAAATGCAGCCTCACTGTGCCCGTCAATGCAGCCTCACTGTGCCAGTCCATGCAGCCTCACTGTACCCATCATGGCAGCCTCTGTGCCAGTCCATGCAGCCTCACTGTGCCCATCATTGCAGCCTCACAGTGCCCATTGTGGCAGCCTCACTGTGCCCATCATTGCAGCCTCACTGTCCCCATCATTTCAGCCTCACTGTACCCATCAATGTAGCCTCACTATACCCATCATTACAGTCTCACTGTACCCATAATTGCAGCCTCACTGTGCCTATCAATGCAGCCTCACAGTGCCCATTGCAGCAGCCTCACTGCCCATCATTGCAGCCTCACTGTACCCATCAATGCGGCCTCATAGTGCCCATCATTGCAGTCTTACCGTGCCCATTATTGCAGCCTTACCGTGTCCATAATTTCAGCCTCACCGTGCCCATAATTGCAGCCTCACTGTGCCCATAATCGCAGCCTTACCACGCCCATAATCGAGACCTCACCGTGCCCATAATCGCAGCCTCACTCTGCCCATAATCGCAGCCTTACCGTGCCCATAATCGCAGCCTCAACGTGCTTATAATTGCAGCCTAACCATGCCCATATTTGCAGCCTCACCCTGCCCATAATCGCAGCCTTACCGTGCCTATAATCGCAGCCTCACCGTGCCCATAATCGCAGCCTTACTGTGCCCATAATCGCAGCCTCACCATGCCCATAATCGCAGCTTCACCGTGCCCATAATCGCAGCCTGGATTGCACACAGCAAGCATCTCCTGCGGTGTGTCTCGGAGCTCAGTGTCAAAAGTTTTGCTGCGCTGGGAGAAAAGTCCCGCCCTCCTCCTACACCAGCTCGTGTGATAGATGCAGTGTTCTGTCTATCACAAGAGCTGGTCTAGGAGGAGGGGGGCGGGACTTTTCTCACAGCGCAGCCAAACTTTTCACACTGAGCTCCGAGACACACAGCCGGAGATGCCCGGTGCTGACTGTGTGTGACATGTAGTGGAGGAGGAGGGAAGCACTGCGCTGCACTGCAGCCACAGCTTAGCCCAAAGCAGCCCCAGGGCAGGCGGCCTACTGGGAAATGTCCTGGTATCCCCGTAGGCCAGTCCGGCCCTGTTTGGAACCCACAAAATGTGTCATGACATAAGTGTTGAGATCCCCCCTGCTACTGTCATCTAGGATCTTATGCCTTGTATAGGGATGAGCCGAAACCCCCCCCCCCCCGTTCGGTTCGCACCAGAACCTTCGAACGGACCGAAAGTTCGCGCGAACGTTAGAACCCTATTAAATACAATGGACGCGAACGTTCGAAATCTAAAGTGCTAATTATAACGCCTAATATGCATGTTATTGTCCTAAAAAGGGTTTGGGGACCCGGGTTCTGCCCCAGGGGACATGTATCAATGCAAAAATAAGTTTTAAAAACTGCAGTTTTTTCGGGAGCAGTCATTTTAATGATGCAATAAGTGAAAAAAAAAAGTGAAATATTCCTTTAAATATCGTACCTGGGGGGTGTCTAAAGTATGCCTGTGAAGTGGCACGTGTTTCCCGTGTTTAGAACGGTCCTTGCACAAACTGACATTTCTAAATGAAAAAAAAGCCATCCTGGCAATATGGATGAAAATCTTTGAGAAAAATGGCACTCAGCATCAGCATCAGTCTTGAAGGGATGTGACATTTGAAAATAAATTATTCTGTTATATCAGCTTCAGGTGCTTGGTAGCTGGTGGTGATCCAAGACTGGTTCATCTTTATGAAGGTCAGTCGATCAACCGAGTCGGTGGACAGGCGCACCCTGTGATCCGTGACAAAGCCTCCAGCAGCACTGAATGTGCGTTCCGAAAGAACGCTGGATGCAGGACAGGCCAGTAGCTCAATTGCATACTGTGCAAGCTCTGGCCAGTGATCCATCCTCAACACCCAGTAAGCCAGAGGATTTTTGGTGGGAAAGGTGTCCGAGTCTGACCTTGCCCCTAGGTATTCCTGCACCATGTATATTAGACGCTGGCGATGGTTGCTGGAACCGATCATACCTTGGGGCTGCGGACTAAAAAATTGTCTGAACGCATCGGTCAGACGGTCACCTTCTCCACCGCTCCTTCTGCTACTGACCGAAGCCTCAGCAACTCGTTGTCCAGGACCAGGAGTTTGTAACCTCCCAGTCTCTGGGAACGCGTTGCACAGACCTTTCTGCAAGGCCTCCCGGAGATGTCTCATCCTCTGCTCCCTCTGCGACGGTAAGATAAGGTCCACAACCTTACCCTTGTACCGTGGATCAAGGAGAGTGGCCAGCCAGTAATGGTCCCTCTCCTTGATCCGAAGAATACGAGGATCCTTCCGCAGACTTTGCAGGATCAGGGAGGCCATGCAGCATAGTTTAGCTGAGGCATTCGGTCCGGAGTCCTCTGGGCCACTAAGAATGACATGATCCGCAGCCAACTCCTCCCAGCCACGTACAAGTCCACGGGTTTGTTGGGACTGTAAATCATCCCTAAAAGACTGCTGCTGTTGATGCTGAGTGCCATGCTCCACCTCCATGCTGACACAATCCTCCTCCTCCTCCTCCTCATCCTCTTCCTGTGTGATGGGTGGGACAGAAGGAACACTGTCTGGGTAAAGGGGGCCTTGAGAGGCAAGGAAGTCCTCCTCTTCCTGCCTCTGTTCTGCCTCAAGTGTCCTGTCCATTATTCCACGCAGCGTATGCTCCAACAGGTGGACAAGAGGTACAGTGTCACTGATGCATGCACTGTCACTGCTCACCATCCTCGTGGCCTCCTCAAATGGTGCCAGGACAGTGCATGCATCCCTGATCATGCCCCACTGGCGTGGTGAAAAAAAACGGAGCTCCCTGACCCTGTCCTGGTGCCGTAGTCACACAGGTACTCATTGATGGCCCTCTGCTGCGTGTGCAGCCGCTGCAGCATGGCCAATGTTGAGTTCCACCTGGTGGGCATGTCACATATAAGGCGGTTCTTGGGCAGGTTCAACTCCTTTTGCAGCTCAGCCAGCCAAGCACTGGCATTATATGATCTGCGGAAATGCACACAGACTTTACCTGCCCAAGAACCGCTGCACCACCAGGTTAAGGACGTGAGCCACACAGGGCACATGGGTCAGTTGTCCCTGTCGGAGGGCGGAGAGGAGGTTGGTGCCATTGTCGCAAACCACCATTCCTGGCTTAAGCTGGCGTGGCGTCAACCACCTCTCGGCCTGTCCCTGCAGAGCAGACAGAACCTCTGCCCCAGTGTGGCTCCTGTCCCCCAAACACACCAGCGCAAGCACGGCATTGCATCTTTTTGCCTGCGTACTTGCGTAGCCCCTTGAACGCCTACGGAGCACCACTGGTTCTGAGGACAAAGCACAGGAAGAGGCCATGGAGGAAGAAGAAGAGGAGGGGGTGGAGGAGAGAGGTGTGTCACAACCAGTAGTAGCATTTTGGAGGCGTGGCGGCGGAACAACCTCCAACACTACTGCACCTTGTCCTGCATCCTTCCCAGCTGCCAAAAGAGTGACCCAATGGGCCGTGAAAGAAAGGTAACGTCCCTGTCCATGCCTGCTGGACCATGAGTCAGCGGTAATATGCATCTTACCGCTGACCGCCCTGTCCAGCGAGGCATGGACATTGCCTTCCACATGCCGGTAGAGAGCCGGAATTGCCTTCCGTGAGAAAAAGTGGTGTTTGGGAACCTGCCACTGAGGAACCGCACATTGCACAAACTCACGGAAGAGGGCCGAGTCTACCAACTGAAAAGGCAGCAGTTGAATTGCTAGCAATTTAGCCAAGCTAGCATTCAACCGCTGGGCATGTGGATGGCTGGGAGTGAACTTCTTTAGACGGTCCAGCAGCTGGGGCAGGTAAATTTGCCTGCTAGAATCGGACGTCGGTGTACTGCTAGCAGAGTGCCCGCAAGTACTTGGCTATGACACACCTAATTCTACACCTTCATTCCTCTCAGTGCAGGTTTCAGAGAGGACTGAAGGTATAGTGGGGTTGGCGATCCCAGCTGATGCGGAGCAAGGAGAGGTCCGCTTTGTTCTTTGGTGTGGGTCTTTAACCACTTCAATACCATGCACTTATACAGCTTCCTGCCCAAGCCAATTTTGAGCTTTCAGCACTGTCGCAATTTGAATGACAATTGCGCGGTCATGCTCCACTGTACCCAAACAAATTTTTTATCATTTTGTTCCCACAAATACAGCTTTCTTTCGGTGGTATTTGATCGCCTCTGCGATTTTTATTTTTTGCACAACAAATAAAAAAAGAGCGATTTTTTTTTAAAAAACTAAGTTTTTCTTTGTTTCTGTTAATTTTTTTTGTAAATAACTACCTTTTCTACTTCAATGACGGGCACTGATAAGGCGACACTGATGGACACCGATGAGGTGGCACCAATGAGGTGGCACTGATGAGGTGGCACTGATGGGCACTGATGATGGGCACTGATATGTGGCACTGGTATGCGGCACTGATGGGCACTCATAGGTGGCACTGATTGGCACTCATAGGCGGCACTGATTGGCACTCATAGGCGGCACTGATGGGCACTCATGGGCGGCATTGATAGGTGGCATGGACGGGCACTGATAGGTGGGCACAGATTGGCTTGGATGGGCACTGATAGGTGGCACTGATGGACACTAGTAGGTGGCATTGGTGGCACTGGTGCCCAGCAATGCCAGCCACCACACATTGTGAAAGTGCCAGTCAGTGCCCATTTGTGGGCACTGATTGGCATATTTTTTTAATGTTTTTATTTTATTTATTTATTTTTACTTCTACATGTGGATGGCCATGGGGGCCATCCACATGATTGGGGCTTCCCTGGTGGTCCTGGGGGGCTTCCCTGGTGGTCTAGTGTGGGTATCCGAGGGGGGGCTGCACTGATAAACAATCAGCGCGAACCCCCCCTGTCAGGAGAGCCGCCGATCGGCTCTCCTCTACTCGCGTCTGTCAGACGCGAGTGAGGAAGAGCCGATCAACGGCTCTTCCTGTTTACATTGTGATCAGCCGTGATTCGACACGGCTGATCACGTGGTAAAAAGCCTCCGACGGAGGCTTTTTACCGAGATCAGTGTAGCGGTGGGTCAGACTGACCCACCGCTCCACCGATCGCCGCGATGCGCGCCCCCCGGGCGCGCGGCGGCTGTTATCCCGCAGGACGTCATATGACGTCCAGTGTGGATAACAGAACCACTTTCCGGACGTCAATCTGCTATTGACGGGGCGGGAAGTGGTTAAGGTAGGCTTGCCAACGAGCTGCAGGGCAGGTCAACATATGTCTGGTCAAGCATGTGGTGCCCAAGCGGCTGATGTTTTGGCCACACGAGATACGCTTGAGACATATGTTGCAAACAGCAGCGGTGCAATCTGATGCACTTGACTCAAAAAAGGCCCACACCAAAGAACTTTTGGAATAACGGGCAGAGGCAGCGCCCTGCACAGGCGGAGCTCTGCGGTGTGATTCAGTTGGTGTGCTGCCCTTACGCTGGCCCCCCGAGGGCATCCTGCCTCGTTGGAGATGTGCCTCCTCCTCATCCTCCTCCTCCTCCTCTCTCCTATCAGGCACCCACGTGGAGTCAGTGACCTCATCATCCCCTCCCTCCTCATCACTGGAGCCAATCTGGCAGTATGCTGCAGCTGCTGGAACATGACTGCCAGATTGCTGTCCTTCTTGAGCATCCCCTCTCTCTGCTCTCACGCTACTGCCTTCCTCTAGCTGGGTATCATCATCAGACCCTTCAAAACGCTGGGCATCCTCGTGGAGCATGTACCCAACACTGTGCTCAAACAGTTCGGGGGACTCCTCAGGAGGACATGGTGAGTCTAGGGAAGGAGTGACTGATGATGACATTGATACTAGGGAAGAGGACGCTTTGGCAGCTGCTTTGCCAGTACCCTGAGCCTGGGTGAGAGGAGATGAGGAGGGCTTGGTCATCCACTCTACCAAGTCTTCGGCATGATGCGGCTCAACACGTCCAGCTGCCGAAAATAAGGACAAGCGTGTCCCATGGCCACGTGCTGATGACGATGCACCGCGTCCACGACCAGCACTGTTGTCTCTAGACACAGAGCCTGCTTGCCCTCTTCTATTGGCTCCTGACTGTCTGCCTCTCCTTGTTGGCCTTCCAGACATTCTAATGGCCTGCAGGGAGATGGGAAAACACAGCAATAAGGGGTAACTTCAGGTGTATATTGTTCAGGAGGCACACTACGCCCACTGTAAGTGCTGCAGATGCCTGTTAGTGTAACACAAAAGAAAAAAACCATGAGCAATAAGGGGTAGCTTCAGGTGTATACTGTGCAGGAGGCACACTACGCCCGCTGTAAGTGCTGCAGATGCCTGCCTGTGTTACACAACAGGAAAACACAGCAATAAGGGCTAGCTTCAGGTGTATATTGTGCAGGAGGCACACTACGCCCGCTGTAAGTGCTGCAGATGCCTGCCTGTGTTACACAACAGGAAAACACAGCAATAAGGGCTAGCTTCAGGTGTACATTGTGCAGGAGGCACACTACGCCCGCTGTAAGTGCTGCAGATGCCTGCCTGTGTTACACAACAGGAAAACACAGCAATAAGGGGTAGCTTCAGGTGTATATTGTGCAGGAGGCACACTACGCCACTCTAAGTGCTGCAAATGCCTGTTAGTGTAACACAAAAGAAAAAAACCACGAGCAATAAGGGGTAGCTTCAGGTGTATACTGTGCAGGAGGCACACTACGCCCACTGTAAGTGCTGCAGATGCCTGCCTGTGTTACACAACAGGAAAACACAGCAATAAGGGCTAGCTTCAGGTGTATATTGTGCAGGAGGCACACTACACCTGCTGTAAGTGCTGCAGATGCCTGCCTGTGTTACACAACAGGAAAACACAGCAATAAGGGCTAGCTTCAGGTGTATATTGTGCAGGAGGCACACTACGCCCACTCTAAGTGCTGCAGATGCCTGTTAGTGTAACACAAAAGAAAAAAAACACGCGCACTAAGGGGTAGCTTCAGGTGTATATTGTGCAGGAGGCACACTACGCCCGCTGTAAGTGCTGCAGATGCCTGCCTGTGTTACACAACAGGAAAACACAGCAATAAGGGCTAGCTTCAGGTGTATATTGTGCAGGAGGTACACTACGCCCGCTGTAAGTGCTGCAGATGCCTGCCTGTGTTACACAACAGGAAAACACAGCAATAAGGGCTAGCTTCAGGTGTATACTCTGCAGGAGGCTTAGCAAAAATGACACTTACACTGTCCCCTGCCTATCCTTCTCTGTCCCTGGACCCCAACACACTGTAAATGCACAAGGTTTAGCAAAGAATATCACTGACACTGTCCCTGCCTATCCTTCTCTCTCCCTGCACACAAGGTTTAGCAAAGAATATTACTGATACTGCAAATAGCAAAGACACTGTCCCTGCCTATCCTTCTCTCTCCCTGCACGCCGGAACACACTACACAAGGCCGCCGCGCTGGCGGCCTTTTATAGTGTGGGGCATGTACTAAACCCCCCTGAGCTATAATTGGCCACAGGCATCCTGCCTGTGGCCAATTATGGCTCTCCTCGCTGCCGGCGCTGTGATTGGCCAAGCATGCAGGGTCACAGTGCATGCTTGGCCAATCACAGCGCCGGGATTGCACTGCAATGGTACAGTGTATTGTGGGGCGTTCGCGTCACTCGAATTTGGTGTGAACGGTCCAAATCGTTCGATCTTCGTCGAATAATCAAACAGCCGATGTTCGAGTCGAACGTATGTTCGACTCGAACACCGAGCTCATCCCTAGCCTTGTACACACGACCGGTTTTCCTGACATGCCAAAACCCGATGTTTTTCCTGTCGTGATTCCTCTCAAGCCTGCCTTGCATACACATGTTCATAAACAAAAACGCTCAACCAAAGCGTGGTGACGTCCCACACGTACGACGGCATTATAAAGGAGACGTTCCATTCAAATGGCGCCACCCTTTGGGCTGATTTTGCTGATGCTCGTGTTAGTAAAAGTTTGGTGAGAGACGATTTGCGCTTTTCAGTCTTTGTGCTTTTAAGATCGTTTTCTGGTGTTCAGTTTGTGCGTGTGGGTTTGTATCTGTGTTTCAGTGCGTGTAGTGAGTTCGTATCTGATTTTTCAGTGCGTTCTTGTCCGCTCGTTTCTGATTTTCAGGTCGTTCTTCATAGGCCTTGCTGTTCTTCAGTGCAATCTTTTAGTTTGTTCTGACCGGCCGACCCTGTTTTAGCCATGTTGTGGGTACGTACTCGTCGTAGAGTTCGTGCTGAGTTTGGGCTTGCTGCTGGGGTTCATGCTTTAACCCAAGTCCAGTCCATGAACAGGGTGAGGAGGAGTTCATGGACGAAGAATTGGTTGCTCCAGCGGGACCAATTCTGTCATATGCCTTTGTTGCGGGAGATCCAGGAGAATAACCCTGATGACTACAGGAATTTCCTCCGGATGACGGACCCCATTTTTCAGCATCTGTTGGCTTTGGTGTCCCCCTATATCACGAGGCAGGACACCGTCATGTGGGAAGCCATCACTGCTGAGCAGAGGCTAGTCGCCACGTTGAGATACCTGCTGACTGGGAGAAGTCTGCAGGACCTCAAGTTCTCAACATGCGTCTCCCCCCAGGCTCTGGGGATCATTATACCAGAGACCTGTTCTGCCATAATACAAGTTCTGCAGGAGAATTATATTAAGGTAAGTTTTCTACTTTAACATCACATTCTATGTATTTAATGCTTGCTAATGTATTGTATTTCTTTTATCATTCCCTAATTACCATGATTGTAATATGCTGTGAATGTCCCCTTTGTCCCCATGCTTGCTGTAAGTTTTTAATGCTCCTTTTTTTGCCTACATGCATATTGTTGTGGAGAATTTTATGAGGATGTATTTAATAGATATTGTCATAGTGTCACCCAGTGTTAGTACTTCCGCAACCCGCTCTAAAGAGCTGACTGGGGCAGTCTGAGGCTGGTTGAGATAAACTTCCTGATTTGGAGAAGGGTGTTTGCGGAGTGAGGCCTCTCTGCAAACACATTATCGGTTTAGCAGGTGTGTGCTCTTGTCATCTCTGTATGCCTGATCAGCATTTGAGGTGATGGCATGAGCGCACACCTGCGGATAAGCTCCCCTCATCAGGAACTGTGCTCATTGGTTATTGTATTATTATTGTATTATTGTATTCCTTGAAGCTATATTTCTTGTGTTGTATTCATGTAGTGGATTGTATGGGACATCGTGTTGGAGGGATGCCTTTATATGGACATTTGCTGTGTCCTCACTTCCTATGGAGGAGGTCACATGCTGTGATGACCACTCCCATGGGGGAGGTGATTATCTGCTGGTGAGGCTCGAGGCGGGTTGATGCTGGGATGCCTTGATGATAAGACCAGTCTGGTGATGCTTCCTGCTTTGAATGAATGGGGTTCGAATGACGGTGAGTGAATTTTAGCTCAAGATAGCATTTTTGCAATAAGACGAAGTGTGCTTATTTAGCACAAGGCAAGATGGCTGCGTGCTCTGCAAACAACCAAATTTGCTACAACAGAATGGCGACTCTGGTGGGACTAATTACGGCCTCTTTGAGCATCAGATCAGCAGAGGGGGAGTATGGATGCACGATCTGATGTGTGAAGAGGCAGTGCTTTGTAAAAGAACACATTTTTTGTCTTTTTGAAATAATGCTGTGTATGTGTGTGTGTGAATGTATGAGAGACTGTTGTGTGTCTGTGTGTGTGTCTGTGTGAGTGTCTGTTGTATGAGAGATGTAAGAGAGATAGCTGTTTGGAAAAGTTATGTATAGAACAAGTAAATTGCATGAATTTTTTAGTGTGTAGAGAAGCTGAAAATGGCTGCTCCCATGAGGTTTAGCGGGGGAGGGGTGGATAGTTCTGTGTACCTGTTGACTTTCCAAGGTTCAGAACAAAATTATGTGTAATATGTTCGTGATCTATATGAAAAATAGAAATGGATAAATTGTGATTTTTACCTTTTGTATGGGACCAAGACACATGTCCTCATAATTGTAAAAATATTTTAAGTAAAGGGTCTGGTTTTAAGTTGAAAATTCCTGCTGCATATTCAAGTGGCCAGGAATTGTTGGAAGCCAGACAATAGTAGCTGTTTGTTGAAAGGAATACGCCCTTTGAATGGTTGCAGGCTGTTTTGGATGCTAGCATTGAGGAGTTATATTTCTCAATGGCTTGTTATGGAAGCTGATGCCACAGTGTGTATGTGTAGAGAAAAGTGTTGTTTTAATGTTGTGCATGTATAACATTTTTGAATGTGCTGTTTAGTGGCCAAAGGGTCTTAAAATGTTTTAGTGCTCATGTGGTATCTCAGGTGTGTGGCTTTGTTGAGATGGCATGAGCCTTGTGGAGTGTAGCAGACTCAAGACACACATTTTTCAGTGGATTTTGATGGTAATTTAGAAAAGTTCCAGTGTTTGTGGAGATGTTTTGGCTAGTAGTGAAGAGATGCTGGTTTTGGCGGGAAAAAGTACATACGTTAATGGTGTCATTCCTGGCTTTTGTTGTTGGCCATGTGGTTTGTCTGCCATCTTGAGGCGCAGTGTGTCCTTAGCCTGTGGGTATCCTATAGGGGAACGCACAGCCACTTTTACTTTGGGTGTGCTGTGGCATTCGTCGGCTATTTTTCTGGTGGAATTCCTCAGCTTTTGGGGCAGATTTTGATGTTTGGTGCGAATTGAGTAGTGCAGATTTTTCTGTGTTGGAATCTGGTGGAGACCATTTTTGTTTTCCTTTGTGTGTGTTCCTCTTGTTCCTCTTGCGTTTTTATATTTAAGTGTTCATTTGATGTCCCATGTTTGTCAGTTTTTGGCTGGTAGGGAAGTTTGTGCTGATTTTGGCGAAATCAAAAACTGCATTGCATGCGTTAATGGTGCCATTTTGTTGTTGTGGCTTGGCTTGTCGGCCATCTTGAGAGGCAGTTTAAGGATTTTGTGTCGTTTGTCCTGTGGGTTGTCCTAGAGAGGAAGCTGCTCCAATTCCTTTTGTGTGTGTGCAGTCTGTTCTGTTTTAAAAAAGTGATTTAGAGGCGCAGTTCTTAACGTTTTTATCTGGGAGAACCCACATTTTGAGGGATTTTCAGTTTGGCCTGTGGGTCGTCCCAGAGTAGTGAGACACCAGGGTGACATACTGAGAGGCTCTTTTTGTTTAATATTAAATTTTCTAGTTTAAATAGTTTTTCTAAGCGTCGCCTTTTGAGTTGAGTAGAGTGGTATCTTGATATAGCGCGGTCTTACCCCGAGGGGTCCCGACGCGCTTGCAAGGCACATGCACATGCTGGGATTTATGGATGGGATCTGGTTGACCTACCAGCATGTCTTTGAAATGTGACAGGAAACTGACGCAGACACAAGGAGAACATGCAAACTCCACGCAGATGGTGTTAGGATGGGGATTTCTCTGTTTTCATTTAAGTGAATGTAAACTATTGCAGGGTTAGCTGACTTTGCAGTATATGAGCTGCGGTTTTTGTATTGGATTTCGTTTTTAAGTGAAAACTCTACTTTACACTGAATTTTGATAGATTGTAAGACTAACTGAGTTTTTGTACACAGTGTGTGTGTTGTTTGTATGTTTAAATATTTGGGAGCTTCCCAGAAGGCAATTCATTGTTTTTGAAGCTTGTACCGTATAGCCATCTTTTGGCAGGAGTTTGTATTTGTATCTGACAACTTGTGGTTTGACTTCCAGGGGATGTTTGGGTCAGAGGGGATTCCCTCCCATTTGAAAAAGGGGGGGTTTATTCCATCATTTCCTTGACAAAGGTTTTTTTAATTGTTTAAATATATATGATTTTTAGCCATGGATTTGTTTTAGTGTCTTAATAGACCTCTTCCTGTACGTTGATATGTAAATAAACCAGTTTTTGTTTTTTTGAGAGCTGAGCATGCCATAGGAAG
The DNA here is from genome assembly GCA_029206835.1 of Rana muscosa. NCBI lineage: Eukaryota > Metazoa > Chordata > Amphibia > Anura > Ranidae > Rana > Rana muscosa. Next base: position 433,001,481 of record CM055117.1, read on the forward strand.
TTCTTTTCAGCATTTATGTATCAGCAGAAGGTTGGTGGGAGGAGTTTGGGGTTGTCTGAAAGGTTGGTCAATGAGATTTGTGCTTGGAAGGAAAATGGAAAGCATTTTGGCGTTTAAAAGTGTTTTATATTTTGTTCCAGTTTTGTGAAGTTTTGTACTGTAATACAGTTTTGGGTAGAGAGCAAACAGGGGGGCATCACCATTATTGTAACATCTGGATACAGAGAGAAGCCACATTGTTCTGCAGGTGGTAAACGGTCGTAAGTGTTCTGTGTGGTTTAGTCTGGCGACGCAGTGTATGGGTGTATAGCGGAAAACGCTTGTGTATGCATACACTGTGAGGGGTAGAGGCCTAATTCGGGGGGGGTGATAACGCCTCGGTTAGGGTTTCTAGTTGGGGGACTTGACCAGATAGTGGTTGTAGTCCTTCAATCCACCGTAGAAGAAGACACCAAGTGGTGCTCTCCGAAATGGGTGCAACGGTTTACCCTGGACGCAGGGTTAAGACGATAAGCCGATTCGAATCGCCATGGACACAAGGAGGTCTGTGCAAAGGGAAGGAATGGAGGCTTCTCACAGTCAGACGGTCACACGGTGCACAAAGCCTAGTTTTGGGGCAAAGGCCTTTGAACCCCAAAAAGATTAACATAGGTGGTCCAAGGATACTATTTTGGGTATCCCTCTGGAGTGGATGTAGTTCAGCTGCGGCTTCAGAAATCTGTAATGATGAGTGTTGATGGAGGTGTAGTACACGCTTTTGTGATTCTCAGAGGAGGAACGGTGGTTAAAATTCTCATGCCCGTTTGTTTGAACTTTGTATGGCTGGTCCATGCAAGGTTCTCGAGCTGCTCTCATGTTTTTCCCATTGTATTTTTTTTCTATTGCTGAAAGAGTGAAGGTAGAATTCTAGCTGTTTTGTTTTTTTATTTTTTGGTTTTGGAAACTATGAAGTATCTCCCCACATTTGTATCGGAATGTTTGTATGTAGTAGCGTGAATATGTTCGAACTTACCGCGGCGATCCTCCGATGCGTCGCGGCTGTTGTATTTTTGTAGGAACGGGAATAGTAAGGGTTACAGAGGGTTTTGTTTGAATCGGTTTTGAAAGAATGTCATTGACAATTTACCAATGTACAGGAATGTCATTATTGTTTACCAATCTTTGCAGGCTAAATATTAAGGATAGAGTAATGATTTTGCTTATAAGTATTTTTCAGATCCAAAGGAGTTTCTGAAAGAGTATGTACACAGAGAGCAGGTGTATGTAGACAGCTGTACATATGGATAAATATGAGTCTAAGGAGGTAAAAGTATCATAGGCTATTTCATTGTTTCTTTTTTCCTGCACCACTCATTTCTTCCTTCAGTCTGTAATGAGGAAGAAAATGGGGGGAGAAGTGATAAATGTAAAAATGACAGGTTTTTTTTCAAACAAATAATACTAACCTCTGTAATTCTAACCAAGTGTGTGCCAAGACTGTCTTTCTTTGATAGAATTTGAATCGGCAAGCAGCAGTCTGGTGAAGTAGGTTCCCATCCCAGATGCTAAGAACCTTTTGTCAATGGTCCCAGGTAGGGATGAGCTTCGTGTTCGAGTCGAACATACGTTCGACTCGAACATCGGCTGTTCGATCGTTCGACGAAGATCGAACGATTTGGGCCGTTCGCGCCAAATTCGAGTGACGCGAACGGCCCACAATGCACTACGCCATCGCAGTGTCATCCAGGCGCTGTGATTGGCCAAGCATGCACTGTGACCCCGCATGCTTGGCCAATCACAGCGCCGGCAGCGAGGAGAGCAATGATTGGCCACAGGCAGGATGCCTGTGGCCAATTATTGCTGAGGGTGTTTAGTACACGCCCCACACTATAAAAGGCCGCCAGCACGGCGGCCTAGTGTAGTGTGTTCCGGAGCAGGGATAGAGCAGCATAGGCAGGGACAGTGACTTTTATTTCTTTCTTGCTTAACCTGGATTCCTTTAGTTTAGGGAAAGAGAAGGATAGGTAGGGAGAGTGTCAGTGTGTTTTGTGCTTGTGCTATATTGTGCTTAAAAAAAACATTTTTTCTAGGGACAGAAAACTGTAGGTAGGGAGAGTGTCAGTTTCTTTCACTGTCAAAGTCCTTGTTTCCAGGGACCTGGAAGGACAGTGAGTGAATTCTCCTTGTGCTAAATTGTGCTTAAAAAAAACATTTTTTCTAGGGACAGAAAACTGTAGGTAGGGAGAGTGTCAGTTTCTTTCACTGTGAAAGTCCTTGTTTCCAGGGACCTGGAAGGACAGTGAGTGAATTCTCCTTGTGCTAAATTGTGCTTAAAAAAAATTTTTTTCTAGGGACAGAAAACTGTAGGTAGGGAGAGTGTCAGTTTCTTTCACTGTGAAAGTCCTTGTTTCCAGGGACCTGGAAGGACAGTGAGTGAATTCTCCTTGTGCTAAATTGTGCTTAAAAAAAACATTTTTTCTAGGGACAGAAAACTGTAGGTAGGGAGAGTGTCAGTTTCTTTCACTGTCAAAGTCCTTGTTTCCAGGGACCTGGAAGGACAGTGAGTGAATTCTCCTTGTGCTAAATTGTGCTTAAAAAAAACATTTTTTCTAGGGACAGAAAACTGTAGGTAGGGAGAGTGTCAGTTTCTTTCACTGTGAAAGTCCTTGTTTCCAGGGACCTGGAAGGACAGTGAGTGAATTCTCCTTGTGCTAAATTGTGCTTAAAAAAAACATTTTTTCTAGGGACAGAAAACTGTAGGTAGGGAGAGTGTCAGTTTCTTTCACTGTCAAAGTCCTTGTTTCCAGGGACCTGGAAGGACAGTGAGTGAATTCTCCTTGTGCTAAATTGTGCTTAAAAAAAACATTTTTTCTAGGGACAGAAAACTGTAGGTAGGGAGAGTGTCAGTTTCTTTCACTGTCAAAGTCCTTGTTTCCAGGGACCTGGAAGGACAGTGAGTGAATTCTCCTTGTGCTAAATTGTGCTTAAAAAAAACATTTTTTCTAGGGACAGAAAACTGTAGGTAGGGAGAGTGTCAGTTTCTTTCACTGTCAAAGTCCTTGTTTCCAGGGACCTGGAAGGACAGTGAGTGAATTCTCCTTGTGCTAAATTGTGCTTAAAAAAAACATTTTTTCTAGGGACAGAAAACTGTAGGTAGGGAGAGTGTCAGTTTCTTTCACTGTCAAAGTCCTTGTTTCCAGGGACCTGGAAGGACAGTGAGTGAATTCTCCTTGTGCTAAATTGTGCTTAAAAAAAACATTTTTTCTAGGGACAGAAAACTGTAGGTAGGGAGAGTGTCAGTTTCTTTCACTGTCAAAGTCCTTGTTTCCAGGGACCTGGAAGGACAGTGAGTGAATTCTCCTTGTGCTAAATTGTGCTTAAAAAAAACATTTTTTCTAGGGACAGAAAACTGTAGGTAGGGAGAGTGTCAGTTTCTTTCACTGTGAAAGTCCTTGTTTCCAGGGACCTGGAAGGACAGTGAGTGAATTCTCCTTGTGCTAAATTGTGCTTAAAAAAAACATTTTTTCTAGGGACAGAAAACTGTAGGTAGGGAGAGTGTCAGTTTCTTTCACTGTGAAAGTCCTTGTTTCCAGGGACCTGGAAGGACAGTGAGTGAATTCTCCTTGTGCTAAATTGTGCTTAAAAAAAACATTTTTTCTAGGGACAGAAAACTGTAGGTAGGGAGAGTGTCAGTTTCTTTCACTGTCAAAGTCCTTGTTTCCAGGGACCTGGAAGGACAGTGAGTGAATTCTCCTTGTGCTAAATTGTGCTTAAAAAAAACATTTTTTCTAGGGACAGAAAACTGTAGGTAGGGAGAGTGTCAGTTTCTTTCACTGTGAAAGTCCTTGTTTCCAGGGACCTGGAAGGACAGTGAGTGAATTCTCCTTGTGCTAAATTGTGCTTAAAAAAAACATTTTTTCTAGGGACAGAAAACTGTAGGTAGGGAGAGTGTCAGTTTCTTTCACTGTCAAAGTCCTTGTTTCCAGGGACCTGGAAGGACAGTGAGTGAATTCTCCTTGTGCTAAATTGTGCTTAAAAAAAACATTTTTTCTAGGGACAGAAAACTGTAGGTAGGGAGAGTGTCAGTTTCTTTCACTGTGAAAGTGCTTGTTTCCAGGGACCTGGAAGGACAGTGAGTGAATTCTCCTTGTGCTAAATTGTGCTTAAAAAAAACATTTTTTCTAGGGACAGAAAACTGTAGGTAGGGAGAGTGTCAGTTTCTTTCACTGTCAAAGTCCTTGTTTCCAGGGACCTGGAAGGACAGTGAGTGAATTCTCCTTGTGCTAAATTGTGCTTAAAAAAAACATTTTTTCTAGGGACAGAAAACTGTAGGTAGGGAGAGTGTCAGTTTCTTTCACTGTCAAAGTCCTTGTTTCCAGGGACCTGGAAGGACAGTGAGTGAATTCTCCTTGTGCTAAATTGTGCTTAAAAAAAACATTTTTTCTAGGGACAGAAAACTGTAGGTAGGGAGAGTGTGTCAGTTTCTTTCACTGTCAAAGTCCTTGTTTCCAGGGACCTGGAAGGACAGTGAGTGAATTCTCCTTGTGCTAAATTGTGCTTAAAAAATAAAATTTTTCTAGGGACAGAAAACTGTAGGTAGGGAGAGTGTCAGTTTCTTTCACTGTGAAAGTCCTTGTTTCCAGGGACCTGGAAGGACAGTGAGTGAATTCTCCTTGTGCTAAATTGTGCTTAAAAAAAACATTTTTTCTAGGGACAGAAAACTGTAGGTAGGGAGAGTGTCAGTTTCTTTCACTGTCAAAGTCCTTGTTTCCAGGGACCTGGAAGGACAGTGAGTGAATTCTCCTTGTGCTAAATTGTGCTTAAAAAAAACATTTTTTCTAGGGACAGAAAACTGTAGGTAGGGAGAGTGTCAGTTTCTTTCACTGTCAAAGTCCTTGTTTCCAGGGACCTGGAAGGACAGTGAGTGAATTCTCCTTGTGCTAAATTGTGCTTAAAAAAAACATTTTTTCTAGGGACAGAAAACTGTAGGTAGGGAGAGTGTGTCAGTTTCTTTCACTGTCAAAGTCCTTGTTTCCAGGGACCTGGAAGGACAGTGAGTGAATTCTCCTTGTGCTAAATTGTGCTTAAAAAATAAAATTTTTCTAGGGACAGAAAACTGTAGGTAGGGAGAGTGTCAGTTTCTTTCACTGTGAAAGTCCTTGTTTCCAGGGACCTGGATGGACAGTGAGTGAATTCTCCTTGTGCTAAATTGTGCTTAAAAAAAACATTTTTTCTAGGGACAGAAAACTGTAGGTAGGGAGAGTGTCAGTTTCTTTCACTGTCAAAGTCCTTGTTTCCAGGGACCTGGAAGGACAGTGAGTGAATTCTCCTTGTGCTAAATTGTGCTTAAAAAAAACATTTTTTCTAGGGACAGAAAACTGTAGGTAGGGAGAGTGTCAGTTTCTTTCACTGTCAAAGTCCTTGTTTCCAGGGACCTGGAAGGACAGTGAGTGAATTCTCCTTGTGCTAAATTGTGCTTAAAAAAAACATTTTTTCTAGGGACAGAAAACTGTAGGTAGGGAGAGTGTCAGTTTCTTTCACTGTCAAAGTCCTTGTTTCCAGGGACCTGGAAGGACAGTGAGTGAATTCTCCTTGTGCTAAATTGTGCTTAAAAAAAACATTTTTTCTAGGGACAGAAAACTGTAGGTAGGGAGAGTGTCAGTTTCTTTCACTGTGAAAGTCCTTGTTTCCAGGGACCTGGAAGGACAGTGAGTGAATTCTCCTTGTACTAAATTGTGCTTAAAAAAACATTTTTTCTAGGGACAGAAAACTGTAGGTAGGGAGAGTGTCAGTTTCTTTCACTGTGAAAGTCCTTGTTTCCAGGGACCTGGAAGGACAGTGAGTGAATTCTCCTTGTGCTAAATTGTGCTTAAAAAAAACATTTTTTCTAGGGACAGAAAACTGTAGGTAGAGAGAGTGTCAGTTTCTTTCACTGTCAAAGTCCTTGTTTCCAGGGACCTGGAAGGACAGTGAGTGAATTCTCCTTGTGCTAAATTGTGCTTAAAAAAAACATTTTTTCTAGGGACAGAAAACTGTAGGTAGGGAGAGTGTCAGTTTCTTTCACTGTGAAAGTGCTTGTTTCCAGGGACCTGGAAGGACAGTGAGTGAATTCTCCTTGTGCTAAATTGTGCTTAAAAAAAACATTTTTTCTAGGGACAGAAAACTGTAGGTAGGGAGAGTGTCAGTTTCTTTCACTGTCAAAGTCCTTGTTTCCAGGGACCTGGAAGGACAGTGAGTGAATTCTCCTTGTGCTAAATTGTGCTTAAAAAAAACATTTTTTCTAGGGACAGAAAACTGTAGGTAGGGAGAGTATCAGTTTCTTTCACTGTCAAAGTCCTTGTTTCCAGGGACCTGGAAGGACAGTGAGTGAATTCTCCTTGTGCTAAATTGTGCTTAAAAAAAACATTTTTTCTAGGGACAGAAAACTGTAGGTAGGGAGAGTGTCAGTTTCTTTCACTGTCAAAGTCCTTGTTTCCAGGGACCTGGAAGGACAGTGAGTGAATTCTCCTTGTGCTAAATTGTGCTTAAAAAAAACATTTTTTCTAGGGACAGAAAACTGTAGGTAGGGAGTGTGTCAGTTTCTTTCACTGTGAAAGTCCTTGTTTCCAGGGACCTGGAAGGACAGTGAGTGAATTCTCCTTGTGCTAAATTGTGCTTAAAAAAAACATTTTTTCTAGGGACAGAAAACTGTAGGTAGGGAGAGTGTCAGTTTCTTTCACTGTCAAAGTCCTTGTTTCCAGGGACCTGGAAGGACAGTGAGTGAATTCTCCTTGTGCTAAATTGTGCTTAAAAAAAACATTTTTTCTAGGGACAGAAAACTGTAGGTAGGGAGAGTGTCAGTTTCTTTCACTGTGAAAGTCCTTGTTTCCAGGGACCTGGAAGGACAGTGAGTGAATTCTCCTTGTGCTAAATTGTGCTTAAAAAAAACATTTTTTCTAGGGACAGAAAACTGTAGGTAGGGAGAGTGTCAGTTTCTTTCACTGTCAAAGTCCTTGTTTCCAGGGACCTGGAAGGACAGTGAGTGAATTCTCCTTGTGCTAAATTGTGCTTAAAAAAAACATTTTTTCTAGGGACAGAAAACTGTAGGTAGGGAGAGTGTCAGTTTCTTTCACTGTCAAAGTCCTTGTTTCCAGAGACCTGGAAGGACAGTGAGTGAATTCTCCTTGTGCTAAATTGTGCTTAAAAAAAACATTTTTTCTAGGGACAGAAAACTGTAGGTAGGGAGAGTGTCAGTTTCTTTCACTGTCAAAGTCCTTGTTTCAAGGGACAGAGAAGGACACCTGAAGGTAGCCCTTATTGCTTTTTTCCCATCTCCCTGCAGGCCATCTATTAGAATGTCTGGAAGGCAAACAAGGAGAGGCAGACAGTCAGGAGGCAATAAAAGAGGGCAAGCAGGCTCTGTGTCTGGGGGCAACAGTGCTGGTCGTGGACGCGGTGCATTGTCATCAGCACATGGCCATGGGACACGCTTGTCCTTCTTTTCGGCAGCTGGACATGTTGAGCCACATCATGCCGAAGACTTGGTAGAGTGGATGACCAAGCCCTCCTCCTCCTCCTCATCCTCTCTCACCCAGGCTCAGGGTACTGGAAAAGCAGCTGCCAAAGCGTCCTCTTCCCTGGTATCAATGTCAGACTCATCATCAGTCACTCCTTCCCTAGACCCACCATGTCCTCCTCCTGAGGAGTCCCCCGAACTGTTTCAGCACAGTGTTGGGTACATGCTCCAGGAGGATGCCCAGCGTTTCGAAGGGTCTGATGATGAAACCCAGCTAGAGGAAGGCAGTAGCGTGAGAGCAGACAGAGGGGATGCTCAAGAAGGACACCAATCTGGCAGTCATGTTCCAGCAGCTGCAGCATACTGCCAGATTGGCTCCAGTGATGAGGAGGGAGGTGATGATGAGGTCACTGACTCCACGTGGGTGCCTAATAGGAGAGAGGAGGAGGAGGAGGATGAGGAGGAGGCACATCTCCAACGAGGCAGGATGCCCTTTGGTGGCCAGCGTAAGGGCAGTACACCGACGGAATCACACCGCAGAGCTCCGCCTGTGCAGGGCGCTGCCTCTGCCCGTCATTCAAAAAGTTCTTTGGTGTGGGCCTTTTTTGAGGCTAGTGCATCAGATCGCACAGCTGCTGTTTGCAACATATGTCTCAAGCGTATATCGCGTGGCCAAAACATCAGCCGCTTGGGTACCACATGCCTGACCAGACATATGTTGACCTGCCATGCAGCTCGTTGGCAAGCCTACCTCAAAGACCCACACCAAAGAACAAAGCGGACCTCTCCTTGCACCGCATCAGCTGGGATCTCCAACCCCACTATAACTTCAGTCCTCTCTGAAACATGCACTGAGAGGAACGAAGGTGTAGAATTAGGTGTGTCACAGCTAAAGTACTTGCGGCCACTCTGCTAGCAGTACACCGACGTCCGATTCTAGCAGGCAAATTTCCCTGCCCCAGCTGCTGGACCGTCGAAAGAAGTTCACTCCCAGCCATCCACATGCCCAGCGGTTGAATGCTAGCTTGGCTAAATTGCTAGCGCTTCAACTGCTGCCTTTTCAGTTGGTAGACTCTGCCCCCTTCCGTGAGTTTGTGCAATGTGCGGTTCCTCAGTGGCAGGTTCCCAAACGCCACTTTTTCTCACGGAAGGCTATTCCGGCTCTCTACCGGCATGTGGAAGGCAATGTCTTGGCCTCGCTGGACAGGGCGGTCAGCGGTAAGGTGCATATTACCGCTGACTCATGGTCCAGCAGGCATGGACAGGGACGTTACCTTTCTTTCACGGCCCATTGGGTCACTCTTTTGGCAGCTGGGAAGGATGCAGGACAAGGTGCAGTAGTGTTGGAGGTTGTCCCACCGCCACGCCTCCAAAATGCTACTACTGGTTGTGACACACCTCTCTCCTCCACCCCCTCCTCTTCTTCTTCCTCCATGGCCTCTTCCTGTGGTTTGTCCTATGAACCAGCGGTGCTCCGTAGCCGTTCACGGGGCTACGCAAGTACGCAGGCAAAAAGATGCCATGCCGTGCTTGCGCTGGTGTGTTTGGGGGACAGAAGCCACACTGGGGCAGAGGTCCTGTCTGCTCTGCAGGGCCAGGCCGAGAGGTGGTTGACGCCACGCCAGCTTAAGCCAGGAATGGTGGTTTGCGACAATGGCACCAACCTCCTCTCCGCCCTCCGACAGGGACAACTGACCCATGTGCCCTGTGTGGCTCACGTCCTTAACCTGGTGGTGCAGCGGTTCTTGGGCAGGTACCCGGGCTTACAGGATGTCCTGAGGCAGGCCAGGAAAGTCTGTGTGCATTTCCGCAGATCTTATAATGCCAGTGCTCGCCTGGCTGAGCTGCAAAAGGAGTTGAACCTGCCCAAGAACCGCCTTATATGTGACATGCCCACCAGGTGGAACTCAACGTTGGCCATGCTGCAGCGGCTGCACACGCAGCAGAGGGCCATCAATGAGTACCTGTGCGACTACGGCACCAGGACAGGGTCAGGGGAGCTTGGTTTTTTTTCTCCACGCCAGTGGGGCATGATCAGGGATGCATGCACTGTCCTGGCACCATTTGAGGAGGCCACGAGGATGGTGAGCAGTGACAGTGCATGCATCAGTGACACTGTACCTCTTGTCCACCTGTTGGAGCACACGCTGCGTGGAATAATGGACAGGGCACTTGAGGCAGAACAGAGGCAGGAAGAGGAGGACTTCCTTGCCTCTCAAGGCCCCCTTTACCCAGACAGTGTTCCTTCTGTCCCACCCATCGCACAGGAAGAGGAGGAGGAGGAGGAGGAGGATTGTGTCAGCATGGAGGTGGAGGCTGGCACTCAGCATCATCAGCAGCAGTCTTTTAGGGATGATTTACAGTCCCAAGAAACCAGTGGACTTGTACGTGGCTGGGAGGAGGTGGCTGCGGATCATGTCGTCCTTAGTGACCCAGAGGACTCCGGAGCGAATGCCTCAGCAAACCTACGCTGCATGGCCTCCCTGATCCTGCAAAGTCTGCGGAAGGATCCTCGTATTCTTCGGATCAAGGAGAGGGACCATTACTGGCTGGCCACTCTCCTTGATCCACGGTACAAGGGTAAGGTTGTGGACCTTATGTTACCGTCGCAGAGGGAGCAGAGGATGAGACAACTCCGGGAGGCCTTGCAGAAAGGTCTGTGCAACGCGTTCCCAGAGACTGGGAGGTTACAAACTCCTGGTCCTGGACAACGAGTTGCTGAGGCTTCGGCCAGTCAAAGAAGGAGCGGTGGGGAAGGTGGCCGTCTGACCGATGCGTTCAGACAATTCTTTAGTCCGCAGCCCCAAAGTATGATCGGTTCCAGCAACCATCGCCAGCGTCTGATAAACATGGTGCAGGAATATCTAGGGGCAAGGTCAGACTTGGACACCTTCCCCACCGAAAATCCTCTGGCTTACTGGGTCTTGAGGATGGATCACTGGCCAGAGCTTGCACAGTATGCAATTGAGCTACTGGCCTGTCCTGCATCCAGCGTTCTTTCGGAACGCACATTCAGTGCTGCTGGAGGATTTGTCACGGATCACAGGGTGCGCCTGTCCACCGACTCGGTTGATCGACTGACTTTCATCAAGATGAACCAGTCTTGGATCACCACCAGCTACCACACACCTGATGCTGATATAACAGACTAATTGATTTTAACATGTCACATCCCTTCAAGACTGATGCTGATGCTGAGTGCCTGTGCTGTTATGTTGACTGGCTATCCTCCTCCTCCGAGTCCTCAATGATACGATTGATGATGATAGCTTGGAAGATCATTTTTGTTTATGGGTGCCGCCACCAGTGGCTAAGGCCCAATTTTTCAGCCCCTGTTTTACAGGGGCGTGTAATTACAATTTTTTTAGCAATAATTTGCCATAGGGCTCATTGCTGTGCTCCAAGTACAGTATCTGTGAGGGGTTGGAGTGTTGTGGCACCAGTGCCTAAGGCCCAATTTTTCAGCCCCTGTTTAACAGGGGCGTGTCATTACAATTTTTGAAGCAATACTTTGCAACAGGGCTCATTGCTGTGCTCCAAGTACAGTATCTGTGAGGGGTTGTAGTGTTGTGCCACCAGTGCCTAAGGCCCAATTTTTCAGCCCCTGTTCAACAGGGGCATGCAATTACAATTCTTGATCTAATAATTCACAGCAGGGTCCATTGCTGCACCCACCAAGAGTAACTCTGAGGGCTTACAGTCTTGTGGCAACGCCACCACCACCACCACCACGAAAGGCCCAATTTTTCAGCCCCTGTTCAAAAGGGGCATGTAATTACAATTCTTGATCTAATAATTCACAGCAGGGCCCATTGCTGCACCCACCAAGAGTAACTGTCAGGGCTTACAGTGTTGTGGCACCAGCACCACCATCAAAGCCCCAATTTTTACTACCACTGTTCAACAATTATATGTAATTAAAATTCCTGATATAATAGTTGACAGCAGGGCGTTCCAGCACCAACCAAGAGTAACTGAGTGCTTACAGTGTTGTGCCAACACCAACAACTAAGGGGCCTATTTCTGCAGAGTATATACGGCAGGTCCCTACTTTCAAACATCCAACTTACAAACGACTCCTACTTGCAAACGAAAGAAGACAACAGGAAGTGAGAGGAAATCTACCCCTAGAAAGGAAAATTCTCTCCTGTAAGAATAAATATGGGAGAAAGGGGTCTCATCTGTACTGATGCTTTATCAGCAATCCTTGTTTCAAGAAAAACACCACATTTCAAAAACAGTTGTCATTGGGACGGAAAGTGAGGTGAAATGTTCTGAACAGGGGCACAGACAGCAAAACAAATGTTACAGGGGTGATAACCCTTACCTATGTTTCCCAAAAAGTTTAAAAATAGATTTTTGGGCTGGAGCTACACTTCAACAATGTACCTGTTCAAAATTACAAACACATTCTACATAAGAACAAACCTACAGTCCCTGTCTTGTATGCACCGCCTGTATACGGCTGTTCAGAGTATATAGGGCCTTTTTTATTTTATGTGCGGGGTTCCCCTTAATATCCATACAAGACCCAAAGGGGCTGGTAATGGGCTGGGGTAGGGGGGGGGGGGTGTTGATGGGGTAGCTATGCCATTTTTCCTAAAGATTTTCATCCATATTACCGGGACCAGACATTGCATTAAAGCCGCAAGCAGTTTTAAATGACTTTTTTCCCTTTAGAAATGTTATTTTGTGCAGGGACAGTTCTAAACACGGGAAACACGTGGCACTTCACAGGCATACTTTAGACACCCCCCAGGTACGATATTTAAAGGAATATTTGACTTTTTTTTTTCACTTTATGCATCATTAAAATGACTGCTCCCGAAAAACGACCGTTTTTAAAACTTCTTTTTGCATTGATACATGTCCCCTGGTGCAGAACCCGGGTTCCCAAACCCTTTTTAGGACAATAACATGCATAATAGTTGTTATAATTAGCACTTTAGAATTCGAACGTTCGCATCCATTGTATTTAATAGGGTTCTAATGTTCGTTCGAACTTTCGGTCCGTTCGCGGGTTCTGGTGCGAACCGAACCCGGGGGTGTTCGGCTCATCACTAGTCCCAGGTATCATAAGCCACGCACAGGTTATGCAGTGACCACAGTCCCGATGTCTGGGTTATTGTCATATGAGGGTTGTTTGGAGGTCAATCAAAACCAGAGTTGTACTTTCCTCATTAGCTGTCACTTATATTCTCGGCTGATGGGGTGGGTGCGATCACTGTGACATGAACTTCAAAAATGTCCACCACAAGGTTCACGAGTCCCTCCCGAACCCTGACACAATAACCAGTTTACATTCATTCTAACCAGGTGACTGGGTCGTTGTAAAGAAGCTTGAGGGATGAGACCACGCCAGCCACTGCAAGAAGCGACTCAACCACACCAAAGGACTGAGTAGTATCTTCGTTTATTTATATATTCTTTTGTTTAGTAAATTTTAGCAAGGGTAACGATGAAAAGCATCCCAAGTTATTATTTAAAGTGTATTTCCTGACTAGCTCAGAAAGCAAACAGGACCGATTGTTGGGTCTGTTCTGAGTCTCCACCGAGTTTTAGTACCCCAGCGATGACAACGGTACATGCCATTTATGATGTTATTATGGGTATGAGGAGTTTTGACAAACTGGTGAAGACTCCAAACAGACACTTGTCAATGGAATCTAACGATGCATTTTTAGAGGGTAAAACTGGTTAGTTTTAATAGCTCTGCCTCTTGTCGGTTTGGGTATTTAGGCAGCCGCCCACAAGTGTGTTTGAACTTTAGTTTGGTGCTTATGCGGATCTGCAGCTTATAAGGTAATTTCCCCAAAGCAAGAGGTTCATGCGTGATGGTGAAGCTGTCCCAGCATCTTATGTCGCGGCCGATCGCGAGGATCTGATGGCGCGAGAAATTAAGAGTGGCAGGGACAGCTAGAGGGGAATTGTTCACCAACCCGACCAGGTCTGGGCATGGTGTCCTGGATGTACAAGGTGGGGGGGGGGCTCGAGCTTAGGATACGATTGAACAATTCTCATCCATTAAGGATATGGTTCTTCATGTAACTGTTGAAGCCAGAGCTATAGCTAGTGAAGGTTGGGAGTCCTTTTACGGGTCTGGGAATCTTTGGGGATCTAATTTTTATTTTACAGCGGATCGTGGTCAAAGGAAGTGGGAATATATATACTCATGTCGTTTTTATTTCTATTCTTTCTATGTCGTGACGAGGTGCTCCTGTTGCCTGATTGGACGCGTGACCAGAGCTTCCTTGATGAGACGACCCTAAGCCGGACCAATGTAAAAGACACAGAGGATCACAGACGGATCGGCGATTACTACAGCTCACCATGTCGTGTCCTCCTTTATAAGTCATGCTCCTGAAGAATAGAGTCTACATGTCAAGCCATGTTTTCCTTTTTATGGACTCGTATGGACTGTGAGGACTGATTCATTTCTAGGTGTAAGAAGGAGATCAAGTTTCATTGATGGACATGGGGTGCATATGACAAAAAAAAGGGAGGACTGTTGTGGAGAATTTTATGAGTATGTATTTAATATGTATTGTCATAGTGTCACCCAGTGTTAGTACTTCCGCAACCCGCTCTAAAGAGCTGACTGGGGCAGTCTGAGGCTGGTTGAGATAAACTTCCTGATTTGGAGAAGGGTGTTTGCGGAGTGAGGCCTTGATGCTGAGATGCCTTGATGATAAGACCAGTCTGGTGATGCTTCCTTCTTTGAATGAATGGGGTTCGAATGATGGTGAGTGAATTTTAGCTCAAGATAGCATTATTGCAATAAGACGAAGTGTGCTTATTTAGCACAAGGCAAGATGGCTGCGTGCTCTGCAAACAACCAATTTTGCCACAACAATATTTCCCTTCACTAACCTCTCCAGCATGCTATCCTGGGCCCAAACACACCTAGCCTAGTCACTTCCCAATGTATTCTGTCTTCTCCATTGTAGTGCTTCCCCCCCCATCCTAAAATGTGTACAAATGTTTTTCTTTTCATTAAATTCTGACAGAGTGCTAGAGCCTTGATTTGTGAGGTCCCCAACTCATCTAGAACCCCCCCTAAAATTATTTTAATGGGCCATCAGAGGGGGTGAGGAATCTGATAAGTGTCCATTATATTTTTGTCTTAAAATACTCCTTAAAATAAATGTTAATACTGATGTTGGCCAATAATGTTTTAGTCAAATCTGCTTGCAATGCTTATTGTGTCATAGTATTAATTTTGTTTTATTATTGTTTAACTCCACAGTTCCCTTCTATGCCACAGGAATGGCAGAATGTGGTATCCCAGTTTGCTCAGCGGTGAAACTTTCCCAACTGCGGAGGGGCAATAGATGGGAAGCATGTTTTCATCGTCCCACCACCCCATTCGGGATCCTATAACTATAATTATAGAGGGTTCCACAGTATAGTGAAGATGGCGGTGGTGTCAGCGAACTATGAATTTCTGTATGTGGACAGTTGGGAAAAATGGCCGGATGTCCGATGGCGGAGTCTTTCCCAAGATGGAGTTCGCCCGACATCTACAGAGTGATGACCTGGCATTGCCACCTGCGTCAGACAACGTGGAGAGACTACCATTTGTCTTTATTGCAGATGAAGCTTTTGCACTAGGTCCCCATCTTATGAGGCCATTTCCCCGAAGGACCCTCACCCCTGAGAGGAGGGTGTATAATTACCGGCTGGCCAGAGCCAGAAGAGTGGTGGAAAATGCATTTGGCATCATGGTCAGCCGGTTACGCCTGTTTCTAACCTCCATCAACCTTGCGGAGTATAAACTGAACCATGTTGTAATGACATGCTGTGTGCTGCACAATTATTTAAGGGTACATTCCCCAAATTATATTTCCTCTGTTGGGCCTGAGGCCGCACTACAGGACCAAAATCCATTGCCAGCCCTGGAAGCTGGACGTACTGGCTTGGCCCCCCAAATCGCCCGTGATGTGCGCCAACAATATGTGGACTATTTTATGGGTAGGGGGGCCATTGCTATGCCAGACGAATTTGTTCCTGAAAACATCTTGAATAGTATTTTTTGCTTGTGTTTTTCTTTTATCTGTCTCCTAGTGCACTTGTAGTGCCATGTGTATTTTCCTTTAGTAAATACCCACCATTGTCAGTGTAAACACCAAAAATAACCTTAACATTTTTTCGGCAACATTGATATAAAAGAAGCCACACATTGTTGAGTACATAATCTATTACTCCTTGCACATGAAAATTGTGCGTAATTTTTTTTGGGATATAAAATACAACATGTTGTTCAAATTGTGTTCAAAAATATTTGGGCAAAAACACATAAACAGGCATGTTTTAAAAACTATAAAACATTTTCAAATCTGGAACTTCTAAAGTTCAACATGTACAATTTTAAGGCAAGATCAGACATTCTATTGTGTTTAAAATGTTTTTAGCTTGCCTTCATAAAAGATGGGGTGATGTCACCCCTAAAAAAGCCACATTTTGAAGATGCATAAACCATGGTATATCAAAATGGTGATTTCCATCCTGATAGCATGCCTCAGTTCAACATGGGCTATCTGCCATCATGGGGGATCAATGGATGTGTTTTGGGGGTGCAACCCCTTCCTCTCCCCTTCTTCAGTTGCGAGGAAGGGGTTGCACCCACAAAACACGTACATTGATATCCCCTTATAGCAGATAGCACATGTTGATACACTGTGTGCATCTTCAAAATGTGGCTTTTCTATTTAAAAAATTTAGAACATTAGAAAAAAAAAAATCAGGGATTTGGCCCAAATTTAAATCCTCCCAAGTACATTGATCATGTTCTTGAGTTTGAGCTCCACCTGCTTGCTTTTTTTATTTATATTGTGCAAGTCTCGATAGCAGACCATTACCATATATACTCGAGTATAAGCCGACCCGAATATAAGCTGAGGCACCTAATTTTACCACAAAAAATTGGAAAAATGATTGACTCGAGTATAAGCCTAGGGTGTCCATCTGCATGCCTCACTGTGCCCATGCCTCACTGTGTCCATGACTAGACAGACGTTTAACATGAGAGTCTACGGAAGGGGTGCTCGGGTTTGAAAAATCGGTGCTTCCTGGCCGTAGGTCCCCCAGACAACAAACTTTGCACACTTGTAGAGGAGAAATGGGGCTACATGTGTGCCAAGTTTCGGGTCCAGGGGACCTATTACCTGGTCCCCAAAGTCACTGGAGAAATGACCGTTTAACATAGGAGAGTCTATGGAAGGGGTGCCCGGTTTTGAAAAATCAGTGCTCCCCGGCCGTAGGTCCCCCGGACAACAAACTAGAGTGGGGCTACATGTGTGGCAAGTTTGGTGTCCAGGGGACCTACGGCCGGCCGGTACCGGGTCCCCAAAGTCCAGAGATCAGGCGCAAAAAGGTGACTCGAGTATAAGCCGAGTGGGGCATTTTCAGCACAAAAAAAGTGCTGAAAAACTTGGCTTATACTCGAGTATATACGGTATGTCCTGTATCATTATCTGTGCACTTTGACTTGTCAAAGGGGTAGGTTCTTGGTCCACAAGCAGAACATCACCTAAAATTTCAAAAAACATGTATTATAAATATGCAGGCCTACATCTATTACCAGAATCTGGGGTGTATGACACTGACCTGTTGTGGTGCCAGTTTCCACCACTTCCTCCACCTCTCCTTCCTCCACTTCTCCTTCCTCCACATACTGCGGTTGGGGGACTCTTGGAGGTGTGGGGTTCCTGGGCTCCAGTCTAGAAGCTCTTTGAAGCTTTAGGAATGTAACAAAAGGTATATTTTAGGAAAATATATTTGGGGCCAGAAAGAGGAATATGAAACATTCTTTGGAAGTGTGGTACAATTGTCTGTCTTGGCAGAGTTCCAAGATGAACACATGATTATATTAACCCTTACCAAAGCTGGAACATTCATCTATTTTGGTCAAGTTTCACACATGGAAACATCCCAAGTATCCACTGGATCACCTGTGTGGGGCACCCTAAAAAGGTTGTTCTGGTGGCCCACACTAGTGCTCCTGAGTCCAGATGTGTAACCAGCTGCTGAGCATCCTCTCCTTACATTACACAGAATTCAGTTATATTTTTTTAAATGTAGCTACCAACACATCTAGACAACAATGTTCAAGAAATCTTCTCCAAAAAATAGGCATGTGCAAATTTAGTTAACCCTGTATCTGCCAAAAACATTGTATTATTAGTGAGCGATTGAACGATGTGTACTACGACGATTACTGTGCCCACAAACATGAAAGTTGCCATCTTTAACTGTACAACATTAAAGAAAAGCACATGCAGCAACATGCAAGTAATAATAATCATAGTAACACATGAACATTACTTACTTTTTTCAAGAACTTTCTTTGACCTCAAGCTGAAGGAGCCGGATCAGTACAGGAGGATAGACCACAGTTTCCTGAGCTGCTCTTTTGATCTGCGCACCCCAAATTTATGGTGAAGAGCTTTCACCACTGTGGACATAATTTTGGCCTTGTGCAGATTTGGTGTTTTGTACGGACCATGCTTTGCATCATAATCCTCCCTCCTCAAAATGGACACCATCGCCACCATCTCCTCGAAAGCCATGTTCGAGGCATTATATCTCCGGGATTGGGGCGTGGGTTCCTCCGGAGTTTCCTCCTCGGTTGAGGTAATCTCAGCCACCTGATGTCTCTCCGCCATGTCGTCTACCACTGCGACGAGCGAGAAGGGGCAGGGATAGTCCTAGAACGAACGTCAGGGGTGGGCAAAGCGCGTGGAGTTTCACGCAAGTGCAGTGTATATAAAGCAAAGACCCATGTGTCGTAACTACGTTCAGTGTGTGGAAGAAGGAGTAAGCAACGAACGTGAGATCGAAGGTAAAACATTTTTACTTGACTCATCAGTGGATGAGATTGTGGCCTATATATGGTGATAAAGATTAGTAGTCTTGACTGACATTAGTATTTTTGGCTTGTGTTTTGACTTGCAGAAAGAATTAATCATTTCAAAGAGCCAGATTTCATGGGGGAGTTCCTGGACAAGTGGAGGGAGATGCCTGCTCTTTGGAAAACAAAAAATCTACTGAATAAAAAAAAGAGCAAGGCAGGCAGCACTGGAGACCCTGCTTGCATTTGTGCAGACATGGATCTCCACAGCAACCATCCGTGAGGTGAACACCAAAATTGGGACCATTAGGGGCACATATAGAAAGGAGCGTAGTAGGGTCCTGGAATCCAAGAGCTCAGGAGCAGTAGCAGACAAAATATATGTCCCCAGTCTGTGGGACTACAGCAAATTGAGCTTTCTGGACGACCATTTGGAAGTGAGGCCATCACTATCTACCCTTCCCTCCAGATGTCGCTCCAGCCTTCCCTCCAGCCAACCCTCCACCCTTCCCTCCACCCCAGCTGAGCCTTCTTCGGAGGAACAACCTGAGTTCCTGGAAGAACCAGATTTGAACATATGGAGCCCGGTATAGTATTTTGATAAATATTTATTGTACTAAAAGTAATGATGTAAAATAGATGTTATTATTGCTAACAATTTAATGTTTGAACAAAAAGTGTTTGACATATCAATAGACAGTAGTTGCAAAAAATTATGGGGACAAGAAGGAAAAATGCTGGGGTCAGAATTATTGTCTTTTCTATTTATTAGCATTCAATTTGCAACTGTCATGAGCTGAAAAATGTGTGTGATTGTCCCTTTTTTATACACAGGGAGAGCTCAGCCAGGATGAGGGTGGAGAAAATTGTCAGCCAGGAGGAGGCAGGGGTGAGTGGCAGCCAGGAGGAGGCAGGGGTGAGTGGCAGCCAGGAGGAGGCAGGGGTGAGTGGCAGCCAGGAGGTGGCCAGGCCCAGCACAAGATCCCAGATACCTCCCCTCTGCATTGAAACCAGAAGGGCCAAGAGGGGTAGGCACATGAAGGAGCAAACACTTTCCCTCATTAGGGAGGCTATTGCGGCCCTCAGAGAGCCCCCCACCGCTGAAGAGGGCTATGGCGCCCTAATGGCAGACAAATTGTCAAAAATGTAGATGGGCCAACGTCTCCTGAGTGAAACCCTCATTTTGAAGGTAATAAACAGGGGGTTGATGGGCCAGCTTGCTCAATCCACGGACCTTGCGGAGGTCGGCCACCTTCCTCCTCCTCCTGCCACAAGTTCACCTCCAGAGACACAGCCTCTGAAGAAGCGTGTAAGGAAGGCTGCAGAGAAGACTGCAGAGAAGGTTGCAAGGAAGTGATGGCCTTGCTTCTAGATGGTCTGACAGAAGGCACATGCTATTGTAGGATCACAGACTGGGGACATATATCTCACCTGCTGCTGTTCCTGACCTCTGGGAGTCCAGGACCAGATTGTGCTCCCAACTATATGTGCTTCTCCACAAATCTCAATTTTGGATTAATATTATTTGATGTGTGCCCTGGGGTCCAAAGGATGCACAAATTGCAGCAGGATCTCAAGCATTGCCTTCACCTTTAATTTGTTATTATGAGCCACAAGAAATTGGATTTTTGTTTACAGTAAATACTTGACCATGTGTTTTTAATCAAAAAGGAGAGTTTGCTAGTGAGTAAGCAGGGACATTTCAAAAATACAATGTCAAATTAACAAGGGACAACAACCAACCTCCTTAAGGGAAAATAATACTAAATAATAATGTTGTTGTGGTAACTTGACACACTAAAATAAAATAAAAAATATGGAGATCAGTAGAAAATATTAAAAAAATTATAACCAAAAATGAAGATCTTCATTAACATTTTTTTTACAAAAAATAAAATAAAAAAATTCTTATGGAGATCTGGCTTTCAAAAACAAAAGATTATTCATGAGATCCTGAGAAATAATAAAGAAACAAGTTTGTCATAACTCTGTGTGAATATCAGCAGCAAAAAAAAGAGCATTATTGTAGCATTATAAAGAAGAAAATAATGCGCTGCATTAAACGTGCCAATAATTTACAGCGTGACGAATGTGCTATCTCCATTACGAACGCTAGTTTTACCAGAACGAGCGCTCCCGTCTCATACTTGATTCTGAGCATGCGTTGGGTTTTTTCCCCTCGGAGAAGCATACACACGAGCGGTTTTCGTGATGAGAAAAAGACAGACGAGAAAAAATAGAGCAGGTTCTAATTTTTTTGCGGGCAGTTTTCTCATCGGGAAAACTGCTATGGAGCATACACACGGACGGTTTTCCCGACCAATCTAAAAAATGTCAGTTTTCTCGTCAGGAAAACCGGTCGTGTGTACGAGGCATTATAGTCATCTGATGTGACTACAAATAATGATGTACAGTGGGGAGAACAAGTATTTGATACATGACGATTTTGCAGGTTTTCCTACTTACAAAGCATGTAGAGGTCTGTAATTTTTATCATAGGTACTCTTCAACTGTGAGAGACGGATACTAAAACAAAAATCCAGAACATCAATGGTATGATTTTTAAATAATTACTTTGCATTTTATTGTATGACATAAGTATTTGATCACCTACCAACCAGTAAGAATTCCGGCTCTCACAGACCTGTTATTTTTTCTTTAACCACTTAAGCCCCGGACCATTTGGTAGCTAAAGGACCAAAGGTGATTTCAGAATTTTGCACTGCGCTGCTTTAACTGTAAATTGTGCGGACATGCAATGTTGTACCGAAACAAAATTTGCGTTCTTTTCTTCCCACAAATAGAGCTTTCTTTTAATGGTATTTGATTGCCTCTGCGATTTTTATTTTTTGCGATATAAACGGAAAAAGACCGAAAATTTAGAAAAAAAATTAATATTTTCTACTTTTTGTTATAAGAAAAATCGAATAAACTCAATTTTAGTCATACATTTAGGCCAAAATGTATTCAGCCACATGTCTTTAGTAAAAAAAATGTCAATAAGCGTATATTTTTTTTGTTTTGTGCAAAAGTTATAGCGTTTACAAACTAGGGTACATTTTCTGGAATTTACACAGCTTTAAATTTATGACTGCCTATCTCATTTCTTGAGGTGCTAAAATGGCAGGGCAGTACAAACCCCCCCCCCAAATGACCCCATTTTGGAAAGTAGACACCCCAAGGAAATTGCTGAGAGGCATGTTGAGCCCATTGAATATTTTTTTTTTTGTCCCAAGTGATTGAATAATGACAAAAAAAAGCCTAGCCGCGTACGGGACCCCGAAAACCAAGCACCGCCTTCAGGATTTCTAGGCACAAATTTTTGATTTGACTCCTCACTACCTATCACAGTTTCGAAGGCCATAAAATGCCAAAATAGCACAAACCCCCCCCCCAAATGACCCCATTTTGGAAAGTAGACACCCCAAGCTGTTTGCTGAGAGGCATGGTGAGTATTTTACAGCTCTCATTTGTTTTTGAAAATGAAGAAAGAAATTTTTTATTTTTTTTTTCAATTTTCAAAACTTTGTGACAAAAAGCGAGATCTGCAAAATACTCACCATACCTCTCAGCAAATAGCTTGGGGTGTCTACTTTCCAAAATGGGGTCATTTGGGGGGGGGGTTTGTGCCATCTGGGCATTCCATGGCCTCCGAAACTGTGATAGGCAGTGAGAAGTGAAATCAAAAATTTACACCCTTAGAAAGCCTGAAGGCGGTGATTGTTTTTTGGGGTCCCAAAAAGTCTCACACATGTGGTATCCCCATACTCAGGAGAAGCAACAGAATGTATTTTGGGGTGTAATTCCACATATGCCCATGGCATGTTTGAGCAATATATCATTTAGTGACAACTTTGTGCAAAAAAAAATAAAAAAAATAAAAAATTGTCTTTTTTCCGCAACTTGTGTCAACATATAAAATATTCCATGGACTCGACATGCCTCTCAGTATATAGCTTGGGGTGTCTACTTTCCAAAATGGGGTCATTTGGGGGGTTTTGAACTGTTCTGGCATTTTATACACAACATTAGGAAGCTTACATCCACTCTTCTAACCACTTGAAGACAAAGCCCTTTTTGACACTTTTTGTTTACATGAAAACATATTTTTTTTGCAAGAAAATTATGTTGAACCCCCAAACATTATTTATATTTTTAAAGCAAAGGCCCTACAGAATAAAATGGTGGGTGTTGCATTTTTTTTTCTACACAGTATTTGCGCAGCGATTTTTCAAACGCATTTTTTTGGGGGAAAAAATACACTTTTTTTAATTTTAATGCACTAAAACACACTATATTGCCCAAATGTTTGATGAAATAAAAAAGATGATCTTAGGCCGAGTACATAGATACCAAACACGACATGCTTTAAAATTTCGCACAAACGCGCATTGGCGACAAACTACATACATTTTTAAAAGCCTTTAAAGCCTTTACAGGTTACCCCGTTAGATTTACAGAGGAGGTCTACTGCTAAAATTACTGCCCTCGATCTGACCTTCGCGGTGATACCTCACATGCATGGTGCAATTGCTGTTTACATATGACGCCAGACCGACGCTTGTGTTCGCCATTGGGCAAGAGCAGGGCAGGACAGGGGTGCTTTTTTTTTTTTTTTTTTTATTATTAATTTTGCTTTTTTATTTTATTTTTAAATTGTTCCTTCCATATTTTTTTTTTATCATTTTTATTGTTATCTCAGGGAATGTAAATATCCCCTATGAAAGCAATAGGTAGTGACAGGTACTCTTTTTTTGAAAAAACTGGGGTCTAGACCCTAGATCTTTCCTCTGCCCTCAAAGCATCTGACCACACCAAGATCGGTGTGATAAAATGCTTTCCCAATTTCCCAATGGCGCTTTTTATATCCGGGGGGGACATTCCCTCCCACTGCTTGTAAAAGCAGTCCAGAGGCTAATTAGCCACTAGGATTGCTTTTACATGAAAGCCGGCCGCTGGCTGAAAAGAATGATACCAAGATGATACCTAAACCTGCAGGCATCAATCTGGTATAACCATTCAAGGTCCAGCAACATACCAGTACCTTGCTGGTCCTTGTTGGACATGTATTATAATCTTTTTTTTTCATGCAGCCAGTTGGCTGAATGAAAAAAGAGATTGATCGGGTGGGTATGCCCACCATTAGAATACCGCCCTTCATCCACCCACTTCTAATGATGGGCATACATGCACCATTTATATATGCCGAAGCATGGGGGCATCCTCCCGCAAAAAAGTTATGCCGCACACACATGGTCGGACTTTTCCACGGGCAAGCCTCCGTCGGAATTTCGACCGTATGTACGCAGCATTAGGAGCAAAATCGCTCCTCCGCTCCTCCGCCCCTGCTGCCCCAATGCTTCGGCATATTTGCTTTTTTTTTTTAACTGTGGTGGTGAAATTACCTCCTACAGCACTGGAGTCGCAGGGATCAGGCCTGTCTCTGCGAACGCTGCAGTTATGTGTGTTGTGTTTTGCAAGTGTAGCGATTCCCTCAACTAAGAGGGCTGCAGTTTTGGTCTGGGCCCTGAATACAGCTCCGCCAACCCCCGGCAATCTACTCAACCCTTTCTGGCACAGTTAGTCTAGGGGTATACACATTTAATACTTATACTTTATGAGAGACTCAGACACGGAGTAGTTATAAAGAAATAACAGATTTTACTTTCAGCTATGCAAAGGGAATGAACAGTGATAACAACTTGACCATTAGAATATTCACAGAGCCCTGCAATATTACAATATCAGTCACACTACACCATGGAGAAGGGGGGGGGTGAATAAGGAGACGCCACGTGGGGCGACTGTTAACTAGGCACCCTGTGGCGCAATAACTAAACTAGGTCCCTAATGAATCAGGCCTGATTCCTAATTCTAGAACTCAGTCCTGTATGAATGATGGATTCTTCACCGGTATCTGTAGAGGTGGTGCACTTAAGAATAAACAACAATTGTAATCCAGGAAAAGGAAAAGTTGATAACTGACAACACTTCACTGGAGATCCTCTGGATCAGTCCTGCTGTGGATCTCCAGTGAGAGTCTTTAACATGAGGTAGTAGGCCTCGGCAGTTTATAGGCACAGTACTAGCAAACAGGTTAGGGAATGAGCTTACGCTCGCTCACCCGCCGGACACGATCTCCGTCCGGGACTTCCACCGGCTGTGACTTCACTCGCCCACAGCGGTTGCTGCGATCGGGTCCCTGATCCAATCTAGGCTGTAAGTAGAGATGTCGGATGCCACCCAGGCTCGCAGTGGGGTGGAAGGCTCTTTGGTCGGCTGCGGAAGGCCCCAGGCTTCAGGCCTTACCCAGCACAGGTCCGCACAGGTGTATCAGTCTCTGCCGTCCCGTGTCCAAAAGAGGCCGAGCCAGGCCTCGCCCCTTCCTTATATATCCCCACCCATGAGTCTCTGGGGCAGAAGCAAAACATCCTGGGAACCAGTGGGGTTCTGGGAACAGTAGTTCGAGAGCATTTAAAGGAACCCCGCTATACAAGCGACAGTGATCGATCGATACTGCACTTGGGTGGCCTGGGCTGGACGGAGGGGCAAAACGCAGGTGCTAGCAGGTATCTGGGCACCCTAAACTGCTGGGGACGCTAGTATAGATCTGATCAGATCAGATATTGATCTGTTCAGATACTATACCACTAAGGAGGGTGTATGCTTCACGCGTGGGTGTTAGCGTTACTGGCACTAACCTGACGCTGCCTGGGGTGTGACGCAGACCCTCTCTGACGCTAAAACCTAATTGATATCACCCACCGGGCGATCAGGGGGTTAAACCTTTATTGGGTTATATATACGGCGGGTGCCCTGACACTATAAAAAGCAAACTAACTAACCAGCGTCACCCGTAACACTTATATGATGATCACTGGTGAAAGGGTTAACTAGGGGCAATTAGGGGGTTAAAACCTTTATTAGATAATATATGGGGGTACCTGACGCTATAAAAACCTGCGGCGAACCTAAAAAAAATTACTGGCTACCGATCTGCATCACCGACGCTAAGACAGCGATCAGAAAAATGATCGCTTAGTGACAGTGGTGATAGGGGGTGAAAGGGTTACCTGGGGGGCGATCAAGGGGGTTAAACCTTTATTAGATCATTTATGGGGTACCTGACGCTATAAAAACCTGCGGCGAACCTAAAAAAAAAATACTGGCTACCGATCTGCATCACCGACGCTAAGACAGCGATCAGAAAAATGATCACTTAGCGACGGCGGTGCTAGGGGGTGAAAGGGTTATCTGGGGGGTGATCAAGGGGTTAAACCTTTATTAGGGGGGGTTAGGGGGCTACACTGGACCTAAAACTAAACTGTAGTGACACTTTTACAGTCACAAATGTCACTGATTGCAGTGATCAGTAAATAAATGGTCACTGCAATCAGTGACACTGTGACTGGGGGCTGGGGGGTGATCTGGGGGGGCCTGAGGGGGCGATTTATGTGCCTATGTGTGCTGGTGTTAGTGTAGTGTTTGTGCACTAACCTTGATGTCTTCTCTTGTACGGCGCTCGGTATATGTGAGCGCCGCACAAGAGATGACATCACTTCCTCCTGCTTCCTCTGCCTGTGTTTACATTACACAGGCAGAGGGGGCATTCTCATTCGCCGGGAGCGATCGCGGGGCGGTGGCCGGAATCGAACGGCCGCCCCCCCATCTCGGATCGCTCCCAGACGAATTCCGACCGCTCACTGTACTGAAGGGGGGTCCGATTGGACCCCCCAACTGTACAAAGGCAATCACGTACACTGTACGTGATTGTGCCTGTCGGTGCCATTGTGCCGACGTATATGTACAGTGAGCGGTCGTTAAGTGGTTAAGAAGCCCTCCTGTTCTCCACTCATTGCCTGTATTACCTGCACCTGTTTGAATTCGTTACCTGTATAAAAGACACCTGTCCACACACTCAGTCGAACAGACTCCAACCTCTTCACAATGGCCAAGACCAGAGAGCTGTGTAAGGACATCAGGGATAAAATTGTAGACCTGCACAAGGCTGCGATGGGCTACAGGACAATAGGCAAGCAGCTTGGTGAGAAGACAACAACTGTTGGCACAATTATTAGAAAATGGAAGAAGTTTAAGATGACGGTCAATCTCCTTCGGTCTGGGGACCCATGCAAGATCTCACCTCGTGGGGCAACAATAATCATGAGGAAGGTAAGGGGTCAGCCCAGAACAACACGGCAGGACCTGGTTAATGACATGAAGAGAGCTGGGACCACAGTCTGAAAGAAAACCATTAGTAACACACTACGCCATCATGGATTAAAATCCTGCAGCGCACGCAATGTCCCCCTGCTCAAGCCAGCGCATGTCCAGGCCAGTCTGAAGTTTGCCAATGACCATCTGGATGATCCAAAGGAGGAATGGGAGAAGGTCATGTGGTCTGATGAGACAAAAATTTAGCTTTTTGGTCTAAACTCCACTCGCCGTGTTTGGAGGAAGAAAAAGGATGAGTACAACCCCAAGAACACCATCCCAACCATGAAGCATGGAGGTGGAAACATCATTCTTTGGGGATGCTTTTCTGCAAAGGGGACAGGACGACCGCACCGTATTGAGGGGAGTATGGATGGGGCCATGTATCGCAAGATTTTGGCCAACAACCTCCTTCCCTCGGTAAGAGCATTGAAGATGGGTCGTGGCTGGGTCTTCCAGCATGACACCGATCCGAAACACACAGCCAGGGCAAATAAGGAGTGGCTCCGTAAGAAGCATCTCAAGGTCCTGGAGTGGCCTAGCCAGTCTCCAGACCTGAACCCAATAGAAAATCTTTGGAGGGAGCTGAAAGTCGGCATTGCCCAGCGACAGCCCCAAAACCTGAAGGATCTGAAGAAGCTCTGTATGGAGGAGTGGGCCAAAATCCCTGCTGCAGTGTGTGCAAACCTGGTCAAGAACTACAGGAAACGTATAATCTCTGTAATTGCAAACACAGGTTTCTGTACCAAATATTAAGTTCTGCTTTTCTGATGTATCAAATACTTATGTCATGCAATAAAATGAAAACTAATTACTTAATTAGTTATTTTAGATTCCGCCTCTCACATTTGAAGAATACCTATGATAAAAAATTACAGACCTCTACATGCTTTGTAAGTAGGAAAACCTGCAAAATTGTCAGTGTATCAAATACTTGTTCTCCCCACTGTATATGTTCTCAGAGTAGAGTGGGAAAGCCAACATTAAACAGTGAAACAAGTGAAAATAGGCCATATGTGGCACTAATACATTGTACTTTTATTATTTTGTGAATAAAATACATTTTAATAGTGGTGTAATTTATTATATGTACTGTATATTGTTAGGCACCTATAAAGTACCATTTGAATTTCCTTTTTATTTGTATAAATATAAAGTAGTCAATGATCCCCAAATACAAATTAACCATTTTAATACCGGACTCTTTCACCTTCTTCCTGCCCAGGCCACTATTTGCACCCTCACTGTGCCCATAAACGAGGCCTCACCAAGCCCGTAATCGCAGCCTTACTGTGCCCATAATCGCAGCCTCACCATGCCCATATTTGCAGCCTCACCGTGCCCAAATTTGCAGCCTCACCGTGCCCATATTTGCAGCCTCACCGTGCCCATAATCGCAGCCTCACTGTGCCCATAATCGCAGCCTAACCGTGCCCATATTTTCAGCCTCACTGTGCCCATAATCGCAGCCTCACCGTGCCCATAATCGCGGCCTCACCGTGCCCATAATCGCAGCCTCACCGTGCCCATATTTGCAGCCTCACCGTGCCCATATTTGCAGCCTCATTGTGCCCATAATCGCAGCCTCACTGTGCCCATAATCGCAGCCTCACCATGCCCATATTTGCAGCCTCACCGTGCCCATAATCGCAGCCTAATCATGCCCATATTTGCAGCCTCACCGTGCCCATAATCGCAGCCTCACCGTGCCCATAATCACAGCCTCACCATGCCCATAATCGCAGCCTCACCGTGCCCATAATCGCAGCCTCACCGTGCCCATAATCGCAGCCCCACCGTGCCCATATTTGCAGCCTCACCGTGCCCATAATCGCAGCCTCACTGTGCCCATAATTGCAGCCTCACCATGCCCATAATCTCAGCCTTACTACAGTCAGTGCCTGTGCTTGGATTACACACAGCAGGTATCTCCTGCGGTGTGTCTCGGAGCTCAGTGTGAAAAGTTTGGCCGCGCTGGGAGAAAAGTCCCGCCCTCCTCCTAGACCAGCTCGTGTGATAGAAGCAGTGTTCTGTCTATCACAAGAGCTGGGCTAGGAGGAGGGCGGGACTTTTCTCACAGCACGGCCAAACTTTTCACACTGAGCTCCGAGACACACAGCCGGAGATGCCCGGCGCTGACTGTGTGTGACATGTAGTGGAGGAGGAGAGGAGCGCTGCGCTGCACTGAAGCCACAGCTTAGCCCAAAGCGGCTCCAGGGCAGGCGGCCTACCTGGAAATGTCCCGGTATCCCAGTAGGTCAGTCCGGCCCAGTTTGGAACCCACAAAATGTGTCATGACATAAGTGTTGAGATCCCCCCCTGCTACTGTCATCTAGGATCTTATAGTCATCTGATGTGACTACAAATAAGGATGTATATGTTCTCAGAGTAGAGTGGGAAAGCCAACATTAAACAGTGAAACAAGTGAAAATAGGCCATATGTGGCACTAATTCATTGTACTTTTATTATTTTGTGAATACAATTAATTTTAATAGTGGTGTAATTTATTATATGTATATTGTTAGGCACCTATAAAGTCCCATTTGGATTTCCTTTTTATTTGTATAAATATAAAGTAGTCAATGATCCCCAAATACAAATTAACCACTTTAATACCGGACTCTTTCACCTTCTTCCTGCCCAGGCCACTTTCCAGCTTTCAGCGCTGTCACATTTTCAATACAATTGCTTGATCATGCAGCACAGTACACAAATTAAATTTGTATAATTTTTTTCACACAAATAGAACTTTTTTTGGTGGTATTTAACCACTTCAATACAGGGCACTTCCCCCCTTCCTGTCCAGGCCAATTTTCATCTTTCAGCACTGTCACACTTTGAATGACAATTGTGCGATCATGCTATAGTGTACCCAAACAAATTTTTTTAGCATTTTGTTCCCACAAATAGAGATTTATTTTGGTGGTATTTGATCACCTCTGGGATTTTTATTTTCTGTTAAACAAATAAAAAAAAAAAAAATTTCTCGGTTCAGTTACAACATTTTGTAAATAAGTACGTTTTCTTCTTCACTGATGGGCACTGATGAGGCTGCACTGACGGGCACTGATAATGTGTCAATTATGGGCACCAATGGGGTGGCACTAACAGGCACTGGTGATGGGAACTAATATGCAGCACTGATGGGCACTGATATGCAGCACTGATAGGCGACATTGCTGGGCACTAATGGCCATGGATGGGCACTGATGTGTGGCACTGATGTACACTGATAGATTGCACTGATGGCCATCACTGATTGGCAGGCACTAGTAATTTGCACTGATTGGCATCAATTGTGGGCACTGATTGGCATCAATTGTGTGCATGTATTGGCATCCCTGGTGGTCAAAAGTGGTGGGCATCCCTGCTGGTCCTGGGTTGGCATTTTTGGGGGGTGGCTGCGCTGATAATCAATCAGCGCAGACCCCCCCCCTGTCAGAGGAGCAGCCGATCAACAGACATGAGTGAGGAAAAGCCGATACACGGCTTTTCCTGCTTACACCGTGATCAGCTGTGATTGGACACAGCTGATCATGTGGTAAAGAGTCTCCGTCAGAGACTCTTTACCTAGATCTGAGTTGCGCGCCAGCTAGTTATCCTGATCACGTAATATGACGTCAGATCAGGATAACTAAACACCTTTGCCAACGTCATTTTGCTATATGGCGGGTGGCAAGTGGATAAATACCACTGTTTTTTTTTTTTTGCTTAAACAAAATCTTGAAAGAAAATGTGTTTTTCTTTGTTTCTGTTATAAAATTTGGCAAATAATCTTTCTTTATAAATTATGCAAAAATGTATGCTGCTAAAAAATAACACAAATCAGTGTACAGTATGTTATTTAGTCTGTAGGAAAAGTACTAGTTACACTTACCAGTAACGTCGTTTCTAGAAGTCTTCCAGGACGGCACATGAGAGATGACTGGTCCACCTGACAGGAAACACAATCAATCAAAGAGGTTAAAAACCCCGCCCCTCCCTGTACACCTCAGTTTGTGAAAAAGTAGTCCACACTAGTGCACGAGAGTGAAAAAACAACATACCACAACAACTTTATATATACTGCCGTCCTGGAAGACTTCTAGAAACGACGTTACCGGTAAGCATAACTAGTACTTTCTCAACGTCTTCCAGGACGGCACATGAGAGAAAAGCAAGTAACATGCAGGCCTACCTTAGGGTGGGACAACCGCCTGTAGGACCTTTCTCCCAAACGAGAGGTCCTGAGGCGACAGCAACTCCACTCTATAATGCTTCATAAAGGTATTCTGGCTCGACCATGTTGCAGCCTTGCAGATCTGTTCGACCGAAGCTCCGGCCCTTTCTGCCCAGGAGGTCGCCAGAGACCGAGTGGAATGTGCCTTAACCTTTGGAGCTATACTAGCAGTTTGAACGTACGCTAGGGAGATAGACTGTTTGATCCATCTAGCTATGGATGCTCTAGAGGCCTGAAGGCCCTTTTTCTGTCCAGAAAAGTTAATCAATAGATGGCTGGATTTTCTAAATTCGCTTACTCTATCTAAATAAGTTAACAGACACCGTCTGACATCCAGACAATGAAAGGAGGCCTCTCTTTCATTCTGGGGATAGGAACAAAAAGAAGGGAGTATTATTTACTGAGTTCTGTGAAATTTTGATGCTACCTTGGGAAGGTACAGGGGGTCCTGCCTGAGAACAACCCTGTCATCAAACAAACGAAAAAACGGCTCTTTAATTGACAGAGCCTGCATATCACCTATTCTTTTGGCTGTCGTTATCGCCAGAAATTTTACTGTAAGAAACTTAACAGAAATGCTGTCTAATGGCTCAAACAGAGCTTTAGATAATTGTTGCAAAACTAAAGAAAGATCCCAGGGCGGAACTCTGGCAATCTGTACTGGGGACATCCTATCTCTGGCCTTCAGGAAACTCTTAATTAGGGGGTCCAGGGATAGTCTTCTGTCCAAAAAATAAGATAAAGCTGCTACCTGCACTCTTAATGTCTTGGTAGCGAGCCCTAAATCAACACCATCCTGGAGAAATTTCAGGATGACCGGGGTCTCCCGTTGGGAAACTTCTTTATCCAAACACCAGCGAGAGAAGATCCCCCATACCCTTGCGTAGATATGCCTGGTGACCTCTTTTCTGCTTGAAAGGAGAGTGATAATCACTCTCTCAGAACATCCCTTCTCCTGCAGGTTCTGCCTCTCAAGCACCAGGCCGTCAGCTTGAAGAAACTGGGCTCTGGGTGGAAGACCGGACCCTGACGAAGAAGGTCTGTCCGAACTGGTAGACGTAGAGGGGGAGCTACAGACCTGTTCTCCAGGACAGGGAACCAGGCTCTCTTGGGCCACCACTGGGTGATCAAGATGTGACTGCCCTCTGAAAGATCCAGCTTTTCTAGGATTCACGGAATTAAACCCAGAGGGGGAAAGGCGTAAGCCAGGTGAAAGTCCCACACCTGAGCCAACGCATCCACTCCCTCTGAGCCCCACTCCCGGCTTAGGGAAAATAATCTTTCTAGTTTTTTGTTTTTCCTGCGGGCGAAGAGGTCTATCTCTGGCTTGCCGAACTGTTGGCACACCTGGTTTAATACTTCTGGGTTCAACTCCCATTCCCCCTGGAGAATCAGATGGCGACTTAGATAGTCTGCTTCTAAGTTGAGTACCCCTTTTATATGCACTGCCGAGATGGAGGGAACCCAAATTTCTGCCCAGCTCAAGATGTCCAGAGCCAAGGTCAGGAGGGAACAGGACCTGGTGTCCCCCTGATGATTCAGGAATGCTACTGTGGTGGCATTGTCGGACAGAATCTGGAGTTCTCGACTTTGGATTATTTTCTCAAAAGCCTTCAGGGCCTCCCGGACCGCCAATAACTCTCAGAAGTTTGAGGAAGAGCCCCTCTGACCCTCGTTCCAAGAACCCTGATCTCGGAACTCATCTAGGTGAGCCCCCCAGCCCCAGGAAATTGCATCTGTGGTAATCCTGAGGGGGTTGGTCTGACCCCACAGACAACCCCCCTCTAAATTCTGAGGAAGAAGCCACTACCTCGGGGAATCTCTTACTGTCACAGAATGGGAGACCCTGAGGCCTAGTGATCTTCTTGCCCCATCCCAGGAGAAAAGGAGGAAATGTTGGAGGGGTCTGGAGTGGAGCTGGGCCCACGGTACCGCTGGAATGCAAGAGGTCATTAGACCCAGAAACCTCATGATTCCTCTAAAAGAGGATTCCCCTACCTCCAACAGGGACCTGACCACTATCACAAGGTTCTGCACCTTGTCCTGGGGCAAAACTAGTTTTCCTTTTAAGGAATCTACCAGGAAACCTAGGTAAACCTTTCTCTGGTCTGGGATCATCGAGGATTTTTCCCTGTTGATGATCCACCTTAGGGACTCCAATGTTTCTATGACCTTGGCTAGGTCTACGAGGAGGAGATCCCGACTCTGGTTGAAGAGAAGTAGATCGTCTAGATAGGGGATTATCGTAATTCCCTGCCAAAATTTTGGTAAAAACTCTTAGACTGGAAGTCAGACCAAAAGGGAGAGCAGCAAACTGCCAGTGCTGAACTCCCTGGGCAGAAGTGATTGCAAACCTGAGGAAAGATTGGTGGGCTGGAAATATTGGGACGTGTAGATAAGCGTCCTTTAGGTCGATGGTCACCATGAACAGTTCTTTCAGAAGGAGCTTTCTGAGGGTGTACACCCTCTCCATACGAAACCTCTTGTGATGCAGATAAGCATTCAAGGGTCTCAGGTTTATTATGAGCCGATATTTCCCTGACGGCTTGGGGACGACAAAGATATGGGAATAGACCCCTAGACCTTGTTGTTCCGCTGGAACCGGGACAATAACCCTCTTCTCTGCTAACTCTGCAATGTTTTGCAAAAGACCTGCTGCTTTGAGGTGATCCCTGGGAAGGTGAGTTAACAGGAACCTCGAGAGAGGGGAGTGCAAAAACTTCAGCTTGTAACCCTCCCTTATGATCTGGAGGACATGGGGGCTCTGAGTTATGCTTTCCCACCTGGGGAGGAATTGAGAAAGCCTTCCCCTCACCCTCACGCCACTTGGTGATTTTTTCGCCAGTCTTTTGGCTGGGAAAGAGGATACTACTCTGCTGTTTATCCTTCCCAGTACACCACCACTTGTTAAAAACAGATTTCTTGCCTGCAACCCGATTTTTATTCTGGTGGCCTCGAAAAAATCCTCTTTTTCCCTTCTTAGGCCTGGTGGGGAACATCTTGCCCTTTTCGGTGGACCTTAACAGTGCCTGGTCGAGTCCGGCCTCGAAAAGGAGGGAGCCCTCAAAGGGAAGACTACAAAGACGGGACTTGGAAGCACTGTCACCATCCCATGTCTTAACCCATATTGCTCTCCGAGCAGAGTTTAGGAGGGCTCCCGTCTTTGCGGTAGCACTCACAGTCTCCACTGCAGCATCCGCAAGGTAAGCCACCGTATAAAAAAAAATTGTCACTGCCCTCCACTGCAGTCCTAACTCTAAAATTTAAGGTCTCCTCAATGGAAGCACATGTATGCTGATGGATAGATATAGGGCAGATGACTGGGGAGAGCCCACCCTCCATTAAAGGGGCAGTAGCACACTAAACACCCAGCACATGGAAGCAAAGGTGCTAGTGCGTTGCCTGACCACAATGACAACAATACATATTTAAAAAAAATGTCACTGCCCTCATCTATGACTGGTCTTCACAGCAAGGAGCACTGGATGGGTGGACGCATGTCAATAAAAAACACACAGAATATCCAAGCTCAACTTACCAACCAATCAGCAACAAAACAAATTCACCTGTCTAACAGTGCGTTTAAAAACAGGGGTTTAGTTGCACGCATTTGCAAATACATGTGTAAGCTGCAGGCCGCGTCAAGGCTCCCTGTATGCTGCAGTCCTAACTCTAAAATTTAAGGTCTCCTCAATGGAAGCACATGTATGCTGATGGATAGATATAGGGCAGATGACTGGGGGGAGCTGTTGTGGAATTCCAGGCTGCTGTTTACAGAGCACACAGCCTATAATTCCTGTGCTCTATAAGCACACACTTTAGATTCATCTTTTTGGAATAATGATATCTTTAAGTTAAGTTTGCTAAAATCCACTCACCGTTCATTCCCATTCATTCAAGAAAGGCAGCACCACAAAAGCTTATCTTCTTATCAGGCCATTCCAGCAAAGACTGACTAGCCGACGCCTAATCATAGGCTTTTATTAAACTCAAAAGATCTCACACAGGAGGTGATTGGCTGCAGCAACCAATCCCCTCCCCCATGGGCGGGAACCTCACAGGATAATTACAATACCTGGACATTCCTTCCAGCAGGAGATGTCATACATGAATACAATAACGTAGGATGGCTAAAGTTACCGTTGATAGGAATTCTTATTCTGCGCTATTCCATAGAATAACGCATATTAAGATTATACTATTATTGAATGGGGGAGGGAGGCTATCTGCAGACGCACGCTACGAATTCCAACCAATGTTGATCAGACATAGCAGAGACAAGAGCGCCCATCCGCCTATAACCAATGATGTCATTGCAGAGCGAGCATATCCCCCCCTTAACGATCGTCCATGCTAATGCACAGAGGGCCCCCATTGGTGGACATATCCGCACCCTGCAAACATCACACTCCAACCTCAAAACGTTTTCCCCTATCAGACTACCCCAATCAGCTCTTTTAGAGCGGGTTGCGGAAGTACTAACACTGGGTGACACTATGACAATACATATTAAATACATCTCCATAAAAATCTCCACAACAGTCCTCCCTTTTTTGTCATATGCACCCCATGTGTCCCTCGATGAGAGTTGATATGCTTCTTACACCTGGAAATGAATCAGTTCTTAGTCCATAAAAAGGAAAACACGGCTTGACATGTAGACTCTACTCTTCAGGGGCATGACTTATAAAGGAGGACACGACCTGGTGAGCTGTAGTAATCGCCGATCCGTCTGTGATCCTCTGTGTCTTGTATGTGGGTCCGGCTTTGGGGCGTCTCATCAAGGAAACTCTGGTCACGCGTCAAATCAGGCAACAGGAGCCTCTCGTCACGACATAGAAAGAATAGAAATAAAAACGACATGAGTATATATATTCCCACTTCCTTTAACCACGATCCGCTGTAAAATAAAAAATTAGATCCCCAAAGATTCCCAGACCCTTAAAAAGGACTCCCAACCTTCACTTAGCTACAGCTCTGGCTTCAACAATTACATGAAGAACCCTATCCTTAACGGATGAGAATTGTTCAATCGTATCCCAAGCCCGAGCCCCCCCCACCTTGTACATGCAGGACCCCATGCCCAGACCTGGTCGGGATTGGTGAACAAATCCCTTCTAGCTGTCCCTGCCATTCTTAATTTCCTGCGCCATCAGATCCTCGCGATCGGCCGCGACCTAAAATGTTGGGACAGCTTCACCATCGCGCATGAACCTCTTGCTTTGGGGGAATTACCTTTATAAGCTGCAGATCCACATAAACACCAAACTAAAGTTCAAACACACTTGTGGGCTGCCTAGATACCCAAACCGACAAGAGACAGAGCCATTAAAACTAAAACCAATTTTACCCTCTAAAAATACATCGTTAGATTCCATTGACAAGTGTCTGTCTGGAGTCTTCACTAGACTTGTGCACAACGGAAAAATTTGTTCCGTTTCGGTTCGTTTCTTTCCGGTCCTGTTGATTCGTAATCATTCGTAATTTTGCTAGACGGGATTTTTCGTGTTCGGACTCATTCGTATTTTTGCAAGCGACATTTTTCGTTGAATTTTTTGTTGCTTTATAATTCGTACTTTCGGTAGAGTACGTTGTTTTTCGTTGATTCTGGACACAACTCCTACTTTCGTAACTTTTTTTGGGTTCGTTGATTCGTAATTTTCCGTGTCTCTCTCACAACGACGCTGCCTATTATGCCTAATGTGCTTCGAATGGATTTGTACTTTTCTAAATACATAGCGGTTATTTGTAACGATTCGAAATCTCGTATTTTACTTTCGTTTTTTACATGCGGCTATAGGCTCCGCCCCTGTACACCATTTTGAGAGGGTTCAGCACGGTGAGGGAGAAGCAGAGAGCAGAGCAGAGTGTTATTGTGCTTCGAATGGATTCGAAATCTCGTATTTTACTTTCGTTTTTTACATGCGGCTATAACCTCCGCCCCTGTACACCATTTTGAGAGGGAGTTCAGCACGGTGTGGGAGAAGCAGAGAGCAGAGCAGAGTGAGTGTTATTGTGCTTCGTATGGATTCGTACATTCGTAACTTTTTCATAACGAATTATGCCGAAGACATTCGGGCATTCGCTATTTGCGGTATAATTTATTTCGGATTCGGTCTTATTCGTAATTGCTTTGTTCGGAAATTCGAATGCTTCCGAATGTCCGAAAGTTGCTAAATTCGGACGAATTTCAATTCGTTAAGAAACGAATTGCACAAGCCTAGTCTTCACTAGTTTGTCAAAAACTCCTCATACCCATAATAACATCATAAATGACATGTACCGCTGTCATCGCTGGGGATTAAAACTCCTCATACCCATAATAACATCATAAATGTCATGTACCGCTGTCATCGCTGGGGACTAAAACTCCTCATACCCATAATAACATCATAAATGACATGTACCGCTGTCATCGCTGGGGACTAAAACTCGGTGAAGACTCAGAACAGACCATCGGTCCTGTTCGCTTTCTGAGCTAGTCAGGACATACACTTTAAATAATAACTTGGGATGCTTTTCACCGTTACCCTCGCTAAAATTTACTAAACAACAAAAATATAAATAAACAAAGATACTCCTCATTCTTTGGTGTGGTTGGGCCGCTTCTTGCAGTGGCTGGCGTGGTCTCATCCCTCAAGCTTCTTTACAACGACCCAGTCACCTGGTTGGAAAGAATGTAAACTGATTATTGAGTCGGGTCCAGGAGGGACTCGTGAAAACCTTTTGGTGGACATTTTGAAGTTCATGTCACAACGATCGCACCCACCCCATCAGCCGAGAATATAAGTGACAGCTAATGAGGAGAGTACGACCCTGATTTTGATTGACCTCCAAACAACCCTCATATGACAATAACCCAGACATCGGGACTGTGGTCACTGCATAACCTGTGCGTGGCTTACAATACCTGAAACCATTGACAAAAGGTTCTTAGCCTCTGGGATGGGAACCTACTTCACCAGACTGCTGCTTGCCGATTCAAATTCTATTAAAGAAAGACAGTCTTGGCACAAACTTGGTTAGAATTACAGAGGTTATTATTAGTTTGACAAAAAAAAACTGTCACTCTTACATTTATCATTCTCCCCCCTTTTCTTCCTCATTACAGACTGAAGGAAGAAATGCGTGGTGCAGGAAAAAAGAAACAATGAAATAGCCTGTGATACTTTTACCTCCCTTAGATTTATCCATATGTACAGCTGTTTACATACACCTGTTCTCTGTGTACAAACTCCTTGGACCTGAAAAATACTTATAAGCAAAATCATTACTCTATTCTTCATATTTAACCTGCAAAGAATGGTAAAATAATAATGACATTCCTGTACATTGGTAAATTGTCAATGACATTCTTTCAAAACCGATTCAAACAAAACCCTCTGTAACCCTTACTTTTCCCGTTCCTACAAAAATACAACAGCCGCGACGCATCGGAGGATCGCCGCGGTAAGTTCGAACATATTCACGTTACTACATACAAACATTCCGATACAAACGTGGGGGAAATACTTCCCAGTTTCCAAAACCACAAATGAAAAAAAACAAAAACAGCCAGAATTCTACCTTCACTCTTTCAGCAATAGGAAAAAATACAATGGGAATATGAGAGCAGCTCGAGAAGCTTGCATGGACCAGCCATACAAAGTTCAAACAAATGGGCATGAGACTACACCTCCATCAACACTCATCATTACAGATTTCTGAAGCCGCAGCTCAACTACATCCATTCCAGAGGGATACCCAAAATAGTATCCTTGGACCACCTATGTTAATCTTTTTGGGGTTCAAAGGCCTTTGCCCCAAAACTAGGCTTCGTGCACTGTGTGACCGTCTGACTATGGGAAGCCTCCATTCCTTCCCTTTGCACAGACCTCCTTGTGTCCATGGCGATTCGAATCGGCTTATCGTCTTAAACCTGCGTCCAGGTTAAACCGTTGCACCCATTTTCGGAGATCACCGCCCGGTGTCTTCTTATACGGTGAATTGCAGAACTACAACCACTATATGGTCAAGTCCTCCAACTAGAAACCCTAACCGAGGCATCAACTCTATGGCTTGTTGTCCCAACACTTTTGGAACTACAGCAACAACCACAGATTAACCCCCGAATTAGGCCTCTACCCCTCACAGTGCATGCATACACAAGCATTTTCCGCTATACACCCATACACTGCGTTGTCAGACTAAACCACACAGAACACTTACGCCAGTTTACCACCTGCAGAACAATGTGGCTTCTCTCTCTGTATCTAGATGATAAAATAATGGTGATACCCCCTGTTTGCTCTCTACCCAAAACTGTATT
Source organism: Rana muscosa (assembly GCA_029206835.1). Lineage (NCBI taxonomy): Eukaryota > Metazoa > Chordata > Amphibia > Anura > Ranidae > Rana > Rana muscosa. The sequence goes on from CM055117.1 coordinate 433,040,546, forward strand.
ACAGTACAAAACTTCACAAAACTGGAACGAAATATAAAACACTTTTAAACGCCAAAATGCTTTCCATTTTCCTTCCAAGCACAAATCTCATTCAGACAACCCCAAGCTCCTCCCACCAACTTTCTGCTGATATATAAATGCTGAAAAGAAACTTCCGGTTATGCTCAGCTCTTAAAAAAACCAAACTGGTTTATTTACATATCAATTGTTCAGGAAGAGGGAGGGGGAGGGGAGGCGTTAGCCATAATCGCCTTGTCTATCAAGACTCCAAAAAAAAATCCATGGCTACACATTATATATTTCAACCATTTAAAACCTTGTCAAGGAAATGATGGAATAAACCCCCCTTTGCAAATGGGAGGGAATCCCCCCTGACCCACACTTCCTGGAAGTCAAACCATAAGTTGGGACTCAAAATACAAACTCCTGCCAAAAGATGGCTATACAGTACAAGTTCCAAAAAAATGAATTGATCTCTGGGAAACTCCCAAATATTTAAACATAAAAACACATCATTGCTCAAAAGGCGATGCTTAGAAAAACAATTTAAACCAGCAAATTCATTAAACAAAAACCAGTCTCTCAGTATGTCCCCCTGGTGTCTCACTACTCTTCCCAGCAGTGCACAGGTCAAACTGTAAACGCATAAAACATAAGAAAACTGCGCCGATCAACAAATGCCAATACAGCATATTCAGGAGTCGTGTTTGCTAAACTGGAACTTCCTATCTCAAACTGTAAACGTCTCTCAAAATGGCCGACAAGCCAGGACTACAAAATGGTGGATGACCCACCACAGCACCTCATGGACAACAAAAATTGCGCCATTGACGCATGCAATTTTTCCCGCCAATAACCCGCATGGGACGTCACAATGAACACCACATTGGTTCCCCTACACAAAGAAAAACACAAATTGCCTCCACCAGGTTCCACGCAGAAAAGATTGCACTATATTCGCACTAAACATCAAAAACTGAGAAATTCTATCAGCAACATAGCTGACGAATGCCACATGGTATAGTGCCCAAAAGAAAGGTGGCTGCACCTTCCCTTATAGGATATCCACAGGCTAAGGAAAAACTGTGCCTCAAAATGGCAGACAAACCTGCAAGGCTAACAAAAGCCAAGAATGGCGCCATTACTTTTTCACGCCAAAACCAGCATCTCTTTAAAAGAAAATCAAAAATGTTTTTCTCCACAAAGACTGACTACACCATTGAAACTTTTCTAAATTATCATCAAAATCCACTGAAAAAGGTGTCAGCTACACTCTACAAGGACCACATGTACACTTACAAACTTAGCCTCCCTTTTGCCAACTAAACAGCACATTCAATAAATGTGAGTTACATGACAATATTAAAAACATATTCATTTCTCTAAGTTCATATACTCTGAGATATTCACCACTTTTCTCTACCTAAAGTTCACACACACAGTGGCCTCAGCTTCCATAACAAGCCATTGCAGAGACATACCTCCTCAATGCTAGCATCCAAAACAGCCTGCAACCATTCAAAGGGCGTATTCCTTTCAACAAACAGCTACTATTGTCTGGCTTCCAACAATGCCTGGCCACTTGAATATGCGGCAGGAATTTTCAACTTTAAAACCAAACACTTTTGTTAAAATATTTTTACACTTATGGGGACATGTGTCTTTGTCCCCTATAAAGGCAAAAATCACAATTTATCCATTTCTATTTTTCATAGAAATCACAAACACCACACACATACAGTATATTGTTGCTTGTAACATTTGCTTAGAGTGTCTTTCCCTCAGGGCACAGCCCCTGCAACATAAAACAGTGGGCAAGCCCTTCCCCCATTCAAGCACATATCTCACAAACAAACCTCTGAGAAATACAAAAAGCTCACCCAAACACACACATTGCAGACTGAATAATCCCACATCTATACCTTCATTTCATACACAATATACAGTTTCCATCAGCATTCACACAGGCACAAACACTACACACAACTTTGTAATGAAAATTGGAAAGTCAATAGATACACAACTTTCAAACATGTTGGCAGTGATAGCCATGTTGCCTGCCCATCCCCCGCTAAACCTCATGGGGGCAGCCATTTTCAGCTTCTCTCACACAAACATCCAGGCACACCCAGGCATACCCACACACAATCAAATTCACAGGCATACAATCCATGACAAAATCACACACACACATGCACACGCTGCAAACTTAAAGCATGATTTCAAAAAGACAACATTTTTTTTTTTTTTTTTCGTTTCAAAGTACAGCCTCTTTACGCATCAATCACATCGCAGGTCCACTCTCCTCCTCTGCTGATCTGATGCTCAAAGAGGCCGCAATTGGTCCCAACCGTGAGTCGCCTTTACTGTTGTGGAATTCCAGGCTGCTGTTTACAGAGCACACAGCCTATAATTCCTGTGCTCTATAAGCACACACTTTAGATTCATCTTTTTGGAATAATGCTATCTTTAAGTTAAGTTTGCTAAAATCCACTCACCGTTCATTCCCATTCATTCAAGAAAATAAAACAAAAAACCCCCCTTGGAGGTGGGACTTTGAGAGTGACTGAAAAACACACATCAGAGTATATTGAAAATATATAGATTTTAATAAATAGTTACAAAAAGACAAATTTGATGTAAATCACATGGATTATATACAAATCCAAACTGGAAATTAACATTGATACAAAAAGGAGAAGTTTAAACATATATTTTTTTGTCAAACCCGACAGCTGTTTCGGTTATACCCTTCTTCGGGGGAATTGTAGACAAAAGGTTTTCAGATTTATAGACAAACACGTTCTGTTGAATATATAATATAATATAAATTACAAATTTCACAATGCATATATGCACATAGATAAAAATAATGATAAAAAATAGAAATGTGCTTACAGTAATTTGTCCAAAAGAGGATCAACATTCAGTGCACCAGGGAACCACACGCACGGCAAAGAACACAAGGTGAGGCACAAAGTCGCACCCCACCTATGTGGGGAGCTCCAAGATGAAAGGGATCCAATTGACCTCAAACGAGGGTCTCCAGGTGGAGACACGCAGGGAAATCAGGAGAAGCTCAAAAGAATCCCTCAGGGCAGCTCTCTAAAGACAAACACAAGAAAATGTATATAGATAGTGGGAGGTAGAAAGGGGGAAATCATATTAATGAATCCCTATTGTATAGTAATACCCCCCATTTTTATACTCAAACTAAAATCCCGTATATACAAGTATAAGTTAACCCATCATATATATGTGTATGTATCCAAAGACAACCTACCAGTATGGAGAGATATTCCAAATCAAAAAAGTATCAGGTAGGCATAAGGAACTGCTTCAAACATAGAGGGTGTCCTCAACACACCATTTGCATTGAATATACATTAATTGTGGCCATGAAGCAAATCTATGTGTGGTTCCAATCTTCCAGTTTAAATTCTAAGAAGTAAAACATAGATGGAAAAAAGATGGCCATACATTAGTCCAGGGCAAATAGTTTGAATATAAGATTGCCAAAGATTGTGTCCTATGAAGAGATTACCTGTATGGATACTGAGAGCTGCTGAGATCGCTGCGTATGATGCCTCATGTGGACTGTGGTAAGACCATGGAGGCTTTAAATGGCGTTCAAAGGGCATCTGCGCATGCATCAAAAGACGCCGTGAACGGCGCCGTCGCGGTGACGTCATTACGTCCTCCGCTGCACCTCCATACTGTTTCTAAACAGACACATAGCTAGAGGGCCTATATAGACCATCTGCGCATGCGTCAAAAAAGCGTCACGATGGACGTCAAAGCAATGACATCATCACGTCGTCCGTCGCATCTCCATGACGCTCCAGACGAACATCTAAAACAGAGGATGTGTATAGAAAATAGTCGCACATTTTAAAGAAAGAATAATAGAATAAAAGATAATCCTCCCTCTAATGTAGTGAGTATTATAAGTATACAAAAGAAGAAAGGGGGGAGGGTTTTTTTTATTTATATTATTTATTGTGGCAGATAGACAAGAAAAACTTGAATCCAAAACTTTTTAGTCACCACTCGGGGACCCCCCGTGCGACACCCGCCAGCCGCCGCCCCAAGTGACAACAGCCGGCACATGACGCACGGTGACGCACAAATGCAAATGAATGCATGTAAAAGGGAGAAAAATAACCGGACCGTCCCGGCACAAAGCCGGGCGATGTGGCTCACTCCCTATGTGCGCCGTGTGAGGCAAAAAGGACCCAAAGGGGAGCTCCAAAATGCACGTGCATGCAGGTCGTTAGTGCATCAAATGGGGGGAAAGAAAAAAAAAAAAAAAAGGGGGGGGGATTGGGGGGAAAGAAAAAACACATTCTATAAAATTCCATATACAAATTTCTGATTACATACTATACATAAATGGACAATATCTATACATGATAGAAGGTATATCGTGTCCCCTGTGTGTTCACTCTTCCCAACCACCTGAAGAGAAGCCATCCAGGAATGGACGATAACTTATGAGGTCGTTCAATCCTGGAGGCATGGTGGCATTCAGGGAAAAAATCCATTGAGTCTCTCTCTGTAAGAGAGTTCTATTCCAATCTCCTCCCCTGTTACTGGGGTGTATCCTATCCAAGATTAGAAATTTTATTCTAGGAATTCTACCATTGTGGACATCTTTTATATGTCGTCCAGGGGGAAGATCAGGATCACACTTTTTCATGCAATTGATATGTCTAGCCGCTCGTTTAAAGAATGGCTGTTTGGTTTTGCCAATGTAGTATGATCCACATTGGCACGTGAATAGATAAACAACTCCTTCTGTTTTGCAATTCGCAAAGTGAATAGGTTTAAAGATTTTACCATTAGGTAATAATGCTGTAGGGTCAATGTTCATGTACTGGCACAGATTGCAGCCTCCACATCGATATGTACCTGGTCGCCTACACGGGTCAACACGAAATTCACCCGTGTATTCGCTCTGTATCAAGTTGTCCTTGATTGACTTGGCCTTCCGATAGGTGATTAGCGGTTGAGCCGATACAAATGGGGCTAATGATGGATCGATCTGCAAAAGGTGCCAGTATCTGAAGACAATTTTTCTGACCTGTTCACTTTGTCTGTTGAATTTGGTAATGATGCGTACAATATTGGAGTCAGGATTATCAGGTTTAATACTCGGTTGTTTTTTTGTCAGAAGTTGGTCCCTAGATTTAAGAGTAGCCCTTTTAAAAGATTTTTTAAGGCTGCTAAGAGAGTAGCCTCGTATTAAGAGGCGATCTCTTAGGGCATTGGCTTCGTTCTGAAACGTGACATCATTCGTACAGTTTTGACGTAGTCGTAAATACTGTCCGTATGGGATTGATTTAACTAATGATACAGGGTGTGCACTTCCCGCATGTAATATAGAATTACATGCAGTGTCTTTGCGATATAGTGCACTTGTTAATCTGCCATTTGTATCCTTCAGTATGGTAATATCTAAAAAGTTAATGGATGTTTCACTATACGTCATGGTAAATCTAAGGTTATATGAATTCGCATTCATAGCATCCATACAGGACAATAGTAGTTCTGGAGTGCCTGTCCATACGATGAAAATGTCGTCGATATAGCGACTCCAGTTGGTAATGCATCCAGTCAGGGGCATTAAACTCTCTTCTGATAGAAAATTCTGTTCCCACTCCCCCAGATACAAGTTTGCGTATGATGGGGCGCAACACGTCCCCATTGCCACGCCTTGTATCTGGAGGTAGTGGGACCCATCGAATGAAAAAGCATTACAAGTGAGAATATGTTCAAGAGCAGAAAGCAAGAATAGATCAAAGGGGCGATTATCCCGATGGGATTGGTATAGCATATGTCTGATTACCCCAATGCCCCGCTGGTGGGGGATGGAGCTATAAAGTGCTTCTACATCAACAGCCACCAGCAGGGCATTGGGGGGCAAAGACATTTCATCCAGTTGATTAAGTAAGTGCATTGTGTCTTTCACAAATGAAGGTAGATTGTTCACATATGGACGAATCTGTTCATCTATGAATTTGCTCAAGTTTTCCATGATACTACCACATCCCGATACAATGGGACGACCCGGTGGTGTAATTTGATTCTTATGTACCTTAGGAAGACTATAAAAAGTCGGGATTCTGGAGTGAGGGGTTCTAATGAAGTTCCAAATCTGCAGATTGATTGTCCTATTGGTATAGGCACCATCAATCAGCAGATAGAAAGCCTCATTGAATTTTCCTATCTTATTTCTAGAGATTTTACTATAGCAATCACTGTTATTGAGTATTTTTAAACACATCTCCTTGTATTGGAGATTCCCCATGATCACAATATTGCCCCCTTTATCTGCCGGTTTTATTGTCAAATTGACCTGTTTGGTCAATTTTTTAAGGGCCTTGTTCTCACCTTCCGTTAAGTTAGATGGACTCTCACGCTTACGATTGGTATTGATCTTTTTAATGTCTTTAGTTGTCATTGTCAGAAAGGCTCCTAAGTTGATATTAGTACCTATGGCAGGGAATTTGTCGGATTTCTTTTTTAGGGAAGATTGAATCTTTGGTAGGATGATTTTTGCAGTACTAGTCGATGGGAATGAATCACCCATCAACAAACTATCCAAGTCTATCCTATCAATGAGATCCACATTGGGCTTATCCATAGAAAGATCCACGAGAGTCTGTACATCCTGTTCATGTTGACTCATAGTGTTGACTTTCTCTGTTTCTTTTGTGTCTTTAACCACTTCCCGACCGCGCCATGTACAAAAGACGTCCACAGCGCGGTCGAGTTATCCTGAGTGGACGTCCCAGGGACGTCCTCACAGAATCTTGCTCCCGCGCGCCCCCTGGGGCGTGCTCCAGGATATGACCGTGACCGCCGGGTCCGGAAGACCCGGCGCATCACGGATCACGGTAGATGGCCGCTAATCGCGGCCGTTTACCACGTGATCGCTCCGTCAAATGACGGAGCGATCACTTGTAAACAGACCGGCGTCATGTGATGACGCCGGTTCCTCCCTCCCCTCTCTGTACCGATCGGTACAGTGTGAGAGGAGAGGGGAGGGAGCGGATCATGTCCGCTCCCTCCCCCATGTCAGCTGTGGGCTGGATCTGTGACAATTGCAGTCACAGATCCAGCAATCCATCCATCCCTGCTCAGCCATCCCTGTGCAATACTCTGCCAATACTCTGCAATACACCCTGTGCAATACTCTGCAATACACCCTGTGCAATACTCTGCAATACCCTGTGCAATACTCTGCAATACCCTGTGCAATACTCTGCAATACCCTGTGCAATACTCTGCAATACACCCTGCAAATACTCTGCAATACCCTGCCAATACTCTGCAATACACCCTGCCAATACTCTGCAATACACCCTGCCAATACTCTGCAATACCCTGTGCAATACTCTGCAATACCCTGTGCAATACTCTGCAATACCCTGTGCAATACCCTGCCCATACTCTGCCCATACTCTGCAATACCCTGTGCAATACCCTGTGCAATACCCTGTGCAATACCCTGCCCATACTGTGCAATACCCTGCCCATACTCTGCCCATACTGTGCAATACTCTGCCATATTCCGCAATACCCTGCCATACTCCGCAATACTCCTCAATACCCTGCAATACTCCACAATACCCTGCAATACTCCACAATACCCGGCAATACTCCACAATACCCGGCAATACTCCACAATACCCTGCAATACTCCTCAATACCCTGCAATACTCCTCAATACCCTGCAATACTCCTCAATACCCGGCAATACCCGGCAATACCCCGCAATACTCGGCAATACTCTGCAATACCCGGCAATACTCCTCAATACCCGGCAATACTCCTCAATACCCGGCAATACTCCGCAATACCCGGCAATACTCCGCAATACCCGGCAATACTCTGCAATAACCACTTCCCGCCCGCCGGCCATCATATGACGTCCTTGACTTTGTGCGGAGATATCTGAATAATGGGAGCAGCTACAGGCATCATTCAGATATTCGCTTTTTCAGCTGGCGATTCCCTGCACCATAAGAATGATCATAGCGGCTGTTCCACTGCTTGATCGCTCTTACGGAAGGTGAGAGGGGATGCCCCCCTCCCGCTGCCCTCCGGTGCTTCTACCGACTCACCGCTACGATCAAAGCCAGGATTGTTTTTTTTTTTGTTTTTTTTTCAGGCTTCCCAGCCTAGAGGTGAGATGTGGGGTCTTATTGACCCCATATCTCACTGTAAAGAGGACCTGTCATGCCATATTCCTATTACAAGGGATGTTTACATTCCTTGTAATAGGAATAAAAGTGATCAAAAAAAAATTTGGGGTGGAAAAACATGTCAAACTAAAATAAATAAAGTAAAATGAACAATAAAATATATATATATTTTTTTAAAGCGCCCCTGCCCCCGCGAGCTCGCATGCAGAAGTGAACGCATACGTAAGCCCCACCCAAATATGAAAACGGTGTTCAAACCACACATGTGAGGTATCGTTGCGAACGTTAGAGCGAGAGCAATAATTTTGGCCCTAGACCTCCTCTGTAACTCAAAACATGTAACCAGTAAAAATATTTAAAGCGTTGCCTATGGGGATTTTTAAGTAGCGAAGTTTGGTGCCATTCCACGAGCGTGTGCAATTTTGAAGGGTGACATGTTAGGTATCTATTTACTCGGCGTAACTTCATCTTTCACATTATGCAAAAACATTGGGCTAACTTTACTGTTTTTTTTTCTTTTAGGCACAAAACAGTTTTTTTCCGTAAAAAACGCGTTAGAAAAATTTCTGCGCAAATACCGTGCAAGATAAAAAGTTGAAATGACCACCATTATATTCTTTAAGGTCTTTGCTAAAAAAACATATATAATGTTTTGGGGTTCTATGTAATTTTCTAGCAAACAAATTATGATTTTTACATGTAGGAGAGAAATGTCAGAATTGGCCTGGGTTCTCCAGAACGCCTGATGGTGCTCCCTGCATGTTGGGCCTCTGTATGTGGCCACGTTGTGTAAAAGTCTCACACATGTGGTATCGCCATACTCGGGAGGAATAGCAGAATGTGTTTTGGGGTGTAATTTGTGGTATGCATATGCTGTGTGTGAGAAATAACCTGCTAATATGACAATTTTGTGGAAAAAAAAAAATCTTGATTTTTGCAAAGAATTGTGGGAAAAAATGACAACTTCAAAAAACTCACAATGACTCTTTCTAAATACCTTGGAATGTCTTCTTTCCAAAAAGGGGTCATTTGGGGGGTATTTGTACTTTTCTGGCATGTTAGGGTCTCAAGAAATGAGATAGGCCGTCAGTACTTCAGGTGTGATCAATTTTCAGATATTGGCACCATAGCTTGTGGACTCTATAACTTTCACAAAGACCAAAAAATATGCACCAATTTGTACTTATTTTTACCAAAGATATGTAGCAGTATAAATTTTGGCCAAAATGTATGAAGAAAAAATACAAATTTGCAAAATTTTATAACGGAAACAAAGAAAAATTCATTTTTTTACAAAATTTTCAGTCTTTTTTCTCTTATAGCGCAAAAAATAAAAAACCCAACAGTGATTAAATACCACCAAAAGAAAGCTCTATTTGTGTGAAAAAAAGGACAAAAATTTCATATGGGTACAGTGTTGTATGACTGAGTAATTGTCATTCAAAATGTGAGACCGAAAGCTGAAAATTCGTCTGGTTAGGAAGGGGGTTTAAGTGCCCAGTTGTCAAGTGGTTAATGGAAATTTCAGTTTTTGTATACATGCTTTTCAATAACAGTTTTCTCGAAAATAACTGCAGGTCCTTAATAACCTCAAATTTGTCCAAATCTGAGTTTGGGCAAAAGTTTAACCCCCTAGATAAGACAGATCTTTCATCATCCGATAATGTGTAATCCGATAGATTAATAATGTTCAACCTATCACTACTAGTGATGAGCCGAACACCCCCGGGTTCGGTTCGCACCAGAACCCGCGAACGGACCGAAAGTTCGTACGAACATTAGAACCCTATTAAATACAATGGATGCGAACGTTCGAATTCTAAAGTGCTAATTATAACGACTATTATGCATGTTATTGTCCTAAAAAGGGTTTGGGAACCCGGGTTCTGCACCAGGGGACATGTATCAATGCAAAAAGAAGTTTTAAAAACGGTCGTTTTTCGGGAGCAGTCATTTTAATGATGCATAAAGTGAAAAAAAAAAGTCAAATATTCCTTTAAATATCGTACCTGGGGGGTGTCTAAAGTATGCCTGTGAAGTGCCACGTGTTTCCCGTGTTTAGAACTGTCCCTGCACAAAATGACACTTCTAAAGGAAAAAAAAGCCATTTAAAACTGCTTGCGGCTTTAATGTAATGTCTGGTCCCGGTAATATGGATGAAAATCTTTAAGAAAAATGGCATAGCTACCCCATGACCCCCCCCCCCTACCCCAGCCCATTACCAGCCCCTTTGGGTCTTGTATGTGTAGCGGGGTGTTCCCCTTTAATCAGAGACAGGAAATTCCAGAGAGAGGGGAGTCGGGGGGAAGGAATATAAGGAGGGGGCGAGGCCTAGCTCTTTCTCTTTGGACACGGGGCGACAGAGAGAGATACACCTGTGCGGATCTGTGCTGTTCCAGGCCTGAAGCCTGGGGCCTGTGGAGCGAACCAAAGAGCCTTCCACCCCCCTTTGCGAGCCTGGGTGGCATCCAGACTCATCTCTTCTAAAGTTATCTGGATCGGGGATCCGATCGTAGAAGCTGCTGTGGACGAGGACCGACACAGCCGGTGGAAGTTCCGGACTGAGGGAAGTGTTACGGAGTGGTGAGCGAGCGAAAGCTCATCTTTAAACTGTTACTTTTATACTTTGTGCCTACTAGACTTCCGAGGCCTAACACCTCCGGTGTGGGAGAATTACCCCCCCCCCCTATTGGATTACAAATACATGGTTTTGAATACTTCAAGTGCACCACCTTTACAGATCCTGTGCCGGTGAAGATTCGTGTTTCTTCTAAGACTGAGTTTCATGGTTAGGGATCAGGCCTGATCCGTTAGATAGTTATAAGTTAGTTATCACACCACAGGGTGTTTAGGTAACGGTCGCCCCACGTGGCGTTCCGTCCCCTTTCCATTGCTGGTACACACACACACAATATTGTGATTTACAACTGCAGGGACCTGCTTATGTGTTGTGAACCAAATGTTACATGCATGCTATTCCCTTCTATCTTACCACTAGCAGTAAAGTCAGTTATTATTTACAACATTGTCTATGAGTCTGAGTCATCAATCCACACACCCACATTTAAAGCATAAGTGATTGTTTATGTGAAATTGCTGTGGGTTAACTGTGCCAGAGTGAGAGAGCAGATAGCCGGGGGGTTGGGGAAGCTGTACTCAGGGCCCAAATCAAAACTTGCGGCTCTCTTAAGTTGAGGGTATCGCTACACGTGGGGGCTCGTAAATCCGGGATTACTGAGACAGCGGTGAGAGCCCGCCAAGACTTACCGGCATGGACCCGAAAGACATCAGAACGTGGTGTGAAGTAGCCAAGACAGATCCAAGCCAGTCAGTGGTCATTAACATTCCGGGTCAGGAATGGTCGACCGAAACGGTGGAAGGGTTAATGAAGTCAGACCCAGACACCTCACACCAGTATACGCTAGTGGAATATTCAGATGGGAAGCCAGAGGCTTGTAAATGCAAATATGCGCGGATGCCGGATAACAGATCTTATAGTTTGGCGTACGCTACTAAGAAAGAGCTATCACCAACGGGATCACCGCCAGTTGCGGCCCGTACCCCGCCAGAGAGGAAAGACGGAGCGACACCTCCGGTGACGCCTGCACCTGCCACGGCCATATCACCCGAACTGATAAAGGCGTTAGGGGATCTACTAACAAACTGTCAGAAGACAAGCACAGTGCACGTAGAGACTAGCTACCGGAGACTAAAAACATTCTCGGGGGAGCTCCCCGTCCCTGCGGGGGAGGAAGATTTTGACACTTGGGTGGAACAGGCATTACAAGCAGTAGAGGCATGGGAGGTGCCTGAAGCACAGAAAAGACAACGAGTTTTAGAAAGTTTGAAAGGTGCCGCGGCAGAAGCGGTGAAGAGCTTCCGTTTTGGAAATGCAAACTGTACAGCTCAAGATTGTCTGGCCATGCTGCAGGAAGAGTTTGGACAGCTGGAGAAGGTGACAGAGATGGTCTACCAATTTGAACATACTTTCCAGCAGCCGGAGGAGAAACTGTCAGAGTATGTTAGAAGGTTGAACAGGCTGTTATGCAAGATCGTCCTGAAGAAGGGAATGCTGCCCAAAGATGCAGATGAAGCACGAATGAAGCAGATCATGAGGGGAGCGCGGCGCTCAGACCCAGTCTGGCTGCACCTGAAAACCTCAGGAGAAGGAATGTCACTAACCTACTCTGATCTAATAAAAATTATTAGGGACGAAGAGGCGCTGCAAAGAGATCAGCAGGTGGCCAGAGTGAGTGTCACCCCTGTACCAGTGTTGGTCAGTTCAGTCAAGAGCCCGGAAAGAGATGCAGAAGTCGACACTTTGAAATCACAAATGTCCCAAGTGTTGGAGATGCTGACCTCTTTGATGGAGAAAGATCAAAGAAGAGCAGAGAAACCAAGTCCAAGAAAGGAGTTGTTCCCGAATACCTCAGAACCAGCTTCCATACAGGACCGAGAAGAGATGCTATGTTACAACTGTGGGGGCAGTGGTCACTTTGCCAGTAGGTGTTCCAGTCCCAAGAAGAAGAAAATGGATAATCGCCAGCCGGCGGGAAACTCCAGAGGGCCCCGGTGAGGGAGTCAACCGGGTGCCCATCTCTTTCAGTGAGCTCCAAACTGAATGGAAGGAAGCAAAAGAGAGGGGACAAGACCCCTCAGAAGGAATCTAGGGTCTCTCAACCAAGATACACACCAGAGAGAGGGGACAAGACCCCTCAGAAGAAATTTAGCACTCCCAAGAAGGAATGTCTACAACCAAGAGACAATAACATCCCTCAGCGGGTTTGTACTCCCATTAGGGTGGGGAAGGTCAATGCATACCGGGCTCAAGAGAGAATAAAGTCAAAAACAAACTGGATGAAGACAAGTCCTCAGAAGAAAGTGACCTCAACCCGGCCGTACCCAGAAGAATTGGTCGGCCCGTCCCCCACTGTATCTATCCAGGTGGAAGAAGTATATACGAAGGCCCTCCTGGACACTGGAGCTCAAGTGACTTTGTTGTACAGAGACTTCTACGATAGGCACTTAAGCCATTTGCCTATACAGAAGATAGAAGAACTGGAGATATGGGGCCTGGGAACGCAGAGGTTCCCCTATGATGGTTATCTGCCCATAAAGCTGACATTCGACCCCTCTGTGGCTGGGAAGACAGAAGTGTTCGACACCCTGGCAGTTGTGTGTCCTAGACCACCCGGGGCCAGCAAGATGTCCCTCATCATAGGCACCAATACGGATCTAGTGAGAAGACTTCTGACCCCCCTGGTGAAGATGAGGAGCCATCAGGATCCAAACATCCATCCCATGCTGAAGACAGCCTACCAACGGTTAGTGTTGGAGCAGAAGACCCCAGGAGAGGGGATAGGGAAGGTGTGGAGACTGGGGAGAGAAGGAGTGGTGCTGCAGCCCGGACAGGTGGCTTGTCTCAGGGCCACTGTGAAGCTCACCTGGAAGCAGCCTGGTCCCTTTGTCATGCTGGAATCCGACCCAAGGGAAGATCACTCAGGCCTGGAAGTGATACCGGAAGTGATTCCAATCAAGGCCCTGAAGAAAGCCAGGGGAAGAGTCCCGGTGAGTGTGAGGAACTCTACAGAAAGGGCCATAGAGATCCCTGCTCGGATGCTGTTGGGACAGGTGAGTCCTGCTGTCCCAGTCAGCTGGTCAGAAGTAAAGGGGACGGGTGAAGAAGGAGATGTTTGGGAAAAACTTTCCATGGAGAACCCGAATTTACCTGGAGCCTGGAAAGAGAGAGCCAAGGCCCAGCTGACTAGATGGGAGAAGATTTTCTCCAAAGATGAGTTCGATGTGGGGTGTGCGAGGAGTGCTACCCACCGCATCCGCCTGCAAGAAGACAAACCGTTCAGGGAGAGAGTCAGGCGGGTTCTGCTGGCAGATCTGGAGGATCTGAGGGAGCAGCTTGCAGAACTGAAAAAGACTGGGGTGATTCGAGAATCCAGAAGCCCCTATGCCTCTCCAATAGTGGTGGTCAGGAAGAAGAATGGGTCGTTGAGGCTCTGCATTGACTACAGAACTCTCAACAGGAGGACCACCCCTGATCAGTACACCACGCCAAGGATAGAGGACGCCTTACAGAGTTTGTCTGGAGCCAAGTGGTTCAGCGTGATGGACCTCAAGAGCGGGTACTATCAAATCCCCATGCACCCAGAGGATAGAGAAAAGACCGCTTTTATAACTCCTGTGGGATTCTTTGAGTTTAACAGAATGCCTCAGGGCCTATCTGGGGCCCCAGCTACTTTTCAACGTCTCATGGAAAAGACTGTCGGAGATATGAACCTCATAGAAGTCCTCGTGTACCTGGACGATGTCATTGTCTTCGGGAGAACTTTGGAGGAACATGAGGCCCGATTGGAGAAAGTGTTGAGAAGGCTTAGTGAAGAGGGACTAAAGCTTTCCCCCGAGAAGTGTCGGTTCTACCAGTCTTCGGTGAACTATCTGGGACACATAGTGTCTGAAAAGGGGGTGGCTACTGATCCTGAGAAGTTGGAGGCAGTTACCTCCTGGCCAAGACCCACAACAGTCACTGAACTTAGATCTTTCCTGGGCTTCTGCTCCTACTATAGGAGGTTTGTGGATGGGTTTGCCCGTATTGCCAAGCCCCTAAATGAACTGCTCAAGACTGAAGGGGAAGAGGATGGCCAGGGACCCAGAAGACCCGGGGAGTCGGTTCAAGATCAGTGGACCCCCAGGTGTGAAGAGGCCTTCAGAACCCTGAAGAGGAGCCTCACCACAGCCCCAGTATTGGCCTATGCTGATCCCACCAGACCATACGAGTTACATGTTGATGCTAGTCATGAAGGCCTAGGTGGAGTGCTCTACCAAGAGTATGAAGAGCAACTGCGACCAGTGGCCTATGTGAGTCGGAGTCTGACCCCCTCGGAGAAGAACTACCCCACTCATAAGTTGGAGTTCTTGGCCCTCAAATGGGCAGTGGTGGACAAACTAAGAGACTACCTCTATGGGGCAGAGTTTACAGTAAAAACAGATAACAACCCTCTGACTTACCTATTCACCACTGCCAAGTTGGATGCCACAGGACACAGGTGGCTGGCTGCATTATCTGGGTTCAACTTCAGTCTTAAATACAGACCAGGGACTGGAAATAGGGATGCAGATGCCCTGTCCCGAAGATCTCATACCATGGCTGATGACTGGGAGGACTGGACTCAGGTAGCGCCGGACGGAGTGCGAGCCCTTTGTCAAGGGGCTGAATTTCAAGCCAGAGGGGGCTCCAGAGCCGAGGAGATAGGAGTTACCACAGTGGGAGTCCCAAAACACTACTGCAGGGTGACTCAACTTGAAGAGGAATGCTTACCGAAGCTGTCTAAGAAGGAACTGAGGTGCGACCAATTGGAAGACCCCATGGGGAGATTGGTCTTTGAAGCATTGGAAAACGAGAGTCCAGAGAAACTTCGACATCACCCCTCCAAGGAGGCTCGTCTGCTAAGGAGAGAGCTAGACAAGCTACAGGTCCATCAGGGAATGGTCTACCGAAGGGGCCCCTCTGATGACTCCGAGGATAAATGGCAGTTGTTTCTCCCAGAGAAGCACCGAGAGACTGTGCTGGTTGCCTTACATGACCAGCATGGTCACCTGGGAGCTGAAAGAACCTTCCAACTTGTCAGAAGCCGGTTCTATTGGCCCTGTATGAGGGCTGAAGTGGAGGAATATTGCCACTCCTGTGCACGATGCATCCAGAGGAAGACTCTACCCCATCAAGCTGCCCCAATGGGCCACCTACAGAGTCAAGGCCCAATGGATCTGGTATGCATTGACTTTCTCTGCCTCGAACCCGATTTGAGTGGATTGGGAAATGTTCTGGTGGTAACCGATCATTTCACCCGTTATGCACAGGCGTTCCCCACCAGAGACCAGAAGGCTTCCACTGTAGCTAAGGTGCTTGTAGAAAAATACTTCGTCCACTATGGATTACCACAGAGAATCCACTCCGACCAAGGAAGGGACTTTGAGAGTCGCCTGATCCGGAACTTACTGGACTCCCTGGGAGTGGAAAAGACCAGGACTACCCCCTATCATCCACAAGGAGATGCCCAGCCTGAGAGATTTAACCGGACTTTGCTAAACATGCTTGGGACTCTGGAGACAGAGAAGAAGCAGCATTGGAGTCAACACATATCCACTTTGGTGCATGCCTACAATTGCACCACCAGTGATGTGACGGGTTACTCTCCCTACCGCCTCATGTTTGGGAGAGAAGCAAGATTGCCAGTGGATCTGGCCTTTGGCATTTCTCTAGACTATACCTCTGCTACCTCCCACAAAGGATATGTAGACAGACTTAGGTATAATTTGAAAGCGGCCTATGAACAAGCCCAAGCGGCCTCAGACCAAAGAGGGGCCCGAAATAAAAGGAACTATGATTTGAAGGTTCGAGTGCAAGACCTGCAGCCTGGAGACCGTGTTCTGCTACGCAACCTAGGGATCCCAGGGAAGCACAAACTTGCTGATAGGTGGAGGTCTGAGCCTTACGTTATTTGTAGGAAGCTCCCTGGACTACCGGTGTACAAGTTAAAGCCAGAGGGGAGAGTGGGACCCTTGAAGACCTGGCACAGAAACCACTTACTCCCGCTTAAAGAAGCAGTCAGGATACCTCCAGTGAGGAACCTACCGGAATCTGTTTCCATCTTGGATACTCCCAGACCCAACACTCGGTCTCAGACCTCTCGATCTAGAGGTGGACAGGCTTCTCAACCAAGTGAAGATGGGAGAGGAGAACTGGAGTGGCTATGGCCTTCCCCAACCCCGGAAAATCCCACCATAGACCTTCCACCCACTGAGGATATGCAGGATGGGACCCTGAACCCAGAAGCTACAGAGTTCATTCCATCCAGTGGCGTGCCTGAATGCTGGGAAGATATTCCGGGCCTGTACTCAGATGAAGAAGAGACAGAGGCCCCAGAACCAGTGACGATGTCAGAGAGTGTTCCTGAAACAGAGCCTGTAGCACCAGAGCCTGGAGTCCCAAGGGAGCAGAGAGCTTGCAGAGTCGTGAGGCCTCCCATGAAGTTAACCTACCCTCAATTGGGAAAGAGCTCAGAGGACTCTGTTACCACCGCTAGAAGAAGTAACGAGTGCTCCAATCCTTCCACTGTTCATTTGGTGGAGGGCAACCCCAGCTCACTCTCTGGCACAGTTAGGCAGGCCACTCATGCCAGTGTGACCTGTAGGACAGGGAATCCCACCTCTGAGTTTTGGTGGCAATTCCCTGTACCAACATCATACTCCGCACTCTCTAAAATGGTTCAGAAATGTTGTTAAAATGTTTATCTTTGGGGACCAAAGAGTTTTAGTGGGGGGAGTGTGTAGCGGGGTGTTCCCCTTTAATCAGAGACAGGAAATTCCAGAGAGAGGGGAGTCGGGGGGAAGGAATATAAGGAGGGGGCGAGGCCTAGCTCTTTCTCTTTGGACACGGGGCGACAGAGAGAGATACACCTGTGCGGATCTGTGCTGTTCCAGGCCTGAAGCCTGGGGCCTGTGGAGCGAACCAAAGAGCCTTCCACCCCCCTTTGCGAGCCTGGGTGGCATCCAGACTCATCTCTTCTAAAGTTATCTGGATCGGGGATCCGATCGTAGAAGCTGCTGTGGACGAGGACCGACACAGCCGGTGGAAGTTCCGGACTGAGGGAAGTGTTCCGGAGTGGTGAGCGAGCGAAAGCTCATCTTTAAACTGTTACTTTTATACTTTGTGCCTACTAGACTTCCGAGGCCTAACACCTCCGGTGTGGGAGAATTACCCCCCCCCCCCCCTATTGGATTACAAATACATGGTTTTGAATACTTCAAGTGCACCACCTTTACAGATCCTGTGCCGGTGAAGATTCGTGTTTCTTCTAAGACTGAGTTTCATGGTTAGGGATCAGGCCTGATCCGTTAGATAGTTATAAGTTAGTTATCACACCACAGGGTGTTTAGGTAACGGTCGCCCCACGTGGCGTTCCGTCCCCTTTCCATTGCTGGTACACACACACACAGTATTGTGATTTACAACTGCAGGGACCTGCTTATGTGTTGTGAACCAAATGTTACATGCATGCTATTCCCTTCTATCTTACCACTAGCAGTAAAGTCAGTTATTATTTACAACATTGTCTATGAGTCTGAGTCATCAATCCACACACCCACATTTAAAGCATAAGTGATTGTTTATGTGAAATTGCTGTGGGTTAACTGTGCCAGAGTGAGAGAGCAGATAGCCGGGGGCTTGGGGAAGCTGTACTCAGGGCCCAAATCAAAACTTGCGGCTCTCTTAAGTTGAGGGTATCGCTACATATGGATATTAAGGGGAACACCGCACACAAAATAAAAAAGGCCCTATATACTCTGAACAGCCGTATACAGGCGGTGCATACAAGACAGGGACTGTAGGTTTGTTCTTATGTAGAATCTGTTTGTAATTTTGAACAGGTACATTGTTTAAGTGTAGCTCCAGCCCAAAAATCTATTTTTAAACTTTTTGGAAAACATAGGTAAGGGTTATCACCCCTGTAACATTTGTTTTGCTGTCTGTGCCCCTGTTCAGAACATTTCACCTCACTTTCCGTCCCAATGACAACTGTTTTTGAAATGTGGTGTTTTTCTTGAAACAAGGATTGGTGATAAAGCATCAGTACAGAGGAGACACCTTTCTCCCATACTAATTCTTACAGGAGAGAATTTTCCTTCCTAGGGGTAGATTTCCTCTCACTTCCTGTTGTCTTCTTGCGTTTGCAAGTAGGAGTCGTTTGTAAGTTGGATGTTTGAAAGTAGGGACCTGCCGTATATACTCTGCAGAAATAGGCCCCTTAGTTGTTGGTGTTGGCACAACACTGTAAGCACTCACAGTTACTCTTGGTTGGTGCTGGAACGCCCTGCTGTCAACTATTATATCAGGAATTGTAATTACATATAATTGTTGAACAGTGGTAGTAAAAATTGGGCCTTTGATGGTGGTGCTGGTGCCACAACACTGTAAGCCCTGACAGTTACTCTTGGTGGGTGCAGCAATGGGCCCTGCTGTGAATTATTAGATCAAGAATTGTAATTGCATGCCCCTGTTGAACAGGGGCTGAAAAATTGGGCCTTTCGTGGTGGTGGTGGTGGTGGTGGTGTTGCCACAACACTGTAAGCCCTCAGAGTTACTCTTGGTGGGTGCAGCAATGGGCCCTGCTGTGAATTATTAGATCAAGAATTGTAATTACATGCCCCTGTTGAACAGGGGCTGAAAAATTGGGCCTTAGGCACTGGTGGCACAACACTGCAACCCCTCACAGATACTGTACTTGGAGCACAGCAATGAGCCCTGTTGCAAAGTATTGCTTCAAAAATTGTAATTACACGCCCCTGTTAAACAGGGGCTGAAAAATTGGGCCTTAGGCACTGGTGGCACAACACTGCAACCCCTCACAGATACTGTACTTGGAGCACAGCAATGAGCCCTGTTGCAAAGTATTGCTTCAAAAATTGTAATTACACGCCCCTGTTAAACAGGGGCTGAAAAATTGGGCGTTAGGCACTGGTGGCGGCACCCATAAACAAAAATGATCTTCCAAGCTATCATCATCAATCGTATCATTGAGGACTCGGAGGAGGAGGATAGCCAGTCAACATAACAGCACAGGCACTCAGCATCAGCATCAGTCTTGAAGGGATGTGACATGTTAAAATCAATTAGTCTGTTATATCAGCATCAGGTGTGTGGTAGCTGGTGGTGATCCAAGACTGGTTCATCTTGATGAAAGTCAGTCGATCAACCGAGTCGGTGGACAAGCGCACCCTGTGATCCGTGACAAATCCTCCAGCAGCACTGAATGTGCGTTCCGAAAGAACGCTGGATGCAGGACAGGCCAGTAGCTCAATTGCATATTGTGCAAGCTCTGGCCAGTGATCCATCCTCAAGACCCAGTAAGCCAGAGGATTTTCGGTGGGGAAGGTGTCCAAGTCTGAGCTTGCCCCTAGATATTCCTGCACCATGTTTATCAGACGCTGGCGATGGTTGCTGGAACCGATCATACTTTGGGGCTGCGGACTAAAGAATTGTCTGAACGCATCGGTCAGACGGCCACCTTCCCCACCGCTCCTTCTTTGACTGGCCGAAGCCTCAGCAACTCGTTGTCCAGGACCAGGAGTTTGTAACCTCCCAGTCTCTGGGAACGCGTTGCACAGACCTTTCTGCAAGGCCTCCCGGAGTTGTCTCATCCTCTGCTCCCTCTGCGACGGTAACATAAGGTCCGCAACCTTACCCTTGTACCGTGGATCAAGGAGAGTGGCCAGCCAGTAATGGTCCCTCTCCTTGATCCGAAGAATACGAGGATCCTTCCGCAGACTTTGCAGGATCAGGGAGGCCATGCAGTGTAGGTTAGCTGAGGCATTCGGTCCGGAGTCCTCTGGGTCACTAAGGACGACATGATCCGCAGCCACCTCCTCCCAGCCACGTACAAGTCCACTGGTTTCTTGGGACTGTAAATCATCCCTAAAAGACTGCTGCTGATGATGCTGAGTGCCAGGCTCCACCTCCATGCTGACACAATCCTCCTCCTCCTCCTCCTCCTCGTCCTCTTCCTGTGCGATGGGTGGGACAGAAGGAACACTGTCTGGGTAAAGGGGGCCTTGAGAGGCAAGGAAGTCCTCCTCTTCCTGCATCTGTTCTGCCTCAAGTGCCCTGTCCATTATTCCATGCAGCGTGTGCTCCAACAGGTGGACAAGAGGTACAGTGTCACTGATGCATGCACTGTCACTGCTCACCATCCTCGTGGCCTCCTCAAATGGTGCCAGGACAGTGCATGCATCCCTGATCATGCCCCACTGGCGTGGAGAAAAAAACCAAGCTCCCCTGACCCTGTCCTGGTGCCGTAGTCGCACAGGTACTCATTGATGGCCCTCTGCTGCGTGTGCAGCCGCTGCAGCATGGCCAACGTTGAGTTCCACCTGGTGGGCATGTCACATATAAGGCGGTTCTTGGGCAGGTTCAACTCCTTTTGCAGCTCAGCCAGGCAAGCACTGGCATTATAAGATCTGCGGAAATGCACACAGACTTTCCTGGCCTGCCTCAGGACATCCTGTAAGCCCGGGTACCTGCCCAAGAACCGCTGCACCACCAGGTTAAGGACGTGAGCCACACAGGGCACATGGGTCAGTTGTCCCTGTCGGAGGGCGGAGAGGAGGTTGGTGCCATTGTTGCAAACCACCATTCCTGGCTTAAGCTGGCGTGGCGTCAACCACCTCTCGGCCTGGCCCTGCAGAGCAGACAGGACCTCTGCCCCAGTGTGGCTTCAGTCCCCCAAACACACCAGCGCAAGCACGGCATGGCATCTTTTTGCCTGCGTACTTGCGTAGCCCCTTGAACGCCTACGGAGCACCGCTGGTTCCGAGGACAAACCACAGGAAGAGGCCATGGAGGAAGAAGAAGAGGAGGGGGTGGAGGAGAGAGGTGTGTCACAACCAGTAGTAGCATTTTGGAGGCGTGGCGGTGGAACAACCTCCAACACTACTGCACCTTGTCCTGCATCCTTCCCAGCTGCCAAAAGAGTGACCCAATGGGCCGTGAAAGAAAGGTAACGTCCCTGTCCATGCCTGCTGGACCATGAGTCAGCGGTAATATGCACCTTACCGCTGACCGCCCTGTCCAGCGAGGCCAAGACATTGCCTTCCACATGCCGGTAGAGAGCCGGAATAGCCTTCCGTGAGAAAAAGTGGCGTTTGGGAACCTGCCACTGAGGAACCGCACATTGCACAAACTCACGGAAGGGGGCCGAGTCTACCAACTGAAAAGGCAGCAGTTGAAGCGCTAGCAATTTAGCCAAGCTAGCATTCAACCGCTGGGCATGTGGATGGCTGGGAGTGAACTTCTTTCGACGGTCCAGCAGCTGGGGCAGGGAAATTTGCCTGCTAGAATCGGACGTCGGTGTACTGCTAGCAGAGTGGCCGCAAGTACTTGGCTGTGACACACCTAATTCTACACCTTCATTCCTCTCAGTGCATGTTTCAGAGAGGACTGAAGTTATAGTGGGGTTGGAGATCCCAGCTGATGCGGTGCAAGGAGAGGTCCGCTTTGTTCTTTGGTGTGGGTCTTTGAGGTAGGCTTGCCAACGAGCTGCATGGCAGGTCAACATATGTCTGGTCAGGCATGTGGTACCCAAGCGGCTGATGTTTTGGCCACGCGATATACGCTTGAGACATATGTTGCAAACAGCAGCTGTGCGATCTGATGCACTAGCCTCAAAAAAGGCCCACACCAAAGAACTTTTTGAATGACGGGCAGAGGCAGCGCCCTGCACAGGCGGAGCTCTGCGGTGTGATTCCGTCGGTGTACTGCCCTTACGCTGGCCACCAAAGGGCATCCTGCCTCGTTGGAGATGTGCCTCCTCCTCATCCTCCTCCTCCTCCTCTCTCCTATTAGGCACCCACGTGGAGTCAGTGACCTCATCATCCCCTCCCTCCTCATCACTGGAGCCAATCTGGCAGTATGCTGCAGCTGCTGGAACATGACTGCCAGATTGGTGTCCTTCTTGAGCATCCCCTCTGTCTGCTCTCACGCTACTGCCTTCCTGTAGCTGGGTTTCATCATCAGACCCTTCGAAACGCTGGGCATCCTCCTGGAGCATGTACCCAACACTGTGCTCAAACAGTTCGGGGGACTCCTCAGGAGGAGGACATGGTGGGTCTAGGGAAGGAGTGACTGATGATGAGTCTGACATTGATACCAGGGAAGAGGACGCTTTGGCAGCTGCTTTGCCAGTACCCTGAGCCTGGGTGAGAGAGGATGAGGAGGAGGAGGAGGGCTTGGTCATCCACTCTACCAAGTCTTCGGCATGATGTGGCTCAACATGTCCAGCTGCCGAAAAGAAGGACAAGCGTGTCCCATGGCCATGTGCTGATGACAATGCACCGCATCCACGACCAGCACTGTTGCCCCCAGACACAGAGCCTGCTTGCCCTCTTTTATTGCCTCCTGACTGTCTGCCTCTCCTTGTTTGCCTTCCAGACATTCTAATGGATGGCCTGCAGGGAGATGGGAAAAAAGCAATAAGGGCTACCTTCAGGTGTCCTTCTCTGTCCCTTTACTTAAGGATTTCTAAATATGGTTGAGGATGATTGCTTTCGCACAGAATAGCACAATGACAATTTCCCTGACTGTCCAAAAAACAAGGATTTCAAAGATGGTTGATGATCAATGCTTTAGCACAGTATAGCACAAGGAGAATTTCCCTCACTGTCCTTCCCTGTCCCTACAAACAAGGATTAGCACAGTAAAACACACTGACACTCTCCCTACCTATAGTTTTCTGTCCCTATAAAAAATGTTTTTTTAAAGATGGTTGATGATCAATGCTTTAGCACAGTATAGCACAAGGAGAATTTCCCTCACTGTCCTTCCCTGTCCCTACAAACAAGGATTAGCACAGTAAAACACACTGACACTCTCCCTACCTATAGTTTTCTGTCCCTATAAAAAATGTTTTTTTAAAGATGGTTGATGATCAATGCTTTAGCACAGTATAGCACAAGGAGAATTTCCCTCACTGTCCTTCCCTGTCCCTACAAACAAGGATTAGCACAGTAAAACACACTGACACTCTCCCTACCTATAGTTTTCTGTCCCTATAAAAAATGTTTTTTTAAAGATGGTTGATGATCAATGCTTTAGCACAGTATAGCACAAGGAGAATTTCCCTCACTGTCCTTCCCTGTCCCTACAAACAAGGATTAGCACAGTAAAACACACTGACACTCTCCCTACCTATAGTTTTCTGTCCCTATAAAAAATGTTTTTTTAAAGATGGTTGATGATCAATGCTTTAGCACAGTATAGCACAAGGAGAATTTCCCTCACTGTCCTTCCCTGTCCCTACAAACAAGGATTAGCACAGTAAAACACACTGACACTCTCCCTACCTATAGTTTTCTGTCCCTATAAAAAATGTTTTTTTAAAGATGGTTGATGATCAATGCTTTAGCACAGTATAGCACAAGGAGAATTTCCCTCACTGTCCTTCCCTGTCCCTACAAACAAGGATTAGCACAGTAAAACACACTGACACTCTCCCTACCTATAGTTTTCTGTCCCTATAAAAAATGTTTTTTTAAAGATGGTTGATGATCAATGCTTTAGCACAGTATAGCACAAGGAGAATTTCCCTCACTGTCCTTCCCTGTCCCTACAAACAAGGATTAGCACAGTAAAACACACTGACACTCTCCCTACCTATAGTTTTCTGTCCCTATAAAAAATGTTTTTTTAAAGATGGTTGATGATCAATGCTTTAGCACAGTATAGCACAAGGAGAATTTCCCTCACTGTCCTTCCCTGTCCCTACAAACAAGGATTAGCACAGTAAAACACACTGACACTCTCCCTACCTATAGTTTTCTGTCCCTATAAAAAATGTTTTTTTAAAGATGGTTGATGATCAATGCTTTAGCACAGTATAGCACAAGGAGAATTTCCCTCACTGTCCTTCCCTGTCCCTACAAACAAGGATTAGCACAGTAAAACACACTGACACTCTCCCTACCTATAGTTTTCTGTCCCTATAAAAAATGTTTTTTTAAAGATGGTTGATGATCAATGCTTTAGCACAGTATAGCACAAGGAGAATTTCCCTCACTGTCCTTCCCTGTCCCTACAAACAAGGATTAGCACAGTAAAACACACTGACACTCTCCCTACCTATAGTTTTCTGTCCCTATAAAAAATGTTTTTTTAAAGATGGTTGATGATCAATGCTTTAGCACAGTATAGCACAAGGAGAATTTCCCTCACTGTCCTTCCCTGTCCCTACAAACAAGGATTAGCACAGTAAAACACACTGACACTCTCCCTACCTATAGTTTTCTGTCCCTATAAAAAATGTTTTTTTAAAGATGGTTGATGATCAATGCTTTAGCACAGTATAGCACAAGGAGAATTTCCCTCACTGTCCTTCCCTGTCCCTACAAACAAGGATTAGCACAGTAAAACACACTGACACTCTCCCTACCTATAGTTTTCTGTCCCTATAAAAAATGTTTTTTTAAAGATGGTTGATGATCAATGCTTTAGCACAGTATAGCACAAGGAGAATTTCCCTCACTGTCCTTCCCTGTCCCTACAAACAAGGATTAGCACAGTAAAACACACTGACACTCTCCCTACCTATAGTTTTCTGTCCCTATAAAAAATGTTTTTTTAAAGATGGTTGATGATCAATGCTTTAGCACAGTATAGCACAAGGAGAATTTCCCTCACTGTCCTTCCCTGTCCCTACAAACAAGGATTAGCACAGTAAAACACACTGACACTCTCCCTACCTATCCTTCTATTTCCCTAAACTAAAGGAATCCAGGTTAAGCAAGAAAAAAAAATGTCACTGTCCCTGCCTTTGCTTCTCTTTCCCTGCTCCGGAACACACTACACTAGGCCGCCGTGCTGGCGGCCTTTTATAGTGTGGGGCGTGTACTAAACACCCTCAGCAATAATTGGCCACAGGCATCCTGCCTGTGGCCAATCATTGCTCTCCTCGCTGCCGGCGCTGTGATTGGCCAAGCATGCGGGGTCACAGTGCATGCTTGGCCAATCACAGCGCCTGGATGACACTGCGATGGCGTAGTGCATTGTGGGCCGCGAATTAGGCGCGAACGGCCCAAATCGTTCGTTGTTCGGAGAACGATCGAACAGCCGATGTTCGACTCGAACACCGAGCTCATCCCTAATCACTACTGGTTTCATTGCTATTTAGCTATGATATCGTGCTCGATGACCCAATATTCATCTCTGCCAAGGGTTCAGTCACGTCTAGTACATTGTTGTGAGGGAATAAGATTCCCGATGTTGGTTGTTCCAGTGGGCCAATTCGTGGTCCAGTTGTCTTTGTATTTTGTATCCCATTTTGAGGAGGGATTACTTCCAACATACATTTTTTGGTCTGTCCCTTATTGGGTGATTTCCATTTATTTTTGAGGGATTTTTTCCTATCTGTGACTGAACGCTGGGAGGATGAGGAGAGTGAGGAGTTGAGTGAGGCATTGGAGCCCCTTTCGGCAGTTGCGCCTCTTGTTTTATTAAACTTGGGGCGCATACGTTGGTTGTTATTTTTTTGCCAATGATATGCTTTAGATTCTTTAAAAGCAATCTTATCTCTCCAGAATTTTTGTTCTTTGGCTGGCAAAACATTACCTGCCAATAGATCAAGGTGGGTTTTTATACTCTCTTCTAGAGTTTTATAGTTATCAAAATTTTCGTATGGTTTAAGCTGTATATATATATTTTCAATTTCTATATTCAGAATCGCGACTCTTCTAGAATATTCCTCCATTAATAACTTCATCATGACAAGGCTGCACTGTTGCAGATTTTTTTCCCACAGTTTTTTAAAAGATTCCTCAATATTATCAAATGTTGGGAAGATCTGAATGCGTGAACCCAACGGATTCAGGTCCTCCCTAATGTATTGCTCAAATCCCTCAATGTGCCATAGTAGTTGTGCTTTCTTTTCAACCAATTTGGATAGTTGAGAGAATAAGGCTGACATTTCAGAGGTTTGGGCTTCCTTTCTAGCTTGCTCTCTGTATCTAGACATATGTCCCTCAAAGTCCCTAGACTTAAACATAATGTACAGTGAGTATAATGACAGAGAAAACACCAAAACTTGTGTATATATCAGGATTAGTGATGAGCCGAACACCCCCGGGTTCGGTTCGCACCAGAACCCGCGAACGGACCGAAAGTTCGAACGAACATTAGAACCCTATTAAATACAATGGATGCGAACGTTCGAATTCTAAAGTGCTAATTATAACAACTATTATGCATGTTATTGTCATAAATAGGGTTTGGGAACCCGGGTTCTGCACCAGGGGACATGTATCAATGCAAAAAGAAGTTTTAAAAACGGTCGTTTTTCGGGAGCAGTCATTTTAATGATGCATAAAGTGAAAAAAAAAAAGTCAAATATTCCTTTAAATATCGTACCTGGGGGGTGTCTAAAGTATGCCTGTGAAGTGCCACGTGTTTCCCGTGTTTAGAACTGTCCCTGCACAAAATGACACTTCTAAATGAAAAAAAAAGCCATTTAAAACTGCTTGCGGCTTTAATGTAATGTCTGGTCCCGGTAATATGGATGAAATTCTTTAAGAAAAATGGCATAGCTACCCCATGACCCCCCCCCCCCCTACCCCAGCCCATTACCAGCCCCTTTGGGTCTTGTATGGATATTAAGGGGAACCCCGCACATAAAATAAAAAAGGCCCTATATACTCTGAACAGCCGTATACAGGCGGTGCATACAAGACAGGGACTGTAGGTTTGTTCTTATGTAGAATCTGTTTGTAATTTTGAACAGGTACATTGTTGAAGTGTAGCTCCAGCCCAAAAATCTATTTTTAAACTTTTTGGGAAACATAGGTAAGGGTTATCACCCCTGTAACATTTGTTTTGCTGTCTGTGCCCCTGTTCAGAACATTTCACCTCACTTTCCGTCCCAATGACAACTGTTTTTGAAATGTGGTGTTTTTCTTGAAACAAGGATTGCTGATAAAGCATCAGTACAGATGAGACCCCTTTCTCCCATATTTATTCTTACAGGAGAGAATTTTCCTTTCTAGGGGTAGATTTCCTCTCACTTCCTGTTGTCTTCTTTCGTTTGCAAGTAGGAGTCGTTTGTAAGTTGGATGTTTGAAAGTAGGGACCTGCCGTATATACTCTGCAGAAATAGGCCCCTTAGTTGTTGGTGTTGGCACAACACTGTAAGCACTCAGTTACTCTTGGTTGGTGCTGGAACGCCCTGCTGTCAACTATTATATCAGGAATTTTAATTACATATAATTGTTGAACAGTGGTAGTAAAAATTGGGGCTTTGATGGTGGTGCTGATGCCACAACACTGTAAGCCCTGACAGTTACTCTTGGTGGGTGCAGCAATGGGCCCTGCTGTGAATTATTAGATCAAGAATTGTAATTACATGCCCCTTTTGAACAGGGGCTGAAAAATTGGGCCTTTCGTGGTGGTGGTGGTGGTGGCGTTGCCACAAGACTGTAAGCCCTCAGAGTTACTCTTGGTGGGTGCAGCAATGGACCCTGCTGTGAATTATTAGATCAAGAATTGTAATTGCATGCCCCTGTTGAACAGGGGCTGAAAAATTGGGCCTTAGGCACTGGTGGCACAACACTACAACCCCAAACAGATACTGTACTTGGAGCACAGCAATGAGCCCTGTTGCAAAGTATTGCTTCAAAAATTGTAATGACACGCCCCTGTTAAACAGGGGCTGAAAAATTGGGCCTTAGGCACTGGTGCCACAACACTCCAACCCCTCACAGATACTGTACTTGGAGCACAGCAATGAGCCCTATGGCAAATTATTGCTAAAAAAATTGTAATTACACGCCCCTGTAAAACAGGGGCTGAAAAATTGGGCCTTAGCCACTGGTGGCGGCACCCATAAACAAAAATGATCTTCCAAGCTATCATCATCAATCGTATCATTGAGGACTCGGAGGAGGAGGATAGCCAGTCAACATAACAGCACAGGCACTCAGCATCAGCATCAGTCTTGAAGGGATGTGACATGTTAAAATCAATTAGTCTGTTATATCAGCATCAGGTGTGTGGTAGCTGGTGGTGATCCAAGACTGGTTCATCTTGATGAAAGTCAGTCGATCAACCGAGTCGGTGGACAGGCGCACCCTGTGATCCGTGACAAATCCTCCAGCAGCACTGAATGTGCGTTCCGAAAGAACGCTGGATGCAGGACAGGCCAGTAGCTCAATTGCATACTGTGCAAGCTCTGGCCAGTGATCCATCCTCAAGACCCAGTAAGCCAGAGGATTTTCGGTGGGGAAGGTGTCCAAGTCTGACCTTGCCCCTAGATATTCCTGCACCATGTTTATCAGACGCTGGCGATGGTTGCTGGAACCGATCATACTTTGGGGCTGCGGACTAAAGAATTGTCTGAATGCATCGGTCAGACGGCCACCTTCCCCACCGCTCCTTCTTTGACTGGCCGAAGCCTCAGCAACTCGTTGTCCAGGACCAGGAGTTTGTAACCTCCCAGTCTCTGGGAACGCGTTGCACAGACCTTTCTGCAAGGCCTCCCGGAGTTGTCTCATCCTCTGCTCCCTCTGCGACGGTAACATAAGGTCCGCAACCTTACCCTTGTACCGTGGATCAAGGAGAGTGGCCAGCCAGTAATGGTCCCTCTCCTTGATCCGAAGAATACGAGGATCCTTCCGCAGACTTTGCAGGATCAGGGAGGCCATGCAGCGTAGGTTTGCTGAGGCATTCGCTCCGGAGTCCTCTGGGTCACTAAGGACGACATGATCCGCAGCCACCTCCTCCCAGCCACGTACAAGTCCACTGGTTTCTTGGGACTGTAAATCATCCCTAAAAGACTGCTGCTGATGATGCTGAGTGCCAGCCTCCACCTCCATGCTGACACAATCCTCCTCCTCCTCCTCCTCCTCCTCCTCTTCCTGTGCGATGGGTGGGACAGAAGGAACACTGTCTGGGTAAAGGGGGCCTTGAGAGGCAAGGAAGTCCTCCTCTTCCTGCCTCTGTTCTGCCTCAAGTGCCCTGTCCATTATTCCACGCAGCGTGTGCTCCAACAGGTGGACAAGAGGTACAGTGTCACTGATGCATGCACTGTCACTGCTCACCATCCTCGTGGCCTCCTCAAATGGTGCCAGGACAGTGCATGCATCCCTGATCATGCCCCACTGGCGTGGAGAAAAAAAACCAAGCTCCCCTGACCCTGTCCTGGTGCCGTAGTCGCACAGGTACTCATTGATGGCCCTCTGCTGCGTGTGCAGCCGCTGCAGCATGGCCAACGTTGAGTTCCACCTGGTGGGCATGTCACATATAAGGCGGTTCTTGGGCAGGTTCAACTCCTTTTGCAGCTCAGCCAGGCGAGCACTGGCATTATAAGATCTGCGGAAATGCACACAGACTTTCCTGGCCTGCCTCAGGACATCCTGTAAGCCCGGGTACCTGCCCAAGAACCGCTGCACCACCAGGTTAAGGACGTGAGCCACACAGGGCACATGGGTCAGTTGTCCCTGTCGGAGGGCGGAGAGGAGGTTGGTGCCATTGTCGCAAACCACCATTCCTGGCTTAAGCTGGCGTGGCGTCAACCACCTCTCGGCCTGGCCCTGCAGAGCAGACAGGACCTCTGCCCCAGTGTGGCTTCTGTCCCCCAAACACACCAGCGCAAGCACGGCATGGCATCTTTTTGCCTGCGTACTTGCGTAGCCCCGTGAACGGCTACGGAGCACCGCTGGTTCATAGGACAAACCACAGGAAGAGGCCATGGAGGAAGAAGAAGAGGAGGGGGTGGAGGAGAGAGGTGTGTCACAACCAGTAGTAGCATTTTGGAGGCGTGGCGGTGGGACAACCTCCAACACTACTGCACCTTGTCCTGCATCCTTCCCAGCTGCCAAAAGAGTGACCCAATGGGCCGTGAAAGAAAGGTAACGTCCCTGTCCATGCCTGCTGGACCATGAGTCAGCGGTAATATGCACCTTACCGCTGACCGCCCTGTCCAGCGAGGCCAAGACATTGCCTTCCACATGCCGGTAGAGAGCCGGAATAGCCTTCCGTGAGAAAAAGTGGCGTTTGGGAACCTGCCACTGAGGAACCGCATATTGCACAAACTCACGGAAGGGGGCCGAGTCTACCAACTGAAAAGGCAGCAGTTGAAGCGCTAGCAATTTAGCCAAGCTAGCATTCAACCGCTGGGCATGTGGATGGCTGGGAGTGAACTTCTTTCGACGGTCCAGCAGCTGGGGCAGGGAAATTTGCCTGCTAGAATCGGACGTCGGTGTACTGCTAGCAGAGTGGCCGCAAGTACTTGGCTGTGACACACCTAATTCTACACCTTCATTCCTCTCAGTGCATGTTTCAGAGAGGACTGAAGTTATAGTGGGGTTGGAGATCCCAGCTGATGCGGTGCAAGGAGAGGTCCGCTTTGTTCTTTGGTGTGGGTCTTTGAGGTAGGCTTGCCAACGAGCTGCATGGCAGGTCAACATATGTCTGGTCAGGCATGTGGTACCCAAGCGGCTGATGTTTTGGCCACGCGATATACGCTTGAGACATATGTTGCAAACAGCAGCTGTGCGATCTGATGCACTAGCCTCAAAAAAGGCCCACACCAAAGAACTTTTTGAATGACGGGCAGAGGCAGCGCCCTGCACAGGCGGAGCTCTGCGGTGTGATTCCGTCGGTGTACTGCCCTTACGCTGGCCACCAAAGGGCATCCTGCCTCGTTGGAGATGTGCCTCCTCCTCATCCTCCTCCTCCTCCTCTCTCCTATTAGGCACCCACGTGGAGTCAGTGACCTCATCATCACCTCCCTCCTCATCACTGGAGCCAATCTGGCAGTATGCTGCAGCTGCTGGAACATGACTGCCAGATTGGTGTCCTTCTTGAGCATCCCCTCTGTCTGCTCTCACGCTACTGCCTTCCTCTAGCTGGGTTTCATCATCAGACCCTTCGAAACGCTGGGCATCCTCCTGGAGCATGTACCCAACACTGTGCTGAAACAGTTCGGGGGACTCCTCAGGAGGAGGACATGGTGGGTCTAGGGAAGGAGTGACTGATGATGAGTCTGACATTGATACCAGGGAAGAGGACGCTTTGGCAGCTGCTTTTCCAGTACCCTGAGCCTGGGTGAGAGAGGATGAGGAGGAGGAGGAGGGCTTGGTCATCCACTCTACCAAGTCTTCGGCATGATGTGGCTCAACATGTCCAGCTGCCGAAAAGAAGGACAAGCGTGTCCCATGGCCATGTGCTGATGACAATGCACCGCGTCCACGACCAGCACTGTTGCCCCCAGACACAGAGCCTGCTTGCCCTCTTTTATTGCCTCCTGACTGTCTGCCTCTCCTTGTTTGCCTTCCAGACATTCTAATAGATGGCCTGCAGGGAGATGGGAAAAAAGCAATAAGGGCTACCTTCAGGTGTCCTTCTCTGTCCCTTGAAACAAGGACTTTGACAGTGAAAGAAACTGACACACTCTCCCTACCTACAGTTTTCTGTCCCTAGAAAAAATGTTTTTTTTAAGCACAATTTAGCACAAGGAGAATTCACTCACTGTCCTTCCAGGTCCCTGGAAACAAGAACTTTGACAGTGAAAGAAACTGACACACTCTCCCTACCTACAGTTTTCTGTCCCTAGAAAAAAAGTTTTTTTTAAGCACAATTTAGCACAAGGAGAATTCACTCACTGTCCTTTCAGGTCCCTGGAAACAAGGACTTTGACAGTGAAAGAAACTGACACACTCTCCCTACCTACAGTTTTCTGTCCCTAGAAAAAATGTTTTTTTTAAGCACAATTTAGCACAAGGAGAATTCACTCACTGTCCTTCCAGGTCCCTGGAAACAAGGACTTTGACAGTGAAAGAAACTGACACACTCTCCCTACCTACAGTTTTCTGTCCCTAGAAAAAATGTTTTTTTTAAGCACAATTTAGCACAAGGAGAATTCACTCACTGTCCTTCCAGGTCCCTGGAAACAAGGACTTTGACAGTGAAAGAAACTGACACACTCTCCCTACCTACAGTTTTCTGTCCCTAGAAAAAATGTTTTTTTTAAGCACAATTTAGCACAAGGAGAATTCACTCACTGTCCTTCCAGGTCCCTGGAAACAAGGACTTTGACAGTGAAAGAAACTGACACACTCTCCCTACCTACAGTTTTCTGTCCCTAGAAAAAATGTTTTTTTTAAGCACAATTTAGCACAAGGAGAATTCACTCACTGTCCTTCCAGGTCCCTGGAAACAAGGACTTTGACAGTGAAAGAAACTGACACACTCTCCCTACCTACAGTTTTCTGTCCCTAGAAAAAATGTTTTTTTTAAGCACAATTTAGCACAAGGAGAATTCACTCACTGTCCTTCCAGGTCCCTGGAAACAAGGACTTTGACAGTGAAAGAAACTGACACACTCTCCCTACCTACAGTTTTCTGTCCCTAGAAAAAATGTTTTTTTTAAGCACAATTTAGCACAAGGAGAATTCACTCACTGTCCTTCCAGGTCCCTGGAAACAAGGACTTTGACAGTGAAAGAAACTGACACACTCTCCCTACCTACAGTTTTCTGTCCCTAGAAAAAAAGTTTTTTTTAAGCACAATTTAGCACAAGGAGAATTCACTCACTGTCCTTCCAGGTCCCTGGAAACAAGGACTTTGACAGTGAAAGAAACTGACACACTCTCCCTACCTACAGTTTTCTGTCCCTAGAAAAAATGTTTTTTTTAAGCACAATTTAGCACAAGGAGAATTCACTCACTGTCCTTCCAGGTCCCTGGAAACAAGGACTTTGACAGTGAAAGAAACTGACACACTCTCCCTACCTACAGTTTTCTGTCCCTAGAAAAAAATGTTTTTTTTAAGCACAATTTAGCACAAGGAGAATTCACTCACTGTCCTTCCAGGTCCCTGGAAACAAGGACTTTGACAGTGAAAGAAACTGACACACTCTCCCTACCTACAGTTTTCTGTCCCTAGAAAAAATGTTTTTTTTAAGCACAATTTAGCACAAGGAGAATTCACTCACTGTCCTTCCAGGTCCCTGGAAACAAGGACTTTGACAGTGAAAGAAACTGACACACTCTCCCTACCTACAGTTTTCTGTCCCTAGAAAGAATGTTTTTTTTAAGCACAATTTAGCACAAGGAGAATTCACTCACTGTCCTTCCAGGTCCCTGGAAACAAGGACTTTGACAGTGAAAGAAACTGACACACTCTCCCTACCTACAGTTTTCTGTCCCTAGAATTTTTTTTTTTTAAGCACAATTTAGCACAAGGAGAATTCACTCACTGTCCTTCCAGGTCCCTGGAAACAAGGACTTTGACAGTGAAAGAAACTGACACACTCTCCCTACCTACAGTTTTCTGTCCCTAGAAAAAATGTTTTTTTTAAGCACAATTTAGCACAAGGAGAATTCACTCACTGTCCTTCCAGGTCCCTGGAAACAAGGACTTTGACAGTGAAAGAAACTGACACACTCTCCCTACCTACAGTTTTCTGTCCCTAGAAAAAATGTTTTTTTTAAGCACAATTTAGCACAAGGAGAATTCACTCACTGTCCTTCCAGGTCCCTGGAAACAAGGACTTTGACAGTGAAAGAAACTGACACACTCTCCCTACCTACAGTTTTCTGTCCCTAGAAAAAATGTTTTTTTTAAGCACAATTTAGCACAAGGAGAATTCACTCACTGTCCTTCCAGGTCCCTGGAAACAAGGACTTTGACAGTGAAAGAAACTGACACACTCTCCCTACCTACAGTTTTCTGTCCCTAGAAAAAATGTTTTTTTTAAGCACAATATAGCACAAGCACAAAACACACTGACACTCTCCCTACCTATCCTTCTCTTTCCCTAAACTAAAGGAATCCAGGTTAAGCAAGAAAGAAATAAAAGTCACTGTCCCTGCCTATGCTGCTCTATCCCTGCTCCGGAACACACTACACTAGGCCGCCGTGCTGGCGGCCTTTTATAGTGTGGGGCGTGTACTAAACACCCTCAGCAATAATTGGCCACAGGCATCCTGCCTGTGGCCAATCATTGCTCTCCTCGCTGCCGGCGCTGTGATTGGCCAAGCATGCGGGGTCACAGTGCATGCTTGGCCAATCACAGCGCCTGGATGACACTGCGATGGCGTAGTGCATTGTGGGCCGTTCGCGTCACTCGAATTTGGCGCGAACGGCCCAAATCGTTCGATCTTCGTCGAACGATCGAACAGCCGATGTTCGAGTCGAACGTATGTTCGACTCGAACACGAAGCTCATCCCTAATCAGGATGTATCAGAAAAGGGAGAGGGGAGGGGAGGGGAGGGGGGTGGAAAGGGAGAAGTGAGGAGAAAGTGGGGAAAACAGAAAAAAACAAACTATGTAAGCAAAAAATTAATTAAATTAAACATCAACAGAGATTATATTTCTCAGATCTCCAGTGAATTTTAAAGGAGTATTGTCAAAACCTATTTATATATATATATATATATATATATATATATATATATACATATGTGTATGAATACACATATGTATGTGTATAAAAGTAAAACAAAATTGCAAACGTCGGAAAATTTCGGGGGTGTGGGTATTTGCTACCCGGTTGTATAGAAGACAAAGGAGACCGACATCTGCAAGATTGTATTTGTTTAACAGTCACCACATCCCAAAAATAAGTAAATAAAACAAAAAAAACCCTTGGAGGTGGGACTTTGAGAGTGACTGAAAAACACACATCAGAGTATATTGAAAATATATAGATTTTAATAAATAGTTACAAAAAGACAAATTTGATGTAAATCACATGGATTATATACAAATCCAAACTGGAAATTAACATTGATACAAAAAGGAGAAGTTTAAACATATATTTTTCTGTCAAACCCGACAGCTGTTTCGGTTATACCCTTCTTCGGGGGAATTGTAGACAAAAGGTTTTCAGATTTATAGACAAACACGTTCTGTTGAATATATAATATAATATAAATTACAAATTTCAGGGGTAGCCATTACTACGGTGGGATTTGCCTGATTTTGAGACGTGGAGGCAACATTGGCAATGGTAGCAGCTGGTGATGCTGGTCCTGTAGCTCCAGTAAGTAGCTGAAAGCGGCCATCCATTTGGACATAACCTTCTTGTAATTTCTGAACCGCATCGGTTAGTGCGGTGACTTGCTGACATAGGGTCTCGAACGGTGAACGCACCCTGACGGCCTCAGACATCTGGCTGGTTTGTACTGTAAGGGTATGTACTTACCGAGGCCGAGATGCCGAGAGTGGTTCACCTTTGCGACTTGACGCACTCCACCCCCCTGGAGTTGAGACAGGGAGTGGATGGCGAGAAGCGGCACCGGCTACCGGCAGGTGGTGGGTACTTGTAGACGGTCCGGTAGTGCTGAGTAGACTGAAGAAACAGGCTTCAAGCAGGAACTAGCCGGATTGGTAAAGTTCAACAGCAGGAGATAATGGAAGCCGGTGCAGGTTAAGTCCGGGTTGCAATTGCAAGGTAACAGTCCCGGCTGGGGGTCTAGCACAGTAAAAGGTAACAAGTCCAGAGAATACCGGGAACCAGGCAGGAGTTCAAAGGAAACGCGGAAGTCCAAAAGGTACAAGCAGGAGGTCAAGGATTGTAGACAGGCAGCAGATCCGAGTCACAGGCCGAGGGTCAAACACAGGAGAAGGCAGAAGTCCGTATAACAAGCCGAGGGTCAGGTCCAGGAGAGAGATCAGAGGAATCAAGCCAGTCCGGGTCACAAGGAGATTTTCAAGATAGTTTTCCAGAGTCTTGGGTATACAGGAAAGCTGACAAACCAGCAACTTGTCAGTGCAACTGGGTCTCTTTAAATAGGCCCGCCTGGATTCCTATTGGTGCGCCGCCGCACATGCGCGCGCGCACCCGAGAACGTAGAAGCGCCGTCCCGCACACGCGCATGCGCCGAAGCATCATTCCGCCGCGCGTGCGCATTGGGCGCTGATTGGCGTTGTTGGACGGATTTCCCTGACATAGTGCGTTGCCTGACCACAATACATATAAAAAAAATGTCACTGCCCTCATCTATGACTGGTCTTCACAGCAAGGAACACTGGATGGGCGGACGCATGTCAATAAAAAACACACAGAGTATCCAAACTCAACTTACCAACCAATCAGCAATAAAACAAATTCACCTGTCTAACAGTGCGTTTAAAAACAGGGGTTTAGTTGCACGCATTTGCAAATACATGTGTAAGCTGCAGGCCGCGTCAAAGCTCCCTGTATGCTGCAGTCCTAACTCTAAAATTTAAGGTCTCCTCAATGGAAGCACATGTATGCTGATGGATAGATATAGGGCAGATGACTGGGGGGAGCCCACCCTCCATTAAAGGGGCAGGAGCACACTAAACACCCAGCACATGGAAGCAAAGGTGCTAGTGTGTTGCCTGACCACAATGACAACAATACATATAAAAAAAATGTCACTGCCCTCATCTGTGACTGGTCTTCACAGCAAGGAGCACTGGATGGGCGGACGCATGTCAATAAAAAACACACAGAATATCCAAGCTCAACTTACCAACCAATCAGCAACAAAACAAATTCACCTGTCTAATAGTGCGTTTAAAAACAGGGGTTTAGTTGCACGCATTTGCAAATACATGTGTAAGCTGCAGGCCGCGTCAAGGCTCCCTGTATGCTGCAGTCCTAACTCTAAAATTTAAGGTCTCCTCAATGGAAGCACATGTATGCTGATGGATAGATATAGGGCAGATGACTGGGGGGAGCCCACCCTCCATTAAAGGGGCAGCCAACCAACCAATCAGCAACAAAACAAATTCACCTGTCTAAAAGTGCGTTTAAAAACAGGGGTCCGCAAGGTAAGCCACCGTGCTCCCTATGAGCTGTAAGGAGTCTAGGACTTCTTTGGTTGTGGAACTACGTGAGACATGATCCTTTAACTTGGTAATCCATGTATCTGCGTTCCTGGCCATACAGGCCGAGGCCAATGCAGGGCTCATGGCTGCCGCATTGGCTTCCCATGCCCTACGTAAGGAGGATTCGGATCGGTGATCCATCTGGTCCTTGAGGTTACCTGTGTCCACAAAAGAGAGGTCGGTCTGTTTTGATACCTGTGCCAAGGAGGCATGTAATCTAGGAGTTTTAAATAATTTATTTACCACCTCCTGCTTAAAGGGGCACCTACGCTTCCATGTTTTGGGCATTAGAAGCTTCCTCTCAGGATCCTTCCATTCTCTAAGGATAATATCCTTGAGTGCCTCATGAACGAGGACGGTTCTGGACTGGGACGTCACTAAACCTCGGTACATCCTGTCCCTAGCAGAAGCTTTTTCTGGTGGGTCCTGGATCTCTTCAGATGCATAAATTTGCGCTGAGGAGACCCTCCATATCATCAGCTGAAAAGATATGCCTACTCAATCTGACCCCGTCCTCCTCCTCCTCTGAACTGTCTACCTGACCTTCGTCGGATAGTACCCCACTCAGAGCATCCGAGTCCACTTCCAGGTCTGAATCTACAGGCAAACGAGACCTCAGAGGGACCGTCTGTTTCCTGGTCAAATTGGAGGATGAGGAACCCTCTTGTGAGGAAGAGCCCTCCTTACTGGTCTGGGGTACTGGATCTTTAGTCCTAGCAGAGGCCTGAAATATCTTGAGAGTAGTAAGCATCTCTTTTTGGACGGAGAGGAAATCCTTCATGATTTGAGAGGTTTCCTTTCCTGCCAACTTCTGAATACATCTGGAACAGAAGGGCCTGGAATAATCTGGGGGCAATTTGTCATTGCAATAACCACATCTTCTGACACGGGCAGGGGCTTTAGATGGGCGACCAACAACCCCCTGGGCAGCAACATCCTCCCCTGTAATAGAAAAACACACAGGCAAATATAAACGAATGGGCCCTGTGGTAAGCAAAGGGAAGAGTCGGGGTACCACCCCCATCATAACCCCTGCTTGCTGGGTAGAATCACCACCTGTGGTCTCCTCTATCGCCGCGACCGCAGCCGGTCCTTCCTCCTGCTCCATTGCGCTTCCAACGTGGACGTGGTCGTGGTGCGACTGGAGGAAAGATGTGGGCGCCTCTCTTGCTGGTGGGGTTCTGGTGGCGATGGCTGGAGAAGAAGACACTGTCCGCCGCCATCTTGCCGGAGACCGGAACCGGAAGTGACGCGGCGCACAATGACCTCCACCCCCGACGCTAGAGGAAGCAGTGAACACCTCCTCCAAACTCCGGGAAGATGGCGCCGAACTCAGCTCTATGGAAGGAGCCCAAACAGCCACAACAGCTCACCTGAGCTGAGGTCACCAGAGACGGACACCCGCAATGGGATGCAAGCCAGCCCCCCCTCCAGAATGGACACCCAGACAGGTGGGGGGGAAGAGGAAATGTGGCCCCTGAAGTTCTATGTGCTCTGCTGCACCTAGAGTTCTTCAGTACTCGGGGGGTTCTTCCAGAGCTATTCCCTCCCCCCTGAGTAAGAATGGGATATCCCCCCAGAAAGGATGAGACCGTCCTGCTAGGCCCAGTGGCTTCCTAAGCATTCGGCCTGGCTTCCAGGGGAAGACCTTCAGCACCAGGCTTTGGGTCTTTTTAGAAAATAACAAACGGTTTCGCTGTGGGGAAAACACAATCAAAAAACTGAGGTGTACAGGGCGGGGTTTTTAACCTCTTTGATTGATTGTGTTTCCTGTCAGGTGGACCAGTCATCTCTCATGTGCTGTCCTGGAAGACGATGAGAAAGTATAGTGTAGCGGGGTATTCCCCTATATTGGGAAGAAACTAAATTACCCATAACCCCATTCTTGTGATGTTCCACCGCAGAGACTCATGGGAGGGGTTATAAAAGGAGGAGGCGAGGCCGGGCTCGGCCTCTTTGGGGGACACGAGACTTCACAGACGGATCCTCCTGTGCGGATGTGACGGAGGGGCAAGGCCTGAAGCCTGAGGCCTTGCTCTGCACCAAAGAGCCTTCCATCCTCCCCTCTGCGAGCCTGGGTGGCATCTGACTTTGTGAGCTACAGCCTTGTCGGATCGGGGGCCCGATCGTTGGAGAGATCGAGTGTGTGTGACACGGCCGGTGGAGGTTTTCCCGGACTGGATCCGTAGTCCGGCGGGTGAGAGGGCATAAGCCCAGCTAAGATACTGTTGCTGTGTATAGGCCTATAGACTGCCGTGGCCTACAAGTTATTTTCATACCCCTTGGATTACAAAGTTATACTCTGTTTAAAGTGCACCACCATTACAGACCTGCCGGTGAAGAAAGAAGGACTAAGCTAAATATTAGAACCAGGCCTGGTGGGGATTCTAGCGTGTTTGATTACTGCGCCATAGGGCACTTAGTTAACGGTCGCCCGTATGGCGCACCTGTAGCGTGTGTTACTATATAGTGTGTTAGAGTGGCAGGACGCTGCCCTTAGGAGTGATTGTCTAGAACTGTGATTATTGTTACCCCCTTTATTCATATTGAGAATTAATGAGTAAAACACTCTATCTATTACAATTCATTACTGTGTCCTTGCTTAGTTATTCTATTGCATAGGACATATCATTGATTGTTATTACTAGCTGTGCCAGAAGGGGGTAGAGCCTATTGCCGGGGGTTGGCGGAGCTGCACTCAGGGCCCAAATCTAATTCTGCGGCCTCCTTAGTTGGAGGTATCGCTACACGTGGGGGTTCTCGTCCGGGATCCTGATGCAGCAAGCGAACGCCAGAAGTGCCGGCATGGACCCCATGGATCCAAGAGCGGTAGAAGAGTGGTGCAAAGCCGCTAATACAGAGCCAAAACAGTCGATAGCCATTAGCCTTCCTGGCGAGAAATGGTCAAGTGAGACGGTAGAGGAACTGATGAGTTCAGTGTCCCCAGATCACACACCGTG
Source organism: Rana muscosa (assembly GCA_029206835.1). Taxonomy (NCBI): domain Eukaryota; kingdom Metazoa; phylum Chordata; class Amphibia; order Anura; family Ranidae; genus Rana; species Rana muscosa. The sequence goes on from CM055117.1 coordinate 433,081,124, forward strand.
GGTGATAGACATGAAGACAGACCCAAACATCTCATATCAATACGCATTAGTGGAATATTGGGACGGGATGCCAGAGGTCTGTAAGCACAAGTGTCTGCGGACGCCAGACAACAGAACATTTAGGCTGGCGCACGCAATAACTGTAGAAAGGGAACCATCCCCTACGGGATCGCCACAGGCTGCGGCCCGAACTACACCTGAAAGAGAAGACAGGGCGACACCTCCGGTGGCACCTGCATCGGCCACTGCTATATCACCAGAACTGATAAATGCAATAGGGGATTTGCTAGCCAAATGTCAGAAGACAAGTACGGTGCATGTGGAAACTAGCTACCGGAGACTAAAAATATTCTCAGGGAAGCTCCCTGTCCCGGCAGGGGAAGAAGATTTTGATACTTGGGTGGAACAGGCATTACAGGCAGTGGAGGCATGGGAGGTGCCGGAGGCACAGAAGAGGCAGCGAGTGTTAGAAAGCCTTAAAGGTGCAGCAGCAGAAGCAGTGAAAAGTTTCCGGTTTGGGAATGCAGGGTGCACGGCGCAGGATTGTCTAGCTATGCTGCAGGAAGAGTTTGGTCAATTAGACAAGGTGACAGAGACGGTCTACCAGTTTGAACACACTTTCCAAAAACCGGAGGAGAAACTTTCCGAGTATGTCAGAAGGCTAAACAGGCTGCTGTGCAAGATTGTGTTAAAGAAAGGGATGAAGCCCCAAGATGCCGATGCGGCAAGAATGAAGCAAGTCTTAAAGGGAGCGCTATGCTCCGATCCAGTCTGGCTGCACCTGAAAACCTTGGGAGGAGGAATGTTGCTGACTTATGCTGATTTAATAAAAATTATCAGAGATGAGGAGGCGCTGCAACAGGACCAGCAGAAGGATAAGACAAGTGTTGTACCCGCACAGGTGCTGGTCAATCCAGTAATGACCCCTGAAAGAGAGGCGGAGATAGACACCCTAAAAACTCAGATGTCCAAGGTGTTAGAGATATTGACCTCTCTGATAGCAAAAGACACAGAGTGTCCCAAGAAGAAGGAAAGTCCAAGGAAGGAATTGTTCCCGATTGCCTCAGCACCCGAACCTTTACAAGAATGGGGAGATATAGTCTGCTTCAACTGTGGGGGAGTTGGCCACATTGCAGCCACATGTTCTAGTCCGAAGAAGAAGAGACCAGACAACCGCAAGCCGGCGGGAAACTTCAGAGGGCCCCGGTGAAGGAGTCAACCGGGTGCCCACCATCTTCAGTAAACTCCAAGCTGAATGCGAAGAAAAACAAAAAGAGAGATAGAACACCAAAGGGGGAACGCAATACCCCTCAACAAAGCTATACTCCAAGAAGGAGGGGGGAGACCCCTCAGGAGAGGCACGGCACCCCTCAAAGGGGGTGCCCACCCAAGAAAAATAATAGTACACCTCAGCGGGTTCCTACACCCATTAAAAGGAGGGAGGTCAGTGCATACCAGGCTCAAGAAAGGTTCAAGTCCAAAGGGAATAGGACAAGAGAGAGTCCAAAGGGAAAAGGTCTGAAGAAGGCAGCTCCTGCCGGACCATATCCAGAGAAGCTGGTAGGCCCATCCCCTATAGTGCCCATTCAAGTGGAGGGAGTCTACACCAGGGGCCTCCTGGATACCGGGGCACAAGTGACCCTACTATACCGGGACTTCTACGACAGGCACCTGAGTCATCTGCCTATCCAGAAGATAGAGGAGCTGGAAATATGGGGAATTGGAGCCCAGAGTTTCCCTTACGACGGCTACCTTCCCATCCAAATAACCTTTGACCCATCCGTGGCTGGGAAGGCCGAAGTGTTTGACACCCTGGCAGTTGTGTGTCCTAGGCCGCCTGGAGCCAACAAGAATTCCCTTATAATAGGGACAAACACGGACCTGGTCCGAAGACTCCTGACCCCTCTCGTGACAGAAGAAAGACAAGCAGCTACCAAGATCCATCCCATGCTGAAGACAGCCTACCAACGGCTGGTCCAAGAGCGGGAGACCCCTGGAGAGGAGATAGGGAAGGTGTGGAGACTTGGAAGAGAAGGGGTAGTGTTGCAGCCCGGTGAAGTAACCTGTCTCAGGGCCACTGTGAAGCTTACTTGGGAGCAGCCTGGTCCTTTTGTCATGCTGGAGTCAGACCCAAGGGGTGAATCCTCAGGCCTGGAGGTGATACCGGAAGTGATTCCGCTGAAGGTCCTGAAGAAGGCCCATTATAGAGTTCCAGTGAGTGTTAGGAATACTACCAAAGACCCCATGGACATCCCAGCCAGAATGTTGCTAGGCCAGATGAGCCCGGCGGCCCCTGTTACCCTGTCAGAAGTGAAGAGGACAGGTGAAGAAGGGGATGTTTGGGAGAAGCTGACCATGGAAAACCCGAATCTGTCCAGGGCTTGGAAAGAGAGAGCCAAGGCCCAGTTGAATAGATGGGAGAAGATCTTCTCTAGGGATGAGTTTGATGTGGGGTGTGCAAGAAGTGCCACCCATCGGATCCGCCTCCAGGAAGATAAGCCCTTCCGAGAGAGGGTCAGGCGGGTCCCGCTAGCAGATCTGGAGGATCTGAGGGAACAACTTGCAGAACTCAAGAGGACTGGTGTGATACGGGAGTCCAGAAGCCCCTATGCCTCTCCCATAGTAGTGGTCCGAAAGAAGAATGGATCATTGAGGCTCTGTATAGACTACAGGACTCTCAACAGGAGAACCATACCTGACCAATACACCACTCCGAGGATAGAGGATGCCCTACAGAGCTTGTCTGGAGCCAAATGGTTCAGCGTTATGGATCTCAAGAGTGGGTACTATCAGATTCCGATGCACCCAGCAGACAAGGAGAAGACAGCTTTCATAACCCCAGTGGGGTTCTTTGAATTCGACCGGATGCCCCAAGGTCTGTCTGGAGCCCCAGCTACTTTCCAACGTCTCATGGAGAAGACAGTAGGGGACATGAACTTGATCGAAGTCCTTGTATACCTAGACGATGTCATTGTCTTTGGGAGAACCTTGGAGGAACATGAAGAGAGGCTGGAGAAAGTGTTGAGAAGACTCAGTGAGGAAGGACTTAAGCTTTCGCCTGAGAAGTGTCGGTTCTACCAGTCTTCTGTGAACTATCTGGGGCACATAGTATCTGAAGAAGGGGTGGCCACAGACCCTGAGAAATTGGAGGCAGTTACCTCCTGGCCACAGCCCACCACAGTAACAGAACTCAGATCCTTCTTGGGCTTCTGCTCCTACTATAGAAGGTTTGTGGAGGGATTTGCCCGAATTGCTAGACCATTGAATGAGTTGCTCAAGACTGAAGGAGAGGAGGATGGATCGGGGCCCAGGAGGCAAGGAGAGTCCATCAGAGATCAGTGGAATCAGAGGTGTGAAGAGGCTTTCCAAGAATTGAAGAGGAGCCTGACCACTGCACCAGTCTTGGCCTATGCAGACCCAACCAAACCCTATGAACTGCACGTGGATGCTAGTCATGACGGTCTGGGAGGAGTACTTTACCAAGAACATGAGGGGCAATTGCGGCCTGTTGCCTATGTGAGTAGAAGCCTGACCCCCTCTGAGAAGAACTACCCCACTCACAAGCTGGAGTTCCTGGCCCTCAAGTGGGCGGTAGTAGACAAGCTCAAAGACTACCTGTATGGAGCAGAGTTCACTGTGAAGACCGACAACAACCCCCTTACCTACCTGTTCACCACGGCCAAGCTGGATGCCACTGGACACAGGTGGCTGGCCGCACTGTCTGGATTCAACTTCAGCCTTAAGTATAGACCAGGAGTGGGGAATCGAGACGCAGACGCCTTGTCCAGAAGATCTCATTCCCCGACCATTGAAATAGAAGATTGGACCCAAGTGGCACCGGACGGGGTGCAGGCCCTTTGTCAAGGAGCTGCATTCCAAGCCCGAGGATGCTCCAGAGCAGAGGAAATAGGAGTTACCACGGTGGGAGTCCCCAAACACTACTGTGGAGTAGCTCAATTGGAAGAGGGCAACCTACCAAGATTGTCCAAAAAGGAATTGAGGTGTGACCAATTGGAAGACCCCATGGGGAGATTGGTCCTGGAGGCCTTGGAAAATCAGGATCCAAACATACTCATGCGTCAACCTTCCAAAGAAGCTCGCCTACTGAGGAAGGAGTGGGATAGGTTGCAGTTGCATCAGGGAGTGGTCTACCGAAGGGGCCCCTCTGATGACTCAGAAGATAAGTGGCAGATGTTCCTCCCAGGGAAACATCGGGAGACTGTTTTGATGGCCTTGCATGACAATCATGGCCACCTAGGGGCTGAAAGGACCTTTCAACTTGTCAGAAGTCGGTTCTATTGGCCCTGCATGAGGGCAGAGGTAGAGGAGTACTGCCACTCATGTGCGCGATGCATCCAGAGGAAGACTTTGCCCCATCAAGCTGCCCCAATGGGCCATCTACAGAGCCAAGGGCCTATGGACCTGGTGTGCATTGACTTTCTCTGCCTCGAACCCGACCTGAGTGGACTAGGAAATGTTCTGGTGATAACCGACCATTTCACCCGGTATGCCCAGGCCTTCCCCACCAAAGATCAGAAGGCCTCCACCGTGGCCAAGGTACTTATGGAGAAGTATTTTGTCCATTATGGGCTGCCACAGAGACTCCATTCAGACCAAGGGAGGGACTTCGAGAGTAAGCTGATCCGGAAGCTCTTGGATTCGTTGGGAATCAAGAAGACTCGAACTACACCTTACCATCCTCAGGGAGATGCTCAGCCGGAAAGGTTCAACCGAACCCTGCTCAACATGTTGGGGACTCTGGAAAGCGAGAAAAAGCAACATTGGAGCAAACACATAGCAGCCATGGTACATGCTTACAACTGCACCATCAGTGATGCTACAGGCTATTCCCCATATCGACTCATGTTTGGGAGAGAAGCGAGACTACCGGTGGACCTGGCTTTTGGCACCTCACTGGACCATTCCTCCGTCACCTCTCACAAAGGATATGTGGACAGGCTCAGACACAGCCTGAAAGTAGCCTATGAACAAGCTCAAGCGGCCTCAGATCAAAGGGGAGCTCGGAATAAAAAAAATTACGACTTGAAGGTCCGGGTACAAGACCTACAGCCCGGGGATCGAGTGCTGTTGCGCAATCTGGGAGTCCCCGGAAAGCACAAACTTGCAGACAGATGGAGATCTGAACCCTATGTCATCTGCAGGAAGTTGCCGGGCCTACCTGTCTACAAGGTGAAGCCAGAGGGAAAGGTAGGCCCACTGAAGACATGGCATCGAAACCACCTGCTCCCACTGGCGGAGGCAGTTAGAATACCTTCTGTGGGAGACTCCCCTGCACCGGCCTCTATCTTGGATACTCCTAGGCCGCACACTCGGTCACAGACCTCCCGAGCTGGAAATGGAGAAGCCTCCCAACTTAGTGGAGATGAAGAAGGAGAGCTTGATTGGCTGTGGTCTTCCCCAACTCCAGGAACTTCTATCATAGATCTTCCAGTCACCCAAGATACCACAGATGAAATGCTGAACCCAGAGGCTACAGAATTCATCCCTTTCAGTCCTTCAGCAGATTACTGGGGAGATGCCCATGATAGTTGCTCCGAGGAAGAGAAGCCTGTGGCGCCAGAGCCAGAGATTCCAAGAGAGCAAAGAGCTCGAAGAGTCATTCGACCTCCTAAGAAGCTGACCTACCCCCAGATGGGGAACAGTTCGGAAGACTCTGTGGTCACTGCTAGGAGAAATGCTGAGATTCCGGATCCCTCCACTGTCCATTTGGTGGAGGGCAACCCCAGCTCACTCTCTGGCACAGTTAGGCAGGCCACCCAAGATAATGTGACCTGTGGGCAAGGGAATTCAACCCCTCAGTTATGGTGGGAATCCCCTATCCCAACATCGTTTTCAGAATTGTCCAATGTTGTATATAGTTGTTGCTAAAATTTATCTTTGGGGACCAAAGAGTTTAAGTGGGGGGAGTGTGTAGCGGGGTATTCCCCTATATTGGGAAGAAACTACATTACCCATAACCCCATTCTTGTGATGTTCCACCGCAGAGACTCATGGGAGGGGTTATAAAAGGAGGAGGCGAGGCCGGGCTCGGCCTCTTTGGGGGACACGAGACTTCACAGACGGATCCTCCTGTGCGGATGTGACGGAGGGGCAAGGCCTGAAGCCTGAGGCCTTGCTCTGCACCAAAGAGCCTTCCATCCTCCCCTCTGCGAGCCTGGGTGGCATCTGACTTTGTGAGCTACAGCCTTGTCGGATCGGGGGCCCGATCGTTGGAGAGATCGAGTGTGTGTGACACGGCCGGTGGAGGTTTTCCCGGACTGGATCCGTAGTCCGGCGGGTGAGAGGGCATAAGCCCAGCTAAGATACTGTTGCTGTGTATAGGCCTATAGACTGCCGTGGCCTACAAGTTATTTTCATACCCCTTGGATTACAAAGTTATACTCTGTTTAAAGTGCACCACTATTACAGACCTGCCGGTGAAGAAAGAAGGACTAAGCTAAATATTAGAACCAGGCCTGGTGGGGATTCTAGCGTGTTTGATTACTGCGCCATAGGGCACTTAGTTAACGGTCGCCCGTATGGCGCACCTGTAGCGTGTGTTACTATATAGTGTGTTAGAGTGGCAGGACGCTGCCCTTAGGAGTGATTGTCTAGAACTGTGATTATTGTTACCCCCTTTATTCATATTGAGAATTAATGAGTAAAACACTCTATCTATTACAATTCATTACTGTGTCCTTGCTTAGTTATTCTATTGCATAGGACATATCATTGATTGTTATTACTAGCTGTGCCAGAAGGGGGTAGAGCCTATTGCCGGGGGTTGGCGGAGCTGCACTCAGGGCCCAAATCTAATTCTGCGGCCTCCTTAGTTGGAGGTATCGCTACAATAGTATATACTGTATATCTGAAAATCAAATAATCCTGATGTACTGATATCTCCTTTTTTGAGGCCTGAAAATGCCAGGACAGTACAAATACCACCCAAACGACCCTCCGTGAGGCTTGGAGAGTTTTTTTTTATTGTTTTATTTTGTCACAATTTTCAAATTTTTTATATCCTGTCACCAATACAGTACAGTGATCACAACCACACCAGTTATATGACGACAGAGACACTGACTGGTGACAGTATGTAATAATAAATAATAATAATAAATATTTTAAATTTTGTAAAACTTTTTTTTCTTTTTTATTACAATTTTATTTCTTTTATTTACATTTTTTTTTGTTCTTTTTTTTTTTTTTTAATACTAATGCTTTTATTGAAGAGTAAAAGAATGAGATTACAAAAAAAGAACATTACTCAGAATACAACCCATAAAGCATAGCATACATGGTAAAAAATGTTAGATACATCCTCTACGGCAGCCATTCTCAACCAGGGTTCCTCCAAAGGTTGCTAAGGGTTCCTTGAGCTGTGGCTGATGAACCACCTATTTGATGATGCCTGCAGAGTTCAAGGTTCAGCATCACTTAGTAAAGCCAGCAGCATGACACCAAATATCTTTTTAGCTGTCTTTAAGTGTGGCATTCTGAGCACCACTTTAAGGGGGACATTCTTCCTATTGACCACCAATATAAGGGGCATTGTTCCTATTGAGCCCTGATGAATTGGTTTTAGTAAGGGTTCCTCGAGACATGAAGATTATTTTTGGGGTTCCTCTAAAGTTAAAAGGTTGAAAAAGCCTGCTCTATGGTGTCCAATACAAATTTTAGACTGTAGCCTATGTAACTAGATCAAATTTGGATAATAGACATCTTGCAAATATAATTTTGTCTATCACCTGATCTTAAAATAAAGCATTGGTACCAGACTTAGGTGTATCCTATTCAACTGGATTCAAGAAGAAAAAAGGAGAAGATTGGGTTGTACAAAGGTAAGAACCAGAAGCAAACCTCAAGGATTTGTGTATATAATAACCATACACAAATAACCAAAAAAAACCTAAGGGGAGTGTTAAAGGTTTATTTTTCTTTACATACTGTGAACTGAGCAATACAGTGTTAAAACATTAAAAAATTAAATTAAATTAAAATAGCGCTCGCAGTCCTGGTCTGTTATGGTAAGGTGAAATAGTTGCTCTAAAAGGATGGAGTAGATCACATTACTTGCTAGCGACCAAGGTTGAAAAATCTATATGAAATATCTGTCAAGGGGACTGAGGTGATCCACATTGAAAGAATATGTAAATATATTAAAGTTTTTAATACGTAAAGAATAAATAAACCCTCTTTTTTTTTTTTTTCTGAAAAGAAAACCCTGCAAGAGAAAGGCAAAATGAGCTAGTATGCATAGCATACCAGCTCATTATGAATGACTTACCTGAGATCGAAGCCCCTGAAGCGCTCCTCGTTCCCCTCCGCCGCTGCCGCCATGTTACCTACGAGTCCCTTCCGTGTATCGCCACTTCGGCGATGTGACTGGCCGGAGCGGCGATGACGGGCACGATCCCCGCACATTGATAAAACTGCCACGCTCAGTGCGCCTGCGCCATTGTCTACGGCACGCATGCGCCGTAGACATCGATGCAGTCCTTTCTGAAAATATCTCCTTAATCGTGTAGGTTAAGGAGATATTTCTTGCACCTACAGGTAAGCCTTAATCTAGGCTTACCTGTAGGTGCAAGTGGTCAGAGAGGGTTTACAACCACTTTAATAACTGAAGTAAGGTGCTCCTGTATCAGTCTGCAGGGATAGGGGGCTCTTGTAACAGTCCATCAAATTGTTTGATGGGGATAGGTGCTGATGATAGATGGACTTCAGAACCATGGGCCAGGAGGACAAAAAGGAGATAGAAATTCTGCAGCTCTAGGCATATCAGATGGAGGAAGGATCCAGGAAGACATGCAGAAGATACAAAGTAGACAAAGTGCAGGAATGAATAAAAACATAGTAGAGTTTATTAAAAACAAATAATTCACACTACATCTAAGTAACCAACGTACAGCTTGGACATGGAGAAAAAAAGACAGGCAGTGTTGGTGTGGCCTGCTGTAACCGCCATGTGAACTGTCAAGCTTGTGGCACTGATCCTGCTAGGGGATTGACGTGGCGGCAGCGGCATTCATGGCTGTCCGCACTCTATTATCAGATACATATAGTGTGGATTATCTGTCTTTAATAAATCCTACTTTGTTTCAATTCATTCCTGCGCTTTGGCTACTTTGTATCTTCTGCAATACTGTGTTACCATAGTAACACTGTACTACTCTGGGGAGGTGATCAGAATTTATTTTTCTTAACACACTATGATTGCTTATAACAGTGCTAATCACTGCTATACAGACAACGTGAACGTGGCCACAGTGCTCATGTTAATAAAAGCATGCATTCATTTACTGCACAACGTAAACACTTACATTTAAGTAAACAAAGTCCTGCTTGAGCTGGAACAGAGGAGAGCAGAGTGCTGCACAGCCAGTGAAACTGTAGGTGGCTGTCATGTCACGCAGGTTTCCGTTGCATCAGGGGGGGCGGGGTCACCCGCACGTCACTGGGGAAGCCTGGGTTTCCCCTTGCGTCAGAGGGGCGGTGTCATGTGACAGGTGGCCCCGCCCTCAGCTACATAAGAGCTGTCACTGGCTGAAGCCGCGTCATTCCCGGGGTGTCTCCGGTGGAGACAGGATGCGCTGCGCTGGACATCTCATCGCTGGAGCCTGGACTTGGATGGAGAGGAGATCATCCACTGCTGGACCCCAGAGAGGAGAGCATCCACCGCAGGATACCGAGAGTGGATTACCACCGCTGGAATTTTTTAAATTTTTTTAATAAAGGACTTTTCCCAACGGTGTCTGTGTGTTTTTTTACAATTTTGTACAGTTTCTTTGTGAAATGGTAGGGATACAATGTACCCTTTACCAATTCACATAGGGGGGCAGGATCTGGGGATCCCCTTTGTTAAAGGGGTCTTCCAGATTCAGATAAGCCCCCCACCTGAAGGGTCTGGTATGGATATTTGGGGGGAACCCCACGTCATTTTTTTTTATTTGACACAGGATTCCCCTTAATATACATACCAGACCTGAAGGGCCTGGTAATTGAATTTGGGGGGACCCCCATGCATTTTTTTTATTTTTATCAATGACTTTTTTTCCTTGAGAAATGACACTTTGTGCAGGAACAGTTCTAAGCACGGGAAACAAGCGCTACTTTACAGGCATACTATACACACTCCCTAGGTACAAAATGTAGAGGAATATTTCACTTTTATTGTTTCACTTTAAGCATTATTAAAATCACTGCTCCCGAAAAAACTGCAGTTTTGAAAACTTTTTTTTTTGCATTAATACATGTCCACTGGGGCAGACCCGGGTCCCCAAACACTTTTTATGACAATAACTTGCATATAAGCCTTTAGAATTAGCACTTTAGATTTTTCATGTTCGAGTCCCATAGACTTTAACGGTGTTCGGATGTTCGAACAAATTTATTGCGTGTTCGCAAGTTCTGGTGCGAACCGAACTGGGGGGTGTTCGGCTCATCCCTAGTTATTAGTGGTGTACCCCAAAGTTCAGTGTTGGGACCCTTACTTTTTAATATCTTTATAATGATATAGGGTATGGGATTAAAAGTACCATTTATGTCTTTGCAGATGACACCAAGCTATGCAGTGGAATAACGTCCTTACAAGATATCTCAAACTTGCAAGATGACCTCAATGCACTGTTTAATTGAGCAACTATGTGGCAAATTAGGTTTAATGTTGATGAATGTAAAGTTATGCACTTGGAGGCTAAGAATATGCATGCATCTTACATACCAGAGGGAGTTCAACTGGGGGAATGCGGCAACCCCCCTCACCGTGTGGGAGATGGATGGGAATGCAGCGATCAGAGGCCTCCTTATATTATGAAGGAGGCAGGTCAAGCAGAAATGGATCTGGGCTGCAGCTCCTCACTCCAGGGTCATCGCTTCTCCTACAGGTCAAACAGGAAATGGGTCCTGACTGAGTCCTGATTGGCCAGGAGTCCTAAGACTAGATTTAAAAAATAATAATAAACTCAGACTGTTGAACAGAAGCCTATATATATATATATATATATATATATATTGTACAGGACGCCAAGGTTGGGTCCTGGACGGGTGCTATATACCACCAATATTTGGGTTGTGGTCCCTTTAAGGAGTGGTGATGGTGTTCAGGAGGTCACTCAGAATGGGTGAGGAATTCCCGGCAAAATAAGTAGTCCAGAGAGGACTGGCTTGCAGTCCTCTTTGTCTTGATAAAGAGTTATTTGGGGCCCGGAATTTCGGAGGCTCTAAAGTGATATTCGGGTGGGATAGAGCCTCCACTCCTGACCACTAGGAGTCAGCACACAGGGGGTTAAAGTGGTTGTAAACCCACTTTTTAAACAAAGACCTACAGGTAAGCCTAGATGAAGGCTTACCTGTAGGTGCATGAAATATCTCCTTAACCTACACGGTTAAGGAGATATTTGTATGTAAATGTGGCGACGCTGACGTCACCCCATTCACAAATTCGGCTAGGTCGCAACATTCGACGATGTAGCCGAATTCGACAGCTCACACGCGCATGCGCGGAGTCACGTCTTCGCCGCTCCGGCCAATCACAGCGCCGGAGCGGCGCTGTGATTGGCTGCAGCGGCGATACCCGGAAGTAACATTCCGGCTATCGCCGCAGCGATGGATGCGGCTAGAGGAGGGACACGGACGACTTCAGGGGCCCCGATCGAAGGTAAGTGGTACATAATGAGCTAGTATGCTAGTCATACTAGCTCATTATAGCTTTGCCTTGCAGGTAAGTAAAAAAAAAAAAATTGTCTACGTGGTTTACAACCACTTTAAAGGCTTCCAGGAAACAGCTCATAAAACAGGAAGTGGTGCAAGAGGTGTTGTGGAAGGAGTATGGGGATTGCACCTGTGAAGATGAGCTGTTTCTGCTGGGAGCTTTTACGGATTCAGCAAGGGCTCTGGAAGTTCTGGGGCGAAGACCCCTCTACAAAAACTGTATGTGCCTTTTCTTTAATTTGTTTTGTGCTGAAGACAAGCAGGACTTTACTTTATGCTGGAGATAAGCAGACTTTGTTTTTATATTTTTCCGGTGTGCTGAATGAAGCTTTATTTTTGGTTTATTTACAAATAAAAGCCTTTTTGTTCAAGTTCAACGGTTTATGCACTTGGTCCCGTGGAGCTATAATCCCCAAAAGTTTACAATATATATATATATATATATATATATAATTACATTTTTTAAGTATATACATAAAAGAAAAAATGAGCAATCACAGTCCTAGTAAGATGACATGCTAAATGATGGTATGAACCACCAATTCTTCATTTAAACATGGGTATTTAATGTGAAAATCAATGAACTCTTACGTCTAGACAGTTGTTGAAATCTTTAGCCTCGTACACACGACCAATTTTCTCATCCAAAAACTACAAGAAAACTGCAGAGAGAGCTTTCTTGTCGAGAAAACCGTTCGTGTGTATGGTTTTTCGTCGAGAAAACTGCCGTGAACTTCAACGAGAAAAATAGAGAACCTGCTCTCTTTTTTCTCGTCAGGATTCTCGATTTTCTCGTTGTGTTTCTCGTCAGCCTCGTCGTGTTTCTCGTTTGTGTGTATGCTTTTACGAGTCTTCAAAAAGCGTGCATGCTCAGAATCAAGTATGAGACGGGAGCGCTTCTTCTGGTAAAACAAGCCTTCGTAATGGAGATAGCACATTCGTCCCGCTGTAAATTATTGCATTGTTTAAATGTTGCGCATTTAAATCTTCTTTAGAATGTTACAATAATGAAAAATAAAGAACTTGTTTTGCTGCTGATATTCACACAGAGTTCTGACTAACTATTTTAAACCTTTTTCATGCTGATCTCATGAATATTTAGCTGTATTATATCGAGCAAGTTCTCCTTAATAATTATATTATTTTAATTTTGAATTCAGATCTTCATTTTAAATGCTTCTTTATTTTATAGTGATCTCCATGATTTTATTTATTATTTTTGTTGTGTCAAGTTTACCCCTTATTTTTTTTTTTTAAACCTTCAAGGAGATTTTTTTGTGTTATCTGTCCCTTTTATTTTATTTGTTAAAATGTATCTGCCTACTCCAAAGCTAAATTTATAATTATTATAAAAACACATAGTCAAGTATTAACTGTCAAAATAAAAACCATTTATTCTGGTCTATAACAAAATAAATAGAAGGCAGCGCTGGAGAACCTGCTGCCATTTGTGCATCCATGGGACCCCAGAGCACACATCAACCCTGTGTGGACAATAAAATTGGGAGCTTGAGAAGCACAACAGTTGTGAGCACAATCTGATCCTGGACTCCCAGAGGTCAGGAACAGCAGAAGGTGATATACATGTCCCAAGTCTGTGGTACTACAAGAGGCTGCCTTCTGTCAGACCACATTGAAGCAAGGCCATCACTTCCTGGTCTTCTTGGCTGCCTTCCCTGCAGCCTTCCCTGAAGCCTTCCCTGCAGCCTTCCTTCTGCGTGTGGCAGGAGGCTGTGCCACTGGAGGTGTACTCATGTCAGGAGGAGGAGAAGGAGGTGGAGGAGAAGAAGAAGGTGGAGGAGGAGGTTGAGGTTGGGATAGCTGGGCAACCTCACATATGGCCGTATTGGGGGTAATTCTCTCCATCACCCCCTTGTTCAGCAAGGTGATGAGCAGGGGCTCGCATAGGAGGCGTTGCTCCATGCTCATCACCTTGAACTTGGCCTCAACTAGGCCGGCAATGGCCTCTTCAGGGGATGTGGGCTCCTGGAGGGTGGCATGTGCCTCTCTAATAAGGGCCATTGCTGCCTCGCTTGTGCTCCTGTCCCTCCTTGATCTTTTAGGAAGGCGAATGGGAGGCACCTGCGATCTGGCCCTGCTACTTGTCCCAGCCACCTCCTGTGTGCCACTGGGCCCTGCCACCTCCTGTGTGCCACTGGGCCCTGCCACCTCCTGTGTGCCACTGGGCCCTGCCACCTCCTGGCTCACAGTGGGCCCTGCCTCCTCCTGGCTCACACTGGGCCCTGCCTCCTCCTGCCTGACACTTTCCAGACCCTCCTCCTGGCTGATGTCATCCTGTGTATGAAAAAGGGACATACTTTTAGTTTGTGGTTCATCATTTTCACACAAATTATAGCTCATGACTGTTGCAAATTGAATGTAAATCAATAGAAAAGACTATTATTATGACCCCATCAGATTTCATTATTCCCCCCAATTTTGGGCCCACTACTGTCTATTGATATTGAGATCACTTTTTGCTCCCAATTTTTGGGGGGATTTACATATTATCTTATTTTTCATGCATTAATTTTCTCACAAGACATTTAATGAAAATACTATACCTGGCTCCAGATGTCCAAATCAGATTCTTCCAGGATGGCTGCCTCCTCTTGCTCCAGAGAAGGCTCAGGTTGGCTTCAGGGAAGTCTGGGGGGAAGACTGGACAGTGATAGCCTTGCCTCAAGCTGGTCGTTCAGAAAGGACATCCTGCTATAGTACCACAAATTCGGGACATATACATCATCTGCTGCTGCTCCTGACCTCTGAGAAGCCAGGACCCTAAAGCGCTCAGTCCTGTATGTGCCTCTCAAGCTCCCAATTTTACTGTCCACCTGTTTTGTGGTTGCTGTGGGTATCTTGGTCTGCACAAATGGGAGCAGGGTCTCCAGCGCTGTTTTCCTCACACCTTTCTTCCTGTGACTGGGGTTTTTGGTCTCCCACAGAGCGGGCAGCTCCCTTACCCGGTCTATAAATTCTGCCAGGAATTCACGGTCACTGATAAAAGCATTAATTTTGTTTCTGCAAGCCAAAAAATAAGACAAAAAAAGGAATGTCAGTCACACCGTCTAACCTCCTGTAAATCAGATTCCCCATATATATCCTCCAACAATCTCTAGGCATTATAGGCCACCAATTTCACAAAGCCTAAAAATCACATATCTTCGTTCTCACGTCCATCACTTTTCCTCCTCCCTCCGCACACCGAATGTAGTATCGTCACATGTGTGTTTGCTTTATATACACCACACATGCGTGAAACTCCTCACACGTCGCTCCGCATACGTCGCCCGCCCATGATGTTCAAAGTATCAACTTTTCCCCGCCCCTTCTCTTTCGGCGCGCAGACAGATATGGCGGAGTCACAGCAGGTGTCTGCTAATTCATCAAATAACGAGGAGGAGACCAGCCCAGACCGTGAAACGTCACGATCAAGGAGGAGATTCAAGGCATCTAATATGTCTTACGTGGAGATGGTGGAGATGGTGGACATATTGCTAAAGTCGGATTATGACGCAAAGCATGGGCCGTATACCCACCCTAATCTTAGGAAGTCCAAAATAATGAAGAAAGTAGTGAAAAGTCTGAAGAAGAATTTCGGGGTGAAACGATCAAAGGAGCAGCTTAGAAAGAGGTGGTCTGACCTCAAACTGAGGGACCCGGAGCAGTTAAGGAGCATTAAGAGAATGCTAGAAAAAAGTAAGTACTTCTCTGGTGTTTCTATTATTGTATTTCAGAACTTGCATGTTGCTCCATGTTGTTGCATTTGACTATTGTACCTTCCAAAATGTAATCGTTAGGACTTGGTTTGGCCCAGTATTCAGTCGTTACAGACACATCGTTCGCCCACTATATATGATGTTTAGCGATTTTACACAGTTCCAATAATTTACAGAGATGCCTGTTTTTATTCCATAAATGTTAGTACATTGTTGGCTAGATGATGTGTTTGGAAAGAGAATGAAATGCAAACTTTAATCAATATAAAGGAGAGGACAATCAGCAGCTGTTTCCACATCTGGACTCTTGAGCACTATAGTGTGGGCCACCAGAACCACCTTTTTAGGGTGCCCCACACATGTGCATCAGTGTATTTTTGGGGTGCCTCCATGTGTAAAAAATGTCATCAAAAGGTGAATAGTCAAGAATCTTTTCGAGCAAAAAAATGTCTTCGTCTTGAAATTCCTCCCAAACAGACACTTGTACCCCACTTCCAAGCAATGTATCATGTTCATTTATTTTTACTAAAATATCTGTGTGCTAAGTATACCTTTTGTTTCATTCTCATAGGGGAGAGAAGACTGGGAGGACACCACTCCAGGGAGCACAGGAACCCCACACCTTCTAAACAACCCCAACCTCACCAAGAACCCCAACTTGAGGATGTTGAGGAAGTTGAATAGGTGGAGGAAGGAGAAGTGGAGGAAGGAGAAGTGGATGACGTGGTGCAACTGGTCACCACAACAGATCAGTATCTGTCACCACAGCTTCAGGTAAGAGATGTAGGCCTGCAGAGTTATAATACCTTTTGTATTTTTTTATAGGGGATGAAAATTTTGGGGTGAAAAAAAGTACGCGTTTCTCTGCTGACAGTGCCCTACGAATCATACAGCAAGTGATGGAATGTAGTACAGACCTGGACAGAATTAAGCAAAGAATTAATGTGATGGATCAAACCTTTAAGGACATCCTAGATGTTTTGGGGTGAATTGAATAAGGCACAAAACACCCCATTTTATTTTTTGATATTGTTATTCCCCAATTTTATTACGCTTTTTGACAATCAATCAAGCCAAAATTTGAAGATGCACACAGTGTGTCAACATATGCCATCTGCCATCAGGGGATATCCATGTACGGGTTTTGGGGGTGCAACCCCTTCCTCGCATCTCAAGTAGGTGAAATGAAGATGGGGTTGCACCCACAAAACACGTCCATTGATCACCCCTGATGGCAGATAGCACATGTTGACAATAGGGATCAGGAGTCAAAAATCCCATTTGAAAATGACTCTAAATTGTGTGCATCTTAAAATTTTGGCTTGGTCAGGGGTGCCAATACCCCATATTATGACGGTCAGATAGAGACATTTTTTGTGAAATTGAATGTCTCATATTGCCGAGAGGTATACAATGTTGTATTTTGTTGGATGCTACTGATGGTTTTGTATTTTTTTTCCCAAAAAAAAGGCCTGTTTCTGGGCAGGCCAAAAACAAAAAATATAGTGTTCTATTTACCATGTGTGTGAATGTGCACAGAGTAAATTGTTTGAACAACCACAAAGTGTAGCTTCTTTTTCAAATACGCTATAACCTTATTTGTGTATATGTTTGGTATTACTAGGGAAATGGTTGTTATTTACTAAAGGAAAATACACTTGGCACTACAAATGCACTTAGACAAACTAGGAGACAGCAAAAAAAAACAACAAAATACAAATTCAACCAGATTTTTATTTTGTACTTTCTCTAGAAAAAGTCAGACATGGCCTGGCATAGGAATTGCCCCCCTACCCGTGAAATATTCCAGATATTCCTGGCGAACCTCACGGGCATTTTGGGGGGGCAAGCCAGGACGGCCAGTTTCTAGGCCCGGCAGGGTATTGCCAGTTTGAAGTCCTGCCTCAGGCACTATTGAGGCAATATAATTTTGGGATTTCCGGATAAGAAAGTTATGTAGCACACAGCAACAAAAAACAATGTAGTTAATTTTGTACTCCGCCAAGTGAATTGGAGTCATGAAAAGGCGGAACCGGCTGGCCATTATCCCGAAGGCATTCTCCATGACTATTCGGGCCCTGGCCAGCCGGTAGTTGAACACCCTCTTCTCCGGGGTGAGGGTCCTCTGGGGAAATGGCCTCATGAGATGCGGTCCCAGTCCGAAGGCTTCATCAGCCAAAAACACAAAGGGGAGTCCTTCAACATTCCCTGCATCCGGTGGCAATGCAAGGTCATCACTCTGGAGACGGAGGGCAAACTCCATCTGGCTGAAGGATCCCCCATTGGACATCCAGCCATTCTTCCCCACATCCACATAGAGGAATTCATACCGTGCTGACACCACCGCCATCAGCACAATGCTATGCAACCCCTTGTAGTTGAAAACGTAGGACCCAGAACGGGGTGGCGGCACGATGCGGACGTGCTTCCTGTCGATGGCTCCACTGCAGTTGGGTAAGTCCCACCGCGTGGCAAACTCCGATGCCACAGTCTGCCATTCCTGTGGCGTGGAAGGAAGCTGTGGAGTCAAACCAGAAAAATAAATATTATTACTTTTGCACATAACATTGCAAGCAGATTCTACTAAAATACATTCTAGCCCAACATCATTCCAAGTTTCCGTTTAATGTGTTTTCCCAAAATCAAAGCGAAGGCTCAAGTATCATATTCATCACCCCCTCTGATGGTCCATTCTAAAAATATTTGGGGGGGGGCTAGATGAGTTTGGGAATGGCCAAAAATAAGGAGAACTAACATTTATAGCGAAATTTTAGGGGGTGATTCAGGGGGGGGGGGGGTAAAGCACTACAATGGAGCTGCAGAAAGACATTGGGAAGTGACTCGGCTAGGTGTGTTTGGGCCCAGGATAGCATAGTGGGCGCAGGAGCGCTGCCCCCTCTCTCTCCTGCGCCCGTCACTCAGAACAATACATAGGTTCATGCCTTGCATGAACCTATGTAATGTCGATGCCGCACACTATTCAGGTGGATGGCCCCCTGTTGAGCGGCGGACATCTGAATAACAGCGTCAGGTTTTTTAAGGGAAGTGCCTATCAGAGCCAGCGAGTCTGATAGGCTTGCCAATTACATCCTGAGGGCTGTAATTGGCTTCCAAAAAGTTAACCAGGGGACGCAGGGGGGGTGCGTTCCTTGGTTAAACACTGAGAGGCTCCTCTGCCAATCATGTTCACCAAGTCTGTTTACCGGTAACCTGATTGGCTGATGCAACATCGAGAGCGGGAGAAGACATCGAGGAGAGAAGAAGGACGGCGCTGACCAGAGGAAGGTAAGTGCAGGGCTGGGGGGGGGAACTGGCTGCATTTGAGGGGACAAACTGGCTGCATTTGAGGGGACAAACTGGCTTCATTTGAGGGGACAAAGTGGTGGCGTTAAATAGACACAGTCACGGAAATGGTAGTTTTTTAATTATTAAATTATTTGGGTGGCCCCCAAACATTTTGAGCACCAGCCGCCACTGCTGGAGAGGTTAGTGAAGGGAAATATGCATGGAGGAGAAAAAAGGGGCATTTAAAAGCTTACAGCATGCATGGGGACAAAGGGGACATTCTCAGCATATTACAATCATGCTAATTAGGGAAGGATGAAAGAAATACAATACATTAGCATACATGAAATACATAAAATGTGATGTTAAAGGAGAAAACTTACCCTCATATAATCCTCCTGCAGGACTTGTATAATGGCAGAACAGATGTCTGGGATTATGAGGCCCAGAGCCTGGGGGGAGATGCCTGTCGTGAACTTAAAGTCCTGCAGACTTCTCCCTGTCGCCAGGTAACGTAACGTGGCGATGAGCCTCTGCTCAGCACTGATGGCTTCCCGCATAACGGTGTCCTGCCTGGTAATATAGGGGGACACCAAAGCCAACAGATGCTGAAAAACGGGGTCAGACATCCGCAGAAAATTCCTGTAGTCCTCAGGATTATTCTCCACGATCTCCCGCAGCAGAGGCATATGGCAGAATTGGTCCCGCTGGAGCAACCAATTCTTGGTCCATGAACTCCTCCTCACCCCGTTCATGGACTCGTCTTGGTCCAAGACAAGCAGACCAACACCAAGCGCCCGCACAGCACGAACTCGACGACGAGAGCGTACCCGGGCCATGGATAGGAAACGGTCGTCTGATCAGAACGTACTAAACAGAACGCACTTTAGAACAGCAAGGCCTGTGAAGAACGAACTGAAATTCAGAAACGAACGGGCAAGAACGCACTGTAAAACAGATACGACCTGCCTACATGCCCTGAAAGACAATATACGAACCCACAAGCACAAACTGAACCGCAGAAAACGAACTGAAAGCACAAAGATTGAAAAGCGCCAATCGTCTCTTCCCAAACTTTTACTTCACACGCGGTAACACGAGATCAGCAAAAGCAGCCCAAGGGGTGGCGCCAGGGAAAACGATCTTCCCCTTTATACTGCCGTCATACGTGCTGGACGTGACCGCGCAGAACAACGACAAGATTTGGAATTGACTGTGTGTATGCAAGGAAAGCTTGACAAGAATCTCGTCAAGCTTGACAAGAATCTCGTCGAGAAAAACAACGTGTTTTTAACGACGAAAAACTTGGTCGTGTGTACGAGGCTTTACTTCAAAGGCAGAGAGAGAAGGAATGCATTCTATAACTCAGATCTTTTGTGGATTTATTATGTTTCAGGGTGAAGTGTCTAGTCACATTGTGTTCCACATGATAAGTTTCAACAAGTCTCCTATGGTCTCCAAATCTGGCGTGAGTCATTCGTATGGTACGGCCCACATAAAAGAGACCACAGGCGCAAGATAAACAATAATCTACAAAAATGGTGGAACAAGTGAAAAACCTGTCAACAGTGTATTTCTTGCCATCAGAATCAAAGAAGGATTTTTTTCCTGTGATGCACTGAAGGGCACATTTTTCTTACATCTGTACATTCCTGTCATGTTGCAAAAGAAAGTCATCGGATGTGAGGGGGGCCTGGGGGCATAGGACATTGTTTGGGGGCGATTTTGATAGTTAGTGCTTTTTTATATACAAACTTAGGTTTAGCAGGGATGAATGTAGACAGTTTGGGAATCCCGAAGAAGTATATTCCAGTGTCGAGAAATGAGACATTCCATTTGTTTGGTTTTACGGTGATAGTTGGTAATGAATCTGACATCAGATGTATAAGTTTGTTGTTTACATGAAGGAGTGGTGAGTACAATGCATTCAGATTGAACTTAAATTGATGAAATCTACATTGTAGCCTTTACCAAGGAATTTTTTTGTTGGTATAGAGCTTTGGGATTGGTAGTCAGAGTCGAGCACAATTTATACGTAGTCTGGTGAATTATCCTTTAGGGATTTTGTTGATCTATCTAGAGTGGTGACAGCTACGTGAATTTACATGAAGCTGGTTTAAAATGGGTCTTGGTTACTATAGTGCCATTGTCATGGCCTAGTTCTAGGTCAAGAAAAACCAAGCTGTAGAGTTGGGTGAATAGTTCGGCCCAAACATAAGTTCGCCCCAAATTTGCAGGGTGTTCGGCAGGTGTTCCTCGCGCCCAAAAAGGGGAAAGTAAAAGTTGATTGTTAAGGAGTGGGGGGGCCGACCGCGGTGTCCTTGACAACTGATAAGTCATTTGTTGTTAATGGGTTTCCTCGCTGACAGCTGTATATAAAAAAAAACATTTGCAGGTAAAAAAAACTGTAAAAGACAAATGGCATGGGGCCGGGTCTGGTAAAGATTTTAAGGGGAACCCCACAGCAACATTAAAAAAGGGGGGCTCTGTTTTTTCTTAATCTTTTTTCAATAGCCATGGGAAGTCACAAGGGAGGGACGGTGCCACCAGATGACGTCGCCAGATGGTCCCGCCCTTATCTATATAAGGACTGTCAAACAGCGGAGGAGGCATTCGGCTGTTGGCCGCCAATGAGTACAGAGTGTTTTTCTTTTTTTTGGGTGCAGCAGACGGCGTAATTGACGATGGACACTGTTTTTTTTTTTTTTTTAATAAAGGAATTTTCAAAAACTGTCTCAGTGTTTTTATTACTTTTTGACACTTGTTTGGTGAATGGGTAGGGGTACTATCTCATACTCATTCACATATGGGTGGTGGGTATTGTTAAAGGGGGGTTCCAGATTCCAAAAAAACCCTGCCCGCATACCCCCACAACCACAGCCCAGGGTTGTGGGGAAGAGACCCTTGTCCCCATCAACATCCCCAAGTAACCCCCCCATGTTGAGTGCATGTGGCCTGGTATGGTCCAGGAGCGATCTTGAGAACTTAACTCAGAAGCCTGTAGTCCAACCAGGCACTCTGTGCTGAGCACTGCACTCAATAGTGGATAATAGTCACTTTCAGCAGCATAGCTACACCATTACCAGCATTATGGCATTTATCCAACCGAGGATAATTGGCTCTTTTTGACACCCCCTGTGGCCCTGCAGGCTGTGCAACAGGACCCTACATCTAAATCTGAACATACCCAAGGCAGCATAAATTCCTTGTTTTTAAATTTTTTTGTTTGACTACTCTGATGACAGTATATTGGATCTGAGTACCTTCATACCCCCTTATGAGCATCCCTTTAATTTGAAACGCTTTGGATGTACTCACCAACCTTGTTATACTAGGTTGAGGTTTTGATAATAATTACCGTAATGCTGTATTGCTAGTACACAGATGTTTGCAAGTCATTTTTTATCTTCAATTTAGTTTTAACTGATATGTAATAAAATGTATTTTTCATATATTTATTGTCAGGTCTGCCAGGAAATTGCAACCGTCCCTCCGCTTTCCTGACCAGTAGTCTTGTTATCCCGGGATCAGGTGGAGGGACGGTTGAGATCCTGCAGCCAGGAAATAAAGGACCGCAATGGATGGTGCAGACAGCCTAACCAAAACCCCCAGTAACAACAACTCATGGTTAGTAGAGGTGAATTCTGGAATCCAGAAGGAGAAAGGATAATCCAAGTAACGCAGTCAAGAACAAGCCAGGCGGGGTCGGCAACCAGATAAGCAAAGTCCAAGGGAAAGTCCAGGTATCAAAGTCAAGAACGAGCCAAGTCTTCAACCAAAACTAACAGCATCCACAAACAGCATCCAATCATACTGGGAGGAAATATTAGACCTAATTAAAATGATTAGTGGGACTGAAATTAGATTGGACCCATGGCAATGCTTGTTTCATGCAACGGCTATCCCAAGAAGGAAATACAGAACAGAAATTACCCCAATTTTATTGGATTCAGCAAAGATATTAATTCCGAGACAATGGAGGACAAAGCAAGCCCCAACGATACAGGAATGGTTGAGGGAAGTAAATAAAATAAAATGTATGGAAGTAGTAACACATTTGCATAAGGATTCTAAAATAGAATTTACTAGAATTTGGAAGGGCTGGGAGGAGTTTAGACACTCGTCGGTATATGAAGGCTACATCAGAAGAGAGGGCAGCACCTAAGGTGGTCGAAACAATGTCCCTTTTCCCCCCTCCCCCCTCCTTTTTCCTTTTTTTTTTTTTTTCTTATTGGGGAGTTGGATAGATGTAAACGATAATTATGCCTCCTTACAAACAAATAAATCACATTCCACGGTAGTTAATAAGAGGGGAGGGGGAGGCAAGAGGTAGGGGAGGGGAAGGGGAGAAGGAGGACAGGAGGCACCTCTAAGTTAAAATACGAGAGGGAGGGAGGGCCTGTGTAGCTCTCACATATGCAATTTAATTTATTCACTTTTTTTTTTTTTGGAGGCAGAGAGAGGTATTTATGTCTCCTCATAAACCAATGAAAACACAGAGGACACTATTAGGCACCTAAAACTAAAAGGAGGTGGATTTGCGGGACAGTGAAGGGAAGGGGGAAGGAAGAGGATGGGTTTTTTTTTTGTATTGGAGAGTTGGAGTGTTGTAAACGATAATTATGCCTCCTTATAAACAAACAAAACACTAATGCCACGGTAGTTAACAAGGGGGGAGGAAGATGAAAGAGGGAGGGAGGGGAAGGGAGTAGGAGGGCACGTTGCACTTTTAAGTTTAAAATATGAGAGGAAGGGAGGGCCTGTGTGGCCTGCGGGGTTCTCACAGATATAATTAAATGTATTCACCCTTTTTTTTTTGAGGCAAAGGAAGGTATCCATGTCTCCTTAAAAATCAATGAAAACACAGAGGACACGAATATTAATTCAAGGGGGAAAAGGGAGGGTAAGGGTAGAATAGGAAAGGGGAAAGAGGGCACTAGGCACTTAAAGTTAAAAGGAGGATTTGAGAGATGGTGGAGGGAAGGAGGGGAAGGGAGGAAGGGGAAGGAAGAGGATGTTTTTTTTTTTCTTCTCTCTTCCAAAGAAATGGGGGTAGAGAGGGACAGCTGCAACCTCCCATAAGGGAGGAAGGAGAGGGGAGGGAGGAAGGAGAAGGAAAGGGGAAAGAGAAGAGAGAGAAAGAAAAAGGAAAGGAGAGAGATAACATAGAGGCCATGTAAGTTAATTAAAAAGGAATAAAGAGAGGGGAGAAGAGTAAACAATGTTTCAGGACAGACCCATTTTGTTGAAAGTGTATGTATTGTCTAAGTTTTTGTAATGTATATGTGTTTATTGGTAATGAAATGAAAGATATATGTATGTATGAATAAGAAAACTTGAATAAAAATAAATTAAAACACAAACAGCATCAACAGGAACTTGAAAAATGGAGGAAACTCCCGCGCTGTCCTAAGTGTAATTAATTAAACTAAAAAATGGAAAATAAGGGAACAGGGAAAGAAGTGGGGGGAGGGGGAGAGGAAGTGGGGGGGACACTGCTGCCAAACACCTAAGAATCCAATTTGGAGAAACTCAAGTAAGTATAAAACAATAATGGTGTTGGCGCTGTGATAAACAAAGGAGAAGTGAGAGAAATGTGACTGATATCACACTTAAACTCAATTTTGATATATCTAAACAGAAATGTGCTCATAGACGCTTGTGAATAAATATAAATCCAACAAATATTGTGAATGGGTGAGCGTATGCAGAGAAAAAAAACAATCATGGTGTAGCTCCAATCCCACCCAGAGACAGGTGCACACGCTGGGAATGTACTCACTTATTAATATAGAAGTATGGGAGTATCTCCACGAGCGCTGAACTCGTCGTCCCTCTATGTGCATATGGCTCTGTGTGGGTTCTGGGTCACTGGTGGGTCGAATTATAGGTCAGTTTTTTTTAAGCAAAATGAGGACTTTGAAAAGATTGTTTTTTTTCTCTTTATGGTCTATATGTGACACTTAAGAGGACTGCAGCAACAGGAGAGAGACTACTACTGCCTTGCAAACCATACCGGTTTAACAACATCCTGTGACCTGTTTATGCTGTTTTTGAATAGCAACAAGGTAAGCTGCTCACAGACACAGAGGTGCGACACCGAAGGAAAAAGTTTGGAGCACTATATAAAGTGTGTTATCTCATATTGCTTCACTTTGGTGGTGGGAGCCACTTTATTTTGGATTATACATTACTTTGGACCTACTTGGATCACAATTGTTTTGTACTTTTATATTTATCTCCTTATCCACACAATTCATGCACCTGGTACTGAAGCATTTCCAGTACACAAGGTTTAATATAATATTTTTGTTTTGGCACCTGGACACATCATGCTTGGATTGATACCAATTTTCTTTATATATTAGTGAGTGTATGCGGTTGGTTGCATACGCTCACCCATTCACAATATTTGTTGGATTTATATTTATTCACAAGAGTCTATGAGCACATTTCTGTTTAGATATATCAAAATTAAGTTTAAGTGTGATATCAGTCACATTTCTCTCACTTCTCCTTTGTTTATCACAGCGCCAACACCATTATTATCAATAGGAACCTATACTGGGGCACGGACAGGAAGGGGAAGTGGAGATTTATAGGGTAGCTGATCAGGTAACTACAAACAGCTCATCCCAGGGTGGAGCCAACATCAAACACATAAAACAGAAAATAACTAGGATTCGAAACATAAAACAAGTTTCCTGGTGGTTCAGGACATAGGAAAAACAGTCTGTGTTTACCAGGTCCCATGATCAAATCCTGGACGCAGCGTGACAGTACCCCCCACACAAAGATGCCCCCCCCCAACCTATTTGGGTTTGGATGGGTGTTTCACATGGAACAACTTGATCAGCCATGGGGCATGAACATCACTAGCTGGCACCCAAGTCCTTTCTGCAATAGAGTAGCCCTTCCAGTCCACCAGATACTGCAACTGCCTACCCTTACGTCGTGAATCCAAAATTTTACTAATTTCATATTCCTGATGGTCATCAACAGAGACAGGAGCAGGACATCTAGAGGGTAGAGAAAATCTATTTTTGTAAAAGGGCTTTAGCAAGGATTCATGAAAAGTACTGGGAAATTCGAAGGTGTGGGGGCAACCGAAGTTTATAGGCCACTGGATTAACTTGACAAAGAATGTGAAAGGGTCCAATATATCTAGGACCTAATTTGGGAGAGGGTTGTCGAAGTTTGATGTTCTTGGTGGATAACCAAACAAGTTGATTGAGACGATAACGGGGTGCAGGTTTTCTGCGATGGTCCACATACTTTTTGTATCTGTGTACCGACAGAAGCAGAACCTTTCTTATGTCTCTCCAGTGTTTAGTTAACTTGGTCACCATGTTGGCTGCTGCAGGTACCTCTGCTTGAGACGACTGGAAGGGAAAAACTCTGGATTGATACCCAAAGGCAGCTTGAAAAGGAGAACATTTTAAGGAGGAGTGCCATTGTGAATTGTGCGCTAATTCAGCTAGAGGTAGCATCTCACTCCAGTTGTCATGTTCAGCATTAACGTAAGCCCTTAAATAGGTCTCTAAATCTTGATTTACCCTTTCTGTTTGGCAATTAGATTGGGGGTGGTATCCAGAAGACAGGTAATTCTTGATCCCCAGATGTTTGCAAACAGCCTTCCAGAACGAAGATATAAATTGAGGACCTCTGTCACTGACGATATCGACCGGAATACCGTGCAAATGGATGACATGTTCAATAAAGGAAAGGGCCAAGCTTGGGGCAGAAGGTAAAGCAAGCATAGGAATGAAGTGTGCCAGCTTCGAAAATCTGTCTACTACAACCCAGATGACAGTATTCCCCTTGGAGGCGGGCAAGTCCACAATAAAATCCATACTAATATGGGTCCAGGGAGCATGAGGAACAGGTAGCGGTTGTAGAAGACCTTGGGGAACAGATCGAGGCAATTTGATGGTCTCACAAACAGTACAAGCTTTAACAAAGTCTATTACATCCTTCTTAAGGGTTGGCCACCATACCAGGGACTTCAAGCGTAAGAAAGTCTGTTTGGCACCAGGATGTCCGGATATCCTCTGACCATGGGCCCATTGCAAAACTTTACGTAACTCTTGAGGAACATACAGCGTATTGGGCGGAACCAAAAGATTAGAAGGTGCCCGAGATTGAGCAGCCAACAAATCCCTTTGTAAGACAGTATCCAGTTGTGCAATAATTCGTTCCAGAGGAACAATATGATCCGGAGGAGCTTGAAGATTCTCGCAAGAGAATTGCCGAGACAGGGCATCGGCCTTGGTGTTCTTAGTATCTGGAATGTACGTTACAACAAAATTGAACCGAGTGAAGAATAATGCCCAGTGGGCTTGTCTGGGATTCAGTCTTTGAGCCTTCTCCAAGTAGATCAGATTCTTATGGTCAGTTATAACCACCAAGTTCCGGACCTTCTAAAAGATGCCTCCATTCGGAAAATGCTAGTTTTATAGCTAAAAGTTCTCTATTCCCTATGTCATAATTTTTTTCTGCGACAGAGAATTTCTTAGAGAAAAAGGTGACCGGATGTAGCTTGTTAGAAGTAAGATCTCGTTGGGATAATACTGCTTCGGCCCCTACTTCGGAGGCATCCACCTCCAAGAAATATTGAGCAGACAGCTGAGGATGACGGAGAACAGGAGCGGAACAAAAGGCAGACTTTAGGTGAGCGAAAGCTTCCAGAGCTTCAGGAGGCCACTGTGAGCACTTGGTCCCTTTTTTAGTGAGGGCAGTAATGGGAGCCAGAATCTTTGAAAAATTATTTATAAATTTGCGATAGTAGTTACAAAATCCAATAAAACGCTGTATTTCCTTTAAGGTAGAAGGTCTGGGCCATTGTAAGATGACATTTAGTTTCTTGGAGTCCATCTGGAATCCTTTAGACAAAATTATATAACCTAAGAAAGGTATTTCCGGTTGTTCAAAAGAGCACTTGGAAAGTTTGGCGTACAGCCTATGATCTCTTAACTGTTGGAGAACGGTGCGAACGTAACATCGGTGAAGCGTTAAATCTTTAGAGTGAATAAGTATATCATCTAAATAAACTACAACAAAAGAGTCAAGTAGATCCCTGAAAATATCACTCACAAACTCCTGAAATACAGCGGGGGAGTTGCAAAGTCCAAAAGGCATCACTAGACACTCGTAATGCCCCCTTCTAGTATTAAAAGCAGTCTTCCATTCATCTCCAGCTTTGACTCTAATGAGGTTATATGCAGAATGAAGGTCCAGCTTGGTGAAGATCTTTGACCCCTGGACACGGTCAAACAGTTTACAAATTAAAGGGAGCGGATACCAATTTTTTACTGTAATACAGTTGAGAGCTCTGTAGTCAACACAGGGTCTAAGTCCTCCATCTTTTTTCTCCACAAAAAAGAACTCTGCTTCCACAGGAGAGGAGGAAGGCTGGATGAAACCCTTCTTAAGACTGTCTTCAATGTATTCCTCCATTGCTTTTTTTTTCCCCGCAAGGTTAAGAGGGTAGGTTCTCCCTTTAGGAAGGGGAGAACCGGGAAGCAAATCAATAGCACAGTTGTAAGGGCGATGTGGGGGGGAGCATCTCTGCTTCCTTTTCAGAAAATACATCAGCAAACTCGGCAAAGGCCTCCGGTAGTTTAGGGTCAGTAGACACTTCAAGAATGGACACATTATTATGTACTATCTTTTGGAGACAGTGATCATGGCAGGAGGTGCTCCAGGCAGAAATTTGGCCAGTGGCCCAATCAATACAAGGGTTATGTTTGCTTAACCAAGGGAACCCAAGAATTACAGGATACTTAGGAGACGGAATGATGTCAAATGATAATACTTCAAAATGCAGAGCCCCCAACAGGACAGAAAGGGTCTTGGACTCGAGAGTGATAAGTCCATCACCAAGAGGGTCTCTGCCAAGAGTAGTTACACACAGCGGGGAAACTTTCGTAACAGTAGGAATCTGTAGACTATTAACCAGCGCTGCATCGAGAAATACCCCACCAGCACCGAAATCAATAAAGGCAACTGTGGAACAGCACTTATCGTTCCAGGACAAAGATATTGGAACTACTAATCTCTCTTGAGGAGGATTCAACACAAAATGGCCTAATGGGGCTCCTCAATCTCCCATTAAGCCAGAGTTTTCCAGCCGTACCGGACAAGAATGCAGGAAGTGACCCGGCTTACCACAATATAAACAGAGGTCTAGAGTCCTGCGTTTGATATGTTCCTCGTCAGACAAACGCACAGCCCCTATATCCATGGGTTCTCCCTCAAACTTGCCAGTAGGAGGGATAGAATGGGCTAGCGATTGCTGAGGGGAAGATTTAGCATCCAATTTGTGAGAAAGAAATTGTCTCTGGCACACTCTCTCAGACTGGCGTTCAGAGAAACGAGTGTCCACCAGGATACACAAATTGATAAAATCTTCCAGAGCCACAGGGATCTCACGGTAGGTTAATTCGTCCTTTATGCGCTCCGCTAGACCTCTGCGGAAGGCGGCCTTAAGGGCGCAATTGACCCAGGTAGTCTCAGCCGCAAGCGTGCGGAATTCAATAGCATAAGATGCTACCGTGCGTTTACCCTGGTATAGATCAAGAATACGAGCCTCAGCTGCAGTTAGTCTGCCAGGAACTTAAAAAATTCCCTTAAAGGTTTTCATAAACGTGGGGTAGTCGGTAAGTATAGGGGAATCCTTCTCAAGAAGAGGTGACACCCAGGACAGAGCTCTGCCCTTTAGCAAGGAAATAATAAATGTCACCTTGGCTTGAGCAGAGGTAAACACAGAAGGGTGATTTCTAAAATGCAACCGGCAATGGCTGAAAAATGCCCTGCAATCCAAGGGGTTCCCATCATTCTTATCGGGGAGAGGTATCTTTGGAGCAGGAGTACCTTCGGGGTTAGACACAACTACAAGTTTCCCAGCCCCAGACTCATGTCCTTTTGATGTAGCAGGACTGGTACCATGTGCAGTAGACAAAGAAGATAACATAGTTGTGATAGCATCCAATTTCACCTCCAGTGACAGTACACGATTGGCCTGCTCACCCAACAGCTGACCCTGTAGAGAGACTGCCTGCACCAGCTCGCTGGGGTCCATCTGGCCCCAGTATAATGTCAGGTCTGCCAGGAAATTGCAACCGTTCCTCCACTTTCCTGACCAGTAGTCTTGTTATCGCGGTATCAGGTGGAGGGACGGTTGAGATCCTGCAGCCAGGAAATAAAGGGCCGCAATGGATGGTGCAGACAGCCTAACCAAAACCCCCAGCAACAACAACTCACGGTTAGTAGAGGTGAAGGCTGGAACCCAGGAGGAGAAAGGATAATCCAAGTAACGCAGACAAGAACGAGCCAGGCGGGGTCGGCAACCAGATAAGCAAAGTCCAAGGGAGAATCCAGGTATCAAAGTCAAGAACGAGCTAAGTCTGCAACCAAAACTAAGAGCATCCACAAACAGGAACCTATACTGGGGCACGGACAGGAAGAAGAAGATGAGATTCATAGGGTAGCTGATCAGGTAACTACAAACAGCTTATCCCAGGGTGGAGCCAACATCAAACACATAAAGCAGAAAATAACCAGGATTCAAAACAAGTTTCCTGGTGGTTCAGGACATAGGAAAACAGTCTGTGAACACCAGGTCCCAGGATCAAATGCCGGACACAGCGTGACATTTATGCTTTCTGAAGATCTTTTTGTCCGATACGCCTACAATAGTCCCTATCTCATTGGAGGGTCATTCCGTTTCTTTTAAACCTGTCAAAGTCACTCTCATTTTCCACCTGCCATAGTGGCTTGTACTCATCAGTATAAAATAAAATATTGCTTCACTATTGGGCATGGGCCTCTGAAACACATTGTATACGCCTCTTTACTTCCCCATGCCTGCTGTCTTGGTCCTAGGAGCCTGTAGACGCTGCTGTCTTCACATCCTTTTGGCGGGTCTGGAATCTTGTGCACGACAGCTGCCTGACGGTTTACTAACTGTGCTGCACTGAGCTCTCCTCTGTTCCAAGCTCAAGCAGAACTTTGTTTACTTGAATGTAAGTGTTTACTTATGTTGTGCAATAAATGGATACATGCTTTTATTAACGTGCGTTGTGGCCACTTTCATGTTTTCTGCATACCCACGAGGATCTTCCCAGATCTGATGAACACTGCTGCACTCTAGGCGTAGTGTATTTTTGAGGTCACATGGTGACCCATCAATATTATTATTATTTTTTATCTTACACTTAGAGCCATATATTGGAATTGGGCTCATCCCCCGTGCATATTTCCTTGTGGTGTGCGTCTGACCATGGGACACGTGTAAGGTTATACATATACCAACACACCCCCACCCAGTTGGGAGGCTGTATACCCTGACCTGCCATGAGGAGTCCATTTATGAGTCACCAGGTATTCGTCCATGCTTTTAGAGAGAGTTCTCAATGTAATGCATATTGTATTTTTGCATATTTATTTATATAATTTGCGGTGTTTTCAAATATCTGTATTATTAAAAATAACCTTTTTGTATTACTGTAGATTTGTTAAAGTGTCTGCGTCCCTGAAGAAGCCTGATTTCAGGTGAAATATGTAGGACTAGCAGCATGCAACCTCGAAGGAACAAATGCATCACAGTGTATTCCTTTTCTTTAATGTTCTTGATTTTGTAATAAATAATAATTTTAACTGTATATTTTTGCTCCTTGCATATTGTCAGGAAAGGCTTCACCCGCTGGTGGTGCTGTTGGTCCTATGGACTGCAGTACTAGTGTCCGCCAACAGGTGTCCTCTTGCAGCCAATATCTTTGTTGGTGGAGGATCTCATCTGCTGGTGGTAATGCATGATCCATGGACTGTAGTACCGGCCTCCATCAGCGGGTGTATTCCGGCAGTGTGGGACAGGCAGCACTTCCTGCGCTCAGCTGTGACCTGACTTCCTATAAATACCCGGCGAATACAGACACTCCTTGCCCTGGTATCTCTCTCCCTGATCTAGGACCTGTGATCTGGACTTGAACCTGCATCCTGCTTAACCCGATCCGACCTGATCCCTACCTTGAGCCCATCCTGCATCTGTCCCTCCTGTTACCTGGATCCCTGCTCTGCAGCCAATCCAATGATCCCCTCCCTGTTCATGTTTGATTCCCATCCATACCCATCTGCTTTGATCCCCTTGTGTATGACCTCGGCCTGGCTTTCACTACGATTCCGGTATTCCCCCTTATTGTATATATTTTCTATAAGTCACTGTTATTTGGTTAGGTTACTGCACTGTGTTCTGTTGGAGGTGTTTATTTGTCTGTTTACTTTCCTTAATAAATTGTTACACTTTCACCTACACCTGTTTGGTCGCCTCTGTGCAGTCACACAGGCTGGTTTGCTAGCATTCTATGACAGTATACCAGGGCCATCCCTAAACCAGATGTGGCTGCATTGAGGGACCATCCTGATTTGTTAAACCCGGTTGAGATGGGTAATAACAAAATCATTTTTTATTCTCTGCTGGCAGTGACCAGCTGATAGAAACCATCCGATCAGCTTATTCCCTAGTGGGGCAGGGTTATATGCCCCTGGAAGATGTCATTCTTTGATGAAACGGCGTAGAGAGTAGCGGCGTGCTGACGTCACCACAAACAAACAGCGCTATCCCGGAAGGACGGGCGGATAGTTTAAGCCGGCCGGCTTACGAACGAATTTTACCCATGCTTTTAAAGTACAACCTTTTTGTAAGTGTATCTTCATTTTTATTATTAAAACTG
Organism: Rana muscosa; assembly: GCA_029206835.1. Taxonomy (NCBI): domain Eukaryota; kingdom Metazoa; phylum Chordata; class Amphibia; order Anura; family Ranidae; genus Rana; species Rana muscosa. The sequence goes on from CM055117.1 coordinate 433,113,570, forward strand.
CCTTGAAGTACTTCACTATGGTGGCTTTATGTCTCTTTTGAAATCATATATCCGGAGATTATGCTGAGGAGCCCTTAAAGTGGAGGAAAAGGATTTTTGGTGATACACTGCAGAGAGACCCTAGGCGGGGGAAATAGCCACAGGTGTATATGATCACTTTACCAGGGATCCACACAAGCTGGTAAGGAGATTTGAGATTGAAGGTGGAGGATCTTTGTCTTTTCCAACGCTTCACTTTTTCTTGGGTGTTTAAGTGTGAAGTCACCAATACTCACTTACCTGCATTGAACATTTTGAATCAACGTTATCATGGAACTTTCTTTACCATGGGATATGTCATTTCTTAGTCTTGCTTTGGACATTCATGAGAGGAACTACATGTCAATTAAGTTTCCGTTTATTTTTTGAAGATTGAAAAATGACTAACCGTTATGGTCAGAAATCATAGAGGTTTTTTGAGCACAGTTTGGTCATATACTCTAATCACAATATTAATTTCATGTCATCACATCACAGGGTGTTATGTTATATTGTTATTAGTGCACTATTTACGCAGCGCCACTGGTTTTATTCCATATTGTTTCCATTTGTGTATATCCACATTTTTCAGTTGCAGCAGCGGCCAGCACTATTTCATTGGTGGTATCATTCTATTTAATTTTATTTCTGACTTGCGCAGTAGCTTTCCTTTACACAGGGTTATATATCTTTTGAGGATATTCAGCCATTAGTTTGGTTATGTGAAAAGCCAGCCCTGTCATCTATTCCCGATGGGAGTGACGATTTTTCACCCCCTTTCAGTTTTGACCAGGTTGAATCCTTAGTGTGGTTGTTGATGACCCAGCCTATTTTTGGGAACATTATTCCTCCTGTTCCCAGCAGGTGTTGTCCGATTGCATCCATTCAGTGCAATCCCTGGTCGGACAGGCTGTGTGTAAGACAGTTTTCGCTCAACCTGTGCTACATGCATGGTCAGATCTCCTGAAGTTAGCCAAGCCACAACATTCCAGCCCTGCCATTAATCACCTGCCTCCCCAAGAATGTATCGGCCCATCGCCTATGGCAACCCCAGCTACAGTCCAGTTTGCTCAACCCCCGCCAAATATTACTACCCAGTCTCTACCTGTCGCGCCTACCCTGCCTTCAATCCACCTGCTTCTTCCCTTCTACCTGTAGCCAATCCACAAGAACCTCCTCCAGCCACTATCCCCGTATCTCTGCCACATTCTAGTCCTTCCACTTACTCGATTTCATCTTTTTCATACATTCCCCCCCGTTATTTGCAAGCCTGCAGTGACTAAGTCTAAGAAGAAGCGGAAGTACTTCCCAACCCACACAATCCAACCAGTAACCCAACCTACCTCCACACCCACCAACCTGCTCCAGCCTGCGTTCATGCCAATAGAACTTGACAACCCACCTAAATCTGACTTCCCCGTGCCTTTTACCCAGTCTGACATTCCAGTGCCCTTTACCCAGTCTGACGTCCCTGTGCCTTTTGCCCAGCCTGAAGTTCCTGTACCAGTCTGCCAGCCTGAAGTTCCTGTACCAGTCTGCCAGCCTGAAGTTCATGTACCAGTCTGCCAGCCTGAAATTCCTGTACCAGCCTGCCAGCCTGAAGTTCCTGTACCAGCCTGCTAGCCTGAAGTTTCTGTGCCAGCCTGCCAGCCTGAAGTTCCTGTTCCAGCCTGCCAGCCTGAGGTTCCTGTGCCAGCCTGCCAGCCTGAAGTTCCTGTACCAGCCTGCCAGCCTGAAGTTCCTGTGCAAGCCTTAAGTTCCTGTGCCAGCCTGAAGTTCCTGTACCAGCCTGCCAGCCTAAAGTTCCTGTACCAGGCTGCCAGCCTGAGGTTCCTGTGCCAGTCTGCCAGCCTGAGGTTCCTGTTCCAGTCTGCCAGCCTGAGGTTCCTGTGCCAGCCTGCCAACCTGAGGTTCCTGTGCCAGCCTGCCAGCCTAAAGTTCATGTACCAGCCTGCCAGCCTGAAGTTCCTGTGCCAGCCTGCCAGTCTGAAGTTCCTGTACCAGCCTGCCAGCCTAAAGTTCTTGTACCAGCCCGCCAGCCTGAAGTTCCTGTGCCAGCCTGCTGGCCTGAGCTTCCTGTGCCAGCCTGCCAGCCTGAGGTTCCTGTGCCAGCCTGCCAGCCTGAAGCTCCTGTAACAGCCTGCCAGCCTGAAGTTCCTGTGCCAGCTTGCCAGCCTGAAGTTCCTGTACCAGCCTGCCAGCCTGAAGTTCCTTTACCAGCCTGAAGTTCCTGTGCCAGCCTGCCAGCCTGAAGTCCCTGTGCCAGCCTGCCGGCCTGAAGTTCCTGTGCCAGCCTGCTGGCCTAAGGTTCCTATGCCAGTCTTCCAGCCTGAAGTGCCAGAGCCAGTGTTCCAGCCTGATGTTCTGGTGCCTGCCTTCCAACCAGAAGTCCGGATGCCAGTGTCCCAGTCTGAAGATCCAGTGTCCCCGCCGTAAGATTCAGTGCCTGTGTCCTCGCCTAAAGATCTGGTGCCCGTTTCCCGGCTTGAGGTTGTGGTGTCCCTCTCCCGGCCTGAGATTGTGGTGCCCATTTCCCGGATTGAGATTGTGGTGCCCGTTTCCCGGCTTGAGGTTGTGGTGCCCGTTTCCCGGCTTGAGGTTGTGGTGCCCATTTCCCGGCCTGAAGTTATGGTGCCCGTTTCCTGGCCTGAGGAGCCTGCTACCAAGCCTGAGATGTTCCTGACTGCTGCCCTGCCTGGTGTGCCCCTTTCTGCTGCCCAGCTTGATGTGACTGTCTCCTGCCTGGATGTGCCTGATTCCCAGTTGGATGCGCCTGCTTCCCAGTTGGATGTGCCTAATGTTTGCCCGGATGTGCCCGCTGTCTGTGCAGTCACACAGTCTGGTTTGTTAGCATTCTATGACACATATTTTGATATATTCCCTATGGGGACTACTGTATAACTACAGTCAATAGGCATCCTTATAGTCCCATTCATTACCCCGGATATGGGGTTCTTTACACATTTTCTCTACAAGGGATGTAGATGCCATTGACCAATTTATTTGACAAGTGCTTTCTCTGAATGCTATTTATCTTTATATTCCAGGGTGGTTTAAAAACCCATACTAATCATATTGAGAGCATTGCACACAAAAGCAAAAAACTTTTTCGTTCACTCAACATGTAACTTGGTTTACTTGTATGATGTAACAGTTCTGTACATTAATTTGTTTTTATGTTTGTCTGATTTTTTGATCATGTTTTTCTTCCTCGTCTTATAGACAGTTTTGCTGAGACATATCTTGTACCCCAAGTGGGACCAGTGGCATACTTGATGGAACCTGGCGTGAACCCTGATGGATGGCGGGATATTGTGGTAAGGAGTGGGAGGGCTTTGTAGCAGATGTCAAGAGGTCCAGACCCAAAGACGAAGCATCTGAAGAAGATGCTAACAAATTCTTTATGGGGTTACAGAGATTGGTGGAAAAAAAGACACGCCTTTTTTGGCATAAAGATTTTTTTGAACAGTACATAGAAACTAAAATAGTCCCTTGGGTGCTAAGGATACAAATATTCCCTAACATTAAAAAAGTAGAAGGCAACATTAAAGAAGCCTGGGAAGCTAATCTTCAGGCATGTTCCATCAAAATGATGCAAATCCTTTGCAACCAATATTGTATGGATCTAGATAACATTGATAAAGAAATACAGGAATGGCAAGCTAGCAATAGCAATATATCTACATACGCAGGCTATGCGGCCTGTGACAAAAAACTGAAAGAGCACTTAACCAAGTACGCCACAAACCTTATTAAAACGAAAGAAACAAAATTCCAACGTGACAAAAGAGCGTATGATAATGCCCAGGCCTATAAATAGACAACACAGAGCCAACAACGTAGTACTTCTAAAAAAAACTTTGACAATAAAGAATTCCCCACCAATATATTTGATAGAAGAGAATCAGACACCTCATCTATTTCATCGTCCTCCTATATTCCTTTAGGACGACGATCTGAAACGGATACAAATAAAAGGAAAAATGACACAGTCTACAAGAAATATCCAGGTCTCAATTTCCACTCAAGGATAAGCCGTCTAGATCTCAGAGGTCACGGAAAACCAACACTTCTACTTCGAGTACAACTAATGTACTCAATAAACACCTCAGTGTCATTAATATCTCCATCTGCAGGAGTAGACGCTGTTTCCATTCCAGCAGTCTCCCTGACATTAGCATTGACCCAGGAACCTGTTGCTTCAGGTTCCAGTCTTATACCAGATTTGAGAACGGCACCTATCTTTACCTTAGATAAAAAAAAACAAGCACAGTGACTTCACGTACCACTCAGCAGGAGCCAAAATAATATGTCTCGACCATCTAGACAATGTTGGCCGGGACAATATCGATATTGTCAACCTTTCAACGTATCCCTTATCTGATGACCAACTATCTGTATTGCGCTTAGGCCTGTCATTTTGCCCAGGTGGGGAAGCTGATAAGTTTGAGCTTGTCAAAGATCTACACCTATTCGCTAGACGACTCATGTACAAGGTGCTATATGACAGTCAGCAAAACACCACCATTCCTGTAGCAAATGATAATTCTATTCTTGATAATGTCACCATTCAAGAACTTCAAGCATTACAGGATCTTATGTTCCTTTGGGACGAAAGTAATCCTGAGGAACAGGGATGGACCTACCAGGTACCAGGAGTGGTGCCAGGAGGATCTGTCCAATCGAGATCCAACAAACCGGTATATGTTACTCCTAAGGTATATAAACCCAAATCACGATCTTTCCCTGTCCTGCAGGGCAATCCCAACATTTGGGCCTTTGTCCTGCAGGTTACTAAGGAAATCGAGGCCACCAATTGGAGGACAGGTCCTCCCCCCAACCTTAACCCCAGACTGAAAGCAGCTCTCAACACTATACGCAACAATGACAATCTAATAGTGAAGCCCTCAGACAAAGGTGGCAATGTGATAGTAATGAATAGATGTAACTATGAAAAAATGTGTTAAGATATATTCTTGAACAGAGACTGGTATAGACCAATACCTGCATCCTTTGTCTCACAGAGCATTAACAAATATAAGGAAATCCTGAACAGGGCACACAGAACAGGAACTATAGATGCTAACACCTTTCAATTCCTTAACATAGAAAACCCCCTTACACCAACTTTTTATGCACTACCCAAAGTGCACAAGGGGGTGATACCCCCGCCCGGACGACCAATCGTATCTGGCTGCAGCTCACTAACTGAAAACATAAGTAGAATTATAGATGAATATTTGTACCCTCACGTGCGGAGCCTTTTTTCACATGTTAAGGATACCATAGAACTGTTAAAAATCACTGATGGTCTTCTGATACCTAAAAACGCTTGGCTTGTAGTGATAGACATAGAAGGACTGTACAACTCTATACCTCATTCTTTTGGGGTACAGACAGTGCGCAGCTTCTTGAACGAGCGGGACAAGGATTCCTGCAAATATACCAACTTTATAGCAGAAATGCTTGAATTCATTCTGACCAACAATATTCTTCTCTTCAAACGCTCCCACTACCTCCAGGTGCAGGGAGTGGCCATGGGGGTGGGATGCGCCCTCTCATAAGCCAACTTGTACCTGGGGGGGTGGGAGCGTGATCTGTTTGCTGGTGACTGTGAGGACATAAGTTTAGAGAATATTTTAACATGGCATCGCTACATAGATGATGTCCTGATGATCTGGGCAGGATCACAAGAAGAACTTGTTAGTTTCTTGGAGGGGCTCGAGAACAATAACTATAACCTGAAATTTACGTACAATTTCAGCCAGGAAAGGATTACCTTTCTAGATGTTGAGCTGTATGTCGATGAGAAAGGGAATTTGTGCTCTACACTCTATAGAAAACCTACAGCAGGGAACACCTACTTGACACTCATGGAATTACAGAGATTTTCTGACTTCCGTGAGGCTTCTTTAATAATATGTAGGATAGAGTGCTATGACACGTTTTGATTTTTTCCTAATTTTTCCGTATTTTGTTTTGTTGTTTTTTTTCTACTTTTCATATTGTTCAACCTGTTATTCATAAATATCAGCCATAGAAGTAATACCCATTATCCAAATGTGGTCTATGTTCCCATCCGGGCAAGCTGTGCAGAGTAGGCTCCCCAGCTATCCAATATACTGCTAACATATATGTAAGTGTTTTTCTTTACCATATTAAACTAGTAATGGTTATCCCCGCCTTTCCTTAGGCATAGTGTATTTTTGAGGTCACATGGTGACCCATCAATATGTACTTAATATTATTTTTATTTTTTTTCATCTTACACTTAGAGCCATATATTGGAATTGGGCTCATCCCCCGTGCATATTTCCTTGTGGTGTGCGTCTGACCATGGGACACGTGTAAGGTTATACATATACCAACACACCCCCACCCAGTTGGGAGGCTGTATACCCTAACCTGCCATGAGGAGTCCATTTATGAGTCACCAGGTATTCGTCCATGCGTTTAGAGAGAGTTCCCAATGTAATGTATATTGTATTTTTGCATATTTATTTATATAATTTGTGGTGTTTTCAAATATCTGTATTATTAAAAATAACCTTTTTGTATTACTGTAGATTTGTTAAAGTGTCTGCGTCCCTCAAGAAGCCTGATTTCAGGCGAAACATGTAGGACTAGCAGCATGCAACCTCGAAGGAACAAATGCATCACGGTGTTATTCTGTATTCCTTTGCTTTAATGTTATCTTGATTTTGTAATCAATAATAATTTTAACTGTATATTTTTGCTCCTTGCATATTTTGATATATTCCCTATGGGGACTACTGTATAACTCCAGTCAATAGGCATCCTTATAGTCCCATAGTCCCAAGGGATGTAGATGCCATTGACCAATTTATTTGACAAGTGCTTGCTCTGAATGCTATTTATCACTGCTGCACTCTAATTAGAACTCTGACTCACATTTCCATCCATTCCTCCGCTAATCCACCCCTGTGGGTTATATTGATCTCCTAAAAGATAAGACTGCTGGCTATTTCAACAAAGCTTATTCCATTCAACTGGATCCCTGACCTTTCAGCTGCATCTAAAGCCCCATACACACGATCAGACTTTTTGACAACAAACTTCAAAATTAGCAGGTTTTCAAAAAAATCCGACGTGTGTATGCTCCATCGGACAAACTTTTTCGGTTTTCATCGAACAAATGTTCGCTCTGCAAACGGACAAACTTTTTGGAAACAAAAGTCCTACGGTGCAAAGTCCTATCGTGTGTACAGAAATCCATCGGACTTTAGTCCAAAGTACAAATACGCATGCTCACAACCAATGTTAAAATCAACTAACAATAGCAGAAGTTGACCAAAGGGTGGCGGTAAAGAGCAGAAAAACCACGTAGTGCGTCAATTACGTCACTATGTTCATGTTTGTTGGCTGAAAAAGTCCTGTCGTGTGTATGCTATGGGCGTTCCCGGCCAACTCACTTCGGACAAAAATCCACGGAAAAGTTTGTTTGAAGTCCGATCGTGTGTATGATGTCCATTACAAATACTTTTTTAGATCTTATCAATTTGCACACATACCACTATTATTATAGCCATCGTTGTCACCTATAAGAAATCATTTCTAATTAGAGATGGGCCGAACAATCCCCTGTTCGGTTCACGGCAGAATTTTCGAACATTTGCAAATGTTCGGAACCGAATAACGAACCCCATTGAAATATATGGGACCCGAACTGGAAAAATCAAAAGTGCCCATTTTGAACTCTTATATGCAACCAATTGGGCATACAATGGTTATAGGGGTCCAGGTACTTCCCTGTGGCAGATATGTCAATGGAAAAAAAAAGTTTGTAAAAAACATAATTTTTAAATGAGCAGTAATTTACTGATGCTAAAATTGTAACCATAAAAATGAGAGATAACAATAAAAATGAAAAATTCCTTTAAATATAGTGCCTGGGGGGTCCCCTTAGTCTGCCTGTAATGTGGCACATCTGTACCATGTATAGAACCTGCTGCAGCAATAATAACATTTATGAAGCCCAAAAAAAAAAAAAATTAAATTGAAGCTTTCTTTATTTTATAAACAACAGCTTGGGGAGCCAGTCTGTATGATGAACAATGAAAAGGTAACTGTAAGCGCAAACACAAAGTGCATATGTAAACAGGGATATGACAATGAGTCCATTAAAAGTGATAATAATAACAGACAGTTCAAGGGTTAAAAGCTGATAATAAGGCTGGTGAATGGTGGCTGCTATCCTCAGAGAGCTGACTCTGTAGTAGACAAAAAAAGGGTAGAGAAAAGGAAGCACAACCTAAGTGCAGTATTAAAAAGTTCTTTAAATGGCATAGTATATCAATCACACTTACAGGAAGGACGCAAAGGAAGGCTCATCTGTAAAAATCCTGTGGTCCTCGTCCCGGGTCCATGGGCTGCACAGTTGTGGAAGATGCAGAGTGTGTTTTTCCTCAGGCTTGTCCTGTGGCCATCAGGATGAGGCCTGGTCCAACGTGGAACACACGTGATGTCACAGGTCACATGATTACTTCCGGGGAGCACTTCCGGGAGGAGGGTCACACAGGAATAACAAGGTGCTGATTGGGCTACGCGCTCGGAGCCACTGCTCCTTCTATTGGCCCAATAGGAAACTGAAGGGACTGGTGCTTTTAAGCCTATGTTGGCGCCGTGGGACTACAGGTCACAGGACAAGCCTGAGGAAAAACACACTCTGCATCTTCCACAACTGTGCAGCCCATGACCCGAGACGAGGACCACAGGATTTTTACAGATGAGCCTTTCTTAGTCTGTATGAGGCCACAATTTTTGTGCACTCAGAACAAGATTAGAGATTTTTTGGATAACTTCTGGTGTCTGTTTTCACAGACTTTGTATAGAAGTAACAGGTGCAGAAAAACTGGTGGTGCCTTCACACCATAACCCTATAGAGGTACTCTTGATGAAAGCAAGAATGGGCCTTGCTGTCAAAAATCTAAATGATATGCACCTGTCAAACAGGTGCAGACAAATTTAACTTTGGGTGTTGGTGGTGCCTTCACACCATAACCCTATAGAGGTACTCTTGATAAAAACAAGAATCGGCCTTTCTGTCAAAAATTGAAATGATATGCACCTGTCAAACAGGTACAGAAAAATTGGTCTTTTGGTGTTAATTGTGCCCATGAAACCTACACCAAAAAAAAATTCCAGGTGAAATCAACAACCACAGTGCTAGGCAGCCTAGAAGTCTTGCAGAGATTCCACATGCCAAAAACACATATAATCTAATCTAAGCTACATCGGCATCAGGGGCTTCATAGCTTCTGGTAATCTAGGACTCATTCATTTTGATAAATATCAGACGGTCCATGGAGTCTGTGGACAGACACGCTCTATTATCAGTAACATAGCCTCCAGTAGCACTGAATGCCCGTTCGGAAAGCATGCTGGATGAAGGGCAGCCCAGCAGCTCAATGGTATACTGGACAAGTTCTGGCCAGTGGTCTTTTCTCATGACCCAGTGGATCGTCAAACGGAAAGCTCTCCATCTCTGTTTTTCCCCTAAATGATCATCCACCATATGATGCAGACACTGCTGATGTGATGTGGAAGCTGGCAGCCCTGGGAGGACTGTTTTTTTTTTAAATGCATCCCCTTTCCACCGCTCCTCTTTTGACCAACAGAAGCCTCAAAACTACGTTCTCCATCAGACTGTAATCTACCAGATATGGGAAAAGAGTTACATAAACTCCTCTTTAAGGTGTCCTCAAGAGATTTCATCTTCTGCTCCTTCTGTAAGGACGGGATGAGTTCTGAGACTTTCTCCTTGTAACAGTGGTCAGGGAAGGTTGCCAACCAATAGTGATCCTTCTCCTTAATGCCACGTATTCTCAGGTCCTTTTGCAGGCTTTGAAGAATGAGAGAGCTCATACACTACAAGTTTGCAAAGGCATGAGAAGCAGACTCCTCTGGGTCACTGAGGATTACTGTATCTGGAATTGCCTCCTCCCAGTCACATACTACTCCCTAGAGTTCTGGGGTTTATCTATGTCTTCCTCTGTTTCAATGTCTCCAAAACAGCCAGAATCCTCCTCCTCCTTCCCCTCCTCTTGTGTGTTCTGTGGCATGGCAAGAATTGTGTCTGCATAAAGTGTGCCTTGAGAGTAGAGTAAGTCCTCCTCTTTTTTCCGCTGCTCTGTCTCAAGTGCCCTGTCCATAATGCCAGGCAGAGACTGCTCCAGCAGGCACACAGCGATGATTGTGTCACTGATGCATATAGTACATTGCCACGTCTCACCATCCTTGTGGCCTCCTCAAATGGTGAAGTACAGTGCATGCATCCTTTATCAGCAGGCATTGGCCTGGGGAAAAAAAACAGAGCCAGCCTGAGTCTGTCATTGTGCCATACTCACACAGGTAATCGTTGACGGCTTTCTGCTGCATGTGAAGCCGGTGCAGAATTGCCAAAGTCAAGTTTCACCTGGTGGGCTCGTCAAAAATCAGACATTGTAGGGCAAGTAGAATTTCTGCTGAATTTAAGTCAACTGAGCACTGGCTGTGTATGACTCTTCTGGCCTGCTTTAGCAGATCTTCCAACCCTGGGTATCTATTTAAGACACGCTGCACCACCAAATTAAGCACATGTGCCAGGCATGGCACATGTGTCAACTTTCCCTGTCTAAGGGCAGACAGGAAGTTTGTGCCATTATCACGCACCACCATTCCTGGCTCCAGCTGGCATGTCGTGAACCACCACTGGGCCTGCCCCTGCAGTGCTGCAAGAATCTCTGCTCTGGTGTGGCTCCTGTCCCCTACACAGACCAGCTAAAGCACTGCATGGCACCTTTGAGCCTGACTCATTGAATAGCCCCCTGAATGCTTAGGGGGTACTTGTGGTCATAGGACAGCAGAGGAGGGAATTGAGGAGGAGGAGGGGATGGGGCTGACAAATCTCACATCATCTCCACTAGCTGTATAGAGACATGGTGGCACAACAAGCTGCAGCACTGAGCCCTATCCTGCATACTTCCGAGTTGCAAGCAGAGTTACTAGGGTGTGAACTAAATATATCGTCCCTGACCATGCTTGCTGGACCACATGTCAGCAGTAATGTGGACCTTGCGGCTGACTGCCTTGCCCAATGCATGCCACAACATTGCCTTCCACATGATAGTAGAGAGCTGGAATGGCCTTATGTGAAAAGAAATAGTGTCTGGAACCTGCTATTGTGGTACAACACATTCTGCAAATTCACAGAAGGGGCAGAATCCACCAGAAGGAAAGGCAGGAGTTGTAAATTCAGCAGCTTTGACCAGCTTGAATTTAAACACTTGGCATGTGGGTGGCAGTGACCGTATTTTTATAAATTTTTTGCTGCAGCAGATAGGGCAGATAAATTTGCCTGCTATAGGCTACAACTGGTGGTGTGCCCTGGCACACTGTGATGTATTGCAATGTGGTTCAGTTATGCAATTACAGTGATAACATTGCATTGCAACTCACAGCAACATTTGTTTGCACTGCAATGTGGTGTGAAAGAGCACTTACTCTATACTTTGCATTGTAATAAATATAGTTAATTATATAACTGTTGTGTAGATATTTTGACATTAGGGAATATTTTTAAGTTATTTACCTATGCTGTGATTTTAGGAGGAGACACTCCACTTGACACCTTAGCCACTTCAGCCTCGGAAGAATTGGCTGCCAAATGACCGGGCCAATTTTTGCGATTCGGCACTGCGTCGCTTTAACTGACAATTGCACAGTCGTGCGACGCTGTACCCAAACAAAATTGACGTCCTTTTTTCCCACAAATAGAGCTTTCTTTTGGTGGTATTTGATCAGCTCAAAGAGCGACAATTTTGAAAAAAAAAATACAATCTTTTACTTTTTGCTATAATAAGTATCCCAATTTTTTTTCAAACAAACAATTTTTTTCCTCAGTTTAGGCCGATACAGTAGGTGCCGCCGATATTGTATATCTATCGCGCTCCCATCGCCGAGATTCTCTGCGACAGGAGTGCCGAGATCTCGGCAACAGGGTGCCGACATCCCGCGCTCGCTGCAATAGCGAGAGGGAGACGCGACACTGTATTGAACGGGATCCGACGTGGATTCCCGCCAATACCAGGCATTGCGTTTGGTATGAATCCTGAGCGGGAACTCCACGCCAATTTTTAAAGAAAAAACCGGCATGGGTTCCCCCTCCAGGAGCATACCAGGCCCTTAGGGCTAGTCTGGATTTCAAGGGGAAACCCTACGCCGAAAAAACGGCGTGGGGGTCCCCCTCGAGGTCCAAACCAGACCCTTATCCGAGCACGCAACCTGGAAGGCCGCAGGGGAAGAGGGGGGGACGAGAGAGCGGCCCCCCCTCCCTCCTGAACCATAACAGGCCGCATGCCCTCAACATGGGGGGTTTGGTGCTCTGGGGCAGGGGGGCGACCTGCGGCCCCCCCACCCCAGAGCACCCTGCCCCAGTGTTGATGAGGACAGGGCCTCTTCCCGACAACCCTGGCCGTTGGTTGTCGGGGTCTGCGGGCGGGGGGCTTATCGGAATCCGGGAGCCCCCTTTAATAAAGGGGCCCCCCCATCCTATGTGAATGAGTATGGGGTACATCGTACCCCTACCCATTCACCTGGTGGAAAAAAATTGCAATAAAAAAAACACACAGCTTTTTAAAATATTTTATTACACAGCTCCGGGGGTCTTCTTCCGACTTCGGGGGTCTCTGGTGTGGTCGCCGCGCTCTCCGGTTCTTTCTTCTGCCGGGCCACCACTATCTTCTTCCAGCTCTTTTGCTAGCGGGGCCTGGTCTTCTCCGTCGCCTTCTCCCCTCTTCTCCTCTCCGGTTCTTTCTTTCTTCCGCCTAGACATGTGCACACTGAAATATTTTGTTTCGGAATTTCGTTTTCGTCCGAAAAATACATTTATTAAGTTACTCCCGAAATTCGTTTTTATTCATGTCATTTTTCGTTAAAAATTGCATTCGTCCGAAAATCTGAATTAATTAAGGTCGAATCTGTCATTGAAGGCTTATGGTGTCTGTCAAATGTTCAAAGAAGATTCGACGGAGCAGCGAAACTGTACGACTGCAATCATACATTTCCGGTCGAATGTTCCGCCCACAAGCAGTGATCTTTTCTCTCTATGTCGAATCTTTTCTCTCTATAATGTCGAATCTTTTCTCTCTATAATGTCGAATCTTTTCTCTCTATAATGTCGAATCTTTTCTCTCCTATGTCAAATCTTTTCTCTCTATAATGTCGAATCTTTTCTCTCCTATGTCGAATCTTTTCTCTCCTATGTCGAATCTTTTCTCTCTATAATGTCAAATCTTTTCTCTCTATAATGTCAAGTCTTTTCTCTCCTATGTCGAATCTTTTCTCTCTATAATGTCAAATCTTTTCTCTCTATAATGTCAAATCTTTTCTCTCCTATGTCGAATCTTTTCTCTCCTATGTCAAATCTTTTCTCTCTATAATGTCAAATCTTTTCTCTCCTATGTCGAATCTTTTCTCTCTATAATGTCGAATCTTTTCTCTCTATAATGTCGAATCTTTTCTCTCTGTAATGTCAAATCTTTTCTCTCCTATGTCGAATCTTTTCTCTCCTATGTCGAATCTTTTCTCTCTATGTAGAATAATCTTGGACTAATAGAGTTAAGGTTAGGCACATTCGACCACAGGTTCGATAGACACAGATTGTTATTGTTAGCGTCACGTCGAATCTCCTATCTATATCGAACTGTTGTAGCAACGAAAACGAAAATAAAGCATTTGTTTATGTCGGATCTTTCGGTTTTCGGATTCTGTGCTTTCGTTTTCGTTTGTTAAAACGATAACGAAAATAGCTGAAATTCGGACGAAAATGCATTCGGACAAAAACGAATGCACATGTCTACTTCCGCCGGGCCTCCGCTAACTTCTTTTAGCTCTTTTGCTCGTCGCTTCCTCTCGCAGTAATGCTAAATCTTCGGTCCGCAGAGATTAATATAGGCTTCTCATGACGTCACAGTCACATGCTCCGGGTGGCCCCGGAGCATGTGACTGTGACGTCATGGGAACATGTGACTGTGACGTCATGAGAAGCCTATATTAATCTCTGCGGACCGAAGATTTAGCATTACTGCGAGAGGAAGCGACGAGTCAACATCGAGGAGGAGAAGAGGGAAGAAGACGCAGACGGCGACAAAGGGAAGACCAGCCCCTCCACTAGAAAAAGAGCTGCAAGAAGTTAGTGGAGGGGCCGGCAGAAGGACAACGGAGAGCCGGACGAGACGACGGGGAAGACCGGGCCTCCGCTAGCAAAAGAGCTAAAAGAAGTTAGCGGAGGCCCGGCGGAAGAAAGAAAGAACCGGAGAGGAGAAGAGGGGAGAAGGCGACGGAGAAGACCGGGCCCCGCTAGCAAAATAGTTGGAAGAAGATAGCGGTGGCCCGGCAGAAGAAAGAACCGGAGAGCGCGGCGACAACACTGGAGACCCCCGAAGTCGGAAGAAGACCCCCGGAGCTGTGCAATAAAATACTTTAAAAAGCTGTGTGGTTTTTTTATTGCCGTTTTTTCGGCGTAGGGTTTCCCCTTCAATTCCAGACCAGACCCAAGGGCCTGGTATGCTCCTGGAGGGGGAACCCATGGCGTTTTTTTCTTTAAAAATTGGCGCGGAGTTCCGGCTCAGGATTCATACCAAACGCAGTGCCTGGTATTGGCGGGAATCCACATCGGATCTCCGTCTACCGGCAATGCGTGTCGCTCATCGTGAAAGGAACATTTTTCCTTTCCCGATGATGAGACAGCTCGGCGCTGGCTCTCGCGACGGAGCTCATAGGGTGTCAATCTCGCGGCTAGAAGTGGCGAGATTGACACAATATTGGCGGCACCTACTATATGTATTCTTCTACATATTTTTGGTAAAAAAATCGCAATAAGCGTATATTGATTGGTTTGCGCAAAAGTTATAGCGTCTACAAAATAGGGGATAATTTTATAGCGTTTTTATTATTATTATTTTTTTTACTAGTAATGGCGGCGAACTGTGATTTTTATCGTGACTGCGATATTGCGGCGGAGACATCAGACACTTTTGACACTATTTTGGGACCATTGTCATTTATACAGTAATCAGTGCTATAAAAATGCACTGATTACTGTGTAAATGACACTGGCAGAAAGGGGTTAAACATTAGGGGGCGATGAAGGGGTTAAGTGTGTCCTAGGGAGTCATTCTAACTGTAGGGGGGATGGGCTACAAGTGACACAACAGTTATCACTGCTGCCGATCACTGCAGATACTGTCACTAGGCAGAACAAATAAATGCCTTGTTTACATAGGCATCTCCCTGTTCTGCCTCTCCACATGGCAATCACGGGCTGCCGGCAAACATCGAGTTTGCGGGACCTGTGGGCACACTGCCGAGGCACGTGGCAGGCGCACGCTCGCTAGGCGGCAGATTCAAAGCAACATACAGGTACATTGCTTTGCCTGCCCGTGCCATTTTGCAGACTAGGGATGAGCTTCGAGTTCGTGTCAAACCCATGTTCAACTCGAACATCGCCTGTTTGGTTGTTCGTCGAATTGCGAACATTACGGGCCTTTCGTGCCATATTCGAGTGGCGCGTCATGGCTCATAATACACTGCGACATCTCAGTGCATTGCTGGCTGATGATTGGCCAAGCATGCACTATGACCCACATGCTTGGCCAATCACAGCGCCGTCTGAGCAGAGAGCCGGAATTGGCCAAAGCCAGGGTGGCTTTGGCCAATTATGGCTCAGGGGGTTTAGTACATGCCCACACTATATAAGGCCGCCTCCGTGGCGGCCTTGTGTAGTGTGTTGCGGTGTTGGTTAAAGAGAGAGCTTACAGAGAGAGAGAGACAGTGTCATTTATATTGAGTTAGATAGAGCAGGCAGGCGAGTCAGTTAGCTGCAGTTACAGTGTGTAGAGGATATACAGGTATATGCATCCTAGGTGTTGTATATATATTTATACACTGTATTCAGTTTAGCTAGATCCGTTCCTGTTATTCTCTATACTGTGACAGGCAGGCAGGTGATTGTGCTAGCTGCAGTCAGTGTTTCACTTAGTGTACTGTGTGCTTTGCATAGCATTCACTTAACCACTTAACGACCGCTCACTGTATATATACGTCGGCACAATGGCACCGACAGGCACAATCACGTAGAGCATACGTGATTGCCTTTGTACAGTTGGGGGGTCCGATCGGACCCCCCTTCTGTACAGTGAGCGGTCGGAATTCGTCTGGGAGCGTTCCGAGATGGGGGGCGGCCGTTCGATTCCGACCACCCCCCCGCGATCGCTCCCGGCGAATAGAAATGTCCCCTCTGTCTGTGTACTGTTTACACAGATAGAGAAAGCAGGAGGAAGTGATGTCATCTCCTGTGCGGCGCTCACATATACCGAGCGTCGTACAAGAGAAGACACACAGGTCAGTGCACTAACACTACACTAACACCAGCACACATAGGCACATAAATCGCCCCCCCAGGCCCCCCCAGATCACCCCCCAGCCCCCCCAGATTACCCCCCAGCCCCCAGTCACAGTGTCACTGATTGCAGTGACCATTTATTTACTGATCACTGCAATCAGTGACATTTGTGACTGTAAAAGTGTCACTACATTTAGTTTTAGGTCCAGTGTAGCCCCCTAACCCCCCCTAATAAAGGTTTAACCCCTTGATCACCCCCCAGATAACCCTTTCACCCCCTAGCACCGCCGTCGCTTGGCGATCATTTTTCTGATCGCTGTCTTGGCGTCGGTGATGCAGATCGGTACCCAGTAATTTTTTTTATGTTCGCCGCAGGTTTTTATAGCGTCGGGTACCCCCATAAAATATCTAATAAAGGTTTAACCCCCTTGATCGCCCCCCAGGTAACCCTTTCACCCCCTATCACCACTGTCACTAAGCGATCGTTTTTCTGATCGATGTCTTAGCGTCGGTGATGCTGATCGGTAGCCAGTATTTTTTTTTTAGGTTCGCCGCAGGTTTTTATAGCGTCGGGTACCCCCATAAATTATCTAATAAAGGTTTAACCCCCTTGATCGCCCCCCAGGTAACCCTTTCACCCCCTATCACCACTGTCACTAAGCGATCATTTTTCTGATCGCTGTCTTGGCGTCGGTGATGCAGATCGGTACCCAGTAATTTTTTTAGGTTCGTCGCAGGTTTTTATAACGTCGGGTACCCCCATAAATTATCTAATAAAGGTTTAACCCCCTTGATCGCCCCCCAGGTAACCCTTTCACCCCCTATCACCACTGTCGCTAAGCGATCATTTTTCTGATCGATGTCTTAGCGTCGGTGATGCAGATCGGTAGCCAGTAATTTTTTTTAGGTTCGCCGCAGGTTTTTATAGCGTCGGGTACCCCCATATATTATCTAATAAAGGTTTTAACCCCCTAATTGCCCCTAGTTAACCCTTTCACCAGTAATGATCATATAAGTGTTACGGGTGACGCTGGTTAGTTAGTTTGCTTTTTATAGTGTCAGGGCACCCGCCGTATATAACCCAATAAAGGTTTAACCCCCTGATCGCCCGGCGGGTGATATCAATTAGGTTTTAGCGTCAGAGAGGGTCTGCGTCACACCCCAGGCAGCGTCAGGTTAGTGCCAGTAAGGCTAACACCCACGCGTGAAGCATACACCTCCCTTAGTGGTATAGTATCTGAACAGATCAATATCTGATCTGATCAGATCTATACTAGCGTCCCCAGCAGTTTAGGGTTCCCAAAAACGCAGTGTTAGCGGGATCAGCCCAGATACCTGCTAGCACCTGCGTTTTACCCCTCCGTCCAGCCCAGGCCACCCTAGTGCAGTATCGATCGATCACTGTCACTTACAAAACACAACACACATAACTGCAGCGTTCGCAGAGACAGGCCTGATCCCTGCGACTCCAGTGCTGTAGGAGGTGATTTCACCACCACAGTTAAAAAAAAAAAGAAGCAAATATGCCGAAGCATTGGGGCAGCAGGGGCGGAGGAGCGATTTTGCTCCTAATGCCGCGTACATACGGTCGAAATTCCGACGGAGGCTTGCCCGTGGAAAAGTCCGACCATGTGTTGTGCGGCATAACTTTTTTGCGGGAGGATGCCCCCATGCTTCGGCATATATAAATGGTGCATGTATGCCCATCATTAGAAGTGGGTGGATGAAGGGCGGAATTCTAATGGTGGGCATACCCACCGATCAATCTCTTTTTTCGTTCAGCCAACAGGCTGCATGAAAAAAAAAGATTACAATACATGTCCAACAAGGACCAGCAACGTACTGGTATGTTGCTGGACTTTGAATGGTTATACCAGATTGATGCCTGTGGGTTTAGGTATCATCTTGGTATCATTCTTTTCAGCCAGCGGCCGGCTTTAATGTAAAAGCAACCCTAGTGGCTAATTAGCCTCTGGACTGCTTTTACAAGCAGTGGGAGGGAATGTCCCCCCCCGGATATAAAAAGCGCCATTGGGAAATTGGGAAAGCATTTTATCACACCGATCTTGGTGTGGTCAGATGCTTTGAGGGCAGAGGAAAGATCTAGGGTCTAGACCCCAGTTTTTTCAAAAAAAGAGTACCTGTCACTACCTATTACTATCATAGGGGATATTTACATTCCCTGAGATAACAATAAAAATGATAAAAAAAAACATGGAAGGAACAATTTAAAAATAAAATAAAAAAGTAAATTAATAATAAAAAAAAAAAAAAAAAAAAAAGCACCCCTGTCCTGCCCTGCTCTTGCCCAATGGCGAACGCAAGCGTCGGTCTGGCGTCATATGTAAACAGCAATTGCACCATGCATGTGAGGTATCACCGCGAAGGTCAGATCGAGGGCAGTAATTTTAGCAGTAGACCTCCTCTGTAAATCTAACGGGGTAACCTGTAAAGGCTTTTAAAGGCTTTTAAAAATGTATGTAGTTTGTCGCCAATGCGCGTTTGTGCAAAATTTTAAAGCATGTCGTGTTTGGTATCTATGTACTCGGCCTAAGATCATCTTTTTTATTTCATCAAACATTTGGGCAATATAGTGTGTTTTAGTGCATTAAAATAAAAAAAGTGTATTTTTTCCCCAGAAAATGCGTTTGAAAAATCGCTGCGCAAATACTGTGTAGAAAAAAAAAATGCAACACCCACCATTTTATTCTGTAGGGCCTTTGCTTTAAAAATATATATAATGTTTGGGGGTTCAACATAATTTTCCTGCAAAAAAAATATGTTTTCATGTAAACAAAAAGTGTCAGAAAGGGCTTTGTCTTCAAGTGGTTAGAAGAGTGGATGTAAGCTTCCTAATGTTGTGTATAAAATGCCAGAACAGTTCAAAACCCCCCCAAATTACCCCATTTTGGAAAGTAGACACCCCAAGCTATATACTGAGAGGCATGTCGAGTCCATGGAATATTTTATATGTTGACACAAGTTGCGGAAAAAAGACAATTTTTTTTTTTGCACAAAGTTGTCACTAAATTATATATTGCTCAAACATGCCATGGGCATATGTGGAATTACACCCCAAAATACATTCTGTTGCTTCTCCTGAGTACGGGGATACCACATGTGTGAGACTTTTTGGGAGCCTAGCCGCGTACGGGACCCCAAAAACCAATCACCGCCTTCAGGCTTTCTAAGGGTGTAAATTTTTGATTTCACTTCTCACTGCCTATCACAGTTTCGGAGGCCATGGAATGCCCAGATGGCACAAAACCCCCCCAAATGACCCCATTTTGGAAAGTAGACACCCCAAGCTATTTGCTGAGAGGTATTGTGAGTATTTTGCAGATCTCGCTTTTTGTCACAAAGTTTTGAAAATTTAAAAAAAAAAAAGAAAAAAAAAAAAATTCTTTCTTCATTTTCAAAAACAAATGAGAGCTGTAAAATACTCACCATGCCTCTCAGCAAACAGCTTGGGGTGTCTACTTTCCAAAATGGGGTCATTTGGGGGGGGGTTTTGTGCTATTTTGGCATTTTATGGCCTTCGAAACTGTGATAGGTAGTGAGGAGTGAAATCAAAAATTTGTGCCTAGAAATCCTGAAGGCGGTGATTGGTTTTCGGGGTCCCGTACGCGGCTAGGCTCCTAAAAAGTCCCACACATGTGGTATCCCCGTACTCAGGAGAAGCAGCAAAATGTATTTTGGGGTGCAATTCCACATATAACCATGGCATGTGTGAGCAATATATCATTTAGTGACAACTTTTTGTAATTTTTTTTTTTGTCATTATTCAATCACTTGGGACAAAAAAAAAAAATATTCAATGGGCTCAACAGGCCTCTCAGCAATTTCCTTGGGGTGTCTACTTTCTAAAATGGGGTCATTTGGGGGGGTTTGTGCTATTTTGGCATTTTATGGCCTTCAAAACTGTGATAGGTAGTGAGGAGTGAAATCAAAAATTTGCGCCCTTAGAAATCCTGAAGGCGGTGCTTGGTTTCCGGGGTCCCGTACGTGGCTAGGCTCCTAAAAAGTCCCACACATGTGGTATTCCCGTACTCAGGAGAAGCAGCAGAATGTATTTTGGGGTGCAATTCCACATATAACCATGGCATGTGTGAGCAATATATCATTTAGTGACAACTTTTTGTAATTTATTTTTTTTTGTCATTATTCAATCACTTGGGACAAAAAAAATATTCAATGGGCTCAACATGCCTCTCAGCAATTTCCCTGGGGTGTCTACTTTCCAAAATGGGGTCATTTGGGGGGGGTTTGTACTGCCCTGCCATTTTAGCACCTCAAGAAATGAGATAGGCAGTCATAAATTTAAAGCTGTGTAAATTCCAGAAAATGTACCCTAGTTTGTAAACGCTATAACTTTTGTGCAAACCGATAAATATACACTTATTGACGTTTTTTTTTACTAAAGACATGTGGCTGAATACATTTTGGCCTAAATGTATGACTAAAATTGAGTTTATTCGATTTTTCTTATAACAAAAAGTAAAAAATATCATTTTTTTTCAAAATTTTCGGTCTTTTTCCGTTTATATCGCAAAAAATAAAAATCGCAGAGGCAATCAAATACCATTAAAAGAAAGCTCTATTTGTGGGAAGAAAAGGACGCAAATTTTGTTTGGGTACAACATTGCATGTCCGCACAATTTACAGTTAAAGCAGCGCAGTGCAAAATTCTGAATTCACCTCTGGTCCTTTAGCTACCAAATGGTCCGGGGCTTAAGTGGTTAAAGCTTACCTGAATACAGTTAGTGACTAACAGTGGTGTTCTCATAATAAAACCACAGACAGAGAGCTGCAAGTATTTTCAGCTAGTGTACTGTGGCCTCTGCACAGTTTTCACCTAAAACTAACTGAAGACAATTGCTGCTTTTCCCATACTAATACCACAACAGGCAGTTGATCAGTTGATTCTGCATTATCAGTACAGATATATATATATATATATATATATATATATATATATATATATATATATATATATATATACATCCCACCTTTGTGTAGATACATCTCACTGCAGGCCATTAGTATGTCTGGAAGGCAAACAAGGAGATGCAGACAGTCACAAGGCAATAAAAGAGGGCAAGCAGGCTCTGTGTCTAGTGGCAACAGTGCTGGTCTTGGACACGGTGCATCCTCATCAGCACGTGGCCATGGGACACACTTGTCCTTCTTTTTGGCAGCTGGCCATGTTTAGCCGCAACATGCCCAAGACTTGGTAGAGTGGATGAGCAAGCCGTCCTCCTCCTCCTCCTCTCTCACCCAGGCTCAGGGTACTTTGTCTGGCAAAGCAGCTTCCAAAGCGGCCTCTTCCCTTGGCTCAATGGCATCAGTCACTCCTTCCCTAGCCCCACCATGTCCTCCTGAGGAGTCCCCTGAACTGTTTGACCACAGTGTTGGGTACATGCTCCAGGAGGATGCCCAGCGTTTTGAAGGCTCCTATGATGGAACCCAGCTAGAGGAAGGAAGTAACGTGAGCCCAGAGAGAGGGGGTAGTAACGTGAGCCCAGAGAGTGGCGGTACCCAACAAGGACAGCTATCTGGCAGTCATGTTCCCCCAGCTGCAGCATTCTGCCAGATTTGCTCCAGTGATGAGGAGGGAGGGGATGATGAGGCCACTGGCTCTACGTGGGTACCTGATAGGAGAGAGGAGGAGGAGGCACATCTCCAATGAGGCAGGATGCCCTCCAGGGGTCAGCTTAAGGGCAGCACACCGACTGCATCACAGCGCAGAGCTCCGCATGTGCAGGGCGCTGCTGTCTCTGTGCGTTATTCCAAAAGTTCTTTGGTGTGGGCCTTTTTTTAGACGTGTGCAGAAGATCGCAACATTGCCATTTGCAACATATGTCTCAGGCGTATCTCGTGTGGCCAAAACATCAGCCGCTTGGGCACCACATGCTTGACCAGACATATGTCGACCTGCAGTTCGTTGGCAAACCTACCTAAAAGACCCACACCAAAGAACAAAGCAGACATCTCCTTGCTCCTCATCAGCTGGGATCTCCAACCCCACTATACCTTCAGTCCTCTCTTGGTACACCGCGTCAGATTGTACCAGGCAAATTTCCCTGCCCCAGCTGCTGCACCGCCGAAATAAGTTCACTCCCAGCCATCCACATGCCCAGCGGTTGAATGCTAGCTTGGTTAAATTGCTAGCACTTCAACTGCTGCCTTTTCAGTTGGTAGACTCTGCCCCCTTCCGTGAGTTTGTGGAATGTGCGGTTCCTCAGTGGCAGGTTCCCAAACGCCACTTTTTCTCACGGAAGGCGATTACGGCTCTCTACCGGCATGTGGAAGGCAATGTCTTGGCCTCGCTGGACAGGGCAGTCAGCGGTAAGGTGCATATTACCGCTGACTCATGGTCCAGCAGGCATGGACAGGGACGTTACCTATCTTTCATGGCGCATTGGGTGACTCTTCTGGCAGCTGGGAAGGATGCAGGACAAGGTGCAGAAGTGTTGGAGGTTGTTCCACCACCACACCTCCATAATGTTACTACTGGTGATTCTGACACACCTCTCTTCTCCACCCCCTCCTCTTCGTCTTCCTCCATGGCTTCTACCTGTGCTTTGTCCTCGGAACCAGCGGTGCTCCTTAGGTGTTTAATGGGCTATGCAAGTACGCAGGCAAAAAGATGCCATGCAGTGCTTGAGCTGGTGTGCTTGGGGGACAGGAGCCACACTGGGGCAGAGATTCTGCAGGGGCAGGCTCAGAGGTGGTTGACGCCACGCCAGCTTAAGCCAGGAATGGTGGTTTGTGACAATGGCACCAACCTCCTCTCCGCCCTCCGACAGGGACAACTGACCCATGTGCCCTGTTTGGCTCACGTCCTTAACTTGGTAGTGCAGCGGTTCTTGGGTAGGTACCCGGGCTTACAGGAGGTCCTGAAGCAGGCCAGTAAACTCTGTGGACATTTCCGCCGGTCATATAATGCCAGTGCTCGGCTGGCTGACCTGCAAAAGGAATCCAACCTGCCCACGAACCGCCTAATCTGTGACATGCCCACCAGGTGGAACTCTATGTTGGCCATGCTGCAGCGGCTGCACACACAGCAGAGGGCCATCAATGAGTATCTGTTGCAATATGGCACGAGAACTGGGTCAGGGGAGCTTGAATTTTTTTCCCCACGCCAGTGGGCCATGATCAGGGTTGCATGCACTGTCCTGGCACCATTTGAGGAGGCCACGAGGATGGTGAGCAGTGACAGTGCATGCATCAGTGACACTGTCCCTCTTGTCCACCTGTTGTAGCACATGCTGCATGGAATAATGGACAGGGCACTTGAGGCAGAACAGAGTCAGGAAGAGGAGGACTTCCTTACCTCTCAAGGCCCCCTTTATCCAGACAGTGTTCCTGCTGCCTGGCTATCACACAGGAAGAGGACGAGGAGGAGGAGGAGGAGGATTGTGTCAGCATGGAGGTGGAGCCTAGCACTCAGCATCAGCAGCAGTCTTCAAGGGATCAATTACAGTCCCAAGACACCCATGGACTTGTACGTGGCTGGGAGGAGGTGGCATTGGATCATGTCATCCTGAGTGACCCAGAGGACTCCGGAATAAATGCTTCAGCAAACCTATGCTGAATGGCCCCCTGATCCTGCAAAGCCTGCGCAAGGATCCTCGTATTCGTGCGATCAAGGAGAGGGATCATTACTGGCTGGCAACCCTCCTTGATCCACGTTACAAGGGTAAGGTTGCGGACCTTATCTTGCCGTCGCAGAGGAAGCAGAGGATGAAGCATCTTCGGGAGGCCTTGCAGAAAGGTCTGTGCAACGCGTTCCCAGAGACTGGGAAGTTACTGTCATGGATATGCAGTAGTGTTTGTCTGTCAGCTTACCTTCCTTCCCATGTGTTCATCTTAGAGGCCAGAACCCTTTCACCTGGCTTCCTTTATAATCTCCTCCCAGCCTGACTCCACCCCAGGCCCTATCACAGAACACTATGTTAACCTGTGCACTGCAAGCCTGCTTTGCTGATCAACGTGTTTGTTAGGCATTGTGTGTTTGGGTTCCTGCCTGCCGTGTGCTACGTCTGTCTCTCTGTTACGTTATTGGCTTGTCCCCGACTATCCCTGTCTGCTCGTGACCCTTGACCTTCGGCTCGTTCTTTCGTTATCCTTGTCTGCTTGTGGCCCCTGACCTTCAGCTTGTTATTCGGTTCTCTCATATCTTGTGCTGCTGCTTCCCCTCTTTTCCCCTTATCCTACGGGCGTGAGCTAGGAAACTCCAGGGGCCGCGACCTGCTCCCAGCCTGCAGCATAACATCCTCACCACTAGAGGCCCTGGAGAAGACCTGCTGGGTCTTAGACTCCGCGCCCTGGGGAATCTTGGCTCTAGCTTCCGTTAGGATCCCGGTTGTGCTCCTCTGGTCCCGCTTTCCACAACCACCCAGTTTCCTATCCGCAGCAGTCAGCCATAGGGTTCACTACCTTGCGGTGCACTCCTGTCCCCCTACGGTGTGTATCTGTCACCTGGCCACAGGTGACCTTGACAGTTTGATCAGCCATGGACCCGGCTGACATCCCGATCCCCGCGGATGATCCATTGCGGGGCATAGTCCACAGACTTGAAACCCAGGAATCGAATCAGACTCAGGTGATGCGATTCCTCCAGGATCTGGCTTCTCGATTCGAGCAGCTTCAGGCCTCCTTGGGAACCCCGAATCCGCAACCTCAAGTACAACCAGCGGTGGTACCTACCGCACCAGTCGCATCCACACACTCACTAACACTGCCAGCTCCGTTCCATTTCTCTGGGGACTCCAAGGCCTGCAGAGGGTTCCTTAGCCAATGCACGATTCATTTTGAGCTTCAGCCTCAAAACTTTCTGTCTGATAGGGCAAAGGTAGCCTCTATCATTTCCCTCCTCTCCGGTGAAGCTTTAGCCTGGGCAGCCCCTCTGTGGGAACTGAATGATCCAGTGGTTTCTAGCCTGTCTGGCTTCTTGAAACTTTTTCGGAATATCTTTGAAGAACCGGCTCGTGTCTCTTCAGCGGCCAGCGCCCTTCTACGTCTCCGCCAAGAGTCTGCTTCAGTGGGACAGTACGCCCTTAATTTCCGCATACTGTCGGCTGAGTTGAGCTGGAACAATGAGGCCTTAGTCGCAACCTTTTTGCATGGCCTGTCTGATAGAGTGAAGGATGAATTAGCAGGAAGAACCATCCCCACTGATCTGGACGGAGTTATCTCCTTGTGTAACCAGATCGATATTCGCTTTCTGGAAAGGGCCCTAGAAAAGCGGCGCCAGCACTCCTTGGTCCTTAGTCAGCCTGAGCTCCCCTCTCCTCGACCCGTGGAGCATCTCCTGCCAGCTGAGGAACCCATGCAGCTGGGCAGGACCAGGCTATCCCCAGAGGAACGTGCTAGGCGCAGAACTCTAGGCCTGTGTCTCTACTGTGGGGGCAAAGGTCATTTTCGTGACACTTGCTCTCTTTGTCCAGAAAAACGTTTGGGTCCACTTCATCTGGAAAGTGGAGTATTGGACCCAGAAATATCACCTTCCCCTTCTCGTCTTCTGCTTTCTGTGTTCCTTCATGTTGGTGCTTCTTCTCATTCGGTCTCAGCATATCTGGATTCCGGAGCCGCTGGTAATTTCATGGACTGGGAAATCGCGTCGTCCATGAGACTTACTCTTTTGCCCCTCACCACGCCATTGGTGGTCTTGGCGATTGATGGTACTGTTCTCCCAGGGGGGCCTATCCGCTTCCAGACCCTCCCTGTTAAGATGTCGGTAGGGACACTCCACCAGGAGTGGATATCCTTCCTTATCTTACCCAAGGCCTCAACGCCTATAATTTTGGGTCTCCCATGGTTACAGCTCCATTCTCCTCATGTGGCCTGGACTACTGGACAGATCCTGGCTTGGGGTTCCTCCTGTTCCTCGTCCTGCCTACCCAAGGTTGCCCCCTGTGAACCTGAGCCGGTCATTCATTCCAGGTCGCATAACCATTTACATTTCTCTGTCCCTAATCGCCCTTGGACGCACAGCCAGGCTAGCTTGTCTACAAGTCCTGCAGTCGCTACGTCTTGCGATGCGATTCAGGTAGTCGCTACACCTGACTCTATTCACTCGGCCTCTGTACTAGTTATGCCAGTCCAGCCCATGCCCAGTGAGCCGCCTACTTTTTCTTGTTCAGGACATTCTGCTTGTCTTTCAGCTATTCAGCTTGACTCCTGTGACATGTCACCCTCTAACCAACCTGACTTCAGGGTTCCACTGACATCTGCCCAGTTTGATGGTCCTGTGCTAGATGACCAGTTCATCTTTAAGGGTCTAGGGGACCCTCCTCAGATTTCTGTTGATCCTCTCATGCCCTTGCTTATTCCTAGAGAGCCTTTGGTCCTCAATAGATCTTCTTGTCATCTCCCTACCTCGGTTCTGGTCTCTGAGGATAATCTAAAGTACGAGGTTAGACAAGTTCTGGATTCTCGGCTCTGCAGAGGCATTCTTCAGTACCTTGTGCATTGGAGAGGTTTTGGTCCTGAGGAGGTGTCTTGGATCGCTGCATCTGATGTCGTTGCACCTCATCTGTTGAGGAGGTTTCATCTGAGATTTCCCTTTAAGCCTGGGCCCAGGCGGGGGTGGGCCCATAAGAGGGAGGGTACTGTCATGGATATGCAGTAGTGTTTGTCTGTCAGCTTACCTTCCTTCCCATGTGTTCATCTTAGAGGCCAGAACCCTTTCACCTGGCTTCCTTTATAATCTCCTCCCAGCCTGACTCCACCCCAGGCCCTATCACAGAACACTATATTAACCTGTGCACTGCAAGTCTGCTTTGCTGATCAACGTGTTTGTTAGGCATTGTGTGTTTGGGTTCCTGCCTGCCGTGTGCTACGTCTGTCTCTCTGTTACGTTATTGGCTTGTCCCCGACTATCCCTGTCTGCTCGTGACCCTTGACCTTCGGCTCGTTCTTTCGTTATCCTTGTCTGCTTGTGGCCCCTGACCTTCAGCTTGTTATTCGGTTCTCTCATATCTTGTGCTGCTGCTTCCCCTCTTTTCCCCTTATCCTACGGGGCGTGAGCTAGGAAACTCCAGGGGCCGCGACCTGGTCCCAGCCTGCAGCATAACATCCTCACCACTAGAGGCCCTGGAGAAGACCTGCTGGGTCTTAGACTCCGCGCCCTGGGGAATCTTGGCTCTAGCTTCCGTTAGGATCCCGGTTGTGCTCCTCTGGTCCCGCTTTCCACAGCCACCCAGTTTTCTATCCGCAGCAGTCAGCCATAGGGTTCACTACCTTGCGGTGCACTCCTGTCCCCCTACGGTGTGCATCTGTCACCTGGCCACAGGTGACCTTGACAGTTACAATTTCCTGGTCCTGGACAACGTGTTGCTGAGGCTTCAGTCAGTCAAAGAAGGAGCGGTGGAGAAGGTGACCGTCTGACCGATGCGTTCAGACAATTTTTTAGTACGCATCCCCAAGGTATGATCGCTTCCAGCAACCATCGCCAGCGTCTGGTTTCACATGGTGCAGGAATACCTGGGGCAAGATCAGACTTGGATACCTTTCCCACCGAAAATCCTCTGGGTTACTGGGTCTTGAGGATGGATCACTGGCCAGAGCTTGCAAAGTACGCAATTGAGCTACTGGCCTGTCCTGCATCCAGCGTTCTTTCGGAACGCACATTCAGTGCTGCTGGAGGCTTTGTAACCGATCACAGGGTGCGCCTGTCCACCAACTCGATCGATCGACTGACCTTCATAAAAATGAGTCAGTCTTGGATCACCACCAGCTACCAAGCACCTGATGCTGATGTAACCAAATACTTTTTTTGGAAATGTCAGATCCCTTCAAGACTGCCTATGCTGATGCTGAGTGACTATCCTGTTATGCTGAGTGACTATATTCTTCCTCCTCAATGATCATGTTGAAAGCTTGTAAGAACATTTTTGGTTCTGGGCACCGTCACCAGTGGCTAAGGCCCAATTTTTCAGCCCCTGTTTAACAGGGGCGTGCGATTACAATTTTTGATGCAATGCTTTGTAGCAGAGCTCATTGCTGCACTACAACTACAGTATTTGTGAGGGGCTGCAGTGTTGTGGCACCAGTGCCTAAGGCCCAATTTTTATGCCCCTGTTTAACAGGGGCATGTAATTACAATTATTGATCTAATATTTCACAGCTGGGCCCATTCCTGCACCCACCAAGAGTAACTGTGAGGACATACAGTTTTGTGGTACCAGCACCACCACCAAAGGCCCAATTTTACCTATCACTGTTCAACAATGGCATGTAATTACAATTCTTGATATAATAGTTCACAGCAGGGCGTTCCAGCGCCCACCAAGAGTAACTGTGAGGGGTTACAGTGTTGTGGCAACACCAACACCTAAGGGCCAAATTTATGCAGAGTATATATGGCAGGCCCCTACTTTCAAACATCCAACTTACAAACTACTCTTACTTGCAAACGGAAAGAGACAGGAAGTGAGAGGAAATCTACCCCTAGGAAGGGAAATTCTCTCCTGTAAGAGTTAATATGGGAAAAAAGTGTCTCCTCTCCACTGATGCTTTATCACCAATCTTTGTTTCAATAAAAAAAACAAATTTTCAAAAAAAACATTTGTCCTTGGGACGGAAGGTGAGGTGAAAAAGTTCTGGACACTGCACAGACAGCTATACAAAATTTACAGGGGTGATAACCCTTCCCTATGTTTTTCAAAAGCTTAAAAATAGATTTTTGGGCTGGAGCTACACTTAAAAATGTACCTGTTCCAAATTACAAACAGATTCTACTTAAGAACAAACCTACAGTCCCTGTCTTGTTTGCACCGCCTGTATACTGCTGTTCAGAGTATATAGGGCCTTTTTTAAATTTGGGTGCAGGCTTCCCCTTAATATCCATACAACACCCAAAGGGGCTGGTAGTGGGCTGGGGGGGGGGGATACCCATGCCATTTTTCTCAATGATTTTCATCCATATTGCAGGGACCAGACATTACATTAAAGCCGCAAGCAGTTTTAAATGACTTTTTTTCCTTTAGAAATGTCATTTTGTGCAGGGACAGTTCTAAACACAGGAAACACGTGTCACTTCACAGGCATACTTTAGACACCCCCCAGGTACGATATTTAAAGGAATATTTCACTTTTTTTTTTTTTTTACTTTAAGCATCATTAAAATCACTGCTCCCGAAAAAACTGCTGTTTTTAACACTTTTTTTTGCATTGATGCATGTCCCCTGGGGTAGGACCCGGATCCCCAAACACTTTTTAGGACAACAACTTGCATATTAGCCTTGATAATTAGCACTTTTG
Source organism: Rana muscosa (assembly GCA_029206835.1). Taxonomy (NCBI): domain Eukaryota; kingdom Metazoa; phylum Chordata; class Amphibia; order Anura; family Ranidae; genus Rana; species Rana muscosa. The sequence goes on from CM055117.1 coordinate 433,143,259, forward strand.
ATTTTGAACGTTCGCGTCCATTGTATTTAATAGGGTTCTCAAGTTCGCACAAACTTTCGGTCCGTTCGCAGGTTCTGGTGCGAACCGAACCGGGGGGTGTTCGGCTCATCCCTACTGTTCTGTCTCAAGGACATTCAGCTAAACCATTCTTATCCCATAGACATGATACCATATTTCTTCGATCACAGTTTATTGGAACAAGCTAGATGAAACTACAAATAACAAGAATAAGCCTTGATAAGTACAATATCCCATACATTTTGCATACATTGCAGAGACAAAGATACACAGTACAATATGAGACAGTAAAAACTTACTTTTTAAGTTCTCTAAGGGTTGATGGTAAGAGATTGAAATAAGACATATCCTGCCTCCTGCAGTGTCTTGAAAAAGCATGGAGAATGTGTCTCTTCCTGTAAGATTTTACCCAGAATACTCTGCTTTCTAATCGCTTCCTGGGTTATACATTTAATGCATTTAATAATGATTCTACTGAAACAATACCAGGACGCTAGATGGCGCCTACGCTCTGCAAATGATTTCTATAGAAATTACAACCTTAAATGTAATTTTAATCAACACAAATGCAGATAATCAGAATATAGACATCTGATGGACAGAACACTCCCCGCCTGACGTCAAGTGACATCATTAACAGAGTCCTCTGTAGAAAGTAACAGAACAAGTTCAGTCACTGGTCTTAAGAACACTTTGGTCTCATTCTGTTGGAAAGTCTTGACCTCGACCTTACGGACAAGATTATCTTTGCTTGGCAGTACTTTGGTGACTAGACCTAAAGGCCATATATTCCTTAGTGTCTGGCAATCTTTCATGAGCACAACATCACCAAGTTTAAGATTAGTTTTTTTTTAGTGTGCCACTTCCTCCTTAGTTGTAGAGTAGATGTGTATTGGTCCTTCCACCGACTCCAAATGGTATTGGCAAGGGTTTGAACTTGTCTCCATTGACGTTTGCAAAGGTCTTTCTCACAAAACTCTCCAGCTGGAGTGCCTACAAGACCAGTCTTTTGCGTGAGTAACATGGCAGGTGTGAGAACCATTGGATCAAGTTTCTTTAAAACACTGTTTTTTGGAACAGGTTTGTAGTTGAGAATACAATCAATCTCTTTGGCAAAGACTTCTCTCTGTACAACAGATATTAACCAATTTTTAGATTGTTCTAGGTCAGTTGCTGAGTAGACTTTCCTACAGTGGTGCCAATCTCTGCAATTGACATGAGTTGGTGATTGTTTTTTGTAAAACTGAGCGATGTGGATTAAGCAAGTGATAGCTCTAACTAGTGACCTCCAGGTGGAGAACCTGCTGAAACGGTGGGTTTTAAACTGGTTGAGAGAAGTTGTTGTAACTGCAGTAGAAACCTGAGGGCGAATTTCCTGATCCTTGTCTGCATCTATTAGGTCAAATGTGGTGGGGTCATTAGTGTTACAGTCAGGACTGCATAGAAAGGTGGGACCTGTGAACCACAAAGTACTTTCAAGGCGACTGGCCGCTACAGATCTGATCGCTAGGTCTGCAGGATTATAGTCTGTAGGCACAAAATGCTATTGCTCTGGGCAAGTGGACCTCCTTATTCTCAGCACTCTGTTATTGACATAGACATAGAAACGCCTAGTTTCATTATGGATGTAACCCAGAACTACTTTACTGACTGTGTAGAACTCAGCTTCCTGGATTTCTAAGTTTGTCTCTGTTGCTATTAGTTCAGCTAGCTCTGTAGCCAATACTGCAGCACAAAGTTCCAGCCTGGGTATGGTGTGTTCAGGCAGTGGTGCAAGTTTTGCTTTTCCCATTACAAACCCTATGTAGCATTGTCCTTTAATGTCTATGGTTTTCAGGTAAGCTACAGCAGCAATTGCTTTAACAGAAGCATCTGCAAACACATAAAGTCTTTGCATTTGAACGTCTGCAGATGACAAAGGAGCATATGGGCGTGGAATTTTAAGATTGGATAGAGCTGTTAGTGAGTCCTTCAACTCTAGCCATAGTTTCTTCCTGTCAGTGGGGAGAGGGTGGTCCCAATCTAGCGATTCACAGGTTAAGTCTCTGAGTAGTGCCTTACCATGGATGGTGACAGGTGCTGCAAAACCTAAAGGATCGTACAGGCTGTTTATGGTAGACAGGACACCTCTATGGGTACAGGGTTTTTCTTCTGTGCTTACTTGGAAAGTAAAGGTGTCAGATCTTAAGTCCCAAAGCAAATCAAGGCTGCGTTGCATGGGAAGTGAGTCTGTGCCTAAATCTAAGTATTTTAACTCGTTGGAATGATCTTGGACAGGAAAGGCTTCTAAAACTTCTCTACTGTTGGAAGCCATCTTGTGAAGCCTTAAGTTGGAACACGCAAGCATTGCCTGAGTTATTTTGAGGAGACTGATTGTGGCTTCATTTGTGGGTAGTGATTTCAAGCAATCGTCAACATAGAAATCCGTGTCCACAAATTGTCTGACATCTGACCCATATTCTGACTCTCCTACTCTAGCAGAGTGTCTGAGGCCATATATAGCAACTGCAGGGGAAGGGCTGTTGCCAAATATGTGCACCCTCATGCGGTATTCTGTGATGTCTCCAGAGGGGTTGTTGTCCCTGAATCAGAGAAACCTCAGAAAGTTTCAGTGTTCTTCTTTAACAAGAAAACAATAGAACATTTGTTGTATGTCTGCCATGAATGCGACCAAATCCTTGCAGAAGCGGAGAAGTACTCCTAATAGTCTGTTGTTGAGGTCAGGGCCAGAAAGAAGGACATCATTTAGAGAGACACCCTCATGCTTGGCACTGGAATCAAACACCACTCTAATCTGCCCTGGCTTCTTAGGGTGATAGACCCCAAATATGGGTAAGTACCAACATTCTTCTGAGTCTTTGAGGTTTTGGGCTATCTCAGCATGACCATTCCGGAATATTTTGTCCATGAAGGAAAAGAAATGTTCTCTCATCTCTGGTTTCCTTTGAAGATTGTGTCTTAAGGAAGTGAGGCGTTTATATGCTAGTTCTCTGTTGTTAGGCAAACGTTGTCTTTGTGGCCTAAACGGAAGAGGTGCTACCCAGCTATTAGTCAAGTCATTCTCCATACTGCTTTCCATAACTTCTAGGAAGATCCTTTCCTCAATGGACATTGCTACTTGGTTGTTCTCCTTTGTTCTCCTGAACACTGAGTGTCCTAAGTCGCTTTGGTCATCGTCATAGGTATTGCTGTCACAGAGGGGACTTAGGAAAGGAAGAGGTACAGGGTTGTTGTGAGGTAGCTCCTTTAGGAGGATGTGATTTGGACAGGGTTGGAAAAGAGAAGGACGACCATTCTCGAGGGTACTAGTGAGCAGATTATTAACAGATGCCGGTTTGTGTGCACCTCCCAGGCAAACATCACCTATAACAACCCACCCAAGATCCAGTTTTTGGGCATATGGAGAACTTTTAGGACCGTTGATCAGTTTCCTTACTTTGTGGACTTGCAAGATCATCAAGTTCTGGTATGAGATGTGCTATGTGCTTTAAATGGTTCTGGTGAGCTGCTGCGTCTGGTGTGGGAATCTCTGTTCTGTTATCTGGCATCTGGTTGCACTCTATTATGGTCGGTAAGGGTAGACATGTCTTACCATCCATAGATTCAATTTGTAGGCTGTCAGCTCTTCTCCCTGCCATTTCCACTGTACCTGCACAAGTCCTAAGGGAGTAAGGGCTGCTGGGGCCTTTAAGGTTTAGAATGTCAAAAAACACAGGTCTAGCTAGTGACTTATTACTCTGATCATCCAAGATGATGTAGAGCTTGACTGCTTTGTCTCTGCGTCCCTTTGGGTAAACTTTCACTAGACAGATTTTAGAGCAGGATCTGCCAACTGTACTTCCTTTGCAGACTTCAGTGCACTGTGAAGTGATTGCTGTGGCATCTGTACTAGAGTCTTTGGTCTCCCTGCCTTGCTCCTTGTCACCATGGACAGGTGGGTAGGTTCTTGGAGTAGGCCTTGGGTGTAAAGCTGTGTTGTGTTCTGTGCTGTCACACTCTGTACATTTGACACTGACCTTACAGTCCTTGTCGAAGTGTGTGGATGAAGAGCAGCACTTGTAACAGATGTTGTTCTCTTTGAGGAAAGCTTTGCGATCCTGAATGGTCTTTGTCCTGAAGGCTCTGCATTTCAGAAGGGGATGTGGCATCTTATGTAGAGGACAGAACTTAGTAGGGTCATTGTCTTGATCCTCTGGCTGAGACTCTGCAAATCTGTGGGAAGAAATGTTAGTTTTGTGCACTGCTACTGGAGCTCTGAGTTGCTTAGGGCCAGAAGAAGTGGTGTAAGACACTGGAAAAATGAAGCTGGGGTCATCTTTCATTCCTGCTTGTCTGTCTACAAAGTCCACAAACTCACTAAAGGGTGGAAAAGGCACATTGTGTTTCCATTTGTAGTTACAGCCATGAGCAATCCATCTTTCGTGTAACTCATAAGGAAGTTTTTGTGCTAAGGAGTTAATACCTCTAGCAGAGTCAAGATAAGAAAGGCCAGGTAAGTCCCCTTCTGCTTTAGCAACTTGTAACTCCATACACAGGTCACTGAATTCTCTGAGTCTTTGGTAACCTCTGCTAGGTATTTTTGGGAAGTCTTCTATCCTTTTAAACAGTTTACTCTCTATAGGCTCTGGTGAGCCATAACATCTATCCAGTCTGTTCCAGATGTTTGTAAGCCTATCTCAGGATGGTTTATATTAATGTCTCTGACCCTTTTGGCGTGTTCAGCAGCATCATTGCCAAGCCACTTTACGAAGAGTTCTATCTGTTGCCTGCAGAATAGATCTAAACCTTGAATGACACTTTGGAAAGAGGATCGCCACGCCCTGTAGTGTTGAGGGCGATCACTAAATTTGACAAGTCCTTGGGTAACTAGCTCACGTTTGGCCAGGAACTTGGCAAAGTCTACAGTAGCCTGATTGGCATTGGGGTAGGCTGCTGGTGTATTGTGGTGCGGTGTATAGGCATACCTGGTAGAAGTCTCTTTTTTAGGCTCTCTGGGTTCAAACTTGCATAAGGTTGGCAGTTCGTACCGGCTCGTTGCATACACTTCTGGAGTGAAGACAGGTGTTTGATGTTTGTATGAAGGCTGGATACCTTGTAGAGTAGAAAATTTGGTTGGGACTGGGACATCTGGAACTCAGATTTTTCTTGCCCGTAGCTTTGGGGTCCAAGGTAGGCTTGTTGCTGCTTTATTTGATGTGACTCACTAATGTCATGTTTCATTTCTTGTTGTAGGGTGCTGCTTGGGTGACAGTGTTGGGAGACATAATCTGACGTGCGTTGCGAGGAATCTTGTTTGTCCTCTTCTAGGCCTGGTATGCTGCTACCTGCTCTTGGCTCATCGTAGACGGCTGCTTCTAGAGCTTCTGCTTCTGCAATGGCGGCGTCAGCGTCTCGGTCCACTGCCAGCTTCTCCATGTTAGCTTCTAAGATAGCTTGCTTCAATTTCAGAGATGCTTCCTGCTGGGCTAGCTCGTCTTCCAGGCGTATTCTTTCCATCTCTCTCTCTTGTTCCTGTCTCACCCTTTCTGCTTCCAGGTAGGCCTTTTCTTTTTTCACCTGCAGCTCTTGGTCTGCGAATGCGGCCCTGGCTCTTGCTGCTTCAGCTTTTGAACGGGCGATAGCTGCTGCATTTGCGACAGATAACCTAGATGAGCTTGCTCGTGATTGTGTTTTGTAAGAAGATGTTCCACTGTGAGACATGGCTGCGGGGAAGAAGCTGTCTTGCTGTATAGAGACCGTTAGTGTCGGTGCTGCTTGACAGAGCGCGTCTCTGTGTAGCATGGCTGCTTGCTTTGCCTCCCACAGGCCTGTTTCTTTAGGGCTTCTGACTGTATGGTAACTGCGTAGCCCCGGGCTGTACAGACTTCCCTTATCTTCCCTTCAGAGGTCAGCTTAAAAATTTCACTGTTCTGTCTCAAGGACATTCAGCTAAACCATTCTTATCCCATAAACATGATACCATATTTCTTTGATCACAGTTTATTGGAACAAGCTAGATGAAACTACAAATAACAAGAATAAACCTTGATAAGTACAATATCCCATACATTTTGCATACATTGCAGAGACAAAGATACACAGTACAATATGAGACAGTAAAAACATACTTTTTAAGTTCTCTAAGGGTTGATGGTAAGAGATTGAAATAAGACATATCCTGCCTCCTGCGGTGTCTTGAAAAAGCATGGAGAATGTGTCTCTTCCTGTAAGATTTTACCCAGAATACTCTGCTTTCTAATCGCTTCCTGGGTTATACATTTAATGCATTTAATAATGATTCTACTGAAACAATACCAAAAATGGATGCTAGATGACGCCTACGATCTGCAAATGATTTCTATAGAAATTACAACCTTAAATGTCATTTTAATCAACACAAATGCAGATAATCAGAATATAGACATCTGATGGACAGAACACCTACTGCTGACGTATATCGGCATTAGCCGGTCGGCAAGTGGTTAGAAGTGGTAAAGGTTGCAGATAACCCTGCAAATACCTAAACTTTTGGACACCAATGGTGCTGTGAAGCCTAAAACATTTCAGGATATAGCACTAATGTGTTAGGAAGGGTATCCCTTTTTTTATACCTCTCTCAAAGCACCATTTAATGCTTGAGTGTATATGGGACATTATAAGCAAGGAAGCAGGCCATATCTCCCTATGGGCTTATTAGCTTACATTATCAGTGTGCTGAGCTGGTAGTATTGGAAAAAGGGCATGACTTTTTCATTGTCAATTTTCATTACAGAAACAAACCTTTCAAGTTATAAAACTATGTAAAACTGTTTCTGATCTATGAACAGCAGGCCTACAAAGAAAACCATAGAATTGTCACCATAAAATGCATTAAAAGCCATTTCAATAGCATTTTGCAAAATTAATATGTGTAAAATGCAAAAAAGTACATTGAATGGTCTGCATATGGTGCTAAGAAGGGTGAATGGTCCTCTAGCAAATGTGTAGTGAATGTGTTAAAAAATTCACCAGCTTAGAGCTTTTGAGGATTTTAGCTGCTTTCGGGGACATAATTAGATAAATAGATGAAAAAAGTTCTTATAAAGCGAGGTTGGACTACTGAATCAATATAAACCGTTTTCATTTGATTATTGCATTCCCTGTTTACCCATAGAACACCTTAATTGTATGATCTGGCCATATGTTGGCTGTTTCAGTTTTGCTGCACCAGGAAACATGACCACTGCTGTTATGATTTATTTACTTGTTTACTTTTTTTATTCACTTCTCTTATGAAGGAATCCATAAATATTGACGGCAGATGAGGGAAAACTTAACAATTGAGTTTTGATTAATGATTAATTAATTAATTAATTAACCTGTAGATGAATGATGTTTTTTAAAAAAAGTTGTGTCTGGGGTTTATTAATTAATTGTTCCCTGCTCTGCCTCTGTTAGGACAATAGATGCCTTCATTGAGATATGGGATCTTAGTTTTGAAACATGATTCATATTCATCGGAATATAATTCTAAAAACATGCAGAATTTTTACAAGCACTGTAGATTTGCAGAATTTTATGTAAATAGTTTTTCTGTGTTATTGTCCCGGATTGTTGTTTCCTCTTCTTGGTTAGTGCTGATCTGTTTAAATTGCAATTGGTGTCCTTTTGGCTTTTAAGGATAAGTTCACTTAAAAAAATAAAAATAAAATTGCACATTTTTTTGCAGCTAAAAAAAATGTGCATTTATTATTTTTCATAGTAGGAGCCTGTAAAGCATTGTACCAGCGATCAGCAGATGATGCCATGCAGGTCTCCTGCACACTGTCAGTGTATCTGCTTGCCCGTACATCCTGTATGGGTAAGCCGATACTTCCTGCCAGGAAGACTCAATAACACTACCACAGCACCGTGGTAGTTCATTGAGAACTACAAGCTGACAGAAGCTAAGGATGTCAGGGCTTGTAGTTCATTCAGACACACAGAGCTGTGTGTATTAATGATGTGTCCGTGTGGGTGGAGCCTCACAGTGACAAACAAGTACAGGGAACTTCTCTCCATACTGCTGCCACAGGGATGGGGGGGGGGGGGGGGCAGCGGGCACTGGCTTCAGCACTGGGAACATGTTACATGTTCCACCCTAAAATCAGGTGGAACATGTACAGTAATATGTTCACAAAGGTGAACTTATCCTTTAATGCTGAAGCCTAATGTCAGCCTTTTGTCACTTTAAAACTGCTAGTTTGAACCAAGCTGGCTTAAACTATTACCTTCACTACGGGTAGATTTTGACATGCATCTAAATCTCCCTTGCCACTGAAGCCTGATCTGCAATTAGATCATGCTCCAGAGGTTATTGACAGGCAGTGAGGAAGAGATATAATGCCTCCTGTGCCTGTTTTAGCCCCATTTGTGCCAACAAATGCCCTCAACCACATGCATTGCACACATTTGCGGGACGTTTACAAGACTTCCTCATTTTACTTGAATGTGTAATGCTCAATGGGCTTTCTGTCCTCCGAACACTACATATCAGGTGAACTTTGCTGTGGGTGCCAAACGAAGCATCAAACCTGCAGCATGTAAACATTCCTGATCCCCATCCACTGCCTATTGCAGCTTAAGGGGGGTACTGGGATTACACTTTTGCTGTCTCTGCTTCCAATCATAGGACTAAACAAAGCTTAACAGATGCGCATGTTAGGAGCATTGTATAAGCTGTATGCAGCAATGAGTACACACAGTATAAAGTGCTGTGTTCCTGAAAGAGGATGAGGACTTCCCATCCTTCTCCTGAATAGGGTTGCCAACTCATCCCTTTAAACCTGAATACACATGAATTACACAGGTTATGAGGCTGATTAAGGTAGTAATTAAACCCGCTTGTTGCCCTATCTGCATTAAATTAGCCTCAGAACCTGTGTAATTCATATGTCTTCGGTTTTAAAGGGATGAGGTGGCAACCCTACTCCTGAAACAAAATTGAGTCAGGCTGAGGACTGCTTAACCATTCACAGGAAGCCTTGTATGTGCTTAATGCATGCAATGCTTCCTTTGATTGGGATGCTGTGATCATGTAGGGGTAGCGTGATTTCTAGAACACTGCTGGATATGATAAGCAGTCAGCTCCCCCCCTCACAGCATCTGTTTGTGTATGTGTGGCAAGAAGGGAAAACCTAGCTTATCTCGGCAGCCAGCATTTACACTTGTGATCGCAGTGACTGGTCACAGCAACCACAGGGTACAGAGTCACTCTCATTGGCTCTGTACCTTCTGCCTGTGATTATAACTTTTTGATTAACAAGGCCAATTGCAGGCATTGTTTACCGCTGTGATCAGTTTAATTGATCACAATGGTCATATGTAGTGATGAGCCGAACACCCCCGGGTTCGGTTCGCACCAGAACCCGCGAACGGACCGAAAGTTCGCACGAACATTAGAACCCTATTAAATACAATGGATGCGAACGTTCGGATTCTAAAGTGCTAATTATAACGACTATTATCCATGTTATTGTCCGAAACAGAGTTTGGGAACCCGGCTTCTGCACCAGGGGACATGTATCAATGCAAAAAGAAGTTTTAAAAACGGACGTTTTCCGGGAGCAGTCATTTTAATGATGCATAAAGTGAAAAAAAAAAGTCAAATATTCCTTTAAATATTGTACCTGGGGGGTGTCTAAAGTATGCCTGTGAAGTGCCATGTGTTTCCCGTGTTTAGAACTGTCCCTGCACAAAATAACATTTCTAAAGGGAAAAATGCCATTTAAAACTGCTTGCGGCTTTAATGCAATGTCTGGTCCCGGTAATATGGATGAAAATCTTTAGGAAAAATGGCATAGCTACTCCATCAACCCCCCCCCCCCCTACCCCAGCCCATTACCAGCCCCTTTGGGTCTTGTATGGATATTAAGGGGAACCCTGCACACAAAATAAAAAAGGACCTATATACTCTGAACAGCCGTATACAGGCGGTGCATACAAGACAGGGACTGTAGGTTTGTTCTTATGTAGAATCTGTTTGTAATTTTGAACAGCTGCATTGTTTAAGTGGAGCTCCATGCCAAATTCCTTTTTTTTAGCTTTTTGTAAAACATAGGGAACGGTTATCACCCCTGTCACATTTTTTTTTGCTGTCTGTGCCCCTGTTCAGAACATTTCACCTCACTTTGCGTCCCAATGACAACTGTTTTTGAAATGTTGTGTTTTTATTGAAACAAGGATTGGTGATAATGCATCAGTAGAGAGGAGACACCTTTCTCCCATATTAATTCTTACAGGAGAGAATTTTCCTTCCAAGGGGTAGATTTCCTCTCACTTCCTGTTGTCTTCTTCCGTTTGCAAGTAGTAGTAGTTTGTAAGTTGGATGTTTGAAAGTAGGGACCTTCCGTATATACTCTGCAGAAATTGGCCCCTTAGGTGTTGGTGTTGGCACAACACTGAAAGCACTCACAGTTATTCTTGGTGGGTGCTGGAACGCCCTGCTGTCAACTATAATATCAGGAATTGTAATAACATATAATTGTTGATCAGTGGTAGTAAAAATTGGGCCTTTGATGGTGGTGCTGGTGCCACAACACTGTAAGGCCTGACAGTTACTCTTGGTGGGCGCAGCAATGGTCCCTGCTGTGAATTATTAGATCAATAATTATAATTGCATGCCCCTGTTGAACAGGGGCTGAAAAATTGGGCCTTTGGTGGTGGTGGTGGTGGTGATGGTGGTGCTGGTGCCACAACACTGTAAGGCCTGACAGTTACTCTTGGTGGGCGCAGCAATGGGCCCTGCTGTGAATTATTAGATCAATAATTATAATTGCATGCCCCTGTTGAACAGGGGCTTAAAAATTGGGCCTTTGGTGGTGGTGGTGGTGGTGGTGATGGTGGTGCTGGTGCCACAACACTGTAAGGCCTGACAGTTACTCTTGGTGGGCGCAGCAATGCTCCCTGCTGTGAATTATTCGATCAATAATTATAATTGCATGCCCCTGTTGAACAGGGGCTGAAAAATTGGGCCTTTGGTGGTGGTGGTGGTGGTGATGGTGGTGCTGGTGCCACAACACTGTAAGGCCTGACAGTTACTCTTGGTGGGCGCAGCAATGGGCCCTGCTGTGAATTATTAGATCAATAATTATAATTGCATGGCTTAAAAATTGGGCCTTTGGTGGTGGTGGTGATGGTGGTGCTGGTGCCACAACACTGTAAGGCCTGACAGTTACTCTTGGTGGGCGCAGCAATGCTCCCTGCTGTGAATTATTCGATCAATAATTATAATTGCATGCCCCTGTTGAACAGGGGCTGAAAAATTGGGCCTTTGGTGGTGGTGGTGGTGGTGATGGTGGTGCTGGTGCCACAACACTGTAAGGCCTGACAGTTACTCTTGGTGGGCGCAGCAATGGACCCTGCTGTGAATTATTAGATCAATAATTATAATTGCATGCCCCTGTTGAACAGGGGCTTAAAAATTGGGCCTTTGGTGGTGGTGGTGGTGGTGATGGTGGTGCTGGTGCCACAACACTGTAAGGCCTGACAGTTACTCTTGGTGGGCGCAGCAATGGGCCCTGCTGTGAATTATTAGATCAATAATTATAATTGCATGCCCCTGTTGAACAGGGGCTGAAAAATTGGGCCTTAGGCACTGGTGGCACAACACTGCAACCCCTCACAGATACTGTACTTGGAGCACAGCAATGAGGCCTGTTGCAAAGTATTGCATCAAAAATTTTAATTACACGCCCCTGTTAAACAGGGGCTGAAAAATTGGGCCTTAGCCACTGGTGGCGTCACCCATAAACCAAAATGATCTTCCAAGCTATCATCGTTAATCGTATCATTGAGGAGGAGGAGGAGGATAGCCAGTCAACATAACAGCACAGGCACTCAGCATCAGCGTCAGTCTTGAAGGGATGTGACATTTTAAAATCAATTAGTCTGTTATATCAGCATCTGGTGTGTGGTAGCTGGTGGTGATCCAAGACTGGTTCATCTTGATGAAAGTCAGTCGATCAACCGAGTCGGTGGACAGGCGCACCCTGTGATCCGTGACAAATCCTTCAGCAGCACTGAATGTGCGTTCTGAAAGAACGCTGGATGCAGGACAGGCCAGTAGCTCAATTGCATACTGTGCAAGCTCTGGCCAGTGATCCATCCTCAAGACCCAGTAAGCCAGAGGATTTTCGGTGGGGAAGGTGTCCAAGTCTGACCTTGCCCCTAGGTATTCCTGCACCATGTATGTCAGACGCTGGCGATGGTTGCTGGAACCGATCATACTTTGGGGCTGCGGACTAAAGAATTGTCTGAACGCATCGGTCAGACGGCCACCTTCCCCACCGCTCCTTCTTTGACTGCCCGAAGCCTCAGCAACTCGTTGTCCAGGACCAGGAGTTTGTAACCTCCCAGTCTCTGGGAACGCATTGCACAGACCTTTCTGCAAGGCCTCCCGGAGTTGTCTCATCCTCTGCTCCCTCTGCGACGGTACGATAAGGTCCGCAACCTTACCCTTGTACCGTGGATCAAGGAGAGTGGCCAGCCAGTAATGGTCCCTCTCCTTGATCCGAAGAATACGAGGATCCTTCCGCAGACTTTGCAGGATCAGGGAGGCCATGCAGCGTAGGTTAGCTGAGGCATTCAGTCCGGAGTCCTCTGGGTCACTAAGGACGACATGATCCGCAGCCACCTCCTCCCAGCCACGTACAAGTCCACTGGTTTCTTGGGACTGTAAATCATCCCTAAAAGACTGCTGCTGATGATGCTGAGTGCCAGCCTCCACCTCCATGCTGACACAATCCTCCTCCTCCTCCTCCTCTTCCTGTGCGATGGGTGGGACAGAAGGAACACTGTCTGGGTAAAGGGGGCCTTGAGAGGCAAGGAAGTCCTCCTCTTCCTGCCTCTGTTCTGCCTCAAGTGCCCTGTCCATTATTCCACGCAGCTTGTGCTCCAACAGGTGGACAAGAGGTACAGTGTCACTGATGCTTGCACTGTCACTGCTCACCATCCTCGTGGCCTCCTCAAATGGTGCCAGGACAGTGCATGCATCCCTGATCATGCCCCACTGGCGTGGTGAAAAAAACCCGAGCTCCCCTGACCCTGTCCTGGTGCCGTAGTCGCACAGGTACTCATTGATGGCCCTCTGCTGCGTGTGCAGCCGCTGCAGCATGGCCAACGTTGAGTTCCACCTGGTGGGCATGTCACATATAAGGCGGTTCTTGGGCAGGTTCAACTCCTTTTGAAGCTCAGCCAGGCGAGCACTGGCATTATAAGATCTGCAGAAATGCACACAAACTTTCCTGGCCTGCCTCAGGACATCCTGTAAGCCCGGGTACCTGCCCAAGAACCGCTGCACCACCAGGTTAAGCACGTGAGCCATACAGGGCACATGGGTCAGTTGTCCCTGTCGGGGGGCGGAGAGGAGGTTGGTGCCATTGTCGCAAACCACCATTCCTGGCTTAAGCTGGCGTGGCGTCAACCACCTCTCGGCCTGCCCCTGCAGAGCAGACAGGACCTCTGCCCCAGTGTGGCTCCTGTCCCCCAAACACACCAGCGCAAGCACGGCATGGCATCTTTTTGCCTGCGTACTTGCGTAGCCCCTTGAACGCTTACGGAGCACCGCTGGTTCCGAGGACAAACCACAGGAAGAGGCCATGGAGGAAGAAGAAGAGGAGGGGGTGGAGGAGAGAGGTGTGTCACAACCAGTAGTAGCATTTTGGAGGCGTGGCGGTGGAACAACCTCCAACACTACTGCACCTTGTCCTGCATCCTTCCCAGCTGCCAAAAGAGTGACCCAATGGGCCGTGAAAGAAAGGTAACGTCCCTGTCCATGCCTGCTGGACCATGAGTCAGCGGTAATATGCACCTTAACGCTGACTGCCCTGTCCAGCGAGGCCAAGACATTGCCTTCCACATGCCTGTAGAGAGCCGGAATCGCCTTCCGTGCGAAAAAGTGGCGTTTGGGAACCTGCCACTGAGGAACCGCACATTGCACAAACTCACGGAAGGGGGCCGAGTCTACCAACTGAAAAGGCAGCAGTTGAAGCGCTAGCAATTTAGCCAAGCTAGCATTCAACCGCTGGGCATGTGGATGGCTGGGAGTGAACTTCTTTCGACGGTCCAGCAGCTGGGGCAGGGAAATTTGCCTGCTAGAATCGGACGTTGGTGTACTGCTAGCAGAGTGCCCGCAAGTACTTGCCTGTGACACACCTAATTCTACACCTTCATTCCTCTCAGAGCAGGTTTCAGAGAGGAGTGAAGGTATAGTGGGGTTGGAGATCCCAGCTGATGCGGTGCAAGAAGAGGTCAGCTTTGTTCTTTGGTGTGGGTCTTTAAGGTAGGCTTGCCAACGAGCTGCATGGCAGGTCAACATATGTCTGATCAAGCATGTGGTGCCCAAGCGGCTGATGTTTTGGCCACGCGATATACGCTTGAGACATATGTTGCAAACAGCAGCTGTGCGATCTGATGCACTCGCCTCAAAAAAGGCCCACACCAAAGAACTTTTTGAATGACGGGCAGAGGCAGCGCCCTGCACAGGCGGAGCTCTGCGGTGTGATTCCGTCGGTGTGCTGCCCATACGCTGGCCACTCAAGGGCATCCTGCCTCGTTGGAGATGTGCCTCCTCCTCATCCTCCTCCTCCTCCTCTCTCCTATTAGGCACCCACGTGGAGTCAGTGACCTCATCATCCCCTCCCTCCTCATCACTGGAGCCAATCTGGCAGTATGCTGCAGCTGCTGGAGCATGACTGCCAGATTGGTGTCCTTCTTGAGCATCCCCTCTCTCTGCTCTCACGCTGCTGCCTTCCTCTAGCTGGGTATCATCATCAGATCCTTCCAAACGCTGGGCATCCTCCTGGAGCATGTACCCAACACTGTGCTCAAACAGTTCGGGGGACTCCTCAGGAGGAGGACATGGTGGGTCTGGGGAAGGATTGACTAATGAAGATAATGATACCAGAGATGAGGACGCTTTGGCAGCTGCTTTGCCAGTACCCTGAGCCTGGGTGAGAGAGGATGAGGAGGATGAGGTGGGCTTGGTCATCCACTCTACCAAGTCTTCGGCATGATGTGGCTCAACATGTCCAGCTGCCGAAAACAAGGACAAGCGTGTCCCATGGCCATGTGCTGATGACAATGCACCGCGTCCACGACCAGCACTGTTGCCCCCAGACACAGAGCCTGCTTGCCCTCTTTTTTTGCCTCCTGACTGTCTGCCTCGCCTTGGTTGCCTTCCAGACATTTTAATGGATGGCCTGCAGGGAGATGGGAAAAAGAGCAATAAGGGCTACCTTCAGGTGTATACTGTGCAGGAGGCTTAGCAACAATGACACTGACACTGTCCCCTGCCTATCCTTCTCTGTCCCTAAACACAAGGATTGAAAATATGGTTCAGCAAAATAGTTTTAGAACAGAATAGCACACTGACACTTTCCCTCACTGTCCTACTCTGTCCCTCCCTACAAACAAGATTTAGCACAGAATAGCACACTGATAATTTCTATGAGTGTCCTTCTCTGTCCCTAAACTCAAGGATTGAAAATATGGAACAGCAAAATTGGTTTAGAACAGAATAGCACACTGTCAGTTTCACTCACTGTACCTCTCTGTCCCTCAACTCAAGGATTGAAAATATGGTTCAGCAAAATAGTTTTAGAACAGAATAGCACACTGACACTTTCCCTCACTGTCCTACTCTGTCCCTCCCTACAAACAAGATTTAGCACAGAATAGCACACTGATAATTTCTACGAGTGTCCTTCTCTGTCCCTAAACTCAAGGATTGAAAATATGGAACAGCAAAATTGGTTTAGAACAGAATAGCACACTGTCAGTTTCACTCACTGTACCTCTCTGTCCCTCAACTCAAGGATTGAAAATATGGTTCAGCAAAATAGTTTTAGAACAGAATAGCACACTGACACTTTCTCTCACTGTCCTACTCTGTCCCTCCCTACAAACAAGATTTAGCACAGAATAGCACACTGATAATTTCTACGAGTGTCCTTCTCTGTCCCTAAACTCAAGGATTGAAAATATGGAACAGCAAAATTGGTTTAGAACAGAATAGCACACTGTCAGTTTCACTCACTGTACCTCTCTGTCCCTCAACTCAAGGATTGAAAATTGTTCAGCAAAATAGTTTTAGAACAGAATAGCACACTGACACTTTCCCTCACTGTCCTACTCTGTCCCTCCCTACAAACAAGATTTAGCACAGAATAGCACACTGATAATTTCTACGAGTGTCCTTCTCTGTCCCTAAACTCAAGGATTGAAAATATGGAACAGCAAAATTGGTTTAGAACAGAATAGCACACTGTCAGTTTCACTCACTGTACCTCTCTGTCCCTCAACTCAAGGATTGAAAATATGGTTCAGCAAAATAGTTTTAGAACAGAATAGCACACTGAGGCCTCGTACACACGACCGATTTTCTCGGCAAGAACCAGCAAGAAACTTGCTGGCAGAGAGGTCTTGCCGAGAAAATCGGTCGTGTGTACGCTGCTAGCGGGTTTCTCGTCGAGAAAACCGACAAGAAACCTCGACGAGAAAATAGAGAACCTGCTCTCTATTTTCTCGTCGAGATTCTCCTCGGCATGTTTCTCGACGAGAAAAGTGAGTGTGTGTACACTTACCTGTCCGCCTGGAAGCCCGCGCATGTTCGAAATGAATTCGACGCATGCGCGGTAGCTTCCTAGGCATACGTAGGGTATACCAAGATGGCGGCGATGGCATCGACTGTGAGAGCGCATGCTCGACGTAGTCGATGACATCACCGCGTACACTCCTTTCAAAGAACCGCGGGTTCTTTGAAACGAGCGTGTGTACACTCGGCCGGGACAAGTTTCTTGTCCAAGAATCTCGTCGAAAAAAACGACATGTTTTTTTCAACGAGAATCTCGGCCGTGTGTACGAGGCCTGACACTTTCCCTCACTGTCCTACTCTGTCCCTCCCTACAAACAAGATTTAGCACAGAATAGCACACTGATAATTTCTACGAGTGTCCTTCTCTGTCCCTAAACTCAAGGATTGAAAATATGGAACAGCAAAATTGGTTTAGAACAGAATAGCACACTGTCAGTTTCACTCACTGTACCTCTCTGTCCCTCAACTCAAGGATTGAAAATATCGTTCAGCAAAATAGTTTTAGAACAGAATAGCACACTGACACTTTCTCTCACTGTCCTACTCTGTCCCTCCCTACAAACAAGATTTAGCACAGAATAGCACACTGATAATTTCTATGAGTGTCCTTCTCTGTCCCTAAACTCAAGGATTGAAAATATGGAACAGCAAAATTGGTTTAGAACAGAATAGCACACTGTCAGTTTCACTCACTGTACCTCTCTGTCCCTCAACTCAAGGATTGAAAATATGGTTCAGCAAAATAGTTTTAGAACAGAATAGCACACTGACACTTTCCCTCACTGTCCTACTCTGTCCCTCCCTACAAACAAGATTTAGCACAGAATAGCACACTGATAATTTCTACGAGTGTCCTTCTCTGTCCCTAAACTCAAGGATTGAAAATATGGAACAGCAAAATTGGTTTAGAACAGAATAGCACACTGTCAGTTTCACTCACTGTACCTCTCTGTCCCTCAACTCAAGGATTGAAAATATGGTTCAGTAAAATAGTTTTAGAACAGAATAGCACACTGACACTTTCCCTCACTGTCCTACTCTGTCCCTCCCTACAAACAAGATTTAGCACAGAATAGCACACTGATAATTTCTACGAGTGTCCTTCTCTGTCCCTAAACTCAAGGATTGAAAATATGGAACAGCAAAATTGGTTTAGAACAGAATAGCACACTGTCAGTTTCACTCACTGTACCTCTCTGTCCCTCAACTCAAGGATTGAAAATATGGTTCAGCAAAATAGTTTTAGAACAGAATAGCACACTGACACTTTCCCTCACTGTCCTACTCTGTCCCTCCCTACAAACAAGATTTAGCACAGAATAGCACACTGATAATTTCTACGAGTGTCCTTCTCTGTCCCTAAACTCAAGGATTGAAAATATGGAACAGCAAAATTGGTTTAGAACAGAATAGCACACTGTCAGTTTCACTCACTGTACCTCTCTGTCCCTCAACTCAAGGATTGAAAATATGGTTCAGCAAAATAGTTTTAGAACAGAATAGCACACTGACACTTTCTCTCACTGTCCTACTCTGTCCCTCCCTACAAACAAGATTTAGCACAGAATAGCACACTGATAATTTCTACGAGTGTCCTTCTCTGTCCCTAAACTCAAGGATTGAAAATATGGAACAGCAAAATTGGTTTAGAACAGAATAGCACACTGTCAGTTTCACTCACTGTACCTCTCTGTCCCTCAACTCAAGGATTGAAAATATGGTTCAGCAAAATAGTTTTAGAACAGAATAGCACACTGACACTTTCCCTCACTGTACCTCTCTGTCCCTAAACTCAAGGATTGAAAATATGGTTCAGCAAGATTGGTTTAGAACAGAATAGCACACTGACACTTTCCCTCACTGTACCTCTCTGTCCCTACAAACAAGGATTAGCACAGAATAGCACACTGACACTTTCCCTCACTGTACCTCTCTGTCCCTACAAACAAGGATTAGCACAGAGATGGAACACACTGACACTTTCCCTCACTGTCCCTCTCTGTCCCTACAAACAAGGATTAGCACAGAATAGCACACTGACACTTTCCCTCACTGTACCTCTCTGTCCCTACAAACAAGGATTAGCACAGAGATGGAACACACTGACACTTTCCCTCACTGTCCCTCTCTGTCCCTACAAACAAGGATTAGCACAGAATAGCACACTGACACTTTCCCTCACTGTACCTCTCTGTCCCTACAAACAAGGATTAGCACAGAGATGGAACACACTGACACTTTCCCTCACTGTACCTCTCTGTCCCTACAAACAAGGATTAGCACAGAATAGCACACTGTCACTGACACTCTCCCTACCTATCCTTATTTGTCCCTAAACACAAGGAATCCAGGATTAGTAAAGGAAAAATAATGACACTGTCCCTGCCTATGCTTCTCTTTCCCTGCTCCGGAACACACTACACAAGGCCGCCGCGCTGGCAGCCTTTTATAGTGTAGGGCGTGTACTAAACCCCCTCAGCAATAATTGGCCACAGGCATCCCGCCTGTGGCCAATCATTGCTCTCCTCGCTGCCGGCGCTGTGATTGGCCAAGCATGCGGGGTCACAGTGCATGCTTGGCCAATCACAGCACCTGGATGACACTGCGATGGCGTAGTGCATTGTGGGCCATTCGCGTCACTCGAATTTGGCGCGAACGGCCCAAATCGTTCGATCTTTGTCGAACGATCGAACAGCCGATGTTCGAGTCGAACGTATGTTCGACTCGAACACGAAGCTCATCCCTAGTCATATGGTACAAAGCTACTTTAATTGGCTCTGTACCTCTGGCCCATGATCTGCACTGTCCAATAATAGTGTGATCACAGAACTGTGTGTGTGCAGGAGCACAGCTCTGAGAGAATGTATGGAGGTGTGCCTTCTTAGGGTTTTTAAACAGAGATCCCTGTCTTGGTTAGCACCATACATGTGAATGAATTTATGCAGGTGTTTTATATTGGTTTTTACTATGTTAACTTGTTTTTACATAATAAATGCTACACTATGAGGCTGCTTCCCTATTTTATGTCCATGGGATGGAGAATTGAGTTTGGGAAATGGATAAAAATCATGAAACTTCCTCCTGTGATTAGAGTGGATTGGTGTCAGTGGATTCTCAGGCAAAGGAAACCAATCTTGCTACTATTTGGATTAAAGAGTAAACCCACTCTCATCCTTTCTAAACTACTGCCATAGTGCTGATCTATAAGGATATACATGCCTCCTGCATGTATCCTTATCTGTCAAATGTCTCCCCTCTGTCTGTTATAAGAACTGAAAAACTGCAGATTCTGTGGGTGGATCTGTTGTCTGGAGCTTGGTGGGTGGAGTCGTGATGTCAGTAGACTCCCCGTCCCACCTCTACACTCCCCTTGTCAACATACATTTTCTCCTGTGTATTCCTTCTGCTATGATCACTAACATCCAGTCAAAATCCAGAAAAGTAACCACATGACTTCAGAAAAGGAGTGGGGGTGGGAATTAAAATTTAATGCCTGTCTAAAGCTAGTGCACGAGATATGTAAATAACCTGTCACTCAAAGCAAGGGGGTGGAACGGACAAATGTTTTTTCTCTGTTTGTCCGTTTTATCTCACTGAACAATAAAAGAGGATTGCTCAGAGCTGGATTAACTCTTTGTGGCAAGACCTGGCACAAATGATAGGAAATATTATACTCTAATTGTGATCATATCCTGAAAATTATGTAAAACAATGATTCTGACAGTCATATGTGACAATAAACAATAAAAAATAAAAAATAAAAGATAAAGTGGTGAAATGAATCACAGGTGAAAGGGTATGTGGTGACAATTAATCCCCATAGGAAAAATATATCATAGGAAAAAAGTCCACAGAGTTCAATCGTAATTAACTCTAGAATGTCTTTCGATAGATGTTAGGGCTGAAAACCATATCGGAGAACATCACATGTATAGCTTGATAGGAATCTTGTCCCAGATAATTCTTTAAGGTGGACACTTTATATACCAGCAGGATACAACACCCGGGAGTGCCTTCACCGTTGGATCAGGGAAGAAAATAAGTAATAAATACTCTTACCAAGTGTTGTAGATCCAGCTCACCATATAGCGGTGGATCTATCAGACTTGTGTCCACGTCAGGGACCCACAGATGGAAGTCCAAGGCTATTATCCTCTCCTGATAGGCAGCGTTTTTCAGCTGTGACACTCACTCCAAGTGTAGGGGATCAGCATACAGAACTGAATCTTCCAATGTGGATAACATTAACCATGGAAAAAACGGGAAGAGATCCTCCACATAGTGTAAATCCAAGTATGGAATTTATTTAAAAATGCAGTAAAAATCCATTCCAAAAATTCAAAAATTCCAATAAACACTTCAATCAAAAACAAACCCAAAAGGGAAAACTTCAGAAATAGTAGGTCCAAATTTCAAAGATGCGTGGGATGAGCAGTAAGGGCTGGCATGTAAAACAGACGCGTTTCGTCTACAAAGGACATCAACTGGGGTACACTCTAGAGTTAATTACGATTGAACTCTGTGGACTTTTTTCCTATGATATATTTTTCCTTAGGGGATTAATTGTCACCATATACCCTTTCACCTGTGATTCATTTCACCACTTTATCTTTTATTTTTTATTGTTTATTGTCACATATGACTTTGTCAGAATCATTGTTTTACAGAATTTTCAGGATATGATCACAATTAGATTTTGTTTTATATGCACACATTTCACTATGAATGCATGATATATGCGTTTTTTTTTACCATTGAGGTGTACACATTCATATTGGGCTTCCAGTATGATGCATGGTTCTCTCTAGAGTCCATAATATAGGATATCATATTCCTTTCTCATACAGTGCCACACTTTATATATATATATTTTCTTTACACTTTGTCTGGTTGTTGTGTTGGCTGCTAAATATTCATCATTTCAGGTTGGCGCAGTATTTTCTCCTTTTTTGTAATCTTATACTCTACATTGTGACAGCAAAAAAAAAATTCAGGTTTACATCCACTTTAAGTGTTTGTCTGTTGGAATCACAATATGTTGGAAATCACATCACAAATTTTGGAATTCTTTGGCACATACAGGTGCAATATTTGGTAAGCATGCAATATTTATTTTGGTGATGTAATTTACACTGTGAAGATCTAATACAAGATGGACTTTTCTCATGTTTAAATTATTCTGGCATGTTCAGAATCACCTTGGTGGTTTTAAATAATCAAGACATGGAAGATTTTTGTCTGTGCATGTCTATATTTGGTTTTGATGTGTTGTTTTATGAAGCAGACATATGATTTAAAATTATATGCTTTGAATGTAACATTAGGTGTTCTTTAGAACGTATGACTTTAATTCCATAATACATTTTGCTTGTGTAGCAATACCTCTATGTCTCTCCTCAGACAGTATGGGCCGCTGATTTCTTTCTCTTGGGTCCTGCAGCGAGTTACCTCTCTCCATTGGAGTTTTCACCCTAGTGTGTAGGAAGAGGTCTATTTTCTTTCTTTACTCTAAGAAGGCCAATGTCCACACAGTAGGTTAAACCCCAATAAAAAATATATATTTTTATACTTCGCTTGAGGAACTTGACAGGAAAGTTAGAATGAGAGAATATGAACTGGGAGGTAGGTTCAGGCACGCAACACTCGTCGCCACTCAAGCCTGAGTGGGTTTTTGCTCACCCGGATAGTCCCTCTTACAGTGGTCCTAGCAGCCGGTGTGGAGCACCAAGGGCTACAATCAGGAGATCCTCTACCTCAGAATCCTTAAGTCCCGAACTTCCCGGCCTAGTAACAATAAGACCTTAGGTGCCAATGGGGCACGTTACCAGGCTTTTGGCGGATAGGAATCCTTCCCTGTTAGGTAGCCAGGCCTCTCCCGAGACAGTGAATCTTTCACTAATCCCCTTGGGACCGATCCTCCCCTGGCTTCCTCTCCTTCAGAGCGGGTAACCCCTCACTTGGGTACCCTGGGACTCCTCTTCGGGTGTAGACCTCAGCCAAAGGTACTGGGCCTACCTGCAGCGATGCAGCCTCGGGCTAAAGGTGCCCGAGACTGAAACACACGCACGCACCCCCCGGCCATCGAAGGTTGGTTACGTGCCGAACAGGACCAAGGGGTCCCCTGGATCTCTTTTCGCCTAATTGCTTCTGCCCCTTAAGTACCCTCTCCCAGCATGCACAGCTGGTTGACCACGCCCACTGCACAGCTGCCGAGAGAGGACACCCAATGGTGCTGCAATACCCCCTGTGGTTCCACCTGAGCCGGAGATGACAGTGCCACCTATAGGCAACAGAGAACACTGCAGCCAGGCAATATCACACCAGAGCAGAAGCAAGATTTTAGGAAATTAATAGTCTGAGCCCGACTATTGGCTCAGATAGCGCCCCCTAAATTGGGGGGCCGCTACACTTGTAACCTTTTTTTTTACGGTAACACTTTGTTTCATTTATAACATTTAGTTTATTAACATTTGGTGCTACAAGTTCTACCTTTTATGTCATAAGGGATTCACATATATCAGCCCCTTTTGCAAGCACCGTACAAAGTGCTGAACTAGGGCCGACATAATTTTATATGGTTTCTCTTATAGTGCCGATGACAGCTTGAGTAGCTGTCATGTGTTGAGTCACCATGATCTCATTAGAGTGGTCAGGTTTTTTCTATGGTGAGTGCCATTTATCATAATTACTAAGGATCTAACATTGGATGATGTGATTAACATGAAATTAAATCATGGGATTTTTTTAAATTTTATAATTGTAGCGACCTCACCCCTCTCACCCCTTCTCATTCTCGGCTTGTCTTTTCTCTGTCTAGGGGTGTTAGTACTGGGGGGAGGGATAAGATACACCACGGCCTATGTCCTCCATAGTGACAAGGTGGAGGCCAGAAAGATCGGGCTTTGTTTAGGTGTCCTAGAGTCAAGTCCTGTCCTTCGTCCTTGACTCCTTTGCTCCTAGTAACCAGAATTCCACACACTGAATGGGTCCAACACAGTTTTATTCTTTCAGCGAATAAACATACAGCACAGTCAAGTTGGGACCTTTGCAACAGTTCAGTGGGAGTAGGCCAAGGCACAATAAAGCTAACCACTGTGGTATCACCAGTGGCGAATAGTCACTGCCACTGACTATGTGAAATAGAACATGAATTACCTTCGCTAGCTCGGCCCCTGTCAGGAGAAGGATATCCGTCCAAGGGAGGTACCGGAGGCCTCTCTGTCACCAGCAATGCTGCGCCGGACTCTTCAGAGAAGTTCTGCTCACCAGACCTCAGAAACTCAGACACGGGCACCCAAGGAGTTAGGGCCCCCTCGGATTCCTCCACCCTCGCGGAACTCAGTCAAAGGTACTGAGCCCCAGGCATCCGCCATAGTACCTCACCCCAGGCTAAAGGTGCCTGAGATGGACTCCATCTCTCGCTCCGGCCAGGTCAAGGGCACCTGGGCCCGGAACTCCGGAACGCCAGCACCCAGGCGGAAGGTGCCTGGGTGCGGGCGCGTCCTCCGACTCTGCACTCTGAACCCCGGGGTAAGGGCATCCGCCCCTTTTATCTCCTCTCCCTTTGCATCACAGTGGGTTCCCTGCCCTGCTGTACCAGCGCCAGGGGAGGACAAAAAGGCACAGTCTTCCGGTGTGAGTTCAATCCCGGCCCCCGGCAACAATGCCACCTATAGGCCGCAGAGAACCTCACACCGCCAGAGTCCTCCAAGAACCATAAAAGGGTCTCAGATTCCCTAGCAATCAGTGCATCTGGGTTACACTACGACCCAGACGCTCCCCCTAAATTCAAATACCCGCTACACTCTCCCCCTGGTGATTTGACACTGGTCCCCAGTGTCTGGTGTAAACCCATGTCACCCATAGAGTGGTAACATACGTTCAGCCCAAAGACCAACCACACAATTTAGCCCTGAATTGTGCCAAGACCTAAAATGGGAAAAGGGAAATAGAAATGTAAAACAATAAAACTTTCAATAAAATACTCTTGACATTTACACATGTACAATCCCCCCCCCCCTGCTATCTAAGGACCACCCCATTCTCAGCAGCCTTGACAGATGAACCTCCTGCAAAAGGGAAAAAAAACACAAACATACTGCCACAATGTGTGTTTGCTTGGAATGAATGGGTCCCTCGTTGGAGAAACCCACTCGTTTAAATGAGTACGGTGGTGCAAGTGAAAAAAAAAAACAGTCGTTGCGAAGCACTGCCACTTGGTGACAGTGCCACGGTAATGACACTTGGTCAAATCTTCCAGACAACTTTCCTTCTTCTTCTTACTGTGTCTCTACACTAACTACACCCCAAAGTCTTTATCTTCTTTGCGGTGCATGGAGAAAGAGGGAGAACAAAACAATAACAGCTCCCGTTTCTCCAAAGAGTAGAACGCCCAAATACAAAAAAAACTAGGGCACAGTCCTTGTGTTCCGGCAAAGGCACTCCGGAAAGTTCAGCAATGAGCAGCAAGAAAGAAAACACAGGAGTCTTTTTCTCCTAAAGGTAAAACTTTGGATGCGGTAGGAACACAGGCTTCAAATGCTTGTCAAAAGCCTCCACGTTATACCCAACATTTCCTCCATCCTTGCGACAAATCACCACTCTGTCCGCATGGATATGCCTTCCCAGCATCTACTTAGCTTTACAGTCCTGAAACTTTTTGGTGACTGTTGGTGAACAAAAAGGGTACCGACGTGCTTGAGGTACTTTAAGATTGTCCCAAACAAAGGTATTGTACCACCTCCGGCGAAAAACTTCCACCTCGTATAGCAATTCTCGAGGCAGGTATGGCTACTCCCACCCATACTCTTGGGCAACCTTCTGGCCAAAGAGACGCTGCAGCCTGGCGAAAGGTGGCATAGTGGCACGGTCTCCTTCTCCGGGTAACACAATTGCTTCTGGATGGCGAGGTGCGTTCACCACCTCGGTAGATCTGGGCACAGGGGCCTGCAGTGACTGACGTTGCACTCCCGCAACAGGAGCAGGTGAAATGGAAGTTGAATCCAGAAGAGGGATTTCAGACAGTGGACCAGATTCTTCCCTCGGCGCCGAGGCCTCCACCCGGGGTGTACTATCCCCAGTAGACATAGATGGGTCCCCTGTGACACGGGACAAGGGTAACTTCATCTTGTCCCATCCCTTTTTGTGGAAGATCTCGTCTATCTCCCCATCATCGCCATTATCAGACAATGAATCCAGGTCGGAGGTGTCATAGCACTCAGCAGGCAGATAATTCCCAATCACGGAATCATCCCCCTTAACGGCCTCCACCGACAGTGGGCTGCCGACACCTCCAACCACACACACAGTCCCAACCCCTGGCTCACCTGGGTCTTCAGAAGAACAGGGATGTCCAGGGCTCTTCCCTCTGGATCCATCCAGGCCAGGCAAGCGGCGGGGCGAAGCTCTTCCACGACCACAGGAGGCCATCACTAGGCCGAATTTCCTCTTCGGAGGTGGGAGCAGGGAGCTGCTGGTGACCGAGGCAGCATCCTCTGATTTTTGTCTTTTAATCTCAGCTTGGGTAGTC
Organism: Rana muscosa; assembly: GCA_029206835.1. Taxonomy (NCBI): domain Eukaryota; kingdom Metazoa; phylum Chordata; class Amphibia; order Anura; family Ranidae; genus Rana; species Rana muscosa. Next base: position 433,169,397 of record CM055117.1, read on the forward strand.
ACTTCGCCCTGGTCAGCGCGCACAGGAATACCCGCCATGGCATCAATCTCTCCCTCCGGAGTGGCAGTACCTGTGAGGTAGTTGAGGTGGAAGGCGCGAGGCCTTTCTGTGGATGGTTCCACCTCAAAGAGAAACTCCTTGCAGACCTCACATCGCCCGAATGGCTTCAACTGAACCACCAGTCCAGAACAGCCGGGACAGATCACACCGAGGGCCTCTATGTCTCTGCAGGTGTACAGAGCCAATCGTCCCCGGGGCCTTAGTCTGATTCCTGTGTCCATAATGGGAGCAGCAAAGGAAGTCATGTCCGTGAAAGAAGAAGCTGAAATCCACGGAGTATTTGAAGTCATCTTTCCTGTTCGCTGCTCCAATGCGCACTGACCCACTCGCGCCGGAATCTCCACATGCGTACGTCCACATGGCCAGACTCCTCCCACACTCTGCACTTGTTCGCAGGCTTTCCCTTTTCCCCGCCCACGAACTAGACAGCTATGGTTTGCCTCGTGGAGCGTTGGCCAATATGGCCGACCTACTCGGAACTCCTCCGGGCAGCAAAGTTCAGTTTCAGACACCATACACATCCCGGACACGATGCCCCCACGTGTAGCGACCTCACCCCTCTCACCCCTTCTCATTCTCGGCTTGTCTTTTCTTTTCTCTGTCTAGGGGTGTTAGTACTGGGGGGAGGGATAAGATACACCACGGCCCACGTCCTCCATAGTGACGAGGTGAAGGCCAGAAAGATCTGGCTTTGAGTAGGTGTCCTAGAGTCAAGTCCTGTCCTTCGTCCTTGACTCCTTTGCTCCTAGTAACCAGAATTCCACACACTGAATGGGTCCAACGCAGTTTTATTCTTTCAGCGAATAAACTTCCAGCACAGTCAAGTTGGGACCTTTGCAACAGTTCAGTGGGAGTAGGCCAAGGCACAATCCTTCCAGATAAAGCTAACCACTGTGGTATCACCAGTGGCGAATAGTCACTGCCACTGACTATGTGAAATAGAACAGCTTCGCTAGCTCAGCCCCTGTCAGGGGAAGGATATCCGTCCAAGGGAGGTACCAGAGGCCTCTCTGTCACCAGCAATGCTGCGCCGGACTCTTCAGAGAAGTTCTGCTCACCAGACCTCACGAACTCAGACACGGGCACCCAAGGAGTTAGGGCCCCCTCGGATTCCTCCACCCTCGCGGAACTCAGTCGAAGGTACTGAGCCCCAGGCATCCGCCATAGTACCTCATCCCAGACTAAAGGTGCCTGAGATGGACTCCATCTCTCTCTCCGGCCAGGTCAAGGGCACCTGGGCCCGGAACTCCGGAACACCAGCACCCAGGCGGAAGGTGCCTGGGTGCGGCCGCGTCCTCCGACTCTGCACTCTCAACCCCATGGTAAGGGCATCCGCCCCTTTTATCTCCTCTCCCTTTGCGTCGCAGCGGGTTCCCCACCCCGCTGTACCAGCGCCAGGGGAGGATTACCCTTTCTCATTCACATGGGGAGGCCATAAGTGTTCCCTTGTAGTTAAAGGGTCTTCTAAATTCAAATAAACCCTCCACCCACAGGACCCCACAACCACAAAAACAAGCCAGGGTTGTGGGTAGGAGGGCCTTGCCCTCATCAAAACAGAATGTTTTAGGCATTTAGCATAGTTACGTAGTCAGGTTGAAAAAAGACACCATCAAGTTCAACCAAAAAAATAAATAGAATCCCATATACACAAACCTACACCCACAATTGATGGTATGATTCGGTGAAGGGGGATCAGACACCCCCCCCTTTTCCTGGCCAGCCAGTCTTCCTGCTCACATTAAAGCTCTGATATGGATTTTGGGTTGACACCTCACTGACAAGCTGACAGGTAGCTGTTATTTACTGGCATATACCGGTAAGCAGCATTTTTTTCATGGTAAATGTCAGTGTTGCTGTAGTAAGTTGTATACATTGTACAGATGTGCCATTTCACAAGTTTGTTTGGGATACATTCCAGGCAGGTTATTTAACCCTTTCACTGCCAGGTCCGTATGCCATATGAACCTACAGCACTGCTTCCAGCTGGCCAGTTCCATACGCCGTGCGGACCTCATTCCTCCATCTGCTATAAGGTCATGGTCATTGGTCACTTCAGTGACCGTAAAACTTATAGCAAAATTTTTCAGCAGATTCTGCTGAACAAAACAATAACTCCAATGAGCGAATTGTAATCCACTCATCAGAGTTATTCACCTCAAATGTGTCCCCCTCCCCTATGCTGCCGCTTCCCTGTCTCCCGCCTCTCCACCTCCCGCCGCTCTCTTTACTCTAAAAAAGCTCCCCCACTCTTCTTTGCTATCTCCTTCACCCCCCCTTCCCCCCAGCACTTTTTTGACCCCTCCAGCAAATCCAACTCCCTGTAGCTACCCTCCAGAAGCCAGCTTCCCTCTTCTGACACTCCCACTGGCTTCAAGTGCTGCAGGGGATTAGAGGGGACCAAACTATGTCCCCCCGTCACTCCAATCACCCCCCGTAATGGCCCCTACCTCACCAATCCTCTGCTGCTGGTCGGCATTCTCTCCTTCCCCTTCTGCCGCCTGCAGCTGCTGACCGGCACTCAGCTCCGGCAAGCTCACAGGCTGGAGAGTGGGAGAGAGGAGCAGTGCGGGTGAAGTTGGGGCTGGGGGGGCTTGGTAAACATGTGTTTACAAACGCCCCCGCTTTCTACTACAATGGATACAGGCAGCGATCACTACAGATCGCACCTGTGTCCACCGATAATGGAGTATTGTAAACCGTGTTTACTATATGTCAGTTTATGAATGAATAAGGAGTGACTCCTTATTCATTCATGTAATGTGCTTCTCAGGCTGCAGAGAAAGGGACTTTCTTCAGTCCCTTTCTCTGTTTAAAAAAAGAGACATCAGAGGTCTGTTTAGACCTCTGATATCTCACTAAAGCCCCCCCTCAGTGGGGGATCTCTCCACTGATCCCTACTGAGTAGCCAGATGACAGGTCCATGTGATCCCCGCTGATGCAGAACGGACATGGTCACAGCTCGCTGTCCTCTAAGGGGAGGTCAGATGGAAACAGACCGCCTGTCTGTTTGCATCCGATTCTCATCTGATCCGATCTGCTAGATGGATGGGGAATAGATTCACATCCGTCTGTTTTTAGTGACCTGTGCATCCCTGTGCAGGTAAACATGGCCCTCCAAGGGCATACACTTTAGTATGCCACATTAGAACAATACTTTAGTAGCAATTTAGCAGGAATTTTGTAAGTTATGTTGTGTTTATGTTCACTAATGATTTTAGTGTATTTTTAGTGAACATAGCGATTTGATCAACATTTGTGCAATTATTGCAGGACCCAAAAAATCATTAGCACATTTTTTATTCTACAGGTCATGTGCTTTAAGAAAATGTATGGTTTGGGGGGGGCGTGGCTAGTGGCATACTCAGCGACACAGCGCAACAATCTCTTCCCCTCTCCCTTGTTCTGTGAAGGGAAAACAGTGGGACACACACAGGCATGTCTAGAAGGCAGAATCTGCCGCCACCACTGCACCGCCTGACACAGTATTTTAGCCACATGGAGTCACAATCTAATCAACATGGCGCTGACATAGGGTCTCCTTCAACCACTGCACGAGGCCAACAGCACAACGCACAGCAGCACCAATGGAGACCAGATATCCATGGGCTGAATGAGCAAGAAGACTTGGACAGTCTCCCCCTCCAGCCCTAGATGCTGCAGAAACACCATCTGACAGAGGTAAGAGGATTGCCTCATCTCCTGCAAACTCCCCTAACAAAACTCTGCTGGCCAAAAAATTTGCTGGGCTGATTCAAACTCCACAACCCAGCTCCTCTCACATATCTACATTGGCTACCATGCCAGTCATTGATAATCCAGTGTCAGAGAGAATGTTAAAATCTATCCTACTCACGCTGCAAAAAGACCTACATAGAGAATTGCAGCTGACTCTCTCCCAAATGCATGATAGTCTTGATTGCCTGGAAGAGAGAACGGATGCAGTGGAGGAACACATAACTGAAATTGGCAAAGCTCATAATTAACTCCTTTACACACATAACCACTAGACATGTGCATTGGTTTTCGTCCGAATGCATTTTCGTCCGAAATTCGAGGATTTTCGCGTTCGTTTTAACAAACTATAACGAATGTGCAGAGTCCGAAATCCGAAAGATCCAACATAAAAAATGCTTTATTTTCGTTTCATTGCGACAACAGTTCGATATAGATACAGTAGAAGATTCGACATGACGGTGACAATAGCGATCTGTGTCTATCGAATCTGCGGTTGAATGTGCCTAACCTAACTCTATTAGTCCGAGATTATTCGACATAGAGAGAAAAGATTTGACATTATAGAGACATGAAGATTCGACATAGAGATTAAAGAGTTGACATAGAGAGAAAAGATTCGACATAGAGAGAAAAAGATTTGACATTATAGAGACATGAAGATTCAACGAACCAGCTAAAAACATACGATCGCCACGAGCGGACATTTATGGTCAAATGCTCCGCCCATAGGCTATAGAAGAATTCTAATGTTGTTTGACTAGTAATAATAATTCATAAATATAATTATTACTAGTCATACAACATTAGAATTCTACTATAGCTTGTGGGCGGAGCATTTGAGCAAAAATGTACGATTGCGGCGTCGTACAGTTTAGCTGGTTCGTCAAATCTTCTTAGAACATTCGACAGACACCAAAAGCCTTCAATTGACAGATTCGACCTTAATTCATTCGGATTTTCGGACGAATGTATTTTTTAAGGAAACAAAATAAATAAAAACAAATTTCGGGAATAACTAAATAAATAAAATTTTCGGACGAAAACGAAATTCTGAAACAAAATATTTCAGTGTGCACATGTCTAATAACGACCACTCCGACAAGATACAGAGAATTAATTTGAAACTAGAAGACCTAGAAGATAGGTCCATAAGAAACAACATAACATTTAGAGGTATCCCGGAGTCAGTACCCCCCAACAAGCTGAAAAAATACCTACAACAACTTGTCACTCTATTTCCTAACCTATCTCCTTGCGACATGCTTATAGATCGGACACACAGAATCACAAAACCTGACCATTTACCTGCAGAAATGCCCTGGGATGTCCTGGCCAGAATATACTTTTTCCACATAAAGGAACAAATTCTTTACACTGCTAGAGCCACTAAGCCTCTACCTGCACCTTACTCCAAAATATCCCTCTTTGTGGATTTATCACCCGCCACAATGGAGTTACGCAGAGCATACGCTCCAGTCACGTCGATCCTACAAGAACATAAAATTGTATACTGCTGGGGGTACCCCACCAAACTTCTGGTTAAATATCAGCAAAAAATCATCAAAATCCTGTCACCTAAAGACAGCTACAAGAAACTAACCAATTGGGGCCTGCTACCGATCCCTGCTGCCTCCCAGTCATCACGCAGCCATTCCATCTCTTCATCTCCTCCACAACCACCTCCAAACAGTCGGAAAAAGGTTAACCATAACATTAGGTTATATTTCCCAAGTTTAGTAACATCTTGCCTGGGCAAACTGTTGGATCTCCACCTTACCCCCAGCTGAATAGTGTGCTAAGCACACTCAGACGGACATTGTTCTACAACACCCTCCACAATACGTATATTCTAGCTTCTTTTTTTCTCCTTTGTGTGTGGGGTGTGTCTATCAATCGTTCATATACTGTATTATTTGAATTGTTACTTAAGTATAGCTGCTGTATGTTTTTTTTTTTTTTTTTTTTTTACAAACAGTGTTTGTTGCCTACTTCTCAGAACAACAGTTAAATTATCTGATTTACCATTACTACGTTACATAAAGGGCCATAGTCCTACTCAACCTCATTAATCTAACTACCAAAATCTAAAAATATGTCTCTCAAAATCACTTCCATTAATGTCAAAGGGCTCAACTCTCCATTTAAAAGAAATCTTCTCTGGAAAGAAGCAATCTCCCAAAAAGCAGACGTACTTTGCGTCCAAGAGACCCATTTTTCCAGTACTAAACCTCCCTCCTGCACACATAAAAAATACTTCTATTGTTTCTTTGCCAATGCCGCAAAAAAAAAGTGTGGAGTGATGATAGCTATAAGCACCAAAGTCTCCTTTGTTCTACATCATGTTGACAAAGATGATGTGAGCCGATTTATAATTTTATCAACCACTATTGATAATCACCCCCTGACCCTAATAAACCTTTATGCACCCAATACCGCCCAACGGAAATTTTACAAAAAACTTCGGAACAAACTGAGTCCCTACAAAAACACCCTATTAGTCATCTGTGGTGAATTTAATGACATAGTGGACCCAGTGGTGGCTGGTGCTCAAATTTTTTGGGGGGGCGCAAACAAACTGAAAAAAAAAAATCATCCATTGCCGCCACTGTGCCCATTAAACGCAGCCACTGTGCCCAAACGCCACTAGTTTGTCCCCAAATGCAGCCAGTTTCCCCCCAATATACAGCCAGTTTCTCCCCCATAATACAGCCAGTTTGTCCCCCAATAATACAGCCAGTTTGTCCCCCAATAATACAGCCAGTTTGTCCCCCAATAATACAGCCAGTTTCACCCCAATAATACAGCCAGTTTCTCCCCCATAATACAGCCAGTTTGTCCCCCATAATGCAGCCAGTTTGTCCCCCAAATGCAGCCAGTTTTTCCCCCAATATACAGCCAGTTTTTCCCCCAATATACAGCCAGTTTGTCCCCCAATAATACAGCCAGTTTCTCCCCTATAATACATCCAGTTTCTCCCCCAATAATACAGCCAGTTTGTCCCCCAATAATACAGACAGTTTCTCCTCCATAATACAGCCAGTTTGTCCCCCATAATACAGCTAGTTTCTCCCCCATATGCAGCCAGTTTCTCCCCCATAATACAGCCAGTTTCTCCCCCATATGCAGCCAGTTTCTCCCCCATATGCAGCCAGTTTCTCCCCCAAATGCAGCCAGTTTCTCCCAGAATAATACAGCCAGTTTCTCCCCCATAATACAGCCAGTTTCTCCCCCATATGCAGCCAGTTTCTCCCCCATATGCAGCCAGTTTCTCCCCCATAATACAGCCAGTTTCTCCCCCATATGCAGCCAGTTTCTCCCCCATAATACAGCCAGTTTCTCCCCCATATGCAGCCAGTTTCTCCCCCATATGCAGCCAGTTTCTCCCCCATAATACAGCCAGTTTCTCCCCCATATGCAGCCAGTTTCTCCCCCATATGCAGCCAGTTTCTCCCCCATATGCAGCCAGTTTCTCCCCCATATGCAGCCAGTTTCTCCCCCATAATACAGCCAGTTTCTCCCCCATATGCAGCCAGTTTCTCCCCCATATGCAGCCAGTTTCTCCCCCCCAGCCCTGCACTTACCTTCCTCGGGTCAGCGCCGTCCTTCTTCTGTCCTCGATGTCTTCTCCCGCCCTCGATGTCACTTCAGCCAATCTGGTTACCGGTAACCAGACCCGGTGAACCTGATTGGCCAGGGAACGCACCCCTGTGCGTCCTCTCATTAGATATTTAGAAGCCGATTACAGCCCTCAGGCTGTAGTCGGGAAGCCTATCAGAGCCTGCTGGCTCTGATAGGCACTTCTAAAGGCCAATCAGACGCTGTTATTCAGATGGCCGGCGCTCAAGGGGCCGGCCATCTGAATAGTGGGCGGCAGCAATACATAGGTTCATGCAATGCATGAACCTATGTATTGTTGTGAGTGACGGCCGGGCGCAGAAGCGAGCGGTAGCGGCGCTTCTGCGCCCACTATGGTCGCGCCGCCATGTGTGAAAAAAATAAATAATAAAAAAAACTCTTAAAGGGCCCGTTTTTTTTTTTTTTTTTGTTTTTTGGTGACCACAGGAGGGGGGGGGGCGGCGCCCGGGCGCCCCCTATGGACGGGCCGCCACTGAGTGGACCCCTAATTAGATTTTTCAAACCCAGACAGACGCAGGTCATCAGCTCTCTCATCATTCATTGACAATAAAGATCTATATGATCCCTGGAGGTGTATGCATGATGTTAAGTGCAACTATACCTTCTACTCTCACTCCAATGCCTTCTACTCTCGGATTGACCTTTTCCTTACAAATAAGCATACCCTAATGGCTACTTCGGAAGCCCAAATAGGCCTCATTACATGACCACACTCCTATATATGTTAAATTGTTCCCCCAATCACATCCGACAAATGACTCCATCTAGAGACTGAACTCATCCCTCTTGACTAATCCTCAGTATGAGGACCTAATCCAATGCCTTCTACTCTCGGATTGACCTTTTCCTTACAAATAAGCATACCCTAATGGCTACTTCGGAAGCCCAAATAGGCCTCATTACATGACCACACTCCTATATATGTTAAATTGTTCCCCCAATCACATCCGACAAATGACTCCATCTAGAGACTGAACTCATCCCTCTTGACTAATCCTCAGTATGAGGACCTAATCCAATGCGAGTTTAGGAACTTCAAGGATAACTGTGAATCCATTAATAATCAATCTATGGTATGGTTGGCCCACAAGGCTTTTATGCAAGGTCTGCTTATCAGATATGGAGCTCAAGAGCGCAAGTGAAAAACAGACATAATAGATTTCATATTGCACCCGATCAAAATTCTAGAACAAACTAACAAGGTTTCACCCACTCAGACTACCTCTAATATACTCAGGGAACAGCGATGCAAATTTAGGAGAACTCTTAAGCCTCATACACACGATCGGATATCCTATGGATTCTAATCCGATGGTTTTGTCCATCGGAAATCCGATGAAGCTGACTTCCATCAGTCTTGCCTACACACCATCAGTCAAAAAACCGACCGTTCCAAACGCGGTGACGTAAAACACTCCGATGAGCCGAGAAAAATGAAGTTCAATGCTTCTGAGCATGCGTCGACTTGATTTTGAGCATGCGTGGGTTTTTTATCCGATGGACTTGCCCATAGACGATCTGAGTTTTCGATCGGTTTTTTATCCATCGGAAAAATTTAAAACATGTTCTATTTTTTAAAACCGATGGAAAAAAGACCGATGGGTCCCATACATGATCGGTTTGTCTGATGAAAACAATCCATCGGACGGTTTTCATCGGTAAAACCGATCGTGTGTACAGGGCTTTACACCATATGTTTTACTATTATGTCAAACGATTAAAGCTACACTCCTAAATTCCATTTCTCCTAAACCCACAAGGTGCACGCATGACTAATCCGCTGAACATAGCCAACACTTTTGCCACCTTCTATGCAAAACTATACAATTTACAGGAATCAGATGCTTCCACTCCACCATCTTCAGAATTAATCAAAACCTTTCTATCATCCATACAGCTTCCCTCACTCTCCCCCTCGCAACTAACATTTTTGTCGACCCTTTTCACCCAAGATGAGGTCTGTAAGGCTATCAAATCCCTCCCACTGCACAAAGCTCCAGGACCAGATGGGTTTTCCAATGAATGTTACCGACATTTTAGTGATATCATCTCCCCTCACCTATGTACAATTTATAACCAATACGCACTCACAGGGAAAATCTCTAAAGAATCTTTGGAAGCCTTAATAGTAACCCTCCCCAAACCAGGCAAATCAACGGAATCTCCAGCCAATTATAGGCCCTTATCCTTATTGAACACAGATACAGTACGAAACTCTACGCAAAACTCCTAGCCCTCCGACTATCCTTGGTCATGCCTCATCTCATACATATAGATCAAGTTGGTTTTATACCAGGTAGACAAACGGGACCCAACGCTTTATAGATATCATTCACAGGGTGGAACACAGTCAAACCCCTTCTCTGCTCCTCTCTTTGGATGCAGAGAAGTAATTTGACAGAGTACAATGGACTTGCCTGGAAGCTGTCCTGCATAGGTTCTGCCTGTCGGGTGTATTCCTAAGCGCCATACTAAGTCTATACTCTGCTCCAAGTGCGAAAGTGTGGACATCGGGTGTAGTATCTGATCCTTTCAACATTGCAAATGGCACGAGACAGGGCTGTCCCTTGTCACCATTAATCTTCGCCATGATTATGGAACCTCTGGCTCAAATGATCCGTTCTGCGCCCCAGGTCAAAGGTATAAACATTGGCAACACAAAACACAAAATCCGCTTATACGCGGACGATATGATAATTGCCCTCAAGAATCCTAAAACATCCCTACCCAAAGTACAACACATTCTCAACCAATCCAGTGCTACTGTATATCCCTCTACAAACTAAACCTCAGTAAATCATTCATGCTAGCAATAGGCCTGGACAAGCCTACCAGGCTAAACATCACAAAACATTCCCCATTCTCATGGTCACAAGACTCATCTCTAACCTATTGCAATGGTCCACACTTATACCCTCTGCCCCATCACCAGACCAATGGTGCAAAGCACTATCACTACCTTTACAGCTTTATCATTGTACCACACATTGGGAATCTCTACAAAAACTTTTTCAGCAATGGTACTATACTCCTACCAGGCTTGCTAAGATCTACACTAATACTTCCCATTTGTGTTGGAGAAATTTCGGCCACTCAGGATTAGTGATGAGCCGAACACCCCCGGGTTCGGTTCGCACCAGAACCCGCGAACGGACCGAAAGTTCGTACGAACATTAGAACCCTATTAAATACAATGGATGCGAACGTTCGAATTCTAAAGTGCTAATTATAACAACTATTATGCATGTTATTGTCCTAAAAAGGGTTTGGGAACCCGGGTTCTGCACCAGGGGACATGTATCAATGCAAAAAGAAGTTTTAAAAACGGTCGTTTTTCGGGAGCAGTCATTTTAATGATGCATAAAGTGAAAAAAAAAAGTCAAATATTCCTTTAAATATCGTACCTGGGGGGTGTCTAAAGTATGCCTGTGAAGTGCCACGTGTTTCCCGTGTTTAGAACTGTCCCTGCACAAAATGACACTTCTAAAGGAAAAAAAAGCCATTTAAAACTGCTTGCGGCTTTAATGTAATGTCTGGTCCCGGTAATATGGATGAAAATCTTTAAGAAAAATGGCATAGCTACCCCATGACCCCCCCCCCCCTACCCCAGCCCATTACCAGCCCCTTTGGGTCTTGTATGGATATTAAGGGGAACCCCGCACATAAAATAAAAAAGGCCCTATATACTCTGAACAGCCGTATACAGGCGGTGCATACAAGACAGGGACTGTAGGTTTGTTCTTATGTAGAATGTGTTTGTAATTTTGAACAGGTACATTGTTGAAGTGTAGCTCCAGCCCAAAAATCTATTTTTAAACTTTTTGGAAAACATAGGTAAGGGTTATCACCCCTGTAACATTTGTTTTGCTGTCTGTGCCCCTGTTCAGAACATTTCACCTCACTTTCCGTCCCAATGACAACTGTTTTTGAAATGTGGTGTTTTTCTTGAAACAAGGATTGCTGATAAAGCATCAGTACAGAGGAGACACCTTTCTCCCATATTTATTCTTACAGGAGAGAATTTTCCTTCCTAGGGGTAGATTTCCTCTCACTTCCTGTTGTCTTCTTGCGTTTGCAAGTAGGAGTCGTTTGTAAGTTGGATGTTTGAAAGTAGGGACCTGCCGTATATACTCTGCAGAAATAGGCCCCTTAGTTGTTGGTGTTGGCACAACACTGTAAGCACTCACAGTTACTCTTGGTTGGTGCTGGAACGCCCTGCTGTCAACTATTATATCAGGAATTTTAATTACATATAATTGTTGAACAGTGGTAGTAAAAATTGGGGCTTTGATGGTGGTGCTGGTGCCACAACACTGTAAGCCCTGACAGTTACTCTTGGTGGGTGCAGCAATGGGCCCTGCTGTGAATTATTAGATCAAGAATTGTAATTACATGCCCCTTTTGAACAGGGGCTGAAAAATTGGGCCTTTCGTGGTGGTGGTGGTGGTGGCGTTGCCACAACACTGTAAGCCCTCAGACTTACTCTTGGTGGGTGCAGGAATGGGCCCTGCTGTGAATTATTAGATCAAGAATTGTAATTACATGCCCCTTTTGAACAGGGGCTGAAAAATTGGGCCTTTCGTGGTGGTGGTGGTGGTGGCGTTGCCACAACACTGTAAGCCCTCAGACTTACTCTTGGTGGGTGCAGGAATGGGCCCTGCTGTGAATTATTACATCAAGAATTGTAATTGCATGCCCCTGTTGAACAGGGGCTGAAAAATTGGGCCTTAGGCACTGGTGGCACAACACTACAACCCCTCACAGATACTGTACTTGAAGCACAGCAATGAGCCCTGTTGCAAAGTATTGCTTCAAAAATTGTAATGACACGCCCCTGTTAAACAGGGGCTGAAAAATTGGGCCTTAGGCACTGGTGGCACAACACTACAACCCCTCACAGATACTGTACTTGGAGCACAGCAATGAGCCCTGTTGCAAAGTATTGCTTCAAAAATTGTAATGACACGCCCCTGTTAAACAGGGGCTGAAAAATTGGGCCTTAGGCACTGGTGCCACAACACTCCAACCCCTCACAGATACTGTACTTGGAGCACAGCAATGAGCCCTATGGCAAATTATTGCTAAAAAAATTGTAAGTACACGCCCCTGTAAAACAGGGGCTGAAAAATTGGGCCTTAGCCACTGGTGGCGGCACCCATAAACAAAAATGATCTTCCAAGCTATCATCATCAATCGTATCATTGAGGACTCGGAGGAGGAGGATAGCCAGTCAACATAACAGCACAGGCACTCAGCATCAGCATCAGTCTTGAAGGGATGTGACATGTTAAAATCAATTAGTCTGTTATATCAGCATCAGGTGTGTGGTAGCTGGTGGTGATCCAAGACTGGTTCATCTTGATGAAAGTCAGTCGATCAACCGAGTCGGTGGACAGGCGCACCCTGTGATCCGTGACAAATCCTCCAGCAGCACTGAATGTGCGTTCCGAAAGAACGCTGGATGCAGGACAGGCCAGTAGCTCAATTGCATACTGTGCAAGCTCTGGCCAGTGATCCATCCTCAAGACCCAGTAAGCCAGAGGATTTTCGGTGGGGAAGGTGTCCAAGTCTGACCTTGCCCCTAGATATTCCTGCACCATGTTTATCAGACGCTGGCGATGGTTGCTGGAACCGATCATACTTTGGGGCTGCGGACTAAAGAATTGTCTGAACGCATCGGTCAGATGGCCACCTTCCCCACCGCTCCTTCTTTGACTGGCCGAAGCCTCAGCAACTCGTTGTCCAGGACCAGGAGTTTGTAACCTCCCAGTCTCTGGGAACGCGTTGCACAGACCTTTCTGCAAGGCCTCCCGGAGTTGTCTCATCCTCTGCTCCCTCTGCGACGGTAACATAAGGTCCGCAACCTTACCCTTGTACCGTGGATCAAGGAGAGTGGCCAGCCAGTAATGGTCCCTCTCCTTGATCCGAAGAATACGAGGATCCTTCCGCAGACTTTGCAGGATCAGGGAGGCCATGCAGCGTAGGTTTGCTGAGGCATTCGCTCCGGAGTCCTCTGGGTCACTAAGGACGACATGATCCGCAGTCACCTCCTCCCAGCCACGTACAAGTCCACTGGTTTCTTGGGACTGTAAATCATCCCTAAAAGACTGCTGCTGATGATGCTGAGTGCCAGCCTCCACCTCCATGCTGACACAATCCTCCTCCTCCTCCTCCTCCTCCTCCTCTTCCTCTTCCTGTGCGATGGGTGGGACAGAAGGAACACTGTCTGGGTAAAGGGGGCCTTGAGAGGCAAGGAAGTCCTCCTCTTCCTGCCTCTGTTCTGCCTCAAGTGCCCTGTCCATTATTCCACGCAGCGTGTGCTCCAACAGGTGGACAAGAGGTACAGTGTCACTGATGCATGCACTGTCACTGCTCACCATCCTCGTGGCCTCCTCAAATGGTGCCAGGACAGTGCATGCATCCCTGATCATGCCCCACTGGCGTGGAGAAAAAAAAACAAGCTCCCCTGACCCTGTCCTGGTGCCGTAGTCGCACAGGTACTCATTGATGGCCCTCTGCTGCGTGTGCAGCCGCTGCAGCATGGCCAACGTTGAGTTCCACCTGGTGGGCATGTCACATATAAGGCGGTTCTTGGGCAGGTTCAACTCCTTTTGCAGCTCAGCCAGGCGAGCACTGGCATTATAAGATCTGCGGAAATGCACACAGACTTTCCTGGCCTGCCTCAGGACATCCTGTAAGCCCGGGTACCTGCCCAAGAACCGCTGCACCACCAGGTTAAGGACGTGAGCCACACAGGGCACATGGGTCAGTTGTCCCTGTCGAAGGGCGGAGAGGAGGTTGGTGCCATTGTCGCAAACCACCATTCCTGGCTTAAGCTGGCGTGGCGTCAACCACCTCTCGGCCTGGCCCTGCAGAGCAGACAGGACCTCTGCCCCAGTGTGGCTTCTGTCCCCCAAACACACCAGCGCAAGCACGGCATGGCATCTTTTTGCCTGCGTACTTGCGTAGCCCCGTGAACGGCTACGGAGCACCGCTGGTTCATAGGACAAACCACAGGAAGAGGCCATGGAGGAAGAAGAAGAGGAGGGGGTGGAGGAGAGAGGTGTGTCACAACCAGTAGTAGCATTTTGGAGGCGTGGCGGTGGGACAACCTCCAACACTACTGCACCTTGTCCTGCATCCTTCCCAGCTGCCAAAAGAGTGACCCAATGGGCCGTGAAAGAAAGGTAACGTCCCTGTCCATGCCTGCTGGACCATGAGTCAGCGGTAATATGCACCTTACCGCTGACCGCCCTGTCCAGCGAGGCCAAGACATTGCCTTCCACATGCCGGTAGAGAGCCGGAATAGCCTTCCGTGAGAAAAAGTGGCGTTTGGGAACCTGCCACTGAGGAACCGCACATTGCACAAACTCACGGAAGGGGGCCGAGTCTACCAACTGAAAAGGCAGCAGTTGAAGCGCTAGCAATTTAGCCAAGCTAGCATTCAACCGCTGGGCATGTGGATGGCTGGGAGTGAACTTCTTTCGACGGTCCAGCAGCTGGGGCAGGGAAATTTGCCTGCTAGAATCGGACGTCGGTGTACTGCTAGCAGAGTGGCCGCAAGTACTTGGCTGTGACACACCTAATTCTACACCTTCATTCCTCTCAGTGCATGTTTCAGAGAGGACTGAAGTTATAGTGGGGTTGGAGATCCCAGCTGATGCGGTGCAAGGAGAGGTCCGCTTTGTTCTTTGGTGTGGGTCTTTGAGGTAGGCTTGCCAACGAGCTGCATGGCAGGTCAACATATGTCTGGTCAGGCATGTGGTACCCAAGCGGCTGATGTTTTGGCCACGCGATATACGCTTGAGACATATGTTGCAAACAGCAGCTGTGCGATCTGATGCACTAGCCTCAAAAAAGGCCCACACCAAGGAACTTTTTGAATGACGGGCAGAGGCAGCGCCCTGCACAGGCGGAGCTCTGCGGTGTGATTCCGTCGGTGTACTGCCCTTACGCTGGCCACCAAAGGGCATCCTGCCTCGTTGGAGATGTGCCTCCTCCTCATCCTCCTCCTCCTCTCTCCTATTAGGCACCCACGTGGAGTCAGTGACCTCATCATCCCCTCCCTCCTCATCACTGGAGCCAATCTGGCAGTATGCTGCAGCTGCTGGAACATGACTGCCAGATTGGTGTCCTTCTTGAGCATCCCCTCTGTCTGCTCTCACCCTACTGCCTTCCTGTAGCTAGGTTTCATCATCAGACCCTTCGAAACGCTGGGCATCCTCCTGGAGCATGTACCCAACACTGTGCTCAAACAGTTCGGGGGACTCCTCAGGAGGAGGACATGGTGGGTCTAGGGAAGGAGTGACTGATGATGAGTCTGACATTGATAACAGGGAAGAGGACGCTTTGGCAGCTGCTTTGCCAGTACCCTGAGCCTGGGTGAGAGAGGATGAGGAGGAGGAGGAGGGCTTGGTCATCCACTCTACCAAGTCTTCGGCATGATGTGGCTCAACATGTCCAGCTGCCGAAAAGAAGGACAAGCGTGTCCCATGGCCATGTGCTGATGACAATGCACCGCGTCCACGACCAGCACTGTTGCCCCCAGACACAGAGCCTGCTTGCCCTCTTTTATTGCCTCCTGACTGTCTGCCTCTCCTTGTTTGCCTTCCAGACATTCTAATAGATGGCCTGCAGGGAGATGGGAAAAAAGCAATAAGGGCTACCTTCAGGTGTCCTTCTCTGTCCCTTTACTTAAGGATTTCTAAATATGGTTGAGGATGATTGCTTTTGCACAGAATAGCACAACGACAATTTCCCTGACTGTCCAAAAATCAAGGATTTCAAAGATGGTTGATGAGGAATGCTTTAGCACACTATAGCACAAGGAGAATTCCCCTCACTTTCCTTCTTTGTCCCTAGAAACAAGGACTCGCACAGTGAAAGAAACTGACACTCTCCCTACCTAGAGTTTTCTGTCCCTAGAAAAAATGTTTTTTTTAAGCACACTATAGCACAAGGAGAATTCACTCACTGTCCTTCCCTGTCCCTGGAAACAAGGACTTGCACAGTGAAAGAAACTGACACTCTCCCTACCTAGAGTTTTCTGTCCCTAGAAAAAATGTTTTTTTTAAGCACATTATAGCACAAGGAGAATTCACTCACTGTCCTTCCCTGTCCCTGGAAACAAGGACTTGCACAGTGAAAGAAACTGACACTCTCCCTACCTAGAGTTTTCTGTCCCTAGAAAAAATGTTTTTTTTAAGCACACTATAGCACAAGGAGAATTCACTCACTGTCCTTCCCTGTCCCTGGAAACAAGGACTTGCACAGTGAAAGAAACTGACACTCTCCCTACCTAGAGTTTTCTGTCCCTAGAAAAAATGTTTTTTTTTAAGCACACTATAGCACAAGGAGAATTCACTCACTGTCCTTCCCTGTCCCTGGAAACAAGGACTTGCACAGTGAAAGAAACTGACACTCTCCCTACCTAGAGTTTTCTGTCCCTAGAAAAAATGTTTTTTTTAAGCACACTATAGCACAAGGAGAATTCACTCACTGTCCTTCCCTGTCCCTGGAAACAAGGACTTGCACAGTGAAAGAAACTGACACTCTCCCTACCTAGAGTTTTCTGTCCCTAGAAAAAATGTTTTTTTTAAGCACACTATAGCACAAGGAGAATTCACTCACTGTCCTTCCCTGTCCCTGGAAACAAGGACTTGCACAGTGAAAGAAACTGACACTCTCCCTACCTAGAGTTTTCTGTCCCTAGAAAAAATGTTTTTTTAAGCACACTATAGCACAAGGAGAATTCACTCACTGTCCTTCCCTGTCCCTGGAAACAAGGACTTGCACAGTGATAGAAACTGACACTCTCCCTACCTAGAGTTTTCTGTCCCTAGAAAAAATGTTTTTTTTAAGCACACTATAGCACAAGGAGAATTCACTCACTGTCCTTCCCTGTCCCTGGAAACAAGGACTTGCACAGTGAAAGAAACTGACACGCTCCCTACCTAGAGTTTTCTGTCCCTAGAAAAAATGTTTTTTTTAAGCACACTATAGCACAAGGAGAATTCACTCACTGTCCTTCCCTGTCCCTGGAAACAAGGACTTGCACAGTGAAAGAAACTGACACTCTCCCTACCTAGAGTTTTCTGTCCCTAGAAAAAATGTTTTTTTTAAGCACACTATAGCACAAGGAGAATTCACTCACTGTCCTTCCCTGTCCCTGGAAACAAGGACTTGCACAGTGAAAGAAACTGACACTCTCCCTACCTAGAGTTTTCTGTCCCTAGAAAAAATGTTTTTTTAAGCACACTATAGCACAAGGAGAATTCACTCACTGTCCTTCCCTGTCCCTGGAAACAAGGACTTGCACAGTGAAAGAAACTGACACTCTCCCTACCTAGAGTTTTCTGTCCCTAGAAAAAATGTTTTTTTAAAGCACACTATAGCACAAGGAGAATTCACTCACTGTCCTTCCCTGTCCCTGGAAACAAGGACTTGCACAGTGAAAGAAACTGACACTCTCCCTACCTAGAGTTTTCTGTCCCTAGAAAAAATGTTTTTTTTAAGCACACTATAGCACAAGGAGAATTCACTCACTGTCCTTCCCTGTCCCTGGAAACAAGGACTTGCACAGTGAAAGAAACTGACACTCTCCCTACCTAGAGTTTTCTGTCCCTAGAAAAAATGTTTTTTTTAAGCACACTATAGCACAAGGAGAATTCACTCACTGTCCTTCCCTGTCCCTGGAAACAAGGACTTGCACAGTGAAAGAAACTGACACTCTCCCTACCTAGAGTTTTCTGTCCCTAGAAAAAATGTTTTTTTTAAGCACACTATAGCACAAGGAGAATTCACTCACTGTCCTTCCCTGTCCCTGGAAACAAGGACTTGCACAGTGAAAGAAACTGACACTCTCCCTACCTAGAGTTTTCTGTCCCTAGAAAAAATGTTTTTTTTAAGCACACTATAGCACAAGGAGAATTCACTCACTGTCCTTCCCTGTCCCTGGAAACAAGGACTTGCACAGTGAAAGAAACTGACACTCTCCCTACCTAGAGTTTTCTGTCCCTAGAAAAAATGTTTTTTTTAAGCACACTATAGCACAAGGAGAATTCACTCACTGTCCTTCCCTGTCCCTGGAAACAAGGACTTGCACAGTGAAAGAAACTGACACTCTCCCTACCTAGAGTTTTCTGTCCCTAGAAAAAATGTTTTTTTTAAGCACACTATAGCACAAGGAGAATTCACTCACTGTCCTTCCCTGTCCCTGGAAACAAGGACTTGCACAGTGAAAGAAACTGACACTCTCCCTACCTAGAGTTTTCTGTCCCTAGAAAAAATGTTTTTTTTAAGCACACTATAGCACAAGGAGAATTCACTCACTGTCCTTCCCTGTCCCTGGAAACAAGGACTTGCACAGTGAAAGAAACTGACACTCTCCCTACCTAGAGTTTTCTGTCCCTAGAAAAAATGTTTTTTTTAAGCACACTATAGCACAAGGAGAATTCACTCACTGTCCTTCCCTGTCCCTGGAAACAAGGACTTGCACAGTGAAAGAAACTGACACTCTCCCTACCTAGAGTTTTCTGTCCCTAGAAAAAATGTTTTTTTTAAGCACACTATAGCACAAGGAGAATTCACTCACTGTCCTTCCCTGTCCCTGGAAACAAGGACTTGCACAGTGAAAGAAACTGACACTCTCCCTACCTAGAGTTTTCTGTCCCTAGAAAAAATGTTTTTTTTAAGCACACTATAGCACAAGGAGAATTCACTCACTGTCCTTCCCTGTCCCTGGAAACAAGGACTTGCACAGTGAAAGAAACTGACACTCTCCCTACCTAGAGTTTTCTGTCCCTAGAAAAAATGTTTTTTTTAAGCACACTATAGCACAAGGAGAATTCACTCACTGTCCTTCCCTGTCCCTGGAAACAAGGACTTGCACAGTGAAAGAAACTGACACTCTCCCTACCTAGAGTTTTCTGTCCCTAGAAAAAATGTTTTTTTTAAGCACACTATAGCACAAGGAGAATTCACTCACTGTCCTTCCCTGTCCCTGGAAACAAGGACTTGCACAGTGAAAGAAACTGACACTCTCCCTACCTAGAGTTTTCTGTCCCTAGAAAAAATGTTTTTTTTAAGCACACTATAGCACAAGGAGAATTCACTCACTGTCCTTCCCTGTCCCTGGAAACAAGGACTTGCACAGTGAAAGAAACTGACACTCTCCCTACCTAGAGTTTTCTGTCCCTAGAAAAAATGTTTTTTTTTAAGCACACTATAGCACAAGGAGAATTCACTCACTGTCCTTCCCTGTCCCTGGAAACAAGGACTTGCACAGTGAAAGAAACTGACACTCTCCCTACCTAGAGTTTTCTGTCCCTAGAAAAAATGTTTTTTTTAAGCACACTATAGCACAAGGAGAATTCACTCACTGTCCTTCCCTGTCCCTGGAAACAAGGACTTGCACAGTGAAAGAAACTGACACTCTCCCTACCTAGAGTTTTCTGTCCCTAGAAAAAATGTTTTTTTTAAGCACACTATAGCACAAGGAGAATTCACTCACTGTCCTTCCCTGTCCCTGGAAACAAGGACTTGCACAGTGAAAGAAACTGACACTCTCCCTACCTAGAGTTTTCTGTCCCTAGAAAAAATGTTTTTTTTAAGCACACTATAGCACAAGGAGAATTCACTCACTGTCCTTCCCTGTCCCTGGAAACAAGGACTTGCACAGTGAAAGAAACTGACACTCTCCCTACCTAGAGTTTTCTGTCCCTAGAAAAAATGTTTTTTTTAAGCACACTATAGCACAAGGAGAATTCACTCACTGTCCTTCCCTGTCCCTGGAAACAAGGACTTGCACAGTGAAAGAAACTGACACTCTCCCTACCTAGAGTTTTCTGTCCCTAGAAAAAATGTTTTTTTTAAGCACACTATAGCACAAGGAGAATTCACTCACTGTCCTTCCCTGTCCCTGGAAACAAGGACTTGCACAGTGAAAGAAACTGACACTCTCCCTACCTAGAGTTTTCTGTCCCTAGAAAAAATGTTTTTTTTAAGCACACTATAGCACAAGGAGAATTCACTCACTGTCCTTCCCTGTCCCTGGAAACAAGGACTTGCACAGTGAAAGAAACTGACACTCTCCCTACCTAGAGTTTTTCTGTCCCTAGAAAAAATGTTTTTTTAAGCACACTATAGCACAAGGAGAATTCACTCACTGTCCTTCCCTGTCCCTGGAAACAAGGACTTGCACAGTGAAAGAAACTGACACTCTCCCTACCTAGAGTTTTCTGTCCCTAGAAAAAATGTTTTTTTTAAGCACACTATAGCACAAGGAGAATTCACTCACTGTCCTTCCCTGTCCCTGGAAACAAGGACTTGCACAGTGAAAGAAACTGACACTCTCCCTACCTAGAGTTTTCTGTCCCTAGAAAAAATGTTTTTTTTAAGCACACTATAGCACAAGGAGAATTCACTCACTGTCCTTCCCTGTCCCTGGAAACAAGGACTTGCACAGTGAAAGAAACTGACACTCCCTACCTAGAGTTTTCTGTCCCTAGAAAAAATGTTTTTTTTAAGCACACTATAGCACAAGGAGAATTCACTCACTGTCCTTCCCTGTCCCTGGAAACAAGGACTTGCACAGTGAAAGAAACTGACACTCTCCCTACCTAGAGTTTTCTGTCCCTAGAAAAAATGTTTTTTTTTAAGCACACTATAGCACAAGGAGAATTCACTCACTGTCCTTCCCTGTCCCTGGAAACAAGGACTTGCACAGTGAAAGAAACTGACACTCTCCCTACCTAGAGTTTTCTGTCCCTAGAAAAAATGTTTTTTTTTAAGCACACTATAGCACAAGGAGAATTCACTCACTGTCCTTCCCTGTCCCTGGAAACAAGGACTTGCACAGTGAAAGAAACTGACACTCTCCCTACCTAGAGTTTTCTGTCCCTAGAAAAAATGTTTTTTTTTTAAGCACACTATAGCACAAGGAGAATTCACTCACTGTCCTTCCCTGTCCCTGGAAACAAGGACTTGCACAGTGAAAGAAACTGACACTCTCCCTACCTAGAGTTTTCTGTCCCTAGAAAAAATGTTTTTTTTAAGCACACTATAGCACAAGGAGAATTCACTCACTGTCCTTCCCTGTCCCTGGAAACAAGGACTTGCACAGTGAAAGAAACTGACACTCTCCCTACCTAGAGTTTTCTGTCCCTAGAAAAAATGTTTTTTTTAAGCACACTATAGCACAAGGAGAATTCACTCACTGTCCTTCCCTGTCCCTGGAAACAAGGACTTGCACAGTGAAAGAAACTGACACTCTCCCTACCTAGAGTTTTCTGTCCCTAGAAAAAATGTTTTTTTTTAAGCACACTATAGCACAAGGAGAATTCACTCACTGTCCTTCCCTGTCCCTGGAAACAAGGACTTGCACAGTGAAAGAAACTGACACTCTCCCTACCTAGAGTTTTCTGTCCCTAGAAAAAATGTTTTTTTTAAGCACACTATAGCACAAGGAGAATTCACTCACTGTCCTTCCCTGTCCCTGGAAACAAGGACTTGCACAGTGAAAGAAACTGACACTCTCCCTACCTAGAGTTTTCTGTCCCTAGAAAAAATGTTTTTTTTAAGCACACTATAGCACAAGGAGAATTCACTCACTGTCCTTCCCTGTCCCTGGAAACAAGGACTTGCACAGTGAAAGAAACTGACACTCTCCCTACCTAGAGTTTTCTGTCCCTAGAAAAAATGTTTTTTTTAAGCACACTATAGCACAAGGAGAATTCACTCACTGTCCTTCCCTGTCCCTGGAAACAAGGACTTGCACAGTGAAAGAAACTGACACTCTCCCTACCTAGAGTTTTCTGTCCCTAGAAAAAATGTTTTTTTTAAGCACACTATAGCACAAGGAGAATTCACTCACTGTCCTTCCCTGTCCCTGGAAACAAGGACTTGCACAGTGAAAGAAACTGACACTCTCCCTACCTAGAGTTTTCTGTCCCTAGAAAAAATGTTTTTTTTAAGCACACTATAGCACAAGGAGAATTCACTCACTGTCCTTCCCTGTCCCTGGAAACAAGGACTTGCACAGTGAAAGAAACTGACACTCTCCCTACCTAGAGTTTTCTGTCCCTAGAAAAAATGTTTTTTTTAAGCACACTATAGCACAAGGAGAATTCACTCACTGTCCTTCCCTGTCCCTGGAAACAAGGACTTGCACAGTGAAAGAAACTGACACTCTCCCTACCTAGAGTTTTCTGTCCCTAGAAAAAATGTTTTTTTTAAGCACACTATAGCACAAGGAGAATTCACTCACTGTCCTTCCCTGTCCCTGGAAACAAGGACTTGCACAGTGAAAGAAACTGACACTCTCCCTACCTAGAGTTTTCTGTCCCTAGAAAAAATGTTTTTTTAAGCACACTATAGCACAAGGAGAATTCACTCACTGTCCTTCCCTGTCCCTGGAAACAAGGACTTGCACAGTGAAAGAAACTGACACTCTCCCTACCTAGAGTTTTCTGTCCCTAGAAAAAATGTTTTTTTTAAGCACACTATAGCACAAGGAGAATTCACTCACTGTCCTTCCCTGTCCCTGGAAACAAGGACTTGCACAGTGAAAGAAACTGACACTCTCCCTACCTAGAGTTTTCTGTCCCTAGAAAAAATGTTTTTTTTTAAGCACACTATAGCACAAGGAGAATTCACTCACTGTCCTTCCCTGTCCCTGGAAACAAGGACTTGCACAGTGAAAGAAACTGACACTCTCCCTACCTAGAGTTTTCTGTCCCTAGAAAAAATGTTTTTTTTTAAGCACATTATAGCACAAGGAGAATTCACTCACTGTCCTTCCCTGTCCCTGGAAACAAGGACTTGCACAGTGAAAGAAACTGACACTCTCCCTACCTAGAGTTTTCTGTCCCTAGAAAAAATGTTTTTTTTAAGCACACTATAGCACAAGGAGAATTCACTCACTGTCCTTCCCTGTCCCTGGAAACAAGGACTTGCACAGTGAAAGAAACTGACACTCTCCCTACCTAGAGTTTTCTGTCCCTAGAAAAAATGTTTTTTTTTAAGCACACTATAGCACAAGGAGAATTCACTCACTGTCCTTCCCTGTCCCTGGAAACAAGGACTTGCACAGTGAAAGAAACTGACACTCTCCCTACCTAGAGTTTTCTGTCCCTAGAAAAAATGTTTTTTTTAAGCACACTATAGCACAAGGAGAATTCACTCACTGTCCTTCCCTGTCCCTGGAAACAAGGACTTGCACAGTGAAAGAAACTGACACTCTCCCTACCTAGAGTTTTCTGTCCCTAGAAAAAATGTTTTTTTTAAGCACACTATAGCACAAGGAGAATTCACTCACTGTCCTTCCCTGTCCCTGGAAACAAGGACTTGCACAGTGAAAGAAACTGACACTCTCCCTACCTAGAGTTTTCTGTCCCTAGAAAAAATGTTTTTTTAAGCACACTATAGCACAAGGAGAATTCACTCACTGTCCTTCCCTGTCCCTGGAAACAAGGACTTGCACAGTGATAGAAACTGACACTCTCCCTACCTAGAGTTTTCTGTCCCTAGAAAAAATGTTTTTTTTAAGCACACTATAGCACAAGGAGAATTCACTCACTGTCCTTCCCTGTCCCTGGAAACAAGGACTTGCACAGTGAAAGAAACTGACACGCTCCCTACCTAGAGTTTTCTGTCCCTAGAAAAAATGTTTTTTTTAAGCACACTATAGCACAAGGAGAATTCACTCACTGTCCTTCCCTGTCCCTGGAAACAAGGACTTGCACAGTGAAAGAAACTGACACTCTCCCTACCTAGAGTTTTCTGTCCCTAGAAAAAATGTTTTTTTTAAGCACACTATAGCACAAGGAGAATTCACTCACTGTCCTTCCCTGTCCCTGGAAACAAGGACTTGCACAGTGAAAGAAACTGACACTCTCCCTACCTAGAGTTTTCTGTCCCTAGAAAAAATGTTTTTTTTAAGCACACTATAGCACAAGGAGAATTCACTCACTGTCCTTCCCTGTCCCTGGAAACAAGGACTTGCACAGTGAAAGAAACTGACACTCTCCCTACCTAGAGTTTTCTGTCCCTAGAAAAAATGTTTTTTTAAAGCACACTATAGCACAAGGAGAATTCACTCACTGTCCTTCCCTGTCCCTGGAAACAAGGACTTGCACAGTGAAAGAAACTGACACTCTCCCTACCTAGAGTTTTCTGTCCCTAGAAAAAATGTTTTTTTTAAGCACACTATAGCACAAGGAGAATTCACTCACTGTCCTTCCCTGTCCCTGGAAACAAGGACTTGCACAGTGAAAGAAACTGACACTCTCCCTACCTAGAGTTTTCTGTCCCTAGAAAAAATGTTTTTTTTAAGCACACTATAGCACAAGGAGAATTCACTCACTGTCCTTCCCTGTCCCTGGAAACAAGGACTTGCACAGTGAAAGAAACTGACACTCTCCCTACCTAGAGTTTTCTGTCCCTAGAAAAAATGTTTTTTTTAAGCACACTATAGCACAAGGAGAATTCACTCACTGTCCTTCCCTGTCCCTGGAAACAAGGACTTGCACAGTGAAAGAAACTGACACTCTCCCTACCTAGAGTTTTCTGTCCCTAGAAAAAATGTTTTTTTTAAGCACACTATAGCACAAGGAGAATTCACTCACTGTCCTTCCCTGTCCCTGGAAACAAGGACTTGCACAGTGAAAGAAACTGACACTCTCCCTACCTAGAGTTTTCTGTCCCTAGAAAAAATGTTTTTTTTAAGCACACTATAGCACAAGGAGAATTCACTCACTGTCCTTCCCTGTCCCTGGAAACAAGGACTTGCACAGTGAAAGAAACTGACACTCTCCCTACCTAGAGTTTTCTGTCCCTAGAAAAAATGTTTTTTTTTAAGCACACTATAGCACAAGGAGAATTCACTCACTGTCCTTCCCTGTCCCTGGAAACAAGGACTTGCACAGTGAAAGAAACTGACACTCTCCCTACCTAGAGTTTTCTGTCCCTAGAAAAAATGTTTTTTTTAAGCACACTATAGCACAAGGAGAATTCACTCACTGTCCTTCCCTGTCCCTGGAAACAAGGACTTGCACAGTGAAAGAAACTGACACTCTCCCTACCTAGAGTTTTCTGTCCCTAGAAAAAATGTTTTTTTTAAGCACACTATAGCACAAGGAGAATTCACTCACTGTCCTTCCCTGTCCCTGGAAACAAGGACTTGCACAGTGAAAGAAACTGACACTCTCCCTACCTAGAGTTTTCTGTCCCTAGAAAAAATGTTTTTTTTAAGCACACTATAGCACAAGGAGAATTCACTCACTGTCCTTCCCTGTCCCTGGAAACAAGGACTTGCACAGTGAAAGAAACTGACACTCTCCCTACCTAGAGTTTTCTGTCCCTAGAAAAAATGTTTTTTTTAAGCACACTATAGCACAAGGAGAATTCACTCACTGTCCTTCCCTGTCCCTGGAAACAAGGACTTGCACAGTGAAAGAAACTGACACTCTCCCTACCTAGAGTTTTCTGTCCCTAGAAAAAATGTTTTTTTTAAGCACACTATAGCACAAGGAGAATTCACTCACTGTCCTTCCCTGTCCCTGGAAACAAGGACTTGCACAGTGAAAGAAACTGACACTCTCCCTACCTAGAGTTTTCTGTCCCTAGAAAAAATGTTTTTTTTAAGCACACTATAGCACAAGGAGAATTCACTCACTGTCCTTCCCTGTCCCTGGAAACAAGGACTTGCACAGTGAAAGAAACTGACACTCTCCCTACCTAGAGTTTTCTGTCCCTAGAAAAAATGTTTTTTTTAAGCACACTATAGCACAAGGAGAATTCACTCACTGTCCTTCCCTGTCCCTGGAAACAAGGACTTGCACAGTGAAAGAAACTGACACTCTCCCTACCTAGAGTTTTCTGTCCCTAGAAAAAATGTTTTTTTAAGCACACTATAGCACAAGGAGAATTCACTCACTGTCCTTCCCTGTCCCTGGAAACAAGGACTTGCACAGTGAAAGAAACTGACACTCTCCCTACCTAGAGTTTTCTGTCCCTAGAAAAAATGTTTTTTTTAAGCACACTATAGCACAAGGAGAATTCACTCACTGTCCTTCCCTGTCCCTGGAAACAAGGACTTGCACAGTGAAAGAAACTGACACTCTCCCTACCTAGAGTTTTCTGTCCCTAGAAAAAATGTTTTTTTTAAGCACACTATAGCACAAGGAGAATTCACTCACTGTCCTTCCCTGTCCCTGGAAACAAGGACTTGCACAGTGAAAGAAACTGACACTCTCCCTACCTAGAGTTTTCTGTCCCTAGAAAAAATGTTTTTTTTTAAGCACACTATAGCACAAGGAGAATTCACTCACTGTCCTTCCCTGTCCCTGGAAACAAGGACTTGCACAGTGAAAGAAACTGACACTCTCCCTACCTAGAGTTTTCTGTCCCTAGAAAAAATGTTTTTTTTAAGCACACTATAGCACAAGGAGAATTCACTCACTGTCCTTCCCTGTCCCTGGAAACAAGGACTTGCACAGTGAAAGAAACTGACACTCTCCCTACCTAGAGTTTTCTGTCCCTAGAAAAAATGTTTTTTTTAAGCACACTATAGCACAAGGAGAATTCACTCACTGTCCTTCCCTGTCCCTGGAAACAAGGACTTGCACAGTGAAAGAAACTGACACTCTCCCTACCTAGAGTTTTCTGTCCCTAGAAAAAATGTTTTTTTTAAGCACACTATAGCACAAGGAGAATTCACTCACTGTCCTTCCCTGTCCCTGGAAACAAGGACTTGCACAGTGAAAGAAACTGACACTCTCCCTACCTAGAGTTTTCTGTCCCTAGAAAAAATGTTTTTTTTAAGCACACTATAGCACAAGGAGAATTCACTCACTGTCCTTCCCTGTCCCTGGAAACAAGGACTTGCACAGTGAAAGAAACTGACACTCTCCCTACCTAGAGTTTTCTGTCCCTAGAAAAAATGTTTTTTTTAAGCACACTATAGCACAAGGAGAATTCACTCACTGTCCTTCCCTGTCCCTGGAAACAAGGACTTGCACAGTGAAAGAAACTGACACTCTCCCTACCTAGAGTTTTCTGTCCCTAGAAAAAATGTTTTTTTTAAGCACACTATAGCACAAGGAGAATTCACTCACTGTCCTTCCCTGTCCCTGGAAACAAGGACTTGCACAGTGAAAGAAACTGACACTCTCCCTACCTAGAGTTTTCTGTCCCTAGAAAAAATGTTTTTTTTAAGCACACTATAGCACAAGGAGAATTCACTCACTGTCCTTCCCTGTCCCTGGAAACAAGGACTTGCACAGTGAAAGAAACTGACACTCTCCCTACCTAGAGTTTTCTGTCCCTAGAAAAAATGTTTTTTTTAAGCACACTATAGCACAAGGAGAATTCACTCACTGTCCTTCCCTGTCCCTGGAAACAAGGACTTGCACAGTGAAAGAAACTGACACTCTCCCTACCTAGAGTTTTCTGTCCCTAGAAAAAATGTTTTTTTTAAGCACACTATAGCACAAGGAGAATTCACTCACTGTCCTTCCCTGTCCCTGGAAACAAGGACTTGCACAGTGAAAGAAACTGACACTCTCCCTACCTAGAGTTTTCTGTCCCTAGAAAAAATGTTTTTTTTAAGCACACTATAGCACAAGGAGAATTCACTCACTGTCCTTCCCTGTCCCTGGAAACAAGGACTTGCACAGTGAAAGAAACTGACACTCTCCCTACCTAGAGTTTTCTGTCCCTAGAAAAAATGTTTTTTTTAAGCACACTATAGCACAAGGAGAATTCACTCACTGTCCTTCCCTGTCCCTGGAAACAAGGACTTGCACAGTGAAAGAAACTGACACTCTCCCTACCTAGAGTTTTCTGTCCCTAGAAAAAATGTTTTTTTTAAGCACACTATAGCACAAGGAGAATTCACTCACTGTCCTTCCCTGTCCCTGGAAACAAGGACTTGCACAGTGAAAGAAACTGACACTCTCCCTACCTAGAGTTTTCTGTCCCTAGAAAAAATGTTTTTTTTAAGCACACTATAGCACAAGGAGAATTCACTCACTGTCCTTCCCTGTCCCTGGAAACAAGGACTTGCACAGTGAAAGAAACTGACACTCTCCCTACCTAGAGTTTTCTGTCCCTAGAAAAAATGTTTTTTTTAAGCACACTATAGCACAAGGAGAATTCACTCACTGTCCTTCCCTGTCCCTGGAAACAAGGACTTGCACAGTGAAAGAAACTGACACTCTCCCTACCTAGAGTTTTCTGTCCCTAGAAAAAATGTTTTTTTAAGCACACTATAGCACAAGGAGAATTCACTCACTGTCCTTCCCTGTCCCTGGAAACAAGGACTTGCACAGTGAAAGAAACTGACACTCTCCCTACCTAGAGTTTTCTGTCCCTAGAAAAAATGTTTTTTTTAAGCACACTATAGCACAAGGAGAATTCACTCACTGTCCTTCCCTGTCCCTGGAAACAAGGACTTGCACAGTGAAAGAAACTGACACTCTCCCTACCTAGAGTTTTCTGTCCCTAGAAAAAATGTTTTTTTTAAGCACACTATAGCACAAGGAGAATTCACTCACTGTCCTTCCCTGTCCCTGGAAACAAGGACTTGCACAGTGAAAGAAACTGACACTCTCCCTACCTAGAGTTTTCTGTCCCTAGAAAAAATGTTTTTTTTAAGCACACTATAGCACAAGGAGAATTCACTCACTGTCCTTCCCTGTCCCTGGAAACAAGGACTTGCACAGTGAAAGAAACTGACACTCTCCCTACCTAGAGTTTTCTGTCCCTAGAAAAAATGTTTTTTTAAGCACACTATAGCACAAGGAGAATTCACTCACTGTCCTTCCCTGTCCCTGGAAACAAGGACTTGCACAGTGAAAGAAACTGACACTCTCCCTACCTAGAGTTTTCTGTCCCTAGAAAAAATGTTTTTTTTAAGCACACTATAGCACAAGGAGAATTCACTCACTGTCCTTCCCTGTCCCTGGAAACAAGGACTTGCACAGTGAAAGAAACTGACACTCTCCCTACCTAGAGTTTTCTGTCCCTAGAAAAAATGTTTTTTTTAAGCACACTATAGCACAAGGAGAATTCACTCACTGTCCTTCCCTGTCCCTGGAAACAAGGACTTGCACAGTGAAAGAAAGTGACACTCTCCCTACCTAGAGTTTTCTGTCCCTAGAAAAAATGTTTTTTTTAAGCACACTATAGCACAAGGAGAATTCACTCACTGTCCTTCCCTGTCCCTGGAAACAAGGACTTGCACAGTGAAAGAAACTGACACTCTCCCTACCTAGAGTTTTCTGTCCCTAGAAAAAATGTTTTTTTTAAGCACACTATAGCACAAGGAGAATTCACTCACTGTCCTTCCCTGTCCCTGGAAACAAGGACTTGCACAGTGAAAGAAACTGACACTCTCCCTACCTAGAGTTTTCTGTCCCTAGAAAAAATGTTTTTTTTAAGCACACTATAGCACAAGGAGAATTCACTCACTGTCCTTCCCTGTCCCTGGAAACAAGGACTTGCACAGTGAAAGAAACTGACACTCTCCCTACCTAGAGTTTTCTGTCCCTAGAAAAAATGTTTTTTTTAAGCACACTATAGCACAAGGAGAATTCACTCACTGTCCTTCCCTGTCCCTGGAAACAAGGACTTGCACAGTGAAAGAAACTGACACTCTCCCTACCTAGAGTTTTCTGTCCCTAGAAAAAATGTTTTTTTTAAGCACACTATAGCACAAGGAGAATTCACTCACTGTCCTTCCCTGTCCCTGGAAACAAGGACTTGCACAGTGAAAGAAACTGACACTCTCCCTACCTAGAGTTTTCTGTCCCTAGAAAAAATGTTTTTTTTAAGCACACTATAGCACAAGGAGAATTCACTCACTGTCCTTCCCTGTCCCTGGAAACAAGGACTTGCACAGTGAAAGAAACTGACACTCTCCCTACCTAGAGTTTTCTGTCCCTAGAAAAAATGTTTTTTTTAAGCACACTATAGCACAAGGAGAATTCACTCACTGTCCTTCCCTGTCCCTGGAAACAAGGACTTGCACAGTGAAAGAAACTGACACTCTCCCTACCTAGAGTTTTCTGTCCCTAGAAAAAATGTTTTTTTTAAGCACACTATAGCACAAGGAGAATTCACTCACTGTCCTTCCCTGTCCCTGGAAACAAGGACTTGCACAGTGAAAGAAACTGACACTCTCCCTACCTAGAGTTTTCTGTCCCTAGAAAAAATGTTTTTTTTAAGCACACTATAGCACAAGGAGAATTCACTCACTGTCCTTCCCTGTCCCTGGAAACAAGGACTTGCACAGTGAAAGAAACTGACACTCTCCCTACCTAGAGTTTTCTGTCCCTAGAATTTTTTTTTTTTTTAAGCACACTATAGCACAAGGAGAATTCACTCACTGTCCTTCCCTGTCCCTGGAAACAAGGACTTGCACAGTGAAAGAAACTGACACTCTCCCTACCTAGAGTTTTCTGTCCCTAGAAAAAATGTTTTTTTTTAAGCACACTATAGCACAAGGAGAATTCACTCACTGTCCTTCCCTGTCCCTGGAAACAAGGACTTGCACAGTGAAAGAAACTGACACTCTCCCTACCTAGAGTTTTCTGTCCCTAGAAAAAATGTTTTTTTTAAGCACACTATAGCACAAGGAGAATTCACTCACTGTCCTTCCCTGTCCCTGGAAACAAGGACTTGCACAGTGAAAGAAACTGACACTCTCCCTACCTAGAGTTTTCTGTCCCTAGAAAAAATGTTTTTTTTAAGCACACTATAGCACAAGGAGAATTCACTCACTGTCCTTCCCTGTCCCTGGAAACAAGGACTTGCACAGTGAAAGAAACTGACACTCTCCCTACCTAGAGTTTTCTGTCCCTAGAAAAAATGTTTTTTTTAAGCACACTATAGCACAAGGAGAATTCACTCACTGTCCTTCCCTGTCCCTGGAAACAAGGACTTGCACAGTGAAAGAAACTGACACTCTCCCTACCTAGAGTTTTCTGTCCCTAGAAAAAATGTTTTTTTTAAGCACACTATAGCACAAGGAGAATTCACTCACTGTCCTTCCCTGTCCCTGGAAACAAGGACTTGCACAGTGAAAGAAACTGACACTCTCCCTACCTAGAGTTTTCTGTCCCTAGAAAAAATGTTTTTTTTAAGCACACTATAGCACAAGGAGAATTCACTCACTGTCCTTCCCTGTCCCTGGAAACAAGGACTTGCACAGTGAAAGAAACTGACACTCTCCCTACCTAGAGTTTTCTGTCCCTAGAAAAAATGTTTTTTTTAAGCACACTATAGCACAAGGAGAATTCACTCACTGTCCTTCCCTGTCCCTGGAAACAAGGACTTGCACAGTGAAAGAAACTGACACTCTCCCTACCTAGAGTTTTCTGTCCCTAGAAAAAATGTTTTTTTTAAGCACACTATAGCACAAGGAGAATTCACTCACTGTCCTTCCCTGTCCCTGGAAACAAGGACTTGCACAGTGAAAGAAACTGACACTCTCCCTACCTAGAGTTTTCTGTCCCTAGAAAAAATGTTTTTTTAAGCACACTATAGCACAAGGAGAATTCACTCACTGTCCTTCCCTGTCCCTGGAAACAAGGACTTGCACAGTGAAAGAAACTGACACTCTCCCTACCTAGAGTTTTCTGTCCCTAGAAAAAATGTTTTTTTTAAGCACACTATAGCACAAGGAGAATTCACTCACTGTCCTTCCCTGTCCCTGGAAACAAGGACTTGCACAGTGAAAGAAACTGACACTCTCCCTACCTAGAGTTTTCTGTCCCTAGAAAAAATGTTTTTTTTTAAGCACACTATAGCACAAGGAGAATTCACTCACTGTCCTTCCCTGTCCCTGGAAACAAGGACTTGCACAGTGAAAGAAACTGACACTCTCCCTACCTAGAGTTTTCTGTCCCTAGAAAAAATGTTTTTTTTAAGCACACTATAGCACAAGGAGAATTCACTCACTGTCCTTCCCTGTCCCTGGAAACAAGGACTTGCACAGTGAAAGAAACTGACACTCTCCCTACCTAGAGTTTTCTGTCCCTAGAAAAAATGTTTTTTTTAAGCACACTATAGCACAAGGAGAATTCACTCACTGTCCTTCCCTGTCCCTGGAAACAAGGACTTGCACAGTGAAAGAAACTGACACTCTCCCTACTGTGAGGGGGTTAGCTCGGCAGCGGGTGTGTGTGACCCCCGGGATGGGCTCCCCACACAAAAACAGGCCCAGCAAACGGAGGTTGTGGTTTTCAAAATCAAAAAGGTGCGGTTTATTTTCTATTTACAGTGACAAAACACAGCAAAGCAAAAGAAACATAAATAAAATAAATCCTGGTCAACTTGACCTCTGACTAAACATACAGGTTTCCTAACTAACAACTGGGATCAGCCTAGTGCTGTCCTAGTCCCTAAGTCCCTGGTTTTAAATGTCCAAGCAAATAGCCACACAGGCTTTGTCTCACCGCACAGGGGTTCACTCTCCCTAGACAGTCCACACAGGTCTGGTTCCAGGCATGAGCAAACACCTAATGAATCTGGGAGTTCTTATAGAGGCCTAAATGAGCTGACAAGCTTCAGCTGGTCTCATCAACTCCCTGTCTGCACGACGCCCCACACTCTCCCTAGAGGTATGAGTCATCCATGAGCCCACTAGCCTCAGCTGGGCTTATACAACTCTCCACCTAGTTGTATAAGTCGGCGTAAAGCCTGAATCTGGGCGAAATATATCTACCCCCCTGGATGCAACCAGGTGACTTTACCATCCTGCTGTCACATACCCCCCCTCTTGTTTTAACCTCGGGGTTGGAACACCAGCAATCAGGCATTCATGTACTCGAGACAAAGCATCCACATTCCCCATTTGAACGCCAGGGCGATGCTTTACTGTGAAGTTGAATTCCTGGAGGGCCAGGAACCACCTATTCACTCTTCTATTTGTTTCCTTGTTTTGAGCCATCCACTTTAACGGAGCGTGATCCGTAACCATGTCAAAGTGCCTACCTAGCAGGTAGTACCGAAGGGAATCTAGAGCCCACTTCACCGCTAAACACTCCTTTTCAACGGTGGCGTAATTTACCTCATGGGACTTCAACTTCCTGCTGAGGTAAATGACTGGGTGCTCTTCCCCGTTCCAGACCTGGGACAATACTGCTCCTAACCCCACATCTGACGCATCACTTTGTACGACAAAGTCTTTAGAGAAGTCGGGTGAGTACAACACTGGCTGGCTACATAAGGCTTGTTTCAAGAATTGGAATGCTGCCTCAGCCTCGGGGGTCCATTTAATCATGACCGACCCTTTCCCCTTCGTCAGGTTGGTTAGGGGCACAGCCTTAGAAGCAAAGTGGGGAATGAATCGCCGATAATACCCAGCGATTCCCAGAAAGGCTCGTACCTGCTTCTTGCTGTTGGGACGTGGCCAACTCTGGATAGCCTCGACTTTGTTGAGTTGGGGTTTTATTACTCCCCTCCCAATGGTGTACCCAAGATATTTGGCCTCCTCCTGCCCAATGGTACACTTCTTGGGGTTAGCCGTAAACCCCGCTTCCCGAACAGAGTCCAGGACTGCTTGCACTTTTGGCAGATGTGAGGCCCAATCTGTGCTATGGACAATTACGTCATCCAGGTAAGCCGCAGCATACTTCCGATGGGGCCTCAGCATCTGGTCCATTTTCCGCTGGAATGTGGCCGGCGCATTCTGTAACCCGAACGGCATTCTTTTATATTGGAACGCCCCGTCTGGGGTTACAAATGCGGTTTTCTCTTTGGCCGACTTGGCCAGGGGGATTTGCCAATACCCTTTTGTGAGGTCAAGAGTCGTCATGTATCGGGCTGTTCCCAGCCGGTCGATCAACTCATCTATACGTGGCATGGGGTAGGTGTCAAATTTTGTAACTTTGTTCAACTGACGAAAATCGTTACAAAATCACCAGCTCCCATCCGGTTTAGGCACCAACACAATGGGACTAGACCAATCACTTTGGGACTCCTCTATCACCCCTTTCTTCAACATTTGTTTTAGGGTTTTGTTGAATCTTTCAACCAGCCCATCGGTTTGGGGGTGATACACAGATGTACGCAATTGCGTCACTTTGAACAATTTACACAGCTCTTTCATAACCCGGGACATAAAGGGTGTACCTTGGTCCGTAAGCAGTTCTTTACAAATACCCACCCGGCTAAAAACAAGAGATAGCTCTTTGGCTATGGTTTTGGCCGAGGTATTTCTGAGAGGGATCGCTTCTGGATAACGGGTGGCATAGTCCATTATAACCAATATGTACTGGTGCCCCCTAGCGGACTTGATTATAGGACCTACCAAATCCATTGCGATTCTCTCAAACGGGACCTCAATGATGGGTAGAGGGACCAGCGGGCTACGGAAATGTGGCATCGGGGCCGACCTCTGACACACAGGGCAGGAGGAACAATAATTTTCTATGTCCTTCATCACCCCAGGCCAATAGAATCTCTGTAATACCCTCTCTCGGGTTTTCTCTGTCCCCAGATGACCTCCAAGAATGTGCCCATGGGCCAACTCCAACACCAACTTCCTGTAAGGTTTGGGCACCACAAGCTGCTCAACGGTTTCTTCTGCCCTTTTTGCCACCCGATACAGTAGGTCCTTCTCTACGCTGAAGTATGGGTAAGTGCAGGTATTATCTGGGTTCACTAACTCGCCATCTATTTCCACTACGTTTTCCCGTGCCTTTATTAGGGCGGGGTCTTTTAACTGTTCTGTGGCAAAATTTTCCCTGTGAACCTCCAGATCAGAAAACTCCACAGACGGTAGGACGCCCCACACTCTCCCTAGAGGTATGAGTCATCCATGAGCCCACTAGCCTCAGCTGGGCTTATACAACTCTCCACCTAGTTGCATAAGTCGGCGTAAAGCCTGAATCTGGGCGAAATATATCTACCCCCCTGGATGCAACCAGGTGACTTTTCCTTCCTGCTGTCACACTACCTAGAGTTTTCTGTCCCTAGAAAAAATGTTTTTTTTAAGCACACTATAGCACAAGGAGAATTCACTCACTGTCCTTCCCTGTCCCTGGAAACAAGGACTTGCACAGTGAAAGAAACTGACACTCTCCCTACCTAGAGTTTTCTGTCCCTAGAAAAAATGTTTTTTTTAAGCACACTATAGCACAAGGAGAATTCACTCACTGTCCTTCCCTGTCCCTGGAAACAAGGACTTGCACAGTGAAAGAAACTGACACTCTCCCTACCTAGAGTTTTCTGTCCCTAGAAAAAATGTTTTTTTTAAGCACACTATAGCACAAGGAGAATTCACTCACTGTCCTTCCCTGTCCCTGGAAACAAGGACTTGCACAGTGAAAGAAACTGACACTCTCCCTACCTAGAGTTTTCTGTCCCTAGAAAAAATGTTTTTTTTAAGCACACTATAGCACAAGGAGAATTCACTCACTGTCCTTCCCTGTCCCTGGAAACAAGGACTTGCACAGTGAAAGAAACTGACACTCTCCCTACCTAGAGTTTTCTGTCCCTAGAAAAAATGTTTTTTTTAAGCACACTATAGCACAAGGAGAATTCACTCACTGTCCTTCCCTGTCCCTGGAAACAAGGACTTGCACAGTGAAAGAAACTGACACTCTCCCTACCTAGAGTTTTCTGTCCCTAGAAAATTTTTTTTTTTTAAGCACACTATAGCACAAGGAGAATTCACTCACTGTCCTTCCCTGTCCCTGGAAACAAGGACTTGCACAGTGAAAGAAACTGACACTCTCCCTACCTAGAGTTTTCTGTCCCTAGAAAAAATGTTTTTTTTAAGCACACTATAGCACAAGGAGAATTCACTCACTGTCCTTCCCTGTCCCTGGAAACAAGGACTTGCACAGTGAAAGAAACTGACACTCTCCCTACCTAGAGTTTTCTGTCCCTAGAAAAAATGTTTTTTTTAAGCACACTATAGCACAAGGAGAATTCACTCACTGTCCTTCCCTGTCCCTGGAAACAAGGACTTGCACAGTGAAAGAAACTGACACTCTCCCTACCTAGAGTTTTCTGTCCCTAGAAAAAATGTTTTTTTTAAGCACACTATAGCACAAGCACAAAACACACTGACACTCTCCCTACCTATCCTTCTCTTTCCCTAAACTAAAGGAATCCAGGTTAAGCAAGAAAGAAATAAAAGTCACTGTCCCTGCCTATGCATTGTGGGCCGTTCGCGTCACTCGAATTTGGCGCGAACGGCCCAAATCGTTCGATCTTCGTCGAACGATCGAACAGCCGATGTTCGAGTCGAACGTATGTTCGACTCGAACACGAAGCTCATCCCTACTCAGGATCTCTCTTCCAGGGAATGCCCAGTCATCATAGGTGTGCGCACAGGGTGTGCCAGGTGTGCCCAGGCACACCCTAATCCCCCTGTGCAGCACAGATTCCCTCTACTGCCCTGGCTCCCATCTTTCCCCCCAGCGCTGCCAGCTTCCCTCCTCTCCTATCCGCTGTTGCTGCTGGGATGTTTTAGGATGAACATTGTGAGTGATTAGTAGTGTGTGTTTGGGCTTTGGGGTGCACACCCTAATGCAATAGGCTGTGCACATCTATGCCAGTCAGAAAAGGCTTTTGGACTCAAACAAAGAATCTAATACTGTCAGTCATCCCTATGATAACCAAATTATCATTGCTGGATCTCTTATTCGGCTTATCAACAATTACGTGGCCTAAACAATTCCAAACCATCCAAAAATGTATAAAAGGGAGGCCACGCACACACGCGCAAACTTTTTGATACAAATTGAGCTGTTTTTAAATCCTTGCAAGGAATGTATTTTATGCATTGGGACTTGGTAACATCTGTGAAATTTTTTTAATAAAAGAAGTTGAAGGAATCACTGCACTATTGGAGTTCTGTTTTTCTCCCTTTTTAAAATACCATCGCCGTATGCTGTCCTTAAACATTTGGAATTCGTGGTTTGCCTGTGAAAATTAATACTTACTGATGCACACAGACCGCCTCTGAAGGAAATACTTCCTGATGCCTGTGAATTGTCTTTGCAAGGAATACCTATCAACGTCTGTGGACCATCTGCGAAGGGAGTATCTAATACCTCATCGGTGATTCTGTGATTCTACTAAGCCTTCTTTGACCCCCTTGAGTAAGGGCGGTCACAGGCTTACTGGTAAGCCTTTAATCCTATCAAGGTGATGGGCAACACGGGTGGTGAATGTTATATCTATACATCTGCACTGGAAGTTATTTCACTGTATACCCATGTTTATGAACTCTCGTTGTTGTTTTTTTGTTTGTGCATTTTGTTTGTGACTGTAGCCGCAAAACTTTGTTTTGAGGCCTACCTTAGCACATACTTCAGAGCACTGCATTATCCATAGTGGCTTGTCATTATCTCTGTTATTGTTTAAGTATTGCACATTTGTTTGAACACTATGTGATTTTACTATAGTTAGAGTATTGTTTTTGTGTGTGTATATTTCACATAGTTCACATATATACACCATCCAGCGCTGCACTCCCGTCTTTACATATAATTCCAAACCATAGCCATCCTTGTCCTCATTGCTGTACGTTTGGCATTGGTTAGGAAATGGAAATGTCCTCAATCACCGACCATTAGTTAGAAGAGGGAAGATCTGGACAGCCACACTCCAATAAAAACGCCTTTATTGTATAAAATAGCAAAAGTACAAACCACAGATGGGTACAGGATAGATTAACTGATGCGTTTCACACTCTCAACAGTGCTTAGTCATAGCTACACAACCACAAAGTTTTGCTACAAATATATACTAGTATATCCTAAATCATGTGATCAATTATGTGATCAATTAAAATTAATTAATTGGATTAAATTAATTAGTAAGATAGCAAACAAGCGTGATTGAGTATAGGAGCACACATATATCCATAAGAAAAATGTGGAAAGAGACAATATATATGAAAAAAAGATAATAGAATTTAGATAAAACCAAAAAAAATCAGATTGTGTGACCACAACTCCTGGATAAATGTGCACGTATAGTGCTATCAGAAAATATTTATATATATATATATATATATATATATATATATATATATATATATATATATATAATAATACAGATATCTTCACCTTTTGCTTTTAGGGTAACAATACTATCAGTCTTATGCTATATATCTATTACAGTAATTCCTAAATTTTTATACTGATATAGGTATATGGTTCATAGTAATCCCCCTGTCAGGATGATCACCGGTCACCAAATATATTGGCCAAGACCACTAATTGATTTATCAAATTGTTCCCAATATGTCTCATTGATCGCCTTATTTAATTGTTTTCAATATAGGACATAGATCAGGCATATTTGTGTTGGTATATGTTTGGCGGGCATCTTTTGATGTTATCTGTTGTTGAATAATACATCTTTTGGCATATTTTTTATCTTTTGACTATTATTGGGGCCATCGGAATGATTGTCACATACCTTTTGTGTGCTTTATAACAGTGGTTGAAAGCATGGGGTTCAGGACAAAACATATTTTTATGTAGTCTTTTCCCTGGCTTTTACTCCTTTCCTCCTTGAGGATCCAAATCCATCCAGATGAATTTTTATGCATATATGTTTATAGAGCTGGTTTCTGGTCTTGTA
This sequence comes from Rana muscosa, assembly GCA_029206835.1. Classification (NCBI taxonomy): domain Eukaryota; kingdom Metazoa; phylum Chordata; class Amphibia; order Anura; family Ranidae; genus Rana; species Rana muscosa. The sequence continues at coordinate 433,208,436 of CM055117.1, forward strand.
TGGTTCCTTTTTTCCAAATGTAAGGTTTCTACTTTTTTCCTTTGCCCATCCATTTTGTCTATCTCATATGCATATGTAGCGGAGCCTCACTCCCCCTCTCGCCTATTGTGAATGGCTTGTGTCTAGGGGTACCTGAGAGAGGAGAGTGCAGGAACACTATGCCAAGCTCTCCCCTCGTATGTGTATGAGGGTTGAGCAGAGTTACTTGAATTACCTCCGGGTCTGTTCACTGCATACGAAGCCTTAGTTGTTCTATGGAGATGTGTCTGCCAATAACATAGAGCCCCACACCAATCGAAAGTCCAACACTCCTTTATTTATTTTCTTGCAGGGTGAACACAATCAGTTGAACTTTCAGTAATGAACAAACAGGGGTGTGGGTACGAGTAGGCCCAGGCACAACTGAACTCTCCTATTCCTTTGCTAGCGAATAGGCCTGGCGCACGGTCTCTGCTACCGACCGTGAGTTTTGGTCGCTGCCACCGACCGGATGAACCGTTGAGGCCCCTGCCACAGGCCTAATAGCAGGCCTCTGCCACTGACCTGAGTTGAATAGCTGGACCGCTGCCACCGGTCATAGAACATGAACCACCTTCCTCTCTCAACTTGGCCCCTGTTTGGGAAGATATCCCTCCGGCCGGTCCCCAGAGGTTCATCCGGCACTGGCAATCTGCTGCACCAGGTCTTCGGATGAGTCCCTCCTCCGGTCCCTTACGCCGCTGGATTCGGGTGCCCCACTCCCGGGGCCCCCTAGGACAATCCCTCCCTTGCGGGACCCAGCGGAAGGTACTGGGCCCCAGGCCTCCGGCTTAGTACCTCACCCCAGACTGAAGGTGTCTGGGATGGAACACGAACTCCAGGTGTCCAGGCCTAGGCCACCTGGACCCCGACCGCGAACAGCAGCCCTCAGGCTGAAGGTGCCTGGGACTCGAACCTCGTGGCGAAGATGTCCGCCCCTCTTATACCTTCTCCCAGGATGCACGGCGGGTTCCCCACCCCGCCGTACAACCGCTGCGAGAGGCCACAAAGGGTACGGCACTGCAGCGATGGTTCAACCCCGGCCCAAAGTGACAGCGCCACCTGCTGGGCCGCAGGGAACTATACATCACTGGTGTCTTCACCAGACTTTTAAAGTATATACCCGCTACACATAATTATATTATATAGTCTTCATTTATTGGACATATTAAATCATTAAAATTATTCATTTTCTTCATATCAGATTTCATAAAACATTTTGGTGATTACTGAATGGGCATTGGTGCACATAAAAAAAATCTGTGCATATTTTGAATATATATTTCAGCTATTGAAATTCATGTTTTTATATATATGTATTATTCATATCTATATCTATATCTATATATATATATATATATATATATATATATATATATATATATATATATATATTCTCCATATATGTTGCATTTCAGGTATTTACTACCACACTGTATATTCATCATATACACATATATACATTTTTTTCACATACAAATGCACTTTATATGTTTTTTATTATTATTTATTTTATATATATATATATATATATATATATATATATATATATATATATATATATATATTATTTATTTTTTTCTGATAGCACTATACGTGCACATTTATCCAGGAGTTGTGGTCACACAATCAGATTTTTTGGGGTCTATCTAAATTCTATTATCTTTTTTTCATATATATTGGCTCTTTACGCATTTTTCTTCTGGAAATATGTGTGCTCCTATTTATTAAATGTGATATTACATATATACCAGGATTATGACATCCAATATTAATAATGCCAAAGGGGTGGCAATATTTTAATAATAGTCCCAATTGTGATTTTAATCGTGTTTCCACAAAAATAAAAAAATGATGATCAAAAAACTAATAGAGAAAGTCCCAATTAGGTGTTGATATTAAATCAAAATAGCTTCAAAATCCGACATGTGAAAAAACCTTCAACATATAAAATTCATGCTATGCTGTAATCCTTCCTTCACACCAGTGCAGTATTAATCCTTCACCAAATCTTCATGAGAAGAAATACACCCAAAGTGCACAGGTAGTGGATTGCGCTTACCAAATGAAGTAGACCTCTTTACTTAAAAAGATGGTCACAAACAGCTTGAGTAGGATAGTGCCTGCACACATATGGACAGATACTGGTGGAATGAATGAATCTCCTTCCTCCGGCCTCAGGTGGAAGATATGAAACACAAACAGGAAAGCTCCATAGTGCAACCCATTTATTTAATAATAAAAAAAAAATGTAAAATATATAAAACGTATGGCCCAGGTGGCCTCTTACATTAAAAAGTACCCATCCCGGCACTGGGGCTGCAGGCAGAAAGTTTGGAGCCGAAGGCTCACAATCCTCCAATGCGGCGTGCATTGCAGCAGCTGCTCGCTGGAGTGCACTGGTGTGAAGGAAGGATTACAGCATAGCATGAATTTTATATGTTGAAGGTTTTTTCACATGTCGGATTTTGAAGCTATTTTGATTTAATATCAACACCTAATTGGGACTTTCTCTATTAGTTTTTTGATCATATTTTTTTTATTTTTGTGGAAATACGATTCAAATCACAATTGGGACTATTATTTAAATATTGCCACCCCTTTGGCATTATTAATATTGGATGTCATAATCCTAGTATATATGTAATATCACATGATCGTGTGTTTTTTTATATTTTATATTGATCACTGTTATCACTATATTAATTTATAGTTATTTGCCATCACGTATTAATTTATTACAATTTGTGCGAATAGCGCCCCCTATCCACATTTAATAACCACAGTCAGGAGGTATATACTCCATCCGCAGGGGAGCAGCATAAATATTATATATTCATAGTTCTTTAGTTAAATTCACATTAAATATATCTAATCTAATTATAGGTGGCGCTGAATCATATTATTAGAATGTGTGCTCCTATACTCAATCACACTTGTTTGCTATCTTACTAAACAATTATGTGATCAAGTAAAATTAATTGATTGGATGAAATTAATCACATGATTTAGGATATACTATTTGTAGCAAAACTTTGTGGTTGTGTAGCTATGACTTTAGCTATATTTCCACACACCTTTCACATCCTTTCACTAATTTCTATCATAATAAGACCTGTTCATCAGAACTTTCGATAATTTAACGATAATTATCATTTAATTGGCACACTAATTCCATACATACTCACTATGGCAAAGAGCCAAAGGATGACTTGTCCACTAATTCATTATATATTCTTTATCAAATTAATACTATAATCTTACATACATGAATACCTTTAAACACCTCCTATACCCTCTCAGCTACTCAGGAGTACACATCCACTTTTCCCCTTATCTGCAAATATACAACAATTATTAATAAAGAATCAAAAAGAATTAAAAAGAATGAAATAGATATACTCTCCATTAAACTTCAAACATCATCACCATTTTCAGGGGCTTGGTCTAGGTACTTGGCTACCTGTTCACCCCACCTGCCCGTAGTCCGCAATTAGCTGTTCCCACCCTTTTGAGTGTGACCCTCTGTGAGCAGTTCCCTGTCTGTGGAGAGGACCCGCATTAGGGCGGGGGGAGGACGCCTGGACAACACTGACAAGAGGAAGAGCCCCCCCCCACGGGAAAATCGGGGAGACCTCAAAGAGTCAAGCTTTTTATGTCAATATTCATATAGCATTTTCTCTTGTTCTCCTTTCCTAGCTTTTTTTGATACGTAATAAGATAAATTATGACTAAAAGAATTATTTGTAACCAAAAAAATATATATATTGATCTGCTTTAAACTGATGGGAGATATTTTGTAATATGCTATGAATCTAATGTATTTACTCACTCAAGTCCTACAGAATATAAGACCCCCCTGAGGAAGACCTGCATAGGTCGAAATGCATCGGGGCTTCCCTCTGTGTACTACATGCATTTATACATATGATTTTATTTCAATTGTCCACATTGTGTACATTATTGCCTATTCTTGTATACATGTACTTGGCTTTGCTTATACCGGAGTTCATAAAAATAATTGGATTAATCAATTATTAATGTGCCCAAACCTTTGAATAAAACTATTTTACATAATTCATTTTGTTCTACACTTCTTGCTGCTAAAAAATCCCACGGGAAAAATATCAGTTTTGTTCAATATCCATTTCGGGATGTGCAGCCCTCTCATATATGCATATGTGTCTACCTAAGCTAAAGTTTTTTCTTCCAGGTGGTTAAACACCCATTTCACATTTTTGACACATGAGAGGTTTTTATGAGCTTTGGTATGCTGTCAGGTTGTAAGTGGAGGGGGCTCTGCGGATATATGGAAATTTCTATGAAAAAATTGCTAAATAATCTTGTGATCTGTTGTTCTGCATTGGTTGCCCGTCTGTAAGCAATCTCCTGTTTTCCTTTTTCTTTACTTAACTTTTAATTTACTATACCCAGAATATAATACTCCTCTTTTTATCATGACGAGTGACTTTCAGGGGGAAGAATGGAAAAACCTAATGTTGGGGTACGAGAATGCCTTCGAACAAGGGGATCAGGTAGAAACCCAAATTCACTCTCTTATCCAGAAATTTGGTAGAATACTTGAGAAAAAATCTGCAATTTTTTGGCATATGAAAACGTTTGACCGCTATATGCAAGACAATATCAACCCTTATGGGTTGCGCATTCAGATTTTTCCCAATCTGGAAACAATTAGCGATGAATGTAAAAGCGACTGGGAAAATAATTTACAGAACTGTACACAGGAAATGATGATTATTCTCTCCAAGGAATATACCAAACAATTAACTAAACTTGATACCGAAATAGACACTTTGGATAATCAGCTAATGCCCTTCAAGGGCCATAGTCTGTACTCCAAACTGCAAGAAAAACTAAAAGAACATTTATCACTATACAATAAAAATATCTTGAGAAACAAGGAGGTTAAATTTTGGCGAGATAAATCATCATTTTCCGAAGGTAAAGCAAGTGGGCCAATAACAAATTTTTCCCTAGGGGGCGATCTCGTGACTCCTACGCTGGACGCCGCTTTTTGCTGGTTTCGGGTTGCTTCCACTGGAACGACGAGGGGGCCACACTCGGGAGCACCATGCGGACGGCAGGGGGAGGGACCCAGCACCTCTCAGCACCTGTAATGTATCATGGGAGGATCCCCAAATTAGCAGACAGGTGGGCCAAGTATTTAAACCTTATTCCAGCATGGGAAATTGTCTGTTGACTTCCCATGAAGCACAGAAATTTACTTCATATTGCTTGAGAGGTAAGCAGGTGTATTGCGGGCTGTTGCTATAAGATATGCAATCTTTAAATACAGTCATTTAACTAACTAATTGTTTTTACAATCTGAGAAACCATCACTGATTGAACATACTTCCCCTTTTTCTCCCCATTTTCATTGCTCCTATCAGTGTTTTCAATACCCTTACACCGCTGTCATGTAAGTAATTTGGTTTGGCTTGCATGCCCTATGTCCACTGCATATTTAACTTTTGCAATTCTCAGGCATATTATGATATCCACTATCACTCTATCCTGCTCTCTTCACATCACTCCTTGTTTCTTTTCACCAGCACAACACACCATATTGCAATATTCACTCACTTTTTCACTTCATTCTTACATTCACTATCATCATTATTTTAATCCTCATCAGTTTCCACACTTTTTAGACATCTCTGACAAGTTATTACATTCCACACCTCACATTCTTTTCTTTTTTTAGTCCCTTTCTTATCCTTTCCATTTCTTCCTTTTCCCTTCTTCCTCTCCCCCCCCCCCCCCCCACATCTCCTTCCCCTTCCCCTCCTCCCTTTTTGCTTTTTCTTCTCCTTTCTGTTTCTCTTTCTTTTTCTCTTTTCCTTTTCTTTCTATTTCCTTTAAATCATCATCAGCATTTGCACTTCACCATCATTTTTCACAGATTCTTTTCTACACACTTTCTCCAACACTGCATCACTTCACCACATTTAATGTAATTTCTACATTCATATTCACTTTCCAGAACCCCAAAACTCGAATTAAGATCCCTGGATGTAGTTCAGAGTTCTTTAGTCTAGGCAGGGGTACCAGGCAGGGATGCCCATTACCCGCACTTATTTTCGCCTTGGCGTTGGTACCCCTAGCTATAGCCATAATGCGTCACCCAGATATTTCAGCCTATAACACGGCTATCTACAAGTTCTGCATGTATGCGGACGACATCTTATTGTTTCTCACAAATCCTATGGTCACTTTGCTGAATCTGCTGCAAAAACCTGTCAGTATTCGCTAGGGTTTCTGGCCTTTCAGTAAACATCTCTAAATCTGTAGCCCTTCCAGTAGGGTTCCACACAGCCAAGTTAGATCTGCTTAAACACTCCTTTTCCTTCACCTGGGTAAACTTTATCTCTCCTATCTAGGTATCAACCTGACAGGTGACTACCTTAAGTTATTTGAAGCCAACTACCCCTCAATAGTTTCTAAATTAAAATTGCTGCTTAAAGCTTGGTCCCCTCTCCACATCTCCTTCTTAGGTAAAATAACGGCACTAAAGATGACTATCCTCCCCAAGTTACTATACTTGTTTCGTGCACTACCAGTCAGACTTTCAAAATCATAGCTGATCGTGAGCCCCTTCCTTGCGTCTGGTAAGGAGCCATTACTACCAGGGTGCTGTTCACAATTGTTTTTCCTCATTCACGGTGGTGGTGCTTGACTATTATAATCTGTCAAAACAATATTATCCTATATATTTTTTTCCATCTGTATTACCGAGCCATCAAGAGGTCCTTACTATTTGGAGGAGTGTCTGCGATAATCTCTGGATCCCCCTTCTATTTAAATGCCACGGCTGAGTCATAGCCGACTGTGTTTATTTGGCTTTTATCTGGTAAGCAACCACTCTTTATGGTGTTGATGTCTAGCAGGATGTGGTAACATACAGGACTGTTGTATCTACTACAGCCCATTGTTTTTTCTTCTTTGGATTCTCTCCATCTGGAGGATACATCATTGGACTTTTATATCCCATATTAGGATATTTTCAATCTCTGGTGCAGTTTTTTCTTTATAAATATTGTGGTGAATGTTGTTAATACCTTGATGTATCCAAAAGGGGGGGTTGCTGAGGTATGAAAAGGGGAAGGGGATGACACACTGGGTCAACAGTGGTCAAGAGGAGGTATATGGAATTGAAAGGTACAGTATGTATGTGGCATGAAACGCCAGAGATTTGGATGCAAAACAATTTTCCTATAACCTCCCTCTCACTGTTGCAAACCATAATTTGATATCCAGATTGTGCCTGCAGGTTGACAGTCCTGGTCCATGCAAAACCATACATGGATTAAAGGGGTTGTAAAGCTTCCCGTTTTTTCACCTTAATTCATCCTATGCATTAAGGTGAAAAAACATTCGATGCTTACAAGCCCTCCAGCCCCTCCGTTTACTTACCTGAGCCCTCGAAAGTCCTACGTCGTGAACATGCTGGCATCTCGGCCTGGGCTTCTCGGCTCTTCATTGGATCGATTGATAGCAGCGCAGCCATTGGCTTGTGCTGCTGTCAATCAACTCCAATGATGCGGGGGGTGGGGCCGAGTCCTGTAGTTTGCGGCTATGGATGCCAAATACAGGACTCGGGAGCATGCCCGCAAGGTAACCCCCTTGGGAGAGCGTTTCCCAGAGGGGGTTATCAGAAGCAGGGAGGAGTCGAGACAGCCGCCGAGGGACCCCATAAGAGGATGTTCGGGGCCACTATGTGCAAAACGAACTGCACAGTGGAGGTAAGTATCACATGTTTGTTATTTAAAAAAAAAAAACGAACCTATACAATCACTTTAAAGTAGGGCTGTTACTGATTACAATTTTCGTGTTCGATTAATCGATTTTTGTTTTAATCGATTAATCGACTAATTTCGATTAATTATAACGCACATAGATATCCAACTACTTTTAGCTGATCTCCTTGCAGGCCGATTCCCAGTGCAGCTACCAACCACTGGAAAAATCGATAGCAGGATACAAAAAACACACAAAGGCAGCGCTCGATGGGAATAGCATTAAAACTTTTATAGTCTTCAAGTAGGTAACAAAATAAACATTGCACTGGAGATAAAATCGATGTAGCTACATAAACTGTAAAAATGGTGCGAGTAATACCAAACGGTAGCAAAAGCCATCATAAAAACATGTAGCCAAGTATGATACTGGTATAAAAATGTGTAAAACGATACCACTGCTGAATCCAGATAAGGAGGGGTTAACATCAGTCCGTTGGCATGTAGATGTCCCGTGAAGGGAACTATCACAACTCCCAGTGGATGGCTGTAGGATCCCAGGTTGATAGAGGGAAGTGATAGAGGGAAGTGTAACTGCCCTTGCGTGTGGCAGATAGTAAGGTCCCGCCGGCATGCAGATATGAAGGCACAGCAAAGGAGCCCTTTAGATGGACACGGCAAGCCCAAAGAATTTTGATCGATCAAAAGAATTTTGATAGATCAAAGTAATTAATCGATTAATCGAGGAATTAATAGTTAATTTCCACAGCCCTACTTTAAAGCATATAGCCCAAAGTAGAAAGAGAGTAAACGGATACTTATCAGGTGGTGATGGAAAAACAAATCTTCAGTGCCAGTACCATTGCCGATTTTCAATGAGGCCCGTCAAGCATAAGCAAGTGTTCGCATCCTTCAGTCACAGGGGCAAGGTAGACAAGTAAACGAGAGAGCTTAATCTAAGACTATGCTTGATGGGCCTCATTGGAAATCGGCAATGGTACTGACACTGAAGATTTGATTTGATGAGAAACAAAAGTGGATCAGAGCTGCTGATGAAGAGATGACATCTCTTTGCAAATCGCCAACATGGACACTTTCAGAACTACCTCATGGTAAGCGTGAAATCAGCTGCAAATTGGTTTTTAAGGCCAAATGCGACTTCGAAGACAAGGTCTGTAGGTACAAAGCACGGATTTTGGCAAAAAGGTACTCACTAAAATATGGTGAGAATTACGCTACTTTTCTCCATTTGCAAAACAAAGTACTTTGCAAACACTGTTAACAGTGACTGATCCATGACTGGTCCATTTTGATAAATGTCAGACGGTCCACGGAGTCTGTGGACAGATGCGTTCTATTATCAGTAACAAAACCTCCAGCAGCACTGAATGCCCGTTCGGAAAGCATGCTGGATGCAGGGCAGCCCAGCAGCTCAATTGCATACTGGGCAAGTTCTGGCAAGTGGTCTGTTCTAAAGACCCAGTAACCCAGTGGCTAGTCGACTGGAAAGCTCTCCATCTCTGTTTTCGTCCCTAGATGATAATCATCCACCATGTGATGTAGACGCTAGCGATGGGATGTGAAAGCTGAAAGCCCTGACCGTCGAGGACTAAAAATATTGTGAAATGCATGACTTAGGCATCCGCTTTCTCCACCGCTAATCTCTTGACTAGGGATGAGCTTCGTGTTCGAGTCGAACATACGTTCGACTCGAACATCGGCTGTTCGATCGTTCGACGAAGATCGAACGATTTGGGCCGTTCGCGCCAAATTCGAGTGACGCGAACGGCCCACAATGCACTACGCCATCGCAGTGTCATCCAGGCGCAGTGATTGGCCAAGCATGCACTGTGACCCCGCATGCTTGGCCAATCACAGCGCCGGCAGCGAGGAGAGCAATGATTGGCCACAGGCAGGATGCCTGTGGCCAATTATTGCTGAGGTGGTTTAGTACACGCCCCACACTATAAAAGGCCGCCAGCGCGGCGGCCTTGTGTAGTGTGTTCCGGAGCAGGGAAAGAGAAGCATAGGCAGGGACAGTGTCATTTTTTTCCTTTACTAATCCTGGATTCCTTGTGTTTAGGGACAGAGAAGGATAGGTAGGGAGAGTGTCAGTGTGTCATTCTGTGCTAAACCTTGTTTGTAGGGACAGAGAAGGACAGTGAGGGAAAGTGTCAGTGTGCTATTCTGTGCTAAATCTTGTTTGTAGGGACAGAGAAGGACAGTGAGGGAAAGTGTCAGTGTGCTATTCTATTGCTAATCCTTGTTTGTAGGGACAGAGAAGGACAGTGAGGGAAACTGTCAGTGCGCTATTCTGTTCTAAACCAATCTTGCTGAACCGTATTTGAAATCCTTGAGTTTAGGGACAGAGAAGGACACTCGTGGAAACTATCAGTGTGCTATTCTGTGCTAAATCTTGTTTGTAGGGACAGAGAAGGACAGTGAGGGAAACTATCAGTGTGCTATTCTGTGCTAAACCAATCTTGCTGAACCATATTTGAAATCCTTGAGTTTAGGGACAGAGAAGGACACTCGTGGAAACTATCAGTGTGCTATTCTGTGCTAAATCTTGTTTGTAGGGACAGAGAAGGACAGTGAGGGAAAGTGTCAGTGTGCTATTCTGTCCTAAACCAATCTTGCTGAACCATATTTGAAATCCTTGAGTTTAGGGACAGAGAAGGACACTCGTGGAAACTATCAGTGTGCTATTCTGTGCTAATCCTTGTTTATAGGGACAGAGAAGGACAGTGAGGTAAACTATCAGTGTGCTATTCTGTTCTAAACCAAACTTGCTGAACCATATTTGAAATCCTTGAGTTTAGGGACAGAGAAGGACACTCGTGGAAACTATCAGTGTGCTATTCTGTGCTAAATCTTGTTTGTAGGGACAGAGAAGGACAGTGAGGGAAAGTGTCAGTGTGCTATTCTGTCCTAAACCAATCTTGCTGAACCATATTTGAAATCCTTGAGTTTAGGGACAGAGAAGGACACTCGGGGAAACTGTCAGTGTGCTATTCTGTTCTAAACCAATCTTGCTGAACCATATTTGAAATCCTTGAGTTTAGGGACAGAGAAGGACACTCGTGGAAACTATCAGTGTGCTATTCTGTGCTAATCCTTGTTTGTAGGGACAGAGAAGGACAGTGAGGGAAACTATCAGTGTGCTATTCTGTGCTAAACCAATCTTGCTGAACCATATTTGAAATCCTTGAGTTTAGGGACAGAGAAGGACACTCGTGGAAACTATCAGTGTGCTATTCTGTGCTAAATCTTGTTTGTAGGGACAGAGAAGGACAGTGAGGGAAAGTGTCAGTGTGCTATTCTGTCCTAAACCAATCTTGCTGAACCATATTTGAAATCCTTGAGTTTAGGGACAGAGAAGGACACTCGTGGAAACTATCAGTGTGCTATTCTGTGCTAAACCGTGTTTGTAGGGACAGAGAAGGACAGTGAGGTAAACTATCAGTGTGCTATTCTGTTCTAAACCAAACTTGCTGAACCATATTTGAAATCCTTGAGTTTAGGGACAGAGAAGGACACTCGTGGAAACTATCAGTGTGCTATTCTGTGCTAAATCTTGTTTGTAGGGACAGAGAAGGACAGTGAGGGAAAGTGTCAGTGTGCTATTCTGTCCTAAACCAATCTTGCTGAACCATATTTGAAATCCTTGAGTTTAGGGACAGAGAAGGACACTCGTGGAAACTATCAGTGTGCTATTCTGTGCTAATCCTTGTTTGTAGGGACAGAGAAGGACAGTGAGGGAAACTATCAGTGTGCTATTCTGTGCTAAACCAATCTTGCTGAACCATATTTGAAATCCTTGAGTTTAGGGACAGAGAAGGACACTCGTGGAAACTATCAGTGTGCTATTCTGTGCTAAATCTTGTTTGTAGGGACAGAGAAGGACAGTGAGGGAAAGTGTCAGTGTGCTATTCTGTCCTAAACCAATCTTGCTGAACCATATTTGAAATCCTTGAGTTTAGGGACAGAGAAGGACACTCGTGGAAACTATCAGTGTGCTATTCTGTGCTAATCCTTGTTTGTAGGGACAGAGAAGGACAGTGAGGGAAACTGTCAATGTGCTATTCTGTTCTAAACCAATCTTGCTGAACCATATTTGAAATCCTTGAGTTTAGGGACAGAGAAGAACACGCGTGGAAACTATCAGTGTGCTATTCTGTGCTAAATCTTGTTTGTAGGGACAGAGAAGGACAGTGAGGGAAAGTGTCAGTGTGCTATTCTGTCCTAAACCAATCTTGCTGAACCATATTTGAAATCCTTGAGTTTAGGGACAGAGAAGGACAATCGGGGAAACTGTCAGTGTGCTATTCTGTTCTAAACCAATCTTGCTGAACCATATTTGAAATCCTTGAGTTTAGGGATAGAGAAGGACACTCGTGGAAACTATCAGTGTGCTATTCTATGCTAATCCTTATTTGTAGGGACAGAGAAGGACAGTGAGGGAATCTATCAGTGTGCTATTCTGTGCTAAAACAATCTTGCTGAACCATATTTGAAATCCTTGAGTTTAGGGACAGAGAATGACACTCATGGAAACTATCAGTGTGCTATTCTGTACTAAATCTTGTTTGTAGGGACAGAGAAGGACAGTGAGGGAAAGTGTCAGTGTGCTATTCTGTCCTAAACCAATCTTGCTGAACCATATTTGAAATCCTTGAGTTTAGGGACAGAGAAGGACACTCGTGGAAACTATCAGTGTGCTATTCTGTGCTAAATCTTGTTTGTAGGGACAGAAAAGGACAGTGAGGGAAAGTGTCAGTGTGCTATTCTGTTCTAAACCAATCTTGCTGAACCATATTTGAAATCCTTGAGTTTAGGGACAGAGAAGGACACTCGTGGAAACTATCAGTGTGCTATTCTGTGCTAAATCTTGTTTGTAGGGACAGAGAAGGACAGTGAGGGAAACTATCAGTGTGCTATTCTGTTCTAAACCAATCTTGCTGAACCATATTTGAAATCCTTGAGTTTAGGGACAGAGAAGGACACTCGTGGAAACTATCAGTGTGCTATTCTGTGCTAAATCTTGTTTGTAGGGACAGAAAAGGACAGTGAGGGAAAGTGTCAGTGTGCTATTCTGTTCTAAACCAATCTTGCTGAACCATATTTGAAATCCTTGAGTTTAGGGACAGAGAAGGACACTCGTGGAAACTATCAGTGTGCTATTCTGTGCTAAATCTTGTTTGTAGGGACAGAGAAGGACAGTGAGGGAAACTATCAGTGTGCTATTCTGTTCTAAACCAATCTTGCTGAACCATATTTGAAATCCTTGAGTTTAGGGACAGAGATGGACACTCGTGGAAACTATCAGTGTGCTATTCTGTGCTAAATCTTGTTTGTAGGGACAGAGAAGGACAGTGAGGGAAAGTGTCAGTGTGCTATTCTGTGCTAAATTTTGTTTGTAGGGACAGAGAAGGACAGTGAGGGAAAGTGTCAGTGAGCTATTCTGTCCTAAACCAATCTTGCTGAACCATATTTGAAATCCTTGAGTTTAGGGACAGAGAAGGACACTCGTGGAAACTATCAGTGTGCTATTCTGTGCTAAATCTTGTTTGTAGGGACAGAGAAGGACAGTGAGGGAAAGTGTCAGTGTGCTATTCTGTCCTAAACCAATCTTGCTGAACCATATTTGAAATCCTTGAGTTTAGGGACAGAGAAGGACACTCGTGGAAACTATCAGTGTGCTATTCTGTGCTAAATCTTGTTTGTAGGGACAGAGAAGGACAGTGAGGGAAAGTGTCAGTGTGCTATTCTGTGCTAAATTTTGTTTGTAGGGACAGAGAAGGACAGTGAGGGAAAGTGTCAGTGTGCTATTCTGTCCGAAACCAATCTTGCTGAACCATATTTGAAATCCTTGTTTGTAGGGACAGCGAAGGACAGTGAGGGAAACTATCAGTGTGCTATTCTGTGCTAAACCAATCTTGCTGAACCATATTTGAAATCCTTGAGTTTAGGGACAGAGAAGGACACTCGTGGAAACTATCAGTGTGCTATTCTGTGCTATATCTTGTTTGTAGGGACAGAGAAGGACAGTGAGGGAAAGTGTCAGTGTGCTATTCTGTCCTAAACCAATCTTGCTGAACCATATTTGAAATCCTTGAGTTTAGGGACAGAGAAGGACACTCGTGGAAACTATCAGTGTGCTATTCTGTGCTAAATCTTGTTTGTAGGGACAGAAAAGGACAGTGAGGGAAAGTGTCAGTGTGCTATTCTGTTCTAAACCAATCTTGCTGAACCATATTTGAAATCCTTGAGTTTAGGGACAGAGAAGGACACTCGTGGAAACTATCAGTGTGCTATTCTGTGCTAAATCTTGTTTGTAGGGACAGAGAAGGACAGTGAGGGAAACTATCAGTGTGCTATTCTGTTCTAAACCAATCTTGCTGAACCATATTTGAAATCCTTGAGTTTAGGGACAGAGAAGGACACCCGTGGAAACTATCAGTGCGCTATTCTGTGCTAAATCTTGTTTGTAGGGACAGAGAAGGACACTCGGGGAAACTGTCAGTGTGCTATTCTGTCCTAAACCAATCTTGCTGAACCATATTTGAAATCCTTGAGTTTAGGGACAGAGAAGGACACTCGGGGAAACTATCAGTGTGCTATTCTGTGCTAAATCTTGTTTGTAGGGACAGAGAAGGACAGTGAGGGAAACTATCAGTGTGCTATTCTGTTCTAAACCAATCTTGCTGAACCATATTTGAAATCCTTGAGTTTAGGGGCAGAGAAGGACACTCGTGGAAACTATCAGTGTGCTATTCTGTGCTAATCCTTGTTTGTAGGGACAGAGAAGGACAGTGAGGGAAACTGTCAGTGTGCTATTCTGTTCTAAACCAATCTTGCTGAACCATATTTGAAATCCTTGAGTTTAGGGACAGAGAAGGACACTCGTGGAAACTATCAGTGTGCTATTCTGTGCTAAATCTTGTTTGTAGGGACAGAGAAGGACAGTGAGGGAAACTATCAGTGTGCTATTCTGTGCTAAACCAATCTTGCTGAACCATAATGCAAATCCTTGTGTTTAGGGACAGAGAAGGATAGGCAGGGGACAGTGTCAGTGTCTTTGTTGCTAAGCCTCCTGCACAGTATACACCTGAAGGTAGCCCTTACTGCTGTTTTTCCCATCTCCCTGCAGGCCATCCATTAAAATGTCTCGAAGGCAAACAAGGAGAGGCAGACAGTCAGGAGGCAAAAAAGAGGGCAAGCAGGCTCTGTGTCTGGGGGCAACAGTGCTGGTCGTGGACGCGGTGCATTGTCATCAGCACATGGCCATGGGACATGCTTGTCCTTGTTTTCGGCAGCTGGACATGTTGAGCCACATCATGCCGAAGACTTGGTAGAGTGGATGACCAAGCCCACCTCATCCTCCTCATCCTCTCTCACCCAGGCTCAGGGTACTGGCAAAGCAGTTGCCAAAGCGTCCTCTTCTCTGGTATCAATGTCATCATTAGTCACTCCTTCCCTAGACCCACCATGTCCTCCTCCTGAGGAGTCCCCCGAACTGTTTGAGCACAGTGTTGGGTACATGCTCCAGGAGGATGCCCAGCGTTTCGAAGGATCTGATGATGATACCCAGCTAGAGGAAGGCAGTAGCGTGAGAGCTGAGAGAGGGGATGCTCAAGAAGGACACCAATCTGGCAGTCATGCTCCAGCAGCTGCAGCATACTGCCAGATTGGCTCCAGTGATGAGGAGGGAGGGGATGATGAGGTCACTGACTCCACGTGGGTGCCTAATAGGAGAGAGGAGGAGGAGGAGGATGAGGAGGAGGCACATCTCCAACGAGGCAGGATGCCCTTGGGTGGCCAGCGTATGGGCAGCACACCGACAGAATCACACCGCAGAGCTCCGCCTGTGCAGGGCGCTGCCTCTGCCCGTCATTCAAAAAGTTATTTGGTGTGGGCCATTTTTGAGGCGAGTGCATCAGATCGCACAGCTGCTGTTTGCAACATATGTCTCAAGCGTATATCGCGTGGCCAAAACATCAGCCGCTTGGGCACCACATGCTTGATCAGACATATGTTGACCTGCCATGCAGCTCGTTGGCAAGCCTACCTTAAAGACCCACACCAAAGAACAAAGCGGACCTCTCCTTGCACCGCATCAGCTGGGATCTCCAACCCCAGTATACCTTCAGTCCTCTCTGAAACCTGCACTGAGAGGAATGAAGGTGTAGAATTAGGTGTGTCACAGCCAAGTACTTGCGGCCACTCTGCTAGCAGTACACCGACGTCCGATTCTAGCAGGCAAATTTCCCTGCCCCAGCTGCTGGACCATCAAAAGAAGTTCACTCCCAGCCATCCACATGCCCAGCGGTTGAATGCTAGCTTGGCTAAATTGCTAGCGCTTCAACTGCTGCCTTTTCAGTTGGTAGACTCGGCCCCCTTCCGTGAGTTTGTGCAATGTGCGGTTCCTCAGTGGCAGGTTCCCAAACGCCACTTTTTCTCACGGAAGGCGATTCCGGCTCTCTACAGGCATGTGGAAGGCAATGTCTTGGCCTCGCTGGACAGGGCGGTCAGTGGTAAGGTGCATATTACCGCTGACTCATGGTCCAGCAGGCATGGACAGGGACGTTACCTTTCTTTCACGGCCCATTGGGTCACTCTTTTGGCAGCTGGGAAGGATGCAGGACAAGGTGCAGTAGTGTTGGAGGTTGTTCCACCGCCACGCCTCCAAAATGCTACTACTGGTTGTGACACACCTCTCTCCTCCACCCCTCCTCTTCTTCTTCCTCCATGGCCTCTTCCTGTGGTTTGTCCTCGGAACCAGCGGTGCTCCGTAGGCGTTCAAGGGGCTACGCAAGTACGCAGGCAAAAAGATGCCATGCCGTGCTTGCGCTGGTGTGTTTGGGGGACAGGAGCCACACTGGGGCAGAGGTCCTGTCTGCTCTGCAGGGGCAGGTCGAGAGGTGGTTGACGCCACGCCAGCTTAAGCCAGGAATGGTGGTTTGCGACAATGGCACCAACCTCCTCTCCGCCCTCCGACAGGGACAACTGACCCATGTGCCCTGTATGGCTCACGTCCTTAACCTGGTGGTGCAGCAGTTCTTGGGCAGGTACCCGGGCTTACAGGATGTCCTGAGGCAGGCCAGGAAAGTCTGTGTGCATTTCTGCAGATCTTATAATGCCAGTGCTCGCCTGGCTGAGCTGCAAAAGGAGTTGAACCTGCCCAAGAACCGCCTTATATGTGACATGCCCACCAGGTGGAACTCAACGTTGGCCATGCTGCAGCGGCTGCACACGCAGCAGAGGGCCATCAATGAGTACCTGTGCGACTACGGCACCAGGACAGGGTCAGGGGAGCTCGGGTTTTTTTCACCACGCCAGTGGGGCATGATCAGGGATGCATGCACTGTCCTGGCACCATTTGAGGAGGCCACGAGGATGGTGAGCAGTGACAGTGCATGCATCAGTGACACTGTACCTCTTGTCCACCTGTTGGAGCACACGCTGCGTGGAATAATGGACAGGGCACTTGAGGCAGAACAGGGGCAGGAAGAGGAGGACTTCCTTGCCTCTCAAGGCCCCCTTTACCCAGACAGTGTTCCTTCTGTCCCACCCATCGCACAGGAAGAGGAGGAGGAGGAGGAGGAGGAGGATTGTGTCAGCATGGAGGTGGAGGCTGGCACTCAGCATCATCAGCAGCAGTCTTTTAGGGATGATTTACAGTCCCAAGAAACCAGTGGACTTGTACGTGGCTGGGAGGAGGTGGCTGCAGATCATGTCGTCCTTAGTGACCCAGAGGACTCCGGACTGAATGCCTCAGCTAACCTACGCTGCATGGCCTCCCTGATCCTGCAAAGCCTGCGGAAGGATCCTCGTATTCTTCGGATCAAGGAGAGGGACCATTACTGGCTGGCCACTCTCCTTGATCCACGGTACAAGGGTAAGGTTGCGGACCTTATGTTACCGTCGCAGAGGGAGCAGAGGATGAGACAACTCCGGGAGGCCTTGCAGAAAGGTCTGTGCAACGCGTTCCCAGAGACTGGGAGGTTACAAACTCCTGGTCCTGGACAACGAGTTGCTGAGGCTTCGGGCAGTCAAAGAAGGAGCGGTGGGGAAGGTGGCCGTCTGACCGATGCGTTCAGACAATTCTTTAGTCCGCAGCCCCAAAGTATGATCGGTTCCAGCAACCATCGCCAGCGTCTGATATACATGGTGCAGGAATACCTAGGGGCAAGGTCAGACTTGGACACCTTCCCCACCGAAAATCCTCTGGCTTACTGGGTCTTGAGGATGGATCACTGGCCAGAGCTTGCACAGTATGCAATTGAGCTACTGGCCTGTCCTGCATCCAGCGTTCTTTCAGAACGCACATTCAGTGCTATGCCATTTTTCTTAAAGATTTTCATCCATATTATCGGGACCAGACATTACATTAAAGCCGCAAGCAGTTTTAAATGGCTTTTTTTTCCTTTAGAAATGTAATTTTGTGCAGGGACAGTTCTAAACACGGGAAACACGTGGCACTTCACAGGCATACTTTAGACACCCCCCAGGTAATATATTTAAAGGAATATTTGACTTTTTTTTTTCACTTTATGCATCATTAAAATGACTGCTCCCGAAAAACGGCCGTTTTTAAAACTTCTTTTTGAATTGATACATGTCCCCTGGTGCAGAACCCGGGTTCCCAAACTCTGTTTAGGACAATAACATGGATAATAGTCGTTATAATTAGCACTTTAGAATTCGAACGTTCGCATCCATTGTATTTAATAGGGTTCTAATGTTCGTGCGAACTTTCGGTCCGTTCGCGGGTTCTGGTGGTGTTCGGCTCATCACTACTCTTGACCAACAGAAGCCTCAAAACTAGAGTTTATCTAACACCAGTCGGGAAAAGTGTTAGATAAACTCTTCTTTTATGTGTCCTCAAGTAATTTCATCTTCTGCACTCTGTGGGGACGGGATGAGTTTTGAGACTTTCCTGCCTCGTCCCAGCCATGTACTACTCCTAAGGGTTCTGGGGATGGAAAACCATCTCTTACTGTTTGACGTATGTCTTTCTATGCTTCTATGCCTCCAAAAAACTGACAGAATCCTCCTCCTCCTCCCTCTCCTCTTGTGTGTTCTGTGGTGTAGGAACAATGGTGTCTGCATAAAGTGAGCCTTGAGAGGAAAGGAAGTCCTCCTCTTCCTCCCGCTGTTCTGCCTCGAGTGCCCTGTCCATAATGCAATGCAGTCTGCTCCAGCAGGAACACAGCAGGAGTTGTGTCACTGATGCATGCATTGTCACTGCTAACCATCCTTGTGGCTTTCTCAAATGGTGACAGTACAGTGCTTGCATGCTTTATGAGCAGCCATTGGCGTGAGGGAAAAAAAGACAAGCTGGCTTGAGCCTGTCATTGTGCCATACTCACACAGGTACTCGCTGACAGCCCTCTGCAAATCAGATGTTTTATGGGCAGGTGGAATTCCCGCTGAATCTCAGCCAATCAAGCACTGGCTGTGTATGACTGCCTGAAATGGCCACAGACTCTTCTGGCCTTTAAACAAGTAAATATGCGCATGCATCCAAATCGCTGGTATCACTTGAGTATGGGGTAAAAGTAGTGTATGTACAGTATATGTACAAATGAACATGGAGTCCAGGCTTTGGGAATATAGAAAATGTAATAATATAATAATAAAATGGGGGGGGGGAAAGTTCTGGGGGAAAAAAAAAAAGGGAGGGATCCGGATGGGGAATAGTTAAAACAGTCACATATACAGTCTCAGGGCTGCCATCAATAGGAAACAGAAACCGTGTTCCAAAGGTACTGTGAAGAAAAGCAAGGGGAGAGGCGCCTCTGAGTGCAGATGTTTAAAACAATTTAATAAGAGATTGCAATACAAGCAACTCACATTTTAGAGGATTAAAACAGGCATTGTACGATATCCAAGTGCGGAAGAGGGTGTCATCAGATCAGTCATCAGTCTCCTTATCCTGCTGGGGCGCTGTGTTGCTGGTTCTTCTTTCCTCTGCACCGCTTTAGATGTATAGAATAGCCGGCGGCGGTGGAGATGCTGCAGAACACGGCCTGGATGTTGTTTTTTTCCGGCAGGCGAGGGCTATTCTATACATCTAAAGCGGTGCAGAGGAAAGAAGAACCAGCAACACAGCGCCCCAGCAGGATAAGGAGACTGATGACTGATCTGATGACACCCTCTTCCGCACTTGGATATCGTACAATGCCTGTTTTAATCCTCTAAAATGTGAGTTGCTTGTATTGCAATCTCTTATTAAATTGTTTTAAACATCTGCACTCAGAGGCGCCTCTCCCCTTGCTTTTCTTCTGGCCTTTAGCAGATAGTCCAACCCTGGGTACCTATTTAGGAAATGCTGCACCACCAAATTAAGGACATGTGCCAGGCAGACAGAAGGTTTGTGCCATTATTGCACACCACCATTCCTCACTCCAGCTGGCGTGGCATGAACCACCTCTGGGCCTGCCCCTGCAGACCTGCAAAAATCTCTACACATTAGCTGAAGCACTGCATGGCACCTTTTAGCCTGACTCATTGAACAACCCCTTGAACGCTTAGGGTTTACTTGTGGTCCATAGGACAATTCAGCAGAGGAGGGCATGGAGGAGGAGGGGGTAGAGCTGACAAATCTCACATCATCACAACTATCTGTATGGAGATGTGGGGGCACAACAAGCTGCAGCACTGAGACCTGTACTGCATCCTTCTGAGTTGCAAGCAGAGTTACTCATTGTGCTGTGAATTTAATATATTGTCCCTGACTATGTTAGCTGGACCATGTGTCAG
Source organism: Rana muscosa (assembly GCA_029206835.1). NCBI lineage: Eukaryota > Metazoa > Chordata > Amphibia > Anura > Ranidae > Rana > Rana muscosa. The sequence goes on from CM055117.1 coordinate 433,228,979, forward strand.
CAGTAACATGGGCTTCGCAGGTGCCACAACATTGCCTTCCATGTGATGGTACAGAGACGGAATTGCCATACGTGAAAAGAAATAGCGAATGGGAACCTGCTATTGTGGTACAGCACATTTTGCCAATTCACAGAAGGGGCAGAATCCACCAGATAGAAAGGCAGAAGTTGTAGAGCCAGCAGCTTTGACAAGCTTGCATTTAGACGCTGGACATGTGGGTGGCAGTGACTATTTTTTCGCTGCAGCAGATGGGGCAGAGAAATTTGCCGGCTATAGTCCACAGCTGGTGGTGTGCTGCTGGCAGATGTGATGTAAGGGCCTGGGATTCTCCCTGTGCTTTACAATCATCCCTGTCAGTTGAGGCTGCTGAGAGGTCATGAGGTACATCAGAGGGGCAGAATGAGGTTAGTAAGGAGGAAGAACAGATTTGCACCCCTTTTGTGTCGCTTTCAGGTGGTTTTGCCAACGGGCTGAGTGGTGGGAGGTTAAATGCCTTGTCAAGCATGTGGTACCTAAATGTCTGGTGTTTTTGCCGTGCTTGAGACAATGTTTGCAAATTGCAACAGTGCAATCAGCTGCACATCTGCTAAAAAAGGCCCAGACAGCTGAGCTGTGGGAAGTGGGCTGGGAGATAACAGCTCCACAATGTGATGGAATAGGGTGGCTGCTCTCTACTCTTCCATGATGTCTGCCTCATTGGAGTTGTGCCTCACCCTCACTCTTCTGCTCTATCTGGCACCCAAGTCGCATCAGTGACCTCATCGTCATCATCTCCTCCATCCTCATTACCGCTGGAGACAACTTGGCAATACGCTGTAGCTAGTGGAACATGACTGCCAATTTGTGTAGCAACGTTCTCCCTTCTCTGTAGGCTCTACAACATCAAATCATGGCTCTAAAAGTGCTCTGTGCCCTCATTGGGCAAAGCTTTCATTGCTTCAGCCAATCAGGGATTTCAATGCACTGTGTGGCGGTGCAATGCATTGTGGCCATTCGACGGCAGGTCAAATGGTCGAACGCTCTGATAATTCAGGTATTCGGCGAACATCCAATATTCGGCCCAAACTCATGCTCGGGCCGAACCGTTCGTTCATCCCTGCAAAAATATACTAAAATGTATTTTAGTGCACACAAACACAACATAATATCCAATTTGTTGGTGAAATATAAAAGATGGTGTTGCGTTGAATAAATAGATAACAAAACAAATCAATCCTTAAAGGAGAAGTCCAGCCTGAGCTTTTTAGGCTGGACTTCCCCTCTGGGTCACATGAGTGCAATTCGTTTTCAGCGGAGAGCGGTCTGAAGTCTGCTCTCCGCTGACGTTACTGCCATCAGTCAAGGAAGCGCGTCCTCCCGACTTCCAAGTCTGGATCCACCAGCTGCCTTGATTGATGGCAGTCTCGGCAAGCCGCTGAGACGTCCGCTCTCCGCCCCTCCACAGCTCAGTGCTCCAATGAGCACAGAGAAGTAGAAGCAATGCTGACTGACAGTCGCCATCGCTCTGCTCGGGGAGGAGTGAGAACCGAGCCATCGGCGGTGTTTGGTGGCTCAGTTCTCAGTGCAGAGACGCCGGGGGACAGATGCAGCATCGGTCCGATGCTGCATCCACCGAGGTAAGTATGATTAGGAAAAAAAAACTTCTCTTTTAAAATTGCATATGCTGGTGTAATGGCAAGAAGAAAAAAACAGTACCCAAAATTGTCCATAGATATGATTAACAGCAGTGGAGAGCAGAAGTGACATTAGGAATCTAATAGACCCTGATATTTCCATAAAGGGAGCCTGTCACCTGCCCATGCTGATTATCTGCACAATTAAAGTAAGGGTAAACTCCCATGCACGACTTTTACCTAAAGGTAAGCCTATAGTATGGCTTACCTATAGGTACAGTGAATATCTCCTAAATGTGCACTGTTTGGGGGATATTTAATTAGATATAGCCGGTGACGTCAACAGTGCATGTGCTCTGAAGGAACGGAATACTGTTCCGTTCCTTCAGAGTCCTGTGCTGTGAACAACGGCTCCCTCGTGCATGCACGGGAGTGATGTCATTGTGGCTCCGGCCACTCACACAGCCGGAGTCCGTGAACCCGGATGGAAGACCGGGTGAATATGGAAGCGCCTTCGCTGGAGGGCTTTGTTTTAGGGGTAAGTTTCACATAATGTGCTAGTATGCAATGGATTCTAACACATTATGGCATTACCTTGCAGGATTTAAAAACAAAACAAAACAAAAAAAAATGGTTTACTACCGCTTTAACTACAGTGTATGACAACCTCCAATGTTCATGCCGATACATCTTATGGGTGGCACACTTGCTGTTTACATACAGTATACTTGTGTGCCTTATGAATTAACTTTGTTTCTGTCACAAGGGAGCTTACAAGCCCTCTGCCACAGGAGCTGGAGAATGACAACTTTGGACCCAGAAGTGACTAAATGCTCACCAATCATAAGTTCATTCATCAGGGAGAACAGGACACTGAGGTTCCTCAAGCTACTCCTGCTCAGCATCTTCAACACATGTACTGCAGTCCCAGGCTCCTCAGAGTGACATGAAAACTTGGGAAAGACTGGGGGTCAAACAGGCAGGGGAGCATGGCCCTTTGCAGTGCAGTAAAAATGATCAAATGGCTCTATAGCTGCAAAGATCACTTTTACTGAAAAGCCACAAGCTGTCTGAAAAAAACGGCTGCAGCCAGATCCTTGAACTTGTGTTAACCACTTGAAGTTCAGGCCAATTATATAGAGTCAATGGAAATCAAGTGGTTAAACATTTTTAGGTATCTGCCTGTTTAGAACATTTAAAATTACCACACATTTGGGGCTGATATCTAATTTGGGTTTTTGTGCATCATTGAGGTTTGAATAATTTAAATTTGCATTGCATTTTGAAATTTTGCTAAGATTTGGAAGTAAAATTAAGGCTGGAGGGGAATCTGTCAAGTTTCTGATAAGTTGACATGTCATTTAAAATGTCTGAATTCTTGATAATACAAAACATATTTACCCTGGGAGTACATCTAACAATGGAATTTTTTATTTTTTTATTTCTTTTTTACTCTTTTTAACTTTTATCTCACAATGTTTACTCTGTAGCTGCAGGTATTCAAATATGATAGAATACATTTTACATTTTAAATAAGACGTGCATTTTCATAATTTGATGGTAAAAATTGAATACATAATCTTTTTTTTTTTTTTTCAAGATTTACTTAAATTTCCCTGAAGGTCTTATCCTAAAAACACTACCTTTCAACTGACCAGGGTTCCAGGGTTTTCATTACTTTTTTTTAATGGATGTTTAGTAAATTTTGCCATGTGATGCCTACAAGTTATTTATTTATTTTAAATAATCCTTTATATTAATGGATATTTACCAGTATTTACTGCCTGGATCTTACTTTACAGGCAATCATTTTATAGAATGCATTTTCTGGGTTTAGAATATGGTTTAAAAATAAAATAACTTCGGTGTTGACACAAAAAAATGCTATTTTTTTTCATATGCTTGGCATTAGGATGTCAGCCACCTTATTATAGAAGAGGATTTTACATCAGGATACAGCTGTGGGATTTCTTGATCAGGGACTAGCCTGTCAGCTCCAGGGATCCTGTCTTTGTGGAAGCTAAAATCTACTCTTTAGAAAGACATGCAAACCAGTGCAGTATTTAAACTACACTTCCACTTTTGCCCATAGGCAAGATTCTTGTGTAGAGAACTATGTGAGGGAATTGAATGGACAGTGTCGCTCGAAGGTATGACTCATTACTGTCTTAGTCAAGGACTTTGGGAATGTTTTGGGGATCAAATGGCATCACTGCCAAATGGCATCACTTCTCTTCATTTTCACAAGAGTTTCCTTCTTAGGGCCCATTCACTTAGCTATTATGCATGCAGCTTGCTTTCTTTGCTAGATTTCTTTCAGATTATGATGGAGCTAGGTTTGCTATGGGTTTACATTAATTATGGATAGTTATACTATTGTAAAATCATTAAGTTATATAAATACGTGTATGAGTATGTATTTGTAAAAAATACTTTAAACAAAACTACTTTAAAAAGCCATATAACTGTGATATGACATTAAAGGACCAAAAAACCTAAAAGCAAACAAACTAAAAAGAAAAAGTTATATATAGAGGTAATAATAACTTTAGCAAATTCTGAATGCATGTAAAAATAGAACACAGAGTACCTATGCTTATGAGATTTTTGATATTGTATGTCCCATTAGTTCTTTTAAAATCTTATCTAATCTGCTTTTACTTTTTCTTACAGTGATTGTATAGCCTTACATAGCTACTGAAGTGACTAGCCTTGGGTGATACACGGAAATGAAATCCTCTTACATAAGTTGTACTTGTTTATCTGTGACTATTTCTCCTCTACAGCCATTCAAAGTAAAGAATTGATACAGCATTTCTGAGCTTCCAAAGTCAGGGATAGTGATCTAATGCCACACACAGCATAGCACAGAACAGGGAGTTGAGTGTAATCTGAGCCCTAAGTGGAGGAAATGGACACATCCTGTTGCCTGGTGTCATCATAGGCTGTCAAAAGTGACACCATAGAAGACAGTGGGGTTGATTTACTAAAACTGGAGCGAGCAAAATCTGGTACAGTGGTGCATGGTAGCCAATCAGCTTCTAACTTCAGCTTGTTCAATTAAGCATTGCCAATAAAACCTGAAAGCTGATTGGTTTCTATGCACAGCTGCACCAGGTGTTGCACTCTCCAGTTTTATTAGGTTTTTGTAATGAAATACAAAGAGGTAAAGCAATATAATAATGTAAAAAATGGAATAACATTTCTAAAATGATCTTATTCATTGCGAATAATAAACAAAACTGTTAACTTTGTACAACTTTAAACTTGTTTCAGCATCCCCCATCACTGGGCAAACTGACTAACTGTCACGTACCTGGTGGGTAGAGCCTGGTCTATTCAAAGGAAGGCCTCTCTTACACCTCTGACTTGGGGCCCCTGTTAGAGTATACAGGTGGCGCAGGAGTGCAGAGTCACACGAGTGCCGGTAGACGTGCTTGCTGCTGGTGGAATGGTACGCCAGATGGCAGCAGATATTTTGAGGGTAGGAACAGGCTGGTACTTTAGCCATAGAGCAGGTTCCAGTGGCAGATGGACAGGTGCTAGCAACTTGGTAGCTCCAAAGAGACTGGAACATAAGTAGAGTCAGACAAGCCGGGTCATACACAGAACAAACAGATCAAGTACAAATGTGAGGGCAGGAGAATGGTCAAAGAACAAGCCGGGGTTGATGCAGGTGGATAACAGGAATAGTCAGGGACAAGCCAGGTCAGTATTTCAAAAGCAGATGCAGGTAGCAGGAAACAAGACAATCACAGAAGGCTGTAGTCACTGATCCTGGGTGCTGATCCATCTTAAATATCCCATTTGCCGCCCTTAATCTGTCGTGGAATGCGCCACGCACATTCGCACATACGCGTTCACATTTTCGCACATGCGCATATGCATTTTCATGTTAGCACGCGCTAACACTCCTCTTCTTCCAGGCATTCAGGGAACAGGGATTTGTCTGTGGCTATTATTCTGTCTTCTGACAGAGCCTCCCTGACACTAACTAAATCCAGTCGCATATAACGGAAGAGCCTAGTGAGTGTTACATATGTTGTCTTACATCTGTTTCTATAAGTGAATTGATACAGCTCTTGTGCGATTGAATAACGTTAGGGTATTGGTGTCTAGGCAACAAATTAAGGGGCTGTAATAAAGTCGAGGTTATCTATATGAAAATATGTAACCTTGCAGCTATATGAGTTGTTAGGGTATCAAACCACTTCTAATTATGTTGTGTTCAAGACCATTTATCAATGAGGACAGGCATAGGCCAGTTGACCTGTCACATTTTGAGGTGTCATTGCATTCAATGTTTCTTGAAAGTGGAGCCAACATGTGTTGTTCATTTTTCTTTTCAGAGGTATACAATCACTTTTATTGCGTACTTATCAGAGCTGTTTGGCCTCACTTCTTTGTATTCATATACGCGTGTAGTATGCTTTCAGGATTCTCGTCAAGAAAACTGCCCAGACTCGTCGGGAGTCTCAGTTTTCTCGTTGTGATTATCGTCAGACTGTATTTGGACGAGAAAACCGTTTGCGTGTATGCTTTTCCGAGTCTTCAAAAACCGCGCATGGTCAGAATCAAGTATGAGACGGGAGCGCACCTAAAACTAGCCTTCGTACTGGAGATAGCACATTCATCACGCGGTAACAATTTTTGCATCGTTTAAATTCTGCGCATTAAAATCTTGTTTGGAATGGTACAATAATGAACAATAATGAACGTTTTTGGCTGCAGATATTCACACAGAGTTCTGACTAACTTTTTGCAACATTTTTGAATGCAGATCTCATGAATATTTTATTTTATTTTATTTTATCGAGCAAGATCTCATAATTCTTTTTTTATTTTAATTTTTTTTGAATTTTAGTTCAGATATGCATTTTAAAATCTTATTTAATTTCTAGTGATCTCCATTTTTTTTTTTTTTCTCCTGTGTAAATTTACCACAATTTAAACCTAATTATCTTCTATTTTTTTACCTTTGAGGAGATTGTTTGGTGTTATCTGTCCCATTTAAAATATAGCTTTTGAATTTTTCAAACTTACCTGCCTACTCACCAGCTAAATATTTTGCTTTAATAAAAACACATAGGCAAGTATTAACTGTAAAAATAAATGCCATTTATTCTGGTATAGAAAATAATAATAAGAAACAAACTAGAAGGCAGCGCTGGAGACCCTGCTGCAATTTGTGCAACTCTGTGTGGACACAAAAATTGGGACCTTGAGAAGATCATACATTAGTGAGCCCAATCTGGTCAGGAATAGCAGCAGGTTAGATACATGTCCCAAGTCTGTGGAACTACAACAGGCTGCCTTCTGTCAGACCACATTGAAGCAAGGCAATCACTTCCTGGTCTTCTTGGTAGCCTTCCCTGCAGCCTTCTTGGTAGGCTTCCCTGCAGCCTTCTCTGCAGCCTTCCTTGTCCGCCTGGCTGGAGGCTGTGCCTCTGGAGGTGTACTCATGTCAGGAGGAGGAGAAGGAGGTGGAGGAGAAGAAGAAGGAGGTGGAGAAGAAGGAGGTGGAGGTTGAGAAGAAGGAGGTGGAGGTGGAGAAGAAGGAGGTGGAGGAGAAGAAGAAGGAGGAGGTTGAGAAGAAGGAGGTGGAGGTTGAGAAGAAGGAGGTAGAGGTGGAGAAGAAGGAGGTGGAGGAGAAGAAGAAGGAGGTGCAGGAGGATGGCCGTGGTTGCAAATGACAGTTGTGTCAGTGAGTGTCCCCATCAACCCCTTATTTAAAAGGCTAATGAGCAGGGGCTCACATATTAGGCGTTGTCCCATCGGCATCTGGCTCATTTTCACGCCAACTAATGCCGCATAGCCCTCATTAGGGGTTGGTGGCTACTGGAGAGTGGCATGTGCCTATTTTATCAGGGCCAGTGCTGCCTGACTCACAGCCCTATCTCTCCTGGCCCTTCTTGGTGGAAGGCAGATGGGAGGCACCTGACACCTTGTTCTGCCACTTGGCCCAGCCACCTCCTCTCTGCCACTTGGCCCAGCCACCTCCTCTCTGCCACTTAGCCCGGCCACCTCCTCTCTGCCACTCACCCCAGCCTCCTCCTGCCTCTCATCCTGGCTGCCCTCCTCCTGTGTAAAAAAAGGGACATATTTAGAGTTTTGTTTCAGCAATCACACACAATGTTCAGCTCATGACTGTTGCAAATAGAATTAAAATACATTTTAAAGAATCTCATTATGACCCCATAATTTTACATTCATCTCAAAAACTTTTTGGCCCACTACTGTCTATTGCTATGTAAAACACTTTTTCTTGATTGAATAAATTTGTTCCCATCTTAACATCTATTTTACAGCACTAATTTTATCACAATAAATGTTTGGAAAAGACTATACCTGGCTCCAGACGGACAGATCTGCGTCTTCATCCATGATGGAAGGCTCCTCTTGCTCCTGAGAAGGATCATCTTGGCTGGAGGGAAGGCTGGAGGGAAGGTTGGAAAGTGATTCCCTTGCTGTAATGTGGTCATTCAGAAAGGACAATCTGCTGTAGTACCACAAATGTGGGACATATACCTTCCCTGCTGCTGCTCCTGACCTCTGAGAAGCCAGGACCCTATTGCGCTCAGTCCTGTATGTGCCTCGCAAGGTCCCAATTTTTGTATCCAGCTGTTCAATGGTTGCGTTGGGCATCCTGGGGTGCACAAATGGGAGCAGGGTCTCCAGCGCTGCTTTCCTTACCCCTTTTTTTGTGGATAGGGTTTTTTGTCTCCCACAGAGCGGGCAACTCCCTTAACCTATCTATAAAATCCGCAAGAAAATCTTTCTCAAGAAAAGCATTAATTCTTTCTGCAAGAAAAAACACAAGACAAAAACACAAATGTCAATCACAGTCTAAACTCGAGTAATCTTTATGCCCATATATGCCTCTTCGATCTCTATGCAGTATAGGCCACTGATGTACCAAGTTAAAATCCTCCGCACACAGAACGTAGGTACGACACGTGTGTTAGCTTTATATACACTACGCATGCGTGACACACGTCGCCCGCCCATGACGTTCTTTCTCGATGTTTCCCCGACCCTTCTCTTTCGGCGCACAGATGACATGGTGGAGTCACAGCAGGAGTCTGGAAATTCCTCTAATAACGAGGAGCCAAGCCTGGAGCGTGAAACGTCACGAACAAGGAGGCGATACAAGGCATCTAATATGTCCTTCGGAGATGGTTGACATATTGAACAATTCTGATTATGATGGCAAGCATGGGCCGTATACCCACCCTAATCTAAGTGTAGCGGGGTCTCCTTTAAGACTCTCAGAACTACCTTACCCAAAACCCCATTCGGCACCCAGGATGCAATTTTTCTACCCCAGAGACTCATGGGTGGGGTTATATAAGGAGGAGGCGAGGCTGCGCTCGGCCTCTTTTGGACACGAGACTTCAGTGGAGAGATTTTCCTGTGCGGATCCGCTGTGGTGCAAGGCCTGAAGCCTGGGGCCTTGTGCTGTTATCCGAAAGAGCCTGCCACCCCCATCGCTAGCTTGGGTGACATCTGACTTGGTCATCCTCAACCGCTGCTGAGCCGGAGACCAGACCGCTGCAGATGCTGTGTGTGGAGACACAGCAGATGGAAGTTCCCGGACTTGTATCGCGTCCGGAGGGGTGAGCGAGCACATGCTCAATCCACAAACTGTATACCATTGTTAGGCCTATAGACTGCCGTGGCCCACCAGTTCCTATTTCAGTTCTTCTTCCCCCACTGGAGATCAATAGCAGAACTGAGCCGAACGGATCTCTATTGGAGTGTTCTGTGTTGGTACTTTTAACCCTTTGGATTACAAATGTGTTCCTGAAATGTGCACCACCGTTTAAAGACTTGCAAGCGAAGAATTCATCCCCTAGAGACTGAGTTATATGGTCAGGCCTGGCCATCTAGATAGTTTATTCAGTTGCTGCGCCATAGGGTGCATAGTGAAGTACTGTTACACGTGGCGCGTGTGCGCCATACCTTACTAGTTATAGTGTGTCTATTGCTGCAGGGCTCTGCAGATATGTTCCTGTGATTTGTTATAACTGTTGATTTTATTGCCAGTAGAAGTAAACCAGTTATTCTTCTATCATTGCATTGGTGTCTGAATTTAACCATAGAGCATAAGATATATACATTACCCTAGACTAACTGTGCCAGGGGGGGTCGAGTAAATTGCCGGGGATTGGCGGAGCTGTCTTCAGGGCCCAAACTAAATCTGCGGCCCTCTTAGCTGAAGGTATCGCTACATGTGGGGGCTCGTCCGGGATCCTGATACAGCAGGTGAACGCCAGAAGTGCCGGCATGGACCCCATGGACCCGCAAGCAGTAGAAGAGTGGTGCAAAGCCTCTAGGGCAGAGACAAACCGCTCGATAGTCATCAGCCTCCCTGGGGAGGAATGGTCGACTGAAATGGTGACGGAGATAAAGTCAGACCCAGACACCTCATATCAGTATGCACTAGTGGAGTACTGGGACGGGATGCCAGAGGCTTGCAAGCGCAAGTGTGTGCGGACGCCAGACAACAGAACCTATAGGTTGGCGCACGCAGCAACTGTAAAGAAGGAACCATCACCAATGGGATCACCGCAGGCTGCGGCCCGTACCTCACCAGAAAGAGGAGACAGGGTGACGCCCCAGGTGGCACCTGCACCTGCCACTGCTATATCACCAGAATTGATAAAGGCAATAGGGGATCTGCTAACCAAATGTCAGAAGACAAGCACGGTGCATGTAGAGACTAGCTACCGGAGACTAAAGACATTTTCAGGGAAGCTCCCTGTCCCTGCAGGGGAGGAAGACTTTGATACTTGGGTGGAACAGGCATTGCAGGCAGTGGAGGCATGGGAGGTGCCTGAAGCGCAGAAGAGGCAAAGAGTGATAGAAAGCCTTAAAGGCGCAGCAGCAGAAGCGGTGAAAAGTTTCCGGTTTGTAAATACAGACTGCACGGCTCAAGACTGTCTAGCTATGCTACAGGAAGAGTTTGGTCAGCTAGAAAAGGTGACAGAGATGGTCTACCAATTTGAACATACTTTCCAACAGCCGAATGAAAAGCTTTCAGAGTATGTCAGAAGACTGAACAGGTTGCTGTGTAAGATTGTCTTGAAGAAGGGAATGATGCCCCAAAATACAGATGCGGCAAGAATGAAGCAAGTCTTAAAGGGAGCTTTGTGCTCGGATCCAGTCTGGTTGCACCTGAAAACCTCAGGAGGAGGAACGTCACTGACTTACTCTGATTTGATAAAAATCATCAGAGATGAGGAGGCACTGAAGAAGGATCAGGCAATGATAAAGACAAGTCATGCCCCTACACCAGTGATGGTCAACTCGCTCATGACTCCAGAAAGGGACTCAGAAGTGGACACTTTGAAATCACAAATGTCTCAGGTGTTAGAGATGCTAACCTCTCTGATGGCGAAAGACACTCAGGGTCCAGAGAAAGAGGTAGCAAGGAAGGAACTGTTCCCAGATGCTTCGGCACCCGCATCTCTGCAAGACTGGGGGGACATAATCTGTTTTAACTGTGGGGGAGTTGGCCACATTGCAGCTACATGTTCCAGTCCCAAGAAGAAGAAAACAGATAACCGCAAGCCGGCGGGAAACTCCAGAGGGCCCCGGTGAAGGAGTCAACCGGGTGCCCACCATCTTTAGTGAGCTCCAATCTGAATGCAGAAGCCACTGAGTTCATCCCATCGGGTCCTTCATCAGATTACTGGGAAGATGCCTGTGATACATACTCTGAAAAGGACCCTAGAGACTCTATGTATCCCTCGGCTCCTGAAGCAGATGTTCCAGAGCCCGCCGTGTTGCCCGAACCTGCTACAGAAGAAGAGCCTGTGGAGCCAGAGCCAGAAACCCCAAGAGAGCAAAGGCCTCTAAGAGTCATAAGGCCTCCCAAAAAGTTGACTTACCCACAAATTGGGAAGAGCTCAGAAGATTCTGTGGTCACTGCCAGGAGGAGTGCAGAGAATCCGGATCCCTCCACTGTTCATCTGGTGGAGGGCAACCCCCACTCACTCTCTGGCACAGTTAGGCAGGCCACTCATGATAGTGTGACCTGTGGGCAGGGGAATTCAACCCCTCGGTTTTGGTGGGAATTCCCTATGCCAACATCATATGCAACGTTGTCTAGGGTTGTACGCAGAGTATGTTAGGATTATCTTTGGGGACCAAAGAGTTTAAGTGGGGGAGTGTGTAGCGGGGTCTCCTTTAAGACTCTCAGGACTACCTTACCCAGAACCCCATTCGGCACCCAGGATGCAATGTTTCCACCCCAGAGACTCATGGGTGGGGTTATATAAGGAGGAGGCGAGGCTGCGCTCGGCCTCTTTTGGACACGAGACTTCAGTGGAGAGATCTTCCTGTGCGGATCCGCTGTGGTGCAAGGCCTGAAGCCTGGGGCCTTGCGCTGTTATCTGAAAGAGCCTTCCACCCCCATCGCGAGCTTGGGTGACATCTGACTTGGTCATCCTCAACCGCTGCTGAGCCGGAGACCAGACCGCTGCAGACGCTGTGTGTGGAGACACAGCAGGTGGAAGTTCCCGGACTGGGATCGCGTCCGGAGGGGTGAGCGAGCACATGCTCAATCCACAAACTGTATACCATTGTTAGGCCTATAGACTGCCGTGGCCCACCAGTTCCTATTTCAGTTTTTCTCCCCCCACTGGAGATCCATAGCAGAACTGAGCCGAACGGATCTCTAGTGGAGTGTTCTGTGTTGGTACTTTTAACCCTTTGGATTACAAATGTGTTCCTGAAATGTGCACCACCGTTTAAAAACTTGCATGCGAAGAATTCATCCCCTAGAGACTGAGTTATATGGTCAGGCCTGGCCATCTAGATAGCTTATTTAGTTGCTGCACCATAGGGTGCATAGTGAAGTACTGTTACACGTGGCGCGTGTGCGCCATACCTTACTAGTTGTAGTGTGTCTATTGCTGCAGGGCTCTGCAGATATATTCCTGTGATTTGTTATAACTGTTGATTTTATTGCCAGTAGAAATAAACCAGTTATTCTTCTATCATTGCGTTGGTGTCTGAATTTAACCATAGAGCATAAGATATATATATTACCCTAGACTAACTGTGCCAGGGGGTCGAGTAAATTGCCGGGGATTGGCGGAGCTGTCTTCAGGGCCCAAACTAAATCTGCGGCCCTCTTAGCTGAAGGTATCGCTACATAAGGAAGGCTAAAATCATGAATAAAGTTGTGAAAAGTCTGAAGAGACATTTTGGGGTGAAACCATCAAAGGAGCAGCTCAGAAAGAGGTGGTCTGACCTCAAACTGAGGGAGCGGGAGCAGTTAAGAAGCATTAAGGGAATGCTAGAAAAAAGTAAGTACTTCTCCTGTGTCCCTATTCTTGTATTTCACAACTTGCATGTTCCTCCATGTTGTTGCTTTTTACTATTGTACATTAGAAAATGTAATCTTTAAAAATTTAGTGGGCACAGTAATCGGTCGATACAGACACATCGTTTTCCCACTACATACGATGATTTGTCAATATCCATGTCTTTTAGTTTTTCTTAAAATGTCTGTTTATATTCCATCAATGTTATGACGTTGTCTAGATGATGTGTTTGTAACTAGAATGAAATGCAAACTTGAATCAATGTAAAGGAGAGGACACTCAGCAAGTGTTTACACATCTGCACTGGTAAGTATTCCTGCTTTGTTAAGTTAAAAAATCATGTCTTCAACTTGGAACTGTGCCAAAACAGACAATTGTACCCCACTTGCAAGCAATGTATCATATTCCTATTTATGACTTCAAATATGTGTGTGCTAAGTGTACCATTTGTTTCATTCTCTTAGGAGAGTGAAGACAGGGAGGACACCACTCCTCGGAGCCCAGGAACCCCACACCTCTTAAAGAACCTCAACCTCACCAACAAGGCCAACCTGAGGATGTGGAGGAAGTAGAAGTGGATAAAGGAGAGTTGGAGGAAGGAGAGGTGGATGACGTGGTGGAACTTGTCACTACAACAGGTCAGTGTCTGTCACCACAGGTAAGAGATGTAGGCATGCAGATTTTTACTTTTTTTTTTTTTAGGGGATGAACATATTGAAGAAAGTCCTTGAGTCTCCAGTGATAGTGCACAAAGAATCATCCAACAAATAATGGATTGTAGTAGTGAACTGGACGTCATGAAGAAAAGGATGAATGCTATGGAGCATACATTTAAGGACATCATTGATGTGTTGGGGCGAATAGAATAAAAACCCCATTTTTTTTTCTCATTTTTTCTAAACTTTTTTAGCACTTTTTCTAAAAGACAAAATTTGAAGATGCACACAGTGCCAGTTTATGTCTAAACAAACAAATGTGTTTAAAAAAAGTAGACACACAAAAAATGTTCTAAAGACCATGTGTGATTGTGCACAGAGTAAAAAACATGGAAATACAAAAAAGTGTGGCTTCTATTTTTCAAATCCACTATAACCTTTTGTGAAATGTTTGATCTTTACTAAGGAAAATACACTTGGCACTACAAGTACACTTTGAAAAACTAGGAGACAGCTAAAATAAAAACAAACAAAAAATACAAAATTAAAGTTCAGCAATTTATTTTTTATTTTTTGGGTTAATACTAAACATTATGAAACATTGGCTGGCATTGGAATGGCCCCCCTACCCATGAAATAGTCTACATAGTTCTGACGGACTGTACGGGCACTTTCGTGGGGCAAGCCAGCACGGACATGTTCTAGGCCCGGCAGGGCATTGTCTGCTGCATTGTCTGCTGCAAGTCCGGTCTCGGGCCCAACTGTGGCCATATAAGTTGGCGATTGCTTTCGCAAAAAATTGTGGAGAACACAGCAACAAAAGACAATATAGTTGAGTTTGTACTCCGCCATGTGAATTGTTGTTAAAAATAGGCGGAACCGGCTGGCCATTATCCCGAAGGCATTCTCCACAACTCTTCTGGCTCTGGCCAGCCGGTAGTTGAACACCCTCCTCTCCAGGGTGAGGGTCCTCTGGGGGAAAGGCCTCTTTAGATGCGGTCCCAGACCAAAGGCTTCATCAGCCAAAAACACGAAGGGGAGTCCTTCCACATTCCCTGCATCCGGTGGCAATGCAAGGTCATCACACTGGAGACGAAGATAAAGCACAATTATCACATTCCTCACCCCCTATGATGGCCCATTGTTTTTACTTTTTTGAGGGGCTAGATGAGTTTGGGACCCCCCCAAAAAAATTATTTTGGAAAATGTATACTTTAGAAAGCATTTGAGGGGGGGAGCACTACAATGGAGCTGACAAAATACATTGTTAACAGACTAAGCTAGGTGTGTTTGGGCCCAGGAGAGCATGCTGGAGAGGTAAGTGAAGGGAAATATGCATGTAGGCCAAAAAAGGGCCTAAAAAAAATACAGCATGCAAGGGGACAAAGGGAACATTCACAGCATATTACAATCATGGTAATTAGGGAAGGATGAAAGAAATACAATACATTATCATACATTAAATACATAGAATGTGATGTTAAATGAGAAAACTTACCCTCATATAGTCATCCTGCAGGACTTGGATGATGGCAGAACAGGTGTCTGGGATTATGAGACCCAGAGCCTGGGGGGAGATGCCTGTCGTGAACTTCAGGTCCTGCAGACTTCTCCCAGTCGCCAGGTAGCATAACGTGACGATGAGCCTCTGCTCAACAGTGATGGCTTCCCACATGACGGTGTCCTGCCTGGTGATATAGGGGGACACCAAAGCCAACAGATGCTGAAAAACGGGGTCAGACATCCTAAGAAAATTCCTGTAGTCATCAGGATTATTCTCCTGGATCTCCCGCAGCAGAGGCATGTGAGAGAATTGGTCCCGCTGGAGCAACCAATTCTTGATCCATGAACTCCTCCTCACCCTGTTCATGGACTCGTCTTGGTCCAAGACAAGAAGACCAACAGAAACACAAAGACGATGCACAACACGATCTCTACGACGAGAACATATCCGCAACATGGCTAGAAAACGGTCGTCTGATCAGAACAAACTAAACAGAACACACTGAAGTACAGCAAGGCCTATGAAGAACGACCTGAAAATCAGAAACGAGTGGACAAGAACGCACTGAAAAACAGATACGACCTGACTACACGCCCTGAAAGACAAGATACAAACCCACAAGCACCAACTGAACCGCAGAAATCGATCTGAAAGCACAAAGTCTGAAAAGCGCAAATTGTCTCTTCCCAAACTTTTACTAACACACGGTAACACAAGATTAGCAAAAGCAGCCCAAGGGGTGGCGCCATGAGAATGGAACTTCCCCTTTATACTGCCGTTGTACGTGTTGTACGTCACCGCACTGTAGACTCACGAGATTTTGGATTCACAGTGTGTATGCAAGGAAAGCTTGACAAGAATCTCGTCAAGAAACCCGTCGAGAAAAACAACGTTTTTTTTGCAACGAGATTCTCGGTCGTGTGTACGAGGCTAAACCATTTACTGCTGACAGGGGTGCATACAATGGCACAACTTTTATTCATATAGGTAAAACCTTTATCCCAAACATTAAAAATATGCAGCTTATTGGGCTGGCAGCTTGCTATATTGTCAGCTGTAAGCAACAAACACAAACAGGAAAGATAATAACACTTAACTTTAAGAGAACAAATTTTCCAAGGATGATGGCTGCCCTCCAAGACTTAAGCCCCGTACACACGATCGGTTTGACTGATGAAAACCGTCCGATGGATGGTTTTCATCAGACCAACCGATCGTGTATGGTACCCATCGGTCTTTTTTCCATCGGTTGGAAAAAATAGAACTTGTTTTAAAATTTTCCGATGGATAAAAAACCGATGGGAATTTCCGATCGTCTATGGGCAAGTCCATCGGTTAAAAAAACCACGCATGCTCAGACTGAATTAGGAGACGGGAGCGCTCGTTCTGGTAAAACTAGCGTTCCTAATGGAGAGAGCACATTCGTCATTCTGCAAGTTATTGCTTAGTTTAATGCAGCGCATGTTTTTTTGCTTTAGAACAGTCTTTAAAATGTCATTTTGGCAGCAGATCTTTCTCCTGAGTTCTGACAAACGTATGTCTTTCTTCTTTCTTGTGATCTTAGGAATAATTAGTTTAATTCTTCAAGGCCGACCTCACAAATTACACCTTTTTTTTGTTTTTGTCTTAAAATTTGTTGTGCATTTTTTGGTGTGTCAATTTCTCCGAACAACATATTTAGTTTTTTTTTTACTCATGGAGGATGGTGTCCCTTGTTATTAATTACACATTGTATTTATGAAATCTTATTGCTACTTCCAAAAAAAACACATCAGGCATGTATGTTGGCTGAAATCAAATTTCCCTTTATTTTGGAAAAAAAACAAACAAAAACCGAAGGGCAACTATTCAGAAATTAGCAGAGAATATCAAGTCACTAGATCCCAAATGCAGACCTGACTATGATGAATAATAAAATCAACAGCAGCATGAAATCAGGAGCAGCAGCCAAAGACATACATCATCCCAAGCTGTGGTACTCAATCAACCTTCAATTTCTGGATGAGCAGCTCGAGGCCAGGGAATCACCTCCTGCTCTTCCCTGTAGCCTTCCTTCCACGCCTCTCTGCAGCGTTCTCTCCACGGCCCCGTCCACGCACCCTTGCAGGCTGGGCCACTGTGGTGATGTGGCAGGAGGAGGAGGAGAAGGAGGAGAGGGATTGGCCTGCTGCGAGATATGGGTGGCCTCAGTCAGCAGCCCCCTCTCCCCCATGTGTACGGCCATATATATGAGGTGCTCACAAAGGGCCCGTTGTCCCTCCTCCATTCTGAGCAATTTATCTGCCAGAAAGGTGCTAAAGCCCTCTGTAGGGTTGAGGGGGGCCCTCATAATGGCAACAGCCTCCTGAATCATCTTTAGTGACTCCTCCTCCACTTGTGTCATCCGCCGTTGTTTTGGCGGTCTGACGTGGAGGGGAGCCACTTGGGAGACGGTGCTGCCACTAGGCCTGGGGACCTGCTGAGTCCCACTTGGCCCTGCCTCCTCCTGCCTGCCACACTCCTGACCCTCTTCCTCCTGGCTTGCCTCATCCTGTTTTTAAAATAAAATGAAAAATTGGATTATTTGGGGAATCTATCACACACAATTTTGATCTCATTACTGTTTTTTTTTTTTTTTTTGGGGGGGGGGGATGATATCATTTATGGCTAATCCAAACAGTTCAACACAATATTACTTAGTGGACAATAATTATGATCAAAAATACTATACCTGGCTGAAGATGTGAAGATCTGGCTCTTCTAGCTCGGGAGGCTCCTCCTCCGCCTCTGCAGGGGTGGAGGGAAGGGTGGAAGGAACGCTGGAGGGAAGGGTGGAAGGAAGGGTTGAGGGAAGGCTGGAAATAGATTCCATGGCCTCGATCTGGTCATCCAGAAATTGAAGATGTCTGTAGTACCACAGCTTGGGCTTTACTACATCGTCGGCTGCTGCTCCTGATCTCTTTGACTGGCGCACTTCCTTGTATTTTTTTTATAGGAATTACGCAGGTTGTTGATTTTATTATTGATCATAGTGTAGTCTGCATCTGGGATCCATGGCTTCATATCCTCTGCTAATTTGGTAATAGTTGCCCGACGTACATCACTCTTGTGGTACGCAGGGTGTTTCAGTTCCCACAGGTTGCGCTGTTCCTTATATTTTTCTATAAAAATCAGCATCACCTCCGGCTCTCGTAGTTTATGCATCTTTTTGGATCAGCAAGTAAAAAAAAAAAGAAAAAAAAGAAAAGGATCAGAATTGTTTCTCCTCAACTTATCACAATATTGCCCTTTACAATCATGAACCATTATAGGCCACTGCAGGCCCGAGTTCCCTTCTTACCTTAGTTCACTTTGTTGGTTCACTTCCGGTCGTCCTTACTCCATACATCCCTAATAACTTCTTTCCCCTTTTTATACCCTGCGCATGCGTGTAACTCCGCCCTCGTCGCCCGCCCATGACAGACTTTTTCAGCATTTCCCCGCCCCTTAACGATCGGCGCACAGTGTGAGACGGCGACATGTCGCAGACACAGGTGGCTTCTTTAGTTGAAATTACCGACGAGGAAAGCCC
Organism: Rana muscosa; assembly: GCA_029206835.1. NCBI lineage: Eukaryota > Metazoa > Chordata > Amphibia > Anura > Ranidae > Rana > Rana muscosa. The sequence goes on from CM055117.1 coordinate 433,247,635, forward strand.
GGAGGCGGAAACGTCACGATCCAGTAAAAAAAGATACAAGGCGACTAATATGTCTTTTTCTGAGATGGCGGAGATGGTGGACATTCTGCGGAGGAAGGATTACGACGGCAAGCATGGCCCATACGACACCCCTAATCTTCGGAAGTCACAAATTATGGACAAAGTCGCGAAGACTCTCTATAAAAAATATGGGGTCAGGAGATCCAAGGAACAACTCCATAAAAGGTGGTCAGACCTGAAGCTCAGGGAGCCGGAGCTTTATAGGAAGCTTATAAAAAGCATTGAAAAAAGTAAGTTTATTTTACTGTGTTCTTTCACATTGTAATATGTATTCTTCCATGTTTTGCACCATGTGCTTGGCTTGACTGTTTTCACATTTTAAAATCTCAACTTTTATGTTAAGTGGAGAGTCGACTTATTTGCTAAATGTGTAGAAAAAAATATTGCTGCCCTTCCCCCAAACATGTTTGGCACATATCCACGTAAACTACATGTGGGCATGCCTCATTTTACTTAAACAATGTTTATCTACACATTGTTGGCTAGATGATGTGTTGTAAGTAAAACTAGAATGTGAAGGAAAGGCTAAACTGTATTCTGGGTAAAGGAGATGACACTCCAGCAGTTGTGTACTCATTTTTTGTTCTTGATCAAGATACTATACTCTGGGCCACATGACCAAATTTCTTAACGGTGTCACACACAGGTGGTCCAGTGGATAACTTGGTGGTTATCCAAGTGTATTTGTGAGTGTCCTCAAAAATAACATGTTGCTTTGTAGAGTTAGCAAGATCTCATATGTTCATCTTGAAACTCAGGGCCAAATATCAATTGGACCCCACTTTAAAACATTGAGAATCCATTTTCAGGCCTAAAAAGTCTGTGTGCTAAAGGATACATTATTTTTTCAATTCACATAGGGGAGAGGAGACTGGGAGGACACCATGCTCAGGAGACGAGGAACCCCACACCACAGAAACTCCCCGAAGATCCCAAAGCAGACCAAGTTCAGCAGGTTCAGGAAGCGGAGGGGGAGAAAGCGGAGGTGGAGGAAGGGGAGGTGGAGGAAGGAGAGGTGGAGCTTATCAGCACAACAGGTCAGTGTCTGTCACCACAACTTCAAGGTAAATACAGATGTAGGCCTGCATAGTTTTAAAATATTAGTTTTTTTTTAGGGACTGAACGTGGGGGTGTGTTAGGAAGTCCAAATCCTCCATTCTCGAGTGCCAGCGCCAAAATAATCATTCAGGAAATCATGGAATGCAGTAGCGAAATGGACATTATGAGAAAGAGAATGATTGTGATTGAGCAAAAATATAAAAACATGATAGATATTTTGGGTAGAATAGTGTGAACCCCCCCTTTTTGTGTGTTTTGTTATGCGTCCTAAATTTTCTATGGGATTTCCACAAGCCCAAATGTGAAGATGCACACACTGAAGACTCAACATGTGCTATCTGCCATCACAGGATATCTATGTCCCTGTTTTGGGGGTGCAACCTCTTCCTCCCTCCTCAAGTAGGGGAGAGGAAGGGTTTTCACCCCCAAAGCACGTCCATTGATCCCCCATGATGGAAGATAGCACATGTTTACCTTAGCCATGGGATCATGTTGAAGATACCCATTTGAGCCCCAAAAATAAAGTGTGGTTCTTCACATTTGGGATGGATCAGGGGTAACATCACCCCATCTCCTGTTTGTCTTTTTCACTGTGTTATTTTATTACTTTTTCAGAAAAAACTTTGGGCTTTTGATCCATGCATGTTTCTGCAAAATAAGCCGCACAAAAAAAAAAAAAGTATTTCGAAAAACAACCAAAACTGTGGTGCAATCAATAAAAACATTCGGGAGGTCTAAAAAAGGTGTGCCTTGTTCTTTCTATGTTCAATAGCAGTTCTGAAGATGCAAAAAGAGTGTTTTTACCTCTGAGATTTGAGGCTATTTACTAAGGACAAATACACTTGGCACTACTAGAACCTGGGAGACACATAAACCAGAAATACAAGAATGACAACACAAGTTTGTAGTAAATCAAATAATTTATTTTATTTTAAAAAGGGACAATCAAAGGTCAGATGTGGTCTGGCATTGCGATGGCCCCCCTACCCGTGAAGTACTCTACGTATTTCTGACGTACTTCACGGGCACTTTGGGGGGCCAAGCCAGTACGGGCAGTGCTGAGGCCGGTCAGATTTACCAGTTCAGAGGGACCGGCCTCAGGCCCAACTGATGACACATAATTTGTTGAGAATTTGCGTAAAAAATTGTGCAACAAGCAGCAGCAGTAGACAATGTTGTTGAGTTTATAATCCGCCAAATGTATAGCTGTCTGGAACAGGCGGAACCGGCTGGCCATTATCCCGAAGGCATTCTCCACAACTCTCCGGGCTCTGGCCAGCCGGTAATTAAAAACCCTCCTCTCTGGGGTGAGGGTGCGTTGGGGAAACGGCCGCATGAGGTGTGGTCCTAGTCCAAAAGCTTCATCCGCAATGAAAACGAACGGTAGCCCTTCCACGTTCTCTGCATCTGGAGGCAGTGCAAGACCCCCAGCCTGCAGACGGTGAGCGAACTCCGTCTCTGCGAATGCTCTGCCATCGGACATCCGGCCGTTCTTCCCCACGTCCACATATAGGAACTCGTACCGTGCCGACACCACCACCATTAACACAATACTATTGAAACCTTTATAGTTAAAATAGTATGACCCCGAACGGGGTGGCGGCACTATGTGGACGTGCTTCCCATCAATTGCCCCTCCGCAGTTGGGGAAATCCCACCACTGGGCAAATTGGGAGGCCACAGTCAGCCATTCCTGTGGTGTGCTAGGGAACTGTGGAGTCAAACAAAAAGAAGACATTAGTACGGTTTATGTTTACAATGCAAGCAGATTACACGCAAAAACATTGTTGACCAACATCATTCTAACATTATTATTTAAGGGAGTATTTCCTACCAATAAACAAAGGCCCACTTAGCAGATGCCTCACCCCCGCTGAGTGGACATTCTAAACTAATCTAAGGGTGGGGGGCTTGAGGTGATTGTGGGGGATACAAAAAAGGCTCTACCACTCTGCTGAGCTTGATTGAGAACTAAAAATATTTTAACATCTTTAGGGGGGGGAGGGTTGTCAAACTACGTGGGCAATGACCCCAAAAAATGAAAAAGAAAATAGAAGGCTAGCTGGGTTTGCGCCCACGATAGCATGCTGGAGAGGTTAGTGAAGGGAAATAGGCATGTAGGGCCCAAAAAGGGCTTTACTGGTAAAAACAGGCATGGGGAAAATGGGGACATTACCAGGATATTACAAACAGGCAAATTTTGGTTAGGAGGGAAAAAATAAGAAGATTCTAAAACAATAAAAACATATAATGTGAGGTTAAAGGAGCAAAATTACCTTCATATAGTCCTTCTGCAGGACCTGAATGATGGCCGAACACGTCTCAGGGATAATGATCCCGAGAGCCTTGGGGGAGATGCCTGTTGAGAACTTGAGGTCCTGCAAGCTTCTCCCAGTCGCCAGGTATCTCAACGTGGCAATAAGCCTCTGCTCGGCAGTGATGGCCTGGCGCATCACAGTGTCCTGCCTCGTGATATACGGGGACAGCAAATCCAACAGACGGTGAAATACGGGGTCCGTCATCCTGAGATAATTCCTGAAATCATCAGGGTTATTCTCATGGATTTCCCGCAGCAGAGGCATATGAGAGAATTGGTCCCGCTGGAGCAACCAATTCTTAGTCCATGAACTCCTCCTCACCCTGTTCACAGACTGAACTCGGGTTACAGTGTTAACTGCAACACCAAGTCCAAAGCCAGCACGAGCTCGAGAACGAGAACGCACTTCAAACTTGGTTTTAAACCGGTCGGCTGGTCAGAACGCACTCAAACAGAATGCACCGTGAAACAGCAAGGCCTGAGAAGAACGACCTGAAAAACAGTAAACGAACGGCCAAGAAGGCACTGCAAGGCAGTAACGACCTGACTGCACGCACTGAATCACAAATACAAACCCACAAGCACAAACTGAACACCAGGAAACAATCTGCAAAGCACGGAGACTGAAAAGCGCGAATCGGCTCTCACCAAACTTTTACTAACACGCGGTAACACAAAATCAGCAAAAGCAGCCCAAGGGATGGCGCCATTAGATTTGTTCGGCCCTTTTATAGCGCGTTGTACGTTTTGTACGTGCCGTTGTTTTCTTGCCGTCAGTTTTTTAACTGATGGTGTGTGGCCAAGACTGATGAAAAACAGTTTCATCGGATTTCCGATGGTCAAATCCATCGGACGAAAATCCATAGGTTATCCGATCGTGTGTACAGGGCTTTAGACTAGGAGGGAATATTGACATCAATGGACACAGGACAGAAATGGGTATTCTTCAAAAAGACTGCATGCAAACTCACTGCAAAGTATATTCCCATGGGCAATATGTTTAAAAGGCTAAACATTAAACCTGTGTGGCTCACGGCCAAAGTTAAAATGGCTATAAATAATAAGTAAATAACTTAAAAAAAATATAAAGATGAAGGAACACTATCATCGTTTAAATGCTGCAAAGAATATAACAGAATATATAAAAAGGAAATCAAGGAAGCAAAAATTCAAAACGTATGACAGATTGCAAAAGATAGTAAGACAAGCCCCCAAAAAAATCTACAAATATATTAATAGTAAAAAGGTCAGGTCTGAGCATGTAGGCCCTTTACAAGATAATCTAGAGTGGCTGACTGGGAACAAGTAGAAGGCAAATTTATTTAAAACTTTCTTCAGCTCTGTGTATACAAAGGAGCATGGGGAAGCTCATGTCCATAATGGGGGTGCTATTGGCAAAGCCCCAAATGGAATATTTGAACATCTGCTGTTCATTTTTATATCAGTTGTAATATTTGAACAGCTGCTGATCTTTTGTATATCACTTGTAATGTTTAAAAAGTTGCTAGTGGTTTTATTTGGCGTTGGAGTTATAAACCTTTGTTGATGCTTCAAATTGTATTTTTGCTATTGCTCTTGACGTTTTTTTCTTTGCGTAAAGCCAAAGCATGAAGTTGCTCAGTAGGGATGAGCCGAACACCCCCCCCCCTGTTCGGTTCGCACCAGAACATGCGAACAGGCAAAAAATTTGTTCGAACACGCAAACACTGTTAAAGTCTATGGGACACGAACATGAAAAATCAAAAGTGCTAATTTTAAAGGCAAGTTATGCAAGTTATTGTCATAAAAAGTGTTTGGGGACCGGGTCCTGCCCCAGGGGACATGTATTAATGCAACAAAAAAGTTTTAAAAACGTCAGTTTTTTCATGAGCAGTGATTTTAATAATGCTTAAAGTGAAACCCTTTGGGTTCTGGTATGAATATTAAGGGGAACCCAGAACCAAAAAAAAAAAAGAAACGTGGGAGTCTCCCCAAATTCCATATCAGGTCCTTCAGGTTTGGTATGGATATTAAGGGGAACCCCGCACCAAATAAAAAAAAAATCCATACCAGACCCTTATCCGAGCACGCAACCTGGCAGGCCGCAGGAAAAGAGGGGCGACGAGAGAGCGCCCCCCCCTTCTGAACCGTACCAGGCCACATGCCCTCAACATGGGGAGGCCGTCCCCATGTTGATGAGGACAAGGGCCTCATCCCCACAACCCTTGCCCGGTGGTTGTGGGGGTCTGCGGGTGGGGGGCTTATCGGAATCTGGAAGACCCCTTTAACAAAGGGGAACTCCAGATCCCGGCCCCTCCTATGTGAATTGGTAACGGGGTACATTGTATCCTTACCATTTCACAAAGAAAGTGTAAAAAACACACAGACACAGTTGGACAAGTACTTTATTTAAAAAAATAAAAAAAAATTCCAGCGATGTAATCCCGTCGATGTCCAACGATGATCCATTCTCAAGCGACGCTGCAGTCTCCCCTCTCCAGCAGGAGCGTCGCTGGAGAATGGATCATCGTTGGACATCGATGGGATTACATCGCTGGAATTTTTTTTTTTTTTTAATAAATGACTTGTCCAACTGTGTCTGTGTGTTTTTTACAAATTTTTCAACTTTTTAAATGTACCTCGTTACCAATTCACATGGGGGGGCGGGATCTGGAGTTCCCCTTTGTTAAAGGGGGCTTCCAGATTTCGATAAGCCCCCCGCCCGCAGACCCGCACAACCCTCCCCATGTTGAGAACATGTGGCCTGGTATGGTTCAGGAGGGGGGGCGCTCTCTCGTCCCCCCTTTTTTCCTGCAGCCTTCCAGGTTGCGTGCTCGGATAAGGGTCTGGTATGCATTTTTGGGGGGACCCCACGCCATTTTATTTTTTAAATTTGGTGCCGGGTTCCCCTTAATATCCATACCAAACCTGAAGGGCCTGATATGGAATTTTGGTTCGGGGGTTCCCCTTAATATTCATACCAGACCCAAAGGGCCTGGTAATTGATTGTGGGGGGGACCCCTGACATTTTATTCAATGACTTTGATCTGTATTGCTGGGGAGCCGACAATTCATTATACCGCGAGTGGCTTTGAATGACGTTTTTTCCTTCAGAAATTACATTTTGTGCAGGGACAATTCTAAACACGGGAAACATGCGCGACTTTACAGGCAAACTATACACCCCCCAGGTACAGAATTTAAAGGAATATTTCACTTTTATTGTTTCACTTTAACCACTTTCCGCCCGGTCAATAGACAATTGACGTCCGGGAAGTGGTTTCGTTATCCTAACTGGACGTCTATTGACGTCCTGCAGGATAACAGCCGCCGTGCGCCCGGGGGGGCGCGCATCGCGGCGATCAGTGGAGCGGTGTGTCAGTCTGACACACCGCAACACCGATCTCGGTAAAAACCTACTGGCGGAGGATCTTTACCACGTGATCAGCCGTGTCCAATCATGGCTGATCACGATGTAAACAGGAAGAGACGTTGATCGGCTCTTCCTCACTCCCGTCTGATAGACACGAGTAGAGGAGAGCCAATCGGCGGCTCTCCTGACAGGGGGGTTTGCGCTGATTGTTCATCAGCTCAGCCCCCCCTTGGATGCCCACACTGGACCACCGGGATGCAGCCCAGGAACACCAGGGAAGCGCGCAACATGTGGATGGCCAGGTACATCCCCCATGGCCATCCACATGTTTTAAAACATGCCCAACATGTGCCAATCAGTGCCCACAAATGGGCACTGACTGGCACCATAATAGCATAAAAAAGTGATGCCCAGCAATACCACCACCGGTAATAACCAGTGCCACTCATCAGTGTCCCTCAGTGCCACCCATCAGTGCCCATCCGTGCCCATTAGTGCCCACCTATCAGTGACCATAAGTGCCTATCTGTGCCACCTATCAGTGCCACCCATATTTACCCATCAGTGCCACCCATAAGTGCCCATCAGTGCCGCCTATGAGTGCCCATCAGTGCCGCCTATGAGTACCCATCAGTGCCACATACCAGTGCCACCTATCAGTGCCCATCAGTGCCACCTATCAGTGCCCATCAGTGCCGCCTTTCAGTGCCCATCATCAGTGCTTATCAGTGCCACCTCATTGGTGCCACCTCATCGGTGCCCATCAGTGCCGTCTTATCAGTGCCTGTCAGTGCAGCCATATCAGTGCCCAATTTTTTTTTACAGAAACAAATAAAAACATTTTTTTTCCCAAATTTTCGGTCTTTTTTTATTCGTTGCGAAAAAAATAAAAATCATAGAGGTGATCAAATACCACCAAAAGAAAGCTCTAAAATTGTTTGGGTACAGTGTAGCATGACTGCACAATTTTCATTCAAATTGCGACAGCACTGAAAGCTGAAAATTGGCTTGGGCAGGAAGGTGCGTAAGTGCCTGGTATTGAAGTGGTTAAGCATTATTAAAATCACTGCTCCCGAAAAAACGTCTGTTATTAAAACATTTTTTGCATTGATATATGTCCCCTGGGGCAGGACCCAGGTCCCCAAACACTTTTTATGACAATAACTTGCATATTAACCTTTAAAATTGGCACATTGGATTTCTCCTATAGACTTTTAACGGTGTTCCGCGGCTTTTCGAATTTGTTGCAAACACCCCAAATAGTTTGCTGTTCGCCAAATGGGCGAACAGCCAATGTTCGAGTCAAACTCATGTTCGAGTCGAACATAAAGCTCATCCCTATTGCTCAGTACTTCTGCTGTTGCTGTTGTTATTTTTTGCTATTGACCATGAAATTTTCTACGGGTGAAGCTAACAATAAATATTCATACTCAATGCCACATACACTGCCCAAACCAGGACATACTTTAAAATTACTGGCTTTCCCCCACCAATAGATTGATATATGTATATATTTTTTTTATGTTATTTGAAAGCGAGCATGAGAAAATAAATACCTGATCAACGCTGAAGCTTTTGTTGCTTCATCCGCAATAGCCAAATGTACTTTACATTACATAAGTGTATAAATAACTAAGACTCTAAAGATCACTTTACAGCCAACAACATCATAGGAATATTATTTTTCAATCTCAGTAAGTGTGGAAATTTTCGTTTTGAATATATAATTGTTTCCTTTTAATTATCACATACCTTAAATGAATGTTTGTGAAATAATGTGACAGTTAACTTCACCAAGAATACCCAATGACTCTCAAAGAAAATGTAAAAAAAATGTATTTTTGCTCAAACATGATTGGATCATTAACCACTTAAGGACCAAGCCTCTTTCTGAGATTTGTTGTTTACGAGTTTTTTGATGGAAAATTACTTAGAACCCCCAAACATTATAATTTATATTTAATTTATATTATTTTATTTTAACACCCTAGAGAATTAAATGGTGGTTGTTGCAATACTTTATGTCACACCGAATTTGCGCAGCGGTCTTACAAGCGCACCTTTTTTTTTTTTAAATACACTTTTTTGAATTAAAAAAAATAAGACAACATTAAACTTAGCCCAAATTTTTCTATATTGTAAAAGATAATGTTACGCTGAGTAAATTGATACCCAACATGTCACGCTTCAAAATTCCGCCCGCTCGTGGAATGGCGACAAACCTTAAAAATCTCCATAGGTGATGTTTAAAAAATTCTACAGGTTGCATGTTTTGAGGTCTAGGGCTAGAAATATTGCTCTTACTCTACCAATCGCAACAATACCTCACATGTGTGGTTTGAACACAGTTTTCATATGCGTTCACTTCTGCACGCGAACTTGGCGGGACTGGGCGCGTTTAAAATAATTTTTTTTTCTTATTTCTTTTACCTTTTATTTTTATTTTTTACACTGTTCTTCTTTTTTTTTTATTGTCTCACTTTTATTCCTATTACAAGGAATGTAAACATCCCTTGTAATAGAAAACAGCATGACAGGTCCTCTTAAATATGAGATCTGGGATCAAAAAGACCTCAGATCTCATATTTACACTAAAATGCAATATAAAAAAAATTTAATAAAAAAAAAAAAATGGCCCCTTTAAGAGTTATGGGCGGCAGTTACATTTTGACATTGCTTCCGCCCTGCTATGGTATGGAAATGGGTGGGGGCCATCTTCCCCTCACTCGTCTCCATACCCAGCCACGACAAGGACCCGATCGCTGCCGACCGCTCCGGTAAGCGGCGGAGGGCACGGGAGAGCGGAGGGAGGGGGGTCTCTCTCCCGCCACGATAACGGTGATCTCGCAGTGAAACCACTATTAATCGGAAACCGGACCGCCGCCTGAAGAAGAGGATATCTGGGTTATGGCAGCTAGCTGCTGCCATAACCCAGATATCCCTCTTCAAACAGCCAATGTAAATCGTCGTGCGGCGGTCCGTAAGTGGTTAAAGAATAAGTTCACCTTTGGAACATGTTATATGTTCCAACCGTTTTCCAGCTCCTGCACCTTCTTCCCCCAATTCCCCCTCCCTGTGACAGTGCGTGGTGGTTCTCTCCACACCCGCTGCCACTTTTTAAAAGTAGCATGGGCTGTGTGGGCTCCACCCACACAGCTTCATCATTCATTCACAGTTTCCTGTAAATGAATGAACTACAAGTACTTTCAACCACTGTGGCAGACATATTTGTAGTTTTAATGAATTGCGGGCGTAGTTTATTTTCACTGACTGCAGCTCTGCAATGACAGCCCATACAGAGGTACAGGCAACAGAGCTATAGGCAGTGTATGCAGGAAGTATAAGAAAAGAGGGGGGTGGAGGCACCAACTAAAATAATCCTACTTTGATATATAATGTAAGTATAGTATATATACTTACAGGTTCACTTGCAAATGATGTCCATCAAGGATAGGGATGTTCTGAGGTCTGTTGGTGCCGCTCTGCTGGCTCTGGCAATGTTCCCCTCGACTGTGAGGTGTAGAAGATGTAGATTTTCATTTACACTGGCTTCTTTGCAGTGTCGAATGACAGGAAGCTCCACGCTATCCAGTCTGGAACGCGGAAGCGGAAGTGATGTCATACAGCAGGGTGGTCCTCCAAACATAGAGTGGGGCGTTTCACAGGCTTAAAGGCATCACATCGCTAGGAGCGCCAGAATCCCCCCCCCCCCTTTCTATAAAGTGTATGCAGGAGCCTGACATTGCACCTGCGATCTGCTGATCGCGGGTGCAATTCTGTTTTAAACAGTACTAAATACAATTTTGAACCTGCAAAAAGATGTGCATTTATTGTTTTTTTTATGTAAAGGTGAGCTTAACCTTTTTAGTTCATCTGATTCGTTAAGCTAGGGGAAAATTCACTTTGCACAGAGTAAATTTACTTAGTTTAGTGAATGATATGAAGTTGCTCTTTTTTTTTCCCCTTGCACATGATAATTCTTCACTAAGATAAATTACAATTCCCTTTGAAAAGTGAACATGCTCTATTTTTTTAGTAAATCAGAGTCAGTCTGTCAGCCTTTTCAATATCACCTACAAATTAGAAAACTCTGAATCTCTTACTTTAATATGTAAAGAGCACGCAACATAGTCAGTATTTGTTGGGCAACAACAGCAGTAACCATAAAAAGGCATGCTTTTTTAATTTTATTTGACACAGCATGTGTGTGTGATTGAATGTCTGTTTGAAAAAAATAACGTACAACACAGTTCGTATTTGTTTTTTTTTGTTTTTTCCATAAATGATTTTATTGAACGAAAAATAAGGTTACATGTACATACAAGACATACAAGCTCATGAACATTGCACGAATAATCAACATTTAAACCAAGCAGTTTCCGGTTTCTGAATGAGAGCGGGTAACCCTGCATATGGGTGCAAAGACCCTCCGTAGACCAAAATCAGCAGGCCTATCCTGGGCCATGGTGAAACTACTCAATTCGGGGATTACAATGGTCGTGTAGATGTTAGGGACCCATAGCAAGGCTCCAGTCCATCATTTGGTCGGTTATATCGCAATAGGGAGAGAAAAAAAATAATGATAAAAAATATATATATGTATATATATATATATATATATAGAGGGGGAAAAAGTGGGAAAGTAATCAGAAAATAGGTATACAGTGACCTTGATGTAGGAAATGAGTAAGAGAGGAAGGCTAGGTAGAGGGTATCAGTTAGATAATAGAGAGAAGAGAGCAGAAAGTAGTGGGGACCAGAGAGTAGTGGGGACCGCTCCCCGTTCAAAATGTAGGGAGGAAAGCAGTGAGCGATCTAAATGTTTAGCACAATGGTTATAAGAAGGATTTGTAGTAATCCGTGGTCTTAAATTGTGTCCAACAGGCCCAGGTCAAACTAAATTTCTGTACACGGTCATGGGCTGTATGTATCAATTCCTCCATCTCCTCTATCTTGGCGACTCTGATCAGCCACTCTCTAATGGTCGGGATATCTTTTGAGCGCCAGTGCATAGGAACACAGAGTCTGGCTGCATTTATCATGTGCATGGCCAATGATTTTTGATAAGTTCGTTTGGGTACAGTAGTATGGTGTAGGAGAAATTGAGCAGGATTATAGTCTAAAGTGTAAGTGGTAACCCGTGTAATGAAGGAGTGGACCTCCCTCCAAAAAGGCTGGAGCAAGGCGCACTCCCACCAGATGTGGATCATGGATCCTACCTCTTCTGTGCACCTCCAACATATATTCGGGATTGAGGGTGAGAATTTATGTAAATGAGCTGGAGTTCTATACCATTTTGTGATAATTTTATAACCGTTTTCTTGGATTGCTACGTTCATCGAGCCTTTATGAGCAAGAGTAAATATGGATTCCCAGTCGTCAACCTCAAGTTTGAGTTGCAAATCTCTTTCCCAAGAATCACGCACAGTTTGCGTTGAGGGTGGGTCAGGAACGTCCTGTAATAGGGCGTAAATGTATGATATAAGGTGTCGTTGAGGTGCATTGCGTGAGCATAGTGCTTCAAATGGTGTAAGTTGTCTATTCCACGTGTCATGCGTATCTTTAGAGGTAAGAAAGTGAGTAAGCTGTCTAAAAGACCAAAAAAGGGAAAGTATTGGTGCGTGATTCAGAGGTAAGCTCCTCATAGGATCGTCTCCGGCCCTTGTGAAAGAAATGGCACGCTAGAACCTCCTCGTGTGGCCATTCCATGTGGAGGAATGTGTTTGAATCTCCCAGAGGGAACTCAGGGTTACCTCTCAATGGGGTCAGCGGACCTGGTTGTGAGGATAAGTTAAAGAGAGCGATTGCTTTCCTAAAGGCCGAAAGGGAGGGTGCGATGAAAGGATGTGTCTTGAGGGTCGGGGGCCAGAATCGTGGTGACAGCCAAAGCAGTGTGGCAATCGGGGTTCGTGTGAGAGAATCTTCAAGCATCACCCATGCTTTCCTTAGTTTGTGTAGTCTCCGGTCTACCACTCTAGTCAGGTGACAGGCCAGATAATATTTATAAAGATCTGGTAAACCAATGCCACCTGTTGTTTTGGAGCATGTCAGACGTGAATATTTCATTTGTGGGGCATTGTTCTTCCATATAAAGCTAGTGCAGGCCTTTTTATATGCCGCAAAGAACGGTGAATCGGGATTGTCTGCATTAAGTACAATAGGCGGGGGAGAATAACAATCTTGGTGAGGGCCGAGCGCCCAAACCAAGAAACGTTGAGGTTGGACCAATCCTTGAGATTTGCCTGGAGCGCAGAGAGGGCACGGAGGAAGTTATGACTATAGAGGTCCGTTATGTTCCTAGTGACTTGAATGCCTAGATAGGTAATGGCTGTCTTCTGCCAATGGAAGGGAAAGGGTTCCTGGCAGTGAGTGACTTCCTGAGGGGTAAGGGATATATTCAGGGCATGAGATTTGGAATAATTGAGTTTGAGATTTGATAACTCGCCAAAATGTTGTATGTCTTTCAAAAGATTAGGTAATGATATCCGAGGGGATTGTAGGGAGAGTAATATATCGTCAGCAAAGGACGCTACTTTAAATTCTCTATGAGCAATGGAGATTCCTTTGATATCTGTGTTGGACCTTAGTCTGTTCAGGAGGGGTTCTAGAGTCAAGACAAAGATCAGGGGAGACAACGGGCAGCCCTGACTGGTGCCATTGCTTATTGAGAAGGCGTCCGACAGGAGGCCATTAGCTCTGACCCTGGCGGAGGGACCAGTATAGAGGGCAGTGATATGTGCGAGCATACGAGGCAGAAGGCCTATGCCCTCCAAAACTGCCTGCATGTAATCCCATGACACCCTGTCAAACGCCTTCTCAGCATCAAGGGATAGGAGGAATCCCCTGGTCTCCGACGAAGCCAGTCAATGCTGTACATTTAGAGTGTGGATGGTATTATCCCTAGCCTCCCTACCCGGAATGAAGCCAACTTGGCCATCCGATATGAGGCCAGGGATCAAAGGTATTAACCTATTTGCTAGCATCTTAGCGTAGATTTTTATGTCTACATTGAGTAGAGAGATCGGCCTATAGTTAGAAACTTGTGTGGTATCCTTCCCTTCTTTTGGGATAACCGCTATGTGGGCTTCCAATAATCTGCCTAAGGAAGTGTGAGGGGAGGAGAGAGAGTTAAATGTTTTTAGCATTTTGGGAGTAAGTTCATCCTGAAAACATTTGTAGTATAGCAGAGGGAGTCCGTCAGGACCTGGGCTCCTTCTAACTTTTATCTGTTTAAGTGCTAAGTGTAGTTCTTCCATGGAAAATGGACTCTCCATGGCTTCAGCCTGCTGGGAGGAGATAGGTTTAGGGCAGTATTCAGCTAGGAAGTCCTTTATTTGGGAGGAACGTCTGGCCATTTCGGTCACCTCACCCTTTTCTTGCGTCAGATTATAAAGTTTAGAATAAAAAATTTCAAAGTGTTTGGCTATATCTTCGTTCTTTGAAAGGAATAAACCTTGACTATCTCGGATATGATGAATCACAGACGAGACCTTATCTGCCTGTATCGTGCGAGCCAGCAGTCTCCCACTTTTTTTACTGTGTTCATAGAACACTTTCTGTTTGAGGACGTAACGCCTTCTAGTACGCTTCCCTATCTCATCTACCAGCGCCGAGCGCGCCTGTAGAAGTTCCTGTAGTGTAGCTTGTATGGATGACTGTTTATGAGCTTTTTCCAGGCGATTAATTGTTTCAATTAAAGATTTAATATATTCTTGGTGCCTTTTTTTGGCTATCGTAGCTAGAGAAATCAGTTTTCCCCTAAGGACACATTTGTGTGCTTCCCAAAGTGTGATGGGTGAGATATCTGGGGTCGAGTTTTCATAAAAATATTGTTGGATTCGGGTACGCACCTGTCTAATATTTTCAGGGTCTTTGAACAGTGACGGATTTAGTCTCCAGGTTTCCGTTATCTTATTGAATTCAGGAAACGTAAGAGTTACCGCTATGGGGTTGTGGTCTGACAAAAACATTGGCTCTATGGTGGCCTGCGAGAGAAAGGATAGGTCTGTCTGTGAGAGAAAAAAATAATCTATTCTGGAATATTTCTGGTGTGGAGGAGAGAAAAAAGTGTAATCCTAGTGTAGGATACATGGTACGCTACGTATGATGGAGTGTTAAGTGTTGCAACTGGAGTTTAATCTAGCTAAGGGCCCTGTGTGTAAGGGTAGACATGCCCGTAGAGGAATCTAGGGTTGGGTTTAATGGAACATTGAAGTCCCCTCCCAAGAGTACAATACCCTCTTGGAACGTAGCAAGTAGGTCACATACTTTCCTAAAGAATGACACGTGGTGCTCATTAGGACAGTACACATTGGCTAAAGTGATTGGTTTAGAGGCAAAGGTACCTTTAATAAAAATGTATCTGCCCCCGGGGTCGATTATCGAGTCCGAAAATCGAAAATCAGCGTGTTTGGAGACTAAGATGGAAACTCCTTTTGATTTGGACTCTGAGTTCGTGGAATGTATTGCCTGTTTGTATACATGGTTCCTCAACTTGGGAATTGCGTCAGATCTGAAATGAGTTTCTTGGAGCATGAGAAAGTGAGCGTTGTGTTTAGTCAATGTTGACAGTACCTGTGACCTTTTTTCAGGGAGATTTAGGCCTTTGACATTGAGTGAGAGACATTTCAGTGATAGATGTTGTCTGAATATCCTCTCCTTCTGGGGGGGGGGGGGGAACAAGTAGGATCTGTAAGGAGATGGGAGGGAGCAAGCAAGGAAATAGGAGGCGGGGGGTAAATACGTATGTAAAAGGACAACGCACTATCGTTGGGAGGATCTACGACGTGTGCGTGAGATTACCGGAGGCAGTTAAATATGAATCTAACCCCCTAATGGGGGAAAATCCGGAGTATCAGCTTCGTTCCAATTGGGAAGCTCTGGGGGGATAGTAAACTTAGAGCGGGACCCTGGGATCCAGCACAACGGAGGAAGAAGGAGGATAAGCAGGTGATCAAAGGGCATTTAATGGAGTGTATGAGAATCATGGGGTGGAGATATAAAGGTACGATTGTACAAGAGGGAACGAGTAAACTTATCTGAACTAGATGAGAGACCTGTCATTAACTGATGCAACAAGGGTATAAGAGGAACCACTACCTAGGGAACAGCGTGGATAAGGTACATCCTTAGACCTAACAAACATTAGTAAAGGTCGATAAATTCCTGGGCCCACAAATATATAGGCCCCTGAACTCACGAGCCAGAAACACAAACAGTTAAACAGAGAAATAATATCCTCTTCACCCCCCAAAAAGTCCGGACCGCGTGTTGATCCGGCTTGTCTCCAATCTGGGAAGACATTATCCAAGGCTAGAGCCTATCTAACGAGAGGCCCCAGCCTTGTGCTTATAGTAAGAGTATACTCTTCCCCTGAGATCCTTTGTCAACGTACTAAGTCCAGAACGTAATTCAAGATAGGCCCTTTTATAATAAACGTAAATGCCTTGCATTTAGAACGTACCACTAACCCCAGATTAGACACCTCAAACGGGAAAGTGGAAGAGTGGACCCGGCCCCCAACGTGAAAAACGGTATTCTAATTTTGTAAGAACCTTAGTGTAATCCTACAGCGGGGCCAATATGAAAGGCAAAAATAACTGGATTGTAGAGACATTTCTATAGCTGCTAGGAGCCGAGTCCACCCCCCCCCCCCGCAGTAGTCAGCAGGCGTTAGAGTATAACAGTCTATAAAGGTAAAAGCAAAAGCAAAACCCTGGCATACAGTATGGGTATACACAAGTTACCTTCTCGCTAGAAAACCACATATAGTCTCTGGAGATAGTGTGTCCTAAGAGAGCTGCCTAGGAGCCCGGGAGTGGTAAATCAGAGTTACTCGTGTAGAAAAAGGGCCTCAATTAACCCTGATGGGTAGAAAGTCATCGAAAGAACGTTGCACAAGAACTTCCACCTAGGTGGAAGCAAATGACAAAGTTAGCTGAAGCCTAAGGGGGCAGCAAGGTCCGGTCAGACCTGGAGGGCCAGAGGAAAGCAAAAAGCCTTTGTTATGGAAGCTCAAACAGACAGTTTAAACAGCAACAGAACGTTCCGGTGTAGTCTAAATTAGGTAGTGTGGAAGCCTGATATAACATGAAGCGAAGTTAAGCATCCTGATGTCCCCTTCTCGGGGTGACTGCAGGATCCGGGTGTTGCAGAGAGTAATCTCGGCGGGCAGAGCGGTCCCCTGGTGAAATCGGGTCCAATCTGCGACGTCTGGAACGTTGCCTTTGAGCTTTTGGAGAGGAGTTGTGAAAGACCGGTTTCCAAGGCTCCGAGGGGAAGTAGAAGGAATACCAGTCAGGCAGGTCAATCAGTGGTATGTCTAGCTGTTCACAGATTGTAGGCAAGTCTTCCGGGGTCCACAAGAAGGCCGTACGACCCCTGGTGGATGCTGAGAGGCAGAATGGGAATTTCCATCTGTACTGGATGTTGCGAGCCCGCAGTGTGTCCACCAGGGGTCGCAGAGTGCACCTGTTCTGCAAAGTTATTTGGGAGAGGTCTTGGAACAACTTAATGTCTGCGCCGTTAAACAAGATGCGGCCTCTGTCTCTCGCCTTCCTCAGTATCTCCTCTTTGAGGAGAAAGTTAACAATACAGCACACAGTGTCTCTGGGTGGTTCAGAATCTCGGGGAGGAGGTCTTAGGACACGATGCACCCTTTCCATCTCAATGAGGGAATCTGCTGGGCGGCTCAAGAGGTCATTGAAAATGGAGCAGACCGTTTGTGGTAGCGTATTCGGGTCTATACTCTCGGGACCCCCCGCACCCTGACATTATGTCTGTGGCCCCTATTATCTAAATCCTCCACGTGTCTGTGAAGCTCAAACATGTGGGGTAGTTGTAAATCATAAGTCTTTTGTACTTGCCTGATCGCCGCAGCCTGTGTTTGGGTAGTTTCTTCCACTTCAGTGAGGCGGTGGCTCAGTGTGTGGATGTCCAACTTCAGATCAGCAATGGCCGTTGTCAGAGTATGTTTGATATCTCTTGCCACCCTCTGCAGGTCTCTTTGGAGATCGAGTAGGCTGGGGTTGGGGTCTGTGGCGCCACCAACGGCTGATCTCGGTCCAGCTGTGTATTCAGGCGAGGTCGAGGATGAAGCCTGTGAGGCCTGTGAAGCCTGCGACTCTCCATGGTCTCCTGTAGATCGAGTCCGGAACATCTCCGGAATATTGTTGCTCAGTTGTGTCCCAGAGTCTTTGAGTGTGCGTGGTGTGGAGGAGCTTCTAGTGGATTTCCCCATGTTTTAGCTGGTTATGAAGCCTGTAGATAGCGTTTTTCGTCCCCGTCGTGCAGGAGTCCTGTCTTCACACTGCCATCCCAGTCCCCGTCCAAGCTACTCCCCACTTAGATAAGTCTTCTAAATCATCAGCCCGGGCAACCCCCCTTGCGGGTGGGGTGTCAGTGTTGGGGCTTGGAGCAGATGCAGGGGGGATGGGAAGACTGTCCATAGGCCTGAGGTGTAGCAAGATGGCCTCTGCTCACCTGTACAAACAGCGAGCTGTCCACCATAAGGTACCTCCGCCGGCCTTCGGATCTCCCCCGCACCCGCCCGACAGTCCAGGGGAGCAGAGAGAGCTGTATCCGGGGGTGTTTGCCGCTCGTCTGCGGTACTCGAGCACCGGGGTATCGGAGGTCCTGCAGGCCCCAAGATGGTGGCGGGTCACTCGTGGATGGGGACAACAGCGGAGGTGACGGCGCACCGTCCACTATAGGATGCCTCCCCCGGCCTGTGGATCTCCCCCACTCCCTCCCGACAGTCCAGGGGAGCAGGGACAGCTGTATCCGGAGGTGTTCGCCGCTCGTCCCGCGGCCGCAGTACTCGAGCGCCGGGGATTCGGAGGTCTCGCAGGCCTCAAGATGGCGGGCGGTTCACTTATGGACGGGAACAGCAGCGGAGGTGCTAGCAACGCGGGCGGTAGACCAGGGCTCACAATAAGGGTATAGTCTTGCTCAGGGATAGCCCCAGTTCGTATTTGTTAGCCATCAGTACCAATTAAAAAATGTGCTTATCTGTTTTCAGAAAGAAAAAAAATAACTTTTGGATATTGAATTCCTAATGCTCAGATGGTTAAAAGACAGAGGCCAAACAGAAAACTAGCTATGAATGCCTTGATTTTATCCCTATAGATTCCAGGTGTGCCACGTCAATGTGACCACTAGCAGATGTTAAACCAAACCCTGTCTAATGTTTTCTGGGCTTTGTGCGACAACAATGATGCGATCAGCCCTGAACTACAGAAAAAAAAGAAAAGGATTAGCTGGAGTGAATCCTGACAATTAGGAAATACATTGTTACTATGCATAATAATAGTTATTTGGAAAGTAAACTTGGCCATACACTGATTGAAATTTGGTCCGGCCAGCAGGGACCGGACACGTTTCTATCAGTGCACGGCCTTACCTGTTTGACAGAAGTTGATTATTTATTCGACTTCTGTTGAAGGGATGTGTTGGGAAATTTTCAGGTGATCAGAAGTTGCAGGCACTGATCAGTATATTCTGACAGAGATAGTTACCACTGTCTGAATACAATGTTCCAACTGAAATAAATAAAAATAAAAAATACTGTATATACTCGAGTATAAGCCGAGTTTTTCAGCACATTTTTTTGTGCTGAAAATGCCCCCCTCGGCTTATACTTGAGTCACCTTTTTGCGCCTGATCTCCCGAACTTTGGGGACCCGGTACCGGCCGGCCGTAGGTCCCCTGGACCCCAATCTTGGCACACATGTAGCCCCACTCTTCCTCTACAAGTGTGCAAGGTTTGTTGTCCAGGGAGCACCGATTTTTCAAAGCCGGGCACCCCTTCCATAGACTCCCATGTTAAACTGTCATTTCTCCAGTGACTTTGGGGACCCGGTACCGGCCACTCGTAGGTCCCCTGGAACCTAAACTTGGCAAACATGTAGCCCCATTTCTCCTCTATAAGTGTGCAAAGATTTTTGTCTGGGGGACCTAAGGCCGGGGAGCACCGATTTTTCAAAGCCAGGCACCCCTTCCATAGACTCCTATGTTAAACTTCAGTCTAGTCATGGACACAGTGAGGCATGGGCACAGTGAGGCATGGACACAGTGAGGCAAAGTGAGGCACAGTGAGGCATGCAGATAGACACCCTAGGCTTATACTCGAGTCAATAAGTTTTCCCAGTTTTTTGTGGTAAAATTAGGTGCCTCGGCTTATATTCGGGTCGGCTTATACTCGAGTATATACGGTATCTGTGTATGTAATTGGAAAATTACAATAATTAGTGACATATGTGGTGAACACAAGCTAACAGCAATTTCTTTTTTTAAATATTCTTTATTTATATTTCAAAAAGGGATACATACAATACATCGTTTATACATTTTCCATTACGTTTCTATTCATATTATTTTCCTCATCCCATTCCATTAATTAGATCCTCTCACCTCTAAACCTCAATGTCAATGGGTTCCCTTCCCTTTTGGCCTTCACGTGTCTCCCCGTGACAGGAGGGACACATAAAGTTCCTTTCCTCTATTAAACGTCTTTGATTCTCACGCCCTTGTTTTCTTCTCCCTTACATTTTTATCCATTCCCCCTCTACCTCCCTCCCAAATCAAACCCCAAAAAAGAAAGAAAGAAAGAAAGGAAAAGAAAAAAAAAAAAAAAAAAAAAAGAAAAAAAATTAAATAGATAAGTAGATAACTAAATAAATCTCTCTCTCCCCTCCTCACCCCAACCTCCTCCCCCGTTAGGTAAACCATAACCTCCTCAATACTTCTCTGGCTAGGTGGACGAACTTACTTCCCCATTAATCTTTTCCCTTCTTCTGTCTGCGTAAATTTTTCCCATGTTGACCAGATTTTAATATGTTGCTCTTTTCTGTCTTGGGCCGAAGCCACCAACTCCTCTATCGCCCCCACTTGTCTGACCCTGTTGAGCCATTCTGCGATTGTTGGAGGGCTAGAGCTTTTCCAGCATCTCGCTATACACGCCTTAGCCTCATTGACCAAGTGACATAATACTGACTTTTTATAGGTCTGTGTGGGTATTTGCGTTATATGCAATAGGAAAAAACCCGGATCGTCCGGCACCGGGTAAGGCTCAATTTTTTGAGCGATCCTTCCTACCTCTAGCCAGTATTGTCTGATCTGAGGGCATGTCCAATATATATGGAACAAAGTTCCCCGCTCCCCCTTACATCGCCAGCACTGATCTGATGCATCAGGGTAGAACCTGCCTAATTTTGATGGTGTATAATACCACCTCATCAGTAGTTTATAATTTAATTCTTGCATTTTAGTGCATATTGATGAGTTTAATGCCAAATATATTATCTTCTGGTATTGAGCTGGTGTAAAGGTCTTATTTAGGTCCCTTTCCCATTTTCTAAATACTGGCAGCTCAAAATTCTCTGGTGGGGTCATTAACATCGTATATATTTTAGATATTATTCGGTTGGTGGGTTCCTTCTCCTCACAGTATGATTCAAACCTAGTTAGTTCCCGTTTAAAATTACTCATTGGGCCCAATGTCTCCAGGTAGTATCGAAGTTGTATTGCCTGCCAGTGTTCTACTTCAAATTGACCTCCTGATTTCGTCAGGTCTACCATTGTGGGCCAAGTTTCGGATTGCATAAAATGCGATACCTGAGTATAGCCCTTCTCTCGAAGTCTCCGAAATGCTCTTGTCTCCATCCCTGGATCAAAGCTTGGGTTTCCCAATATTGGATATAATGGGGAATGTCTTGATGAGTATTTAGGGTTCAGACATATTTTTGCCCCTATAGATAATGTTGGTCCTATCAAAGGGTGTTTTTTAAGTGAGTCAGGTAACCTTGAATAACACCAGAGTGCCCTGCTCAAAGGCACCTGGCTAAATTCTTGCTCCAGTTTTATCCATAGTTTGAATTCTACATGTCTGCACCAGTCTATGACCCTTCCCAAATGGACTGCTTGGTGGTATTTAGACACGTCTGGGACTGCTAAGCCCCCATGGCATTTGGGGAGGGTCATTTGACTTCTGCTAATCCTTGGTCGCTTGTTGGCCCATATAAACTTAGTGAAAAGTGCATTTACTTGCCGAAAGTAGGCCCTATTAATTCCTATTGGTACAGCTTGGAATAGGTACAAGAATTTTGGCAGAATGTTCATTTTGATGGCGTTACATCGGCCGAACCATGAATGGAATCCTTGTTTCCATTTGTCTAATAGGGAGCTAACTGCATTATATAGTGAGGGGAAGTTTGCAGCAAAAACCTTCTCTAGTCTTGATGGTATATTTATTCCTAGATATTTTAGTGACGACCCTACCCATTTAAAGTTGAAATTGGGTTGTATGTTTTGCTGGACTTCTGGGGGGAGGGCTACCCCCATCGCTTCCTATTTTGCGTAATTAATTTTTAAATTTGCTAGTCTCCCATATCCTTCTATTTCCTTCATCAGGTTTGGCAGTGAAATGTGAGGTTGTGATAGGGAGAACATCATATCATCTGCATAGGCAGATATTTTATATTCTTGGGCACCTATTTGGAGACCCTGAATATCTGAATTTTGCCGAATCCTATTCAGTAGGGGTTCCAGGGAGAGAGAAAACAGCAACGGAGAGAGTGGGCACCCTTGGCGCGTTCCATTTAAAATTTTAAATGTCTCCGAATAGACTCCATTCACTTTTACCGAGGCCTGGGGTGTAGCATACACCCCGGCTATCCAGCTCCGCATATGTTCTCCCAATCCCATTTGCCTCAATACTTCGAACATAAATCGCCAACTAACCCTGTCAAACGCTTTCTCCGCATCGGTACTCAAAAAAATACAGGGCGTTTTTGATATGTTAGCATGGTGTACCAGATTGAGGACTTTTACGGTATTGTCCCTGGCCTCCCGGGTTGGGATAAACCCAACCTGGTCTTGATGTACCATTTGATTCAAAAGCGGCTGAAGACGGGAGGCAAGTATTTTAGTGAAAAGTTTTAAATCTGTGTTTAACAATGAGATCGGGCGGTAGCTCCCGCACTCCGCCGGGTCCTTCCCTTCTTTCGGAATAACCGAAATATATGCCATAAGGGCATCCGGCGGCAGTGCGGGGGCCCGGCCGATCCCATTGAATGTCTTTGTCATGTACACCCCTAGTATTGGGAGAAAATATTTGTAGTATTGGATAGTAAAGCCATCTGGGCCCGGTGCCTTCCCTCGTTTAACTGTTTTTATCACTGTCTCTAGTTCCCCCACTGAGATAGGTATCTCCAATTTATTACGGTCCGCTGGTGGCAAACAAGGTAGATGTGCTGATAGAAGGTATTCTTCCATTGTGGCCTGAGACGTCTGAGTTGGGGTCAGGTTATAGAGGGATGAATAGTATTCTCTAAATCTCTGGGCAATATTTTTAGGAAGTGAAATCAGTTGTCCATTTTTTCCCTTTATATGGGGTACGTATACTGTCTTCCCTTTCTCTCTAAGTTTCCCTGCTAATATTTTACTACATTTTTCCCCAAGTTCATAGGTTACCTTTTTCCCTATTTGTATTGCCGCTTCTGCTTTGTATCTAAGTAGCTCTGTCAGTTGTCTCCTCAAATGGGCCAGTTCTATCCCCACTGACGGCATCTGTATTTTCTTATGTTGTACCTCTAGTGCCTGGATTTCTCTTAACAGTTTAGCTATTTTTCTTTCTCGTGCTTTTTTTAATCGGGAGCCATGTTTTATTAATACCCCTCTCATTACTGCCTTATGCGCCTCCCATATCATTCCCGGGTCACTCCCCGGGGTGTCATTCGTCAGGAAATATGCCTCCATTTCTTTTGCTACATCTTCCCGAATTTCGGGGATCTGCAGTAGGCTCTCGTTCAGACGCCAACGCCACTCCGGTGCGGTAGATGAGTCAGACAGCACAATATGTAGCGTCACTGGCGCGTGATCTGACCATGTTATATTCTCAATTTTTACTTCCTTCACCGCCGTCAACAGATAGTGTGGCACCATGAAGAGATCTATACGGGAGTACAGTTGGTGAGGGTTGGAGAAGAATGTATAGTCCCTTTCCCCTACATGTAGTAATCTCCAAACGTCTACCATCTGCAGGTCCCGCAACTTCTGCAGAATATTCTTCCGGACCCCCCCTGGTGTGGATGAGGTCCCCGTTGATGTGTCAACCTTAGGTTCCAATGTTATGTTAAAATCTCCCCCTAGGATCAGCTTCCCTTCTGCAAACCCCGCCAGTTTATCCAAAGTTTTGCTCAAGAAGGCGTCTTGATGTATATTTGGTGTGTAAACAGTTGCCAGTGTCACCTTTGTACTTCCAATCTGTCCCTTTAAGAATAAGAAACGACCCTCTACGTCTACTATTTTGTCCACCAGGGACCAAGATATTCTATTGGAAATTAGGATTGACACCCCTTTTGACTTTGATATCTGACTACATGCGTGGTATGTACATGGATAAAACCTATTTTGTAGGTATGGTAGTCCGCCCATCTTGAAATGTGTCTCCTGCACGAATGCTACATCTGAGCGGGCTCGTTTTAACTCGCTCAGGAGCATTCTCCTCTTTTCTGGGACGTTAAGTCCTTTAGCGTTGATGGTAGTTATCCTTATTTCCTCCATCCCGGTAGATTCAGAGGGTGAAGCACGGAGAGAGAGAAGAAAAAAAAAAAAAAAAAAAAAAAAAAAAGAAAATTGCAAACCCCCCCCCCTTTCCAATCCCCCCCCTGAATATTCAACTAACCCCTCCCCCCTTACCCCCACCCCAAAGGGAGGCACCCACTTCTGAACCTTTACCCTACGGTTCACGTGGGCGCAAGCCTAATTGGGGTGTTGTGTTGGTACAGCAGAGGTGCACCCCCAACCCTCCACCCCGGACACCCCTTTCGTCTATCTCACTCCAGCTCCTCTCTCCATTTTTTTCCCTTCTTCCCCTCTCTTCTTCCCTCCCCTTACTTTATATTATCCTAGTTTCGAGGGGGCATCCATCATTCAGTTTTATCCTAATTTATCCCAGTTTTTTCTTCCTTTCTCTCCTCCCTCTTCCCTTCCTTCCTCTTCCCTTTTTCCCCATTATCAACCATATATCTAAACAGCTAGTGTTTACTGTATATAGAATTTAAATTCCCTTACATAGGTTACATTTTGCTTTTTAGGAATTTGATATAACTAATTTTAAATAAGATAAGCCAGGACCACTTTCCCTCCTTTCTCCCCATTCCCCCATTCCATCTGTTTTGTTTTCCCTTTACTTCCTATATCCTAATCCCTCGACCCCCCCCTTCTCATTTTCCTTCCCTAATGATAGATCTTCCGAGTACTAGCTTATTCCTATTCCTGCCTGGGGTTCCTTTCTCATTCTAACCATTAACCTCCTCAGTTGTATCCAAGTGTGTGTACCTTCTATTCTATCCTATTGTGTACAAGTGTAATGTGATATATACGTGCCCCCCTCCTCCTACTCTCTAAATATCCCTTTCTTCTCATTAACCCCTTATTTTCTACCCCCCCCCCTCCCTTACCTATTATCTCCCCTCCCTCCTATATTATCTCGATCTACCCTCAATCTACCCACTTATTATCCTAATCCCTCCCTGTGTCTCTGTGTTTAACTCCTAGCTACTCCTTTAGTACCCAATACCTCCCCCCTATTTCCTTTATTATATATGTACGTGACTATATGTGTATCCCTAAATCTACTAGGGAGAAAAAAAAAAAAAAAAAAAAAAGTGTGGCACTTATACAGTACCTAAAACATTCACACCCCACACACTTGGAAATTTCTTCCCTCTTTTCCATTCAGGCCTCTGCCTTCCCTAAGACATTCTGTTTAATTATAAGGAACCCTATCTAGTTACTTTTACCTAGTACTCCTATTGGTTTCTTCTCATTTCTTCTAAATTTCTAAACCTCCCCTCTTATTGATATCTCCTTCCCATATTCCCTCCTTTCCAGAATTAAACCGAATCACATCCTTCTCCCCCTTCCCTTCATCATATATCATCACATATTATTTATACCTTATATATACCTTATTTATACATTTATATATTATATCCTCTGAACCCCTTCTAACCTCACCCCCGAAAAAAAAAAAAAAAAAAAAATTGTTTCCCAACACACAAAAAAAAAAAAAGGAGCACAGTGATCTCCAGTGTTATATAGAAACAGTAAATAAATTGGGGGGGGGGGCAGGGGGTGAAACCCCCCAGTCCATCCCTCCCTCCCTCCTACGGGCACCCCTCCGTCTTGAAGGGGGCCAATATGTGTATACATGTGTATATAATTTTAGAGGATACTCACATATATCATACATTACATCTTATAGTATATTCCGCTGCAACACATCCTCTCCCATTACCCTTAACATTATCCCCTTTACCCCCACATCTAATAATCAACAACACACAAAAAAAATAAATAAATAAATAAGTAAGTAAATAAATAAGTAAATAAATAGTTTCCCCTCCCCCTTCTCCTAAAAGGGAAAAAAAAAAGGGGAGGGGGAAGAAAAAAAGAAAGGGATTTATCACCCGTATTTACCAATATATATATAAAAAAGGGGTCAGAGGACAAAGCGATAGCAATCCCCCATATTTCCGTGTTCCCCAAATCCTGAAGGGGGGGGACCAAAAAAAAAAAAAAAAATAGAAAAAGGGGTGCATGTAATTACACCCCGACCATATCTGTCTCCCGTCAGTTAGATCATCTCCTGAAACACCCGTTCCTTTCCCTCTTGAGTCTTTCTCAAAAAGAAAAAGGAAAAAAAGAAAAAAAAGGGGGGAGGGGGAGGGCAAACGGAGACATCCTCCCCAAAAAAAAAAAAAAGAAAAAGAAGGCGAAAAAAAGAAAAAAAAGAGGGATATGAATACCTCTTCAAGGCAAGACCCACCAAAAGTTCAGAAAGTAGAATTCTCCCACATAAGGGGGACAAGGGGGAGATAAAGGGGAAACAAAATAAGAGAGGGGACTCCCCCCTCCCCTCTCCCAGGGGGGCTGGTGGACCAGGTTGAATCTCCCACCAGGGGGGTCCTCTGATTCTAGCCCCATTGTTACTATTAGGGGGTCAGGAGCTAGAGAGGAGAAAAACAGAGAGCATTGTTCCTATCTTCACTTCTTTAGAGGAGGGGGGATAGTAGAGTGTTTCTTGCTTCCTTCTCCCTTTCCCCTTACAGCCTCGGGTCTCCTATCCCTCATTGTCTCCATTCTTCTCCCAGTTCCTGGGATTTCCTGCAGCCAGTTTGGGATCTCTATAGCTTCCATCTCCATGAAGGAAAAAAAGTCTAATAATTCCCGCGGGTGCCGCAAAGTAAATGTATGGGAGTCTTTCTTCACTATTAATGCAATGGGGTACCCCCATCTATACGATCCCCCCAATGATTTAATTTTATCCAGGAGCGGGCGTAGCATAGCCCTACGTTGCAATGTAGCCCGTGAAAGATCTGGCAGGATTTTTACCCTAAATCCTTCTTGTTCTATTTCACCTTTTTCCCAGGCCATGCGACTTATTAGTTCCTTGTGTGCGTATCGGTGAAAACGGCCTATAACATCCCTTGGTCTGTCTATGTTTACTGAGGGGGGTCCCAGGGCTCTGTGTAGTCTCTCAAATTCCAATGTTTGAGGTGGCGCTGGGGTAGCCAACTGCTGACATATTGCTAGGACTGTTGCCTGTAATGTCTCTCCCCCTACTGTCTCGGGGATCCCCCTAAACCGTAGGTTCAAACGACGTCCCCGGTCCTCAATTTCCTCCAGTTGCAGCTGTATTGAGGTAACATGTAATGAGTTAAGACCCTGTCCCAGCTCCAGTTGCTGTACCCGATTCTCTAGGGTAGTTACCCGACCCTCCTCCCCTGACAGTCTCTCTGAGAGAAGCTTCACTTCAGTATGTACTTGATCCCACTCTTTTCGGTGCATTTCTTCCAAACGTAACATCATTGTTTGTATGTCAGCGCGGGTCGGGAGGGATTCTATGTCTGCACGCGTTGGCAGGGCTTGCAGCAGAGCTCTAAGGTCCAGTACACCAAAGTCAGGAGTTCCCTGTATCATCCTGTCCTGGGGGCTATGCTCCTGCCCCCCTTGCCTACTCTGCTTCCCCCCTTCCATAGACCCCCGTACCTGCACCTGTGGGGTGGGTGCTATCGCTGCTGCCGATGCTGCCGACTCCTCCAGTGCTTCGGGACCGTATGTCTCTTCGTTCTGGTGTCTCTCTGGGCGCTTACACTGTTCTGTCTCACCGCTCGCTGCCCCACGTGACTCCACCGCTTGTAGCCTGGTAAGCGCGGCTCGTGTGCGGGGGAAGAAGGATTCAATCTCCGGCTGCGACCCCGTTTTTTTCGCTGCTCTCTCCCTCCTCTTCATCCCAGGTAGGCTGGGTTACTGAGCCGTACACACATGGAGCTATACAGGAGGCTATGCGGCCATTATCCTCGCTGGGTGTCCGGGTGGAGAGTCAGAGGGCTACAGCGTGTTCCTCCTCACTCTGCCATCTCAAAACCACACCCCCCCAAGACCGGTTTCCAAGGCTCCGAGGGGAAGTAGAAGGAATACCAGTCAGGCAGGTCAATCAGTGGTATGTCTAGCTGTTCACAGATTGTAGGCAAGTCTTCCGGGGTCCACAAGAAGGCCGTACGACCCCTGGTGGATGCTGAGAGGCAGAATGGGAATTTCCATCTGTACTGGATGTTGCGAGCCCGCAGTGTGTCCACCAGGGGTCGCAGAGTGCACCTGTTCTGCAAAGTTATTTGGGAGAGGTCTTGGAACAACTTAATGTCTGCGCCGTTAAACAAGATGCGGCCTCTGTCTCTCGCCTTCCTCAGTATCTCCTCTTTGAGGAGAAAGTTAACAATACAGCACACAGTGTCTCTGGGTGGTTCAGAATCTCGGGGAGGAGGTCTTAGGACACGATGCACCCTTTCCATCTCAATGAGGGAATCTGCTGGGCGGCTCAAGAGGTCATTGAAAA
Organism: Rana muscosa; assembly: GCA_029206835.1. Taxonomy (NCBI): domain Eukaryota; kingdom Metazoa; phylum Chordata; class Amphibia; order Anura; family Ranidae; genus Rana; species Rana muscosa. The sequence goes on from CM055117.1 coordinate 433,276,324, forward strand.
TGGAGCAGACCGTTTGTGGTAGCGTATTCGGGTCTATACTCTCGGGACCCCCCGCACCCTGACATTATGTCTGTGGCCCCTATTATCTAAATCCTCCACGTGTCTGTGAAGCTCAAACATGTGGGGTAGTTGTAAATCATAAGTCTTTTGTACTTGCCTGATCGCCGCAGCCTGTGTTTGGGTAGTTTCTTCCACTTCAGTGAGGCGGTGGCTCATTGTGTGGATGTCCAACTTCAGATCAGCAATGGCCGTTGTCAGAGTATGTTTGATATCTCTTGCCACCCTCTGCAGGTCTCTTTGGAGATCGAGTAGGCTGGGGTTGGGGTCTGTGGCGCCACCAACGGCTGATCTCGGTCCAGCTGTGTATTCAGGCGAGGTCGAGGATGAAGCCTGTGAGGCCTGTGAAGCCTGTGACTCTCCATGGTCTCCTGTAGATCGAGTCCGGAACATCTCCGGAATATTGTTGCTCAGTTGTGTCCCAGAGTCTTTGAGTGTGCGTGGTGTGGAGGAGCTTCTAGTGGATTTCCCCATGTTTTAGCTGGTTATGAAGCCTGTAGATAGCGTTTTTCGTCCCCGTCGTGCAGGAGTCCTGTCTTCACACTGCCATCCCAGTCCCCGTCCAAGCTACTCCCCACTTAGATAAGTCTTCTAAATCATCAGCCCGGGCAACCCCCCTTGCGGGTGGGGTGTCAGTGTTGGGGCTTGGAGCAGATGCAGGGGGGATGGGAAGACTGTCCATAGGCCTGAGGTGTAGCAAGATGGCCTCTGCTCACCTGTACAAACAGCGAGCTGTCCACCATAAGGTACCTCCGCCGGCCTTCGGATCTCCCCCGCACCCGCCCGACAGTCCAGGGGAGCAGAGAGAGCTGTATCCGGGGGTGTTTGCCGCTCGTCTGCGGTACTCGAGCACCGGGGTATCGGAGGTCCTGCAGGCCCCAAGATGGTGGCGGGTCACTCGTGGATGGGGACAACAGCGGAGGTGACGGCGCACCGTCCACTATAGGATGCCTCCCCCGGCCTGTGGATCTCCCCCACTCCCTCCCGACAGTCCAGGGGAGCAGGGACAGCTGTATCCGGAGGTGTTCGCCGCTCGTCCCGCGGCCGCAGTACTCGAGCGCCGGGGATTCGGAGGTCTCGCAGGCCTCAAGATGGCGGGCGGTTCACTTATGGACGGGAACAGCAGCGGAGGTGCTAGCAACGCGGGCGGTAGACCAGGGCTCACAATAAGGGTATAGTCTTGCTCAGGGATAGCCCCAGTTCGTATTTGTTAGCCATCAGTACCAATTAAAAAATGTGCTTATCTGTTTTCAGAAAGAAAAAAAATAACTTTTGGATATTGAATTCCTAATGCTCAGATGGTTAAAAGACAGAGGCCAAACAGAAAACTAGCTATGAATGCCTTGATTTTATCCCTATAGATTCCAGGTGTGCCACGTCAATGTGACCACTAGCAGATGTTAAACCAAACCCTGTCTAATGTTTTCTGGGCTTTGTGCGACAACAATGATGCGATCAGCCCTGAACTACAGAAAAAAAAGAAAAGGATTAGCTGGAGTGAATCCTGACAATTAGGAAATACATTGTTACTATGCATAATAATAGTTATTTGGAAAGTAAACTTGGCCATACACTGATTGAAATTTGGTCCGGCCAGCAGGGACCGGACACGTTTCTATCAGTGCACGGCCTTACCTGTTTGACAGAAGTTGATTATTTATTCGACTTCTGTTGAAGGGATGTGTTGGGAAATTTTCAGGTGATCAGAAGTTGCAGGCACTGATCAGTATATTCTGACAGAGATAGTTACCACTGTCTGAATACAATGTTCCAACTGAAATAAATAAAAATAAAAAATACTGTATATACTCGAGTATAAGCCGAGTTTTTCAGCACATTTTTTTGTGCTGAAAATGCCCCCCTCGGCTTATACTTGAGTCACCTTTTTGCGCCTGATCTCCCGAACTTTGGGGACCCGGTACCGGCCGGCCGTAGGTCCCCTGGACCCCAATCTTGGCACACATGTAGCCCCACTCTTCCTCTACAAGTGTGCAAGGTTTGTTGTCCAGGGAGCACCGATTTTTCAAAGCCGGGCACCCCTTCCATAGACTCCCATGTTAAACTGTCATTTCTCCAGTGACTTTGGGGACCCGGTACCGGCCACTCGTAGGTCCCCTGGAACCTAAACTTGGCAAACATGTAGCCCCATTTCTCCTCTATAAGTGTGCAAAGATTTTTGTCTGGGGGACCTAAGGCCGGGGAGCACCGATTTTTCAAAGCCAGGCACCCCTTCCATAGACTCCTATGTTAAACTTCAGTCTAGTCATGGACACAGTGAGGCATGGGCACAGTGAGGCATGGACACAGTGAGGCAAAGTGAGGCACAGTGAGGCATGCAGATAGACACCCTAGGCTTATACTCGAGTCAATAAGTTTTCCCAGTTTTTTGTGGTAAAATTAGGTGCCTCGGCTTATATTCGGGTCGGCTTATACTCGAGTATATACGGTATCTGTGTATGTAATTGGAAAATTACAATAATTAGTGACATATGTGGTGAACACAAGCTAACAGCAATTTCACTGTGACGATCGGGGATACTATTTATGGTACAGAATAAAAAGTGGGTTGAATTATTGATACATTTATTGAACATTTCATATTTGCGAATGCATGCTGATTTGAATGTGTCAAAAAAGATGAGTTAAAAGAGCAGCATAGATAGATATACCTATCCCATGTGTACCCATAACATGGTGACAACTGTAGTCTACAATAGTTTTATTGAGGGTTGTGTAGCGATACCCTCAGATTAAGAGGGCTGCTGGTTTGTTTGGGCCCTGTAATGCACTGCTACCAACCCCTGGCAATCGGCTCTGACTTCTCTTGTGACACAGTTAGATAAAAGAGGGAAAGTAGTGGTATAACTGTACTATCTCTATACACATATTATACAGTACAACCCACTTTGTATACCAGCACAATAATTGACACTCACAACCGAGTACTTAACTATAACGGTTTACTGCAAGCAACAATATAAAAGGGTAATTTGAGTACAATATCTTATGCAGATCCCTGCAATAAAGGTGTACACTTTATATGCATATGACATTCAGTTAGACAATGAACTGCATTAACCCCGCTGCAGCTATCCTCCCTCGTGAGCAAAGAAATGGTGCCCAGCAATGTCCTAACTACCCAGTCAGGCCTGACTATAACGGTGGGTATAGTTTGTTGAGGAATCTTCGCTAGCAACTGTCGGTGGTGCACATAGAGAAACAAATTATAATCCAATAAGGGGGGTTGTAGATATCCGCTAACTTGGCAACTAGAGAGACTGGCAAACTCAGTTCAGGACACGGTCTCTTCAAAGTATAACTATGTTCTATGGAAGGCCTAGGCAAAGTTATTGATTTAAGATTCCGAGCTGGCGCTCTGTCACCCAAACCGGACCGACTCCTGTCCTGTTCCTCTGCTACTGTGGATGGCGTCACAGTGGCCCGCGATGCACCGAGTCTTTGGTCCTTCGGAAGATGATGGCACCTCAGGTGGATCGGATGCTTTGCGGACTCCCAAGCGGAACGGAAGGCTCTCTGGAACAAAGAACGCAAGACCCAGGCTTCAGGCCTAGCGTGCGCAGCCGGTGAGTGCAGGAGATCCTCTAGCAAGGAGGGCGGCGTTCCAAGAGAAAGAAGCAAGCCCCTCCTCTCCCTTTTAAAGTCCACCCCAGCAGTCCCTGCGCGGGGAATGGCACCCTGGGTGCTGCAAAGCATGCCGGGAAATGTAGTCCTGCGGGTAAAACGATTCCCCGCTACACACTCCCCCCACTTGAAATCTTTGGTCCCTCAAAGACAGCATCAACAGTAGGAAAACACAAACTCATTAAGGGCAGCCAGAGAAGTTGGCAGAGGAAACTCCCACCAGAATGGGGAAGGGAGTTTGTCCTGCCCACTGGTTACATCAAAGGGGTTGACCTGTCTAACTGTGCCAGAGAGAGAGCTGGGGTTGCCTTCCACCAAATGCACAGCAGAAGGATCAGGCGTTGGCAAAGTCCTTCTAGCAGTGGTTACTATATCCTCAGAACTTTCCCCCATCTGGGTGTAGGTTAATTTCCGAGGAGGACGAATAACTCTTTTGGCCCTTTGTTCTCTTGGGGTGACTGTTACATCCCTCACTGCGTCTTCATCTAAAGTGGGTACACTGGGCTCCAATACTTCTGGTACATCCAAGTCAGGTGTAGGCAGATGTGAGGAGTAATCTTGATGATCAGCAGAAGGTGACCATGTGGCATCTTCCCACTCTTCAGCCAGAGGACTAGACGGAACAAACTCAGTGGCCTCCACGTTCAATGTACTATCCACAGTACCTTCAGATGGTGGAAGATCTATAGACATGGGTTCTGGGGTCTGAGAAGGCCACAACCATCCAAGCTCTTTATCTAAACTCTGATCCGAGGCATCCACTTCTCTAGACTGAGAGACCTGAGACCGAGTGTTTGGCCTAGGTGTCTCCAAACTTGAGGATGGTTCAGGGGAACCTTCTACAGAAGGTATCCGGACCGCTTCTGAAAGTGGGAGTAAATGGTTCCTGTGCCATGTCTTCAGTGGCCCTATCTATCCTTCTGGCTTTAGCTGATACACCGGCAAATCTGATAACTTCTTACAGATCACATAGGGTTCAGGTCTCCATCTGTCTGCTAACTTATGCTTCCCTGGAACTCCTAAGTTGCGCAGCAACACTCGGTCTCCTGGCTGGAGGTCCTGGATTCGAAACCTTGAGGTCAAAGTTCCTCTTGTTCCGAGCTCCTCTTTGTTCTGAGGCCACTTGGGCCTGTTCAAAAGCCAGCTTCAAACTCTTCCTCAGTCTGTCTACATAGCCCTTGTGGGAGGTGGCTGAAGTGTGATCCGTGGATATGCCGAATGCCAGATCCACAGGCAGTCTTGCTTCCCTGCCAAACATAAGGCGATATGGAGAGTACCCTGTGGCATCGCTAGTGGTACTATTGTAGGCGTGCACGATGGCCGCTATATGCTTGCTCCAGTGCTGCTTCTGCTCACTACTCAGAGCCCCCAACATATTTAATAGAGTCCTGTTGAACCTCTCCGGCTGAGCGTCACCCTGAGGGTGATAAGGGGTGGTGCAGGTTTTCTTGATACCCAAAGAGTCCAACAGTTTCTTGATCAATCGACTCTCAAAAGTCTCTCCCTTGGTCAGAGTGCAAGCGTTGTGGCAGTCCGTAGTGCACAAAGTATTTCTCTACTAAGATTTTAGCTACAGTGGAGGCCTTCTGGTCTTTGGCTGGAAAAGCTTGGGCATAACGGGTGAAATGGTCGGTTATCACCAGAACATTTCCTTGTCCATTTAAGTCAGGTTCAAGACAGAGAAAGTCAATGCACACCAAGTCCAAGGGTCCTTGACTCTGCAGATGGCCCATTGGGGCAGCTTGACGTGGCAATGTCTTTCTCTGGATACAACGTGCACAGGAGTGGCAGTATTCCTCCACTTCAGCCCACATACAAGGCCAATAGAACCTATCCCTTACAAGTTGGAATGTTTGTTCAGCCCCCAAGTGGCCATGATCATCATGTAAGGCAGCCAAGACGGTTCTTCTGTACTTTTCCGGCAGAAATAGCTGCCACTTCTCTTCCAGGTCATCAGAGGGGCCCCTTCGGTAGACCACCCCTTGATGAACCTGCAACTTGATCCATTCCTTGTGAACCAACCGGGCCACCTTTGAAGGGTTCTTCAGAAGTCTGTCTGGATCCTGGTCTTCCAAGGTCTCCAGTGCTAATCTTCCCCAAGGATCTTACAGCTGGTCCTTCCTCAAGTCCTTCTTGGACAGTTTGGGTAGGTCATCCTCTCCTATTTGGGTCACATTGCAGTAACACTTAGGCACCCCCACAGCAGAAACACCGATCTCTTCAGCCCTCGACCCACCACTAGCTTGAAGTTGTACTCCTTGACACAGGGCCCTTACCCCATCTGGGGTTACCTGGGTCCAATATTCTGGATGGTGGGTGGGTGCATGGCCTCTTCTGGACAGCGCGTCCGCATCACGGTTTCCTGCTCCTGGCCTATACTTCAGACTGAAGTTGAACCCGGCTAGGGCGGCCAACCAACGGTGACCAGTGGCATCCAGCTTGGCAGGGGTGAAGAGATAGGTGAGTGGATTATTGTCAGTCTTTACTGTGAAGTCAGCTCCATACAGGTAATCTCTGAGTTTATCCACGACTGCCCACTTTAGGGCCAGGAATTCCAACTTGTGGGTGTGGTAGTTCTTCTCAGCGGGTGCCAAACTTCTGCTAACGTAGGCAACTGGGCGCAACTGCCCTTCATACTCTTGGTATAGCACCCCTCCTAGGCCATCATGGCTGGCATCTACATGCAGTTCATAAGGCTTCTTTGGATCAGCATAGGCCAGGACTGGTGCAGTGGTAAGACTCTTCTTTAACATCTGGAAGGCTTCCTCGCACTCCCCTGTCCACTGGTCTTCCACAGACTCTCCAGGCTTCCTGGGACCAGTATCATCTTCCTCTCCTTCCGTCTTCAGTAACTAATTTAGGGGTCTGGCAATTTTTGCAAATCCCTCCACAAATCTACGGTAGTAGGAACAGAAGCCTAAGAAGGACCTGAGCTCAGTCACTGTAGTTGGTAGGGGCCAGGAGGTGACTGCCTCCAGTTTATCAGGGTCTGTAGACACTCCTTCAGCAGATACTATGTGCCCCAGATAGTGGACCGAGGATTGATAGAACTGGCATTTTTCTCTGGAAAGTTTCAGTCCCTCCTCACTGAGTCATTTCAGGACCTTCTCCAATCTTTCTTTATGCTCTTCCAGAGTCTTCCCAAAGACAATAATGTCGTCTAGGTACACCAGGACTTCGATCAGATTCATGTCCCCAACGGTCTTCTCCATCAACTTCTGGAAGGTAGCAGGGGCTCCTGACAGGCCTTGGGGCATCCTATTAAATTCATAGAATCCCACTGGGGTGATGAAGGCCGTCTTCTCTTTATCTTCAGGGTGCATGGGGATTTCATAATACCCACTCTTCAGGTCCATGACGCTGAACCACTTGGCCCCAGACAGACTCTGCAAAGCATCTTCTATCCTGGGGGTAGTATACTGGTCAGGAATGGTCCCTCGGTTAAGAGTCCTATAGTCTATGCAGAGTCTCAGCGACCCGTTTTTCTTCCTTACCACCACAATGAGGGAGGCATATGGACTCCTGGACTCTTTAATGACCCCTGTCCTCTTCAGCTCTGCCAACTGCTCCCGCAAATCTTCCAGATCAGCCAGTGGAACTCTTCGGACCCTCTCCCGAAAGGGCTTGTCTTCTTGGAGACGGATTTTATGGGTGGCACTTCTCGCACACCCCACATCAAACTCATCTTCAGAGAATATTCTCCTCCACCGAGTCAGCTGAGCCTTGGCTCTCTCCTTCCATTTCTGTGGCAAGGCTGTATCTTCAAGGCAGAGCTCTTCCAAGGTGGCTTCTCCATCTTTTGACTTCAATTCAGACAGGATTACTGGGGTAGCAGGGTTCACCTTACCCAGTAGCACCCGGGCTGGAATCTTCACAGGAGAATTTGTGACATTTCTAACACTCACTGGAATCTGTCCCTTTGCTTTCTCCAGTGCCCTCAACAGGACCACTTCAGGGAGTACTTCCAATACTTGGTGGGTGTTGACAGGATCTGGTTCCACGACCACAAAGGGACCCGGCTGCTCCCAGGAGAGTTTTACTGTAGCCTGAAGACAGATCACCTCACCAGGCTGTAGTATCTTCTCTCTTCTAGACAGTCTCCTGACTCTTCCCACCCCTTCTTCCGGGGCCTTTTGCTCCAGGACCATCTTCTGGTAGACCTGTTGTAGCATTGGGTGAATCTTCTGTCCGGGAGAACCCCGTTCTTGCACTAACGAGGTCAGCAGTCTCCGGACCAAGTCAGTGTTGGTCCCTATCAACATGGACATCGTGTTGGCTCCTGGCGGGCGAGGGAAAACCACCGCCAAAGTGTCAAAAGTTCGGCCTTCCCGGTCACCGAGGGGTCAAAGGCCAGCCTGATCGAAACATAGCCATCGTAGGGGAAACTGCGGGTGCCAATCCCCCCTATCTTCAGGTCTTCCAGCTTCTGCAAAGGTACGTGACTTAAATGCTTCTGAAAAAAGTCTCTGTATAAGAGAGTCACTTGGGCTCCAGTATCTAAAAGTGCCTTGGCGTAGACTCCCTCCACTTGAACGGAGACTAGAGGGGAGGGTCCAACTAGTTTATCCGGGAACTTCTTAGGAGATATTTTCTCCTTTGAACTCCTTGATTTTTCCAATGTTTTTTTTTCTTTTTCCATTTCTCTCTAGACCTCTGCCCTTTTTGAACCTGGTATGCATTGATCTTTTTCTGGTTGTCAAATTGCAACTCCCGACAGACAGTATGGGAGTTTTTAGGAGAGGCATTGTTGCTTTTCTTTTTTTTTCTCTGCTTGTCTCTGAACCTTCTTGGAGCTTTCTGTAGGTAGCGGGCGCCCGCCCGGCTGACTCCTTCACCGGGGCCCTCTGAAGTTTTCCGCCGGCTGGTATTGAGTGCCCCTGTTCTTCCTTGGACTGGGGCACCTTCTATCAGGGTGGCCAACTCCTCCACAATTTAAGCAGACAATTTCCTTCCTGATCTTTGGGGATGCTGGAATAGGGACATTCCGGTCCGGTTCCTTCCGGATCTCGTCTTTCTCCTTGACTCCAGAGTTCTTGGCCAATAAAGAGGTCAATAAGTCCAGTACTTGGGCCATTTGAGACTTCAAGGTTTCCACTTCTGAGTCACGTTCGGTGACCACTGTCGTTCTGACTCCTACCAAAACAGGTGGTGTGATTTTCTCAAACCCCTCTTGATCCTTCATCAAGGCCTCTTCCTCCCTTATGATCCGCACAAGGTCTGTGTAGTTCAGGGCCATGACTCCGTCAGAGGTTTTCAGGTGGAGCCAGACTGGGTCCGACCGCAAGGCTCCCCTTAGGATCTGTTTCATCCTGGTTGCATCTATGACCTGTGGCTGCATTCCTTTTCTCAGTACAATCTGGCACAGCATTCTATTCAGTCTCCGGACATACTCGGACAACTTCTCATTTGGCTGTTGGAAGGTATGTTCAAATTTATACACCAAGTCTGACACCTTCTCCAGCTGGCCAAACTCTTCCTGCAACATAGACAAATAATCAATTGCTGTACACACAGTATTGCTGCACCTAAGATTTTTCACCGCCTCAGCAGCAGGGCCTTTCAAGCTCTCACTGATGCGCTGCTTCTTCTGCGCTTCTGGAACTTCCCAACCTTCTTCTGCCTGCATTGCCTGTTCGATCCAAGTATTGAAATCTTCCTCCCCGGGTGGTACAGGTTGTGTTCCTGAAAACACCCGGAGTTTCCGGTACCCAGCTTCCACATGCACCGTGTTATTTTTTTGGCATTTAACAACAAAGTCCCCCAAAGCAGTCAATAGTTCAGGACCTACGGTGGTCAGGGGTGACTTTGGCACTTTCGTTTCGCTACTGCCTCCCATTTTGGAGAAGAGTGACGGAGATAACTGTGGGGAGGTCCCTGGGGACTCTTTCTTCACAGCCCCTGTATGCACTAAGCGATACGTTCTGTCATTTATGTCTTTTACATTTTGCCCGTTGAACTCCTCCGGGACTCCTCTCATCCACTCTATTAGCGCATATGTCCCCGAGGCATTTGTCTTCACATCTACCGGCCATGCTTTCCATTTTGGAGATATTAACATTATTAATTGCTTTATCTCTTCTTTCTCCCGGATCTCTCCCTGGAGTTCAATTGCTACCGCCTGGAGTGGATCCACGCCCTCCTCTGCGCACCATTCTATTACTGCCTGCGAGTTCATGCTGGTATTTCAGGCCGCTTTGCTCGCGTGCAATATACACGGGTCCCGGACCGAGCCCCCACGTGTAGCGATACCCTCAGATTAAGAGGGCTGCTGGTTTGTTTGGGCCCTGTAATGCACTGCTACCAACCCCTGGCAATCGGCTCTGACTTCTCTCGTGACACAGTTAGATAAAAGAGGGAAAGTAGTGGTACAGTAAACCCCCGTTATATCGCAGTTCAGTTTTTGCGGTCCCGGTATATTGCGTTTTTTTCTGTAAGACCTATTAACATTATTTTATTGATAAAATCATTGTTAATTAAATATTTTTGTGTTTTCCATTGCTCTTGCTATGTCTCTCAGTATCTTTTATGTGTTTAAATGTGTTTCTATTGTTTTAAAAGTGTGTTAAAAGACCTTAAAATGCTTTTAAAAGTATAGTGAAAGTTATAAAAACATGCCTAGTGTGTATTTAGATCGGGTTTCTATTTCGCGGATTTTCACTTTTCGCGGGTGGGTCCGGAACGTAACCCCCGCGATGGAGGGGGGTTTACTGTATAACTGTTCTATCTCTATACACATATTATACAGTACAACCCCCTTTGTATACCAGCACAATAATTGACACTCACAACCGAGTACTTAACTATAACGGTTTACTGCAAGCAACAATATAAAAGGGTAATTTGAGTACAATATCTTATGCAGATCCCTGCAATAAAGGTGTACACTTTATATGCATATGACATTCAGTTAGACAATGAACTGTATTAACCTCGCTGCAGCTATCCTCCCTCGTGAGCAAAGAAATGGCGCCCAGCAATGTCCTAACTACCCAGTCAGGCCTGACTATAACTGTGGGTATAGTTTGTTGAGGAATCTTCGCTAGCAACTGTCGGTGGTGCACATAGAGAAACAAATTATAATCCAATAAGGGGGGTTGTAGATATCCGCTAACTTGGCAACTGGAGAGACTTGTTTGTCGTGATATATGTAGAGAGACAGCACAAACCATTACTGTACATAAGCCATGTTTACTGAAAGAACCAGCAGGAAACAGGAAACACAACAGAGGAAGAAGTACAACAGAGATGCACCATAGAGTTGCATTTAAAGAAACATGTCATCCATAACATCTCCCCCTTTTAGTGTTAATAAATGAACATTGTTAAATTTAAAAGAGACAAAGCAATAACACATTCTACAGGTTAAGTCTCATAGGTGGTTTTGAACATCTACCACTACGGGTGAAGACTGGCCCTTGTGCAAGGATTCCTTTAGCCCTTTCTGAAGTTACTGGGCTCCTCTCATCACGTACTGGCATGCTCTGCGCTTGACAGCTGTCAGGTATACTTGCTTGCCCAGAACTGTCATTGCCGTTGGTATGAGGCATTCCCTCTGTACATGCCTCACTGTCAATGGGTGAGTCTGATCTATCAACGGGATACTGAGAATCCGGCTGCTCTGCCACTCTCAAATCCACTCGATTGCGGCGATAGAGAGTTCCTTCAACGTCCACAAGATAGGAGCGTGGTGCAACCTTTTGCAGACAAGTACCTATTCTCCAACAGCCTGTTCGATCTCCAGGTAATGGTTTTATACGGATTCGTTCTCCAATATTTAATTCTGGCAAATCTCTGGCCGATGTGTCATATCGTGCCTTTGACACTTGCCTCTTAATCCTTATCTTTTCTGGAACACCTTGTATAACAGAGGGTTCAAGCAGCCTATTTGATACTGGTAAGGAGGTCTTTAATCTCCTTGACATCAGTCTTTGTGCCGGGCTACTATCCATGCCTTCAGTCGGAGTGTTTCTCCAATGTAAAATGGCCTTCCATGGGTCTTTACCATCACTTTGTGCTTTCTTGCATACATTTTTAACAATCTTTACAGCTGATTCAGCTTTGCCATTAGCCTGTGGATGACGTGGTGAGGAAGTAACATGCTCAAACTCCCATTCAGTGGCAAATTTTCTGAATTGTAGGCTTGCAAACTGAGGGCCATTGTCGGAGATCACTGTATCTGGTTGTCCATGACGTGCAAACTGAGCCTTGCACCTCTTAATTGTAGCTTCAGTGGATAAGTCGGGAAGAAGGTCTATTTCCCAGAAGTCTGAATAATGATCGACTAAAAGCAGGTATTCCTTGCCTGCGTAGTTGAATAAGTCCATACTGATAATCTGCCACGGACGTGTAGGTATCTCATGTGACATCATGGTTTCTTTCTGTTGCAAATGGGCATATTCATTGCAGGTGGGACAATTACTGACAAAGTCTTTGATTTCACCATGCATGTTGGGCCAGTAAAGAGTATCACAAGCTTGCCTGTAGCATGCTTCACCACCAATATGGCTGGAGTGTATGCGTAATAACATCTCTACTCTCAGTGACTTCGGTACGATGACCCTTGGACCTTTGTACAAGATACCATTTTGTATGCTGATCTCATCTCTAAAGGACCAGTATTCCCTTACAATTCCAGGTACTGCATCTTTTTCATCTGGCCACCCACTCAAAACAATAGACTTCAAAGCTTGTAAAGTTGCATCACTGTCAGTGTGCTGTATGAGTTGATGTAGTCGTTGATCTGTGACATTAAGATAGTCTGCTTGATTGATATCGGCAAATAAATTTTGTTCCTGTTCCAGCAGACAAATTGTACGATGCTCATGCTCACCTCCAGGTGCCACATTATCTGACGTAGCTCTGCTCAGGGTATCGCTGATATACATTTCACATGCTGGCTTGTAGACAACATTGAGGTTGTAATGCTGCAATGTAAGCATCATGCTCTGCAAACGCTTGGGAGCACACAAAAGGGGCTTTTTGAATATGGCTATCAAAGGTTTGTGATCAGTTTCAGCTGTAATTGAATCCCGTCCATAAAGATAATGATGGAAATGCTGGCAAGCAAATACAATGCTTAAACATTCCTTCTCAATTTGAGCATAATTTTGCTCAGCTGATGAAAGAGCTCTGGACGCATATGCAACTGGCTGACCTTTCTGCAAAAGGCAACAGCCTAGACCATTTTTACTGGAGTCACTTTGTATGGTAACAGGCTTTGTGACATCATAGTATTTCAACACTGGGGCAGAGGTGACCAAGTGTTTTATATCCACTACTGCCCGGTCATGCTTGGGAAGCCAGTGCCAAACTGCATCATTGTCCAGAAGTCGTCTTAGTGGCTCACACACCTCAGATAAGTGTGGCAGGAATTTTGCTAGGTATGTAACAAAGCCAATAAATCTCTGTACCGCTTTGGCATCAGCAGGTTGTGGCATGTCCACAATGGCTTTAATCTTATCCGGGTCAGCTTTTAAGCCTTGTGAAGACAGGATATGTCCATGGAAACTGACTTCTTCCACCTTGAACTGCAATTTCTTCACACTAAGCCTCAGCATCACCTGCCTACAACGATCCAGTAGCGCTATTAACTTTTCATCATGGTCTTGCTCAGCCTCCTCATCTGTATTGCCGCAGCCAACTATAAGAATGTCATCAGCTATTGGCTCAATTCCGTCAAGACCACCTAATAGTTCATGCTGCTTTCGCTGGTATACCTCCGGTGCTACAGAGACTCCAAATGGTAGTTTGAGCCATCTCTTTCTGCCCCAAGGAGTCCAGAACGTGGTCATGTAGCTACTCTTTTCATCCAGTTTGCACTGTAAAAAGGCATCTCTAGCATCCACAAGTGTGAAGACACGTGCTTTAGGTAGTTTGTGCAAAATATCATCGAGTGTTGGCATTAAGTAGTGTGACCGTTTCAGGGCCATATTCAGAAACTTGGGATCAATGCATATTCTGATCTTCTCAGGCTTTCTGATAACAACCATATTACTGATCCAATCTGTAGGCTCTGTTACTGAAGTTAGATGTCCTTCAGCTTCATATTTATCTAGTTGAGCTTTAACCAGTGGCTTAATGGCGATAGGCACATTGCGTGGGGCACATTGTACAGGTTGAATGGTAGGATCAAGTTCAAAGCGAACCTCTCCTGGAACAGAAACTATCAGGCCCTCAAACACATCACTGTAGGTGTGAAGAATTTGCTGTTTTGTCAGTGGCCTAGTCAGAGATTTTGCAGGCTGATTATCAACATTATGTAGCTCAGCAGGAATGGTGAACAGCATCAGTCCAAGGCGCTCACATGTTGAACCTGATAATAGCGGTTTCTGATCGGCATCGACAATCTCAAAGTTCAGTTTGTGTATACAATCACATATGCTGCATTCTGTTTGGAATAGCCCCAATGATTCCATTAGTTCCCCTGAATACAACTTTAGTTTGGTGCTACTAGGCTGAAGGGGTGCTCTGGGTGCCAGTTTCATTTTGTCCTTTATACTCATGACATCACACGTTGCACCCGAGTCCAGCTGGCAGGGTTGGATTATATTGTTTAATCTGAGGTTTACAAACCATTTTTTGCCCTTTGTGTTTACAGCACCAATGCATTCTGAGGAGTAAACCATATCAGTGCTAAGCAGGTGTGCATTCTCCGGATCTGACATTTGCTTAATTGTGTGCAGCTTCCTTGCTTCCATTTTACTGGAGAGACACACTCTTGCAAAGTGATTTGGTTTACCACATGCAGTACAGAATTTCCCATATGCAGGACACTTTTCTTTCTCTCGTACATGCACGTTGCCGCAATACTTGCATGATGCAGGCTTCCTCCCAGGTGAGTTGTGTAGGTGACCCTTGTGCTGAAACTTATGCCGGTGGTTTTTGAAGTTTTCCTGTTGTTTAGAGGCTGCATTGATATTGTCAATCAGTTTATCCTGCTCCATAGCTTTCATATGTTTGTCAGTAAGTTCAGCAGTGCGACATATCTCAATTGCTGTTTGTAGATCTAAATCATGTTTCCTCAATAGGTGGCGGCGTGTGCTTTCACTGGTGATACCCAAAACTATTTTATCACGAATAAGTTCATCTCTCAGAGAGCCAAACTCACAGCTTGCAGCTTTTTCTCTTAGCCGTGTAACAAACCTGTATATTGATTCACAGTCTTCTTGCTTACAGCAGCCAAATATATATCTTTCATAGATGACATTTTTAGAAGGTCTGAAGAAAGCTTCTAATGCATCCAAAATGGTTTTGGTGTCACTCTTTTGCTCCTCTGTGAGGTTCAGATTATGCTTGTAAACATGGAGGCATTCACTGCCCATTATCCTTCTCAGCGTGGCTGCTTGCACTGCTGCAGACTTCTCATTTAACCCTGTGGCTAGGGAATAGTCCTGAAACTCAGCCCTGAAATTGTCCCAGTTACTACCAACATCTCCACTCACCCTCATTGCCTCAGGCAGTGGAATGCTGTTAGCTGCCATGATGCTGTTGTCCTTGCTGCAAACACTCAGCATCCAGGACAGGACTGCAATTGTCAGGAGGCACAATCAGTTCCAAGAACACTCACATGAAGGCTGGCAGGCTCTCAGCATCAAATGTGTAGAAAGAGCATGGATCCAAATCTTCTGACACCATGTTTGTCGTGATATATGTAGAGAGACAGCACAAACCATTACTGTACATAAGCCATGTTTACTGAAAGAACCAGCAGGAAACAGGAAACACAACACAGGAAGAAGTACAACAGAGATGCACCATAGAGTTGCATTTAAAGAAACATGTCATCCATAACAAGACTGGCAAACTCAGTTCAGGACAACGGTCTCTCCAAAGTATAACTATGTTCTATGGAAGGCCTAGGCAAAGTTATTGATTTAAGACTCCGAGCTGGCGCTCTCTCACCCAAACCGGACTGACTCCTGTCCGGTTCCTCCGCTACTGTGGATGGCGTCAAAGTGGCCCGCGATGCACCGAGTCTTTGGTCCTTTGGAAGATGATGGCACCTCAGGTGGATCGGATGCTTTGCGGACTCCCCAGCAGAACGGAAGGCTCTCTGGAACAAAGAACGCAAGACCCAGGCTTCAGGCCTAGCGTGCGCAGCCGGTGAGTGCAGGAGATCCTCTAGCAAGGAGGGCGGCGTTCCAAGAGAAAGAAGCAAGTCCCGCCTCTCCCTTTTAAAGTCCACCCCAGCAGTCCCTGCGCGGGGAATGGCACCCTGGGTGCTGCAAAGCATGCCGGGAAATGTAGTCCTGCGGGTAAAACGATACCCAGCTACAGTTGTGTCTGATGACCTCCTGACTGGTTAAGTGGTGGAGGGAGAGCATGAAAGTGAGAATGACAGAACATGTAGAGACGCATAGAGGACTCTATTCAATACCACCAACACTTATAATGTGTCCAGATTGTATGTGGGTAAACCACACCATGTAAACTCACACCCACATACTAGTATGCACATTTATAATCTCTTGGCAGGCAAATCAAATTTTTTGGGTTTGAATATTAAACATAAGCAGAAGGTCATATCTGCTTCTAATCCCCCAATACATTTTTCAGGATAATTAAATACAATTTGAAGAGGGCTCTTTCATAAAATAATCACACATCAAAAATGTACATTTATCACAGTAAATTGGAGCTTACCAATTTTTAGATGTAGTGGCTACATTGATTTATTTAGGCTTTCTTTCTTTTATTTTCACCTGGTGATTTGGCTAGTAAGTCTGTTATTTTTCAACAGAACCAGCTGTCCTGCGATATAGCAGTTGGAGTTGAGACAACCCATTTAAAGCGGAGCTCCACTCTAAAGTGGAACTTCCGCTCATCGGAACCCTCCCCCCCTCCGGTGTCACAATTGACACCTTTCAGGGGGGAGGGGGGTGCAGATACCTGTCTAAGACAGGTATTTTCACCCACTTCCGGGAGTCCTCTCTGCAGGAAATTTGCGGGAAGTACGTCACTTCCCGCAGAATACACTTGGCTTCCAGAACACATGGGGACTAGTCAGAACGGCGCAGCGCGACTCGCGCATGCGCCGTAGGGAACCGGGCAGTGAAGCCACAAGGCTTCACTTCCTGGTTCCGTCACCGAGGATGGCGGTGGGGGCAGCAGAGTGACGAGCGATTGCTTGTCCTCTGCTGCAGACGTCGCTGGACTCCAGGACAGGTAAGTGTCCTAATATTAAAAGTCAGCAGCTGCAGTATTTGTAGCTGCTGGCTTTTAATATTTTTTTTCAGCGGAGCTCCGCTTTAACATTGACAAGGGTTTCTTACGATGGTCAGCTTTTATTTATTTATTTATTTAGGTAAAACCTTTATCCCAAAAGAAAACAAGACTGTTTGCTGTAACTTAAAAATTGTTAGCTGGAGTTTGGCTTCAGCTTGTTAGTGTATCTAAATCTGCTAGTACATCTAAGGCTCAATTCACATCTATACATTTTGCTTTTGAGCTTTTTTGAGTTTTTTTTCTTTACATTCACTGTATATAGCTTGTTTCCAATGAACGGGCGGGAAGCCGGCCGCTGTTTCCCTGACAACTGATGAGTCATCAGCTGTCAGCGGGTTTCCGCTTTAAAATTCTAAAAGATTTTTCAGCTAAAAAATTCAAGAAACAAAATGGCGTGGGGTCCCCCACAAAATCATACCAAACCCTTATCTAAGCAAGCAGCCTGGAAGGCCAGGAAAGGGGGGGAACAAGCGAGCACCCCCTTTTCTAAACTATACCAGGCCACATGCCCTCAACATGGGGTGGTCCCCATGTTGATGGGGACAAGGGTCTCTTCCCCACAACCCTGAGCTGTGTCTGTGGGGGTCTGTGGGCAGAGGGCTTATCAAAATCTGGAAGCCCCCTTTAACAATGGGGGCCCCCAGATCCCGGCCACCCCCTATGTGAATGAGTATGTGGTACATTGTACCCCTAACCATTCAACCAAAAAAAAGTGTGACAAAGTAGTGTGACAAAAAACAAATAATTTATTAAAAATGTCTTCTTCCTCTGGTCTTCTTTTTCTGCTTCTTCCTCAGGTTTTCTTCTCCTTTCGGCCTTCTTCCTCTGGTCTTCTTCCTCTGCTGGTCTTCGTCCTCTGCCCCCGCTGCTGCCACCGCCGACCCCCTGAAAATTAAAAAGCAATCCTCCTCTGATGAATGCTCCCGCTATTCTGTCTGCTCCGACGTCTGCTATTTCTTATATAAATACGGGGGCATGGCCACCAGGTGACGTCATCTGTGGTGTCACTGCCCGGGCATGATGGGTTGGTGAGATCACAAAGGGGCGAGGTCTCCGGGTGACGTCACCCAATGGCCATGCCCCATAGTTAAATAAGAAACGTCAGACATCAGAAAGGAGAGAACAGTGGGAGCAATCGTCAGAGGAGGATCACTGTTTTTATTTTCAGCAGTGGCAGCGGAGAAGACCAGAGGAAGAAGCGGAGAAAGAAGACATTTTTAATTAAGGATCAAAAAACGGTCTCTTGTTGTTTGTCAAACAACACTACTTATTTTTGGGCAAATGGGTAGGGGTACAATTATTAAAGTGGGCTTTCAGATTCTGATAAGCCCCCTGCCCGCAGACCCCTACCACCACAGCCCAGGTTTGTGGGGATGAGGCTCTTGTCCCCATCAACATGGGGACCACCCCCTATGTTGATGGCATGTGGCTGGGTATGGTCCTGAACCATACCAGGCCACATGCCCTCCCCTTTCCTGGCCTGCCAGGCTGCATGCTCAAATAAATATTTTTTTTTGGCATGGGGTTTACCCATAAATCCATACCAGACGGCAAAACGCGGCAAAATCGCGGTAGCACACAGAACGGGTCCGTGGAAAAAAGTCCCTGACCCTTTCCAAAAATGCAGAGGCACAAAAATGCATTGATGTTAACGTGTTTCATAGGAACCCATGTTAAAAAAATGTCCTGCGTTTCTGCAAAAAGAATGAAAAAACACATTGGTGTGAATGGAGCCTTACACTACCCTCCCGTCAGATTACCAATGCTTCTGTCCAAAGCTGACCCTGTGCTCCATCATATAGAGTGCAGGAACTCTAAAGCTGGATAAACATTATACAACTTTTGTTGTACGAATTCCTTGAAATTTACCTTTCATCTACAGTATGTGTTAAAGTTTGACCTCACATTATATGGTTTTGGTAAATCTAAAGAAAATTGTACAGTGTGTATCCAGCTTTATTCAAGAGGTGTGTTACTGCCAGATCACCAGGTGAAAAGTGGAAGAGTCTAAAAAAAATAAAACAAAATGCAGCTACCACATCTAATAATTGGTAAACTGCAATATATTACATTTTTGCTTTTGGGTTTAATACGTTTTAATTACTGAAAAATATCACTTTAAGGCCTGATTCATACCTATGCAGGTTCGCAGTTTGCATATTGCAGGTACATTTTGCATTTTTCGTCCACTGAAGTCTATGGAACTAAAAAAAAAAAAGGCCCTTTCCATAAAATGCACAGATGTGAACTACGTCCATAGGAAACCATGTTAGATGGACGGTAGTGTGTTTCTGCAAAACTGAAAACGCACTAAAAAATGCATAGGTGTGAACCAGACCTAAATATTCTCCCTGTTAAGGCACAAGTCATAAGTAAATTGGGAAAATATTTGTTTATTTACATTTTGTAAGGGTGCAAACATACTAATAATAAACTACATCAGTTTGTTAAATGCGCTACTAGAGGTGAAAATACATTGGACATGGTGTATTCCAATGTTAACCTCCCTGGCGGTATGATTCTGTCTGGAATTATGTACCAAAAGCGGTACAATTATTTTGCATGGAAATTTGGCGTTATGTATTGTAGGCCTGCAATTCTTGGTAATTACTTACTTAAACCTGACCAAACAAGACTCTAGTAGACATCTCAGATGTGATAAATTTGAAACACAAAATCATGAATTATAATCTAATAAATAATATAATTTTATTCAATAATGTAGAAGAAAATAATGACATTTGTCAAACAAAGAAAATTCAATAAACATCCTGAGCGTGATACATTTTAAAGCATGGAACTAGACAAAGTCCAACGTCACAATCTGGACAATGGTACCTTGTTTCTTTTTGGACTTTTTTTCCATTGCCATCTCTCTTTGAACAGCAGACCACGCACATCCTGGTAGGTGCTTCCTTTTTTGCGGTTTGTGGTATGCAGTCCAAAAAATGACGTCCAGTCAGGCGTTCTGGGTTGACAACGCCAACAGCACGTCATCCGTGTGTGTTCACAGCTACTGATGGCGTCTGGTGGTTGACAAATATCTGCTCAGCCACCTTCCAGATAAAGTCGGAATGAACAAGAGGCATGCCACTCTTTGCTTTGTATAGGATATACGCATTCCAAAGGCATTGTTCCAGAAGATGCCTGAAAATCTTTTTATAATTTTTTTTTGCTGTTTGCGCATAGCCGGGTAAAATGTAATTGCCTGATCGGCTCTGTCGGCACCTCCCATTGTATTATTATAATCCATCACAACTTGCGGCTTCAGCAGATCTTTCCCACCTTTTGTGTGGACCATGGCAGTGGTGGTATTGTGCACAGTACTCATGAGACACACGTCCTTCTTGTCTCGCCATCGCATTGCCATCATCTTACCCTTCTGCCAGGCAACCATTTCTCCGGTTTTTAGTTTTTTCTTGCCAAACATAGATGGCATGCCACGTCCGTTAGGCCTAATGGTATCATACTCATCAGTTTTGTTTTGTAGCAAAACCTCAAAAAGTTCCGGAGATGTGTAGAAATTATCCATGGTCACACAATATCCTTGGTTCAGCAATGGCTCCAGTAGTGTAAGGACAGATGATGTGGCCATCCCATAGCCGCTGTACCTGGGGTTGAACTTCGTGCCTTTACCGGTGTAAATGACCGAATTCCAGATGTACCCGGTGGATGACTCGCAGAGCATATAGAATTTGATGCCAAACCGCGCTCTTTTGGATGCAATGTACTGTATCCAGCTTAGGCGTCCCTTGTAGGCCATCAGACTTTCATCCAATCTGACGTCCCTTTCTGGCACGTAGGTCCGCTGGAAATTGGCCACGATCATTTGGCATACCTTCCAGATTTTTTTTAGCTTGGGCGCAGGATGCGTGGCCTCATCAAACTCCTTATTGTTTGCGAAGTGAAAATACTTCATGATGAGGGAAAACGGTATTCTGACATCACGGTGCCAAAAAACGGAGTGGCCAGTAGCTTGTTGGGGGTCCAGTAGCATTTCTGGAGCAGTTTCCCTACCACCCCCTGAAGAATGATGAGTCCCAGAAACTTCCAGATGTCCTCTTTTGTCACCGGTTCCCACTTTCTGCTTCAGGAAAATCTGGCATGCAGCGTAGCGGATTGCTGATCATGGTAGCGATTTGTCTCTGTGACAATTTTTTCAATTACCTCTTCAGTGAGGAATAATTGCAGGTATGCCAGAGGGTTGTCACACTCAACATCTACCTTCATCCCAGGTGATCCAGTGAAGGGAAATCTTGGGGCGCTACCTGGTCCGTATCGGAGTCTATAGGGCACCAAGTGCGCACATCGCTGAGGTCGCTGAGGTCAGGTGCAGGATCATCGCTGTTGTCACTTGCCAGATCCATGTCGGTGTCAGTGTCAGACGACAAATCTCCCCACGACTCACTATCGCTCACTTCTGCAAGCAACTCCGCGTCGCTGCCGCTGTCACTCATCTGGTCCAAAAGCGCCCTTGTGGTAAAGTGGCGCTTTTTTGATGCCATGTTTTTATGGGTACAGATGACAGGCAAGGGGCACTGTACAGGGCACTGTACAGTGATCAGAGAGGATACAGTGTAATACAGTGTAATCAGATACAATATAACCTCTTTTATTTTTGTGTTGTATTGTGTGAACTTTTGAATTTGCCACCCAGTTCCGCTCCCATGCGACGCTGCGGCTCGCAGGGAACGGAACCAGGAAGTCAGAGTAAAGTGCCGACACTCGCCGGTGATCTCGCTGGCGATCACAGCAGAGGACATCATCGCTGGATCGCCAGAAGAAGGTAAGGAAACTCCGCTGTGGGCTCTGCAATGATACCCCGAGCGTGACTCGGGGTTACCAATCCTAGCAGAAAAAAACAACCCCGAGTCACGCTCGGGATTACCGCCAGGGAGGTTAAGCAGGTTTACAGAGCCATTCCACTATCCCATCTGGGTCAGATAGACCACCTTTCTTTATTCCTTATTCCAGCATATATTCCTATCAGGCAAAAAACAGCTCCAGAATTTGGCCAGAGGGCTCTCTCTCACAGCTACAGGATTGTTTAGAAAGAACAAATTGGGAGATATTTGAGCAACAGAATTTAGATCTGTATACAGAAACAGTTTTGGACTATATAAAAACCTGTGTGGACAATGTTACTGAGGATAAACACATTCGGGTCTTTTCAAATCAGAAACCCTGGATGACTAAGGAAATAAAGAGTCTTCTAATGCCTTGCACACACGATCGGATTTTGCGTCGGGATAAACTTTTCCAAGGGAATTACGTTCAAGCTGTCTTGCATACACACTGTCACACCAAATTCCGACCGTCAAGAATGCGATGACGTACAACACTTTGACGAGCCGATAAAAATTAAGTTCAATGCTTCCGAGCATGCGTCAACTTGATTCTGAGCATGCGTGTTTTTTTCTCCGTCGGAGTTCCACACAGATGAACGGAATTTCCGAAAAAATAAGAACATGATCTCTTTCTAAATTCCGATGGAAAAAAGTCTGATGGGTAACACGCACGGTTGGAAAATCCGATGAAAATGGAGCATTTGGGAAACTACATAAGGATGTTGTTTATAGATTACAGCTCTGCCTTTCATACCATTATTCCAGATTGGTTGGTTGAAAAAATGCAAAAATTGGATTTGCCGCCCTTTATTTGTTTTTGGATAAGAGATTTTTTGGTCCATCGCTCACAGGTGTTCAAATTGGATAAGTTTGTTTCTTCCAAACCTTTCTCTATGCACTGTACACATATGACTGCACCCCCTATTATGAGACCAATAGTATAGTTAAGTTTGCCGATGACACTACCGTAATCGGTTGTATCACTGGAGACGATGTGGAGCAATACAGGAGAGAGGTTGATAGGATAGTGGAATGGTGTACAGCGAATAACTTGATCCTAAACACAGGGAAAACAAAGGAATTAATTGTAGATTTCAGAAGGAACAGGCCTGAACCAGCACCACTTTTTATTAAAGGCGTGTGCGTGGAGCCGGTCTCTACCTTTAAGTTTTTGGGTACATGCATTTCTGAAAACTTATCATGGACAATCAACATTAAGGCCATCATTAAGAAATCGTAACAGCGTTTATATTTTTTGCAACTCCTTAGGAAGAATGGCTTGGGAAGGAAGGTACTAGAGACCTTCTATCGCTCTGCCATTGAGAGTACATTAACATATTTATTCTAGTTTGGTATCCTAGATGTACGCAGGCAGATAAAAATGCTCTAAGGAGAGCGGTTCGAACAGCGCAGAAAATTGTAGGGTGTGAACTTGTTTCTCTAGAAGAAATATATGAGACTCGTTGCGTTTGTAGAGCAGGAAAAATAGTGAGAGACCAGACTCATCCTGGTTGTCATTTCTTTGAATTATTGCCCTCTGGGAGACGTTTTAGAATGATTAAAACTAGGACAAATAGATTTAAAGTGAGTTTCTTTCCCAGGGCTGTTAAGGCTATCAATGCAGGAATGAAATGAAAGCGGTCACATAGTTTTATTTTACTGTCCTGTTTAGTTTTTTTAATATAAGGACACTTTTTATACTTTTATAATATGGGGACAATTATATATATATATATATATATATAAATCCTGTGTGGTAAATGCATGGTTGATAATTGGGATGTATGAATAATGTGTGGAGTAGAAATGTACCGGTAATTTCATTGTGATTTTGTTTCTACAATGACAATAAATCTTATCTTATCTTACCTTATAATATGCAATATAGTGCAGTTTCTGTCTAATGTAAAGTATATACTATTCAGTTTCAATCAGAAATGTATTATCTAAACAAATTAAGGCTTGGTTTACATGGTTTTCAGCTAATAAAAGAGCATTGTGTACAGCATAGTTTTGTGAAGCTTTTGCAAAGCATCTGCAGATCTTTCAGCAAGTTCAAGCTATTTTTTTTAAGCCTTTAAAGAACTCTTCAGTTCTTAATAGGTGTGCTGTCACTTTAAATAGGTTGATAGCAGGTGGGTTTCAGTAGGCTATCAACAAGCTTCAAGTAGTGCTGAAGCTTACAAAGCCCTGGTTCACATTGGAGCATACACTTAATGATGTTATCAGCTTGCTTAAAGTGTCATCACTTCAACTGTTTAACATCCCCATACTGGAGCTGAATGGTACTTTACAGTAATGTTTCTCAACTCCAGTCCTCAAGTACCCCAACAGGTCATGTTTTCAGAATTTCCCTCAGATGAAATGAAAACATGACCTGTTGGGGTGCTTGAGGACTGGATTTGAGAAACATTTCTTTATAGGCTTCAACAAAACTTGCCAAAAAGCTCTGCAAATGCTTTGAAAATGCTTGTTATGCATACTTCTCTTATACAAGCTGCCCTTTTTTTCTTAATTCAACAACACATGGTAGTGGGGTACTGTACGTTGCAGTGCACTGTAATGCATGTGCTTTGTGAAGGTTAGTTGGGGTGCCATTCAAAAAAATTACACTGCTATCCACCAACTCTCATAAAGTGGGTAATTGTGTTCATGGAGATGTGCTCAATGACACCAACAACATTCAACAAATGCACTGTAATGTATATCGTATGCACAGGAGGATTCACTAGGGAATTTTTACTTAAAAATTGTGTGAACACTCACTTCAATCAGTAAAGAGTAACTCCAATTTTGTTGAGAAAAAAACATTCCCCTCTGGGCAATCTGTCTACATTGCATGGATTTTAACAAACTTATTTACCTTTAATAGTACTTACAGCAAGGAGATGATTAAAAACATATGTAAAAAGCTGGCCGGCTTGCATAACCACCCGTCCCCCCGAAGCATTTTGTCACAAGCTGACGTCGTTCTGGTGCCCCATCATCCTATTTACTATTAAAGATGTAGTTGGTTTTACACTATAGCAAGCTTTTTCATTTTGGGTAGCCTGGCCTATGTGCCCACTGAGCGTGGAGCTGACTTCTTGGTTCCTATGAGGTTAAAGGACGTCTGCTTGGCTGTACACCGCATTGAGTGTGATCCATCTTTAAGCTGACATCAGATCCCCCCTCAGGATAAAGGCCTTGGATGTACAATAGCCACAAGCATTCCTAAGCTTGCCATCTGGTAAGCGTGTTTTTCATGTGGTGGAGGTGCACCCCCTTTTTTTGACGTAGTGTGACAATACTCACATTATTGTCACAAGGGACTTTTAAAGGGACACTCACTTTTTCACCTTTCTGTTTTAATGGATTTGATGATTTATATGGACTATTAATTCACTATTCATGTCTATATATCATCAAAAGTTTAATTTTTGTTGCAGGACATGCTCAAAATCTGATTTGTAGCTTAGTGAGACTTCTGGGAATATCAGTGAGCCAATCATGCAAACAGAAAATAAAATTTCTGGGGGGTGTTCTGTACACCATCTGTGTGAAGAACGCCTCCAGTTTGCCATATTGCATTGCATTTTACAGAAAATTAGAGTGGCTGCAGATTGAAAATGAAAGATCATTTTTAATAACATTGAATTACAATATGACTTGTACATGCTATATATTTTTTTATTTGCTATTTTTTTTTTTGCATGAAAATGGAGTTACCCTATCAAATGTTCAGTTTGAATATCCAATCAAGTGCAGATGTTTTTTTACATGACTGGATAACTGAATTGAATTTTCACAGTGCTTTTTTAAATACATTTTGTATTGATTTTCTCATTTGAACATTATTAAGAGCCGGTTCACACAGGGGCATCCTGGGATCCGACTTCAAGTCGCCCCAAGTCGCGCGGTTTAGAAAAGTAATGGAAGTGAATGGAGCTGTCTTAATGTACACTACTGCAGTTGCTCCGACTTCAGAAAAGGTTCCTGTATGACTTCAATCCGACTTCTAGGCGACTTGTACCCATTGATTTCAATGGAAGTTGCCTCCAAGTCGGATCCCCTGTCTTAACTGAAGCAACTTTCCAGGAAGTAAAAATTGTTTTACAGGCAAACCCCTCCCACAGAGCTGATTATTGTTTGATTGGCCACTGGAAAGTCGCCTGTCCTGGAGGCAACTTGAAGTTGCCTTGTAAGTTGCCTGGAGTCGCGCTGTGATTCATGCTCAAGTCGTGTCCAAGTTGCCTCCCAAAGTCACGCTGGAAGCCGTGTTGCCCCTGTGTGAACCGGCTCTAACAAAACATTTAGATAGTTTCATAAACATAAAGTAGCATACCAGTGTCAAAATTAAAGACATCTGAAAAAAGTACATCAAAGAATAAGTAGAATAATAGACAGCTAGCTGCATTATACTTTGTGGGATAGAATGGGAACATTCATGCCATCTTTCCATTGTTAACCTATTAGAGGCAAAAAAAGGCATATGATGGTATCATGAATAGAAAGGCTTTCCACATGGTGGAGACTTCTCCAAGCAGGAGGGGCCCCCAAGCCAGCTCTGCCATGATGACAAAACCTAAGAAACACTTCCATTGTTTTAAACAAACTCCCCCTACTAATAGACTAGAGGAGCTGTGACACTGCATGTAACAACAAAACAAACAAAAAGGAAAAAAAATAGAACAAAGAAAGAAATAGTTGCTCCTAGTATAATATCTGAAAGGCTAATTTGTGAGGTATCAAACACAGTAACAGTCCTGTAAGCACTATCCTCTAGGGGTAAAAGATATTAATTGGAAGGCAGGGATGCCTGACCCCTACTGGATCTTCAGCTTTCCTAGGGAGTCTAGGGAGATTTGCAGAGGGAGAGCGCTTCTCCGACAGGGCACTCGTGAAAAGGACGAGCAAAGAGCACCGCTGAGGGACCCCAGAATAGGAGGATTGGCGTCACTCTGTGCAAAATGAACTGCACAGAGGAGGTAAGTATGACATGTTTGTTTAAAAAAAAAAAAGTGTTCGTAAAGGTATTTTTTTTCTTTCACAAAAATAACAAACATGTTCTACTTAGCTGCTCTGTGCAATGGTTTTTCACAGAGCAGCCCTGATTCTCCTCTTTTTGGGTCCCCCTCTGGTGCTTTTGGCTACTCCTCTTCAACCAGTGCCCCATAGGAGGCTGCTTCCTATGGAGGCACTCGTGCAGGTTTGCCCCCCAAACCTTGCTGCCTGTGTCCATAGACATAGACAGAGGAAAAATGCCCCACCCCCAGCTCCCTTGTCACAGGGTTTGATTTAGAGCAGCTGGAGCCAATGGCTCCAGCGAGCAGTCAGTAGGCAGATTTGAACCCAGTAAATTAATCTAGTGTGGTGTATTTTTCATAGCTAAAGAGGCATAATAATGACTAGAATAGGGATGTTGGTTACCAAAAAAATCTAGTTGGCAGTTTGGAGATAAGATGGAGATACCAGAATGGATCAAAACTCATTAGACCAGGGTTGAATGAGACTAATTGCACTATGGGCAAGAGGACTGTTGTGGTTATTCTTTGTTGATGAGAAAATAAATGAATGTCTTAAATTGGCTCCCATTCGATGGGGGCGTGGTTTGGACTTCACCGAGATGGCGGTGTAACTCCAGAGCTCCGGCGAACGGCGAGAGAAAAAGCGGCTCACAGCTACATAGGGCACTGTACCGACAGCATAATACGGCGGTTTAGCTCCCCGGTACCCCGGCATCATGACCAGGAGACGCCAGGCGGAACATCGGCCCAGAAAACTAACGGCCTACTTTACACAACCTCTGCAGCCTCGTGGGCAAGATGGCGCCGGCTCCTTCTCTACCCCGAGGACGGCTCACATGAACACAGACATGCATGATGACCCAGCATACCGCAACACCCGACGCACAAGGGGAACTACAGAGACTCCTTCACCTCTCATTAGGAGTCCGACTAAAGCGAGAGCCAGGCTGGAGGAGCAGGAGCTGCAGCAATGTGAGGTAAGATCAAATGCAGACTCACAAGAGGACACGAGAGAGCTCCCTGACTCCATAGTGGCGTTCCCCACACAGAACCAGCCAGTCCTAGACACCACATTAAAAGACATGCTTGTCTCCCTGAAAAGCTCTATCCATGCTGACATGATGACATGCATGAGGAAGTTTAGCTCTGAACTCAATGCAGTGGGGGACAGAGTTGATCACATGGAATCCAAAATGGGGGAGTATGCTACGACAATTAATGACTTGGTAGATGCTCATGACAGTGTTGAGGAGGACCACACATGGATAAAAGCAAAGTTGGCAGATTTGGAAGACAGGTCCAGGAGGAACAATGTCAAGATAAGAGGCATTCCAGAATCTGTGCAAACCTCTGAGCTACGTTCATATGTTACAGCAATGCTCTCAGCCCTCATGCCAGATCTTCCTCCTATTGAACTGTCCATAGATAGAATCCATCACCTCCCAAAACCCTCATTCATTCAGGAGCATATCCCTAGGGATGTGCTGTTTCGCATGCACTTCTACCAGACCAAGGAGCGTTTGATGCAAATTACCCGTAAAGGGGAACACCGCACCACAGAATACTCAGATCTGCAATTCTACGCGGATCTGTCGCAATTCACTTTGCAACTACGCAAAAATCTCCACACTATCACCAAGGCTTTGAGAAACCATGATATCACCTACAGATGGGGTTACCCAACTAAATTAATCGTTACTAGAGAAGGATCTACGCATGTAATTACTTCTCCTACTAAAGGTTTTCGGCTTCTCCAGAAATGGAAGATTGTCTCAGAGGAACCTCCTTCACCTTCTAATGCGCCAAGCCCTAAACGGATTCCTCCAGAATGGCAGCAAGTTTCAAACACCTGAGGCGTCAGTGATATTTGCAGGGCCCTGCTATTTTCATTTGTTGCCCTATTAATGGGCCTCGCCCTTTGGAGCTCTTTCTTGCAACCTGTGCTCCCATTTACCTGAGCAGAAAAATTCTGCACCTGGGTGTATTCACCTTCCTTTAAAATTTTTTGTTGCTTGTTTTCTTTTTTCTATACCAAATTTATTTTCAGACACTGCTTATGTTACCGGAATCGGGACCTTGTTTTATTGGACCTTGGAATACATGCATCCCTCGGACAGCTTCCTGGCATCTTTGTAAGTACACACCATGTGTAAATTTCAGCATTCCACTTAAACTATGCCATGCCAGTTAAAATATTCTCCATAAATGCACATGGCTTAAATCATCCAGCCAAGAGGGCATCTCTCTGGAGAGAAGCAGACTCTTCTCAATGTGACATAATATGCGTCCAAGGAACGCATTTTCACCACAAGGCACCACCTAGATGCACCCATAAAGGCTTCCAACACTATTTCTTCTCAAATATGGAAGCAAAACAAAGGGGAGTCATGACTGCAATTAAAGACTCAATTTCTTTTCAAATACATAGGGAAATATGTGACCCATCAGGTCGTTATATCATCCTAGTGTTTGACATCAACACTACACGATACACCCTGGTGAACGTTTATGTTCCGAATAAACACCAAATCAAATTCCTGAATGGACTGATGAAAAAGTTCTGAAAAACACAAGGCTCTCTTATACTGTGCGGAGACTTTAATATCACACCTGACCCACAAATAGACTCCACATCTAAGCCCTCTAAAAGGACACCTTCTCTGATGTCCTTTTTACAAAGGCAAGATCTATATGATGCATGGCTATGTACTCATGCCAACGAAAGGGACTTTACGTTCTTTTCTCACAGACACTGCACGTACACGAGGATTGATCTGTTTCTGATGGACAGGTGGCTACTCCAGAAAGTATTTCAAATCAAATTGAACAACATATCATGGTCAGACCATGCTCCTGTGTTACTGACACTAGGAGATACTTATCCTTCCAACAGTGCCTTTATCTGGCTCTCCAATTCCCACATAATTCAAAACGCTGAAACGAAAAAAATTCTGGAGGATCACTTGTCTGATTATTTTCGGATCAATTCCCCGTCCACGAATAATCCTTTTGTACTATGGAACGCCCATAAGGCGTATATTAGGGGTGTGTTTATCCAGCAGGACACTAGAATCAAAAAGCAGAGGCAGCAGCGACTCAATACTCTACTCTCAAAGATAGGCTCCGTGGAGGACCAAAACAAACGTAATCCTACCCTCATACTGAGCGCACGACTTACCTCACTAAGACACGACCTCAGGCTTGCTTTTCTCCAATCCTTTGAAAAACTTGAGAAAAAGCTGAAGATGTCTTTCTATTCTACAGGTAATAAGGCTGGGAAAAACCTGGCTCGTAGACTACAAGGCCAGCGCTTTAAGACTAAGATACTGCATATTATTAACCCTAAATCTTCTCAGAAGGTGTATGATCCCCAAAAAATCGCAGACGCTTTCAGCGATTACTATGGTTCCTTATATACCGTATTTTTCGCTCCATAAGACGCACCTGACCATAAGACGCACCTAGGGTTTAGAGGAGGAAAATGAGAAAAAAAATATTCTGAGGAGGTTACTACACATTACCATTCAGTTGCTAGAGGTTACTACACATTACTGAGCACTGATTGGTTTCTAGAGGTTACTACACATTGCCACTCACCATTCAGTTGCTAGTGGTTACTGCACACTAATTACCTGCAATTTAGTGTCCCCCTCTGAAAGCTGCTCAGTCCTGCTGCCGCTTTAATAATCCCCACCCCCACTGCTGACAGAAGAAGGGAGAGGAAATGGAATGCATACACAGCCTGCTCTGTGTCTTTTATCTCCTACTCGGCTCGTGCTGCTGCTACAGAGCCTGCACTGCCCGGAGTTGGGGGGGGGGGAGAACACCAAAGCCTGCACTGCCCGGAGAAGGGGGGGGACACACGAGAGACCGCACCACCTGGAGAAGGAGGGGAAATAGAAAGCCTGCTCTGCCTGGAGAAGGTGGGGGGAGAACCTATGGAGCCCGCACTGCCCGGAGAAGGAGAAGGGGGGGGCACACGAGAGACCACACTGCCTGGAGAAATAGAAAGCCTGCTCTGCCTGGAGAAGGTGAGGGGGAGAACACATGGAGCCCGCACTGCCCAGGGAAGGGGGGGGGGAACACACGGAGCCCGCACTGGAGAAGGAGGGGAAATAGAAAGCCTGCTCTGCCTGGAGAAGGAGGGGGGAACACGCTCCCTGTCACAGACACACAGACGCTCCCGTCCTGACAGGGAGACGCAGGCAACCCACAGTTGAGGAGCCGATCGGCTGGCTTGGTATTTGGCGGAGGCGGGGGGGGCGCTGGTCTATATTCGCTCCATAAGACGCACAGGCATTTTCCCCTCATTTTTGCAGTGAAAAAAGTGCGTCTTATGGTGCGAAAAATATGGTAATCTAAACCAAGATAGTCTAACGGTACAACCCTCCCTGTCAGATATAGAGAATTTCCTACAAAACATTCATCTGCCCCATCTTTCCCCCTCACAACTCCAGGAGTTGAATTCTCCCTTTTCTCTAGTTTAAATGCTTAAAGCTATAGAAACTCTCCTGAATAATAAATCTCCTGGACCGGATGGTCTTACAGGGGAGTACTATAAACAGTTTAAATCTATTCTTGGACCATACCTCCTTAAAGTGTTTGATGCTGCTGCTGCCTCGGCTTTCTTTCCTCCTGAGATGCTAGAAGCATTAATTGTAACGTTACCTAAACCGGGTAAGGAACCGGATGCTCCTCAAAATTTTAGGCCTATATCCTTGCTAAAAAACGATGTACAACTATATGCCAAGATGATAGCATTAAGATTGGTTGACGTTTTACCCACTCTCATTGACCCTGATCAATCTGGGTTTACTAAGGGCAGGCAGACATCGGATGCCACTAGACGCCTAATAAATGTTATTCATATCACCAGGGGGGGGAAACGCCTTCTCTGCTTCTGGCTTTGGATGCAGAGAAGGCGTTTGATAGGGTACATTGGTTATATCTGACAAAAACTTTGGAAAAGTTTGGCTTCTCAGGGCACCTGCTCTCAGCAATATTGGCTCTATATACTTCCCCATCAGCTAGGGTGTATACATCTGGCATGCTGTCCAAACCCTTCAGAATTACGAACGGAACCCGTCAGGGGTGCCCGTTGTCCCCCCTTATTTTCAATATACTGATGGAACCACTAGCCGCTAGCATTAGACAGAACTCTGCTATTCAAGGTTTTACAATTAAATCCCGTAAACACGTCATTAGTCTATTTGCGGATGATGTGATACTGATGCTCACTGATCCGATGTCTTCCCTGGAACATGTATCTCATATACTTCGGGAGTATGGAAAAGTGTCGTACTACAAGGTGAATGACACCAAATCATTCATCCTTGACCTAGGGGTACTGCCAAAAGATAAGATGCTCATACAAGCCAAATTTCCATATGTATGGTGTGATCAGGAGATCACATACCTGGGTATTAAATTGACCTCCCAAACCAGGCAATTATTTCAGACCAACTATCTTCCTCTTTAAAAGAAACTGACGGACGGCCTACGATCCCTAAGAAAACATGTCCTATCATGGTCAGGAAGATTGGCAGCCTTCAAAATGCAAATATTACCACAAATTCTTTACATTTATCGCACGGTGCCCATACCCATACCCCAACAATTTTTTAAAACCCTTCAGTCCCTACTAGCTAAATATCTTTGGGAGGGTAAAAGGGCCAGAAGCGCCTTCTCCAAACTTAAAAAAACAAAGGCTGGTGGTCTGGGCTTACCGGTCTTTGCAGACTATCATACTGCTGCGATTCGTGCAAAAATTAAAGGCTGGTTCCCAAACCAACCCATTCCACTATGGGGAAACATTGAGGAAACATTAGTACCTGGTGGGAATCTATTTAATTATCTCTTGGCGTACCCTTACCTTAAATCTAAATCCAAACATCTTTCTCCTCCCATGATAGCATCCTTAAATTCCTGGAAAATATTAGTGACGCACCAATCACTGTCTACCCCTACTTCTACCCTACTAGCACCCATTTCTACATTAGCTTTGATAAAGCCTGACCTGAACTTAGATGGATGGTTGCGACAGGGAATCACACGGATATCTGATCTATATAGGGACAATCTCCTTAAATCATTTGCTGAGTTGCAATCAGAATATGGACTGCCAAATTCAGAGCAGTTTAATCACCTCTGGGTAAAATCGTACCTTAAAAACAAAAATATTAGGAAGTACAATTTATTCTGGAAAATTAATATCCATCTTGCGTCTAAAGAAAACCGTAGAGGTGGTATCTCACTATTCTACAATTTCCTGTATGACAAGTCCATATTCATGAAAACGAATTCTATGTTAGCCTGGGAGAGGGATATCCAGGAATCATTTTCAGAAGCACAATGGCATAAAGCTTTACAACAAATATACGCAGCAACTAAATGTACAAACCTATGGGAACTATCCCACAAGGTAACACAGAGGTGGTACCTGACCCCAAACAGAATAGCCAAATTTGATCCCTCCACACCCCCTGAGTGTTGGAGGAACTGTGCACAACCGGCACTATCTTTCATATATTATGGGCCCGTGGCAAATTAGCTGGGTTTTGGTCTGGCATTTTCAAGGTCCACTATCAAGTGACAGGTCTATCTCTACCATACTCACCTTCCCTAACTCTCTTGAACTTAGGGATCGAAACCATACCACCGATACATAGAAAATTCACCACACATCTATTCTTAGCGGCAGGGCCGATCCTAGGGTCCCAGACGCCTGGGTGCAGAAATATTTCTGGCGCCCCACGTGGGCGTGGTCATCCTACAAACTCCTCCCCTTTACACATGTTTCTATGGCAGCGATTCAAACACAGAGATGCTCCCCTAAGAAGTCGTCGTTACACTAGGATCCTCCCATGATCCTTTAACAATAAAGAAAATACAGGAAAAGCGTACAATAATGAGACCTGGAGGGGAGTCTCTCTGATGCACACAGAGAGGCCTTCTGTTAGAGAGTCCGTTAGGAAGAGCCCCCAGACATAGTACAAGAGATGGTCAGAGAGTGCAGACATATTACAGGTGACCGTTAAAGTACAGACATGATACAAGAGACTGTCAGAGACTGCAGACATATTACAGGAGATGGTCAGAGAGTGCAGACATAGTACAGGAGACAGAGAGTGCAGACATAGTACAGGAGACAGAGAGTGCAGACATAGTACAGGAGATGGTCAGAGACTGCAGATATAAAACAGGAGATGGTCAGAGACTGCAGACATAATATAGGAGATAATGGCTCTCACCTGACCCAGCGATACAGCAACAACGGTTCCTCTGATCAGGAGTCAGCTCACTCTGAATTGCCCGTAGTGACTCCACCGAGTCCAGATCTGTATTAAGTATAGACTCCCTACTAAGTATAAACCCCTCCCTCAATACAGACCCCCCTCCATTAGTACAGACCCCCAGGACAAACCCCCCCTCCATTAGTACAGACCCCCCAGGACAAACCACCCCCCTCCATTAGTACAGACCCCCCATTAGTACAGACCACCCCCCTCCATTAGTAGAGACCCCCCACAAACCACCCCTCCATTAGTAGAGACCCCCCACAAACCACCCCCTCCATTAGTAAAGACCACTCCACAAACCATCCTCCCTCCATTAGTACAGACCCCCCTCAGGACAAACTCCCCCCCTCCATTAGTACAGACCCCCCAGGACAAACCACCCCCCTCCATTAGTACAGACCCCCCCACAAACCACCCCCCATTGGTACAGACCACCCCCCTCCATTAGTACAGACCACCCCACAAACCACCCGCCCATTAGTACAGACCCCCCACAAACCACCCTCCCATTAGTACAGACCCCCCCACAAACCACCCCCCCATTAGGACACACCACCCCCCTCCATTAGTAGAGACCCCTCCATTAGTAGAGACCCCCCCACAAACCCCCCCATTAGTACAGACCACCCCCTCCATTAGTAGAGACCCCCCACAATCCACCCGCCCATTAGTACAGACCCCCACAAACCATCCCCCCTCCATTAGTACAGACCCCCCACAAACCATCCCTCCTCCATTATTACAGACCCCCCACAAACCAGCCCCCCTCCATTAGTACAGACCCCCCTGGCGCCCACAAACCACCCCCTTCCATTAGTACAGACCCCCCACAAACCATCCCCCCTCCATTAGTACAGACCCCCCTGACTCCCACAAACCAACCCTACTCCATTAGTACAGACCCCCCTGGCCCCCACAAACCATCCCCCCTCCATTAGTACTGACCCCCCACAAACCATCCCCCCTCTATTAGTACTGACGCCCCTTGCCTCCACACACCAGACCCCCCCGGCCCCCCACAAACCATCCCCCCTCCATTAGTACAGATCCCCCACAAACCATGCCCCCTCCATTAGTACTGACCCCCCTTGCCTCCACACACCAGATCCCCCCGGCCCCCACAAACCATCCCCCTCCATTAGTACAGATCCCCCAAAAACCATGCCCCCTCCATTAGTACAGACCCCCCTGGCCCCCACACACCACCCCCCTTCCATTAGTACAGACCCCCCTGGCCCCCACCCCCTTCCATTAGTACAGGCCCCCACACACCACCCCCCCCCTCCATTAGTACAGGCCCCCACACACCCCCCCTCCATTAGTACAGGCCCCCACACACCACCCCCCCTCCATTAGTACAGGCCCCCATACACCAGACTCCCTCCATTAGTATTGACCCCCCACAAACCATCCCCCCACCATTAGTACTGACCCCCCTTGCCTCCACACACCAGACCCCCCCGGCCCCCACAAACCATCCCCCCTCCATTAGTATAGATCCCCCACAAACCATGCCCCCTCCATTAGTACTGACCCCCTTGCCTCCACACACCAGACCCCCCCCGGCCCCCACAAACCATCTCCCCTCCATTAGTACAGATCCCCCACAAACCATGCCCCCTCCATTAGTACAGAGCCCCCCTGGCCCCCACACCCCACCCCCCTTCCATTAGTACAGACCCCCCTGGCCCCCACAAACCACCCCCTTCCATTTGTACAGACCCCCCTGGCCCCCACCCCCCCTCCATTAGTAAACAGGCCCCCACACACCACCCCCCTCCATTAGTATAGGCCCCCACACACCACCCCCCCTCCATTAGTACAGGCCCCCACACACCACCCCCCCTCCATTAGTACAGGCCCCCACACACCAGACTCCCTCCATTAGTACCGACCCCCCACAAATTATCCCCCTTCATTAGTACAGACCGATCCGGCTCTGGACAAACACAAACCCCACCCGGGCGGCAGCTGGAGAGGACAGTGTGCAGCCATGCCACCCAGGTGGAGAGGATCGTGACAGTGAGAAAAAATGTCACGCTGATGCACGGACCGCCCCGCCCCCCCACTACGTCACCGCGGGTCTCTCTGTCTCCGAGCAGCCGCTCCAATCTCTGATCTCCTCTGACAGGAGGGGGGAGCAGGGAACAGCAGCGCCGCAGCGGCGATGATTGGCGGCAGTGAGCGGCAGAGAGAGCAGCCTCTGGATACGAATAAGGAGGAGGAGGAGGGAGGGGAACACTCTGGCGCTTGAGCGCCCCCACCTCTGTGGCGCCTGGGTGAACTGCACCCCTCGCACCCCGTCTAGGACCGGCCCTGCTTAGCGGCCAAACTAGTTATACTTAGGTTATGGAAATCTCCAGAGCCTTCAGATGTTAATGATGCTATTCGCACACTATCCATTCATTACACCTATGAAAGGATGTTAGCATCCATAGGGGGGAGGGTCGCACAGTTTCTTTCTAGCTGGCAATCATGGATAGACTGGTATAAGGATTACAACTCATAATTAAAACAGAAAAGACAGCCACAGGTGAGAGTATCAATCCTTTTAAAAATGTAACTTAAACTTCTCCAGGAAGGTCCGAGGGATGGTAATGGTAACAGTAATAAAGTAATACACACAAGGTTCTTGTTCTCCTTTTCCTCTTTTCTTTTGGTTACTCTGAAAGTTTACTCTTTGTTCGTATGTTAATTTCTTTTATGTTAGAATCTAAAATTCTCGGTGAAAGTAATTTCTAGTAAGATAGTAGAGTTTGCTTTTGCACCTCCTCCAACTAATCTGTTATTATGCAAATGGAGGGTGTGGGTGTTGTTCCTCTCTCCGGATCACAGATAGTTCCCACAGGGGGTGTCTGGGGAGAGGAGGGGACACCTATGGTCCCGTGAAAACCATATATGTTTTATACCATGACATGGCATTTATTTGACTCCTATCTGTGTATTTAAACGTATTAATATGTATATGCTCCACATATGGAATGTACTATTCACCTTTTGTACACCGTTAAAATTGAATAAAAATCTATTGATAAAAAAAAATTGGCTCCCATTCCAAACCTTGTTAAACATTAGCCAATGTATTTTGAGGTAGCTTTCAATGAGCTTATCAGTCAGAGAGGTATCTGAAAAGTTTTTACCAAAGGCTTTTAGGAAAAATTGCTGGATAGGTGTTAAGTTGTCATTTAGTGAGTGATACAGCTTAGATACAGAGTAATAGCCCTGTCACATACCTGGTCTAGGCCAAGCTGATGAGAGGGCTTCCCCTTACACTTCCTGTCCTGTTTCTCCAGAAGTTGATGACAGGATATAACAGGGCAAGGAGTTGTAGGAGATTATGACCGGGAGATTCTTGCAGTAGATGCTGAGTAGCAGACAGGCTGAAGAGTGGCCGATGTGCATACACAGTATCAGGTATAGAACAGAGGGCAGCAAGCAGGCTGGTAACCAGGCAAATGCAGGATACTCTGGCAGATGTGAAGGCACTAAAGCAGGTGCAGAACGGCAGGTGAAGCGAGCAGAGAAGGTACCAAAACAACAGGCAGAAGGCAGAGTCAGATCACTAGCCGGAGTCAGCAATGGGTTTTCAGGAACAAGCAGAGTCCAAAACAGGCTGGGCAAACACAGAAGCAAGCGCACGATCAGGTCACAGGCAGTAGAAGCTGA
Organism: Rana muscosa; assembly: GCA_029206835.1. NCBI lineage: Eukaryota > Metazoa > Chordata > Amphibia > Anura > Ranidae > Rana > Rana muscosa. Next base: position 433,314,064 of record CM055117.1, read on the forward strand.
TGACCATTCAGCAACCCTATGGTCTCTGGAGTCACTTTGAATAGGGAAGTGGGTGTCAAGTATTCCTGTGTGCGCACTAGTTAGGTCAGATCTAGTGGTCACTAGAGAATAATTTTGCGCATGCACATATCTTCGAGCATGGCCATGCATATGATTTTCCCTGACAGGCCCTTTTGTAGTACTCAATCTAGAAGGTTTGAAGGGATTGTGTAAGGACCTGGATCACCTGCTAGTAGCACTGTGCTTCCCAAGGCAAGTTTGTAGTTCCAGTGTCCCCCAGCAAGTGACTACCAGCAGTCAGCAGATCCCAGTAATCTGCTCCACCTCGTGCTGGCTGCTAGGAGGGTATTTGGTCCCTGTTCTGCTGTTACATCTTGCTCCAATGGTTTGCTTACTGCCAGATACTGCTGGACGTTATCTTGCACTTTGGGAACATCCAACTTCTTTTGCAATTACCTTTTGAGGCTTTCCCTCCTTATGGAGGGTGTCAATTATGTTTTTTTGCACAACTGTCAGGTCTTCAGTGTTTCCCATGATTGTGATTCCTACTTGTAACGGCAACCCAAGTATGAAAGGGGTTAATGCCGTTTAGGATATTCCCTTTCCGAACACACATCAGCTACCGACACTCCCCAGTCAGGCGACCGAGACCCATAGGAATAATTCTCCCCCATATACGAGACAAACACTCTGTATGAGGTTCAAACAGGGCAAAAAATCTTTATTACAAGCACATGGTAACACACTTCTCTTCAAAACACTTCCCTCTTATCCTTGGGAAACAGGGTGGGTTAAACTGTCCAATGACAATGGTGATACAGGTCAGGTATGTTCAAACTTCTCCTTCAGTAAACAGTCTTAGGCAGGAGGGGTTGCTGGAGTGATTCCCTTCCCCCCTTTCCTCACAGCAAGACACTTAATCATCCCATAATAGGCAGCCAGACTGTCTACCAGCTCCAATCCACATCACCACAAACAAAAATGAAAAGGTCTTTGAAAGCTAGTCTGGATTTAATCTACATTACACAGGCCGACAGGTGGTTGACGTTGAACACATCAGCATCTCTCAATTAACCTGTTGAGTTCAGAATAAAATAACCAGTAAATAGTCCTTTACAGATATCCTGGGGAATATTGTGGATAAATATTACAGACCCATTTTAGGTAGTCCAAGATATATTTCCTCAGTCACCCTATGCCCAAAGGGACTCCCGTTACATGGCTCCCTCCATGTGGGACACTCCGGCAGACCCGGCTTGATCCTTCTCGGGTCAACTTGGGGATGTCCAGAACTAGGAGGCCGGGATGACGTCTGTTTGCCGGGACAACCCATCAGCATTGCCATTTTGCTTACCGGGTCAGTAGCTGATGGTGAAGTTGTAAGGTTGCAGGGCTAAGCTCCACCGCAGCAACCTGCCATTGTCTCCTGAGACCCGGTTAAGCCAGACCAATGGGTTGTGGTCGGTGACTAGTGAAAATTCCTGTCCGTACAAGTAAGGGTTCAACTTTTTAAGGGCCCAGACCAGGGCCAAACACTCCTTCTCCACTGCCGCATAGCTCACTTCCCGTGTGTCATAGCTTTCTGCTCAGGTATGCGACAGGGTGTTCTCCTCCATCCTCCCCAACTTGGCTCAGCACAGACCCCAGTCCAAACATGGAAGCATCGGTGTGGACAAGAAAACGTTTGTTAGGTACTGGGGCAGCCAAGACAGGGGCATTTACAAGTGCTTGCTTGAGGGCTAAAAATGCGGTTTCACAAGCTGGAGACCACAGGACCTGCCTAGGTAAATTATTTTTCGTCAGGTCAGTCAGGGGCTTTGCGATAGCACTATAATCAGGGACAAAACGTTGGTAGTACCCTGCAGTCCCCAAGAAGGCTAATACCTGGGTCTTCATACGGGGCATGGGCCAGTTAGCTACTGCCTCTACCTTGGCTGGCTCTGGTCTCTGGTTCCCACACCCTACTCGGTGTCCCAGGTACTGCACCTCCGCCATACCTAGATGGCACTTGTCTGGTTTCAAGGTCAGGCCTGCGGCCCGAATTTTGTCCAGAACCACCCCTATGTGAACCAGGTGCTCCTCCCAAGACCCACTGTAGATCGCAATGTCATCCAGGTATGCACATGCAAAATCCTGGAAGCCATCGAGGAGCCTATCCACCATACGTTGGAAGGTAGCTGGGGCATTTTTCATCCCAAATGGCATGACCTTAGACTGGTACAGGCCAAATGGGGTAACAAATGCCGACTTGGGGATAGCATCCTCGGCCAGGGGAATCTGCCAATAACCTTTACACAGGTCGATTGTAGTTAAATAACGTCCCCTGGCTATACGATCTAGCAGTTCATCTACCCTGGGCATCAAGTAGGCATCAGTGGTGGTCTTCATTGAGTCGCCTGTAGTCCATGCAGAACCGGGTAGTTCCGTCTTTCTTAGGCACCAGGACTACAGGCGAGGCCCAAGGGCTGTCAGAGGGCTCAATGACTCCTAACTGAATCATCTCCTGTATCTCTTTCCGCATTCCTTCTCGGACTGCTTCAAGGGATACGGTAGGGGGGCTGTCGAAGGGGTGCTTGTCCAGGAGTCTCTACCTTATGCACAGCCAGGGTCGTATAGCCCGGTTTTTGGGAGAAAGTCGCCTGTTTCTCCCACAGAAGCCGCTTAGCCTGTTCCTTCTTTGTGGGGCTTAACCGGTACCCTAGCTGTACAAGGCTAATGAGGTCAGTCTGGGGGTCTCTCTCTAGTAAGTCAGGGAGGGGTAAACCTTCTGAGTCGTCTGCAGCAGGGGCACATACTGCAGCAACATCCTCCTGCTGTTCCTGATACTCCTTCAGCATGTTCACATGAAAGGTTCGCTGGATTCTTTCATCTGCACAGCTGGCAATAACATAGGTAGTATCACATACCTGGGCTACTACTTTATACGGGCCCTGCCAAGATGCCTGCATCTTGTCGGTCTTCACAGGCTTGAGCACTAAGACCTTCTGCCCAACCTGGAAGATACACTGTCGGGCCCCCCCGATCATACCATCTCTTCTGTCTCCCCCGGAGCTGCCTGGAGATTCTCCCTTACCATCAAAGACAGTTGCTCCATGCCTTCCCTGAGTTCCAGAACATAGGGCACTATGGGGGTCCCTTCCTGCTCTGTCTCTCCCTCCCAGTGTCCTCTGATGAGATCGAGGGGTCCGCGAACCCTTCTCCCATAGAGCAACTCGAAGGGCGAGAACCCAGTAGATTCCTGGGGTACCTCTCTGTACGCAAATAACAGGTGAGGCAGGAATCTCTCCCAGTCTCTGCAAGCGTCCGAAAAAGTCCTCAGCATTTGCTTGAGGGTCCCGTTAAAGCGTTCGCAGAGACCATTAGTCTGGGGGTGGTAAGGTGAGCTCAGCAAGGGCTTAATATTGCACACCTTCCACAACTGCTGGGTGAGCACTGTGGTAAACTGGGTTCCCTGGGCAGAGAGAATCTCCTTAGAGAACCCCACTCTGGTAAATAAATTAACCAGGGCATCAGCTACTGTCTCTGCTTCAATGTTGGACATTGCTACTGCCTCTGGGTAACGGGTGGCGTAGTCCACCACAGTGAGAATATATTTCTTCCCGGATGGACTAGGCCTGGCCAAGGGACCCACAATGTCAATGGCTATGCGGTAAAAGGGCTCTCCAATAATAGGCATAGACATAAGTCTAGCCTTAGGGTGGTCCCCCCTCTTACCTACCCGTTGACATGTGTCACACGTTTTGCAGTATTGTCGCACATCCTGGTTAAAATTGGGCCAGAAGAAATTCTGTGTAATCCTATGGGCTGTGCGACAGGACCCTAGATGTCCTGCTAGCGGCACATCATGCCCGATTCACAGAATCTCCAGCTGGTATTTCTTGGGTACCACCAGCTGTCGTTTCTGCGAAGGGGCCTTACTTCTCTGAGATGGCTTAGGGATCCTATACAGTCTATCCCCCACCCATTCATAAAGCTCCCCATCTATTCCCCTTTCCTGAGTATCTGCCTTAGCCCTATACTTGTGTAAGGCCGGGTCCTCCCGAGTTTCCCTCCCGAATGCCTCTGGGGTATCCCAGCCTAGGGGCGCCTGATCTAAGGTACATGTCGGGGAAGATAGTCTCACCTGGGTCTCAGCAGCAAGCGGGCTGGTTCCAGCAGCACGGGTCTGGGCACGGGTAGTCACTGGGTTGACTTCATCGGGGCGTAAGCAGAAATGAGTGGGCTAAATCATTCCCCAGTAGTACATCTGCTGGCAAATCCTTCATCACCCCCACATTCACGTGTCCCGAACCAACCCCCCAATCCAGGTGAACACGGGCAACGGGTAGCCGGAAGATGGTACCTCCCGCTACTCTTACGGCTACAGTGTCTCCGGTGTGTTGGCTCTCTGGGATGAGGTTCTTCTGTATTAGGGTCATGGTGGCGCCAGTATCACGTAGGCCATTGGCTACCGTTCCATTAACCCGGACAGTCTGCCTGTGTTGCTGCCTGTTGTCCTGGTTAGCTGCTTTTATTGGATCAGCCTCGTGCATGACGCTCCACTGTTCTTCCTCCTCAACGCAGTGGGCCGCAGGCATGGATGTGCGGGGGTTCCCCCCTGCTGGCTTTCTCCACGACTGGGACTGCCTGGCTGGATTCAATGGACAGTCTGGCTTTTTGTGCCCTAGCTGTTTACACCCAAAACACCTGATGGGTTGTGAGTAGTCCTGGGAGTCGAACCTGGGCTGCTGAGGATAAGTGACCGCTGGTTGAAAATCCACCGACCTGTTGTCTTGACCACAGGGTTAATCAGTTTGCGGGCGTCTGTGTATTCGTCCGCCAGGCGAGCTGCTTCAGGCAAGGTGTAAGGTTTTTGGTCCCGAACCCACTCTCTGACTTCCAGGGACAGTTTGTCAAAGAAGTGCTCCAGCAGGAACACCTGCAGCACCGCTTCCCCAGATTCTGCTTGGCATCCAGCGACCCAGTGGGATGCAGTGCGGTGTAGGCGGCATGCCCACTCGGTATACGAGTCTCCTGTCTGCTTGCTTGTCTCTCGGAACCGCCTCCGGTATGCCTCCGGTGTGACGGCATACCTGGCCAACCGTGCTTCTTTTACCAGTACATAGTTCATAATATCCTCGTCTGGGATGGCCCTGAATGCTTCACTGACCCGGCCGGACAGTTTCCCAGACAAAATGGTAACCCATTCCTCTGTGGGCACCCGGTGTAGGGCACATTGCCGTTCAAAATCAGCAAGGTACCCATCAATCTCTCCTTCAGTTTCAATGAAATTTTTAAAAGCAGTAAAATGTATCTTACTCCTTTCAGTTGGTGCTGCTCTGACTTCTGCTACTGCAGCACCTCTTTGCGGTAGAAAATTTACGTCCACAGCTGCTATAACTCAGACTATGACCTTCGCTGTAGGGTTAGGCCATAATGTGCCGGTCTTATGTTAACAGCCCGATCAAAACTTGCCTCTTCGGGTGTCCTGTCTGTTACGCTGGGCCTTTCGGTTCCATCCATTTCGACTAGTTCTCTGATAATGTCCCTCTTCTTACGGTTGTTGGTCGGTCTTCCCCGGTTCTCCAGTAAGTCCTTGAGGGTAGAGCGCTTTAGCCATTCATACTGTGCCTCCATTGGCCTGTGTCCTCTTGAAGCTGTCCTTCCGGCTGTGGGAATCAATCCGCTGCTTGCCACCAATTGTAACGGCACCCCAAGTATGAATGGGGTTAACGCCGTTTAGGATATTCCCTTTCCGAACACACATCAGCTACCGACACTCCCCAGTCAGGCGACCGAGACCCATAGGAATAATTCTCCCCCAGATACGAGACAAACACTCTGTATGAGGTTCAAACAGGGCAAAAAATCTTTATTACAAGCACATGGTAAGAAACTTCTCTTAAAAACACTTCCCTCCTATCCTTGTGAAACAGGGCGGGTTAAACTGTCCAATGACAATGGTGATACAGGTCAGGTGTGTTCAAACTTCTCCTTCAGTAAACAGTCTTAGCAGGAGGGGTTGCTGCAGTGATTCCCCCCCCCCCTTTCCTCACAGAAAGACACTTAAACATCCCATAATAGGCAGCCAGACTGTCTACTAGCTCCAATCCACATCACCACAAACAACAATGAAAATGTCTTTGGAAGCTAGTCTGGATTTAATCTACATTACACAGGCAGACAGGTGGTTGAAGTTGAACACATCAGCATCTCTCAATTAACCTGTTGAGTTCAGAATCAAACAACCAGTAAATAGTCCTTTACAGATATCCTGGGGAATATTGTGGATAAATATTACAGACCCATTTTAGGTAGTCCAAGATATATTTCCTCAGTCACCCTATGCCCAAAGGGACTCCCGTTACACTACTGAACCAGACTGATAGACCATTTAAAGGCTCAGAAACCCTTTGCAGGTGTTATGGTTTAATTAGCTGATTAGAGTGGGACACTTTGAGGCCTGGTTCACACTGGGGCGACAAACGCTCCGACATTGGGAGCTCATGTCGCATGACGTGTGAAAATCAATGTTTCCCTATGGGAGCCGTCTTAACTGGTCCGACACATGTCGGTCCGACTTTGAGAATGCTCCCTGTACTACTTTGGTCCGACTTTGATCCGACTTCAGCCCATTGACTATCATTGAAGTCGGATCAAAGTCGGACCGCAGTCTTGCATGGTCCGACTTTGGCATGCGACTTGTGCTGTGCTGCTCTTGAGGGGGAACTCCAGGCCAAATTTTAAATAAAAAACCGGCGTGGGTTCCCCCTCCGGGAGCATACCAGGCCCTTGGGTCTGGTCTGGATTTGAACGGGCACCCCTACGCCAAAAAAAACGGCGTGGGGGTCCCCCCAAAATCCAAACCAGACCCTTATCCGAGCACACAACCTGGCAGGCCGCAGGGGAAGAGGGGGGATGAGAGAGCGGCCCCCCTCCCTCCTGAACCGTACCAGGCCGCATGCCCTCAACATGGGGGGTTTGGTGCTCTGGGGCAGGGGGGCGACCTGCGGCCCCCCCACCCCAGAGCACCCTGCCCCCATGTTGATGAGGACAGGGCCTCTTCCCGACAACCCTGGCCGTTGGTTGTCAGGGTCTGCGGGCGGGGGGCTTATCGGAACCCAGGAGCCCCCTTCAATAAGGGGGCCCCCGGATCCCGGCCCCCCCACCCTATGTGAATGAGTATGGGGTACATTGTACCCCTACCCATTCACCTGGTGGAAAAAAATTGCAATAAAAAAACCACACAGCTTTTTAAAGTATTTTATTACACAGCTCCAGGGGTCTTCTTCCGACTTCCGGGGGTCTTTTCCGACTTCGGGGGTTTCCGGTGTCGTCTCCGGTTCTTTCTTCCGCCGGGCCTCCGCTAACTTCTTTTTAGCTCTCTTGCTAACGGAGGCCCGGTCTTCCCGTTGTCTCGTCCGGCTCTCCGTTGTCCTTCTGCCGGCCCCTCCACTAACTTCTTGGTAGCTCTTTCGCTAGTGGAGGGGCGCGGTCTTCCCGTCGTCGCCGTCGGCTTCTTCTTCCCTCTTCTCCTCCTCGATGTTGACGCGTCGCTTCCTCCCGCTGTAATACTGGCTCTCCGCTCCGCATTAATATAGGCTTCTCATGACGTCACAGTCACATGTTCCCATGACGTCACAGTCACATGCTCCGGGGCCATGTGCCCGGAACATGTGACTGTGACGTCATGAGAAGCCTATATTAATGCGGAGCGGAGCGGAGAGCCAGTATTACAGCGAGAGGAAGCGACGCGTCAACATCGAGGAGGAGAAGAGGGAAGAAGAAACCGACGGCGACGACGGGAAGACCGCGCCTCCGTTAGCAAAAGAGCTAAAAAGAAGTTAGCGGAGGCCTGGCGGAAGAAAGAACCGGAGAGCGGGAGACGAGACCGGACACCCCCGAAGTCGGAAAAGACCCCCGGAAGTCGGAAGAAGAGCGCCGGAGTCGGAAGAAGACCCCCGGAGCTGTGTAATAAATTACTTTAAAAACCTGTGTAGTGTTTTTTTATTGCAATTTTTTCCACCAGGTGAATGGGTAGGGGTACGATGTACCCCATACTTATTCACATAGGGTGGGGGGGCCGGGATCCGGGGGCCCCCTCATTGAAGGGGGCTCCCAGATTCCGATAAGCCCCCCGCCCGCAGACCCCGACAACCAACGGCCAGGGTTGTCGGGAAGAGGCCCTGTCCTCATCAACATGGGGGCAGGGTGCTCTGGGGTGGGGGGGCCGCAGGTCGCCCCCCTGCCCCAGAGCACCAAACCCCCCATGTTGAGGGCATGTGGCCTGGTACGGTTCAGGAGGGAGGGGGGCCGCTCTCTCGTCCCCCCCTCTTCCCCTGCGGCCTGCCAGGTTGTGTGCTCGGATAAGGGTCTGGTTTGGATTTTGGGGGACCCCCACGCCGTTTTTTTCGGCGTAGGGGCGCCCGTTCAAATCCAGACCAGACCCAAGGGCCTGGTATGCCTCTGGAGGGGAACCCACGCCGTTTTTTTTTTATTTAAAATTTGGCCTGGAGTTCCCCTTCAAGATTCATACCAAACACAGTGCCTGATATTGGCAGGGATCCAAGTCGGATCCCCGTTCATTGAAAGTCGGACATATGTCGGCCTCATGTCGCAGGGCAAAGTCGGATCCAAAGTAGGACGGATGTCGTGTCGCACTAGTGTGAACCCAGCCTGAGTCTTGGATATTGCACCTTTTCACAATATTCTAATTTTCTCAGATTGTGGATTTGGGGTTTTCATGAGCTCTAAGCCATAATCATCACAATTATGACAAATCACGGCTTGAACTATATTGCTTTGCATGTAATGAGTCTATCTCATATATTAGTTTCACCTTTTAAGTTGCATTAGTGAAGTTTTACCTGTAAACGTTTAAAACGTTCAAAAGGGAAGTTTCCCCCAATAGGGATTTTCTCGGCAGCAGAGGTTGAAAAAATAATGATAGTTGTGGTTTATAAAAATATGAAATTTTATTGATGACAATTGTAACAGAATGACGTTGACAGCAGGCAGTCGATTTTCCATGCGATTAAGATCCCCTTACAACTTTTGCACAATGTGAGCTAGTGCAGAGATCGATCGACCCAAGTCCTCCGGTGGAAAGGCCTCCCTTTCAGACTCCATCATTGGCTGACTAATACTGTCAGGTACCTGATAGGAGACTGAGTTGAAGAGGTCTGCCTCTCTTTTATCTCCTATCCTGGCTCCGCTAAGGATGAGACAGAGGAGACCAAAGGACAAGAGGGACACGAGTGCCTGATGTGGAAGGTCCTGGATCAGCAGCTTGTCAGGGTTCTGCAGACTGGAGTAGGCTTTGGTGTGCTGAGCAGGAACAGGAGACAGCCAGGCAGGCAACCAAGGGTTAACAGCAGCCAGGACCAAAGACAGTAGCAGAGTCACAGGAATAGCCGTGTTCGTCAACAGGCGGGCAGCAAAGAATCAAATCGTAAACAGAGCTAGAGTCAGGAACAGAGCCGGGTCAGAGGTGGGTATAACACAGGAAGAGGATACGGAGCCAAGGTCAAGAACAAATACAAGCCAAAAAACTGAAAAAAATTTAAGAGAGATGTACTTGATTATAAGAATATGAAAGTTTACAAATGGCAATTGGCATTAGAAGACAACAATGAAGAACTAGATGATACTCTTATGGATGACAGCTCGGGAGAAGCCTCAGGTGACACCAGGCTGGGGACACTTGGGAATACGCCCCAAAAAGTGAGACCTACCAATCCAGGGATGTGGAACCGGCAATGATCTAGACCATCTGAATGGTATCAAGATACGCCTGAAACAAGGAGGGTAAACTACTAGGAATCTCTGGAATATAGAATCCCTCACACACGCAGATATAATGTACCAACCTACAACCGATTCTCTCCATTACGCAGGGGTAACCAATATGACCCTTACCCCAACCACAGAAGAGACCCGAGAGACTATAAGGACTCCCCTAGGGATTTTCCCAGGCATGGGCCACAAGACAGGCCACCAGGGAGATGGAAAGAAAGGGTCCCCTACAGGAACCCTGGATGGAGAGGGATGAATGGGAACAGAGGTGGCCCCAGAGGAGGGAGTCACAGGGTACCAGATTATCCAACATCCCAGAGTCATCTAAGATACAGAGAACATGGCAATCCCACAATGGAACGGGACAGTACTCAAGGGAGACATATGACACTTTCACAGATGGATCCGGAAGGAGGAAGAAGACCAGAGGATGCAGGGGAGGGAAGAAGAAAGCATCAAAGCGAATATTGGGCAAAGGTATCTTTAATCTCAGTGACGTACAGTTCACTGAAGATGAAATGAGAATCCTAGACCTAGGCCTAAAATTTGCCCCAGAGAAGTCTCTAGACAAATTTGAAGTCTTTATTGACTTGCAAAAATTCTTAAGGAAACTGAACATAAAGAACCATTTTGCACTTAACAAAGACACTAGAACAATAGAGGACCTAGAATTTGTTCAAACTAATCTGAAGAATAATTTCATCTTCAATCCACAAACACCAGGTAATCAGTGCATTACAGCTTTTAAGAAAATGGTGGAAGATGATTTGAGCAAATTGGGAAGAAAGAACAGTAAAAAAAACACAAATGTATGGAAAACCATCAAGGAAATAGAAAAGAAGAATGAAGTAGTGATAAGACCAGCGGACAAAGGGGGAGGCCTAGTAATCTTAAACAAAAAGGACTATGAGGAAGAGATGGAGAGCCTTCTTATGCCGCGTACACACAATCGTTTTTCACTTCGTTAAAAATGCAATTTTTTAAATTGGGCATTAAAAACGATCGTGTGTAGGCTCCAGAGCATTTTTAACGACGTGAAAAATGGCCTAAAAAAATGAGAACCTGCTCTATTTTTTTACGTCGTTTTTCACGTCGTTTTTTTAACGACGTGAAAAACGGTAGTGTGTATGCTTTTACGAGGGGAAAAAAACACGCATGCTCAGAATCAAGTATGAGACAGGAGTGCTCGTTCTGGTAAAACTAGCGTTCGTAATGGAGATAGCACATTCGTCACGCTGTAACGGACTGAAAGGCACGAGGCTGAAAAGCGTGAATCGTCGCTCAACAAACTTTACTAACATGAAGGGTGGCGCCATTCGAACGGAACTTCCCTTTTATAGTGCCGTCGTACGTGTTGTATGTCACTGCGCTTTGCTTGAGAGTTTTTTTTAATGAACGTGTGTATGCAAGACAGGCTTGAGAGGAAACAAAAAAAAATCACGTAGACAAAAACGTTGTTTTTGAAAATTACATTAAAAACGATTGTGTGTACGCGGCAATAAAGTAAAAGACACTTATAAGAAGCTTAAGGGGAACCCCAAATCCAAATATGGAAAAAATTAAAAGCCTTTGTGAAAAAAGGAAAAGACATGGGCATTCTAAATAGTAAAGAAGCTGAATATCTGGTTTACAATTCCACAAAAACCCCAGTGATTTATTACACTCCGAAGATCCACAGAAGGCCAGTTAAACCACCCGGGCGTCCAATTATTAGTGGAATTAACTCGGTTTTTTCAAGGTTGGGTGAATATTTGGACAAATTCCTTAAGCCACTTGTACAACAAGGGAAATCCCATTTACGCGATAGTTTACAGCTTACACAGGACCTACAAGGCATCAAAGGAGCCCAATAATATCTATTGGCCACAATAGATGTCAATTCACTCTACACAAGTATAATTCAGAGGGATGGGTTATTAAGTGTAGAAAAGGCACTACATGAGAACACGGGCATGAAACAGCAGCAGATTGATTACATAACTGAAGGCCTACAGCTCGCGGTGGAGTGTAATAATTTTTGGTATGATAAAGAATACTACGTTCAAACAAAAGGGGTGGCAATGGGGGAACGCTATGCCCCAAGTGTAGCCAAGCTCCTGATGAATATGTGGGAGGAAGAGTATGTGTACGTGAAGAAAATCCCCCAACTGAAACTGTACCGACGGTACATAGACAATCTTATCATACCATGGGAGGGTACAGCAGAAACATTTGAAAAGTTCCTCAAAGAGCTGGACAATAATAGATATGGCCTTACATTTACTGGAAAGTGGAACTACCAGCAGATTGAGTACCTTGACCTGGAGATCTACAAGCAAGGAGATAGTTTGCAAACCCGGACATTTTTCAAGACTACCGACCGCAATGGGTATATACCCACCTCCAGCTGTCACCACCCCAAATGGAAAGGAAGTATTCCCAAGGGGCAGCTTTTGAGGTTGCGTCGGAACTGTGACAAACTAGAGGACTTCCATGCACAGGCGGATATCATGATTAACAGATTCCACGATAAAGGGTACATTCGAGATAACCTGGTAAAGACCAAAGATTAAATTACCAACATGAATAGGAATACCCTACTCGGGAAGCCTAAAAAATATGAAAACTGCATGGAACTGGTCTTTGTTACAGGTTTTAACTCCCAGTACAAGGACTTTGAACATGTCTTGAAAAAGTACTGGCCGATCCTAAGAGAAGATCGAGTCTTAACTAAAATACTGCCAAATAAACCTAAGTTTGTGTACAGACGAGCACCAACTCTCCATAACCACTTAGTACACAATGTAATCAATCCACCAAAACAAGTGAAGATCTTCCCAGGAATGAAAGGGTTCTTGAAATGTCAAAAGTGTTTGGCATGTAGAGTCAGTAAGAGAAACCTTCAAATCTAGAACCGATCATAAAGAATATAAAATCAAAGAGCTCATTACATGTCACAGTACACATGCGAATTATGTTATAGAATGTCCGTGCCATTTGCAGTACATTGGGAGAACCAACCGCCCCCTTTATGTACGGATACAGGAACATATATATAACATAAAAAAGGGGTTTCCCAAGCATAACTTATCCCGTTATTTTGATGAGGTTCATCGTAGAGACCCAACAAGATTTATATTTTATGGCATTGACCTCATTAAAGATAATTGGAGAGGAGAGAACAAACAGACCCTGATATCGCAAAATGAAACCAGCTGGATTTACAGATTAGGGACTATTGTTCTGAAGGTGTCAAATCTGGACATAGATCTTAACTTCTTTATAGCAAATCCATGATACCTCTCTTTAAGTCATCTCACCTTTCCTAAATCCCCTTTTGTGTTAATTTATCCACTCATGGGGCATTAGGCCTCTCCACACCACTTAGATGCACACCCTTTGGCACATCTGTGGTTTACCATGAGTTGGGCCTTCATATTCTTTCCTATGTGTCACATTGCCCACTAGGCCCCACCTTATTATCTTATTTTTTACTATCAATTTTTTATGTTTATATATATTTATAAATTTTATACTTATGCAACCTGTGCATTATAGGAGTAGATGGGGTAATGTTGTATGTATTATCAGATTACCTAGTTTTAGTAGATGCCTGTATAGTCATCCATTTACTACTTGGGCTAGTGGGTGTTTATCTAGGGATTACCTTGACACATCCCTTTTGGCCCCCTGTACTTATAGCTGACATAAGTAGTATTAGGTCCTTTCAAATATCTGGAACCTATCCTTGTATCCTATATCTGGATTTGTAAACAAGGTTTATATTAATAATTTATTTAAAAAAAAAATTCTACTAAATATTTTGTTCACTTCTACCATATTTATAACTTGTGAGTCATTCATCATTGTTCTGAACCAGCACCTAAATAATATTCCTATAATAGGATACAGCCTTCCTCTTTTGGAATTTTATCTAATTAAGATATTTACTAGGTACCGGTAATATCTGGGTTTGTCTTTGAGTTATAGTAAAGTTTTGTTTGCCGCCACTATCGGGACTGCGTGGCTTAACCTAGCCTCCATTCAGTTGCAGGCTCCGTATTAACCTTTAGACCCATTCACTCGCTGGATCTACATTTAGGATCATTTATTCCCCTTGATCTCTGTTAAACACTCCCCTTGTATTTTAATGAATTTTGTTGTATTTCTTTTTCTATATACATCTGTGATATGTGTAAGGGAGGGCGGAGATACAGTACAGGTTAGTCTAGCTGCCCCGGGCTTACTTATTGGTTATAGCTGGTATTTGCACACCGGTAATTGGTTCTCGACCTACAGGGCCCCTTGCGATTGGCCTTTATACAGTAAACGGGGGGAGTTTCATTCAGTCGCCTGTGTTCGCGATTAGCATGTGTGGGTGTTTTTTGGCCACTCCATAGTTAATGGGAGGAGACCTGCATCACCGCCCTCCTCAAAAAGACGTAGCGTGGATTTGGTTGGCACCTCCTCAGACGACGTCTAGTGACGGAATGCGTAAGCCAGAGTTACGCAAATTACGTCATCACGCCAATACGTTCCTGTGAGCAGTGGGTGGAACGCAAGTTGATGCTCTGTCCGCAGAGACTGTCTCACATCAGCTGTAGCGGTTTATGCAGCGCCGCACTGATGTCTTTTAATTTATATGTTTTTTTATTTGTTTTTTAATAAACCTACGGTTTTGGAATTACACTATGGGAGCTTTTTTTGTCTCTGCCCGTTTGAGGAACATCTAATTGCCATCTGCCATTGGCTCTTTGTGCTGGATAATCGGATGAACCAAGGAGTGATCGCTTCCCTCTGCAACCAAGGACCCACTGCGTGGAGACGCTGGAACCGGATCAGATGTGCCTGTTACCCCCGTAGGGGTTATAGGATCTGGTAAGTGGGGACACATGAGAGGATTACCGAAGTCACCCTTTACCTGTTGAGAGCACTTTTTCACCTGAAGTTACCTGAAGATCCACTTCTTGTCAACTGTTTACACGGATGCTTTTTACTCACTGGATAGAAATATAGACTGAACTTTACTTAAGGACAGCTGTAAGCCACATCACACATATGTGTGCGGAACTGCTGACACACATAAGCAACTATTGCACTGGTCATTGTCACCGTTATGTTTTATTGAAGCACGTATATGATTTTATGTGGTTGATTTAGTTCATTTTGATTGAAGCCACACTGGGAATTTTCACATGTTTCCTTCCACACATGAAATAAGCTATCTTTATCTATCCTATTTTACAGAGTTTATCTTAAGTTTAGCTCACCTGTCACAGACCAATTATTGTCTAAACCAGCATTAGCTGTCCCGGATGTAGCTGTTGTTACTGCTTAGACAGCTTGGTTCACTATATTGAGCACACTATTTTGATATTACTTTGGCGTTTGGATCACAGTCTGTTAACCATTCAGACCTTTATTGGTCATTTTGGTGGGAGGTAGCACCACCACCCCTCACTACAATTTAAATTTTTATCCTGCCTAGGGAGTATTTCAGGGGGGCTGCAACCTTCTGGTATTTACCTAAGCGCGGAATTCCATACTTTTTTCACAAGGTCAAGAACAAGCCGGGTCATAAAATAGGAGAGCACACAGGATCATATCAGGATACAGGACACAGCAGAAGATCAGTCAGCAAAGACTAGGAGGCTAGACTCTCTTTAAATAGGCCATCTGGCGCCAAGAGGAATTGAGCCAGTGCGCATGCGCACACGCGATTGTGGGCTCCTGCGCGCATGAGTGCGCCTGTTAGCCATTCTATGGGCAAATCTATGTGCCAGATGTCTCACGGGGATTTCCTGACATTATGTGAAAAGAAACCTGGTTAATGAGATTGGACAGCTTTGGGTCTTTTCTGTTGCCTACTAGTTTGATGTGGGGTGAGATTATGGTTTATTGATAATTGGTTCACCTATTGTTTCTGTCTGTCTGCTAGTACCCCCCCCCCCCCCACACCTTGTTAGCAAACTATTGTGGGATGTTATGTGTTTATACTTATCATAACGTGTAATGTACTTTGTTGTGACCTTGGGGCCAGGCAGTCTGACCTGGAGTGGGATATCTGATTAATCACAACATTGTCTAGGTGGCTATTTGTTTGATTAACTTAATGTTTATAGTATATGTTGGCTGTTGCTTAGCTACAGTATGGTAATTATATTCCTGTTTACAGTTTGTATTGTCCTCCTGTGGGGTATAAAGTATGTGTCTGAGTTTCAATAAACAGTCATTCCTTTGAATTTTACCTCACATCTTGTCTGGGTACGATGATTAGGATGATTAGATAAAAATGGCTGGTATAGGAGACACTCTTTGGCAGAAGAAAACCCCTAGTCAGGAGTCCAAGCGGTTCCGTCACATGCCGCTTTTAGCATTTAGGATTACTATAAGCTATAATCAAATCTAGTTTTTTTACTTTTCTCGCAAACTGTCCTTGCTTAAACAAAAAAACAGCACAGGTTAACAACTATTTATAAATAAAATGGCTCCATTTTCCTCCTAATTTTCAATGACCTAGACTTATCCTCTCCTCTTCAAGCAAATGTAAGTCATACACCACATATTTAGGTTCTTCAACTTGCACTTCTTGAGCAATTTTTTCAGAATCCTGTTAAGAGACTTTTAATGACTGAAAAAGAATGCAACATTATTTCACAGTATTAGAGGAAGTGTGGAACTCAGAAACAAATCAAGCACAATGCAGTTTTATATGCTCTAGTGCTTCTAATCATGTTGGTATCATAGGATCTGAGAAGCATTTTCATTTTGTGGAAATACCTCTTGAAAATGTCTTCAATCCTCTTAGCTTGCAGGATACACAGGTCCTTAGTAATAATGTCACCTTGAAGTGCTAACACCAAACACCATAATAAGACCCAATTATTCACATAATTCCTTCCTCTTAAATAACAGTAACATATACTTTACTTCCTCATTAACTGGATGCAATTTTGAAGGAATCACATGACTGTTGCTAACAAATTTGGCAATAGTGTATCTCTTTAAAAGTGTTATTACTTTAGCAATCCCTTTTGGGATGGCTTGTCAGGATAAAAGTGATAGAACATTCTAACAAGTCTGTGTGGCACTGAGGTAATGAATGCTAATACCTTTTCATTTCTCTTTGTTGTGGGATTGTGTGGGACAACCCAAGTATAGACAACTACAAAGTTCAAATATTTTTTTCACAATACATTTGTATAAATACATGGAAAACATTTGTCATCAGATAAGATAAGCTTTGGTCATCAGCTTTTCATAATCATGACATAACAGATGTACAAAAGTAACAAGCAGCACACAGCCGTATATCCATCTATTGACTATTTGGGTGCTCGAGTCCTGAACGACTGAGCAAGTGATTTGGTGAAAGTCTTAACAGTGGTACTGGTCTGTGTGTTCAGTGTTAATGGTCGGGTAAATTAAAGGTTCAAGGTTATTCATATTCTGTTTTTTAAACCCAAATTAAGGGGTTTCGGACATAATTTTCCACACTTCAGTTTCTTGGTTTTATTTATTATCATCATTGGTCAGACGGCTATAGGGTGGGTAGAATCAGGGTGGTTGTTTGTGAACACATGGAGGAACACATGGAGGAGAGCCTGGGTATACGATTAATCAACACCCAGAGTTTGATCCATTCCTTGGAGCCATCTATCCCTTTGGATGCACTACCAGCTGAGAGAGGAGGTGATTTAAAGATCTATACTCCCGGGTCCACGATTGGTGGATACAAGCCTGATTGATCCACCACCATACGGTGAGTTGGGTCCACAGTTGCGGGTAAGAGTATTAACTTCTTCCCCTACTATACAAAGGTGAAGGCACTCCCGGGTGATTATCCATGCTGCACATCTATTCGCAAGATTACCTTGAGATTTGATTACTGCTGTCTACCACCTTCTCACGTATATGGTATTTTAGATGTCTATATGGACTATTCAACAGTTATCTGCTTCTAAGTGATCAACTTCTTGGACTCTCATTATGGTTTAATCATCCATTTGGGATTATCCTAAATATTTACTGTTTTGGAACTTTTTTTTTTTGCATTTTTCCACATTAATTTAAAAGTTTAATATCACTCACATATGTGCTGTGGATTCGCAAGAATCTTCCCATCACAGGATTTAATGTCACTTGAATGCACCTAATACTTTTATGTCATTTTGAATTATTTGCACATTCATATTTTTGCAGTCACTTTTTGCAGGTTGTGACTTGCAATTTCATAGCCACACAAATTGTACTGTGTTTAGGTCTATACTAAATTTTTTATCCAATCACCTCACAGGTTTTTTGGTTTGTTCACTTTATATATTAATTCATTAGCGCTACACTTTATATTCTTTTGTTTGTTTACAATTTTGTCAGATTGTAGTGTTGGCTGCTTACACTAGTTTATTTTTGTTTGGCGCATTATATTATCCTACATATTTTTGGTTGTTTGTGGCACTGTACAGTCTAATGGGAGTGTTGTTAAAGACTTTGATTATTGTACTGTTTTGGATGTTTAGAAAGAGTTTTGTCTCCTTGCATGCCGCTACCTGAAGCTATTTTAATGAGTGTCTCTATAACTTAACCACTTAATCACCGGCCCATAGCCAAATAACGGCTACAGGGCAGTTCCTTAACTGTGGGAGGATGTTATATAACGTCCTCCCAGAATCGCGCTCCCGCGCGCCCCCTGGGGCACGCACACGGGAGTGTCCATGACCGCCGGGTCCAGAGGACCCGGCGCATCATGGATCATGGTAAATAGTTGCTGATAGCGGCCATTTACCACGTGATCGGTCCGTCAAATGACGAAGCGATCACTTGTAAACAAACCGGCGTCATGTCATGACGCCGGTTCCTTTCTCCCCTCTATGTACCGATTGGTACAGTAGGAGAGGGGGAAAGATCCATCCATCCCTGCTCAGCCATCCCTGCCCTACCCTGCAATACTCTGCAATACCCTTCAATACTCTGCAATACTCTGCCATACTCTGCAATACCTTGCCATACTCTGCAATACCTTACAATACCCTGCAATACTCTGCAATACCCTGCAATACCCTGCAATACCCTGCCATGCTCTGCAATACCCTGCGATACCCTGCTATACTCTGCGATACCCTGCCATACTCTGCGATACCCTGCCATACTCTGCGATACCCTGCCATACTCTGCGACACCCAGCCATACCCGGAAATACCCAGCCATACCCGGCAATACCCAGCCATACTCTGCAATACCCAGCCATACATGTGGTATCGCCGTACTCTGGAGGAGTAGGAGAATCTATTTTGGGGTGTCATTTTTGTATGTACATGCTATGTGTTAGAAATATTGTATAAATGGACAACTTTGTGTTTAAAAAAAAAAAAGCATTTTAACCACTTCCCGCCACCTGAGTGTACAAAATGGAGCACAGGCCTGGCAGTTAAAGGGTTAAACATATCAGATTGCATAGCAGGAAATTCGGTCTTTTCAGCTTTCTGATGTCCTATCCTCCAGAGATAAAGTAATCCAAGTAAAGTTTTTGATTTGTATATACTACTGTATACTCCTTTTTAGAATGGGTAAACTACCATCTCCCCTTGCACTAAATGTCTATGTGCTGAAGGCACATTTTACCATATGGTCTGGGACTCTGGGACTGTCCAGTTATACACACCTTTTCATCTGCAGTTACAGATTTTACTGGTTCTGTGCTCCAACTATTTAATACAGCCTTTCTCAACCTTTTCAACACAGAGGAACCCTTGAAATAGTTCTCCGGTCTCAGGTAACACCTGCTAAAAATGTGAAATCTACAACTCATGATACATTAGTGTGATGGTCAGTGGGAAGAATGGTCCTTACACTTGTGGTCATTGGGAAGAATTACCTCCTTACAGATAGCTAAAAAGATCAATGGTGTCAGTGAGAACTTATCTGAGAGGCAGAGATTGCCCAATGCTGAAGGAACCCCTAGAAACCTCTGGAGGAACCCTAGGGTTCGACGGAACCCTGGTTGAGAATCACTGATCTAATACAGTATATGTAACCCTGTCTAGCTAGGGATGAGCTTTATGTTCAAGTCGTGGCGGGGTCACTTGTTGACATCATTGGGTATTCCTCGCTTGCCGGGGAAAGCCAGGGGTTACCCTCTGATGTGGACAGGTGGCCCTGCCCCCTCTTACGTCATGGGGGTTTCATGTGGAGTGGAGTGGAGACTGCAGCGCTGGACATCGGATCACTGCGGGACATAGAGAACAACGCTGGACAAACTGGATTACATCGCTGGAATTTTTTTTATTTTTAATAAAGGACTTATCCCAACTGTGTCTGTGTGTTTTTTTATGATTTTTTACACTTTCTTTGTGAAATGGTAGGGGTACAATGTACCCCGTTACCAATTCAGATAGCGGAGGCCGGCATCTGGGAGTCCCCTTTGTTAAAGGGGGCTTCCAGATTCTGATAAGCCCCCCGCCCGCAGACCCCCACAACCTTTCGGGCATGGGTTGTGGGGATGAGGCCCTTGTCCCCATCAACATGGGGACATCCTGGCATGTGGCCTGGTACGGCTCGGAGGGGGCGCTCTCTCGTCCTCCCTCTTTTCCTGCGGCCTTCCAGGTCGCGTGCTCGGATAAGGGTCTGGTATGGATTTTTGGGGGGACCCCACAACATTTTTTGTCAATTTTGGTGCGGGGTTCCCCTTAAAATCCATACCAGACCTGAAGGGTCTGGTATGGATTTTTTTGGGGGGGGACCACGCCATTTTTTTTTTTTGGTGCGGGGTTCCCCTTAATATCCATACCAGACCTGAAAGGCCTGATATGGAATTTGGGGAGGGCCCCCATGCTTTTTTTTTTTTGGTTTTAAGTTCCCCTTAATATTCATACCAGACCCAAAGGGCCTGGTAATGGACTGGGGGACGACCCCTGCTGTTTTTTTTAATGACTTTGATCTGTATTGCCGGGACCCGACAATTCATTTTAGCCGCGAGTAGTTTTGAATGACTTTCTTTCCTTTAGAAATGACATTTTGTGCAGGGACAGTTATAAGCACGGGCAACATGTGCTTCTTTACAGGCATACTATACACACCCCCCAGGTATGAAATTTAAAGGAATATTTGACTTTTACTGTTTCACTTAAGCATTATTAAAATCACTGCTCCCGAAAAAACATCAGTTTTTAAAACTTTTTTTGCATTGATACATGTCCCCTGGGGCAAGACCCAGGTCCCCAAATACTTTTTATGACAATAACTTGCATATTAACCTTTAAAATTATCACTTTTGATTTTTCATGTTCGTGTCCCATAGACTTTAAGGGTGTTCGCATGTTCGAACAAATATTTTGCCTGTTCGCATGTTCTGGTGCGAACCGAACCGGGGGGTGTTTGGCTCATCCCTATTCCTAGCGTTTACTCTGGTATCTGGATGATGATGATTTACCTAACTGTGCAAAACTCTTTCTTTGCTTCCTTTTTTTTCTTTTTTTTTGCTAAGAAAATCATAGTTATTCAATAACTTCTCCAATACTGGTCCAGTCGCTTAGGCTTATGCCGCGTACACAGTGAAAATATATACAAAGGGGGCGCTGGTATGTAAGATAATAATATAGTTTCAATAAAGTGATTGACAATAATTAAAAAATATAAAATTACGTGCAATTGCAATAAACGTCATACGCTGCTGTACCTAATCAAAAAATTAAAAATTAAATCAAATCATGTATGGTAACAACAGTGGAAAGCAGTGAATATATAAGAACATCCAATTGGTAAGAAACGTAGCTAATCCAATAGTGAGTCCATAAAAAATATCCAGTGTGTTCTTGGAAGTGACACCTTCACCAAATTCACCCGAAGTGCTAAAGATGGATGGCCGCTTACCCCAAGATGTTGACCCTCTTAACTAAAAGGGGGTCAAAAAGCACTTGATTGCAAGATGCCACTTGCTAGTAAAGAGGATATGATCCCAGATCCTTCTGTCTCCCCAGGATAAACTCGATTGGAATATGCAGATAAACGAATAATGCCAAAAATAGTGTAATCCCGTTTATTAGAATATAAAACAATATAAAAAGAAAGCCAAATGGCTGCTTACATTTTGGAGTGCCTTAGCCCGGCACTGAGGCTGAAAGGCATGTAGGAGCCAAATAGTTCCGTCCGTCCGTGTGGGAAGCTGGCGTGCGTTCCACCTGCTACAGCGGCTAACCAACAAGGACCGGAAGTGTGATGGAAAACGTGACCTAGTACCGCCTCGACGTACGTTTCAGTTACACCGTCATCAGGAAGCGTCCTGATATATATGCAATGTGATCCAGGTGGAGGCTTGGAACACACACTTGGACTCCATTTTGGTTCAATTAGGAAGTGAATAAATCAACACACTAAGCCAAACCACACAGAGGTTTGACACACAAGGGCAGCCATGTTGGTACACCCCACACATCAACATTCCATTATATGCAATGTGATCCAGGTGGAGGCTTGGAACACACACTTGGACTCCATTTTGGTTCAACTAGGAAGTGATTAAATCAACACATGGACACCCAGGGGATGTCCTCCCAAACAAGGGGTCATATCATCTATAAATTCATGGAGGGCAGCAGTGGGGGATCACCCCAGACGATGCATTTGGATGCGAAACACGTCGGGTCACCCTACTGTTGCCATTTGATCATTTGATTAAGCGCTGTTACATTCTATAAATGTAAGTGTTCCTACCTACATTAAATACCCTTTTTATACAGTATTTCACTATGTGCCTTTTCTTTTCTTTTACTTTCTGGCATATATCTGGTATCACCACCTGGCCCTAACCGGGCACTACCTGCCAGTGTCATCACCAT
The DNA here is from genome assembly GCA_029206835.1 of Rana muscosa. Taxonomy (NCBI): domain Eukaryota; kingdom Metazoa; phylum Chordata; class Amphibia; order Anura; family Ranidae; genus Rana; species Rana muscosa. Next base: position 433,336,650 of record CM055117.1, read on the forward strand.
CTGGATACAAGAAACACTTCTCCCTACCTTCTGTATTTGATTGAAGTTTGAGGTTCCTGTTTGAATCGCAGCTGGAGATTCGCTGTTCACAGCGGCTTACCCATGTCTGGTTGACCCTCTGAACGTATGTTTTTGGGGTCCACTCTCTCTGGTAAGCCTTTTCTATTATCGATTAGTGGTGGTCACTTTAAGTGCACTCGCTTCACGTCAAGTTCATTTAGGAGCACCATTATTTTGATTCTCACCAGCATCTATCAATTTTGTTTTTATTAATGAACTCAGTATTTTCTGGTGACTTTTACGTTACACAACTCATATCACTGAGGACTATTTTAATATTTTCATTTATTCATTTATCACTTCTTGGATGTTACGTTGTTTATTTTGACTGTTTATCACTGTTACATACTGCACTTCATTCCAGTGCAGTTCTCATTTAGTTTAGCGCTACACTTTTTTGTCTTGTTCGTATTCCACCACTTTTCAATTGGTTGTGTGAGCTGCTATACAATCAGGCAGGGCAGAATTTTTTGTTTTTTGTTTTCATTCTTCTCAAGCCTGCCTTGCCTACACATGATCATGAAAAAAAATGCTTGAGCAAAGCGCGGTGACGTACGAAATGTACGACGGCACTATAAAGGGGAAGTTCCATTCGGATGGCGCCACCCTTTGGGCTGCTTTTGCTGATCCTTGTGTTAGTAAAGTTTGGTGAGAGACGATTCACGCTTTTCAGCCTCGTGCTCTTCAGTCCGTTACAGCGCGACAAATGTGCTATCTCCATTACGAACGCTAGTTTTACCAGAATGAGCACTCCCGTTTCATCACTTGCTTCTGAGCATGCGCGTTTTTTTCACGTCGTTAAAGCCTACACACGGCCACTTTTCATGATGAGAAAAATGACGATGTGAAAAACGACGAGAAAAATTAGAGCATGTTCCAAATTTTTCATGCCCATTTTCACGTCGTGAAAAATACTCTGAAGCCCACACACGATCGTTTTTAATGACCATTTAAAAAAATGGCATATTTCTCGTCATGAAAAATGGTCGTGTGTACGCGCCATTATTATCAAATCATCATTATCATAGAACAAATGGGGGGGGGGGGCAATCAACAGTCCATCCATTTTTTAGATGTAATTTTGGCATGTATACCTCTTCAAACTATGGTAATTTAGGATATCTGTTAATATATTATCCTTATAGTACTTTATTACTGTTTATAGATATTACCGTGACCTCAATCCTCTATCCACTCTAGGTTTTGGTCTTGTGTCTGGGACTTCAAAGAGCAGACACTTTAATGGATTATCCTATTAATAGCTATTACCACCATTATCTGGTATTCATAGATTAACTGTCCCCTTAACATTACAATGTTACACTAGAAATGCTTTACTTACTATACCTACTATATATGACAGATTTACTTACTATACTTACTATATATGACAGCTTTACTAACACTGCTATTTTACCTACATAGCCCTTGGTGGCTTCTCTGCCTGCTCCCACACTCGTTCTGGGGGAACCCCTTGACCTCCCCCTCATGGGGCATTCCATCTGTGGTGCATCTAATATCCGGGGTAAGCAATCAGGTGTTTGTGTATTTTTTCAAATAGATTTATTAATTACATACCATATTTATCGGCGTATAACACACACTTTTTCCCCCTGACAACAGAGGGTAATATGGTAGGATAATATGTTTTACCAACAGGGGGCGGGGATCGGGTGGTCCGCCTCAGGAGTAACCCATTGGGGGGTGTCAGGCCGGCCGCCCCACTTCTCATGGGCCTGAGACAGTGCTGCCTGCATAGTCTAAAGTTGATAAAATCACTTGCCAGCCCCTTCTTGTATACTGCTCCCCCTGTGTCAGTGTCATTATAAAATGAAGCTTGTAAATATTTCAATAGCTCCTTTTTTCTGGTTGCTCTCCTCCTCCTAGTGTAGCTTTAGATTGGAGGAGGAGAGCGGTCACATGACCATCTATGTAACATCAGAGGAGAGCTGTCATGTGACCAGGTCAGTGAAAAAAACGGAGCTATTGAGGTATATGGAAGCTTTATTTTACAATAGGAGTGACACAGGAGGAGCAGTGTGGATTGGGCTGGCAGTGAATTTTTCTTAACTGTAGAGAATGCTGGCAGCGCTGTCCCAGGAGACTGGGGGTCTCCTGGGTGTGCATGGGGCTGTGTACTGTGCAGGGGAGGGGCTGTATACTGGATAGAGGGCTGTATACTGGATGGGGGACTGTGTACTGTGCAGAGAGAGGGGGCTGTATACTGGATGGGGGGCTGTGTACTGTATGGGGGGCTGTATACTGGATGGGGCAGTGTACTGTGCAGGAAGAGGGAAGTGTATACTGGATGGGGGGCTGTATACTATATGGGGGTCTGTGTACTTGATGGGGGGCTGTATACTGGATGGGGGTGTGTATACTGGATGGGGGGAAAAGAAACCCTGGACTGCCGCACTCTGTATAGACAGTTATTTATTCCAAAATTTCAAGTAAAAAATCCAAATTCAAAATAAATCCATGAATCAAAAACAACAAATGCAGATAGTATGCATGCAGGGAAGGGTGGCTAACGCCTTTCTTGGGAGTGCCGGAATCAAACATAAGGTTATCCCAGTCAGCTGTGTTCTTTCAGTACTGATTGGTGTAAAGTCACTTTATTTTTCATTTATACGTCTATTGATTCCCACACACCCTAGCTATGAGTAAGCGGCAATTCGTGACGTGAAACGTGTTAGCCACCCTTCCCTGCATGCATACTATCTGCATTTGTTGTTTTGGATTTATGGATTTATTTTGAATTTGGATTTTTTACTTGAAATTTTGGAATAAATAACTGTCTATACAGAGTGCGGCAGTCCAGGGTTTCTTTTTCTCCCATGCATCAGTGCAGAGCCAGCACCTGTGTGAGTGACTGGGCGGAAGCAGCTATTTGGTGAATTCTCAAGCTTTTGAGGGGTACGTTTTTCCTTTCCTCTATACTGGATGGGGGCTGTATACTGGATGGGGGGCTGTGTACTGTGCAGGGATAGGGGGCTGTATACTGGATTGGGGGCTGTGTACTGGGTGGGGGATGTATACTGGATGGGGGGCTGTATACTGGATGGGGCGCTGTGTACTGTGCAGGGAGAGGGGGGCTGTGTACTGGATGGGGGGCTGTATAGTGGATGGGGGGATTTTTTCATACATGTAATAAATACTTTTTGATCTTATTTGATTGTAATGCTTTTGACGGTACCAGGAAAATCTTCTTTTCCCCTTACCCCTTTTTTTGTATGATTCAATTTATACTATTTATGGATGTAGGTACCCTTTCTATAACCACCTATTGGTGAGAGCACTTAAATATCTTAAAATCATCCCCATCATCTATCTTCAGTTTTTTTCTCTGTACACTTGGTACTTTTATACCTTTGTACTTATGTTTATGCAAAAACAATTAAAAAATGTACCTTTAGGAAACAAAAGAGGATAGATTGTTCCAGGACACTTATACTATAAGTGAAAAGGGGAAAACAGTAACTTGTTGATTGGAACCTTCATTGTTTATAAGGTTGCATAAAGAAACCAGTCCACCTAGTTCAACGTGTGTGTGTGTGTGTGTGCGCATGTGTCTATGTCAATACTAGTTTTCATATCTCTTTATATTGCTTTCACAAAGTTGCCCATTTAAGAGTTTTTTTATTTTTTGACACTTCCCACTGACACCAGTGATTGTGATTGTGGAAGAGTGTTCCACATCCTTATCACTCTAAGAGTGAAGAACCCCCTATGCAGTTTATATTTCTGATAATTGAATCCCCTACCCCCATAATCTATCTATCTTTACCCTTAGCCTTACTTACCCCTGTCCTCACTGGAGGAGTTATTTTCCCCTGGCAGCTAGGGGAGTCACTATGCTCCAGCACTGCCACTCCTAGACTGACATCCCCAACATCACGCATTCGGGTGTATTTATTGGAATGTGACAGTTCAGGACTGGCCTCCCTAAGGCTTTTCCCTCTACTCTGCCTGTCACTCAATTACTCTGCTCTGGTGCCTGCACCTCCTTGTCTCCACCCACCACTGTGCTGGCACCTGCTAGCACCTGACGGGTACGGTCCAAACTTTCAGGTTAGTGATGCTTCAAAGTGTTGCCAGCTACTTCCTTTGATTCAGGACCTGGATTTCCAAGGAAGCAACCTGATCACATTTTGTGCAGTAGTATTCACCCTCGAACAATGCTCAAGGAATACATACTGTATACAGTGCCTTGAAAAAGTATATATACCACTTGAAACTTTCCACATTTTGTCATGTTACAACTAGGGATGAGCCCGATGTTCGACTCGAACGTAAGTTCGAGTCGAACATCAGGTGTCTGCCTATTAGCCGAATAGCAAACATTATGCAGTGTTCACGGCAAATTTGTAAGCCACGGAACATCGTTTAAAAGTCTACGGAAGATTACCATGAAAAATCAAAAGTGCTTATTTATATGCATGGTATTGTCATAAAAAGTGTTTGGGGACCTGGGTCCTGCCCCAAGGGACATGTATCAATGCAGTGAGCAGTGATTTTAATAATGCTTAAAGTGAAACAATAAAAGTGAAATATTCCTTTAAATTTCATGCGAATCAAACCGTGGGGTGTTCGACTCATCCTTAGTTACAACCAAAAACGTAAATGTAATTTATTGAGATTTTATGTGATAGACCAACACAAAGCAGCACATAATTGTGAAGTGGAAGGGAAATGATAAATGGTTTTCACTTTTTTTTTACAAATAAATCTTGTGGCATGCATTTGTACTCAATACCTTGTAGAACCACCTTTCAATGCAATTACAGCTGCAAGTTTTTTGCACATCCAGAGTGTAATTTTTGCCCATTCTTCTTTGCAAAATAGCTCAAGCTCTGTCAGATTGGATGGAGAGCATCTGTGAACAGCAATTTTCAAGTCCTGCCACATATTCTCAATTGGATTTAAGTCTGGACTTTGAATGGGCCGTTGAATGGGCCATTATAACAAATGAATATGCTTTGATCTAAACCATTCCATTGTAGCTCTGGCTGTATGTTTAGGATCGTTGTCCTGCTGGAAGGTGATCCTCCGTCCCAGTTTCAAGTCTTTTGCAGACTAACAGGTTTTCTTCTAAGATTGCCCTGTATTTGGCTCCATCCATCTTCCCATCAACTCTGACCAGATTCCCTGTTCCTGCTGAAGAAAAGCATCCCCACAACGTGATGCTGCCACCACCATGTTTCCACGGTGGGGATGGTGTGTTTAGGGTCATGTGCAGTGTTAGTTTTCTGCCACACAGACATGTTTTGCTTTTAGGCCAAAAAGTTTGATTTTGGTCTCATCTGACCAAAACCCCTTCTTCCACCTGTTTGCTGGGTCCCCACATGGCTTCTCGCAAACTGCAAACGGAACTTCATATGGTTTTCTTTCAACAATGGCTTTCTTCTTGCCACTCTTCTATAAAGAGAAAAATGCAGTTGCGCTGCAAAAATAACAACACATAAATTGTATGAGATGCTACCTTATTGGAATGAACCAATGCAAAATACATGAAGGATAAAAAAGAACAAGTGCGCTAAAACTGTGAATAGACTGATATTGAATCAGTAACATAAAATCAACACATATACTGAATAAAGTCCAATAGTGATACCAGTAAATATATCATGTGTGAATAAGTATGTCCAAAATAAGTCCCATCAGAAAAACATGAATGAAGGGAAGCCGTGAAGGGGTGAACCGCAGTAAACTGAAAATTCGGTGCAAGCAACACCCGTGTCCACCACCAACAATGCAAGCTGCTTACCAGAGGTAAGAAACAAATGAGCCCATCCGAAATCCCAAGGGAAGATCCAAAGAAATCCAATCGTCACTTCGATGGCAGTGGATACGTCAAAGATTTCCCAAAAGGAGAGAGGAGGCTCGATAGTGCATTACCCAATGTTATATTTTATTTAAAAAAGGGGTATAAAAACACTTACACAATCATAAGTATGAAGAGCAAAACAACCGGCCGGTCCGCCGTACCTGTCCCGTAGTGATGTCGTCAGCACGCATACTTCCCAACGTACATTTTGTTTCGAATATCAGTCTATTCACAATTTTAGCGCACTTGTTCTTTTTTATCCTGTTATTCTGTATGTTATCACATATCACAGGTGCTGCTGTTTATTTATTTATTTATTTATGATTATTGGTTAGCGCAGTTTATTGCTTTTGTTTCTTTTGTTCCAAAATACATGAAGTGTTGTGAACAATGTCCAAAATTGTCCGATGAAAAAAGAATAAAATAAAATGGTATGTGACAGTCTGGGATCTTCCATACAATGTCCAATATCGATGTAAGATAAAAGCATTTAAAATGTCTCAAGCTGGCCGGCTCTTGCTATCCGCTCGTTCCTTCCGGGATAGCGTTGTATTCGTTGGTGACGTCAGCACGCCGCTCCTCCCTACGCCGTTTCGTCAAAGATGACGTCTTCCAGGGGCACCGATGAATACAACGCTATCCCGGAAGGAACGAGCGGATAGCAAGAGCCGGCCGGCTTGAGACATTTTAAATGCTTTTATCTTACATCGATATTGTAAGTGTAATTTTTCTTTCTTTTTTTATTAAATTCCATTGCATACTTCACTATTTTGACCCTTATGTCTTTTTGGGGATCATACTCCCGGGAGTTATATTAGGGTGCCAGAGTGTTGAGGAAGGCTACATCCTGTATGCTGGTCTGCAGTTGAAAGACCCTTGGCGGGGGAATTAAGCCACAAGCGGTTGTGATCTCTTCCATTGAGATTCATTTGAGCTGGTAAGCGGATCTGATATTTGAGGTGGAGGATCTCTGTCTTTACCATCACTGCACTTTTTCTTGGGTGTTTAAGAGTGTGGAGTCACGATTATCTACCTGCATGAGAGAGCTGCTTGCTACAGTGCCATCGTGGAACGTTCATATATGGTTTCTCTCGTTTTTCATTATCACATTGTGGACATTGTATGGAAGATCCCAGACTGTCACATACCATTTTATTTTATTATTTTTTCATCAGACAATTTTGGACATTGTTCACAACACTTCATGTATTTTGCATTGGTTCATTCCAATAAGGTAGCATCTCATACAATTTATGTGTTGTTATTTTTGCAGCGCAACTGCATTTTTCTTATTATTTGCTTTTGTGTGTATCCACATTTACAGTTGCAGCAGCGGTTATTCAATTCAATTTATCTTTTTAGTTCAATTATTTACTTCAGACATGCGCAGTAGTTTCTTTTGCTATTACTCTTATATAAAGGCCAGATTTGTGGAGTGCACAACTAATAGTTGTCCTGTGGACAGTTTCTGCCAACTGAGCTGTGGATCTCTGCAGCTCCTCCAGAGTTACCATGGGCTTCTTGGCTACTTCTCTGATTAATGCTCTCATTGCCTGGCCTGTCAGTTTAGGTAGACGGTCATGTCTTGGTAGGTTTGCAGTTGTGCCATACCCTTTCCATGTTCGGATGATGGATTGAACAATGCTCCGTGAGATGTTCAATAGTTGGGATATTTTTTTAGAACCTAACCCCGCTTTAAACTTCTCAACAACTTTATCCCTGATCTGTCTGGTGTGTTGCTTGGTCTTCGTGATGCTGTTTGTTTACTATGGTTCTCTAACAAACCTCTGAGGGCTTCACAGAACAACTGTATTTATACTGAGATTAAATTACACAAAGGTGGACTCTATTTACTAATTAGGTGACTTCTGAAGACAATTGGTTCCACTATATTTTAGTTAGGGGTATCAGGTTAAATGGGGCTGAATACAAATGCACGCCACACTTTTCAGATATTTATTTGTAAAAAAAATGGAAAAACATTTATCAAAAATTTACGTTTTTGGTTTTAACATGACAAAATGTGGAAAATTTCAAGGGGTATGAATACTTTTTCAAGGCACTGTATGTCACATGATGTGCACTGAGTGACACTACCATACCCGTTGGACATGGTACCCACTATTTTAATGGGGATAATCCTAGAGGATTAAGAATAATTTTTTTCACAAATTTGTGTTAAACTCCCTTCCTGACTCTATTGTATTTTATGAGTCCTGGCTATTCCCTAGCTGTTTGGGGTGTCCCAATCACTAATCACATGGCCCCCAGAGTCCTCTTCTGCTGCTCCCTGATCACACTGCCCCCAATGTCACCTCCTCCTGCTCCCTAATCACACATCGTTTAGCATCCTCACCAAGGTGAAATATAACTGATATAGCAGCTGGAGTATCATATGTTTACACAGCTTTAATAAAATTCTACTGCTACAAGGGGCACAGTGTAAAAGAAGGTGCTCATTAACTTTTACTAGCAAGTAAATAAAGCACCTGTAATAAAATAGAAAATAAGGCATTATCTGTCATTTAGCTCTTGCTATTTTGCAGCACCTTAATAAAAAAATTAGCCTTACGTTTGACCCATCTACAACTAGTTCTCAGTTTGTTATGAATATTAAACTTTTTGTTGTCAGTGACAATGTACAAAAAAATTCATATACTCGCTTAAGAAATTTCTTCACGGTAATTGATGGTTTCCGTGTATGCTTTAATGTGATTTATTATGGTAAAAAACATAAATCCTGCCATGCGTGATGTGATTAGTGGCAGACCTGCAAATCTTTTCAGTGTGATACTGCTAGTCTTGATCTGGCAGCTAAGAAGCATGAAAACCTTCACTTCATTCCACTTGCAAAACTGCCAGCATTGCCATAGCCTCCAGGACCATGGACAGAAGCAGAAAGTGAGGTTTCATGCAGTACAATACAAGCTGTGTTCTTGGTAGCTGGAAGGGTAGAAAGATTGTTCAGTTTTTATTTGCTTTCTGCATGCAAAGTTAAAGACATCGGCATATTTTGAGCAGTTCACAATCACTAGTTATATTGTAATGAATTAAAATATATGATCTAATATACTCTATAAAAAAACTCTTATGCAGCTTACACACGATCGGAAATTCCGACAAGAAAAGTCTGATGTGAGCTTTTTGTTGGAAATTCTGACCGTGTGGAAAAAGAAAAAAGAAACTGCGCTAAGATAAAAAAAAACTGTTCTGTGTGGCCACAGAACTGTTAAATGTTATCTTCTAGTGAACAGCAGCAACTCTTCTGTGAAACATCAAACAGTGGTCATGAATAGGGTTGAGCGAACCCGAACTGTAAAATTTACGGTATGTTCGGGTTCGAGTTCAGTTTTCGGCAATGTAATGGCACATTTTAAAAAGCTGCAGGGCAGCCAATCAACATTCGTTTAACTCGTGTGCCCTTAGAAGCCATCACAGCCATGCCTACTAATGGCATGGCTGTGATTGGCCAGTGCAGCATATGACCCAGTCTTTATTTAAGCTAGGGGCACATAGCACAGCACGTCACTCTGCTTTAGATAGTGTAGGGAAAGGTTGCTGCTGCTGCTTTGAGGGAGAGAATTAGATAGGAGTCTTGATTCAGAAATCAAATTACTCAGCGATCCACCTTGATTTTGTTGTGTGGGTGCAATGCACAATCTTTTTATCCTGCCCTGAGCCCAGTGCCAGAGAAAAGATAACTTTTATCCATCTGTTAGTTAGGTTGGCGTCGGCGGGCATTTTGTGCAAGCTCAGTGCACCAGCACTGCATATGTTACTGTGAAATACACCCTTTAGATACTGTTGGTCTATTCTGCTATTCTAAAACACCCATTTAGGGCAAAAAATATATATTTTGCTGCATTTCCTGCATATCTGTATTTAGTGAGATACACATTTCAGATACTGTTGTTTTATTCTGCTATTCAATAAAAAAAAATTTAGGACCAAAAATTTTTATGGGCAACGTTTTCTGCATATCTGTACGTGTGAGATACACACTTTAGATACTGTTCTCCTATTCTGCTATTCAAAAAAAATAAAAAATTAGGGCAAAAAAAATAATTTTGGTGCGTTTTCTGCATATCTGTACGTGTGAGATACACCCTTTAGATACTGTTGCTCTATTCTGCTATTCTAAAAACACCCATTTAGGGCAAAAAATTATTTTTTTAAATATTTTATGCATATCTGTACGTGTGAGATATACACTTTAGATACTGTTCTTCTATTCTGCTATTTGAAAAAAAAAAAATTTAGGTAAAAAAAAACAAATTTTTGGTGTGTTTTCTACATATCTGTACCTGTGAGATACACAAATTTAGGTGAAAAATCTTAAATTGCGGCCTACTCTGTATCTGTACGTGTGAGATACACCCTTTAGATACTGTTGTTCTATTCTGCTATTCAAAAAACACCCATTTAGGGCAAGATCCTAAATTTGAGAAATATGAGGAGAACGTCAAATAAGGGACGTGGCCCCAGTCGTGGTGCTGCTGGTGGAGCTCCTGTTGCAGGGAGAGGGTGTGGTCGATCTGTGCCAGCTACGCGCACAAGTGAAACACCTTCCTCAGATGCGAGTAGGCGACAGAGCCTGCAGCGGTATTTGGTCGGGCCTAATGCGGCTCTACGATTGTTGAGGCCAGGACAAGTACAAGCGATAGTAGATTGGGTTGCTGACAGTGCCAGCACCTCAGAAGGCAGGGTTAGCATGGCCAAAATGTGGAAAAGCTTTGTCAGAACTAGGGATGAGCTTCGAGTTCGAGTCGAACTCATGTTCGACTCGAACATTGCCCGTTCGCCCGTTCGCCGAACAGCGAACAAATTGGGGTGTTTGCGGCAAATTCGAAAAATCTATGGGAGAAATCTAAAGTGCTAATTATAAAGGCTTATATGCAAGTTATTGTCCTAAAAAGTGTTTGGGGACCGGGGTCCTGCCCCAGGGGACATGTATCAATGCAAAAAGAAGTTTTAAAAACGGCCGTTTTTTCGGGAGCAGTGATTTTAATAATGCTTAAAATGAAAAAATAAAAGTGAAATATTCCTTTAAATTTCGTACCTGGGAGGTGTGTATGATATGCATGTGAAGTGGCGCATGTTTCCCGTGCTTAGAACTGTCCCTGCAAAAAATTTCATTTTTGAAAGAAAAAAATGCATTTAAAACTGACTCGCGGCTATTAATGAATTGTCGGCTCCCGGCAATACATACAAAAGTCATTGATAAAAAAAAAAAAAAGCGTGGGGGTTCCCCAGAATTCAATTACCAGGCCCTTCAGATCTGGCATGGATTTTAAGGGGAACTCCACCCCAAATTTAAAAAAAAAATGGCGTGGAGTCCCCCTAAAAATCCATACCAGACCCCTTATCCGAGCACGCAACCTGGCCGGCTGCAGGGGAAAAGGGGGGGACGAGAGAGCGGCCCCCCTCCCTCCTGAACCGTACCAGGCCACATGCCCTCAACATGGGGAGGATGTCCCCATGTTGATGGGGACAAGGGCCTCATCCCCACAACCCTTGCCCGGTGGTTGTGGGGGTCTGCAGGCGGGGGGCTTATCGGAATCTGGAAGACCCCTTTAACAAAGGGGACCCCCAGATCCCGGCCCCCCCTATGTGAATTGGTAAGGGGTACATTGTACCCCTACCATTTCACGAAGAAAGCGTAATTTTTTTTTTAAAAAAAACACACAAACACCTTGAAAAAGTCCTTTATTTAAAAAAAAAAAAAAAAAAAACATTCCAGCGGTGAAATCCAGTGTCCCGCGGCGATCCCGATGTCCAGCGCTGTCCTTCATTGGTTGTGCCTGAGCGGACCTGATGGGGAACTCCCTCTCAGTATTTTAAATGTATAGACCCGCCCCTTCTAAAGTTCCCCATCAGGTCCGCTCAGCGGACCAGATGCGGAACATGAGAAGGGGCGGGTCTATACATGTATTACCAAAGTGAGAGCAGTTCCCCATCAGGTCCGCCCCCTCGGTATTTCGGACCCGCCTACGTCATTGGCTTGAGCGGGGAACTTCCTTCACTGTGTAATTTAAATTTACATAGTGAATGAAGTTCCCCGCTCAAGCCAATGACGTAGGCGGGTCCGACATACCGAGGGGGCGGACCTGATGGGGAACTGCTCTCACTTTGGTAATACATGTATAGACCCGCCCCTTCTCATGTTCCGCATCTGGTCCGCTGAGCGGACCTGATGGGGAACTTTAGAAGGGGCGGGTCTATACATTTAAAATACTGAGAGGGAGTTCCCCATCAGGTCCGCTCAGGCACAACCAATGAAGGACAGCGCTGGACATCGGGATCGCCGCGGGACACTGGATTTCATCGCTGGAATGTTTTTTTTTTTTTTTTTTTTAATAAAGGACTTTTTCAAGGTGTTTGTGTGTTTTTTTAAACATTTTTTTACGCTTTCTTCGTGAAATGGTAGGGGTACAATGTACCCCTTACCAATTCACATAGGGGGGGGCCGGGATCTGGGGGTCCCCTTTGTTAAAGGGGTCTTCCAGATTCCGATAAGCCCCCCGCCCGCAGACCCCCACAACCACCGGGCAAGGGTTGTGGGGATGAGGCCCTTGTCCCCATCAACATGGGGACATCCTCCCCATGTTGAGGGCATGTGGCCTGGTACGGTTCAGGAGGGAGGGGGGGCGCTCTCTCGTCCCCCCCTTTTCCCCTGCGGCCGGCCAGGTTGCGTGCTCGGATAAGGGGTCTGGTATGGATTTTTAGGGGGACTCCACGCCATTTTTTTTTAAATTTGGGGTGGAGTTCCCCTTAAAATCCATGCCAGATCTGAAGGGCCTGGAATGGATATTTGGGGGAACCCCATGTCAATTTTTTTTAAATTTGCGGCAGGGTTCCCCTTAATATCCATTCCAGACCTGAAGGGCCTGGTAATTGAATTCTGGGGAACCCCCACGCTTTTTTTTTTTTTTTTTTTTTTATCAATGACTTTTGAATGTATTGCCGGGAGCCGACAATTCATTAATAGCCGCGAGTGAGTTTTAAATGCATTTTTTTCTTTCAAAAATGACATTTTTTGCAGGGACAGTTCTAAGCACGGGAAACATGCGCCACTTCACATGCATATCATACACACCCCCCAGGTACGAAATTTAAAGGAATATTTCACTTTTATTTTTTCATTTTAAGCATTATTAAAATCACTGCTCCCGAAAAAACGGCCGTTTTTAAAACTTCTTTTTGCATTGATACATGTCCCCTGGGGCAGGACCCGGGTCCCCAAACACTTTTTAGGACAATAACTTGCATATTAGCCTTTATAATTAACACTTTAGATTTCGAACGTTCGAGTCCATTGTATTTAATAGGGTTCTAAAGTTTACACGAACATTTTGTCTGTTCGCAGGTTCTGGTGCGAACCGAACAGGGGGGTGTTCGGCTTATCCCTGGTCAGAACGCCACTACAACCAGCACCACCAGCTGATATGGAACGTCTTAGCAGGAGGCAGCCTTTCACCAACATGGTGGAGCAGTATGTGTGCACACGCCTACACGTACTGAATGACGGGTCTGCCCCTTCAACTTCTGGGTCTCCAAATTGGGCACATGGCCTGAGCTTGCCCTTTACGCCTTGGAGGTGCTGGCCTGCCCTGCAGCCAGTGTATTATCTGAACATGTATTTAGCATGGCAGGGGGCGTTATCACAGACAAGCGCAGCCGCCTGTCCAGAGCCAATGTGAACAAGCTCACGTTCATTAAAATGAACCAGGCATGGATTCCACAGGAATTGTCCATACCTTGTGCAGAATAGACCTTCCTCACTCTTTTGGGGTATACCCTAATTTAAAAATAAATAAAGTTAAAAACAAAAACCAGTGTTGGCTACCTCGTCCTCCTCCACCGCCGCTTCCACCTACACTGCCACATTCACCGCCACCTCAACCTCCTACTCCATATGGACCTCGTCCTCCTAGGTCAAGATTATTATTTTTTATTTTTATGTATTTTATGTTATTTTAAGTTATTTCCCTATCCACATTTGTTTGCAGAGCACTTGCCATGCTCTTAACAACATTTTGCTGCCATTTGCAGCTCTCAAGCCCTTTCCATTACTTTTTTAGAGCCATTTTAGTCCTCAAAAGTTCGGGTCCCCATTGACTTTAATGGGGTTCGGGGTCAAGTTCGGGTCAAGTTCGGGTTCCGAACTCAAACTTTTATGCGAAGTTCAGCCGAACCCGAACATCCAGGTGTCCGCTCAACTCTAGTCATAAATAAGAAAAATAGAGTCACGCTAAAATTGGGTGTACAAATGAAATATGAATAAGCAAAGTATAAGTGAACATACACATAATAGGTGAAAATAAAAATGATTAAACTTCCCAGTGTTGAATGATGAAAAAGGTATGAATAAATGCCACAATATGCAAAATGAATCAAAAAAATTGTTCATATTTTATCCATAATAGTTCATAAAGTGCAAGCTGAGTGGTCCTTAAACGTCCACAAGAGTAAAGTGAATAAGTTCAATGATTGTAAATCCACCCATGCACAAATCCTTAAATGATAAGATCCAGACTCTTCAGGAGTAGGAAATAGGGCCAAATAAGTGATATCCACCACCAAATGCCAAAAAATTCTGCTTACCAGAGCCCCGTGGTCCCTTGTTACGAAGGACCCGGAGAGGCTGAAGCCTCGTACACACGGCCGGTTTTCTCGGCAAGAACCGACAAGAAAACTGCTTGCAGAGCTTTGTTGCCAAGAAAACTGGCCGTGTGTACGAGGCTTTCAGGTTTCTCGTCAGGAAAACTGACCAGAATCTCAACGAGAAAAAAAGAATTCCTGCTTTCTTTTTTCTCGTCGGGATTCTCGTCAGCCTGTTTCCCGACGAGAAACCCGAGTGTGTGTACACTTACCTGTCGCCGTGGAAACCCGCGCATGCTCGAAATGACTTTGACGCATGCGCGGTAGCTTCCTAGGCATAGGTAGGGTGTAGCAAGATGGCGGCGACAGCATTGAATGTGACGAGCGCACGCTCGTCGAAGTCGATAACGTCACCGCGTTCATGCCATTCAAAAGAATGGCGGTTCTTTTGAAAGGTACGTGTGTACATTCAGCTGGGACAAGATTTTTGTCAAGAATCTCGTCAGGAAAAACAATGGGTTTTTTCCTGACGAGATTCTCGGCCGTGTGTACAGGGCTTCAGAGTTAGAGATGTCCCGAACTATTCGCCGGCGAATAGTTCCCGGCGAACATAGCTTGTTCGCGTTCGCCGCGGCGGCCCAACATATGCGATGTTCGGTCCGCCCCCCATTCGTCATCATTGAGCAAACTTTGACCCTGTACCTCACAGTCAGCAGACACATTCCAGCCAATCAGCAGCATACCCTCCCACCTCCTGGACAGCATCCATTTTAGATTCATTCGGAAGCTGCAGTCTTAGTGAGAGGATGGACAGTGTAGCTGCTGCTGATTTAATAGGGAAATCTATAGCTAGGCCAGTGTATTCAGTGTCCACTACAGTCCTGAAAGACTCATCTGATCTCTGCTGTAAGGACAGCGTCCTGACAGCACCCCAAAAAGCCCTTTCTAGGGCTAGTACATAAGTCTGCTTTTTTTTCCTCTGTAATCTAATTGCAGTTGCCTGCCAGCGTGTGTGTGTCAGGCTCACAGCGTATACTGTGCCCACCTGCCCAGTGCCACCACTCATATATCTGGTGGCACAGTAGATTACATTTAAAAAAACAAAAACAATTTTGACTGCAATAGAATAGCAGTCAGTTGCCTGCCAGCGTGTGTGTGTCAGGCTCACAGCATATACTGTGCCCACTTGCCCAGTGCCACCACCACTCATATATCTGGTGGCACAGTAGATTACATTTTAAAAAAAACAACAGTTTTGACTGCAATAGAGTAGTAGTCAGTTCCCTGCCAGCATGTGTGTCAGGCCTACAGCGTCTACTCTGCCAACTTCTGCCAGTGCACAGTGCCACTCATATCTGGTGGCACCGTAGATTACATTAAAAAATATATATATTTTGACTGCAATAGAATAGCAGTCAGTTCCCTGCCAGCGTGTGTGTGTCAGGCTCACAGCGTATACTGTGCCCACTTGCCCAGTGCCACCACTCATATATCTGGTGTCACAGTAGATTACATAAAAAAATAATAATTTTTTTGACTGCAATAGAATAGCAGTCAGTTACCTGCCAGCGTGTGTATGTCAGGCTCACAGCGTATACTGTGCCCACTTGCCCAGTGCCACCACCACTCATATATCTGGTGGCACAGTAGATTGCATTTAAAAAAAAACAAAAGTTTTGACTGCAATAGAATAGCAGTCAATTCCCTGCCAGCGTGTGTGTCAGGCCTACAGCGTCTACTCTGCCAACTTCTGCCAGTGCACAGTGCCACTCATATCTGGTGTCACAGTAGAATAGATTACATAAAAAAAAAAAAAAATTGACTGCAGTAGAATAGCAGTCAGTTCCCTGCCAGCGTGTGTGTGTCAGGCTCACAGCGTATACTGTGCCCACTTGCCCAGTGCCACCACTCATATATCTGGTGTCACAGTAGATTACATAAAAAATATATATATATATTTTGACTGCAATAGAATAGCAGTCAGTTGCCTGCAAGCGTGTGTGTGTCAGGCTCACAGCGTATACTGTGCCCACTTGCCCAGTGCCACCACCACTCATATATCTGGTGGCACAGTAGATTGCATTTAAAAATAAAACAACAGTTTTGACTGCAATAGAATAGCAGTAAGTTCCCTGCCAGCGTGTGTGTCAGGCCTACAGCGTCTACTCTGCCAACTTCTGCCAGTGCACAGTGCCACTCATATCTGGTGTCACAGTAACTTGCACGCATAGTACAACTAAACTAATCTAAAAAAAATGACAGGCAGAGGCAGGCCACCCCGCAGGGGCCGTCGTGGTTGTGGTGCTGTCATTCCCTTTGGCCCTAGAATAATGCCCAGTGTTCAGAGGCCACGTACCCTGAACTCGAAAAGTTCTGAGGACATAGTTGACTGGCTAACACAGGACACCCAATCTTCTACAGCTTCCGCTCGGAACCTTGACGCACCATCCTCCTCCAGCTCAGCTTCGGGCACCTCTCAAGTTACCACTCGCCCGCCTTCCACCACAACCAACACTAGCACCACAGCTGCTTCACTTGATCTGTCAGAGGAGTTATTTACACATGAGTTGGAAGAAATTAGTGATGCGCAACCATTATTGCCAGAGGATGTAGATAAAAGGGATATGTCTCAGTCAGGCAGCATTACACACATGGACGTACGGTGTGATGATGATGATGTTGTACCCGCTGCTGCTTCCTTTGCTGAGTTGTCAGATACAAGTGAAGCGGTTGATGATGACGATGTGTCCGTGGATGTCACGTGGGTGCCCGCTCGAAGAGAAGAAGAAGAACAGGGGGAAAGTTCAGATGGGGAGACAGAGAGGAGGAGGAGACGAGTTGGAAGCAGGGGGAGGTTGCCGCAATGAGCTAGTGGCACAGTCAGACAGCATGTATCGGCACCCGGGGTCAGCCAGACAGCACGCCAATCAACGCATGCTGTTGCCACCACCAGAATGCCGTCATTGCAAAGCTCAGCAGTGTGGCATTTTTTTTGTGTGTCTGCCTCTGATAACAGCGATGCCATTTGCAACCTGTGCCAAAAGAAACTGAGTCGTGGGAAATCCAACACCCACCTAGGTACAACTGCTTTGCGAAGGCACATGATCGCACATCACAAACGCCTATGGGATCAACACATGATGACGAGTACAAGCAGCACACAAGCTCAAAGCCACCATCCTCCCCCTGGTCCAGCATCTTCAGCCACGTCAACCACTGCTGTCCTCCTTGCCCCCTCTCAACCATCCGACACTCCGTCTCTCGCCTTGAACAGTTCCTGCTCATCTGCCCACAGTCAGGTGTCTGTCAAGGACATGTTTGAGCGTAAGAAGCCAATGTCACAGAGTCACCCCCTTGCCAGGCGTCTGACAGCTGGCTTGTCGGAACTCTTAGCCCGCCCGCTTTTACCATACAAGCTGGTGGAGTCTGAGCCCTTCAAAAAAAATTTAGCTATTGGGACACTGCAGTGGAAGGTACCCGGCCGAATTTTTTTTTCACAAAAGGCAATCCCTAACCTGTACTCGATTGTGCAAAAGGAAGTCATGGCATGTCTGGCACACAGTGTTGGGGCAAGGGTCCATCTGACCACTGATACCTGGTCTGCAAAGCACGGTCAGGGCAGGTATATCACCTACACTGCACATTGGGTAAACCTGCTGACGGCTGCCAAGCATGTAATGCGTGGCTCTGCAGAGGAGTTAGTGGTGACACCGCCACGACTTGCAGGCAGGCCTGCTGCCATCTCCTCTACTCCTCCTACTCCATCCTCTTCGATAACCTCCTCGGCTGAGTCCTCTTCTGCTGCTGCGTCTTGCTCCACATCAACTGCACCCCCCCCCCCCAGCTCCCCAGGGGCTATTCCACATCCCGGATACGACAGTGTCACGCCGTCTTGGGGTTGACTTGCCTGAAAGCAGAGAGTCACACCGGACCAGCACTCCTGTCCACCTTGAACGCACAGGTGGATCAGTGGCTGACTCTGCACCAACTGGAGTTCGGCAAAGTGGTGTGTGACAACGGAAGCAATTTGTTGGCTGCATTAAATTTGGTCAAGTTGACACATGTGCCGTGCATGGCACATGTGTTGAATCTGATTGTACAACGCTTTGTGCATAAGTACCCAGACTTACAGGACAGGAAGGTGTGTGGCCATTTCAGGCGTTCCTACACGGCCATGGCGCACTTTTCAGATATCCATCGGCGAAACAACATGCCAGTGAGGCGCTTGATTTGCGACAGCCCGACACGTTGGAATTCAACACTCCTAATGTTCGACCACCTGCTCCAACAAGAAAAAGGCGTCAACGAGTATTTGTATGACCGGGGTGCTAGGACAGCCTCTGCGCAGCTGGGAATTTTTTTGCCACGTTACTGGACGCTCATGCGCAATGCCTGTAGGCTCATGCGTCCTTTTGAGGAGGTGACAAACCTAGTCAGTCGCACTGAAGGCACCATCAGTGACATCATCCCATTTGTTTTCTTCCTGGAGCGTGCCCTGCGAAGAGTGCTGGATCAGGCCGTAGATGAGCGTGAAGAGTTGTGGTCACCATCACCACCAGAAACAGCTTTATCAGCATTGTTTGCTGGACCTGCGGCAACGCTGGAAGAGGAGTCTGAGGAAGAGGAGTCAGAGGAGGAATGTGGCTTTGAGGAGGAGGAGGAAGACCAACCACAGAAGGCATCCCAGGGTGCTCGTTGTCACCTATCTGGTACCCGTGGTGTTGTACGTGGCTGAGGGGAAGAACAGACCTTCAGTGAGATCAGTGAGGACGAGGAACGGGACATGAGTAGCTCGGCATCCAACCTTGTGCAAATGGGGTCTTTCATGCTGTCGTGCCTGTTGAGGGACCCTCATATAAAAAGGCTGAGGGAGAATGACCTGTACTGGGTGGCCACGCTACTAGACCCCCGGTATAAGCAGAAAGTGCCTGAAATGTTACCGAATTACCGGAAGTCCGAAAGGATGCAGCAGTTCCAAAATAAATTAAAAAGTATGCTTTACACAGCGTATAAGGGTGATGTCACAGCACAACGGGAATCTAACAGGGGAAGAGGTGAAAGTAATCCTCCTCCTACCACGACCACGCCGGCAGGGACAGGATGCTTTACAGACGTGTTGTTGATGGAGGACATGCAGAGCTTTTTAAGTCCTACGCATCGCCACAGCCCTTCGGGGTCATCCCTCAGAGAACGACTCGACCGACAGGTAGCAGACTACCTCGCCTTAACTGCAGATATCGACACTCTGAGGAGCGATGAACCCCTTGACTACTGGGTGTGCAGGCTTGACCTGTGGCCTGAGCTGTCCCAATTTGCGATAGAATTCTGGCCTGCCCCGTTTCAAGTGTCCTTTCAGAAAGGACCTTCAGTGCAGCAGGAGGTATTGTCACTGAGAAGAGAAGTCGCCTAGGTCAAAAAAGTCTAGATTACCTCACCTTTATTAAGATGAATGAGGCATGGATCCCGAAGGGACTGACAGTGGGTGATACATTTGACTAAAAAAGGCCTGATGAGATGAGCTGCCTTGGGCTAAAAATGGTCCACACGCTGCTGTATTTTATCTCTGCCTGCCGGATGACTTGCGTGACTTATCCGCCACCAACTAGGGTTCAAGTCATAATGTTTTAGGGCACTTTCTGCCTGGAAAACATAAAATTTTCTGCCCGCTGCTACAGCAGCGGCTGCAACAATACCTAATTTTTCAGGCATGTGTACATGCCTAATTTTTCTGGCCTCTGGTGCTGCACTGTGGCTGCAAAAACAAAACAAAAAAAAAAGCACATACATGTGTCAATTCCCCTTTGTGATCGTTACCTTGTTGTGGTGAAGGGGCTTGCGTATCACAATGAAGCGACCACCTCTATGAGTGTGTTGGCAATGGCAATGTTGGCACACCCCAGATGATAACGTCATTGCTTCATTGTGAACAGACCAAAAGCGATCGGCTGGATAATTTTGCATAGAAAAAACATAAATTTTCTTTGTGATCATCTAAGGCAGGGGTCTCAAACTGGTGGCCCTCCAGCTGTTGCAAAACTACAAGTCCCATGAGGCATTGCAAGGCTGACAGTTACAAGCATGCAGAAGCATGATGGAACTTGTAGTTTTGCAACAGCTGGAGGGCCACCAGTTTGAGACCCCTGATCTAAGGTGATCATTAAAGCCTTGCGGTTGTGCAAATGTACTGTTTGCGGTTGTTTGCGGTGCGTTAAACGGGGAGTTTGGTCTGTCAGAGTTTGGTCTGTCACTGTGAAGCGGGCGTAACCATTACACTACCTGGTCGATACAACATCGTACCTGATGTTTTAAAGCACGTTATTCCAAACAATTTAGGAATGTTAGGTGATTTATGCCCTTTATGGATTAAAACCCGACTCTGCGTCAACTACGTAATTTTCCATGGGAGTTTTGCCATGGATCCCCTCCGGCATGCCACAGTCCAGGTATTAGTCCCCTTGAAACAACTTTTCCATCACTATTGTGGCCAGAAAGAGTCCCTGTGGGTTTTAAAATTTGCCTGTCTATTGAAGTCGCGAACATTAGCGGAAATTCACGTTCGCCGTTCGCAAACAGAAAATTTTATGTTTGCGACATCACTATTCAGAGTATGAGCACAGTTTGGCTGGATGTCATCAGGGACCCACCGCACCACTATTCCCCACACTTGGGACCACTTGGGACCACGGGGCTCTGGTAAGCAGAATTTTTTGGCATTCGGTTGTGGATATCACTTATTTGGCCCTATTTCCTACTCCTGAACAGTCTGGATCTTATCATTTAAGGATTTGTGCACGGGTGGATTTACAATCATTGAACTTATTCACTTTACTCTTGTGGACGTTTAAGGACCACTCAGCTTGTACTTTATGAACTATTATGGATAAAATATGAACAATTTTTGTAATTCATTGTGGCATTTATTCATATCTTTTTCATCATTTAACACTGGGAAGTTTAATCATTTTTATGTTCACCTATTATGTGTATGTTCACTTGAATATTTGCTTATTTATATTTCATTTGTACACTCAATTTTAGCGCAACTCTATTTTTCTTAATTCTGACCGTGTGTAGGCTCCATCTGACTTTTTCTGTCGGAATTTCCGCCAACAAAAGATTGAGAGTAGGTTCTCTATTTTTCCGACGGAAAAATCAGCTCGTCTGTACGCAATTCCGACGCAATTCCGACGTGCAAAAAAACACTCATGCTCGTGTAGCGGGGTATCACTTTATGATGTGCTATAAAGACTACAGTTATACAAGTGAACCCAGCTCCTTCCCGAGTTCTATTAGGATAATGTGTTAACTGTTATTTAACCTGGAAGAACGGTGCATTGTGGAACTTGTGGTACAGGGAGAAATGGACTCCATTGCCATGGGTATCAAATAGTCTATGGTACCCACAGTGCAGCTGTGCTCCCAAAGTTCATTGCCCGGCACAAGGTCTGCTGGGGACGGGTACTTAAAGGAAAGGAGGAGCTACGCTCGCTCTCTCTGGACGTCGCCCTCCTAGCAAGCCGGAGCCTGTGTTGAGGCCTGCTGTGTTTGTGTAGGCCGGAAAGCCTGGGCCTACCGTGTTTGGAGAAGCCTGCCTGTTAAAGGAGAGAAATCTCATCAGGGGAGCCCAGCGGACATCTCGGAGCATCCAAGAGTAGCCCATCTATCGACTTCCATACGGTTGTCTGATGGACCGGAGACTACGGGCAGCGGAGAGATTGTGTACCGGAGCATCAACAGCGAGCCTGCCGGGCGGACTAGGCCGGTTTGGGTGAGAAGGGCACCTGCCCAGAATTCATAACTGTTTAATAGGCCCGTGACTTTTGAAGGCCCACCATCATCAAAGTAGTGCGCCACACACCAGGTTATAGCGCAACGTGTGGTAGCTGCGTAGTACAAGTTTGTCGTTGCACTACCTGAGAGTTTCACTCTCAAAAGCATTGCGGGAGTTCAGTTATTTCTTTAACACCCTTTTGGATTACAAATATTACATGCACCAACGATTGCTAGCGAAGACTCCTTCTACTGAAGAGACTGTACACTGATCTTAGTCAGGCTTGACTAGAACTGATAGTGACAGGACACGGGGTGATGTTGCCCATCAGGGGGAGCTCGCGAGCATAGGTCTTTTATTCATATAGAAGTTAAGTATAGAAACTTGATATTATTGTTGTCCTTTAGCTATATTTTTGACTTTGCAGGGCCTTGCAACAGTCTACTGTATCTCTGTTTAATCCTGCTACCCTTTTATCACTAAATAAAGAATATCTTTGATTAAGCAGGATACTGTGTGGAGTGTTACATTACAACAAGGGGGCAGCCAATACAGGTAACAGATTTCAACCTGCAATTGTATTGTTTATGTGTCATTGTGGTCCCCAGTTGCCAGTGGGTTCCACAATCTTGTGGAGTATTAGTTGTGCCGAGGGAGAGTTAGAGCCAAGTTATTGGGGTTGATAGCAGAATAGTACAGAACCAAACCAGCAGCCCTCTGAACTGGGAGTAGTGCTACACTCAGAATCAAGCAGAAGAGCCAAACTGCCTATTGAACTTCATTGATCTCGGCTCGTCGTACGTCTTGTATGTCACCGCGTTCTTGACTACGGAATTTCCGTCAAGATTGATTTGTGTGACCGTGTGTATGCAACACAACTTTGAGCCAACATTCAGAAAAAATCCACAGTTTTCTTGTCGGAATTTCCGATTGTGTGTACGCGGCATCAGGCAAAAGACCTTTTCCAAATAAATAGGCACATTTTTTTTTTCGTTTTCTATATTGATTCGCCACCAAAAAATGAAAGGATCTGTAATATAATTCAAGATGATACATGTTCAAGTGGCAGGAGTCCTAAAAGCCCAACCCCAGGCTGATATTGTTTGCTGCTAAAATAACTCATAACTGCATTACCCATCTTTGATCTGATATTTTCTCTCACAGAATCTCCTTTTAATCTCAAGATGTTCCAAGGACTATATTATCAATGCAGGGTGTCATCGCTCCATCTTCTGAGAGGGCATTACCAAGGTGCTCTCTATTTACAATACACTTGTACAGAGAGTGGCACCGGCATCATCACATTAGCACTGCAAGAAATCTGTTGAGATTTCCTTTAAGGAGAACTAGTTACAAATGGCTGAATCTCCACTCTGTTAAATATGTTGCTTACCTCTTGGGGGTTAACTGAGGTTTATATTATTCACTTGTATGCTCTCCCTGCAAGAGCAGAACTATCTCTATCCAAGCTCAGTGTTAATAACAAGCACTCACAATACTGTCATCTTTCAAAGGTGGTGTCAGGCTTTTTTTTTTCTTTTCTTTTTTATTAAACTGGATGTAAACTCCATTCATGAAAATCTCTCTTCAAAGTATTAAGTCCCGT
Organism: Rana muscosa; assembly: GCA_029206835.1. Taxonomy (NCBI): domain Eukaryota; kingdom Metazoa; phylum Chordata; class Amphibia; order Anura; family Ranidae; genus Rana; species Rana muscosa. Next base: position 433,360,515 of record CM055117.1, read on the forward strand.
GGCTTTCTCCCGTCTCCATTCTTCTGTTATCAGCATGATAACTTCTGACAAGTTCTCCTTCAACTGTGATAAAACTAGCCTGAAATTTTTGCCAGGGTGGGTGCTATAAATAGATTAGCAGAGAGCTGGTCTATTCATAGCACAGCACTGTAAGCCTCTGTCTATGTGGAGAGGAGGTGGGGTGCCTTTCCTCCAATCAGCTGTCTCACAGTGTATGGTAAGAATCCACATCCACAGGTGAATCAGGAAGAGGAAATTCTAACAGGACGTGCACGTTCTAAACAGTATATAAAGAAGAAGACAGCAGATATACTGTACATGTCAAACATGCCATACATGTCAAACCTATGTAGGAGGATTTGTTTAATCTCTGAGTATCATCTGAGGCTGTTCAATGGGTATTAGTGAGGGTTTACATCCACTTCTGCATTGTGTAAAAAGGCTGTTTGATCCTATCTTCTCTGCTCCCTCTCCCCTTTTTGCACTGGCCCCAATCCATCTCTTTATAAGACAGAACCTTTGGAGTCACTCTCCACATGCTCAATTTGGTGTGTATTGCTAGAGAGTTTTGATTTTGTTTCTGGGGAGGGTGCATGTGATTAGCACAGGACCAATTAACACTGTCCAGACAGAGGGTCCTGCAGTCTCAAAGGACAGTCTGAGTAGAATGAAAACTCCTCCTACAATCTTTAACCAGACACTGATAAAAGTCACAAGACTAATATATATAGCTGATGAGAAAAGGTATTTAGCAGTTTATATTAACTAAAATAATTTCATTTCCATGTTCTGTGTACTGTAGGAACAATGGGAATTGGTAATTATATGCATTTTAGTGCCACATCTAGTGTGTATATCAAAAAAGAAAAAACTCCTAAGGTGGACTTTTAACCGCTTAACGACCGTGTCACTCCGATATACGTCGGCAGAATGGCACGGCTGGGCAGGTCATCGTATATATACATTAGCCCTTTAAGAGCAGCATAGTGGGCACGCGTGAGTCTGACCGCGTTCGTCTCACGGTGAGGAAGATGTAAACAAGCATTTCCCCATTCTTCCTAGTGACAGGACACTGATCACAGCTCCCTGTAATCGGGAGCGGTGATCAGTGTCGTGTCACATGAAGCCCATCCCCCTACAGTTAGAACACATCACTAGGACACACTTAACCCCTTCAGCGCCCCCTCCTGGTTAACCCCTTCACTGCCAGTGTAATTTCTACAGTAATCGGTGCATTTGTATAGCACTGATCGCTGTAAAAAGGACAATGGTCCCAAAATAGCATCAAAAGTACACCATAAGCCTTCAATTGACAGATTCAACCTTAATTCGGATTTTCAGACGAATGCATTTTTTAACGAAACTAAATAAATAAAAACAAATTTATTTTTCGGACTAAACCGATATTCCGAAAACAAAATATTTCAGTGTGCACATGTCTATTTGTTTATCCCATAGATATTAAAGGCAAACTTTATAACAATTAAATGTTTAAGTTAAGTATAAATACCGATTTTAAATTTGACATAAGTTTGCAAAGATAGGGTATTACGTGTGTTGCTTAAGTTCCCAAACACTTCTAATATCTGAATGGATATAAATTAGTGATAGATTACCTTAGGACCAAGAGCTTAGTGAAAGACCACAGCATGCCTCGACATCCAGCTTCACAATGAGGTGAATGTCAGACATGCCTGAGGTTGTGGCTCATATGCTCCTCTCTCTCCAATCAGCCGGTGCTGGTTATTGCACCAGCTGATATGGAGAGAAGCAAGGAGGAGCCCACTGTCTTCGTACTGGCCCCCCGAGCCGCGTGCGTGCCTCCCCGTCCCCAACGCGCATGCGTGAAATATCATGGTGTCGGAGCATAGGTACGCCCACGCCGCCCGCTGACACAGGAAGCTTCACCGGCGGACTGCGCATGTCCACCGGAGTAGCAAGATGGAGGCTGGACGCAGCTGGAAACAGCATCTCTCACCTCCATAGAAGCCGCCATAAGTAGCCTCGCCCGGGCGGCTTTGTTTGCCGGGCGGTCTGAAGGCCTACTTGCAGGACAGAGAGACATGGGTTCGAGACCCAAGGGGACATAGTTTGTCATTTAATAAATTTGATACATATCTATGGATGTTGTTGCTATAAATAACAATCTGAGTGGGGGGTCACGGACACAGCTAATAATACAGCAAAAACAGTTGTTATTTAAGACAATATGAATTGTACTAGCAGTGTATCATCGAATACAGTTCCTAAATGTATAGTATATCAGAAAAACATATATCAACAGGAATATGTTAATACAATAATATCATAGTGCGTATATCTGCTAGCCTCTATTCACATGCATGCACATGGCTATAAAAGCATATGGAAACAGAGAAAACACAAACAGAAAGAACAACATATATTGCAATGAGTGCATAAAAAACCACTGTAATGTACCTCTATGCATGCCTGCATATCCGCATCCACACGTATATACATGCACATGCACACATGCAGAACAGCACAGAACACCTGCAACATTGTCTCAGATGAAAGCTTTATGAATGTCAATTATTTTTCCATTCCTCTAGAAGAGAAACCTTCGAGGAAGGATTTAAAACAGATGGCTTCATTTAAGCCAGGTGCCTGTGTAGCTTTTAGAATATGTATCCATGTTCTGACGAAGGGGTCCTGCATGCCTGACGAAGGGGTCCTGCGTGACTCCGAAACGTTGCACTCTCCTTGTGTTGTGATCATGCAATAAATCATCCATTTGGACGCTATTCATGTTGTTCCATGGTGTGCTGGCAAATATTTACATTGTGATTTGAACCAGTTTCCAGCTGGTTGTTGCTGCAGCACCCTCATTTCAGAGCTCATCCAATAATGTGTGCGATGGGAATATGAAGTATGTATTATTCCAGTCCCCTCCTCTTGGGTTTGGATGTATACGATCTAAAATGAAAAATTTTACATTTGGAAATTTACCATTGTGTACAGTCCTAATATGCCAACCGAGTGGGAGATCTGGGCTGCATACCTGCATACTGCGTATATGCCTGTATGCCCTTTTCCAGAACTCCAATTTAGTTTTTCCGATGTAGAAGCAACTACAGTCACATCGCAACAAATAGATTACTCCGATAGTTTTGCAATTTGCAAAGTGCCTTGGATAGAAAATTTGACCATTTGGGAGGATTGTTTTTTTTTGAGTAAGCATAAATTTACAGTAGTTGCAATTTCCACACATAAATGTTCCTTTGTATTTACAGTGGTTTTTGCTATTTTCCCCCTTAAATTCACTATTGACCACCTTATCTCTAATGGACGTTGCTCTTTTAAAGATAAAAATAGGTTTTTCAGTGACAAATTGTCCAAGAAGCGGATCAAGTGATAAAATATGTCAGTACCTATCTGTAACGGCACCCCAAGTCTGAAAAGGGGTTAATGCCATTTTTAAGATATTCCCTCTCCTGGACACACATTCGCTACCGATCCTCCACAGTCAGGCGACCACTTCCCATAGGATTAATCCTTCCAAAGTACGAGACAAACGCTCTGTATCTTTCCAAAATAGACTGACTCTTTATTGAGAAAACACAGGTCTTTTTATACACTCAACGAATACTGCATTAATCTAAATGAACAATGGTCCAACTCCACCCACAACATAACGAGGTCCAATACACATTATTTTGACATCACAGGCCGGTTCCAGCAGCATGGGTCTGCATTACTGCATTAATCTAAATGAACAATGGTCCAACTCCACCCACAACATAACGAGGCCCAATACACATTATTTTGACATCTCTTAGAAGACAACAGGTTAGCTAATCCCCTTTCAGTTTAAATGATTATGCATGACCCTTTGTGTTTCCCAGACGTCTGTTTACAATACACACAAGTACAGAGTTAATTATCACAATGAAAGAGCCTCAGAAGCCATCCTAGATTCATTTACATCACACAGGCAGGGCTGGAGGTGATGACATTAGCATCTAACAGTATGTGTCCCAACATCATGAAGGAGTCACTTTTCAGTTAACCTGTTGAGTTCATAATCAAACAGTAAATAGTTCTTTACAGGTATCCTAGGGAATATTGTGGAAAAATATCACTGTCCCATTTTAAAGCAATCCAAGACATATTCTTAATGTCCATTATTTTCTTGCTCACCCTGTGCCCAAAAGTGACCCCTGTCACACTATCTATAATTTTCTTTATCTTGTTTATTAGTAAATCTTGTGATGATTCTAAGAGAATTAGCATCACTCTTAGGCCTCATATACACGGTTTTGTTGGCAAGAAACGACAAGAAAAATGCTGGCAGAGCTTTCTTGCTGAGAAAACCGTGCGTGTGTAAGAGGCTTTCAGGTTTCTCGTCAAGACAACTGCCCAGAATCTCGACGAGAAAAATAGAGAACCTGCTCTATATTTTCTCATTGGGATCCTTGTTGGCCTGTTTCCAGACGCCCGAGAGTGTGTATACTTACCTGTCGCCGTGAAAACCCGCGCATGCTCGAAATGACTTTGACGCATGCGCGGTAGCTTCCTAGGCATAGGTAGGGTGTAGCAAGATGGTGGCGACGGCATCGAATGTGACGAGCGCATGCTTGTCATAGTCGATGACGTCACCGCGTTCATTCCATTCAAAAGAACGGCGGTTCTTTTGAATGGAGTGTGTGTACACTCGGCCGGGACAAGATTCTTGTCAAGAATCTCGTCAGGAAAAACAACGGGTTTTTTCCTGACGAGAATCTCGGCCGTGTGTACTAGGCTTTAGGTTTAGATAGAGTCATTTCTTTCTAGATTGTATAGTTGCTTGTTTATATGATCTTTTTAAAGAGGCATGCGAATATCCTCTTGCCAACAACCTGTTTCGTCGTTTATCAGCTTCTATTTCATAAACAGATTTGTCTGTGCAATTTTGTCTTACCCTTAGATACTGGCTATATGGTATCGATTCTAGCAAAGCCTTTGTATGGAAACTAGTGGCATGTAGTATCGTATTGCCAGGTGTGGGTTTTCTATATAGTTGGCTAAGGAGAACACCTCCCTCCCCCCTATATATTATCACATCTAGAAATGTGGTTTGTTTCTTATTGCAGGACATTGAAAAGCTTAAGTTGAATTAATTTTTATTCATTCTCAGCAAACATTACTAAAGCAGGTCCGGCGACCCGTCCCAGGATATGGTCCGTGTACATCAACATTGCCTCGTCTGCCAGGAACCTTTCCTCCCACTCCCCTAGGTACAGGTTGGCATACGACGGGGCACAACAAGTCCCCATCACAACCCCCTGCACCTGGAGGTAGCGGGAGCCATTGAACACAAAAACATTGTGCTCAAGGATGAACTCAAGCAGCGAGGTGATGAATTCACCGTAAGCTGGGTCTAGATCACCCCCCTTATGAATGATATGCTTGATGGCGGCTAGGCCTTTTTCATGAGGAATCAAACTGTACAGTGTTTCAACATCCACTGTGACTAAGATTGCATGGTCAGGAATACGTAAATTATCAATGATTTGTAAAAAGTGGAGTGAATCCCTTACATAGGAGGGAAGTAGGGTGACAAATGGTTTAAAAAATTCATCTATCAACTTGCTCGCGTTTTCGCTGATTAAGCCCACCACTGAGATTATGGGTCTCCCGGGTGGGTTTGTTGCGTTTTTGTGAATTTTTGGGAGCGCATAAAAGGTTAGAACATGAGGGAAGTTGTTTTTAATAAACTCCCATAGTTGTTTTGTTATAGTGTTGCTCAAATAGGCAGTATCCACCAATGTGTAGAACTCCCTATTATATTTTGCCACTATGTCTGCTGGAATACGGCGATACCAGTTTGAATTCTTCAATATTTTATTACACATTTTCATGTATTTTTTATTGTCTAATACGACAATGTTCCCGCCCTTATCGGCGGGTTTTATGGTAATTTTATTATTGTCAGACAGTTGTTTTAGAGCTGAAATGTATTTTTGATTCAGATTCGAAGAATGTTGTTTATGTGTTCATTTTTCTAGGTCGTGGTTGACTAATTTGAGAAAAGCCGATGCGTTTGGATTGGTACTTGGTGCTGGGCAAAAATCCGATTTTTTCTTTAGTTTAGATTTATTTGTTTTGAGAGTTTGACTTTGCTTTTCCACTAATTCTAATATTTGAAGAAGATCGATTCAGTCAATGAGGTCTTCTGAGTCGTTTTCCTCAAGGAAGGAAATAAGTTGGTCAATTGCTTGATTTTCTTGTGGGGTTTGATCGCTTATTAACTCTTGTTTATTGTATAGTTTTTTTTTTAAATTAGCTTCCGGATGAAGAGTTGACGATCCTTATAAATTTCAAACTTATCTATATCTTGGTTGGGACAGAAGTTTAATCCCTTTTTCAGAACTGCTATTTCATCTGTGGATAAGTTGTATGATGAAAGATTGATTATATTTAAATCAGTCTTAATTTGTGTGTTGGAGTTTTTGGTGGTTGTTATGTAGGAGACCAGATATTGTGAATACAGGGTCATGGATTTAGTAACACTTTAAAGAGGTTGAAAACCTCCCTGTATTATTTGTACCTATAGGTAGGGATGAGCCGAACACCCCCCTGTTCGGTTCGGACCAGAATCTTCGAACGGACCGAACGTTCGCACGAACTTTAGAACCCTATTAAATACAATGGACGCGAACGTTCAAAATCTAAAGTGCTAATTATAAAGCCTAATATGCATGTTATTGTCCTAAAAAGGGTTTGGGGACCCGGGTCCTGCCCGAGGGGACATGTATCAATGTAAAAATAATCTTTGAAAACTGTCGTTTTTTCGGGAGCAGAGATTTTATTGATGCATAAAGTGAAAAAAAAAGTGAAATATTCCTTTAAATATCGTACCTGGCGGGTGTCTAAAGTATGCCGGAGAAGTGGCACGTGTTTCCCTTGTTTAGAACTGTCCCTGCACAAAATGACATTTCTAAAGGAAAAAAAGCCATTTAAAACTGCTTGCGGCTTTAATGTAATGTCTGGTCCCGGCAATATGGATGAAAATCATTGAGAAAAATGGCATGGCTACTCCATCAAAAATTGGGCCTTAGGCACTGGTGCTGGTGCCACAACACTGCAACCCCTCACAGATAGTGTGCTTAGAACGCAGCAATGAGCCCTGTTGCAAAGTATTGCATCAAAAATGTAGGCTTTAGTTGAATGCTATGCAAAGCACACAGTAGTACACTAAATGAAACACTGACTGTCTGCAGCTAGCACAATCACCGGCCTGCCTGTCTGTCACAGTATAGAGAATAACTGTATCCAGGTGAGCTTTAAGTGATCGCTATTTCACACTTGAAAGCAATGGGAAACCGCGGTAATACCGCCGGCAATGCGCCTCTACAGAGGTGCATTGCCGGCGGTATTAACCCTTTTTCGGTCGCTAGCAGGGGTTAAAACCACACCGCTAGCGGTCGAATACCTCCGCAATTCCGATGGTATAGCGCCGCTAAAAATAGCGGCGCTATACCACCACCGCACCCACCGCCCCAGTGTGAAACCAGCCTAAGTGAAACACCTCAGGCTGGTTTCACACTGGGGCGGTGGGTGCGGTGGCGGTATAGCGCCGCTATTTTTAGTGGCCCTATACCCTCGGAATTGCAGAGGTATTCGGCCTCTAGCGGCCGAAAAAGTGTTAATACCGCCGGCAATGCGCCTCTGTAGAGGCGCATTGCCGGCGGTATTACTGCGGTTTCCCATTTCTTTCAATGGGAAGGAGCGGTGTAGGAGCGGTAAACACACCGATCCTCTCACCGCTCCAAAGATGCGGCTAGCAGGACTTTTTTTCACGTCCTGTTAGCGCACCACTCCAGTGTGAAAGCCCTCTGGCTTTCACATTGGAGAGACATCAGCCGCTGTTTAGGCTCGGTTTGCAGGCGCTATTTTTAGCACAATAGCACCTGCAAACCGCCCCAGTGTGAAAGGGGCCTGACTGTCTGCAGCTAGCACAATCACCTGCCTACCTGTCACAGTATAGAGACTAACAGGAGCAGATCTATCTAAACTCAATACAGTGTATAAATATATATACAACACCTAGGATGCATATATATCCTCTACACACTGTAACAGCAGCTAACTGACTTGCCTGCCTGCTCTATCTAACTCAATATAAATGACACTGTCTATCTCTCTGAAACTGCCTCTTTCACAAACGCCAACGCACTACACAAGGCCGACTTCCAGGTGGCCTTATATAGTGTGGGACGTGTACTAAACCCCCTGAGCCATAATTGGCCAAAGCCACCCTGGCTTTGGCCAATTACAGCTCTCCGTTTTTTCCGCGCTGTGATTGGCCAAGCATGCGGGTCATAGTGCATGCTTGGCCAATCATCAGCCAGCAATGCACTGCGATGCCGCAGTGAATTATGAGCCGTGTCGCGCAACACGAATTTAGCGCGAACGGACCATAAAGTTAGTTCTTCGTCGAACGATGGAACGGCCGATGTTCGAGTCGAACGTGTGTTCAACGCAAACACGAAGCTCATCCCTACCTATAGATAAGCCTAGAATAAGGCTTACCTATAAGCACTGTAAATATCCCCTAAACGTGTGCTGTTTAGGAGATATTTACTGTATACTGCGCCAATGATATCACCTGAGCATGTGCTCTGAAGGAACGGCCACCTGTGCCATTTCTTCAGAAGCATGTGCCACGACTGGCCACTCCCGTGCACAGGCGTGAAAGTGACATCTTGCGCTCTGGCAAGTCACACAGCCAGAGTCCCCGGCCCTGGAAGGAAGACAGGCGAAGATTGAAGCGGCCTGCAGCGGGGGTGACGTGGACTTCATTTGCAGTTAAGTGTCACATAATGGGCTAGTAGTGATGAATACTAGTCCATTATGCATTTACTTTGCAGGGAAGAATAAAGGGGAAAAAAACTACAGAGTTTACTTCCTCTTTAAAGAAAGAATGGCTTTATTCAGCTTGTGAGCTCAAGTAAGGGAAAGGTCAGCATTTACAAGGGCCTTATAGAAAGTCTTACTGTGAAATACGCTTAATTTTAAGTGTATTAGTAAACCTGCTGTAAGAGAACTATGTAGGCTGCCGTTGATGGCCTCTGTATGAGAATGCTGTTTACCTGTCTATGTCCTGCTTCAATATTTTCTGTGTAGAATGTGCAGCTTAGGATGGGCTTTAAGAAAAAAAAAATCTCCTCTGGCAATTTGAATTTGTCCCAAACACTGTAACTGTCATATTTGCTAGTCAGCTTGGCTTACATGTAAATGTAGATAAAAAAACTTGTAAAAAAAAAAAAGGAAATTGTATACAAAATACAATAATTACATATATTAACCAAATACAATAATATAAATACATTTTAGTTCATGATAACTGTTTTTAAAATGAAACAGATTGTTTCTATAACATTGTAATGTAGCAATGTGCGCCGATATAAATTTGAGGATAAAAGGGAGCATGTCATGGATGTATAAAATAGGTGATCTGGCATCAGGGAGGTCCCAGTATATCACAGTTTCCAGGGATATTGATATGCAGCAGCAGAAGATCCCAGTTTAACTGGCAGATTAACGCCCCATGCTCTGGTAACACTGGTGAAGCAATTGCGCCGTCTGAATCAGTGCAGAGCATGGATCCCGGAAATTATGTCAGCAGGAGGGGACAACAACCAGCGTGGACCACAAACAGGAAATAGGTCATCAAAAAGGGATGCGGTTTGGAACTGCTGACTGGTTCCTTCTTCAAGCCAATGACAACAAGTTAATAGAAGGTGAGCTTCTTATAGTCTGTGGAGGGGGCTGTGGGTGGGACTATGGGCGGTAGTGGGGGAAGAAAAACGATGCTGCAGTAACCCAGGACCAGCATATAATTATTGTGATCCATGGGCACAGAGCTGTACAGTAAGACATAAAGACAACGCGGGTGTCAGGGAACTAGTAGACCAGACTGTGTGACTGCACATAGGAGACCAAAAACGCATGTAAGTGAAATAAAAAGGTGTTTATTTACAAGGTGACAAACAAGTGAAAACAACCAGTGCACAACCAACAAAGAATAGTATATACAAATCAAGGGGAGATACCGTAACCGTAAACAAAGCCAGGCCAAGATCATACACCAGGGGATATCAGCAGATGGGTGAGGACGGGAACACACCAGGGCAGGGAGAGGATGGATGGACAGGCTGCAGGGCAGGAATCCAAGGTCAACAGGTAACAGAAGGGGCAGGTCCAGGATGGGCTCAGGATAGGATCAGGTCGGGTCAGATGCAGGCTCAGGATAGGATTAGATGCAGGCTCAGGGTCAGATGCAGGGTCAGGGTCAGGAGAGAGAGATACCAAGGCGAGCATGTAAGGGCTCGCCGGGTATTTATAGGACTGCAGTGATTGTCCTCATGTGACAGCTGAGCGGAGGAAGTGCTGCATGCCCCACACTGCCGGAATACACCCGTTGGTGGATGCCGGTACTACGGCCCATGGATCAGGCATTACCACCAGCAGGTGAGATCCTCTATCAAAGATACTGGCTGGTGGACACTAGTACTGCAATCCATAGGACCAACAGCGCCACCAGCGGGTGAAGCCTTTCCTGACAACGGATTGCATCCTGCAAACAAAACCGGCAAGACAAATGCAACAAACCATTGCAAGAGGACATATAAGGGAAAAAAAACATGAAAGCACAAGACAAACATAGAGTGGAACACAGCAGTCAAACCGTACATGGCTCCTAGATAGAAAATGCCACTAAGGGTTAATGGAATATCAGTCATATTACATGGGAAATGCAAAAATATGTGGTTCATGTAAACATCATGTACAATTAATATATATAAAAAAATGTACATGGAATATATATATATATATATATATATATATATATATAAAAAATAATATACTGTATATATCCTATAGGAAAGACAGAATATAATTGTCAAATGGAGGGCATACCTAAAAGGAATATGGGCACTGTATGATAAGCATACCTGTAAAGATAAGGATGTAATGATGAATAAAGTTCTAAAGTATGGCACTGATTTCAAAATCCTCATTTAACCCTCCAGAGGCCAAAACATTCAAGGAGAAGATCCAGTACATCTCTCTGTGGCAAAGCTTATGGAAACGCTCAGCAGGGGGGAGGTCCCTAGGCATCGCCTCAATGACCCAAATCATTAGACCATCAGTGGATTTGTTATGGTATGCAAGGTAGTTCCTAGGGACACTATGAATGTCTAATCCATCAGTAATGAAGCGGCGGTGTTCGCCAAATCGCTTATGTAATGGTCTGATAGTCCTCTCAACATAAAAAAGGCCGCATGGGCATGTCAAACAATACACTACATGGTCAGAGGAGCATGTGTGAAAACTTTTGATAGGGTATGTTTTACCTTTCACACAAAAATCCTTCTGGCCATGTTTAACAAACTGACAGGTCTTACATAGCGGCTTGAGCCATTGATACATGCCCGAGATGGCTAGAAATGTTGGAAGGGAATAACCTGGGGGTAATGGCTTACCCTTAAGTCTACTAGGTGCCACCTTACTTTTAATATTAGGGGCCTTTCTAGAAGCAAATTTGGGCTTGTTGGATAGGGCAAGAAGAAGGTGCTCGTCCTGAAGAAGCAAAGACCAATGCTTTCTCACGATACCCTCCATCTGTCTATGATGAGAGTGAAATTGGGTAATAAATCGCAAATCATCCTTATTGTTATCAGCATGGGTGAGAGGACGTGGTTGAGTAGGTGTGTCATTGTAATGAGAGTAAGCTGTTTGCACAATATCAGCTGGAAATTCTTTGTTAAGAAATTTATCTTCCAAGATCTTACTCTGAATCTCATAGTCACTGCTTCTAGTACAGTTCTTTTTAAGTCTACAATATTGGCTTTTAGGTATGTTATTCAGCCATTGGGGATGGTGGCAGCTTTTATAATGAAGAAAGGAATTTCCTGCCATTGGCTTGGTAAAATTTCTGGCATGGATCTCTTTTCCAGCGAAGTATAGTTACAAGTCGAGGAAAGACAATTTTTCATCGTCCATGACAGAGGTAAAATGCAAACCCATGTTATTATTGTTGCAATGTGCAACAAAATTCAGAAACTATAGATGCATTACCATCTCAAATGATGATCACATCATTTATATACCTGCCATAAAAAACAATGTGGGAAGAAAAGGGGTTATTATGCCAGATATGAGACGATTCCCAATGCCCCATAGTAAGGTTCGCATATGAAGGTGCAAAGTTTGCCCCCATAGCTGTCCCATTGACCTGTAGGAAAAACTTGTTGTCAAAATGGAAATAGTTGTGGGTGAGACAAAAGGCAGTAGCCTCTATAATAAAGGAGGGCTGCCTGGGATTCAGCATGGGGTCCTCACACAAAAAGGATGGTATCGAAAATTGTCCCACATCGTGCGGTATGGAGGTATACAATGATTGGACATCAAGGGAAACAGATAGGTGGGTTCCCAAGAGTAATGGTGGATAACCAATGGGTGGGTAAATGGGAAGTCAATTCGGAGATTTGGGAGAAAATGTTCTGTATCTGGTGTACCAATTGCTCATATTTGATATGTCTCTGTGTTGCAATGATTTTAATCCACTTTTTGGTACAGAATTCAGAGATAGAAGACCATTCTTTCTGTTGTGTAGGATCCAAAAAGGAACATGTTTTTAGATTCCTCAAGCCTCTGGGGGTAATATGAGCAGATAGATATTTATGAAGAAAGAATTCATCCCACCACTGCTGGTTAGCAGAGGTGATCAGTTTCTCTAATCTCTGAAACAAGTGACATAAACCACCATATTGTGTATGGATAAATTGGGGGAGCGGCTTAAAAAAATTATTAGGAAAAATAGCAAGGAGTTCTTGGACTCTAGAATGTTTTAGTGAGTCAATTTCTAGTAAAAGATCCATAAGGATGTAAAATGACAGCAGACACACAAATAGGACAAAACAATGTGATGGACTCACAAAAGGTTTGGGTGTGGCGGAGGGAATAGGGTCAGTCTCGGTATAAAACTGGATATATGACACAGTCTGCTAGGGGATAGTCCATATATTCGATGCAGCAGCCTATAAAGTTACTTCAAACATAAATCCAGATAAAACGTATATCAAGGGCGCTCCGAATGTCAGGACTAGGGATGAGCTTCGAGCTTGAGTCAAACTCATGTTCGACTCGAGCATTGCCTGTTCGGCGAACAGCGAACAATTTGGGGTGTTCGCGGCAAATTCGAAAAGCCACGGAAAACCCTGTAAAAGTCTATGAGAGAAATCTAAAGTGCTAATTTAAAAGGCTTATATGCAAGTTATTGTCATAAAAAGTGTTTGGGGACCCGGGTCCTGCCCCAGGGGACATGTATCAATGCAAAAAAAAGTTTTAAAAACTGACGTTTTTTTCGGGAGCAGTGATTTTAATAATGCTTAAAGTGAAACAATAAAAGTGAAATATTCCTTTAAATTTCGTACCTGGGGGGTGTATATAGTATGCCTGTAAAGCAGCGCATGTTTCCCGTGCTTAGAACAGTCTCGGCACAAAATGTAATTTCTGAAGGAAAAAAAGTCATTTAAAAGTACTCGCGGCTGTAATGAATTGCCGATCCCGGCAATACAGAGAAAAGTAATTGAAAGTCATTGATAAAAAAAATGCGTGGGGGTCCCCCCAAATTCAATTACCAGGTCCTTCAGGCCCTGCGGCAAATAAAAAAAAAATGGTGTGGGGTTCCCCCCCAAAATCCATACCAGACCCTTATACGAGCATGCAACCTGGCAGGCCGCAGGAAAAGAGGGGGGGGGGGGGGCGAGAGAGCACCCCCCTCCTGAACCGTACCAGGCCAGATGCCCACAACATGGGGAGGATGTCCCCATGTTTATGGGGACAAGGGCCTCATCCCCACAACCCTTGCCTGGTGGTTGTGGGGTTCTGCGGGCGGGGGGCTTATCGGAATCTGGAAGACCCCTTTAACAAAGAGGACCCCCAGATCCCGGGCCTCCCTATGTGAATTGGTAACGGGGTACTATGTGAATTGGTAACGGGGTATTGTACCCCTACCATTTCACAAAGAAAGTGTAAAAAATTGTAAAAAAAACACACAGACACCATTGGGAAAGTCCTTTATTAAAAAAAAAAAAAGAATAAAAAAAAAAAGACTCCAGCAGTGGTAATCCACTCTCGATCTCCACTCCAGCGATGTCGGTATCCTGCGATGGATGATCTCTCCAGGCTCCAGCGACGAGGAACAGCACACAATCCCCTCTTCACCGGAGCGGAGACACCCGGGAATTAAGCGGCTTCAGCCAGTGATAGCTCTTATGTAGCTGAGGGCGGGGCCACCCGTCACGTGACCCGTCCCCTTCTGACGCAAGGGGAAATCTGGGCTTTCCCAGTGACGTGCGGTTGACCCAGCCCCCCTCTGATGCAATGCAGGTTTCCGTTGCATCAGAGGGAGGCGGGGTCACCCGTTACGTCAGAGGAGTCGGGTCATGTGACGGGTGGCCTCGCTCTCAGCTACATAAGAGCTGTCACTGGCTGAAGCCGCGTCATTCCCAGGGTGTCTCCGCTCCAGTGAAGAGATTCCGATAAGCCCCCCCACCTGCAGACCCCCACAACCACCGGGCAAGGGTTGTGGGGATGAGGCCCTTGTCCCCATCAACATGGGGACATCCTCCCCATGTTGAGGGCATTTGGCCTGGTACGGTTCAGGGGGGGGGGGGCGCTCTCTCGTCCACCCCCTCTTTTCCTGCTGCCTGCCAGGTTGCGTGCTCTGATAAGGGTTTGGTATGGATTTTTGGGGGGAACTCCATGCCAATTTTTCTTCATCCATGACAGAGGTAAAGTGCAAACCCATGTTATTATTGTTGCAATGTGCAACAAAAACAGAAACTATAGATGCATAGTTTCTGATTTTCAGCTTCTATTTCAGCTTCTATTAACTTGTTGTCATTGGCTTGAAGAAGGAACCAATCAGCACTTCCGAAACGAGTCCCTTTTTGATGACCTATTGCCTGTTTGTGGTCCACGCTGGTTGTTGTCCCCTCCCGCTGACGTAATTTACGGGATCAATGCTCCACGCTGACTCAGACGGCACGATTGCTTCACCAGTGTTCCCAGAGCCTGGGGCATTCATCTGCCGGTTACCCTGGGATCTTCTGCTGCTGCATATCGATATCCCTGGAAAGCTGTGATATACTGGGACCTGACATTCAGAGCGCCCTTGATATAAGTTTTATCTGAACAATAAACATCAAAACTGCTGCTATGGTTTATATCACCTATCTGCTTAACAAGTTGGTCTTTTAACAAGATTGTATCTTTTGAACTGATATTAGATTCCCAGTTACACATATGTATTTTTCTCTCAAATTTTTCCTATTTGGTAGTATCTCCTATTGAGTTTATTTTATCTTATGAGTGTGTATATAAAATAAGTAAGCATTGGAAATTATTGCAAACTAAATATCTTGTAAAAAGCCACCAAGTGAAAAGCCTGCAATAATATATTTTAAAAAATTGTTGCTTGAAATTCTAGCCCATCACTGGAGCTATAGTCATACATTTAGCTATCATTCTAGCACAGTTTATTACTTTAGTATATCATTTATTAGTGCTAAAGAGTCAGCATATACACTATTATAACATTACACATAGGGAATTATTTAAAAAGGGGGTTTAACCACTTGCCGACCGCCGCACAAACATATACGTCGACAGAATGGCATGGACAGGCAAATGGGCATATATATATACGCCCCCTTTAATTTGCCGCCGCGCGACCCTGCAGCGAGCTCCGTGACCGTGCCCACGGGACCCGCGGACTCGATGTCCGCCGGTGTCCCGCGATCATGTCACGGAGCTGAAGAATGGGGAGATGTTAGTGTAAACACAACATCTCCCCGTTCTGCCTAATGACATGTCACTGATCGTCTGTTCCCTGACATCGGGAACAGCGATCAGTGACATGTCACGGCAAGCCACGCCCCCTAACAGTTAGCACTCCCTAGGTCACACTTAACCCCTTCAGCACCCCCTAAAGGTTAACCCCTTCACTGCCAGTGTAATTTTTACAGTAATCAATGCGTTTTTATAGCACTGATCGCTGTAAAAATTACAATGGTCCCAATATGGTGTCAAAAGTGTCCGATGTGTCCGCCATAATGTCACAGTCATGATAAAAATCGCCTATCGCCGCCATTACTAGTAAAAAAAATATATTAATAAAAATGCCATAAACTACCCCCTATTTGTAGACGCTATAACTTTTGCGTAAACCAATCAATAAACGCTTATTGCGATTTTTTTTACCAAAAATATGTAGAAGAATACGTATCGGCCTAAACTGGGGAAAATAAATGTTTTTTTATATATTTTTGGGGGATATTTATTATAGCAAAAAGTAAAAAACATAGCATTTTTTTTTAAATTGTCGCTCTATGTTTGTTTATAGCGCAAAAAATAAAAACCGCAGAGGTGATCAAATACCACCAAAAGAAAGCTCTATTTTTGGGAAAAAAAGGACGTCAATTTTGTTTGGGAGCCATTGTCAGTTAAAACTACGCAGTGCCGAATCGCAAAAAGTGGCCTGGTCTTTGGCCAGCGAAATGATCAGAGGATGAAGTGGTTAAAAGGTGGCCAATGAAATTGTAAAGACTGGACGGCATGCGCGGCTGCCTGAGGAGAAAGTAATGTCTCCTTAGAGCTCCGCTCCATGGGAGAAATACCAGAGAACTACCAGAGAACTACGGGTCCCAGCGGCGCCGGAATTCTTTCAAATTTGCTGTGGAAGCTCAGAACAGTACACCAGTCCTCCTGGTATGGTGTTTAAAGGTAAAAAATCACAATTTAAACCAAGCAGACCTAGAAGAATGGTCTATGCGCTGACAACTGACATGGCGGCTTCTCCCTCCTCCTCACAGCGCTCTTCAAACACCTCAGTGAAGACACAGTCTCTCAGTCAAACAATACCTCATGAAGTTGATGTGACTGATGGTGAAAACTCACCTATACATACTGGGGCCCAGCTTGACATGTTTAAACAATTTGAATTAATGCTACAGAAAGCACTTAAAGAGACCTCTGACCATATTACAAATAAACTGACAAGGGAGATTAGAGAACTTGGTCAGAGAACTGGAAAAGAGAGTTGATGTAATTGATAACTATACACAGCACCACAGCTCTGAACTCTCATCTATTAAAGAAGAAAATTTTATTCTACAAACACGTTTAGAAGATCAGGAAAATAGGGACCGCAGGTCAAATTTAAGGATCAGAGGTATCCCTGCAACTGTCTTTGACTTACAGGCAACCATAACGGCGCTTTTCCAGGAACTGATACCTTGTACCCCTATTGATAGACTTGAAATGGACAGAGTGCACAGAGCTTTAGCTCCACGTAAACCAAATGGTCCCCCTAGGGACATAATTGCCAAGCTGCACTTCTACCGCACCAAAGAACAGCTTCTAGCAGCTGCTAGAGACAAAGATACCCTCAGCTTCCAGGGTAACACCTTTCAATTGTTCACTGACCTGTCTCCACTTACAGTTGCCAAGAGACGTGCACTTAAACCACAATTGCAAGTGCTCCAGCATAACCAAATCTCCTACCACTGGGGATTTCTCTTTTGCCTCCGATTCACCCATCTGGAAACTAAATATGTATGTCGCTCCTCTGAGGATTTGCAATCGGCATTGATCGACATGGCTCTTGCAGAAAAAGCCATAAATGAGGACCAACCTCGCAGACGTTCAGCCTCTCGATCTTCCCAGCAACGATTTAAATCAGGCCCTGGATCATCCTCCACCACTCATCAAAATCTTCATAAGCGCGGTTGCTTTGACACTTTATCACCTGTCAATGAGGACACTATGGACTGAGCTATTTTTTCAACTAGAGACATTTTTTTTCTCCTTTTTTCTCTTCTTACAGGTCTCCAGCATTACTAAACGGTCTTGCTACCTGTTTGCTAAAACATTTCTTGGACTGAAATGGTTTATGTTTTTTAAGCTTGTTCACAGTATGTGATAGAGCAAATTTATTTTTGTTATTTTTCTTAACATATTTTTCGGTACTATACTCTATAAAGTTAATATTTTTGAAGGTTCCTGTTGTTCTCCGGTGTTGTTCTTCCCGTAGGAATTTCTTGCTGCCCCCTACACCACCAGGAGACTCCTAACATAGTTACAGTATGTGGGACTCTCCTGGTGGGCCTGGACCTTCTCAGAGGGTTTTGATTACTCTTCTGAGACGTTCCTACACCCTATGGTTGTTCCTTAATTTTATGATACAAAGTCGTTATACTGGGTTTGAAATATAATTTTATTTGGTACTTATTTTTTTCTCTTTTTTCCTTATCTATTCTTCCTCTTTCCTTTTCCCCCGGTCGGTGACTCTGGCTCCTGGTAAGTGTTATGATTGTAAGGAATTAATGCTTGTCTCATTGGTCTTATGGCTCCTATAAATGTATTATCTTTAAATGTACAAGGGTTTAATATTCCTCACAAACGAACTAAGGCTCTCCGATCTTTTATGGCTAAAAAAGCCCATATTATTTGTCTTCAGGAAACTAATTTTACAGATAAAGCCCACCCTAAATTTCTTTCAACCTCCTATCCACAATTTTATTCTGCATCAACGACGGTTAAACAGCGCGGAACCCTTTTGGTTTTTTACCGTTCCACTCCGTTTAACCTTATATCACAAATTAAAGACCCTGAGGGTAGATATATTCTCCTTACTGGTTACATTTCTGATAATCCCATCACAATTGTATCTTATTACGCCCCCAATAAACGTCCAATTGCTTTTCTTTCTCATCTCTTCCAGGTGGTAGAAGCTCATAACTTTGGTACTGTTATTCTATGTGGTGATTCTAATGCAACTGTTTTCCCTTTTCATGATAAGTCTCCGTCAGGTCCAACCGATAATTTGTCTAAACGTACATTTTAACATTTACTTACAACACACAATTTAGTTGACACATGGTGAGAAATAAATCCTACCAGTAGGCGCTATACCCACTACTCCTATCCACACAAATCCTTTTCACGCATTGATCACATCCTAATCCTATCTAGTATGTTACCTGAAATCATCTCTTCCAAAATTATCCCCTTTCCATGGACTGACCATTGCGCAGTATTTACAACCATAGCCTCCACTATTCCCAGATCACATGATAAAACTTGGTGTATTAATGATTCCATTTTGACTCATCCATCCCATAGCATTGAAATTGAGATGATGATTACCGACTACTTGAAAACTAATGATACAGATGACATTTCTGATCTCACTCTATGGGAAGCTCATAAAACTGTCATTAGGGGAGGTTTGATACAACAAGCATCTAAACTTAAAAGAGAATGTAAACTATTATTTGCCAAGCTCAAGACTCTTTTCAACTCATGCCACTTGGCTTTTCAAACAACCCCGAATGCCATTAATAATTCCAAACTCGAAAAAGCCTGTCTTGATCTCGATCTATTCTTGACAGATTCAGCTGATAAACTTATACACAAATGACAACATATACAATATCTTAAAGCTAACAAACCCGATACTCCTATAGCTAGAGGTCTTAGATCCACACAACATACTCAGTTACCCATTAGATTGAAAGTATCCCGGGATGCATATACCAGTAACCCAGTTAAGATTATAGAGATTTTCCGTTCTAATTTAGCTAAGTTATACTCCCCGACCCAGAACTTTGATACTACAAAAGCTGATGCTCTATTTTCTAATATCAACCTTCCAACTCTTGACCAAGAACAACATGAGCTCCTTGAAAGTTCTATAACAGACACAGAAGTTTTAAATGCTATAAAAGCTCTAAAACCTCATAAGAGACCGGGTCCTGATGGATTTTCAGCAGCTTATTATAGGAGATTTTCACACATCTTAGCGCCAGTCTTGACCAGAGCCTTTAACTCGATCCTGACTGGACAATCATTCAAAGCGGAAACTTTGAATTCTATTATAGCTATGATACCTAAACCACACTCCGATTCTACTTCTTGGGCCAATTATCGACCCATTTCCCTTCTAAACTTAGATATAAAATTAATAGCTAAAATTATGGCCACTAGATTATATAATATTATTTGCCGCTTAATATACAGAGACCAAAAAGTTTTTATACCGAAACGCCAAGCCGGTGATAACATTAGACGAGCACTCTTACTCATCCATGCAGCGAAAACTAGGCGAATCCCGGCCTGTCTAGTGTCCTTAGATCTAAAAAAGGCATTTGATTCTGTCTCATGGCCATATATGCAATACATTCTTCAAAAATTGGGTTTTGGTAATCATTTCCTGACCTGGGTCTCTTCCTTATACAATAACCCGAAAGCCTATATTAAATATGCTGGCTACAAATCACCAATGTTCGATATTCAAAGAGGAACTAGACAGGGATTTCCCCTTTCTCCATTACTTTTTGCATTATTAATTGAACCCCTAGCACAATTAATTAGAACTAATCCCGACGTAAAGGGTATAGAATTAGGAGGTCATCACCATAAATTATGTCTCTTTGCAGACGATATCCTCATCTTCCTGTCGCATCCTCACATATCAGCACCAAATTTACTGAAATTATTGGATAAATTTGCCCAAATATCAGGACTTCATGTTAACCATACAAAATCAAATGCATTAAACATTTCCCTAACACAATCAGAACTTCAACTCGCTCAAACCTCTTTACCATTCAATTAGGTTCCAAAACAATTACCTTATTTAAGAGTTCAACTCACAATCTCTCTTAAAGATATTTTTACCACTAATTATTTACCTCTACTGAAACAAACTTCAGGTTTAATGAAATTATGGACTACTCTACCACTGTCATGGATTGGTAGGCTTAACGCTATAAAAATGTCTATACTACCTACATTTTTATATTTATTTAGGGTGCTCTCCACTCCATTGCCATCTTACTTCCTAAGTAGGAATGAGCTTCGCGTTCGCGTCGAACACACGTTCGACTCGAACACTTTATGGTCCGTTCGCGCTAAATTCGTGTTGCGCGACACGGCCCATAATTCACTGCGGCATCGCAGTGCATTGCTGGCTGATGATTGGCCAACCATGCACTATGACCCGCATGCTTGGCCAATCACAGCGCGGAAAAAACGGAGAGCCGTAATTGGCCAAAGCCAGGGTGGCATTGGCCAATTATGGCTCAAGGGGTTTAGTACACGCCCCACACTATTTAAGGCCGCCTGGAAGTCGGCCTTGTGTAGTGTGTTGGCATTTGTGAAAGAGGCAGTTTCAGAGAGATAGACAGTGTCATTTATATTGAGTTAGATAGAGCAGGCAGGAGAGTCAGTTAGCTTCTGTTACAGTGTGTAGAGGATATATATGCATCCTAGGTGTTGTATATATATTTATACACTGTATTGAGTTTAGATAGATCCGTTCCTGTTAGTCTCTATACTGTGACAGGCAGGCAGGTGATTGTGCTAGCTGCATACAGTCAGGCCCCTTTCACACTGGGGCGGTTTGCAGGCGCTATTGTGCTAAAAATAGCGCCTGCAAACCGAGCCTAAACAGCGGCTGCTGTCTCTCCAATGTGAAAGCCCGAGGGCTTTCACACTGGAGCGGTGTGCTAACAGGACGTGAAAAAAGTCCTGCTAGCCGCATCTTTGGAGCGGTGAGAGGAGCGGTGTGTTTACCGTTCCTACACTGCTCCTTCCCATTGAAAGCAATGGGAAACCGCGGTAATACCGCCAGGAATGCGCCTCTACAGTGCCTCTAAAAATAGCAGCGCTATGCCGCCACCGCACCCACCGCCCCAGTGTGAAACCAGCCTCAGTGTTTCACTGAGGCTGGTTTCACAATGGGGCGGTGGGTGCGGTGGTGGTATAGCGCCGCTATTTTTAGCGGCGCTATACCGTCGGAATTGCAGAGGTATTCAGCCGCTAGCGGTGTGGTTTTAACCACCAACAGCGGCCAAAAAAGGGTTAATACTGCCCGCAATGCGCCTCTGTAGAGGCGCATTGCCGGCGGTATTACCGCGGTTTCCCATTGCTTTCAATGGGAAGGAGCGGTGTAGGAGCGGTAAACACACCGCTCCTCTCACCACTCCAAAGATGCGGCTAGCAGGACTTTTTTTCACGTCCTGTTAGCGCACCGCTCCAGTGTGAAAGCCCTAGGGCTTTCACATTGGAGAGACAGCAGCCGCTGTTTAGGCTCGGTTTGCAGGCGCTATTTTTAGCACAATAGCGCCTGCAAACTGCCCCAGTGTGAAAGGGGCCTTAGTGTACTACTGTGTCCTTTGCATAGTGATCACCTAAAGCTCACCTGGATACAGTTGTTCTCTATACTGTGACAGGCAGGCCGGTGATTGTGCTAGCTGCAGACAGTCAGTGTTTTACTTAGTGTACTACTGTGTGCTTTGCATAGCATTCACCTAAAGCCTAAATTTGTGATGCAATACTTTGTAACAGGGCTCATTGCTGCGCTCTAAGTACACTATCTGTGAGGGATTGCAGTATTGTGGCACCAGCACCAGTGCCTAAGGCCCAATTCTTCAGCCCCTGTTCAACAGGGGCATGCAATTACAATTCTTCTTTTCAAATATTTTATTAATTTGCATAAAAGTACAGTGTACAATTAATATTGTACGTCGTGCAACGACGATGTGATAGATAATTAACAGATGAACATATATTCACTGACAAGTTGCAGACATTCCAAACAGGAGGTGTATAACTATATAAGTATACATAAGGACACTCGGATCTCCCCTCTCCGGTGGCACCCCATATGGGATCGTTAGTGCCACCGAAGTGGAGAAGGTCCATTCAGTACAGTGCGAGCACTGCAGGGTAACACCCACTGCTTGTTGGCAGTGTTTCGTAAATTTGCTTGAACATGTTAACAAAGCCGGAAGTAAAAGAAGAGACGGTTAGTAGATAACAGAAGTGTACTTCAAGGATATTGCTCTGTCAGGCTATATGAAATATTGTAACCATAAGATTAGGTGACTGTCACAGCATCAGTCCAATCGGTCCAAGTCTGCCAGAGTGTTCGGGTTTTAACAGCCCGACCATTACTGGCGTTTGTTATAATTTCATAGCTAAAGTGTAGGGTTACTAAGTTGATAACTTGTTCTATGGTTGGAGTATTGTCGGATTTCCATTGTCTCGTTAAGTTGAGGCAATTACAATTCTTGATCTAATATTTCACAGCAGGGCCCATTCCTGCACCCACCAAGAGTAACTGTGAGGACTTACAGTGTTGTGGCACCAGCACCACCACCAAACGCCCAATTTTTCCTACCACTGTTCAACAGTGGCATGTAAATACAATTCCTGATATAATAGTTGACAGCAGGGCGTTCCAGCGCCCACCAAGAGTAACTGTGAAGGTTTACAGTGTTGTGGCAACACCAACACCTAAGGGCCAAATTTCTGCAGACTATATATGGCAGGTCCCTACTTTCAAACATCCAACTTACAAACGACTCCTACTTGCAAACGGAAGGAGACAACAGGAAGTGAGAGGAAATCTACCCCTAGGAAGGCAAATCATCTCCTGTAAGAGTTAATATGTGAAAAAGGTGTCTCCTCTCCACTGATGCTTTATCACCAATCCTTGTTTCAATAAAAAAAACAAATTTTCCAAAAACATTTGTCATTGGGATGGAAAGTGAGGTGACATATCCTGAACAGGTGCACAGACAGCAAAACAAATGCGACAGGGGTGATAACCCTTCCCTATGTTCTCCAAAAAGCTTAAAAATAGATTTTTTGGCTGTAGCTACACTTAAAAATTTACCTGTTCCAAATTACAAACAGATTGTACTTAAGAACAAACCTACAGTCCGTGTCTTTTTTGCACCGCCTGTATACTGCTGTTCAGAGTATATAGGGCCTTTTTTTATTTTGGGTGCGGGGTTCCCGTTAATATCCATACAAGACCCAAAGGGGCTGGTAATGGGCTGGGGTAGGGGTGGGTGATGGGGTAGCCATGCCATTTTTCTCAATGATTTTCATCCATATTGCCAGGACCAAACATTACATTAAAGCCGCAAGCAGTTTTAAATGGCTTTTTTTCCTTTAGAAATGTCATTTTGTGCAGGGACAGTTCTAAACAAGGGAAACACGTGCCACTTCACCGGCATACTTTAGACACCCCCCAGGTACGATATTTAAAGGAATATTTCACTTTTTTTTTCACTTTATGCATCATTAAAATCACTGCTACAGAAAAAACGACCGTTTTAAAAGATTATTTTTACATTGATACATGTCCCCTCGGGCAGGACCCGGGTCCCCAAACCCTTTTTAGGACAATAACATGCATATTAGGCGTTATAATTAGCACTTTAGATTTCGAACATTGTATTTAATAGGGTTCTAAAGTTCGTGCGAACGTTTGGTCCGTTCAAAGGTTCTGGTGCGAACCGAACGGGGGGGGGGGTGTTCGGCTCATCCCTATTCCTAAGACTTATTCAAAATAGAGTTATATCCTTTATCTACGCTTTATCTCCATAAGATGAATGGTGGACTGGGATTACCTAATTTCTCTTATTATTATAATGCTTCACAAATTGCATCCCTTTCTAAATACCACACTGCAGTAGAAACACCTCTATTGGTTGCAGTTGAATCAAAAGATACTGATCCTATTTCAGTGGCTAACATGCTATGGCTCAAGCCCACAGACAGATCTAATTTTTCTTACCCCATAAATAAGCATTCCTTAGCAATATGGGATAAATTTTGAAACTCACATAAACTCCAATCCCCACATAATCCCTTGCTTTCGTTCCTCAAGAACCTCATATTCGCCAAATTGTTTTAGAGGATGCGATTTACCAGGCACTCATTTCCACATTTGGTGGCAATGTCCAGTTGTCCAAGAATTTTGGACAAAAATATTCTCAATGGCATCTAAAAGTCTTGAAATTCCAATTCTTCCAGACCCTACTACTGCTTTGCTAAATCTTAAACATTCTCAATGGCATCTAAAATTCTTGAAATTCCAATTCTTCCAGACCCTGCTACTGCTTTACTAAATCTTAAACCTTCCACACTTACCCAAACTCAATTTCAATTACTAATTTATTTTACTACAGCTGCCAAACAAACTATTGCCAAACTATTGCCAAAGCTTGGCAAACAAACTCTCTAATTTTAGCGGAAGCCAAACACAGAATGAATAGAGCACTGTTATTTGCAAAAATTACAGCTATTGAATAAAATAAATACATTTCGTAAAATTTGGCAGCCCTGGGTGAAACATTACTTCCCAACCGACTTTGACCAATCTTTGATGTTACCAAACTAGTATCTATACAATCTCTCAAAGTATATATACATATATGTCAGGAGACAGATCACCATCCCGGGTGTTTATTTATTTTTCCTCATATTCTTATCTTTTTTCTATCCTGTACTCTGTCTTAATTTTTTTTTTTTTTTTTATCCTCCTGATTTCTGATTAATAAATTGTGAAGCGATTTAACAAGTTTTTACCTTAAGGTTACTTATCTCTAACTTTACTACGGCTTTATGCCTTATTAAATTAGTATGATATATTGACAAATAGTCAGATCGACGCATCTGGTAATTTCTTTTTTATTTTTAATCTCACATTTAAAAAAAAATATTCACTTAATTATCTGTGTGCATTTATTAATCATAGTGAATAGTTATCTATGTATATATGGACTCAATATGTTATACTTGGTACTGTTAATGTAACCCAGATTTATCTATGCTTCTGTATTTTAGTATTTTCCTTTTATTCTTATTTTAATTTTTTTTTCCCCTCTCCAACTTCTGTTCACCTATTGAAATGTCAATAAAAACATTTGACAAGTGTTGCGGCCTCACCCCTCTCTCCCCTTCTCATTCTCGGCTTGTCTTTCTTCATCTAGGGGTGTTAGTGCTGGGGGGAAGGGATGAGATACACCATGGCCTATGTCCTCCATAGTGAAGAGGTGAAGGCCAGAAAGATCGGGCTTTGTGTAGGTGTGACTCCTTTGCTCCTAGTAACCAGAGTTCCACACAGTGAATAGGTCCTACACAGTTTTATTCTTCTCAGCAAATAAACATACAGCACGGTTAAGTTGGATTATATTGCAACAACTTAGTAGTAATGAGAATAGGTCGAGGCACAATCCTTTCCCTTCTTTTGCTAACCACTGTGGTATCACCAGTGGCGAATAGTCACTGCCACTGACTATGTGAAGTAGAACGTGAATTACCTTCGCTAGCACGGCCCCTGTCAGGGGAAGGATATCCGTCCAAGGGAGATACCAGAGACCTCTCTGTCACCAGCGATGCTGCGCGAGACTCTCCAGAGAAGTTCTGCTCACCAGACCTCACAAACTCAGACACGGGCACCCAAGGAGTTAGGGCCCCCTCGGATTCCTCCACCCTCGCGGAACTCAGTTGAAGGTACTGAGCCCCAGGCATCCGCCATAGTACCTCACCCCAGGCTAAAGGTGCCTGAGATGGACTCCATCTCCGCTCCGGCCAGGTCAAAGGCACCTGGGCCCGGAACACCGGAATGCCAGCACCCAAGCTGAAGGTGCCTGGGTGCGGCCACGTCCTCCCGACTCTGAACCTCCACACCAACCAACCCTGTGATAAAGGCGTCTGCCCCTTTTATCCCCTCTCCCTTTGCGTCACAGCGGGTTCCCCGCCCCGCTGTACCAGCTCCAGGGGAGGACAAAAAGGCACAGTCTTTCGGTGTGAGTTCACCTCCGGCCCCCGGCAACAACGCCACCTGTAGGCCGCAGGGAACCTCACACCACCAGAGTCTTCCAAGAACCATAAAAGGGTCTCAGATTCCCTAGCAATCAGTGCATCTGGGTTGCTTCCCCTAAATTCAAATACCCGCTACACTCTCCCCAGTGTCTGGTGAAAACCCATGTCTCCCAAAAAGTGGCAACATAAGTTCGACCCAGAGACAAACATTCACAAAATTCAAACTCAACATTTTCGATAAGGAATTGTGCCAGGACCTAAAGCAGGAAAGGGAAACAGGAATATAAAACCATAAACTTTGTAATAAAATACTTTAAATATCTCACACATTTACATTTTCTTCTTTCCTCCCACTGGCTATCTAAGGACCACCCCATTCTCAGCAGCCTTGACAGATGAGTCTCCTGCAGAGGGGAAAAAAAAAAAACAACACACATCCTAACATCATATATGTGTTTGCTTGGAATGATTGGGTCTGTCCGAGAAGAAACCCATTCACTCCAATGAGTGTTGCATAATGTTAAAAAAAAAATAAACAATCGTTGCGCAACACTGCCACCTGGTGGCAATGCCGCGGTAAAGACACTTATCACTTCCAGATGAACTTTTCTCTCTTGATCTTTTCCCTGTGACCCTACACTGACTAAAAACCCCAAAGTCAATGAATTCGCTGAAGTGCAAGGAGAAGGAGGGAGAACAAAACAGTAACAGCTCCCATTTCTCCAAAGAGTAGAATGCCCAAATACAAAAAAAAACTAGGGCACAGTCCTTGTGCTCCGGCAAAGGCACTCCGGAAAGTTCAGCAATGAGCAGCAGGGGAGGGCTGGCGGCCTTAGGCCTGGGGGGCAAGTCCAGTCAAGTGGCCCTGGCCCGTTGAACCGCCGAATCAGCTCACCATCCATGGCCCACCTGGTTTTTCAATGCAGCCTCACCAGTGCCCATCAGTGCAGCCAACTCCAGTGCCCATCAATGCAGCCTGATCACTGGGGCAGGTTACATGGGGTGTATAGGAGGGAGATCGGGGGTCAGCTAGGGGTGTAAGGGTCTCTCACCTCAGCGATCTCAGCTCAGCAGGTCCTTGCACGCCACAGTTTCCAGGGGGGTAACGCTCCTGATCCTGGGGTCAAGTTGCAGCCAGCGCCCAGCCCTGCAGCCCTGCGTCCCGACTCCCTGGCACGCCCTGCCTCTGCCTGCTTCCAAGAATCCGGTCCCAGGGAGTTGTAGTTTCCCCTGCGCTTGCTGTGTTTTACACCCACCAGAAGCTTCAGTGCGGACTACAAATCCCGGAATGCAACAGCTAGTGGTCGGCCACCATGGCCATGCCCCCGGCCCGACTTCCTAGACCAGAATAAAAAAGAAAATGGTAGTGGGCAGCGGCTGCCGGCCATTTTGAACATAAGTTAGGGCGGCCTGGGAGGCAATTGCCACCTTTCCCCCTGGCCCAGCCCTCCCCTGATGAGCAGCAAGAAAGAACACGCAGGAGTCTTTTTCTCCTAAAGGTAAAACTTTGGGTGCGGCAGAAACACATGCTTCAAATGCTTGTCAAACGCCTCCATGTTATACTCAACATTTCCTCCATCCTTGCGACAAATTACCACTCTGTCCGCATGGATATGCCTTCCCAGCATCCACTTAGCTTTATGCCGCGTACACACGGCCGTTTTTCTCGTCGAGAAAAATGACATTTTTCCCATTCGACGAGAAAAACTATCGTCTGTGGGCTTTCTGTCGTTTTTTTCGACGAGAAAAACGGCATTAAAAACGACGAGAAAAATGAGAACATGTTCTCATTTTTCTCGTCGTTTTTTTCGACATGTTCTCCGCGGCAGTGTTTCCCATAGGGAAACACTGCCGCGGAGCCCACACACGGTCGTTTTTTTCGACCAAAAAAAAAAATGACATTTAAAACGGCCGTGTGTGGGGGGAACAAGCTGTTCCTCGTTTTTCACGTCGATTTTCTCGACGGTGTTTTCACCGTCGAAAAAATCGATCGTGTGTACGCGGCATTACAGTCCTGAAACTTCTTGGTGACCGTTGGTGAACAAGAAAAGTATCGGCGTGCTTGAGGTACTTTGAGTTTGTCCCAAACAAAGGTATTGTACCACCTCTGGAAAAAAACTTCCACCTCGTAGAGCAATTCTTGAGGCAGGTATGGCTACTCCCACCCATACTCTTGGGCAACCTTCTGGCCAAAGAGACGCTGCAGCCTTGACAAAGGTGGCATCGTGACACGGTCTCCTTCTCCTGGTAACACAATTGCTTCTGGATGGCGAGGTGCGTTCACCACCTCGGTAGATCTGGGCACAAGGGCCCGCAGTGACTGGCGTTGCACTCCCACAACAGGAGCAGGTGAAATAGAAGTTGAATCCAGAAGAGGGATTTCAGACAGTGGACCAGATTATTCCCTAAGCGCCGAGGCCTCCACCCGGGGTGTACTATCCCCAGTAGACATAGGTGGGTCCCTTGTGACACGGGACGAGGGTAGCTTCATCTTGTCTCATCCCTTTCGTTGGAAGATTTTGTCTATCTCCCCATCATCGCCATTGTCAGACAATGAATCCAGGTCGGAGGTGTCATAACACTCAGCGGGCAGATAATTCCCAGTCACGGAATCATCCCCCTTGACGGTCTCCACCGACTGTGGGCTTCTGTCACCTTTGACCACACAGACAGTCCCAACCCTTACCTGGGCCTTCAGAAGAACAGGGATGTCCAGGGCTCTTCCCTCCGGATCCATCCAGGCCAGGCAAGCGGCGGGGCGAAGCTCTTCCACGACCACAGGAGGCCATCACCAGGCCGACTTTCCTCTTCGGCGGTCGGAGCAGGGAGCTACTGGTGACCAAAGCAGCATCTTCAGATTTTTCTCTTTTAATCTCTGCTTGGGCAGTCACTTCGCCCTGGTCAGCGCGCACAGGAATACCCGCCATGGCATCAATCTCTCCCTCCGGAGTGGCAGTACCTGTGAGGTAGTTGAGGTGGAAGGCACAAGGCCTTTCTTTGGATGGCTCCACCTCGAAGAGAAACTCCATGCAGACCTCACATCGCCCGAATGGCTTCAACTGAATCACCAGTCCCGAACAGCCGGGACAGATCACACCGAGGGCCTCTATGTCTCTGCAGGTGTACAGAGCCAATCGCCCCCGGGGCCTTAGTCTGATTCCTGTGTCCATAATGGGATTAGCAAAGGAAGTCATGTCCGTGAAAGAAGAAGCTGAAATCCACGGAGTGTTTGAAGTCACCTTTCCTGTTCGCTGCTCCAATTCGCACTGACCCACCCACGCCGGAATCTCCACATGCGTACGTCCACATGGCCAGATTCCTCCCACACTCTGCACCTGTTCGCGGGCTTTCCCTTTGCCCCGCCCATGAACTACGCAGCTATGGTTTGCCTCGTGGCGCGTTGGCCAATATGGCCAACCTACTCGGAACTCCCCAGGGCAGCAAAGTTCAAATTCAGACACCATAAACATCCCGGACACGATGCCCCCACGTGTAGCGGCCTCACCCCTCTCTCCCCTTCTCGTTCTCGGCTTGTCTTTCTTCGTCTAGGGGTGTTAGTGCTGGGGGGAGGGATGAGATACACCACGGCCCATGTCCTCCATAGTGAAGAGGTGAAGGCCTGAAAGATCGTGCTTTGTGTAGGTGTCCTAGAGTCAAGTCCTGTCCTTCGTCCTTGACTCCTTTGCTCCTAGTAACCAGAGTTCCACACAATGAATAGGTCCAACACAGTTTTATTCTTCTCAGCAAAGAAACATACAGCACGGTTAAGTTGGATTCTTTTGCAACAACTTAGTAGTAATGGGAATAGGTCGAGGCACAATCCTTTCCCTACTTTTGCTAACCACTGTGGTATCACCAGTGGCGAATAGTCACTGCCACTGACTATGTGAAGTAGAATGTTAATTACCTTCGCTAGCACGGCCCCTGTCAGGGGAAGGATATCCGTCCAAGGGAGATACCGGAGGCCTCTCTGTCACCAGCGATGCTGTGCCGGACTCTCCAGAGAAGTTCTGCTCACCAGACCTCACGAACTCAGACACGGGCACCCAAGGAGTTAGGGCCCCCTTGGATTCCTCCACCCTCGCGGAACTCAGTTGAAGGTACTGAGCCACAGGCATCCACCATAGTACCTCACCCCAGGCTAAAGGTGCCTGAGATGGACTCCATCTCCGCTCCGGCCAGGTCAAAGGCACCTGGGCCCGACACACCAGAACACCAGCACCCAAGCTGAAGGTGCCTGGGTGCGGCCGCGTCCTCCCGACTCTGAACCTCCACACCAACCCCATGGTAAAGGTGTCCGCCCCTTTTATCCCCTCTCCCTTTGCGTCACAGCGGGTTCCCTGCCCCGCTGTACCAGCTCCAGTGGAGGACAAAAAGGCACAGTTTTGCGATGTGAGTTCACCTCCGGCCCCCGGCAACAATGCCACCTGTAGGCCGTAGGGAACCTCACACCACCAGAGTCCTTCAAGAACCATAAAAGGGTCTCAGATTCCCTAGCAATCAGTGCATCTGGGTTACACTACCACCCAGATGCTTCCCCTGAATTCAAATACCCGCTACACAAGGAAATTGTAAAGACTGAAATGCAGTGTCTAGAAAGATGATAACTAAAGTAAAGTTAATGACATTTGGTTGTCAAAATGAAATAGATAAGCATGTTGTTTTATAAAATCCTTTCTTTGATTTTTTGCCAGTCAAATTTTTAGTACCTCTTCATCTAATGCCTCTTTTGACTTGACTAGGTAGAGAGTTTTAAAGAATATACAACAGTATATAAGTGTACAAATGAAATGTCTTACTCCACAGGGAAATAGCTTCCCCAAATCAGTATCACCCAAATCACCCTATAACATTTCATGGTCTTTCCGCTTTGAACAGGAGAGCATCTGTATAGACCCAGTAACAGACCCAGTAAACAATGGGGTGAGAGGTTATGCAAGTGGGAAGTTGAGAGATCTGTCATGACAAGCTTTCCAGCTACTATAAAAAGAAATACATCTTTCCAGAGAAGTGTGCCATACCAGGACAAAGTAGCAAGCAAGAACCCGATAGTACAAAGAAAAAAATGGCTAATTTTCTTAACAGTTCATGAAATGGGTCATACCAAAAGACACAGGCATGCATGCCAAGACACCAGTACATAATGAAAATAAAGGACACCTTTCCAGGACAGTTCACAAAAGACCAGCACGGAGCAGCAAGAAAGGAAGCAACTGAACAAAGAAAGACACTCTTCCAGAGCAAATTAAAGTATAAAAAGAGATGTGAATATAAGCTCACCAGCTCTCATGATTCTGGTCCAGGAGCAGCTACTATGGAGCTTCAATCCAAAGGAACTCAAACCAAATAAAATAGAAATACACTAACCAGAGGTATCACCTCTGAATACAGGTTGGTTGGAAATACACAAGTAGTATTTTATATTTCAATATTTTTATTGAAAAGATCTGGTAATGACAGAAATATCTTTTGAACATTAGCCAGTTCTTTGTCATCATATCAAAGGCACAAGTAAATAATGCATGAATGGACAAAATGAACAAAATCCAGCATCAGAAGAAAAAGACATACAGTAGTCATGGAATGTTCTCAGGTAGGCATTCAGAAATTAGTTGTACTATCCGTCATTGTCAAGAAACAAAAAATGTATACCAATCCTTGAGAATATCATCCAGATCATAACTGAATAAGGACTTAAAGTAATCAAAATATATGTTAAATGTAAACAATGCAGGAAAAGGGAAAAAAGGGGGAAAAAAAAGAGGAAAAAATAAATAGAAAAAAAAGAAGAAGGTCAGCCTGGAGCTCACTGGGGATCCGAGATATAATAGATCCACAGGTCCCATATTTTATAAATTTTTTTGAGTTATTATGAAGTATATGAGTGAGTTTGTCATTGGCCATAATCCAATTGAGTTTACTCTTGACGTAATCAAGGGGAATAACTGACTGCTTCCAATGCCTAGCAATAGTGATCCTTGCTGCTAACAGTATGTATGTGATCACTTCACTGACTTCCTGGGCACTTCATCAGGTAGTTTATGAAAAAGTACTGCCTCTGGGGATCTGCGGATGTTCACACCTGTCACCGAATTTATAAGATTAAATATCCAAATCCAGAACCTAGTCACAAGTAGGGATGAGCCGAACACCCCCGGGTTCGGTTCGCACCAGAACCCGCGAACGGACCGAAAGTTTGCACAAACTTTAGAACCCTATTAAATACAATGGATGTGAACGTTCGAAATCTAAAGTGCTAATTATAATGACTATTATGCATGTTATTGTCCTAAAAAGGGTTTGGGAACCCGGGTTCTTCACCAGGGGACATGTATCAATGCAAAAAGAAGTTTTAAAAACGGCCGTTTTTCGGGAGCAGTCATTTTAATGATGCATAAAGTGAAAAAAAAATAGTAAAATATTCCTTTAAATATCGTACCTGGGGGGTGTCTAAAGTATGCCTGTGAAGTGCCACGTGTTTCCCGTGTTTAGAACTGTCCCTGCACAAAATGACATTTCTAAAGGAAAAAAAAGCCATTTAAAATTGCTTGCGGCTTTAATGTCATGTCTGGTCCCGGTAATATGGATGAAAATCTTTGAGAAAAATGGCATAGCTACCCCATCACCCCCCCCACCCCAGCCCATTACCAGCCCATTACCAGCCCCTTTGGGTCTTGTATGGATATTAAGGGGAACCCCGCACACAAAATAAAAAAGGCCCTATATACTCTGAACAGCCGTATACAGGCGGTGCATACAAGACAGGGACTGTAGGTTTGTTCTTATGTAGAATCTGTTTGTAATTTTGATCAGGTACATTGTTTAAGTGTAGCTCCAGCCAAAAAAATCTATTTTTAAGCTTTTTGGAAAACATAGGGAAGGGTTATCACCCCTGTAACATTTGTTTTGCTGTCTGTGCCCCTGTTCAGAACATTTCACCTCACTTTCCGTCCCAATGACAAATGTTTTTGAAAAGTGGGGTTTTTATTGAAACAAGGATTGGTGATAAAGCATCAGTAGAGAGGAGACACCTTTTTCCCATATTAACTCTTACAGGAGAGAATTTCCCTTCCTAGGGGTAGATTTCCTCTCACTTCCTGTTGTCTCCTTCCGTTTGCAAGTAGGAGTCGTTTGTAAGTTGGATGTTTGAAAGTAGGGGCCTGCCCTATATACTCTGCTGAAATTTGCCCCTTACATGTTGGTGTTGCCACAACACTGTAAGCCCTCACAGTTACTCTTGGTGGGCGCATGAATGGGCCCTGCTGTGAATTATTAGATCAAGAATTGTAATTGCATGCCCCTGTTGAACAGGGGCTGAAAAATTGGGCCTTTGGTGGTGATGGTGGTGGTGTTGACACAACACTGTAAGCCCTCACAGTTACTCTTTGTGGGCGCAGGAATGGGCCGTGCTGTGAATTATTAGATCAAGAATTGTAATTACATGCCACTGTTAAACAGGGGCAGAAAAATTGGGCCTTAGGCACTGGTGCCACAACACTGCAACCCCTCACAGATACTGTACTTGGAGCACAGCAATGAGCCCTGTTGCAAAGTATTGCATCAAAAATTGTAATTACACGCCCCTGTTAAACAGGGGCTGAAAAATTGGGCCTTAGGCACTGGTGCTGGTGCCACGACACTGCAACCTCTCCCAGATACTCTAGTTGGAGTGCAGGAATGAGCCCTGCTGCAAAGCATTGCATAAAAAAATTGTAATTACATACCCCTGTTAAACAGGGGCTGAAAAATTGGGCCTAAGGCACTGGTGGCGGCAACCCAGAAATAAAAATGTTCTTCCAAGCTATCATCATCAATCGGATCATTGAGTAGGAGGAGGATAGTCAGTCAACATAACAGGACAGTCACTCAGCATCAGCATCAGTCTTGAAGGGATGTGACATTTGAAAATAAATTAGTCTGTTATATCAGCTTCAGGTGTTTGGTAGCTGGTGGTGAGCCAAGACTGGTTCATCTTTATGAAGGTCAGTTGATCAACCGAGTCGGTGGACAGGCGCACCCTGTGATCCATGACAAATCCTCCAGCAGCACTGAATGTGCGTTCTGAAAGAACGCTGGATGCAGGACAGGCCAGTAGCTCAATTGCATACTGTGCAAGCTCTGGCCAGTGATCCATCCTCAAGACCCAGTAAGCCAGAGGATTTTCGGTGGGGAAGGTGTCTAAGTCTGACCTTGCCCCTAGGTATTCCTGCACCATGTATATCAGACACTGGTGATGGTTGCTGGAACCGATCATACCTTGGGGCTACGGACTAAAGAATTGTCTGAACGCATCGGTCAGACGGCCACCTTCCCCACCGCTCCTTCTTTGACTGACCGAAGCCTCAGCAACTCGTTGTCCAGGACCAGGAGTTTGTAACCTCCCAGTCTCTGGGAACGCGTTGCACAGACCTTTCTGCAAGGCCTCCCAGAGTTGTCTCATCCTCTGCTCCCTCTGCGACAGTAAGATAAGGTCCGCAACCTTACACTTGTACCGTGGATCAAGGAGAGTGGCCAGCCAGTAATGGTCCCTCTCCTTAATCCGAAGAATACGAGGATCCTTCTGCAGACTTTGCAGGATCAGGGAGGCCATGCAGCGTAGGTTAGCTGAGGCATTCGGTCCGGAGTCCTCTGGGTCACTAAGGACGACATGATCCGCAGCCACCTCCTCCCAGCCACGTACAAGTCCACGGGTTTCTTGGGACTGTAAATCATCCCTAAAAGACTGCTGCTGATGATGCTGTGTGCCAGGCTCCACCTCCATGCTGACACAATCCTCCTCCTCCTTCTCCTCCTCCTCCTCTTCCTGTGCGATGGGTGGGACAAAAGGAGCACTGTCTGGGTAAAGGGGGCCTTGAGAGGCAAGGAAGTCCTCCTCTTCCTGCCTCTGTTCTGCCTCAAGTGCCCTGTCCATTATTCCACGCAGCGTATTTTCCAACAGGTGGACAAGAGGTACAGTGTCACTGATGCATGCACTGTCACTGCTCACCATCCTCATGGCCTCCTCAAATGGTGCCAGGACAGTGCATGCATCCCTGATCATGCCCCACTGGCGTGGTGAAAAAAAACAGAGCTCCCCTGACCCTGTCCTGGTGCCGTAGTCGCACAGGTACTCATTGATGGCCCTCTGCTGCGTGTGCAGCCGCTGCAACATGGCCAATGTTGAGTTCCACCTGGTGAGCATGTCACATATAAGGCGGTTCTTGGGAAGGTTCAACTCCTTTTGCAGCTCAGCCAGGCGCGCACTGGCATTACAAGATCTGCGGAAATGCACACAGACTTTCCTGGCCTACCTCAGGACATCCTGTAAGCCCGGGTACCTGCCCAAGAACCGCTGCACCACCAGGTTAAGGACGTGAGCCACACAGGGCACATGGGTCAGTTGTCCCTGTCGGAGGGTGGAGAGGAGGTTGGTGCCATTGTCACAAACCACCATTCCTGGCTTAAGCTGGCGTGGCATCAACCACCTCTCGGCCTGCCCCTGCAGAGCAGACAGAACCTCTGCCCCAGTGTGGCTCCTGTCCCCCAAACACACCAGCGCAAGCATGGCATCTTTTTGCCTGCGTACTTGCGTAGCCCTTTGAACGCCTACGGAGCACCGCTGGTTCCGAGGACAAAGCACAGGAAGAGGCCGTGGAGGAAGAAGAAGAGGAGGGGGTGGAGGAGAGAGGTGTGTCACAACCAGTAGTAGCATTTTGGAGGCGTGGCGGTGGAACAACCTCCAACACTACTGCACCTTGTCCTGCATCCTTCCCAGCTGCCAAAAGAGTGACCCAATGGGCCGTGAAAGAAAGGTAACGTCCCTGTCCATGCCTGCTGGACCATGAGTCAGCAGTAATATGCACCTTACCGCTGACCGCCCTTTCCAGCGAGGCCAAGACATTGCCTTCCACATGCCGGTAGAGAGCCGGAATCGCCTTCCGTGAGAAAAAGTGGCGTTTGGGAACCTGCCACTGAGGAACCGCACATTGCACAAACTCACGGAAGGGGGCCGAGTCTACCAACTGAAAAGGCAGCAGTTGAAGCGCTAGCAATTTAGCCAAGCTAGCATTCAACCGCTGGGCATGTGGATGTCTGGGAGTGAACTTCTTTCGACGGTCCAGCAGCTGGGGCAGGGAAATTTGCCTGCTAGAATCGGACGTCGGTGTACTGCTAGCAGAGTGTCCACAAGTACTTGGCTGTGACACACCTAATTCTACACCTTCATTCCTCTCAGTGCAGGTTTCAGAGAGGACTGAAGGTATAGTGGGGTTGGAGATCCCAGCTGATGCGGTGCAAGGAGAGGCCCGCTTTGTTCTTTGGTGTGGGTCTTTAAGGTAGGCTTACCAACGAGCTGCATGGCAGGTCAACATATGTCTGGTCAAGCATGTGGTGCCCAAGCGGCTGATGTTTTGGCCACGCGATATACGCTTGAGACATATGTTGCAAACAGCAGCTGTGCGATCTGATGCACTCGACTCAAAAAAGGCCCACACCAAAGAACTTTTTGAATAACGGGCAGAGGCAGCGCCATGCACAGGCGGAGCTCTGCGGTGTGATTCCGTCGGTGTGCTGCCCTTACGCTGGCCCCTCAAGGGCATCCTGCCTCGTTGGAGATGTGCCTCCTCCTCATCCTCCTCCTCCTCCTCTCTCCTATTAGGCACCCACGTGGAGTCAGTGACCTCATCATCCCCTCCCTCCTCATCACTGGAGCCAATCTGGCAGTATGCTGCAGCTGCTGGAACATGACTGCCAGATTGGTGTCCTTCTTGAGCATCCCCTCTCTCTGCTCTCACGCTACTGCCTTCCTCTAGCTGGGTATCATCATCAGACCCTTCGAAACGCTGGGCATCCTCCTGGAGCATGTACCCAACACTGTGCTCAAACAGTTCAGGGGACTCCTCAGGAGGACATGGTGGTCTAGGGAAGGAGTGACTGATGATGACATTGATACCAGGGATGAGGACGCTTTGGCAGCTGCTTTGCCAGTACCCTGAGCCTGGGTGAGAGAGGATGAGGGGGATGAGGAGGGCTTGGTCATCCACTCTACCAAGTCTTCGGCATGATGCGGTTCAACACGTCCAGCTGCCGAAAAGAAGGACAAGCGTGTCCCATGGCCACGTGCTGATGGCGATGCACCGCGTCCACGACCAGCACTGTTGTCTCTAGACACAGAGCCTGCTTGCTCTCTTTTTTTGGCTCTTGACTGTCTGCCTCTCCTTGTTTGCCTTCCAAACATTCTAATGGCCTGCAGGGAGATGGGAAAACCAGCAATAAGGCCTAGCTTCAGGAGTATATTTTGCAGGAATCACACTACGCCTGCTGTAAGTGCTGCAAATGCCTGGTAGTGTAACACACCAGGAAAACAGCAATACGGGCTAGCTTCAGGTGTATA
The DNA here is from genome assembly GCA_029206835.1 of Rana muscosa. Taxonomy (NCBI): domain Eukaryota; kingdom Metazoa; phylum Chordata; class Amphibia; order Anura; family Ranidae; genus Rana; species Rana muscosa. The sequence goes on from CM055117.1 coordinate 433,398,589, forward strand.
ATGTGCAGGAGGCACACTACGTCCGCTGTAAGTGCTGCAAATGCCTGGTAGTGTAACACACCAGGAAAACACAGCAATACGGGCTAGCTTCAGGTGTTTAATGTGCAGGAGGCACACTACGTCCGCTGTAAGTGCTGCAAATGCCTGGTGGTGTAACACACCAGGAAAACACAGCAATACGGGCTAGCTTCAGGTGTATAATGTGCAAGAGGCACACTACGTCCGCTGTAAGTGCTGCAAATGCCTGGTAGTGTAACACACCAGGAAAACACAGCAATACGGGCTAGATTCAGGTGTTTAATGTGCAGGAGGCACACTACGTCCGCTGTAAGTGCTGCAAATGCCTGGTAGTGTAACACACCAGGAAAACACAGCAATACGGGCTAGCTTCAGGTGTTTAATGTGCAGGAGGCACACTACGTCCGCTGTAAGTGCTGCAAATGCCTGGTAGTGTAACACACCAGGAAAACACAGCAATACGGGCTAGCTTCAGGTGTTTAATGTGCAGGAGGCACACTACGTCCGCTGTAAGTGCTGCAAATGCCTGGTAGTGTAACACACCAGGAAAACACAGCAATACGGGCTAGCTTCAGGTGTATAATGTGCAGGAGGCTTAGCAACAATGACACTGACACTGTCCCCTGCCTATCCTTCTCTCTCTCTCTGCACACAAAGTTTAGCAAAGAATATGACACTGACACTCTCCCTGCCTATCCTTCTCTCTCCCTACACACAAGGTTTAGCAAAGAATATGACACTGACACTCTCCCTGCCTATCCTTCTCTCTCCCTACACACAAGGTTTAGCAAAGAATATGACACTGACACTCTCCCTGCCTATCCTTCTCTGTCCCTACCCACAAGGTTTAGCAAAAAATAGATATGACACTGTCCCTGCCTATCCTTCTCTTTCCCTGCTCCGGAACACACTACACGAGGCCGCCGCGCTGGCGGCCTTTTATAGTTTGGGGCGTGTACTAAACCCCCTCAGCTATAATTGGCCACAGGCATCCTGCCTGTGGCCAATCATTGCTCTCCTCACTGCTGGCGCTGTGATTGGCCAAGCATGCAGGGTCACAGTGCATGCTTGGCCAATCACAGCGCCGGGATTGCACTGCGGTGGTGCAGTGTATTGTGGGCCGTTCACGTCACTCGAATTTAGCGCGAACGGCCCAAATCGTTCGTTGTTCGCCAGACGAACGAACAGCCGATGTTCGAGTCAAACGTATGTTCGACTCGAACACCGAGCTCATCCCTAGTCACAAGGGGGCATTGCCACCAGATATGATGCATCGTCCCCAACTAACCACAACGTTGAAAACAGTTTGTCAATGTGAAAGGATGCATTTTAGCTATCCGGGTAGTTACCAGGTAACAGTGCAGGACTGTTTTATAATTAGCTTCAATTAGTCATATTTATGGAGCCTTTAGACAAAGCGTAAGCAATGTCCTGCCACTCAGTCAGATCAAATGTCAGTTTGAGGTCCTTTTCTCATTGGTTCATATAGGAAACTTTTGAATTCAGCTCAGTGAGGGAGGTTTACACGGCAGATATACATCCCCTCAGAAGACCCCTTGTCTGGCAAGATATCTCAGAAGTCGTAAAGTGTAAGGGGCACTGCTAATAAATTGAGATTACATCTGGCAAAAAATGCAATTTGATTATATCTGAATATTTCACTAGAAGGCAATTTCATTGTATCTTTAAAGCGTTGTAAAGAGTATACTTGGTCTTTAAGATAATCGCCAATCTTAATAATGCCTTATTAAGCCACCACTGAAATTATCTCGGTACCAGCCCGGGTGGAAACTCCAGGTTGCAAAAGTGAGGAGTTAACAGTGTGTCTGGGGATGATAAAGATTTGCGGTGACGTGCTCTGTGCAAAACTGCTAAAGAATGTGATAAAGGGGGATAATTTAGGAGGGCGTTTAGGAAGCCACATTATTGATCCTATGGTGAAGGGATGGTAGAAATAGGTAGTATTTTAATAACATGAGCTTATTTTTATATTTTCTATATTTTCAATGAAATAATCAGTGATCAGTTTGTGTGTGATCAGTAAATATGTAGAGAAGTATATACTATATATATATATATATATATATAACATTTATTTTTTAGTAAGTAGGATTATCATATATAATAGATTATTGATTTACCATGCAACTCAGTGTTCACAGGAGTTTTATTTAAAGAAAAACTTGCAGGATAGTTTCACATGTTTTGTAAAACCTGATAAATAAGAATACATAAATTTCAAAACAAGTTTATAGTATTGCCTGTGAAGTTTTAATTTTGTTTTAAAAAAAGAAAAGTAAAACAAGATATTTATTTTCAGAAGATAATATTCCTCACTCTTTATTTTTGTATTTATTGCTAGTAACATAAAAGACTTTGGGCTGGATTTTATTATCCTGTTTGGAGTGCTGAAAGCAGTGTAATATCATACATGGAGAGAAAATACAAAGCAGAGGTTGCTAAGCTCTCTTCCCCCCTCCTGGTTCAGTAATGCATGCCTCTAACTCAAAAGAAGGCTTTACAGCTTGTATAGCATTGGCCCTTCACATAGCCAGTGGTTTGAAAGCTGTTTTAGGCACAAAAGAAAAAGTGTAATTCATTTATTACCAAAGAAAGTTACAGTCAGCAGTCAAAGTATGCAACCACAACAAATATCACAGTCATAGAAATAAATAAAAAAAAACACAGATAGAGTCACATCAGTAGAGAGATGGAACATCATGCCCATTGTAGCACATTATGGATGGTCATAGAAAGCTATTACGGTTGTATGGATAGTGGTCAGTGCATCGCACTGGGGAGCCCAACAAATAATTGTATGACAAACCCAAAACCTATATATTTGAATGCTACAGATACAATAGAGTGGGGGTAACTTGGGTTAGAATCTTTCATAATGGTAAATAATGCTTTCCTAGGGCCTGTCTTGCCCAGTAATGGAATAACGTAAAAGGAGAAATGTAGACAGGGATATACTTCATGATAGAACAATATAACCCATTACTGAGTCAGGAAGGCAGCCAGAAGGGGAATGGATGATGGGAATGAGTATTCCCAAAACGGGTAGGAAAGAGAATAAAGAGGGGAGATAAAGATGGAATGCAGAGAGGGCCTTTCTGTGGAATCTGGAATCTAAGAGGTCAGTGCGGCTGTGCCATCTCTTGAAGATAGGCGTCAGTGTACACAAAATGATTCCAAGGACGCCAGGTCTCTTGAAAGGTCGCCTCCCGGTTGTGCCAGGTAGCGGTGTGGTCCTCCATGTCTCTCAATTCGTTCACTTTAGAGGACCACAGAGATTTTGATGGAAGGTTCTCCAATCTCCAACAGAGGGGGATGCATGCCTTGGCTGCATTCAGCAGCTGAATTGTAAGGGAGGCCTTATACTTTTTGATTAGTCTCTCTGAGAGGTGAAGTAAACAGGCTTCTGGGTTCCCTTCCAGGTCAACATTTGTCAGGTGTTTGACTGTGCAGATCACCTCATGCCAGAAGGACCTTAGTTTAGGACAATTCCAAAAGATATGGAGCATTGTTCCCTCAGCATTTCCACACCGCCAGCATACACTTGGAACCTGGGGGAAGAAATGATGCAACGTGGTAGGGACTCTGTACTATCTGGTCAAGATCTTGTAACCAGTCTCCTGGATTCTGGTAGCTATAGAGGACTTTTGGGCAAAATGGAGGATCTTCTCTTTCTGAGAGTCAGCGAACTGGGTACCTAGATCTGACTACCAATTGGACAAGAAGGGTGGCACATAGCCCTCCGCCGGCCGAGTCAGGGAGGCATATATTATTTAAAGACCATAATGGACCAGATCCCAGACGACAAATGTGTTCCAATTCCGTGAACTGGCGCGTTTCGCCCGCAGTTTGTAGGCACCTAAGCAGAAAGTTGTGCAACTGAATGCCACTCCAGAAATCAAGTGGAGGGTCTGCGGTAGATACCCCGGCAGAGGGGGAAAGAAGTCCATCATAACCCACACAGTCACAAAGATGAAGTCGTCCTCCAAACTGGCGACCAAATGCTGAAAGTGGGAATTCTGAGTTGCCTAGTACTGGTATCATAGGGGAAGGTAGTGTTGACATTGAGAAATGTCTAAAGACCTGGTAAGATGTGCCGCTCTGTAGTAGGCTTTCACGTCTGGGAGGCCCACCCCTCCCCTATGCTTCGCAAGGTGATGCAGGGGTACGGAACCGAAAAAATCTCTGAACATTGAGTTCACCCGATTAAAAAACACTGGAGGGAGGCGAATGGGAAATGCTTGCATAAGGTAGAACACCTTGGGCAATAAGGTCATCTTGAGGGCATTGCAATGGCCAAACCACGTTAACGTGAGGTCCAATGGAGGAGATCCGTTTTAAGACGGGTAAGAAGTGGACGGAAGTTTGCCAGGTATAGATTGGATGGATAGGGAGTAATGTCGACATACAAGTAACGAATCAAATCAGTTGCCCAGTGGAGAGAGAACGCTGGGCATAGTAATTTATTCATATCCCTGTCCCCCGTGATATTAAGAACAGACGATTTTGATAAGTTGATTTGGAAAAAGGAAAGAGCACCATATTCCTGTAAAGACTGGAGCAATTGCGGGAGTGAGGTAAGTGGTTCCGTCAGGAAAAAATCAAGTCAACCACAAATGCAGCCATCTTGTGTATCCCCAAAGCTTTTTGAAAGCCGGCCACACCATGACCCGCCCAAACCATACATAATAAAGGCTCTAGGATGAGTATAAATATCAAAGGGGACAGGGGGCAGCCCTGTTGCGTGCCATTACGGATGTTAAAGAAATCGTATCTTGTCTCATTGATCTTAACCGTGGCCATGGGTTAAGAATATAGAGAGAGTGTATCCAATTCAGCATGGATGACCAAAAACCTATGTGTTCTAGTGTGATTTGCATGAAGGTCAAATTTACCTGAGCGAAGGCTTTCTCTGCGTCTGTAAACAGCAAGAGAAGAGGCTGATTCGATGACCTAGCTGCATGGATCAAGTTCACCACCCGAATGGTATTATCATGCAGCTCGCAAAGAGGAGCAACCTATTGGCAAGAATCTTCGCAAATAATTTCAAATCTGTATTTAGGAGTGCTATCGGGCGATAGTTCCCACATTGCAACGAGTCCTTCCCTTCCTTTTGAATAAGGGTGATATAAGCTCTCAGTGTGTTGTTCGGAAAGGATTCGCCACCCGTGATCGAATTTAGGGCAGAGACCAGTGGTGGAGACGAGATCTAAAAAAAACACCTTGTAGTAACTCGGGGTGAGTCTGTCAGGGCCAGGGGCCTTTTTTGGCTTTGAGTGAGCCAGAGCCACTCCCAGCTCCGCAACCATGATAGGCTCCTCCTATTACTCTTGAATTGCAAGAGGAAGAGATGGCACGCCTGAAGAGGCAAGATAGGACTTGGAGCCAGTACCACCACTAAAGGAGGGGTCCAAAGGAGGGGAACGGTCCAAATTATAGAGGCCTTCATAGAAGGATTTGAACTCCGCCACCATGTCTGAAGAAATATGAAGCTTCTGACCTGAGGAGCCCATGATATGGGAGATATAGGTTTTTGCACGTGCCAACAGCGTACCGGGTTTATTCGAGAATTCGTACATTGCACGGAAGTGCTGGGAAAGTGTGAGCTGGGTCACTCTATCTGCGCTGCAAGTATAGGGGCTGCGATTCCCTGCCTGTAATGGGTATTTGCTACAAAATTACTACAGATTGATATAGCTGGGTTCTGCAAGCAAGAGTGTGCTGGAGGAAGAAGAGGAGCTGTATATAGGAAGAGTTGTCCCTGAAGTTTGTTTGAAGTCAAATGGGTATCCCATAATCTCCCATCCCTATCCAAGTTATATCCCTAAATAAAACAAAAAAAACAAAGTCTCAGACTGTTCTCTGACTCTGGAGTGACTGTGGAAATTCGGTGTGCCTGGTTGTGCAGTGTGGGTAATCCCAATCTACTTGCGGCTCCTTAGGTGGTGCTCTACACTGATGTTATGCCTCTCCCTCACTTTCCTCCTCTACTATATCAAACATTTAGGTACAGGGTGAGACCTCACAATTCCCCCCCCCCCCCATCATCCCTAGAGCCAATGTGGCAGTAAGCTGCAGCTGCAGGGACAATTGGTTCTCCTTATCTTTTTTTCCTTCCCCTTGTGCTCCCATTGTTTTGCACGTCCAATTTTCCTCCATTCGTTGACATATTAAAAATGGACATATATGTATTTAGATGGGCAAGCAGATTTTAGAGTAGGGTTGCCACCTCATCCCTTTAAACCAAAACACATATTAATAACACAGGTTCTGTGGCTAATTAAGGTTATAATTAAACTCACTTGGTGCCTTATCTGCATAAAATTGGCCTCAGAACCTGTGTAACTCATATGTGTTCAGGTTTAAAGGAATGAGGTGGCAACCCTATGTTAGCGCATGATCATCCGTTGACATCCACTTACGTTAACATCCGTTTTTTGAGACGGAAGAAAGCCCTATTTTTCTTCTGTTAAAAAAATTAACAGACAAGAAACGTATGTGAGCAGACAAAACCGTTTTTTCACTAAAATATCATTTTGTTTTGATGATGTACATTAAAATAGTGGTCTAAAAGGAAGTGACATCCATCCCAGTGCAAGGAGAGTTGGAGACATGGCAAAAGATGTTTCCCATGAATGTCTTATTAACCTGGTCCATGCCAAGCCAGGATTATGGGACACGTCCTGTTCAGACTACAGTGATAGGATTACCAAGAATAGACTCTGGGAAGAAATATTTATTGAGGTCACACCTAACTGGGCATCACTCAAGGAGAGACAGTGTGAGAAATGTGGTAAGTGTCTGTGGAAAGTCTATCTGTTGGGAGGATGGGGGTGGCATGCTGAGACATGTAGTTCACCTATTTGTCACTCTTAGCATGCTGAAACTTCTAGTCCACCTATATCTCACCGTTGCCATGCTGAGACTTGTAGTCCACCATTATCTCACCGTTGCCATGCTGAAACTTTTAGTTCACCTATATGTCATTCTTAGCATGCTGACACTTGTAGCCCACCTATATATCATGCTTGCCATGATAAGACTTGTAGTCCACCTATATGCCAAACTTTTGTTTAATTTTGGAGTTCTCTCTGTTTATTGTGTCCCCTGTTCCACTCATGAAAGACATCCTGTGCCTGTAAAAATACTATTCCAAAAGCCTCAATATAAAGTGTTAAAAAAGCCAAATGTTCTAAATAATTTCATACTTTACAGATCCATCCAGTTCAAACCATCACTTCCAGAACCTCTCAACTATCACAGAGGGCAATCCAGTCCTGACATGGAAGCAGCAATGATGGCATTCATGGAGGACATGAGGCGATGAGGAGGGCTGACTATGGATCCATTTGCTGACCCAGCAAATCCAGATGCTACATTTGTCGAAAACCTGTACAATCGTCTTAGCATGGGTGTAGCATAAGGGGTTACAGGGGTCACAATCGCAACCCCGCCCCTAGCTCCAGGGGGCCCCTGCAGCCTCTGTGCCATATTATCATATCCTCCACAAAGTCCAGCTCAGATCTGCCCTAGAGCCCCACAGTCATGCTCCAGTACTAGGCTTCCACTTTACCTTCCACAGTCCACACCCCTCTGTTCTCATTGGCTGGGGAAAAGCTGTAAGATATTTCCTGAATGAAGAGAAGCATGGGGTGAGAACAGCCCAGGATGGGGAATTGTTTGTGCTCTGTGCTGGCAACATGGAATGGTAATCAAGCTCAGCAAGTTAAGAGGAGGAGAGTGCCATCCTGTAGCCACTATGGGACCAATGTCACTGGTGAGGTAAGACACCGCTCAGTGTCTCCTATTCACCAGCTGGGATTCTCTTTACCCACCCGGGAATGTCCGCTTACCCCACTTCCCTGACAACTGGGGAAAAGTGACGCACCTCCGGGAGGTGACCTCCCCCCCCCCCCAACGCCTGCCAACACTGACAGAGAAACCTTCAGAAATTGCTAAAACAAACCCCTTAACACCTCCTGAGGGGCCCCTGAGGGGCTGCAGGCTCCAGATTTTGTGTCACATGGCTTTGCCCCCCCCAGATCAAAATTGCGCCCCCCCAAAGCCTCCTGACCACACCCTCCACCCTGGATGGTATGCCCGGCTGCTGAGCTCCTTTCCCATTACAGCACTCTATACTGCTTCTCCTCCCCAGGGCTAAAATCACATTCCTTTACAACACAGCCAGTCAGCCACGATCTGCACAGGGTGTATCTGTCTACTGCAACTACACTGCCATCCCGACCGGAGAATTTCACAGGTCAGAACGGCAACATAAAAGCCAGATACACCCAGTGAATTCTGACAGACTGTGTGTAAAGGAATGTGATTTCAGTCCTGTGTAGTGAGAGGGGGAAGAGCTGTATACAGTGCTGGGATGGGAAAGGAGCTATGCCAAGTGACCTGCCAGGGGTCCCTGTCCTCTAATTTTCCAGCAGTGATCCCTCTTCTCTGATCCTCCAGCGGCAATCCCTGCTCTCTGGTTATCCAGCGGTGATCCCTGCCCTCTGATTCTCCAGCGGCGATCCCTGCCCTCTGATTCTCCAGTGGCGATCCCTGCCTTCTGATTCTCCAGGGGCGATCCCTGCCCTCTGATTCTCCAGTGGCGATCCCTGCCCTCTAATTCTCCAGTGGCGATCCGTGCCCTCTGATTCTCCAGCGGCGATCCCAGTCCTCTGATTCTCCAGCGGTGATCCCTGTCCTCCAGCGCTGATCCCTGTCCTCTGATGTAAGAAGTAACTCTGGGAATGCAAAACTCTTAAGCCACTTTGAGTATCTTGCCGTGCTGTGGGTGTATCTGCACGCAGGTGAAAGTGGTGGGTGGAAGTGGAGGGTGGGACCCAGGTCAACTTTTGCATCGGGCCCACAAGCTTCAAGCTACGCCTCTGCCTCTTAGTCAAACTCTCACCCAAAAAAAAATGTTCAAATGAAAGAAGGTCATCTTTAACTTTACAGGTTTATGTGTAAGAGCTGAAAGATCCCATGTCATCTTATAATTATGTGAGTCAGCAAACACGGCCATCCCAAGGTTGTACATTAGAGCCAACTCCACTCAACCCATCTACTCAGCATGTATATGCTCAGAAGCAATACTCCCAAACAATCCCATGTAGCTCAGTAGATGCGTTTCACGCAGACGTGCTTACTTATCAATTGAGCACGTTTTTTGGATTGATGTTTGTCATGTTTGCTTGATTTTCCATTTGATTTCCCTGGCTGCGGACCAGGCAGGCACCCAGGTCTCTTCAGCAGCTCATCAGATCCTCACAGGTGGCGTTTAGTGGTGTGTTCCCAGCTCTCTCTCACTGGAAATAGTTTCCCCATTCAAACATTTCCCCTCTATTACTTCCCTGATGACACCCCAAAATTTGTAGTTTTCTTTAGTTACAATCATAATATTAAACAGGACAAGTACAGAGGGTTAATCTCCTGGGACACAGACATCAGTAAAAAACTGACAGTCCGTTGGCACGCAACAGAGATGGCTGCCTGAAGACAGAGCTCCAGGAGACCCGCAGCCTTTTAGCACTCTTATGGTGACCAGACTGCTGAGGCACTCATCAGGGACAAGCTCACACTGATCATCGGTGGCTTCCACCACCCACAGTATACAGGACATCTTTAAAACAAAGTCCAGTCAGGGCCGCAGCACGCCGAGCAAGATGGTACAGGCACTAGGAGAGGATGAGTACAGTGAAGACTCACACTCTGCTACAGAGGATCCGGTAAGTGTGGAGAGAGACTTAAACCACACTGGCAGATATGAACACCATTGCCTCTGACATAAGAAAATACCTTTTTCTCTGCCATCACTGACCTGAAAGCAGACTTATTATCACTAACAGAACAAATGGCCACAAAGGATAAAGCAGACAGCAGAAGAGATAGGGCTATAACTCGCCCGACAGCTGCCACAACAGCTCATTCTGCCCACTTAATAGAGATCAATAGACATTTAGAAGATCTCAACAACAGAGCAGGCAGGAACAATATTAGAGTGCGAGGGGGTCCCTGAATCTATTATTCCCGACCAGCTTCACTCTGCCCTGAGATCAATCTATAACAACGTCATGGACAAACCTGTGGAGTCTCCCATTGCATTTGTGAGGGCTCAAAGAGCTCTGAGAATGAAACCTCCTGATATGGCCCCCCACGGGACATAATATATTGTATTCAGAGCTTCCCCCTGAAAGAGGAAATCCTTAACCAGGCCAGAAAGAGTGATCAAATTATATTCAATTAAAGTACAATTACTTTATATCAAGATTTGTCTCCTATCACCTAGCAGAATAGAAAGGCCATGCGCCCCCTGCTGGACGTACTCAGAGAAAAGGGTATCACATACAAATGGGGCTTTCCCTTTGCTTTGCAAGCTACTGCAAATGGGAAACAATATATCCTGCAAATGCCAGATGAAATTCTGGATTTCTGAGCAGACCTACACATACCATACATGGAGCTACCGGATTGGTATGCCGAGTTCCGAACACTTCAGAACGAACGCAGCCCTGTAGATACACCAAACGAATCCTCGGCAAAACCACTGGTGAAGAAGAGCAAATTTGGTAAACAAACAGGCTCGGGAGCAGGACGCTCACCTTTCTCTTCAAAACAATCCAAACAACTTAGATACCGCGACCAGACCTGAAGGCTGTGGGATCACTCATTCTGAAAGATTTGGATCCCTTGGGAATTATACTGTTATAAAACCACCCTATCATTTACCCAGTTATTACAGTTAAAACACTGAGCTTTCCTGCAAGCTGTTGCTTGCCATCTGAACCTGCAATTTTGCTGAATTCGAGACTTTTTTGCTGATCTCCTCCTAACTACCCTGAGGTCTCACTCTTAGAATATCAGTAACTGACAATTGAAAGGCTTTTAAAAGAGCCCACTCAGTCATACCATTCTGGTTAAAGCTTTACAGGCCTTGATGCTTCCGCAAATGAGAAAGACACTTTTATTCCAACATTTCAAACCTTGCGGTGCATATGGAAACAGTAAAGTTACATATGTTCGTCCTTCTCCAAGTTCTACATGCAAACATGGGTTTTAGTTACTGCACACCAATCTAGACCTACCACGGGGTCACAGACGACCTGGCAGTCTGCCTTTGCTATGGTGGTTCTGGGTAACAATCCAACTAACCAGTTTGTATGTTAAATCACAATTTTGTCATGACACCTTAGGAAACTGGCAACCCATGTATTTCAAGGAACTACGTCTGCCATCTTCTCTCAGGCTACTAAGGTACTCTTTGAGCTAACTGACTTATTTATAAGTAGGACAATGTTCCGAACTGTAGCCCCTTCCCATTAGGCCTTTATTACCTAATCTGGGCTGACCAGCTCCATGGACTACACAGAGTTTAACTCTGTTCTTTCATTAACCCCTATGGATACAGATGCTCTAGGTGTAATCTTACTATGCTTGGATTAAGGCCGGGTTCACACTGGGGCGACAAACGCTCCGACATTGGGAGCTCATGACGCATGACGTGTGAAAATCAATGTTTCCCTATGGGAGCCGTCTTAACTGGTCCGACACATGTCGGTCCGACTTTGAAAATGCTCCCTGTACTACTTTGGTCCGACTTTGATCCGACTTCAGCTCATTGACTATCATTGAAGTCGGATCAAAGTCGGACCGCAGTCTTGCATGATTCGACTTTGGCATGCGACTTGTGCTCTGCTGCTCTTGAGGGGGAACTCCACGCTAAATTTTAAATAAAAAACCGGCATGGGTTCCCCCTTCAGGAGCATACCAGGCCCTTGGGTCTGTTATGGATTTTAAGGGGAACCCCTACGCTGAAAAAATGGCGTGGGGTTCCCCCCAAAATACAAACCAGACCCTTTTCCGAGCACGCAACCTGGAAGGCCACAGGGGAAGAAGAGGGGACGAGAGAGCACCCCCCCTCCCTCCTGAACCGTACCAGGCCGCATGCCCTCAACATGGGGGGTTTGGTGCTTTGGGGCAGGGGGGCGACCTGTGGCCCCCCCACCCCAAAGCACCCTGTCTCCATGTTGATGAGGACAGGGCCTCTTCCCGACAACCCTGGCCGTTGGTTGTCGGGATCTGCGGGCAGGGGGCTTATCGGAATCCGGGAGCCCCCTTTAATAAGGGGGCCCCCAGATCCCGGCCCCCCACCCTATGTGAATGAGTATGGGGTACATCGTACACCTACCCATTCACCTGGTGGAAAAAAATGTCAATAAAAAAAACACACACAGGTTTTTAAAGTAATTTATTACACAGCTCCGGAGGTCTTCTTCTGACTCCGGGGGTCTCTTCCATCTTCGGGGGGTCTCCGGTGTCGTCTCCGCGCTCTCCGGTTCTTCCTTCCTTCTGCCGGCCCCTCCACTATCTTCTTTCAGCTCTTTTGCTAGTGGAGGGACCCGGTCTTCTCGTCGCCGTCGGCGTCTTCTTCCCTCTTGTCCTTCTCGATGTTGACACGTCGCTCCCTCTCGCTGTAATGCTTGGCTGTTCACTCCACAGCGATTTATATAGGCTTCTCATGACTTCACAGTCACATGCTCCGGGTGGCCCCGGAGCATGTGACTGTGACGTCATGGGAGCATGTGACTGTGATGTCATGAGAAGCCTATATAAATCGCTGCGGAGCGAACAGCCAAGCATTACAGCGGGAGGAAGCGACGTGTCAACATCGAGAAGGAGAAGAGGGAAGAAGACGCCGACGGCGACGGGAAGACCGGGCCCCTCCACTAGCAAAAGAACTGGAAGAAGATAGTGGAGGGGCCGGCAGAAGGAAGAAAGAACCGGAGAGCGAGAGAAGAAGAGGGAAGAAGGCGACGGAGAAGACCGGGCCCCGCTAGCAAAAGAGCTGGAAGAAGATAACGGAGGCCCGGCAGAAGGAAGGAAGAAACGGAGAGCGCAGAGACGACACCGGAGACCCCCCGAAGATGGAAGGGACACCCGGAGTCGGAAGAAGACCTCCGGAGCTGTGTAATAAATTACTTTAAAAACCAGTGTGTGTTTTTTTTATTGACATTTTTTTCCACCAGGTGAATGGGTAGGGGTACGATGTACCCCATACTCATTCACATAGGGTGGGGGGGCTGAGATCTGGGGGCCCCCTTATTAAAGGGGGGGCTCTCGGATTCCGATAAGCCCCCTGCCCGCAGACCCCGACAACCAACGGACAGGGTTGTTGGGAAGAGGCCCTGTCCTCATCAACATGGAGGCAGGGTGCTTTGGGGTGGGGGGGCCGCAGGTCACCCCCCTGCCCCAAAGCACCAAACCCCCCATGTTGAGGACATGCGGCCTGGTACGGTTCAGGAGGGAGGGGGGCCGCTCTCTCGTCCCCCCTCTTCCCCTGCGGCCTGCCAGGTTGCGTGCTCGGATAAGGGTCTGGTTTGGATTCTGGGGGGACCCCCATGCCGTTTTTTTGCCGTAGGGGGTCCCCTTAAAATCCATACCAGACCCAAGGGCCTGGTATGCTCTTAGAGGGGAACCCATGCCGGTTTTTTATTAAAAATTTGGCGTGGAGTTCCCCCTCAAGATTCATACCAAACACAGTGCCTGGTATTGGCGGGGATCCAAGTCGGATCCCCGTTCATTGAAAGTCGGACATACTGTATGTCGGCTTCATGTCGCAGGGCAAAGTCGGATCCAAAGAAGGACGGCTGTCGTGTCGCACAAGTGTGAACCCGGCCTAAGGCCCTGTGCTTAGCTGCATAGTTTGCTCATTTAAATATAGCATTCGATTGTACGTTAGCCAGGGGTTTTGTTTAAATGTTTAATTGCATTTTAATATGTATGGTTCATTTTAGACTGCGGGTCTCTCATGCTAGCTCTCCTTAAATGTTAAGTTGTATATCTGTTTATTGAAAACTGCAAATAGATGAATATTGACTTGCTATCTCTTTAGTTAGCTCCTCACACTTACCCCCACCAGTGGGTTGTGCTGTGCTACCAGGGATGTCACAGCTACTGCTCACATCTGGAAAAGAGCTTGCAGCACTAGTACTCTAACTTGTCTCTACACCCCTAGCTCCTGCAGGGGTACTTTGAATATAATCATTTTTTACTTTTCTCTTTCTCCCTTTTTTTTTCCACAGGTATACACACATTTCTTCCACAATTGATAGGCCCTGAACAAGTTGGGTTCATGCAGGAGAGGAAGGCAAGAGACAATGTAACAAAGGCCCTTAATTTGATCCATCGCAGCCGGTGAGCTGGTTTTGAAGTTTTTCTCCTGTCAACTGATGCAGAGAAGGCTTTCGACAGGGTGTCATGAGACTTTTTATTGGCTACTTGTTCCTATATAGGCTTGAAATCACATATGCTTACATGGATTTCCTCGCTGTATCAGAATCCGATGGCCAGACTGAAGATCAATGGCACCCTGTCGGAACCGTTTTTTATAAAAAATGTCACTAGACAAGGTTGTAGTCTGTTGACCCTGCTATTCATATTATCTTTAGAGCCATTTATCCACACAGTCAACACGACCGCCTCAATTAGGGGTTTTGAGATAGACACGAAAATCTATAAAATACCTGCGTACGCGGACGACTTTTTTTTTTTTTTTTAACGCATCCACACACTTCTATCCCTAATTTACTACAGGCTTTTACTACATATGGATACCTTTCCAACCCTAAAATATACTATACCAAATCAGAGGCCATGAATCTCACCCTCTCCCTGAACAAAGTTGTATGGGCACATCAGAACAACTTCTTTAAATGGGTACCACCTGTGCTCAAATACCTAGGGGTTTGGCTCACACTCATGCTACACAATATTTTTACATATAACTTCAAACCGATGCTTCCTCAGGTTGAACAGGATCTTTCCAAATGGTCGCTCAAACACTTTTTCTGGTTCAGCAGAGCTGCCAATCTTCAAAATGACCATACTTCCACGACTTTTATATCTCTTCCACACGCTTCCAATTGAACTACCGGCTGGCTTTTTCAATCAGTTACAAACTATACTGTGGAAATTTCTTTGGGCACACAAGTCCCATATAAATTTACGGCTACTCATGAAACCTAAGGCTGTTGGAGGCCTGGGTTTTCCGAATTTTAAGTTATACTACTTTTGCCACAAATTTGGCTAGAATTGTAGACTGGCATTGCCATTCTGTCAATAAAGACTGGGTGTCCCTCGAAGAGTGTTCCACAGAGGTCTCTTTAAAATTCTCTCCTTGGATTCCCTGAGTTAAATACCCTCCAGATCTCAAACAACATCCTTTAATTGGAGCAACCTTAAAAGTTTTTCACAGAACAACACTAACTATATTTCCACACCCCCAAGACCGCTTACACCGCTTTTCAACAATCCAGATTTTCCCCCAGGTTTAGGGTCGAAAATCTTTCTCACAAAAGATGCAGCTCCCGTACTAACCTCGCAATGCGTAGTCGCAGGCAGGATTTTAAAAGGTTTCTAAGTGACCTCTCACCTTTGGCCTTTACACATTGGAATTATAGGCAACTGTGCCATTACCTTCTTTCACCCGATAAGAAAGGCGATATGACTAGGGAACTTACACCCTTTGAATCTATTTGCTTGACTGATGAACAGACTGAAAAAAATACCTCCTTAAAGTACTCGCATCTCCAACAGGCTGAAACTATGGACTCAGCCAGATTCAGAAGCCAATGGGAATCTGTTCTTCAAGCACACTGATTCTCAATGGGAAAGCGCATGCATTTTAGCACATACATGTGCACAATTAGCACAAGACTATAAGAGAACTCATACAAACTATTGTCACATTGGTATGCATTATCATCGAAGGTGAAAAAATGGTTCCTGATGGCGTCGGATCTGTGCTGGAGATGTGGCGAGGCCACAGGACATATGCTACATATTTAGTGGGATTGTCCTAAAATAGCCTCTTACTGGAGCAAAATTTGCGAAATGATTCTCCACATTACAGACTAAAATTAAACTCACACCTGCATGTTGTCTCCTACATATTTCTAACTTCCCTTTGGGCAGATATAAGTGATCCCTGTCCAAACACCTCCTAATTGCTGCAAATTTTTTGATTTGATTTGATTTGATTTGAAATACTGGAAACTGCAGACTTCAAAAAATATGGGGGAAAATGTCTCTGCGTCTTATGGTCCGAATGTACATCAGGCACCACCCCCACCGCCACTGGCAACGCCCCGCACCACTGCCGCCACCGCCGCCACTGGCAACGCCCCCCGCCACTGCCGGCAAGTTAATACTGGAAGCAGTGCAAGAAAGCCGCCCCCGCACGGAAAAAAGCCCCCCCCCACGAGTTCCGACGGCTGCACAAATAGAGTCCCCCATAAAGTGGAATAAAGTCAATGCCTCAGCTGTCCTAGGGTGGTCCCCGCTCAACTGGGCTCGGCTATGCTCGAGCAGAGGGACGGTCCCCGCTCAGCTCACCTCGGCTACACTCGGGCGGGAGGGGGGCGGTCCCTGCTCAGTTCACTTCAGCTGTGGTCAGGCAGGGGGGCGAGCGGTCCCTGCTCAGCTCATCTCAGCTATACTCGGGCGGGAGGGGGCGGTCCCTGCTCAGCTCACTTCGGCTGTTCTCGGCTATGCTCGGGCGGTCGGTCTTGACGTCGGCTTCGCTCAGCAGAGGGACGGTCACAGTTAGGTAACATGTAAGCAATAATGACCGGCAAATGTATTAAAAGAAGGATGCTGATCATGTCCGCAGCCCCTGTCCATGTCCGCAGCCCCTGTCCATGTCTGCAGCCCCTGTCCCTGTCCATGTCTGCAGCCCCTGTCCATGTCCGTAGCCCCTGTCCATGTCCATGTCTGCAGCCCCAGTCCATGTCCATGTCTGCAGCCCCTGTCCATGTCCATGTCTGCAGCCCCTGTCCATGTCCATGTCTGCAGCCCCTGTCCATATCCATGTCTGTAGCCCCTGTCCATGTCCATGTCCGCAGCCCCTGTCCATGTCCGCAGCCCCTGTCCATGTCCGCAGCCCCTGTCCATGTCCATAGCCCCTGTCCATGTCCACAGCCCCTGTCCATGTCCATGTCCGCAGCCCCTGTCTATGTCCATGTTCGCAGCCCCTGTCTATGTCCATGTCCGCAGCCCCTGTCCATGTCCATGTCCGCAGCCCCAGTCCATGTCCGCAGCCCCTGTCCATGTCCATGTCCGCAGCCCCTGTCCATGTCCATGTCCGCAGCCCCTGTCCATGTCTGCAGCCCCTGTCCATGTCCATGTCCACAGCCCCTGTCCATGTCCGCAGCCCCTGTCCATGTCCATGTCCACAGTCTCTGTCCATGTCCATAGCCCCTGTCCATGTCCACAGCCTCTGTCCATGTCCGCAGCCCCTGTCTATGTCCATGTCCGCAGCCCCTGTCCATGTCCATGTCCGCAGCCCCTGTCCATGTCCATGTCCTCAGCCCCTGTCCATGTCCATGTCCGCAGCCCCTGTCCATGTCCATGTCCGCAGCCCCTGTCCATGTCCATGTCCAGGGGTGTGACAAATTCAGTTGGGGGGGTTCCGATTTTAGTCTTGGCTAGGGCAGCACAAAACCAAAATACACCACTGACTGGAAGAGAGGAAGGAGAGTGGAGGAAAGACATCCCAAGCCCTCACGAGTGCCAAGCGATCTCCCGGCCGACACTTGCTGAGAAGACAGAGCAGCCCAAGCGATGGCACAGGTCAGGATGTAATAATGTCACAGGGCGGGCTGCAATAATGTCACAGGTTGGGCTGCAATAATGTCACAGGTGGGGCTGTAATAATGTCACAGGTCGGGCTGCAATAATGTCACAGGTCGGGCTGCATTATTGGCACAGGTCAGGCTGCATATTGGCACAGGTCAGGCTGCATATTGGCACAGGTCGGGCTGAATTATTGACACAGGTCGGGCTGCAATAATGGCACAGGTTGGGCTGCAATAATGGCACAGGTCAGGCTGCATTTCTTTGGTACAGGTCAGGCTGCATTTCTTTGGCACTGGTAAATATTTTAATACACCATTTGGTTCAGAATATTTTTTTTTCTTGTTTTCCTCCTCTAAAACCTAGGTGTGTCTTATGGCCAGATGCGTCTTATAGAGCGAAAAATATGGTAGTCTGCAAATTAGTCACATATGGCAACATCAGAGTTGCTTGAAAGCAGTCCACAATAATGAACAGAGGGCAAATGGGTATCATCTTCCTCTTTCATACTGATGCTTTCCTTCTCCCAAATTAGGTTGTGGAGAACACAGCATGCTTGTATCACATATTCTGCATTCTTCAGACTCAATTGTAAGGCACTGTGGAAAATGCGCATTTGCTGGTTAATATGACAAATGTGCATTCAATTACGGTAACCTCCTTGCTCTACTGAGTCGGTAGTTGAAGACTCTCTTTTGGTTGTTCAGATTGCGCCTGGCATATGGCTTGAGACGATGCCTTGAGAGTACAAGAGCTTCATCAGCCATGAGGACATGAGGCATATCAGGTCCAGAAGTTCCATGCAGGGATTTGTCAGCAGGTAAATTCAGCCGGCCCTCTCAAAGTCTTTCCCCTATTCTGGATACCATGAACACTCCGGAATAAGCTGTGCTGCAGCATGCCCCGATATCCACTGCAACAAATTTGTACTCACTATTGCAGATTGCCATTAGGACCAACGAGAAAAAATTCTTATAATTGTAATACCTGGAGCCTGATCCAGAAGACATTTTAATAGAAGTATGTTTGCCATCCAGGGCTCCAACGCAGTTTGGGAATTGGGTCTTCTTGAAAAATCGATTTGATATTTCCACCCACATATGTGAGCAGGCATTGCAAGTGAAATTAGCTCCTGCCTGGCAGGTGTTATGGACAATTGTTAAAATTGTTTATATACCTACTAGGAAATAAGGTGATGTCTGCCCGATGCAAGATACCCAGGGAGAGTAGTAAGAAAAATATCAGAAATGACTGCAGAATGGTAAATGTCCATGATATATAGAATATTCAATACCAGGACCTTCACTGCTACTATGCTATGACTGCACAACGCCCCCCCCCCCCCAAATAAAAATATGAATACTCATCCAAAATGCATTGAACATACATGCCATACTGAACTTAAGTGCATGCAGTTTCTGGGGCAAATCACATAACTAGGGGCAAAGAAAACATGCTGGCAATACATACAATTTTATTTCTTGGGGGGGGGGGATGATTTAGCGAAAAGATATAGTATTTGAATCATAAGATTTTTTCAAAGGCATGTTAACATTTTACATGCATACTATGCACTACAAATTGTGCTGGACACTTATGCCGCGTACACACAATCAGAATTTCCGACAACAAGACCGTGGATTTTTTTCCGACAGATGTTGGCTCAAACTTGTCTTGCATACACACGGTCGCACAACTGTTGCTTGGAAATTCCTAACGTCAAGAACGCGGAGACATACAACACTACGACGAGCCGAGAAAAATTAAGTACAATGATTCCGAGCATGCGTCAAATTGATTCCGAGCATGCGTAGAACTTTTGTGCGTCGGAATTGGATACACACGATCGGAATTTCCGACCACAACTTTTGTGGTCGGGAAAATTGAGAACCAGCTCTCAATCATTTGTTGTCAAAAATTCCGAAAGCAAATGTCCGATGGAGCCTACACACGGTCGGAATATCCGACCAAGAGCTCACATCAAACATTTGTTGTCGAAAATTCCGATCGTGTGTACGTGGCATAATTGCACATTTGATGTGTCCCAAATGGGGTGTTATATACTTGCCTACTTTACTTGTCTAGGTAAATAACCAATGTTACCATTATTGATTGAGAAGAGAAGAGGAGGGTTCTTTGATTAGAATAAAAAAAGCAAGGGTGCATTACCTCAGATTAGGAGATGCTCCTCTGAGGGCACGCAATGTTGGTATTCATCCATTGAAGACATGGTTGCAACTTCTTCAATAGGTAATCAAATGTGGGTACAGACATCCAAGTAAAATTAAAGAATTTCCAGGGATAACGTCGCAAATTTGCGTAGTGCAGAGCAACAAATCCACCATAGGGCCTCTTCAGGAGCGTGTGGTGTGACCAATAGCTTCAATGTTTTTACCCAAATGTCTTCCTCCTCCGGCTCTCCACTCTCTTCACGTAATCCATCGTGACAAAGCACATGTCACATCATCCCAAAATCAGGAAGAAGCCATCGCTCTCAACCTCAAATCACAGGAAAGACACAGAAACACACAAGGAGAACTCTGTAATGTACACTGAGTCATTCAGTGGGACAGCACAGCAGCACGGGAAGCACAAGTGTCTTGGGAAATTGATATGAGTCATAAAAAACGGATGAAAAATTTACAGAAGATGGCTAAAACAGATATTAGCGAATGAAAAAAACTGATGTTAGCAGATAAAAAACAGATGTTAGCGGATGAAAAAACGGATGTTAGCAGATGAAAAACAGATGTTAGCGGACATGAAAACGGATGTAAAAACTGAATAAGGATGATGATGATTTGGTTAGCCACTCCACATCTATGTGTTCTGAATTTATATCATGCACACTGACTCTTGATGCTTCACTCCAACACCCTAGTTTAGTAACAACTATGGTAAGAGCTACATGGGATATGCAGTGCATTGATTTGGAGAACTAAACTGTACAAAAAACGCATGTTGTTTTACACTCCAAAAAAAGATAGCTTTTGCATGCCACCAACAACTTTATACTTTGTTGCTGTTGCTGCTAGCTGTGTAAAATAAATAAATAAATAAATAAAAACATTCTAACAAAATTAGCCACATATAAAAAAGCTCAAGGACCAAAAAAATTTAAATAACAAAAAAAAACTCAAAACACCAACCCTAAAACACTAAAATAAAAATAAAAAAGGAAACGAAAAAAGGAAAGAAAATCAACAAAGCGTTTTTGGAGTGGCACTATTCATTTAAATGGGCCTCTGCTCCAAAAATGCAACAAAGAAGCTAAAATTTTTGCACTGAACCGAGTATGTTTTGCACGTTGCATGTTTTGCACACGTTGTAGAAAAAATGCACCAAGACGCGCGACTGCTACCTGCATTTTTGGGTGCCATTAAGAAATAATGGCACCGCAAGTGCATTATATGTTTTAGCATGTTTTTCATTCATTTGTGGAAACACAGGAAGAAATGCATGTTTCTGCCTGTGTTTCCGCTATGCACAGATGTGAACGGGGGCCTAAAAGCATTGTCATTTGTCCCTCATGCTCATTCCAACACAGTGACAAAGGGCTGCTGTGAGTACAGACTTTTATAATTTGTGGGCTGGGACTTTAGCCAGAAAACATCATTGGCCAAAGTCGTGCAGACCAGAGTTTGGGTGCAAGACTTTTTTTGCAATTGGAAAAAAATATGGTTGCGCTAACCCTTAAAGTTGGAGTATCACAACTAAGTGCAAATTAATACAAAAACATTGTGAGCATCAACGTAATATGAATGAATATAAACACAGTAGTGAACAATTGTGATTGGAAATGTCCTAAATTAATAAAATAAATAAACACCCAATATTAACAAAAAAGGAGTGACAAATAAATTCTCCAAGATGTGTTGAAAAAATTTCATGAAAATGTGCCTCGTGGAATTGGTCCAAAATTATGAATTGTATGTTAACCCTGATCAAAGGGTTAAAGTTCATAGAATAATCAAACCATAAATTGGTAACTGTAAAGCCTCGTACACACGACCGAGTTTCTCGTCGTAAAAAACACGTTGTTTTTTTCTACGAGATTCTTGTTAAGCTTGTCGATTTTCTCGTCAAGCTTTCCATGCGTACACACTGACATTTCCCAATTTCCTCGTTGTTCTCCGCGGTCACGTCCATCACGTACGACGGCACTATAAAGGGGAAGATCTTTTTTCTTGGCGCCACCCCTTGGGCTGCTTTTGCTGATCTCGTGTTACCGCGTGTGAAGTAAAAGTTTGGGAAGAGACGATTCGCGCTTTTCAGTCTTCGTACTTTTCAGATCGTTTTCTGCGGTTCAGTTTGTGCTTGTGGGTTTGTATCTTGATTTTCAGTGCGTCTAGGCAGGTCGTATCTGTTTTACAGTGCGTTCTTGCCTGTTCGTTTCTGATTTTCAGTTCGTTATTCATAGGCCTTGCTGTTCTAAAGTGCGTTCTGTTCTGTACGTTCTGATAAGACGACCGTTTCCTAGCCATGTCGCCTGGACGTTCTCGTCGTCGAGTTCGTGCTGTGCGTGCGCTTGGTGTTGGTCTGCTTGTTTTGGACCAAGACCAGTCCATGAATGGTGTGAGGAGGAGTTCATGGACCAAGAATTGGTTGCTCCAGCGGGACCAATTCTGCCACATGCCTCTGCTGCGGGAGATCGTCGAGAATAATCCTGAGGACTACAGGAATTTTCTGCGGATGTCTGACCCCGTTTTTCAGGAACTGTTGGCTTTGGTGTCCCCCTATATTACCAGGAAGGACACCGTTATGCGGGAAGCCATCAGTGCTGAGCAGAGGCTCATCGCCACCTTACGGTACCTGGTGACAGGGAGAAGTCTTCAGGACTTGAAGTTCACGACAGGCATCTCCCCCCAGGCTCTGGGCCTCATAATCCCAGACACCTGTTCTGCCATCATCCAAGTCCTGCAGGAGGACTATATTAGGGTAAGTTTTCTCCATTAACATCACATTTTATGTATTACATGTATGCTAATGTATTGTATTTCTTTCATCCTTCCCTAATTACCATGATTGTAATATGCTGAGAATGTCCCCTTTGTCCCCATGCATGTTGGAAGTTTTTAAATGCCCCTTTTTTCTCCTCCATGCATATTTTCCTTCACTAACCTTTCCAGCAGGGGCGCCTGTTGCTCCAAATGTTTGGGGGTTCAAACCCCAATTTAGGAAATAAACTTCCTCCTTTTTTGCTCTGGTGCCTATTAAACGCCCCCATTTGTCCCCTCCAATGCAGCCATTTTGTTCCCTCCAATGCAGCCAGTTCCCCCCCAGCCCTGCACTTACCTTCTTGTGGTCAGCGCCATCCTTCTTCTGTCCTTGATGTCTTCTCCTTCCCTTGATGTTGCATCAGCCAATCATGTTACCATTAAACAGACTTGGTGAACATGATTGGCAGAGCAGCCTGTCAGTGTTTACCCAAGGAATGCCCCCCCCCCCTGCGTCCCCTATTTAACTTTTCTGAAGCCAATTACATCCCTCAGGCTGTAATGTGCAAGACAATTTTCCATACTGTTTCTGATATGCAATTTTAAGCCCATAAATGCTGCAGTTCTTCATATGTCGGTCGCTTAACAGGGGGCCATCCACCTGAATAGTGGGCGGCATAGACAATATATAGGTTAATGCAAGGCATAAACCTATGTATTGTTCTGAGTGACGGGCACAGGAGAGAGGGGGCAGTGCTCCAGCGCCCACTCTGGACGCACCGCCACTGCAATGCTATCCTGTGGCCAAACACATCTCCCCCCCCTCCCCATTAGAATTTATTTTTTATTTTTTTATTTTTTTTAATAATTTTTATTGAAGTTTTCACAATAACAACTGAGCAGGTAGAGAAAAATGAAAACATGTGTAACAAAGAGTATACATCATGGCTTGGATAACAGGAGGAATTGTATCACAGTAGAACATTTTTGAATCTAAACCAATTAATCCGATATGTTTGAGACTTAACCAGGGGATTAGAGTAGGGGTCGGATCAAAGCCTATACACAATAGTATGGGGAGTATAGTCTATATCTGGAGCTCAGAGGCGAGACAGAGTCAACAAGTTCCAGGGGGTTGGGGGGAAATGAGCACCGCAGGAGGGTATACAGAATATAAAATAGAATAAGACAAACCAGCGAGGGCCATGCCCCTCCCGCCCACCCCCACTGGGAACATTCTGTGAGCGGGCAAGGCGACCATATTTATGAATTAAATATTGGAGCGCTGACGGTTTGTCGGAAAGTAGCCAGACCTAAAACCCCCGACAGCACTACCTCTCCCCCTGCAACCCCACCGAAGGGTAGGCCTATCCTATCAGGGAAACTATAGCATCCTTGAGTATCAAGTATATGTAACAGAAATCAATAGAGAACCATAAGGAGGGAAGATCTGGTCTGGAGAGATTTGTAGTTTCGACTTGAAGGTACTGTACTATTAAGCGATATGGTGAAGAAGGGGAAGGGGAGGGCCAGGGGAATGGGGAATGACGGGTTGGTCATAATCATTCGAGTGTAAGAAGTTAGGTTTTTAGGTGGGCATAGATGTCCCCGGTATGGGCATGGTTGTCAGATGGGGTATCGTGGTTGACGTTTCATCCCTATATTGGGTCCAGCATGCCCATGTGGTTCTGAACTTAGTAGGCATATCTTTAGTTTGGAAGATAAGTCTTTCCATCTCTGCTATCTTGTCTACTCTAATATGCCATTCGGCAATGGTGGGGGGGACAGTGCTTTTCCAGTGGGTCGGTATGCATTGGGTTGCCGCATTAATAAGGTGTAAGGTAAGGGATTTGCGGTAGGCAGAGCCGGGTATGGAGGTGTGGTGTAGTAAGTATTGTGCTGGGGTAAAATCCGGAGTGTATGTAGTAATTTTAGTAATTAAATTATGTATTTCTATCCAGAATGGTTGTATTAAAGGGCATGTCCACCAAATGTGGAGAAAAGAACCAAGGGTGGATTTACACCTCCAGCAGAGAGGGGAGACGGTCGGGAAGAATTTGTGTAATTTATCTGGAGTACGGTACCATCGTGTGTATAGATTGTACCTATTTTCCTGCGCGGATATGTTGACTGAACCTCTATGTGTGTGTTCGCAAATATGTTCCCAATCAGCTGTGGAAAGGTCTACGGATAGATCAGTGGCCCACTGTCGGTGAGTCTGAGTGTCGGGGGGAGAACCTGAGATCAAAAGGGCGTACAAGGTAGATATTAAATGTCTTTGGGGTTCCGGGTCAGTACAGATGATTTCGAAGGGGGTAAGAGTCCTGTTCCAGTGGGGAGGGGGGCAAGTATGAAGGAGAAAATGACGTAATTGGAGGTATTTAAAGAAGGGTATATGTAGGTTAGGGAATTTAGAGGATAAATCAGGCTGGGATAAAAGCGCGTCGGCATCAAAGAGTTAATGTGCTCTAACCAGTGGGTCCATGGGCCCTGTTTGTCGGTCTTTAGTATGTATTCCCGCCGGAAAATCTGGGTTCTGAGTGAGAGGTGTCATTGGCCCTGGAACAGGGGTTAGGTGAAGTATACGGCAGGATGATTTGAAGTTACATAGCGTTGGGCCTATCAGTGGGTGAGCGGAGCATTCCTTCGGGATGGAGCGTGGATTGATCCATGGTAAGTGTGCAATAGGAATCTGTGAGAAAGAATTTTCTACCTGTATCCATGCTTTGTTAGTGGAATGCGCGTGCCAGTCCACTATTCTCACGAGTTGGCAGGCCTTATAATAGAGGTGTAGGTCTGGGAGTCCAATGCCTCCTTTACCTTTGGGAAGTGTTAGTCTTCCCTAGCTCAGCCGAGGGGGACCCGCTGACCATAGGAGGTGTCTGCATAATCGTTTAAATGCGGCAAAGTAGGAGGGGGGGATTTTGATCGGTATGGCTTGTAGAAGATAAAGTAGTCGGGGAAGCACATTAATTTTTATGATGGCAGCTCTGCCAAACCAGGAGAAGGGACCTTTCAACCATTTAATGGAGTCTTCTCGTATAGTTTGGAGGGCTGGGAGAAAGTTCTTAGCATAGAGGTCGGATAATCTGGTAGGAATTTTGATGCCTAAGTATGTGAGTTCATTGGGTTCCCACCGAAAAGGGAAATTAGCTTGACAGAGTAGAACTGTTTGTTGGGGCAGGGAAATGTTTAGCGCTCTCGATTTATCAAAGTTGATTTGTAGGTTGGAAAGTTGTTTGAAGAAAGCAAAGTCATTGAGAAGGTTTGGGATGGTAATCAAAGGATTTGAAAGAAACAAAAGGATGTCGTCCGCGTAGGCTGCAATCTTGTAGTGATTGCGTTTAATGGTGATCCCCTGTATATCAGGGTTTTCTCTGATTTTGCGGAGGAGAGGTTCCATGGTAAGGACGAAGATGAGCGGGGACAGGGGGCAGCCTTGGCGCGTGCCATTGGCTATGGAGAATGCGGATGAAAGTCGACCGTTGACCCGTATCTTGGCCGTGGGGGATGCATACAGTGCCATGATCATTTGTATAAGCTGTGGCGGGAACCCCACAGCCTGTAGAGATGCGGACATATAATCCCATGCTACCCTATCAAATGCCTTTTCGGCGTCTAGGGATAGAAAAAATCCCTTTGTCGCAGTGGAGGTAAGCCAGTGATGGATGTTTAGGGCCTTGGTAGTGTTATCCCTGGCTTCCCTGCCAGGGATAAAACCCACTTGGTCGGTCGAGATTAGTCTGGGCAGGAGAGGGGTTATGCGATTGGCCAGGATCTTCGCATAGAGTTTGACATCCACATTGAGAAGGGAGATAGGGCAATAATTTGAAACTACCGTGGCGTCTTTACCTGGTTTTGGAATAAGCGTCACGTGGGCCTCTAAAATATCCCTGTTGTGTGGGGGGGAAGAAGTAGGTAGTGCATTAAAGGCCGTTACAAAATGGGGAAGTAGGATGGCAGAAAATGACTTATAGTAACTAGACGTTAGGCCATCCGGGCCAGGACTCTTACCCGGTTTCAACTGTTTCAGGGCTTCCTCAATGGAGAATGGTGTGTCCAGATCTGTTAAATCATCTGCGTTAAGAGGGGATGGACTGTATTGTGATAAAAACTCATTTATGATCTCCGGCCGTTTCGGGATGGGGTCAGTCAAGTGTGGATTGGGTATGTTGTACAGTTTGGAGAAATATGCTACAAATTGGTTAGCTATGTCTTCTGTGTGACTAATAGTGGTTCCAGAAGGGGTTTTGATAGAGTGGATGGTGTGCGTAGATTTTTTCTGTTGCAAGGCTCTCGCAAGCAGTTTACCCGCCTTGTTCCCAAATTCATAGAACAGTTTCTGCGTTAACGTGTATTTTTGCTTTAAAGACTTCTGAAGTTCTTCTAATAGGTCAGCCCTGGCTGCTACGAGGTCGGCAAGGCATTTATCAGCCAAAGAACGTTTGTGTACGTTTTCCAGCCGTTTCACTCGATTCGATAGGTCCTCTATGTGTGCCTTCCTAAGTTTGTTCCGTTTAGACACTAGAGATATGATCTCGCCCCGGATAACACACTTGTGTGCGGCCCAGGTAACCGTCGGGGATGTATCCCCATTGGAGTTTTCCCTAAAATAGTGTGTAAGGCATTCCGACAATTTCTGGGTGTTATCTATGTCCAGTAGAAGTGAGTCATCAAGGCGCCAGATCATAGATCTGGTACGTTGGAAAGGAAGTGTAAGCGTCACGGTTATGGGGTGATGGTCTGATAAAACCATGGGTTCAATAGTGGCGTCTGTAAGTGTGGTTAGGTCATCTTGCGTTATGAAAAATGTATCGAGCCTAGAGTATTTGTTGTGAGGCGCTGAGTAAAAGGTGAAGTCTTTTACCGTCGGATGAAGCGTACGATAGGTGTCATGGAGAGTCAGGGTACTGAGGCAATTCTTAATCGCACGAAGGGCGCTATAGGACATACAGGAGGAGCCATTGGAGGTGTCAAGGGATGGAACAAGAGGGACATTAAATCTCCCCCCAAAATTAGGGTGCCAGATTGAAATGCTGTGAGTTGGTCCAGAGTCTTACGGTAGAATGCTACTTGTCTAGAGTTAGGTGCATAAATGTTTGCGATTGTAAAGGGCTTGCCATGGAGTGTACCTTTAAGGAAGATATATCTCCCATGGACGTCCCTTTCAGAGTCCGTGATCAAGAGAGGACAATGTTTCGAAATTAATATGGAGACCCCTTTTGATTTGGCTATGTCGTTCGTGGCGTGATAAACAGTCGGAAAATGGAGGTCATGGAGCTTTGGGGTATTATTTGTACGGAAATGGGTTTCCTGGATAAGCGCAATATGTGTTTTAGCCCTGCGAAGGGCATAGAGCAATTGAGAACGTTTTTCGGGGATATTAAGACCCCTTACATTAATAGAATATAATTTGAGTTGCGAGGGTAGGTGGGGGACCAAAGGGTCAGAACCAGTACCTGTAATTACACCCGCCATTCCCAGGGGGGGGGGAGATAGGGGAGGTGAGAAGGAACAGGAGTCACGGGTGTGTTACTGCTACCTCTAAGATGTTGCAAAGGAGAGGATGTAAGGGTGACTACCGATGGGGGGGAGGAACCTGTCCAAACCCCTCACTAATGGGAATTAATCAGTGAGTTACAGGGCGCGGAAGGTGGTCACACGGCCTTCAGGCGTGTTCGCACCGTCGCACGCCACTGTGTGGGGGTTGACCAAGACCAGAGCCGGTGAAGGACTGTAAAAGTACGGAGAAAGATTAGGTGTAAAAGCGATATCCCTCCACCCCAGGACAATCTATCATAGAAGCACGGAGGGCCAAACACCAAAACGGCAAATGCAACGTATGATCTATCACTAAAGGTAATGAAGACCTCAGGTCTCATTAAGGGTAGGGTAATCTATATCTAGTGCGATAGCCCCGAGTAGGAGTTATAGGTCGCGTAACGGTATCCCACGTATATTTGGCCTAATCTTGGGCCTCGTGTTAACGCTATGGTACCTGGTGCGGTTCTACATATGCAGGCCTGCAGGAAGATGGGGCGACCAGTTGGCATGAATATAATGCATCTTAGTGTAAAAACATATAGTGGTGTCATTTTCCCCTTAGGAGTCGTGCCCAAACAGTTTAACCATAGAAACAGTCAAAAATGAACAATAACAGTAATAGCAAAATCGAAAGGCATGGGGCATGTGGCGTGAGCCGTACCGTGAGTCCCCACTCAGTACCTGTAGGAGCATAAAAGAGGTGCTTACCCCCAATTTTCCAGGGGAGCAAGTGTGGAAGTCCCGCCCTTCCGTCAGTTAGGAAGTAGATCAGGGGAAGGGGATATTGAGGGACATTATCCCGAGCCCACAGGTGTAACAATATGGTAGTAATGTCACAGTGGATAGCTGGAGCATAAGAGGGAGAAGGGGAAGTGGATGGTGGGGAGGTGGGAAAGGGGGGGGAGACTGGAGGGGGCTGAGAGAAGGAGAGAGATAAGGGTGTTAATGATGCAGGGCAGGGGACGAGGAGAGGGGGAAGGAGGGGGATTGAGGAAAGGAGGGGGAGAAGGGGTGTGGGGAAAAAAAAGTGGAAAGGGGGAGGGGAATGAGGGGGGAGGGATGGGGAAAGGACTTGGAAAGGGGATGGGGGGAGGGGAACGAGGATGGGGAGAAGGGGGTGAGGGGAGAGGTGGTAGGGGGAGAGGAGGTAGGGGGAGGGGGGACAGGGAGCCCTTACAAGCAGCGTACAGGGAGACATTGCAGTTGTGGAAAGGTGTTCAGTAGTGGGCCGGGTAGTTTAGTGTTCAGTATACTTATGATGTCCATTGCAGGCTATCAGCCCCCCCATGCCCGTGGAGAGCTTAAGCCAAAGCGGGTTAGAATGGGGAGCCGAAGACTGGGCGGTACCTGTGTGGGCAAAAGCGGTGGTGTGCGGATTCCGGAGTGATTGTCGGCCAGGTAGCTGCAGTCCACATCTATCCATGTGGGAGCCACATGCGATCATAGAAGAGAGCCACGAAGTCGATAAGGTCCCTCAAGGATAAGGGAGGAGTATCGTGAGTGGGTCAGTTCACCTCCGCAGAAGCTGGAGCAGGGACTCCGCGCAGCCCTCTATGAATGAGGGGGTCACGGAGCACTGTCAGTGTGTCCGACGTCCCGGAGCGGCAGTGCATCATGGCAAGCGTCACACGTGAGGTGGATCGATTCTTGATCTCTTCGGCCAAGAGCAGGACACCGCCAAGAAGAGGATACGGTGTTCGCCGGATGTTGTTGAAATGCGGATCCATTGCGTCGCGGCCGGAAGTGTGTTGAGAAGAAGCGCCGTCATGACGTCTGACAAGTCGCGGGTAGGTATGGGGGATGTAGTCCACAGTGCTAGACTATATAGGTGGGAGGGCGGTTCTGTGGCCTGATGCTGAGCATTTGTAAAGGAATCTTAAGGATGGAATATGCTTCTGGGAGAGTCACTTCCATCAGGCGGATCTGACTGTGGCCAAAATTGCAGGGAGGCCCAACAAGCAAAGGCAAAGTAAAAGTAAAAGTAATAAAAGTAACAAACAGAACATATAGTGGTTACTACGGGGAAGCCTCAAATAGGGGCATGGGCAGGAAACCTGGATCAGAGCGTGTACGGTGTACTATACCTAACGATCACGACGGGTTCTCCTGGAAGCAGGGGAATCCGTGGGGCTCACCTCTTGCCGGGAGTTGCGGGAGGTGGCGTGTGATCTAGAACCTGATGGGGAGCGCCTCCCCCTGAAGCTAGCGACCTGCGTTTCCATAGGTTCTTCCCGGAATTTGGTCGGTCTGCTCACAGCATAATGGAAGTTTGCGTACCATTCCGGGACGGCCACTCGAGGGATATCCAGAGCATCACAAAATGAGGGCAGGTCCTCCGGTACTCTGAGAAGCGCCGTGCGTCCCAGAGCGGTGGCTGACAGGCAGAAGGGAAACTTCCACTTATATCTGATCCCCTTGTCTCGTAGAATATTCAACAGGGGTTTTAAGGCCCGGCGGTGTTGTAACGTGATGCCCGATAGGTCTTGGAAGAGTTGTATGGGCATTCCCTCGTGCATCATCTTTTGATCTCTCGCCTGTCTGAGAATAACTTCTTTCAATGTATAATCCACCAGACAGCAGACAATGTCACGTGGGGATCAGTGTCTCTGCCCTTGGGACGGAGGGCGCGATGGATGCGCTCCATGGCTACTGGGGTTTGGGGAGGCCTATTGAGGATGGTGTTAAACAGGGCAGTCACCGTTAGAGGAACCCGATCGCCCTCGATGGATTCCGGTACTCCCCGCACTCTGAGGTTATGGCGGCGCCCCCTGTTGTCCAAATCTTCCATATGGCGCTGCATATCCCGGAGCTGGAGGGTATGTGTATCGATCTGTTTAGCGGCTCTGCGAATGTCCTTCTCCTGGTGTTCCGCAATTAATTCCACAGAGTGTACCCTGTCGTTCAGATCATGAATGTCTAGGCGCAGGTCCGCTATGGCCGCCGACAGGGTGTCTTTAATGTCGGCGGCAATGGAGCGGAGGTCCTGTATGGTTAGTGGAGGCTGCGGGGGACTCACCCCCCCGTTATCCGGCGGAGCAGGAGCCGAAGAGACTGCCGACAGGGGTATTCCCGGTGATTGAGGGGAATGTGCTTGGGAATGGTTCTGTGAATGTCCTTGACGGGACGCCGCCATGTTCCCCCTACTGTGTCTGAACATCTCGGGGATATTCTGATTCATACCCTCTGATTGTTCAAGTGGCGAGCGAGATCTGGAGGTCGACGAATGCTTGGAAGCAGTCCCCATCGTTTAAGGCACTTGTGTGGTGATATTGGGGTGTCAGGACCTCCAAAATCGAATGAAATTGTCCTGAGGTGGCAGGAGCTCGGAGATCAGGCGTCCATTCAGTAGCAA
Source organism: Rana muscosa (assembly GCA_029206835.1). Classification (NCBI taxonomy): domain Eukaryota; kingdom Metazoa; phylum Chordata; class Amphibia; order Anura; family Ranidae; genus Rana; species Rana muscosa. Next base: position 433,430,086 of record CM055117.1, read on the forward strand.
GGTCCGGCCACGCCCCCCCCATTAGAATTTATTAATGGACCATCATAGGGGGTGATGAATATGATACATGAGCCTTCCATTATACTTATTTAAAACACCGTAATAAACGTAGACTTTGCTTGATGTTGGCCTCTAATGTATTTTTGTAGAATATACTTGTAATGTTTGATTTGTGTATTCTAATATTTTTTCATCTTGTTTGACTCCACAGCTTCCTTCCACGCCACAGGAATGGCAGACTGTGGCATCGGAGTTTGCCACGTGGTGGGACTTCCCCAACTGCGGTGGTGCTATAGACAGGAAGCACGTCCGCATCGTGCCGCCACCCCGTTCTGGGTCCTACTACTACAATTACAAGGGGTTTCATAGCATTGTGCTGATGGCGGTGGTGTCAGCACGGTATGAATTCCTCTATGTTGATGTAGGGAAGAATGGCCGGATGTCCGATGGGGGATCCTTCATCCAGACAGAGTTTGCCCTCCGTCTCCAGAGTGACGACCTTGCATTGCCACCGGATGCAGGGAATATTGAAGGACTCCCCTTTGTTTTTTTGGCTGATGAAGCCTTCGGGCTCGGACCACATCTTATGAGGCCATTTCCTCAGAGGACCCTGACCCCAGAGAAGAGGGTGTTCAATTACCGGCTGGCCAGGGGCCGAAGAGTCGTTGAAAATGCCTTCGGCATAATGGCCAGCCGGTTCCGCCTTTTTATGACTTCCATCCACTTGGCGGACTACAAAATAAACTATGTAGTGTTATGCTGCTGTGTGCTATACAATTTTCTTTGGCACAAATCAAATTCATATATGGCCTCAGTTTTGCCAGAGGCTGGACTTTCCCCTGATAATCCCCTGCCGGGCCTGGAATCTGCCCGTGCTGGCTTGCCCCCCCAAAATGCCCGTGAGGTTCGGGACAAATACATGGACTATTTCACGGGTAGGGGGGCAATTCCTATGCCAGGCTATGTCTAAAGATTGCTGTCTAATGATCCAAATAAAAATCTTGTTTAAACTTCTAACTTTTGTTGGTTTCCTGTCTCCTAGTTTGTCTTAGTGCATTTGTAGTGCCAAGTGTATTTTCCTTTAGTAAATACCAACCATTTCACTATGTAACCTTAAAAAATGTACCAAATAAGGTTAGAGCATATTAGAAAAAGAAGCTACACGTTGTTTGTGTTCAAATCTTTTACTATGTGCAAATTCACACACTTTTTTAATTTTTACATTTTTTGTTTGCCTGGCCACAAACCGGCAATTATTTTCTTAGGAAAATACAAAAACAACAGTTGCATTCCAAAAATTACAAAATTGGATACCTCGGAGCAATCTGAGACATTCACTTACACAAACTATATGTCTCTATGTGCCCGTCCTAATATGGGGTCCTGCCACCCCTTGCCCAGCCAAAAATTGAATATGCACACAATTGGGATTATTTTCCTATAGGGATTTTAGACTCCTGATCCCTATTTTCAACATGTGCTATCTGCCATCAGGGGTGATCAATGGACGTGTTTTGGGGGTGCAACCCCTTCCTCAGTTCACCTACTTTAGATACGAGGAAGGGGTTGCACCCCCAAAAGACGTACATGGATATCCCCTGATGGCAGATAGCACATGTTGACACACTGTGTGCAGATTCAATTTTTGGCTGGTTTGATTGTCAAAAAGTTTTTTAGAAGTTGCAAAACAAACATGAGAAAAAAGGGGGTTGGGATGCCTTATTGAATTCTCCCCAATACATCGAGAATGTCTTTAAATGTTTGATCCATCACATGTATTCTTTCTTTAATTTTGTCCAGTTCCGTGCTACATTCCATCACTTGCTGGATGAGGCGGAGGGCACTGTCAGCAGAGAAACCTGTACTATCCTTCACCCCAACATTCACATCCCCTAAAAACAAAATAAAAAGGTATTATAACTCTGCAGGCATACCTCTCTTACCTGAAGCTGTGGTGTCAGACACTGACCTGTTGTGGTGACCAGTTCCACAACATCATCCACCTCTCCTTCCTGCACTTCTCCTTCCTCCACCTCAACTTCCTCTACATCCTTCGTTTGTGGGTCTTTGGGAGTTTGGGGTTGTTGTGAAGCTGTGGGGTTCTTGTGCTCCCTGGAGTGTCCTCCTCCCAGTTTTCTCTCCCCTATGAGAATCAAACAAAAGGTAGAGTTATTACACAGAAATTCTCTATGTTAAACCAAAAAACAGGCTAAATTGCTTGGAAGTGGGGTACAAGTGTGTGTTTGGGCGGAAGTTAAAGATGAATGCATTATTTCTGACCAAGAATATGTTTAGTATTCACATTTGTCTGTCATTTTTTAGACATGTAGGCAACACAAAAATTCTCTGAAGCACCTGTGTGGGACACCCAAAAAAGGCGGGTCTGTTGGCCCACACTATAGTGCTCCAAAGTACAGATGTGGAAGCAGCTGCTGAGTGTCCTCTCCTTTACACTGACAAAAGTTTGCATTTCATTCTCTTTACAAACACATCATCTAGCCTAAAACTTTGTGCCCCAAATTTCACAAAAAATGGCAGATGTCTAATTACTTTTGTGGCTGTAAAATAATCCAAAACAGCGGATAGTGGCCGAACGAAGTGTCTGTAACATTACGAACGATTACTGTGCCCAACCAAGTTCAAAATATAACATTTTGGAAGGGAGTCCAATAAGAAAAACAAAAAAAACAGCAACATGTCAGTTTAGAAAAAGATTAATAGCATAAAAGTGTAAATTTTACTTACTTTTAGCGAGCATTCTCTTAATGTTCCTTAACTGCTCTGGCTCCCTCAGTTTGAGGTCTGACCACCTCTTTCTGAGCTGCTCATTTGAGCGTTTCACCCTGAAATTCGTCTTCAGACTCTTCACAACTTTAGTGAGGATTTTGGCCTTCCTTCTATTTGGTTTGCTATATGGCCCATGCTTTGCGTCATAATCAGACTTGAGCAAGATGTCCACCATCTCCGCCATCTCCGCAAAAGACATATTCGATGCCTTGAATCTCCTCCTTGATCGTGACGTTTCTCGGTCTCCGGGCTTGTCTCCTCCTCGTTAGTTGCGGAATTATCAGACACCTGCTGTAACTCCGCCATATCTGTCTGCGCGCCGAAAGAGAAGGGGCGGGGAAAAGATGTTAGTTAGAACGTCATGGGCGGGCGACGTGTGCGGAGCGACGTGTTCGAATTTTGATGCATGCGTGGTGTGTATATAGCAAACACACATGTGACTATAGTACGTTCGGTGTGCGGAGAGAGGAGTTCAAGTGACGGACGTGCGAACAAAGGTATGTGATTTTGTGACTTGTACAAATTGTTGGCCTATACTGTTTTGAGAATGTTGTAGGATATATATGGTGACTACGATGTTAAGGAGGTTAGACTGTTTGCCTCACATTAGTTATCTATTATTTCTTAAACTTGCAGATACAATATGAATGTCTTTATTAGCGACAAAGAGTTCCTGGCAGAATTTATTGACCGGGTAAGGGAGCTGCCCGCTCTGTGGGAGACGAAAAACCCCATCCATAAAAAAAGAGGGGTGAGAAAAGCAGCGCTGGAGAAGCTGCTCCCATTTGTGCAGACCAAGGTGCCCACAGCCACAGCAAAACAAGTGGACACTAAAATTGGGAGCTTGAGAGGCACCTACAGGACTGAACGCTCTAAGGTCCTGGCTTCTCAGAGGTCAGGAGCAGCAGCAGATGATGTGTATGTCCCGATTTTGTGGTACTACAGCAGGATGTCCTTCCTGGATGACCACATTGAGGCAAGGCCATCACTCTCCACTCTTCCCCCCAGACTTCCCTGCAGCCAACCTGAGCCTTCTCTGGAGCAAGAGGAGGCAGCCATCCTGGATGATCCTGATTTGGCCATCTGGAGCCAGGTATAGTATTAAATTAAAATATATTGGGATAAAATTAATGTTTGACAAATATGTCAAGATGAGAAACATACAATATTTTGGGTTCCACAAGTGAAATCAAGATCTCGAGACATTAGTCTGCACTTAATTGGGTGCTAAATAGTCAATCTGATGTAGGTGTAAATTCTAAAAAATGATTTCTGGATTTACATTCTAATTGCTTCAATCATGTTTATAAAGTTTGATGCAAAGATTAAAACAACATATTAAACTATGTCCCTTTTTCATACACAGGATGAAATCAGCCAGGAGGAGGGTCTGGAAACTGTCAGGCAGGAGGAGGAAGGGCCCAGTGGCAGCCAGGAGGTGGCAGGGCCCAGTGGCAGCCAGGAGGTGGCAGGGCCCAGTGGCAGCCAGGAGGTGGCAGGGCAAAGGAGAAGCACCAGATCCCAGGTGCCTCCCATCCGGCTTCCCAAAAGAGGCAGGAGGGACAGGACCACCAGTGAGGCAGCAATGGCCCTTATTAAAGAGGCCCATGCCACCCTCAAAGAGCCCACATCCCCTGAAGAGGCCATTGCCGGCCTAGTGGAGGCAAAGTTCAAGGTGATGAGCATGGAGCAACACCTCCTATGCGAGCCCCTGCTCATCACCTTGCTCAACAAGGGGGTGATGGGAAAAATTACCCCCAATACCGCCATTTGTGAGGTGGCACAACTGTCCCAACCTCAACCTCCTCCTCCACCTCCACATTCTTCTTCTGCCCCACCCCCTTCTCCTCCACCTCCACCTTGTTCTTCCGCCCCACCCCCTTCTCCTCCACCTCCACCTTGTTCTTCTGCGCCACCCCCTTCTCCTCCACCTCCTCCTCCTCCTGACAGGAGTACCCCTCCAGTGGCCCAGCCTCCAGCCAAACGAAGAAGGAAGGCTGCAGGGAAGGCTTCAGGAAAGGTTGCAGGGAAGGTTGCCAGGAAGACGATGAAGTGATGGCCTTGCTTCATTGTGGTCGGACAGAAGGCAGCCTGTTGTAGTACCACACACTTGGGACATATATATCACCTGCTGCTGTTCCTGACCTCTGGGAGGCCAGCATCAGATTGTGTTCAGAAATGTTGGCCTTCTCAAGCTCCCAATTTTAGTGTCCACACGGTTGCTGTGTGCTCTGGGGTCCCTGGGATGCACCTCCAGCGCTGCCTTCTCTTAATTTTAGTTCAAACATGAATAAATGTTATTTTTGTTTAAGTTCATACTTGACTATGTGTATTTGTAAAAATGTAAAATCTAGCTTTGGAGTAAGCAGATACATTTGACTGACCAAAAAAGGGACAGATAACAACCCCCCCAAAAAATAACTAAATCGTGTTTCCCAAAAAAGTGTGTAAATTTAAATCATATATATTAAAAGATTCAATGTGAGATCACTACCAAAACATTGCGAAATTACAATTAACATCAGTTAGAAAAAGAAATAATTTTTAAATATTCCTAAAAACTTGCACGATATAATACACATAAATCTTCTTAAGAGCAGCATGAAAAAGGTTAAAAAAAGATAGTCATAACTCTGTGTGAATATCAGCAGCAAAAGAAGTTCATTCGTTTGGATTAATGTCACATTCTAACGAAGATTTCAATGCACAACATTTAAACGATGCAAAAATTTGGAGCGTGACCCATTACGAAGGCTTGTTTTACCAGAAGATGCGCTCCCGTCTCATAGTTGCTTGTGAGCATGCGCGCTTTTGGAAGAGTCGTAAAAGCATACAAACGAACCATTTTCTCGTCACAAAACAGGCCGACGAGAAACACGACGAGGAAATCTGGAATCCTGACGAGAAAATAGAGAGCAGGTTCTCTATTTTCTCGTCGAGATTCACGGCAGTTTTCTCGTCGTAAAACCATACACACGAACGGTTTTCTCGACAAAAAAGCTCTCCCGGCACTTTTCTTGTCGGTTTTGGACGAGAAACTCGGTCGTGTGTACGAGGCTTAACACATAAGTGAAAATGTGTACACCCGTGCAAAATGGAAAATGTCTATAATGAAAATCTTCTGAGAAGAAATCTTCTCATTGAGGGAAAAGAGTGAGATCCACCACCAAATAAAGGTAATGCCTGATTACCAGAGCTCCGTGACCCCCCACTACAGAGGATCAGAAGAAGCTTTGAATAAAGGCACAATCTGCTCCAGATGAAACCAATGTAGATGCAGTCCCAATGAGCATGTACTACGACAATTCAATGGATCCCAGACTCATATGTCAGACCATGTAAAAGACATATAACTTCCATAGTGTAAAACAGTTTTGATTTTAATTAATATAAAAAAACGGAATCACACTTACAAAATATCAGCGTAAAATCAGCCTTAAGCCTGCGGTGCCGGCCGGACACTCACAGGCAAACCCGTCCTAGCTGGATGGTGAGTATGGTGGGTGGTGACGTTGATCCGCCGCTCCGTTCCGCCCTACGTCGTTTCGCAACAGAATTGCGTCTTCCAGGGGCATGGGCGGCGTGTCATGTCACCCCCTAAATACAATAAAAACAATGTAACCACGCCCCGTTTGGAGCCACCGTGCACATGCGCACTGGTCCTGTAACCAAGCTTCATTCTGAGCCGCTGTCCGCAAGCTTGAAAACAAACATCACTGACACCGCAATCCTGCAGAAGTCAGTGGTCATATTACTTGGAAAGTTATAAAAGTGGGCCAGACACCAGGGCCGATCCTAGGGTCACAGACGCCTGGGTGCAGAAATATTTCTGGCGCCCCACGTGGGCGTGGTCATCCTACAAACTCCTCCCCTTTACACATGTTTCTATGGCAACGATTCAAACACAGAGATGCTCCCCTAAGAAGTCGTCGTTACACTAGGATCCTCCCATGATCCTTTAACAATAAAGAAAATACAGGAAAAGCGTACAATAATGAGACCTGGAGGGGAGTATCTCTGATGCACACAGAGAGGCCTTCTGTTAGAGAGTCTGTTAGGAAGAGCCCCCAGACATAGTACAAGAGATGGTCAGAGAGTGCAGACATATTACAGGTGACCGTTAGAGTGCAGACATGATACAAGAGACTGTCAGAGACTGCAGACATATTACAGGAGATGGTCAGAGAGTGCAGACATAGTACAGGAGACAGAGAGTGCAGACATAGTACAGGAGACAGAGAGTGCAGACATAGTACAGGAGACAGAGAGTGCAGACATAGTACAGGAGATGGTCAGAGACTGCAGATATAAAACAGGAGATGGTCAGAGACTGCAGACATAATATAGGAGATAATGGCTCTCACCTGACCCAGCGATACAGCAACAACGGTTCCTCTGATCAGGAGTCAGCTCACTCTGAATTGCCCGTAGTGACTCCACCGAGTCCAGATCTGTATTAAGTATAGACTCCCTACTAAGTATAAACCCCTCCCTCAATACAGACCCCCCTCCATTAGTACAGACCCCCCAGGACAAACCACCCCCTCCATTAGTACAGACCCCCCATTAGTACAGACCACCCCCCTCCATTAGTAGAGACCCCCCACAAACCACCCCTCCATTAGTAAAGACCCCCCACAAACCACCCCCCTCCATTAGTAAAGACCACTCCACAAACCATCCTCCCTCCATTAGTACAGACCCCCCTCAGGACAAACCCCCCCCTCCATTAGTACAGACCCCCCAGAACAAACCATCCCCCTCCATTAGTACAGACCCCCCCACAAACCACCCCCCATTAGTACAGACCACCCCCCTCCATTAGTACAGACCACCCCACAAACCACCCGCCCATTAGTACAGACCCCCCACAAACCACCCTCCCATTAGTACAGACCCCCCACAAACCACCCCCCCATTAGGACAGACCACCCCCCTCCATTAGTAGAGACCCCTTCATTAGTAGAGACCCCCCCACAAACCCCCCCATTAGCACAGACCACCCCCCTCCATTAGTAGAGACCCCCCACAAACCACTCGCCCATTAGTACAGACCCCCCACAAACCATCCCCCCTCCATTAGTACAGACCCCCCACAAACCATCCCCCCTCCATTAGTACAGACCCCCCCCACAAACCAGCCCCCCTCCATTAGTACAGACCCCCCTGGCCCCCACAAACCACCCCCTTCCATTAGTACAGACCCCCCACAAACCATCCCCCCTCCATTAGTACAGAGCCCCCTGACCCCCACAAACCAACCCTACTCCATTAGTACAGACCCCCCTGGCCCCCACAAACCATCCCCCCTCCATTAGTACTGACCCCCCACAAACCATCCCCCTCCATTAGTACTGACCCCCCTTGCCTCCACACACCAGACCCCCCCGGCCCCCACAAACCATCCCCCCTCCATTATTACAGATCCCCCACAAACCATGCCCCCCTCCATTAGTACTTACCCCCCTTGCCTCCACACACCAGACCCCCCCCGGCCCCCACAAACCATCCCCCCTCCATTAGTACAGATCCCCCACAAACCATGCCCCCTCCATTAGTACAGACCCCCCTGGCCCCCACACACCACCCCCTTCTATTAGTACAGACCCCCTGGCCCCCACAAACCACCCCCTTCCATTAGTACAGACCCCCCTGGCCCCCACCCCCCCTCCATTAGTACAGGCCCCCACACACCACCCTCCCCCCCTCCATTAGTACAGGCCCCCACACACCACCCCCCCTCCATTAGTACAGGCCCCCACATACCAGACTCCCTCCATTAGTACCGACCCCCCACAAATTATCCCCCTTCATTAGTACAGACCGATCCGGCTCTGGACAAACACAAACCCCACCCGGGCGGCAGCTGGAGAGGACAGTGTGCAGCCGTGCCGCCCAGGTGGAGAGGATCGTGACAGTGAGAAACAATGTCACGCTAATGCACGGACCGCCCCCCCACTATGTCACCGCGGGTCTCTCTGTCTCCGAGCAGCCGCTCCAATCTCTGATCTCCTCTGACAGGAGGGGGGAGCAGGGAACAGCAGCGCCGCAGCGGCGATGATCGGCGGCAGTGAGCGGTGGAGAGAGCGGCCTCTGGATACGAATAAGGAGGAGGAGGAGGGAGGGGAACACTCTGGCGCTTGAGCGCCCCCACCTCTGTGGCGCCTGGGTGAACTGCACCCCTCGCACCCCGTCTAGGACCGGCCCTGCCAGACACTCAGGACCAGCCCGGAAGCACCATGAACCCTACGAGCTCTAACAATGTGAATAAAAATGGAGTAATTAAAACTAAAAAATTCAAGGAAATTAATACTAAACTTTAGAATTAATAAATGCTGGTTATTAAACCTCAAAATTAAAATAAATAATTAAAATAAATTTTAATTTTAATTAAAAACTAAGAAAAGGATCAGCAATAAATGGAATATACATGAAGCATTGTCTAAGTGGCCAGTAGCTGAAAATGGACACAAAAAGGAGATGACAATGCTTAACAAGAAATTACCAAGGTTTGAGGGTTAAAACCTACAGAACATCTATAGGTAATTAGCAAAAAAGGGGGGTACCCACCTTCTAGTATGTGGACTATGCTGCTAGCCAAATTGTATTTTTAAAGAAAAAGGAAAGATACTCCCAGTGGCTTGTGCGCAGCTTAAATGATGTATTGACTCATGATAAAAGTATTAGATAATTTTATTATACATGGATATCGAATTTACAAATTCATTAGAAAAGTATAAGTAAAAAAGAGGGATTGGGGAATGCATCCAATTACATAGAAGGGAACAACAATAAGAGCTCTGGTGTACAAATTATAACGGTATTACAATCATGTGTCACAATAACCATATACAGGTCACCACTATAGGTTGGCTTGTATATGGATCCCTGACGCGTTTCGATCTTTAATAATGTGATGATCTTCCTCAGGGGGTATCATGTAGATATCTTGCCCAAAATACCGTATGTGCTAAACCAGAGTATTATAAAAACATGGTGGATAATTTCCCCATGAGGACCAACCAGCAAGAAGAAGCGAAGAACCCAGGATCTGCCTTTTTATAGGCTATCTTCAAAAGTGTTTAGGTGTGTATCATTTCCCTGCTACTTAGTTGCAGTCTCCTTTTAACAGTGCATATCATCAAGGATCTGGTCTGTAATAAAATTTTGTCCAAATGTCTATCCTTTTATTGGGGATCACTGAAAGATGTCCTGTTTAGCTGCATGGGTCCTGTCTATGTTGCAGTCTGCTTGTCCAAATGGAAAATGTCCATTTGGACAAGCAGACTGCAACATAGACAGGACCCATGCAGCTAAACAGGACATCCTTCAGTGATCCCCAATAAAAGGATAGACATTTGGACAAAATTTTATTACAGACCAGATCCTTGATGATATGCACTGTTAGAAGGAGACTGCAACTTATGCCGCATACACACTTTAAATGGTCTTTCTGTCTGGTTTAGTAGGAATCACAATCATGGTAAAGACTGCTGACCTGACAGTTGTGCAGAAAACCATCATTGACACCCTCCATAAGGAGGGAGAGCCTCAAAAGGTAATTGCAAAAGAAGTTGGATGTTCCCAAAGAGCTGTATCAAAGCACATTAATAGAAAGTTATGTGGAAGGGAAAAGTGTGGAAGAAAAAGGTGCACAAGCAGCAGGGATGGAGAGGATTGTCAGGAAAAGGCCATTCAAAAGTGTTGGGGACTTTCACAAGGAGTGGACTGAGGCTGGAGTCAGTGCATCAAGAGCCAACCTTCAAATGTCGTATTCCTATTGTCAAGCCATTCCTGAACAACACACGTCAGAAGCGTCTTACCTGGGCTAAAGAAAAACATACCTGGTCTGTTGCTCAGTGGTCCAAAGTCCTCTTTTCTGATGAGAACAAATTTTGCATCTCATTTGGAAACCAAGGATCCAGAGTATGGAGGAAGAATGGAGAGACACACACTGCAAGATGCTTGAAGTCCAGTGTGAAGTTTACACAGTCTGTGTTGATTTGGGGAGCCATGTCATCTGCTGGTATTGATCCACTGTGCTTCATTAAGCCCAGGGTCAACGCAGCCTTCTACCAGGGGATTTTGGAGCACTTCAAGCTTCCTTCCGCAGATGAGCTCTATTGGGATGCTGACTTCATTTTCCAGCAGGACTTGGCACTTGCCCACACTGCCAAAAACACCAAAACCTGGTTCAATGGCCGTGGGATTACTGTGCTTGATTGGCCAGCAAACTTACCTGACCTGAACCCCATAGAGAATCTATGGGGCATTGCCAAGAGAAAGATGAGAGAAATGAGACCGAACAATGCAGAAGATCTGAAGGCCAATATTGAAGCATCCTGGTCTTCCATAACACCTCAGCAGTGCCACAGGCTGATAGTTTCCATGCCATGCCACATTGAGGCAGTAATTGCTGCAAAAGGGGCCCAAACCAAGTACTGAGTACATATACATATATCAAAAAATGAGAAATAGTAAACCAAGTTCAATATATCTCCCTCAGCGCACACACGGAAAAATAGATACGATAAGCAGCTACTATAATAATACAAAATATATCCAAAAATATGTCAAAGTACTAATACTCAAACATTAGCAGCGCTTGTGCAAAAATAGCAAGAAATGGAAACAATATATTTAAAATCAAGTCCACTTCTGAAAAAATGGTAAACCACTTAGATATTGCACATTAGTGTGAGACCATTAAAAAGCAGAAGGTGAGAGTAAAATAGTGCATCAAAGAAATGAGGATAATTTGATAAACTCCAACACTGGATAAGATCTCCCTCACCACACCGCTTGTGTCACTCCCTCCAGGTAATACACTTACCAGATCATACTGGATAATACGCTTATCACTGCACAGATGCTGTCAGCAGACCAAGCTCTTGTCATCTAGGTATTGCGCATTAAAAGCAAATAGAGAATAAGTATACATAGCGTAATCCAGTACAACTCATATTTATTGTTTAAAAGCGTCTTACAATGCATTAATAAAACAAGGGCATGTAAAATATACTGAGACAATCGTGCTCTCCTGTCTAACCTCTCACTGCTCCCGCAGTGATCCCGGGTAGGGAAGACGAAGGAAAGCCAACGTTAAAAGGATTGCTGCGTAGCATCGCCCTGACCAGTTTCTGTCATTACTTTCTTCAGAAGGCCTTCTGAAGAAAGTAATGACAGAAACCGGTCAGGGAGACGCTACGCAGCAAACCTTTTAACGTCTACATTGTAAGTGTGTTATCGTGAGACGTATTATCCAGTATGATCTGGTAAGTGTATTACCTGGAGGGAGTGACACAAGCGGTGTGGTGACGGAGATCTTATATAGTGTTGGAGTTTATCAAATTATCCTAATTTCTTTGATGGACTATTTTACTCTCACCTTCTGCTTTTCAATGGACTCACACTAATGTGCAATATCTAAGTGGTTTACCATTTTTTCAGAAGTGAACTTGATTTTAAATATATTTTTTCCATTTCTTGCTATTTTTGCACTAGCGCTGCTAATGTTTGAGTATTAGTACTTTGACATATTTTGAGTACATATACATGCTTATACTTTTCAGAGGATATCAAAAAGTGTAGCGCTATTTAAATATGCAAATGTAAATATGACAATAATTGCATTAACAATATATAAAACCAGAAAAATATTTCAGATGTGTTAATATTACACCAAGTGAAAGTAATATATTAACACCTCAAACAGTGAAAATGTTATTACACATGTTGAGTTCAAACATGGTGAGTATGAGTAAAAAAAAAGAGAGTCCCAGAATAGAGATGTGATCCATCAGACTTGAACAGAAGACTCCAACACAGCTGTAACCAGGGCTCGAGTCCTGCGGGAACGCATGGGAACGGCGTCCCTGCACTTATTTCACAGCAGGAACGCCGTTCCCTTTGCAGGACTAGAGCAGCCGCTCGGGCCGATCCGAGTGCAGTTCACCCAGGCGCCACAGAGGTGGGGGCGCTCAAGCGCCAGAGTGCTCCCCTCCCTCCTCCTCCTCCTCTCCTTGTCGGCATCCCTCTGGACACCACTGGTCACCACAGCGCAGCCGCTGTCTCCGCTGCCCTGTTTCCTGCCCAAGCCCCTCCTATCAGTGGGGATCGAAGCGGCTGTCTCTGTTCGGAGAGACCCGCTCAGTGACGTTGTTGGGGGCGGGGCGGTCTGTGGCGTGCAGTGCAGGACACCGGCAATGCATTTGTTCTCCTCTATGTCACGATCTTCTTCTCCACCCAGGCGGCGCGGCTCCACACCTCTCCTCTCCAGCTGCCGCTCGGGTGGGGTTTGTCCTGAGGGGGGGTTTGTACTAATAATGGAGGGGGGTCTGTACTAATAATGGAGGGGGGGTCTGTACTAATAATGGAGGGGGGTCTGTACTAATAATGGAGTGGGGTCTGTACTAATAATGGAGGAGTGTACAGAGGTGGACATGGGGGCTACAGAAGTGAGAGGTGGACATAGGGGGGTACAGAAGTGAGAGGTGGACATGGGGGGGTACAGAGATGGACATGGGGGGTACAGAAGTGAGAGGTGGACATGGGGGGTACAGAGGTGGACATGGGGGGATACAGAGATGGACATGGAGGGGTACATAGGTGGACATGGGGGGGTACAGAGGTGGACATGGGGGTACAGAGGTGGAGGGGGTACAGAGGTGGACATGGGGGGTACATAGGTGGATGTGGAGGGGGTACAGAGATGGACATAGGGGGTACAGAGATGGACATGGGGGGTACAGAGATGGACATGGGGGGTACAGAAGTGAGAGGTGGACATAGGGGGGTACAGAAGTGAGAGGTGGACATGGGGGGTACAGAGAGGGACATGGGGGGTACAGAAGTGAGAGGTGGACATGGGGGGTACAGAGATGGACATGGGGGGTACATAGGTGGACATGGGGGGGTATAGAGGTGAACGTGGAGGGGGTACATAGATGGACATAGGGGGTACAGAGATGGACATGGGGGTACAGAGGTGGACATGGGGGGTACAGAGGTGAACACAGGTGGACGGGGGGGAACAGAGGTGGAGGGGGTACAGAGGTGAACACAGAGGTGGACAGGGGTACAGAGTTTGACAAGAGGGGTACAGAGGTGGACATGAGGGGGTACAGAGGTGGACATGAGGGGGTACAGAGGTGGACATGAGGGGTACAGAGATGAAACCAGAGGTGGACATGGGGATGTACAGAGGTGGACATGGGGGGTACAGAGGTGGAGGGGGTACAGAGGTGGACATGGGGGGTACAGTGGTGGACGTGGAGGGGGTACAGAGATGGATATAGGGGGTACAGAGATGGATATGGGGGGTACAGAGGTGGAGGGGGTACAGAGGTGGACATGGGGGGTACAGAGGTGAACACAGGTGGACGGGGGGAACAGAGGTGGAGGGGGTACAGAGGTGGACATGGAGGGGACAGAGGTGGAGGGGGTACAGAGGTGAACACAGAGGTGGACATGGGGGGGTACAGAGATGAACACAGAGGTGGATGGGGGACCGAGTACCCTGAGGCCAGCCAGCCAGCACCCTAAGACCAGCCAGGCCAGCACGAGGCCAGTACTGAGACCAGCCAGGCCAGCACCGAGACCAACCAGGCCAGCACCGAGACCAGCCAGGCCAGCACCCTGAGACCAGCCAGGCCAGTACCGAGTACCCCGAGGTGTGTGTGGTTATTCTGTTAGTTTGACAAGTTAACTTATTTTGTTTTTGTAAACTGTCACTTTACAATAAATGTTGCACTGTATTTTCTGTGAAATATATATGCATATGAGAGTATAATTTATTTATTTTTGGTGGGGGAATGGATCTTGGGTGGGAGTTCCCACACTTTTTTCCCCAGGACTTGACCCCTGGCTGTAACCCTCTAGATGGAACTAGAAATGTCAGAAGCACCACCACCATTGATAGGAGGAGGCTTACCAGATGTCAGTGACTTGGAGAGGCATATACCACCCAAGTCGCAAAAAGCTTATTGATCAGTCAACTCGATGGGTACAGCTGGTCCTGAATCTAACCGGTAACTCAACAACAGCGATCTCAGACACCAATATAAACGGAAGATGTATGCTGTTTTCTCTTGTTGGAGACAGAGGCTCAGTATCCACATGCCATGCGTGTTATAATGAAAAAAACTTGCATAGTGTGATACCGTTTAAGAGTAGTATTTATTAAAAGTATAAAAATTAACACTTGCATTTGGATGATCATCTTAGGCATATCGTACAAAAGGCAGGTACACGAGCGATGTATGTAGGTGGGTCTATCCGACGCGTTTCAACTAAACATTCGTCATCTGGGGTGTAGACTCCCCGCATCTCCATCGCTTTTAAACATCTAATGACCCCAATTGGGATGACCATGACACCGGAAATTAACGCATGACATCACTTCCGGTCTGAGATCGGAAGTGACGATGACGCGACATGTCCTGCAAATACTGCGTCAGAATATCATGTATACAAAGATCAGATGCCCACCTTGACTGCAATGAAGAATATAACATATCCGATGAACTCAAGAACGCCAACCGACATCGCCAGTTGGATGTGGATTTACGGACGCCATCCAAGCCTCATTATGAAAACGAGGCTGGATTACATCACTTCCGCTCGCGCGTCATACCGCGAGCAGCTTATGGCTGTAAGCTGCACAACCAAGCCTCGCTAAGGATGCGACCGGATATTGACATCCGACGCAACAAAGTCTCACTATGAATGTAACCGGATATTATCACATCCGCTCGCAATATGCGGCCCAACTATGGTATGTAACTCCACCCACCAGGCAAACCATGCCCCGCTCTGAGAGTGCACAGAGCCATTATGGTCGGGGACTGGAATATAAAAAGGGGTACTATGGGGCCTTACACTGATGGACGAAGTAGAAAAATGATAGATATAAATAATCCTGGTGGTCATTTGTATACATAATTGTATTTATTAATACATTAAAATGGGTAATACTAAAATTACACCAACATAAAACTAACAGAATAGTGCCAGTAATTAATATGGCATATCTGATAGATGAGACTCAATAAAATTGAGAGAGAAAAAATAAAAATAAAAAACATTTAAAAAGGAAAAATCGTTCAGTACATTTGGTTAGGACCTATTAATAAAAGGGTTAATATCCCACTCCACATTCATCCCTTGTGGGTGGTGGGTCTGTAACTCATATATCCAGAAAGTTTCCAGTCTGGATACTCCTCTAGTGTTAGCCCCGCCCCCCCACAGGGCACTGAATCTGTCTATAATCAAGAATTGTGTCCCCGTGGGCTCCCGACCATGATGTTGCCGGTAGTGTCGGGGAATTGTATGTTTAATATTTCCAAACTTGATTTTATTTATGTGTTTAGTCACCCAGGTTGTGAATGACCTTATGGTTCGACCGGCATACTGCATGCCACAAGGACAAGTCGGTAGGTATACAACATTAATCGTTGCACATGTGCAAAATTTCTTAACTGGGTAGACTTGATTGGTCACTGTAATCTGAATTCCTTTATGGCCTTTCTCCCACATGTGTTATATTGACAAACAAGACATGTTTTACACGGATGGTATCCAGTCCAATTGTGAAAAAATGTTGGCCTGATCGGGGGATTAATGATAGATGGTGCAATCTTACTTTTGAGTGAAGGCACACCACAGTATATAATTGTGGGTCTTTCAGGTAAAAGTGTACCGAGGATTCTGTCATTCCTCAAAATGCCTGTAACGCCGAGTGCTCCGGGTGTCCCATCCAGCCCGGAGCACTCACGGCGTCGTCCCCTCTGCGGCACTCCGGCCAGCCCCCCTGGCCGTGAGCGCTGCTCCGCTCTCCTTCCCACTTACCTTCCTCTTCCTACTGCCTCCCGGCGCGCGCGGCCCCGCTGTGTTCTAGGGCGCGCGCGCGCCGGCCTTCTAAAATTTAAAGGGCCAGTGCACCATTGATTGGTGCCCGGTCCAATTACGGTTCCTCTACCCAAAACCTATTTAAACCCACTTCCCCTTCCTGTCCTTGCCGGATCTTGTTGTCCTAGTACCTTGTGGAAGTATTTTGAGTTACCTTGACTGTGTACCTGACCTTCTGCCTTTGTCTCTGACCACGAACCATTGCCGCCTGCCCTGACCTTTTGCTACGTCTGACCTTGCCTCTGCCTAGTCCTTTTGTACCGCACCGGCCTCAGCCGCCAGAGAGGTGGAGTCGCTACTGGGGGACACAACCTGGTTGCTACCGCCGCAGCAAGTCCATCCTGCCTTGCGGCGGGCTCTGGTGAAAACCGGTAGCCGCTTAGAACCGGTCCCTTGGTGCGATTCGTACCATCCCCTCTCTGGTACAGTGGATCCACCTCCTGCCTCCTCTATAGTCGCCTGCCCGGCCCGTGACAGTAGATCCGGCCATGGATGCCGCTGAGGTGCCGCTGCCCAATCTTGCTGATCTCACTACCGTGGTTGCCCAGCAGTCGCAATTGATTGCCCAACAAGGACAGCAGCTGGCGCAGTTGACCGCCATGGTCCAGCAGCGTCTGCCGCGACAAGCTCCAGCATCTCCTCCTCTCCGAGCAGCCGCGTCTTGTTCAAAGATCCGCTTGTCTCTTCCGGAGAAATTTGACGGGGATTCGAAGATGTGCCAGGGATTCTTGTCTCAATGTGCCCTGCATCTTGAAATGATGTCGGACCAGTTTTCCACAGAACGCTCTAAGGTGGCATTTGTGGTCTGTCTGTTGTCTGGGAAGGCCTTGGCCTGGGCCACGCCACTCTGGGACCGCAATGACCCTGCTACGGCCACCGTTCAGTCCTTCTTTGCTGAGGTCCGTAGCGTTTTTGAGGAACCAGCCCGAGCATCATCCGCGGAAACCGCCCTGCTTAACCTGGTCCAAGGAAACTCCTCTGTGGGCGAATATGCCATACAGTTCCGCACACTGGCCTCAGAGCTAGCCTGGAATAATGAGGCTCTCTGCGCAACATTCAAGAAAGGCTTATCCAGCCACATCAAGGACTCTCTGGCCGCACGAGACATATCCTCCACCCTGACAGAGCTTATCCACTTAGCTACCCGCATTGACATCCGCTACGTGGAAAGACGCCAAGAGCTTCGCCTGGAGAAAGATCTTGTTCGTACCAGGCGTTATCCGCACCTGGCTCCTCTCTTCCTGAATCCTACGCATCCTGATACCATGCCTCCTGTCGAGGAGGCCATGCAAGTCGACCGATCTCGTCTGACCCTGCAAGAAAGATCTCGCCGTAGGAATGAGAACTTATGCCTCTATTGTGCGAGCTCTGAACATTTCCTAAAGGACTGCCCTATTCGTCCTCCACGTCTGGGAAACGCCCGCACCTAGTGAGCGTGGGAGAGGCGTTACTAGGTGTGAATTCTTCCTCTCCACGTCTGACTATTCCCGTGTGGATCTCTCCTTCTGCCAGCTCCCCCTTCTCTGCGGTGGCCTTCCTGGACTCCGGTTCTGCAGGAAACTTTATTGAAGCCTCCTTCATCAACAGGTTCAACATTCCTGTTATCCGTCTCATCAGACCCTTCTTCATTTCCTCCGTAAATGGAGAGAATCTGGATTGTACCGTGCGTTACCGCACTGAACCCCTGCTCATGTCCGTTGGGGTCCTTCACCAAGAAAAGATTGAATTCTTTGTTTTGCCGAACTGTACTTCTGACATCCTTCTTGGCCTACCCTAGCTCCAGCGTCATTCTCCTACCCTCGACTGGACCACGGGGGACATCAAATCCTGGGGCTATTCCTGCCACAAGCATTGTCTTAAGTCTATACCCACCAGTCGAATTCCCATTTCTACTCCTTTGCCTGGCCTTCCCAAGGCCTATCAGGACTTTTCCGATGTTTTTTGCAAAAAACAGGCGGAGGTCTTACCTCCACATAGACCCTACGACTGCCCCATTGACTTGCTCCCAGGTACTACACCACCCCGTGGCAGAATTTACCCTCTCTCCTCTCCCGAAACCAAGGCCATGTCCGATTACATACAGGAGAACCTCAAGAGAGGGTTTACTAGGAAATCATCCTCTCCAGCCGGAGCGGGGTTCTTCTTCTTTACCAAGAAGGACGGTTCACTATGCCCTTGCATAGACTATCGTGGTCTTAATAAGATCACTGTTAAAAATCGCTACCCTCTGCCTCTCATCTCGGAGCTCTTTGACCGTCTGCGCGGAGCAAAGGTTTTTTCAAAATTAGACCTCAGGGGCGCTTATAACCTCATCAGAATCCGTAAAGGAGATGAATGGAAAACCGCATTTAACACCAGAGACGGCCACTTCGAATATCTTGTCATGCCTTTTGGACTTTGCAACGCCCCTGCAGTCTTTCAGGATTTTGTCAATGAAATCTTTCGGGACATACTGTATACCTGTGTGGTTGTCTATCTTGACGACATCCTAATTTTCTCTACCAACCTTGAGGAACATCGGTTCCATGTCCGTCAAGTACTCCAGCGCCTCCGTGTAAATCATCTTTACGCTAAATTTGAAAAATGCCTTTTTGAGTGTAGCAGCCTTCCTTTCCTAGGTTATCTGGTTTCAGGACAAGGTCTTCAAATGGATCCTGATAGGGGGCGTGGCCTGCGCGCGAGCTGATGACAGCGTGAGCTCGGAGCTCCTGGAACCCAGGGAAACCAGCGGCCCGTATCAAACCACCGGATCGTCCCAAAAGTCACCCCAGCGGTAGATCAGACCCCCAGAGACCGGGAGACCATGCCGCGGAAGCGCAACATGCAGAGGAAACCGCAGCGTCTGACGGACTTCTTTGCGCTGTCACACAGGGAAGGTAGGCAAGATGGCGGCGGGCCGGCTTCCACGCCGGAGGCCCGAACACAGACAACACACAAAAAAGGGACATCTGCCCGCAATAACACCCCCCCTAACAGCGCTGGCTCATATACTGCCTCTCCATTGCCGGGGAGCCCGGCTAAAGCTAAATTTAGGCTGGATGACACTGGATGCGGCCTAGCCCCCAGCCCCAGCAATGACTCAGGTGATGACACTAGAGAACTGCCGGACTCAATTGAATCCTTCCCCACTCAACATCTCCCAGTCATGGACACAGTCCTTAAGGATATGCTTCTTTCTCTGAGAAGTTCTTTACAGGGAGACATGGTTAACTGCATGCATAAGTTTCACAGAGAGATCCAGGAAGTGGAAGCGAGAGTAGATCACATTGAACACAAGATGGAGGAATATGCTGATACTATTAACGACTTGGTGGACTATACTGAAGACAGATCAGGGGACAATGAATGGGTTAAAGCCAAATTAGCAGATCTCGAAGACAGATCCAGGAGAAACAATTTAAAAATCAGAGGGGTTCCTGAATCAATCCAGCAGAATGACCTACGCTCCTATGCTAAAGCCCTGTTCCAATCCCTCATCCCTGATCTCTCAGACATGGACGTTACGATAGATAGAATCCACCGGCTGCCCAAACCTACATACTTGTCTGACCAAGTCCCCAGAGACGTGATTCTACGCCTTCACTTCTATCACATTAAAGATCAACTGATGACAGTGATGCGCAAACGAGAGCATGTCCCAGAGCAGCATCAGAATTTGCAGTTCTATGCTGACCTATCTCAATACACTCTGCAAAAGAGGAAAAATTTAAATACTATCACTAAGACATTGAGGAACCACAAAATTGCATACAGGTGGGGTTATCCCACTAAGCTGACCATAGTGAAGGATGATCGCACATTTATTGTAGACTCGCTCGACAAGGGTATCTCACTGCTAGAAGACTGGAATATTCTCCCCGAACAAGCAGAGGTGCCCCACTCCACAAGACAACCTAAGCAGGTGGAATCTGACTGGAAGAAAGTCACTAATGGGAACGCTAACTCACATTCTTGACTCCGGATGACGTGCATTTCCTTTCCCTGGGAGGCTTTCCAGGAGAGCCTTTAGGCTTGAACTTACCCCCCATCTAAATGAGCAGCATAAGGCTGCATACCAGTTTTTTCTTTCAACTTGAAAGGTTGATAGGGGTAGAACCCCCATACTTGTTACTGTTTTACCAGTTTTACGGTTGTTTTTCTTTGTTACTGTTCTGTTTCTTTTTTTTGTCTTCTCGCCACCGCTTCGCTGCACTGATTGGCACTCCTGCCACATCTGGAAGAACGAAACTCAGGTCGCAATCTCTCCTCAATCTGCCATTGCTCCTCCACTTGGACTGTGAGTACAATTTTTTTCATTGTGTTCTCTTACATGCCTTACTTTTCCTCATCCATACGATTCTCACGGTATCCAGAAAACCTGGCATTTTCATTTCAACCACAAGATGGCTCTCTTGTTCTACTAAAGGAAAAGATCAGCTCCACGTCTCAACTTATCTTTCTCCACACTAAATGGGGATAAATTTCCTTTCAATTAACTCTAGGGGCCTGAACCACCCAGTTAAGAGGAAATCGATGTGGAAAGAGGCACTCTCCCATAAAAGTGATGTACTCTGCGTGCAGGAAACACATTTTTCCGACACGTCTCCACCAGCTTGTGCCCACAAACAATTTCCATTTGTTTTCACAGCTAATGCACACAACAAAACAAAAGGTGTATTAACAGCTATCAGAGACTCGGTGGCCTTTACACTACACGAGGTTGTGGCAGATACTCAGGGTCGTTATTTGATTGTTGTGTGTGGCCTGAACTCGGTCACATACACGATTGCTAATGTATACCTCCCTAACCAGCATCAAATCCGCTTCTTCCACAAACTCATGAATAAAATACGTAAACACCAGAAAGGTTCTCTTATAGTCTGTGGAGATTTCAACTCTACTCCAGACCCTGCTATTGACTCTTCCCAGGGCCGGAGCAGGAGGGGCCAATCCCTCTCACAGCCCATTCACACTCAGGAACTTTTTGATGCATGGAGGTGTCTACATGCTGGTGAGCGGGACTTCACCTTTTTCTCACCTCCCCATGGATCCTACTCACGGATTGACCTATTTTTGGTAGACTACCTGACTCTATCTAGGGTATCCTCAGCATCTATAAATTCCATTACGTGGTCAGACCACGCCTCGATTACACTAACGATTGAGTGTTCTGCCAACAGCCCCACGACTCCAATGTGGAGAGTAAATTCATATCTCCTGCAACAAAAAGACTCTAGGCTCCACATTGAAAAGCACTTAAATGAGTTTTTTATGTTGAACGAGGCAACGGTCTCAGATCCATGCATATTGTGGAATGCCCACAAAGCATTTATCAGAGGGATTCTCATACAGCTGGGGGCGAGGGCGAAGAGGCAGCGGCAGAAACGGATTACAGATCTGACCACTGAAATTTTCACACTGGACAACATTAACAAACAGAATCCTTCTTTAAACAACGCCAAAAAACTGACACAATTGCGATGCGATCTCAGGAATCTCCTGTTGGAGGATTTTGAGAGAACGTCTAGGAGACTGAAAATGTCCTACTATGCTATGGGCAACAGGGCAGGGAAGCTACTGGCACACAAATTAAAGGGGCACAGATATAAAACTATAATCCCATACTTGCATCATCCAATTTCTAAACATAAACTCCATCACCCCCAAGACATTGCTGACGCTTTTAGTCACTACTATAGTTCCCTATACAACTTGAAGGATGATGTTAATACCTGTCAACCCACACCCGATTTAATTAATCAATTTTTGCAAAAAATTAAATTGCCCAAGCTATCACTGGAACAGTTGGAATCCCTCAATGCACCCTTCAACACCTCTGAGATTCAGAGGGCGATTGACACCCTCCCATCTAACAAATCCCCTGGCCCAGATGGATTCACCGGGGACTATTACCAAACGTTCCAGAGTATCCTGGCTCCACATTTAGAATGCATATTCAATACTGCTGCTGCCACTTCGTCTCTTCCCCCAGAAATGCTGAAAGCTATCATTGTAACAATACCGAAGTCAGGCAGGGACTCCACCTCTCCGCAAAACTTCAGGCCCATTTCTCTTCTTAATAATGATGTAAAAATCTATGCCAAATTATTAGCCACACGCCTCATCAATATTCTCCCTACCCTGATCCACCCGGATCAAACGGGTTTCACCAAAGGTAGGCAAACCGCTGACGCGACTCGCAGACTGATAAATATAATCCACCTGGCGAATCGTCATAGGATGCCTTCTCTGCTGTTGGCCCTCGACGCAGAGAAGGCCTTTGATAGGGTTCATTGGCAGTATATGACCCAGGTTCTTCTGGAGTTTGGTTTTACGGGGAATATACTATCAGCTATTTTGGCCCTCTACTCGAACCCTTCGGCTCAGGTGTTTACCTCCGGAACACTTTCTAAACCATTTCACATAACAAATGGGACCCGTCAGGGCTGCCCCTTATCCCCCCTCATATTCAATTTATTAATGGAACCACTGGCCACATATATCCGCAACCACCCCAGTATTAAAGGTTTCCCTGTACGAGATTCTTCTCACACTATTAGTCTCTTTGCGGATGATATTATTATGGTCCTCACGGAGGTGGAGTCCTCCCTGGCTTCGGTACACTCGACATTGGAAATGTTCAGTAGATTATCGTATTACAAAGTTAATGAGACCAAATCGTATGTTTTAGGCCTGGGTATTGACTCTACTACGCGTGACAAACTTCAGTCACGATTTCCTTACACTTGGTGCGAAGAGGGAATCAAATATTTAGGTATCACTTTAACGGCCCTCACTCAAGAGTTAGTCAAATCGAACTATACACCCTTTCTGCAGGGTTTAGAGAAGAAACTAGGAGATTTGGCTAAAGTGGAACTGTCATGGTCAGGGAGGTTGGCAGCCTTTAAAATGGTAATCCTGCCCCAGCTGCTATATCTATTCAGGACACTCTGCATCCCGGTCCCCTCCTCTTTTTTCTCCTCGGCACAGACTTTGCTGAATAGATATTTGTGGCAAGGAAAGAGAGCGAGGTGCACATTCAAGAAACTAGTGGCGAGCAGAGGGGCAGGTGGGGTTGGTCATGTGCTTTTAAAAGACTACTATTCAGCAGCGATCCTAGCTCAAGCAAGGGCATGGTTCCCACATGTGGGGTCACCCGCCCCCAGATGGTTGGAGCTGGAAACCTCGCAAACACGAGGTCATAGTTTATATGACATACTTCTGGCAAGTGGACATCACATTCTAGCGGAATCTGACCTTTCCCCTACAGTGGTGGCGACGCTACGCGAGTGGAGGGTATTAATCTCTCAACGCCATGCGGAAGCCACGACCAAATCCTTATTTCTCACACTGAACAGCCTAGCTATAATTATCCCGGACCTTAACATATCTCCATGGACAGCCAAAGGAATATTATCGATAGAAGACTTAATGATAGGACCCACACCAAAGACCTTTAGGTCACTTCAACTAGAATACGGCATAGACAAGAGAGAGCATTATAAATATCTTCAAATGATGCATTTCATCCGCAACACTCCACAGCCCATGGTGCGTTTACCATGGAGGATGGTGCTTTACCTCACTAGTACCACTACTAGGATTAAAGGTATCTCTTTATTTTATAATGCATTACATGATAAAGATGAGTTTCTAAAATCTACTCATATCAAGGCTTGGGAAAGGGATATGGGCATGTCTTATACCAAGGAGCAATGGCAGAAGGCACTACGTACCACTTATAAAGCAACTAGGAGCGTTAATCTATGGGAAACTACACATAAAATATTGCTCCGTTGGTATCTGACACCCTATAGGATTTCTAAGTTTGGTCCACAACACTCCCCACTCTGTTGGAGAGGCTGTGGCGAAATAGGAACGCTGCAGCATATCCTATGGAAATGCCCAGCACTTAAAACCCTCTGGACTCAAACAGCTGACCTGATTCACACATTAGCAGGGGTACACGTTCTTCTAACTGAAGGGCTGGCATTACTGTCCTTGAATATAGAATCTGTACCAAATGAAATAAGAACTATAGTTATTCATGTACTACTGAGCGTTAGATTGTCTATTTTGAGACATTGGAGAGATAAGAATCCACCATCCTTCTCTGAAATTATTCAAACTACTAATACTCATGCATCATATGAACTGATGTTTGCCTCTTCTCAGGGCAACTATCACACTACATACTCCAGATGGTTTAAATGGCTAGATTGGTATAAGTCGCAGTAAACTAGGGGTAGCGATCTGACTGTCAAACCTGAAGTTACACCAAATACAGGTGATGGCGAGATGAGACTTTTTCTTTGTTCCTGTCTTCTTTCCCTTTCCTTTCTTCTTTTTTTTCCCTTTCCATTCCTGTCCTCTCGATTGTTTGGAACCAAGTCTTTTTCATCTCTGCTCTTTCAGTATTAGAGGTGTCAAAACTTACTTTATATGTCATATGAATGACGGCATAGGATGATTACCCTTGACCTCTGACCATTGACTCAAGTTTATATCATCATAGGTATAAGGTGTTCTGAATATCAGGATTGGACGGTTCATATTACTAGCTGCACTGCACTCTATTTTGAATTTAGTGATGGGACCTGGGGGGGGATCCTTACTTCCCTGTGAGGCACAGCATGTTCCCGGAAGGGGTGCCCGGGGGAGGCGGCTCCTCCCTCCTGTCTGGTTTAACTCTGTTACGTTTCGGTGAGATGCATTCCACCGTTTGGTGATCAGATGACGATTTATTACCTTGTATGTTCTTTCTTTGATCAAATAACATATAACGTTTCTTGCTTTGTGATAAACTAACATCGGTACTTGAGGATCTACAAATTTTGATGTATGACATGTTTCAATGCAGATTCTTCTTGAATTATGTCCACATGTATTCTCTTGTAACATTTCTCAATAAAAATTTTATTGAATTAAAAAAAAATGGATCCTGATAAGCTTTCCGCAGTCTTAGATTGGCCACGTCCCTCTGGACTCCGTGCTATCCAGCACTTCCTTGGATTCGCCAACTACTATCGCCAGTTCATACCCCACTTCTCCACCATCGTTGCACCGATAGTGGCGCTGACTAAGAAAAACGCGAATCCAAGGTCCTGGCCACCTCAGGCGGAAGAAGCCTTTACTCACCTAAAAACCGCCTTCTCTTCGGCACCTGTTCTATCTCGACCAGACCCTACTAAGCCGTTCTTCCTTGAAGTTGACGCCTCCTCGGTAGGAGCCGGAGCCGTTCTTCTTCAAAGAAATGCTAAAGGAGGAAACGTCACGCGTGGTTTTTTCTCTAAAACCTTCTCCCCTCCTGAAAAGAACTATTCCATAGGTGACCGTGAACTGTTGGCCATCAAGTTGGCATTAGAAGAGTGGAGACATCTCCTGGAAGGTTCTCTTCACCCCATCTCCATCTACACTGACCATAAAAATTTGTCTTACCTTCAGTCCGCTCAGCGCTTGAATCCTCGCCAGGCCAGGTGGTCATTGTTCTTTGCCCGGTTCAATTTTCAGATCCATTTTCGTTCCGCAGACAAGAATGTCAGGGCGGATGCCTTGTCCCGTTCCTCTGATGCCTCTGAAACCGGGAACCCCCCACAACACATCGTACCCCCTGAGTGCCTGATTTTCTCTGCTCCCGCTGCTCTGATGCCAGTCCCTCCAGGAAAAACTTTCGTTCCTCCAGGCCTTCGTCTCCAGATACTTAGGTGGGGCCATTCCTCCCATCTAGCCGGCCATGCTGGGATCAAAAAATCCTTACAATTGTTGGCCAGACACTATTGGTGGCCTACCCAGGAAAGAGATATGACTGACTTTGTACGGGCCTGCACTATCTGTGCACGTGACAAAACTCCACGCCAGAAGCCTGCAGGTCTTCTCCTTCCTCTACCGGTGCCTGAACTACCATGGTCCCACATTGCCATGGATTTCATCACGGACCTTCCGTTGTCTCATGGTAACACTGTCATTTGGGTGGTCGTTGACCGCTTTTCGAAATGGCTCATTTTGTCCCTCTTCCTGGTCTGCCTACTGCACCTCAGTTGGCGAAGCACTTTTTTCTTCAAATTTTCCGTCTCCATGGCCTTCCCTCACATATCGTCTCGGATAGAGGCGTCCAATTTATCTCAAAATTTTGGAGAGCTCTCTGTACTCAACTAAAGATTAAATTGAATTTTTCTTCCGCTTATCACCCGCAATCCAATGGACAGGTGGAAAGAGTTAACCAGGTCCTTGGTGACTACTTACGACATTTTGTCTCCGCCCGTCAAGACGATTGGGTCGACCTATTGCCCTGGGCGGAATTCTCATACAATTTCAAGAACTCTGAATCGTCCTCCAAATCTCCTTTCTTTGTGGTCTACGGCCGCCACCTTTTGCCCCCCCTCCCCATTCCCACTTCTTCTGGAGTTCCTGCCGTGGATGAATTAACCCGGGACTTTACCTCTATCTGGAAAGAGACTCAAAACTCGCAATCACTGGCCTCTGCCTGCATGAAGAGACATGCAGATAAAAAGAGAAGAATTCCCCCTGTCTATGTCCCTGGTGACAAAGTGTGGCTCTCCTCCAAATATGTTCGGTTTCGGGTACCTAGCTACAAGCTGGGCCCTCGTTACCTCGGACCTTATAAAATCAAAAACCAAATCAATTCTGTCTCTTACAAACTCCATCTTCCTCCTTCTCTTCGCATCCCCAACTCTTTTCACGTGTCTCTTCTTAAACCCCTCATTCTTAACCGATTTTCCCCCAAGGTCACCGCTCCTGCTCCTGTCTCTGGTTCCTCCGATGTCTTTTCGGTGAAAGATATCCTCGCCTCCAAGGTCGTCCGAGGTAAAAAAAATCTTTTTAATTGATTGGGAGAACTGTGGTCCTGAAGAGAGATCCTGGGAGCCTGAGACCAACATTTTAGACAAAGAGCTCATCCGTAGATTCTTGGGTTCCAAGAAAAGGGGGAGACCTAAGGGGGGGGTACTGTAACGCCGAGTGCTCCGGGTGTCCCATCCAGCCCGGAGCACTCACGGCGTCGTCCCCTCTGCGGCGCTCCGGCCAGCCCCCCTGGCCGTGAGCGCTGCTCCGCTCTCCTTCCCACTTACCTTCCTCTTCCTGCTGCCTCCCGGCGCGCGCGTCCCCGCTGTGTTCTAGGGCGCGCGCGCGCCGGCCTTCTAAAATTTTAAGGGCCAGTGCACCATTGATTGGTGCCCGGTCCAATTACGGTTCCTCTACCAAAAACCTATTTAAACCCACTTCCCCTTCCTGTCCTTGCCGGATCTTGTTGTCCTAGTACCTTGTGGAAGTATTTTGAGTTACCTTGCCTGTGTACCTGACCTTCTGCCTTTGTCTCTGACCACGAACCATTGCCGCCTGCCCTGACCTTTTGCTACGTCTGACCTTGCCTCTGCCTAGTCCTTTTGTACCGCACCGGCCTCAGCCACCAGAGAGGTGGAGTCGCTACTGGGGGACATGACCTGGTTGCTACCGCCGCAGCAAGTCCATCCTGCCTTGCGGCGGGCTCTGGTGAAAACCGGTAGCCGCTTAGAACCGGTCCCTTGGTGCGATTCGTACCATCCCCTCTCTGGTACAGTGGATCCACCTCCTGCCTCCTCTATAGTCGTCTGCCCGGCCCGTGACAATGCCCCAATGTTGGTCAAAAATGGCCTTAATTTGTTTGTGTTGTGTCAAGAAGGCTGTAAGGAAAGACCATTTAAAATTGTCGTCTCTATCTCGTTGGAGCTTATCCAACAACAGTGAGGACCGGTCGATATTCAGAACATTGACCAAATCGTTGTCAACTTCTACGGAGTTATATCCTTTATCAAGAAATCTTTCTCTAAGGACGTTTTCTTGGATTTTAAAGGTGTCAATGTCAGTACAATTCCTGCAAATTCCTGCATCCCACAGGGGGATGCAGATCTCGAGTCCTGGTTCAAGTATTTTAATGAGGCCGGTACTAAGTTTTTAAATTTCCTTATTATCAGGAAACGGAATCGCCTCTCTGTCCTGGATCGAGAGATCAAGGAATTAAAAGAAGGACTACTTATGTATAAAAACTCAGTAGAATATAATAACTTGTCCTCTAATCTCCAGGTGCATCTTATCAAGGAAGATAGAGATCAAAAAAACAAAAAACATAAAAAATATTCACGTGATATAGGGTACTATAGGTCTGGTAAGGTATTCAGTTGGCAGAAACCACCTGTATCAGAACAATCTTTGGAGGTTA
This sequence comes from Rana muscosa, assembly GCA_029206835.1. Lineage (NCBI taxonomy): Eukaryota > Metazoa > Chordata > Amphibia > Anura > Ranidae > Rana > Rana muscosa. The sequence goes on from CM055117.1 coordinate 433,458,974, forward strand.
ACACCTCTAGTTTAGGTGTCTTAGCACCTCCAATTGATTACCAGACTCACCCTAAACCTTCTATGAGTAGGAGCCAACAATCTAGGGAAACCTCTCAACCCCAAAGGGGTCGGCCCCAGAGTGTACACACCCCCAAGAACACACAAAGGGGGAGAGGACACAACTCTAATAGAAGGGGTGGCAGAGGTCATAGAGGAAATCATTCTTATCATGATAACCACTATTACTATGAGCGGGATACATCATATCAGAGGGGGTCACCCGCCAGATATTATGATCATTCCAATAGTCATTCTAATTCCTCCCACTATAGTCATCCGCCAATATCCACTTATAACCGTTATTCTCCACTCCATGATCAGTAAAATGATGGAGTGTATCCATACCCTAGTGCCGAGTATGACCAGTCTCCCTATGGATACCAACAACCAAATCCTAACTCTCGCCCGAATCAGGTTTTTCACGAGGACCCCCTGGGCAGAAAAAGGGGTCCCGACCTAAGAGAGGGTCTAGAGGAGGGAGAAGGAGTCAGAGGTGAAAAACGAAGGCGAACATAACCTGTCAAGGGGAGTTCAATTTGAGTAGTATTGTATTGTCTCAGGAAGAAAAAATCGTTTTAGACAAGGGCCTTAAATTTAATACCTTTGTTGACATTCATAAGTATATTAGGAAAATTAATATACAACAATATATCACTTCTAATCCAACTAGGAATGTTGCGAGGGCAGCCACGTCAGGTACTGTTCATTCAGGGTTATCCAACCCTTCCCTTTTCAACCCTCCTACTCAGCTAGCTCCAGCTATAAACATGTTTAGGGATTTGGTGCTGAAAGATCTTGCCAAATTACCACCTAAACTTTTTCTTTCAATCGTTTTTATTGAATTTTTTAAGAGAAAATAAAGTCATTGATACATTCTTTTACATAGTGGAACAATAATTCCATAGTAATACAACGTTTAAGAGAACGAATTTCAAATAGATATATATATAGAAACAACTTTGGTTAGTGGGCGCAGGTACAACAATCAAACAGGAGGGTAAGAGCCGCCTCTCTCCGGACACCCCAAATAGGTACAAGCTGTGTCATGGAAAGGGGAGCGGCACATCCAACCCTCAGATCAAATGCTATTGGAACTGGCGGGGATGTGTCCTTCTTAAGTCTGCTACCCACCTAACCAGGTAATATTTTGGCAAAGTTGGTAGTAAGGAGTAAGAATAAAGAGAAAGAGAAAAAGAAAGGAAGAAAATAATAGAAAAGAAAGAAGTATAAAAAGAAGAATAAGATGTCCTTCCGGAATGTTCTACCAAAATTGTTTCATCCATTTCCTACAAGGATGTCAAGGGTATGTGCATGTAATCTGCCCAAGATTGCCCAAGTTGCCCAAGGTTCCCAAGTGGCCTCAAATTTTTGAACAGTATCTTGTAGGATACTAATCCCTTTTTCCTGAGCCATGATCCAAGATATTTTTCGCTTGGCCTGGTCACTGGAAATCGTGGGCTGCTTCCATGCTTTTGCTATTGTAATTTTAGCTCCTAGAAGGATAAAGTGAACGAGGCTCCTTTTACTTTTAGAGGCCTTTTCTATTGGGAAGTTCAGCAGTGCTATGTGGGGGGACATAGGGATGGACAAACCTGTCGTCTTTCTGATGATTGCAAAGATCCTTCTCCAGAACCCTCTTAGTTTTGGACATTCCCACCAAACATGGATCATGATGCCTGTGTGATTGCATCCTCTGAAACATAGGGGGGAAGTTGAAGGATATAATTTTGCAAGTCTAGCAGGAACCAAGTACCATCTAGTTAGAACTTTTAGGTCTGCCTCCATCAGAGATACGTTGAGTATACCTCGGTTTGACCATGTGATCACTCTGTGCCATTCGTCCAGCTCCCATTCCTGTTTGAGCTCACTTTCCCAGGCCAACATACAGGTTGTTTTAGAATACTCTACAGATAGGGACTCGTATATCACCGAGATCCCCCCCCCCCTCTGCTCCGTAAGCTGGTCACACCAATGTTCGTATGGCGTTATGCTAGGTGGTAAGGGTTTGGATTCCCAAATGGAGTGTAGGAAGTGAGAGATTTGTTGGTGTCTGTAAGTTTCAGTTGGGGGCATTTCAAGGATATTTATACAGTGATTGAGGGTGAGTGGACCAGATGAATTAAAATATTGACCTATTCTGTATAGCCCCTTGTTCAGCCACCATTGAAAGGCTCTAATGTTCATGCCTGGGGGGAATTGGGGATTGTGGAATAAATGTGCCAGCGGCTTAATCGGGGATATTAACTCTGGATTAATCTTGAGTTTGTCCCATATTGACATTGAATGAGATAATCATGGGGCAAGAATAGCGGGTCGTTTACTAGGGTGACTCCACCGTAAAAAATCTAGTGTGAATTGTGGTACTGCTTCTTTTTCCATATGCACCCAATCGGGTTTTGCAATCCGGGAGTAGATCACTGATATTTGGGCTAATTGTGCTGCTTTGTAATACCTGTGTAGGTTAGGTAGTCCCATCCCTCCCTTGTTTCTGGCTCTATAGAGGACTCCCTTAGCTAGCCTGTGTCCCTTCAATCCCCAAACAAAGGCTATAATTTTTGCCTGAAAGCGTTTCAAATGATCCATCTTAATAGGTATGGGTAAGGACCAAAAGAAATAGAGAATACGTGGAAGTAGTGTCATCTTTATGGCGTGAACCCTCCCTAGCCATGACAGAGGTAGTCGAGACCATTCACGCAAATCCGATTCCAATCTGTGAAATAATGGCGGATAATTGGTTTCATATAGCTGATCTATCCTAGATGGTAAATGTACCCCTAGGTAGGGAATGTGAGAATCATGCCATGTAAAGGCAAAGTGTTTTTTTTATCTGGGAAACTAAGGAATCTGGAAGATTTATGTTAAGGGCCTGCGACTTTGACATATTGACATGTAGTCCTGAAATGTTTCCAAAATCGTCCAGTAGGCAGTAGACGTTCGATAGAGAGATTAGTGGTGAGGTGATGAAGAGGAGCAGATCATCTGCAAAAAGAGCACATTTATGTGATTGTGGGCCACATTGTACGCCACGAATATCCGGGTGAGTCCTGACCGCTATGGCTAAAGTTTTGATCGCTATTGCGAATATCAGGGGGGATAGGGGGCAACCCTGTCGTGTTCCTTTAGAGATTGTAAATGGCTCTGAGTAGTAACCCTGAAGATGTACTCGCGCTTCGGGATTCAAATATAGTGCTTTTAGAATGTTAGTGAAGTGTTAGAAAAACCCCCAATACTGTAATATTTTGAAAAGATAAGGCCATGAGACAGTATCGAAGGCTTTGTGTAAATCTATAGATAGTAACAGTCCTCCTTGAGGTTGCCCCCCATCCCAGCCCGACTTCAACAGTGAGATAATGTCAATTGCCCATCTAATCTGATCTGGGCCTTGCCTATCCAGGATGAACCCCACCTGATCTTTATGTATGTATAAGCTTATGAAGGAAGACACCCGGTCCGCTAACAATTTGGTTAGGATCTTTAGATCATTATTAATTAATGATATGGGCCTGTAGTTGCCCACCTCCCCCGGGTCTTTCCCTGGTTTTGGAAGCACTGTGATAAATGCTGAGTTAAGTGAGCGTTCCAGGGTCATTCCCTTCCGTAGGGCGTTAAAGAACGGGCTAGATATAAGGACAGAATGGGTGCAAACTTTTTGCAATAGGGGTTCGAGAACTCATCTGGTCCGGGAGCCGACCTCCGTTTCAAGTTCTTGATTACCAAGGTCACTTCTTCTGCCGTTATTGGAGATTCCGAACTATCTATATGGCGGTCTTCCAGTTTGGAAATAGGTAAAGAGTCTAAAAAAGGATACTGGGCCGCAGGGCAGTATTCCAACATGATAATGACCCCAAACATACCTTCAAGACGACCACTGCCTTGCTAAAGAAGCTGAGGGTAAAGGTGAGGGACTGGCCAAGCATGTCGCCAGACCTAAACCCTATTGATCAAATCTGTGGGACATCCTCAAACTGAAGGTGGAGGAGCGCAAGGTCTTTAACATCCACCAGCTCCGTGATGCTGTCATGGAGGAGTGGAAGAGGACTCCAGTGGCAACCTGTGAAGCTCTGGTGAACTCCATGCCCAAGAGGGTTAAGCCAATGCTGGAAAATAATGGTGGCCACACACTTTGGGCCCAATTTAGACATTTGCACTTAGGGATGTACTCAATTTTGTTGCCAGCGGTTTAGACATTAATGGCTGTATTTTGAGTTATTTTGAGGGGACAGCAAATTTACACTGTTATACAAGCTGTATACTCACTAGTTTACATTGTAGCAACGTGTAATTTCTTCAGTGTTGTCACGTGAAAATATAGAATAAAATATTTTCAAAAATGTGAGGGTTGTACTTTATTTTGTGAGATATTGTACATACATTTGGGGTGGTTTTGAGTACAGTTGAGCTGAAATATCAGTGGTTTAGATGAAGAGGAAAATCTATATGCAACAAAGAAAGCAAAACAGTGACAAAGCTGACAGTGTCAATCAGTGCAAAATTGGACAGGAGGCATAAGGAGCACTACCATTCAAAAAGGTTTCAAAAATACTTTCAGGCAGAGGGCATAGAAAGAAGTTCAGCATATTACATATTTCCTGATGATCCTGCTGGTTATATCTCTGTGGCTTGGACTTCCTTTAGTAAGGTGATGGTACTTATTCAGTTGCCTTGAATATGGCAGGTTATTGTCTCCTTCCCAGACCCACTGTAGTGTAGCTATATTAGTGTTTTTCACAACCCATGCCCAACAGTGATTTCCATGTCCTCTACCCAATAGCGCTTTCTATGCCCTCTACCCAACAGTACTTTCCATGCCCTCTGCCTGAAAGTACTTTCCCCATCTTTTGAAATACAGTCCTGTATTCATTTGCACTGACAGATTCTCTGCTATTCTTTCTGTGTGGCATGTAGATTTTTTTTTCTTCATCTCAAAACTGCAAGAAAAAACCTAAACTGTGCATTTTTCATAGTTTTCTACTCTATGGTTGATTTTTACATTTGGGTTTTCATGCAGTAGAGTCAGAAGAGTCAAATCTACTCACAAGGGTTTTGTAAGCTTTATGCAGCTTTATGTATAGAAGGGGATAGTTTGTATAAGTGCCCAGAGTAGTTTAACCATGCACCTGTTGAACAATTCAAGGGAGAAGAGAGATAAGATAACAAAAGTAGGGCAATAACAAAAGCAATGGTGCAAAACAAAGTCCTTGAAATGCTTGAGTGCTTGGTTTAGTTCTCCCTACGGCTATAAGGACATTCAAAATGAAGGCAAATATGAAAGCACTCTATAAACTTTGTTTTGTAAACGCATCATTATTAAAGTCAGGAAAATAGAGACATAAAAAGCTTCTATGTTGACTGAATACAGACATAAATACACTGATGGAGACCTACGCAATGCAACAATATGTAGAAAACAGGGAATGAAAACATTATTGTGTTACTTTCACATTTATTTAAATTAGACATATTATATAAAACTATAAAATATACATTTAAATAGAAAGATCATTCCGTTTTCCAATTTTTTTTGTTTGTAAGGAATTTTTGACAAGGGATCCAAGTCACTTAAAACCCTCTATTCTCACAGGAAAGTGACCCTGGCAGTTCAAACCAGCCAGGTAAGCAGAAAAGTAAGGTTGGGCAAAGGGTTCGGCCCAAGCATGAGTTTGGGCTGAACATTGGCATTTCACCCTGTTTGGGAAACACCCGAATGTGCACTGCACACTGCATTCTGCGCCCTGATTGGGCAAAGCTGGTTATTAAGGCATCAGGCTGGGATGCTGGCCGTTGAGTCCGTAACAACTGATGAGTCATCAGCTGTCAATGGGCATCCCTGCTGACAACTGAATAAAAAAATAATAATAATTCCGGTACATAGTAACCCTACCCATTCACCAAAAAGTGTCAAAAAGTAATAAAAACACAGAGACAGTTTTTGGCAATTCCTTTATTAAAAAATAAAAAAACAGTGTCCCCTGATGTAAGTTTATCATCAATCACAAGGACACCCGAAAAAAAAAAAAAAAAAAAAAACGCTCAAGAACTTATTGACGGCTGACCGCCGAATGCCTCCTCCGAAGTTTGATAGTTCTTATATAGATAATGGCGGGCCACCTGGCGATGTCACCTGGTGGCACCGCCCCCTCGTGACATCACTGACCCAGCATGCACCGATTTGTGATGGTTCATGATGTCTCAAGCCTTTAAAAATGATGTCAAAGTCTGAAAGTGGTGCTCTGCAACCGCTATGTCCACTGTACCAGTACCATGTGATAGATGTGGGCCACAGCATCACATTAGTAAATCATGAATGAAAGCCATTTATGATCGTTCAAATGATTGCTGTTACTTTTCCAAAAAATTGTGACAAAAATTTCAACTTCAAAAAACTATCCATGCCTCATACTCAATGCCTTGGACTATCTACTTTCCAAAAAGGGGTAATTTGGGGGGTATTTGTACTGTCCTGGAATGCTTGGACCTCAAGAAATTATATAGGCAGTCAGTACATCAGGATTGATCAATTTTTAAATATACAGTGAATCCGGAAAGTATTCCCAGTGCTTTACTTTTTACACATTTTTTTATGTTACAGCCTTATGCCAGATGGCTATACGTCCCTATACTTTAAAAAATTTGTTGGAATCTTGACTCCTCAGTATCACTCATATATGAACTCAATAGGGGGGGGGGCTTAAGATACGAGGGGAAGCTTTGGGTGCTTACATATCTCTTTTAGCAAAGGAAGGAAAAGATCCCACAATGTGCTCAAGCTTCAGGCAGATATCCCTGATAAATGAGGACGTAAAAATCTACGCAAGGATATTGGCCAAAAGACTAAAGCCGCACATGCCAAAATATATAGAGAAAGACCAAGCAGGCTTTGTCCCAGGGAGGGAGACCAGGGACAATATATTAAAAACAACCCTCCTAATCCATGAAGCTAAGAAGGGTAAAAAGCCAACCATCTTCCTATCAATAGACGCCGAGAAGGCCTTTGATAGGCTTGATTGGGACTTTATGCTGCAGACACTAGATAAATTTGGTATAGGACCCCGTATGCTTAAATGGATAGAGGCTTTGTACTCCAATCCTACGGCTCAAATCCAAGTGAAGGGAACCCTCTCGGAAACGTTCCGACTTCTCAATGGCACACGTCAGGGGTGTCCATTGTCTCCCTTACTTTTTGTGTTCTCTTTAGAACCTTTTCTAGCATCCATAAGAGCAAATCAGGAGATTCAAGGCATAGAGGTTGGGGATCAAGAACATAAGATTATCCGCTTTTGCGGGTGACATTATGATCTATATAACAAATCCTAGGCAGACTCTCCCAAAAATTATGGAAGAACTGGGAAACTATGGGAGGGTATAAAATTTAAAGATAAATATGGAAAAAACTGAGATATTAAATATTTCAGTCCCCTTGAATGAAAGCAGAGACCTTAGAAAACGTTATCCCTTTACGTGGAAGCAAAGAGGACTGAGGTATTTGGGAGTATTTTTGTCGAAATCAACATTAGATTTATATCAAGATAATTATATACCTCTCCTGAACAAAATTAAAAGTGAACTGAAAGGATATCCCGCACATAGACTGTCATGGTTTGGTAGAATAAGCATGATTAAAATGATGAGTCTACCAAAAGCCCTATATCTTTCAAAGTCTCCCAATTAATATTCCGGTGGCGTATTTTAAAACCTTGAGATCAATAATACAGAGATTTGTGTGGAATAATAGAAGTAACCGTATTTCCTATAAGACACTGACTAGACCAAAAGAGAAGGGAGGTATATTCCTCCCCGACCTCGAAAAATACCATGAGGCAGCAATTTTACGGAGGATCATGGACTGGGCACATGCTCCTCTGCAAAAAAAATGGGTGGAGTTGGAGGACAATATTAGTAAATTGAAGCTGGGACAGATGATTTGGATCCCAAGGCAGCACAGAGGTTCTCTAGTTGATGCAGCACCAATTACGCTAGAAGCATTGAGAATATGGGACAAATTATTTAAAAATATACAGGGACAATATAACAGCCCTTTAATGGCCCTAACAGGCAACAGTTATTTCCCACCGGGGAAAGATAATAAGTTATATTTAAAATGGACCACATCGACCTTTTTGAGACTAAAAGATGTTATGAAAGGGAATGCTCTCTGCTCCCTCTTGGAACTACGTGAAAGATATGGGACAACCCCATGGGAAGTCTGGAGATATAAACAACTACAACATTTTGTAGAGTCCCTCCCAAAACCCCTTCGGGGGACGGGTAGTCTGAATATATGGGAAAAATTGGCAGATCAAGGAGGGACAGATAGGTACGGAATCTCTAGCCTATACAAAATGTTGATAACACACCTAGATGGAGGATCCGTGTGTCCAATGGTAAGTTGGGAATTGGAAATAAATCTCTCATTACCAGAAACAATGAGGGGTAGAGTTTCAGACTATGTTCATTCCACGTCTGTGGACGCACGGATAAAAGAAATGAATTATAAATTATTAACTAAGTGGTACTACGTTCCAGTAAAATTACATAAAATAAATCCCCAGACACCACCCCTATGCTGGAGGGAATGTGGGGAGGAGGGAACTCATGCCCACATATGGTGGCAATGCCCCAAGATCCAACCATACTGGGAGGAAATAATAGACCTAATAAAAGGAAGAAATATAGAGCAATAATTACCCCGATTCTATTGAACTCAGCAAAGATATTAATTCCAAGACAATAGAGGATAAAGCAGGCTCCAACGATACAGGAATGGTTGAGGGAAGTAGATAAAATAAGATATATGGAAGAGGTAACACATTTGCATAAGGACTCTAAATGTATTAGAATTTGGAAGGGCTGGGAGGAGTTTAGACACTCAAAGGTATATGAAAGATATATGAGAAAAGAAGGCGGCACCTAACGCCACTTTGGTTGGACTCCCTGTGAGGGAACAGTGTCCCCCATTCCCCCCCCCCCTTTTTTTTCCTCTCTCTTTCCGCATGATACTTGGGCCCTCCCAATAATAAAAAAAAAAACACAAATGTCACGGAAGTCATATAAAGGGGGGGGGAGGGTGAGAGAGGGAGGAAGAGTAGGGTAAATAAAAAAGGGTAAGGAGGGCACATTTTTTTCTCAAATTTGAAATAAAAGTAGGTGGAAAGAGTCGTTTTTTTTTCTCTCTCTGGGGGGTTGGATTGAGGTAAATAAAAATTAGGCCTTTTTCACAAACAAATAAAAAGCACCAATGTCACGGCAGATAATAAGAGGGGAAAATTATATATTTTTTTTTCCCCTTTTTTTCTTTTCTTTTTTCTCTGTTTTTCCTTTCTGAGGCAGAGAGAGGTATAACACAGAAGACACGAAAATCAGTGTAAAGGGGAAAAATGGAGGGGGAGGGTAGAATAAGTAAAGGGAAAGAGGACACTAGGCACTAAAAGTTAAAATAAGGTGGTTTTGTGAGTTGGTAGAAGGAAGGAGGGTAAGGGAGGAAGCCGAAGGCAGAGGAAATATATATATATTTTATTTTTTTATAGAGAGAGAGAGGGGGTTAGGAGGGGAGAGGGGGTTAGGAGGGGAGAGGAGGGAGGGGGAAGGAAGGAAGGAAAAGAAAGAAGGAGAAAAAGGGAGAAAGATTTATCATAGTGGCCATGTAAGTTAATTAAAAGGGAATGAAGAGAGGGGAGAAGAATAAATGATGTTAAAGGATGGACCCAATTTTGTTGTAAGTGTATGTTTTGTATATTTTTTCTTTTGCAATGTATATGTGGCGATTGGCAAGGATATAAAAGATATATGTATGTATGTATAAAAAAAATCTTTTGAATAAAAATATATTTAAATACAGCCTTATGCCAAAATGGATTAAATTCATTATTTTCCTCAAAATTCTACAAACAATACCCCATAATGACAACGTGAAAAAGTTTGTTTGAAATCTTTGCAGATTTATTAAAAATAAAAAACGAAAAAAAAAATCACACGTAGATAAGTTTTCACAGACTTTGCCATGACACTCAAAATTGAGCTCAGGTGCATCCTGTTTCCACGGATGATCCTTGAGATGTTTCTAACACTAGATTGGAGTCCACCTGTGGTAACTTCAGTTGATTGGACATGATTTGGAAAGGTACACCCCTGTCTATATAAGGTCCCACAGTTAAAAGTGCATGTCAGGGCACAAACCAAGTCAAAGGAATTGTCTGTAGATATCTGAGACAGGATTGTATTGAGGTACAGATCTGGGGAAAGGTACAGAAAATTTTCTGCAGCATTGAAGGTCCCAATGAGCACAGGGGCCTCCATCATCCGTAATTGGAAGACGTTTGGAACCACCATTACTTTTCCTAGAGCTGGCCGCCCGGCCAAACTGAGTGATCGGGGGAGAAGTTGCCATTATGGGGTATTGTTTGCAGAATTTTGAGAAAAATAATGAATTTAATCAATTTTGGAATAAGGCTGTAACATAACAAAATGTGGAAAAAGTAAAGCGCTGTGCACACTTTCCGGATGCACTGTATATACCATAGTTTGTAGACTCTATAACTTTCACACAGACTAAATAATATACACTGATTTGGGTTATTTTTACTAAAGAAATGTAGCAGACTACATGTTGGCCTACATTTTTAAAGAAAGATTGTTTGTTTGCAAAATTTTATAACAAAAACAAAATTGTTGGTATTTTTTCATTTATATAGCAAAAAGTAAATAATCCAATGCTGATTAAATGCCACCAAAAGAAAGCTCTATTTATGTGAGAAAATTATATACATTTCTTTTGGATACAAGTAATTGACAGTTAAAGTAGCACAGTGCTGTATAGCAAAAAATGCCCTGGTCATGAAGGGAGGTAAAACCAAGTGGTTATGGATGGTGATGACACTGGCTTGTCAGAAGCTAGCAGAAACACACATCGTCAAAGGCTGGTATAGTATCACGCTGGTCTGAAGGAGGAACAAAGTTGGACTGCATGGAGACCAATACTGGCACAGAACTTGGCTGAACATTTGGCTAAGGTAGGAGTAAAGAGTGACAACATTGTGTGTATTGGAAAAAAAAAAACTTTGTGTCTTTTTGGATTTTAAGACTCTAGAGTTAGGTACTGATTTTGTAGTTTTTATTTGCAGAAAATTGTAACATCAATGGGAAGCTGTAATTCCGTGTACACACAATCGGTTTTACAGATGAAAACAGTCCGATGGACTTTTCTCATCCGACAAACCGATCGTGTATGGGCCCCATCGGTCTTTTTTCCATCGGTGAGAAAAAATAGAATTTTTTTTAAATGTATCCGATGGGAAAAAAAAGATAGCAAATTACGATCGTCTCCATCGGACAAAAAACCCACGCATGCTCAGAATCGAGTCGACGCATGCTCAGAGGCATTGAACTTAATTTTTCTCGGCTTGTCGGAGTGTTTTACGTCACGGCATTTGTGACGGTCCGATTTTTGACTGATGGTGTATAGGCAAGACTGATGGAAGTCAGCTTCATCGGATTTCCGAAGACTGTGGAATAAGGTACTGATAAACGGTTGGGACCGTGGTGTACTGTATATGGCTGCAGTTGTGGTTACTATGGGTAATGGAGATAAGGACTTTTGGAAATGTGGGTGTCTGAAGGCAAGAAAGAATTGATTTACATTTGCTGTGGCTGAGGATAATATTTTTGACCAGCTTTGAAGTAAGGGCTGAATAAATCTCAGCTTACAATTCTTCTGATTAACTAAGGAATGTACCACATTAATGCAGTCCAAACTATTTTTAAAGAAATAGGGTTTATCATCTTCCAACAACTAAACCCAAGACACATTTTGAGACCTACTAAAAGGAGGAGAAAAGTCATCGCCAAATTATGGTACCTGATGAAGTCAGCTCAGGACAGATTTGAATTAGTGGCTGCACTTAACCAAATGAAAAGCTGCACTGATCAACTAAGGAATGAGCCACACAAATATATTTTAGCAGCTGTTCACTAGTTAGATGTGCAATAACTGGTAGCAATTATCTCTTTCATCGGATGCTAACAACACATAATAGGATAATTCCTCCGAAAGCATCTTGAAAACAACAATACAGCAAACATACACAATCAAGTAACTAAGATACTCTGTGCAGCCAATCTAGTCAATATGTACTTAGGGTTATGTTTGGACACCACATGCTGACAGCAGGCAGAGTAGGTGTGATCAGAAGTTAGACTGCACAGTGACAACTAGAGCCAAAAATAAGTGAAGAAAATGCAATGAAAGAACACAGCAAATGTGGCAAATAGCATGTAAACACTGGAAAAACAGCCTAACTGACTAATAAACAAAAACTATATACAAATGGATATTTATCTACCTAAGACCTGTACACGTGAAGGCCTACCTATCTATTTTCCGAGCAAACAACTTTACTATAACTGTATAGAAAGCAGCAGGAGGAATTGGGCAGGGCAGAGTCGAGTAGGGATACAAGAAAAGGGTTAAACAGGTCAGGGGCAGGGCCAGAACTGAATTGGGCATACAGGAGTTAGGTACAGGCAGCAAGATCAGGATAACTGGCAAGGGACAATGAGTTACATGGTTTAGGAAAAGGGCCAGAATGGGTATGAGGTACACAGTAGACAGGTTCAGGCTAACTGGTTCATAGAGCACCAGACAAAATGGGCACACAGGTATAATGCTGAGAGATAACTTAGGGGGAGCTATATACTTTCCCAGCAGTAAACACCAGATTCAGACTAATTCCTGGGTCCTGCTGGCTGCTAGGGGACCCTCACAGGTGGACACTGGAACTGCATAGACCACAGTGCCAACAACAGGTGATCCAGCCCCTCTCATATGATCCTGTAAGGCTTGCCATCATGTGTGGAAGTCCTAGGGGTATGCCCTTGTTCTTTCACAGTTGCCTGTCTCTTGGATTTTCTCCAGCTCACGGTGGAGCAGCGGCTTGCCTTCAGTACAATCAAAGGTCAGATGTCAACATTGGGGTCTTGTTCCAGCGTCCATTGGAATCACTGCCACTTGTCTACATTTTCATTTAGAGAGTTACACACATTGCCCCTTTGGTCAGGCCACTGTTGTCATTGTAGAACCTTAATCTAGTATCATTGAACTTTAATCTATTTTCATTAGTATTGCAGAAACCTCCCTTCATTAATATTAGTGAGATTCTGCTGCTGACATTGTTAGAAAGTGACTTTCTTAATGGCCATCACTTCGGTATGTGGTGTCTCTGAATTGGTGCATTGTCCTGCAAGCCTCCAGATTTGGTGCATTATTGGGGATATGGTTGTCTCACTTCTGACACTTTATCACTGTTTCCCAAGCCAGTCTACTCTAATGCCGCGTACACACGATCGGAATTTCCGACAACAAAACCGTGTTTTTTTTTTCCGACAGATGTTGGCTCAAAACTTGTCTTGGATACACACAGTCGCACAAATGTTGTCGTAAATTCCGAGTGTCAAGAACGCTGGGACGTACAACACTACGACAAGCCAAGAAAAATGAAGTACAATGATACCGAGCATGCGTCAAATTGATTCCGAGCATGCGCAGCACTTTTGTGCGTCGGAAATGGCTACACAAAATTGAGAACCTGCTCTCAAACATTTGTTGACAGAAATTCCGACAGCAAATGTCCGATGGAGCCTACACACGGTCGGAATATCCGAACAAAAGCTCACATCGAACATTTGTTGTCGGAAATTCTGATCGTGTGCACGCAGCATAAGGAAGTGGCCTTACATTCCTTGAATGGAGACAAGGCAACTAGGATGTATTTGAATGCCATGACCAGGTTTCATAGAACAGATTCCCTGATTGTGGGTTCACATAAAGACTGCAGTATTAACCAATACGACTACTGACCCATTTTACCAAGCAGAGAATAAACTTTCACTTGGTTGAAAAGGTAGACTTCACAAAGATCTATGAAATTGTTAGGATTAAATGTCTCAGCACAGCATGAGCATTATAGCTTGCATGTCTGCAATCCTATTGTATTATTCCCTTATACAATTAGTCATTTGAAAATAAAATTGCCATTTTTTTTTTTTAAATGCAATCTAAAATGTTATTGAAATGTCTAGCCATAGGTTTATGGCAGCTCCATGTGACATGCCAATCTGCTGCCTGCCTGTAATTCAATTATCTAAAAGTATCCAAAATGCAACAAAATGAAGCTACCCATGGCTAAAAAAAGGATAGTATGAGTTTTGACTACGGTATGTTAGGAAAGAAAAGTAAAAACAGAATTAATGGTATACTACAAAGAAAAAGGCATTATTTTTTTCCACATACAGTGCAGTGCTATAACCTTAATAAACCAAACATATAAACAATGAATACGTGTATCAAAACCCACAGCAAAAAAACAAACAACTTCCAATGCCAGAGAGAAAAAAAAAAACCTGTCCATATAGCGTAATCAATATAGTGTCCATTTAGTAAAAAAACATAAACTGCCCACTGTATCTAACAAAAAATGGCCAAGCTGTGTTCATATCTAATGTGAAGCACTCAATGTTCATGCAGTGACAAATAATCAGTGTAGAGCAACACCCCATGTGCAGATGTCATGTACACCATAAGTGAAGAAGAAAAACTCCTTGTGTAGTCCCACTCCCTTGGACTGATACACACCTTCTATATATGACTTATACTAATATATATTATATCAGATAGGTCAGATGAGCTGTAAAACTGTGAAGGAAAATTCCATATCATGATAACATAGCTGGTAACTTCTAGATCACAATTGTCTCCACCATGACTCAGAGAAAGAGGAGATTTCACACAGCATAAAATCCTTAGAGCAAAAAATAAAATGCACGTTCAAATGTGAAGTCAGCATCAGCATGATCATAGCTAGTAGATAATCTTGGTGTTCTCCCTCCTATTAGAAATGGGAACACAGTGGGCTAACATCTAGACTGGTGAGATGGTACTTCTAGGTAGTGTACCAACGAACACAATCCAAACATTTTTTAGTACGTTTTTTCATTCACAAATATTAGACATACATTGAAAAAGTTTTTAAATCTATTTTGAATCACAGGGAAATGATTTTTTTTTCATAGCCGGCATTATGTCTTCAAATTATGGTTGATTTGTCTTGTTTACCAGAAATTATAAAGGCCCCAAATTTTTCTTCTACAAAAGCAGACCTCCTACAAAGCATCTATAGATGGTAGCGCAAACAACTGAGGTCTTTTTAATTTTCAAAATTTGAAAACAAAGGGAAAAAAAAATGCAATCCCAACATCAACCTGATCTAACTTTCCCTAACCCTCATTCAGGAGGATTGAAAAGAGCAACTCTGAAGCGGAGCCTACCAGCACATTAGTAAAACTAAGGCTATCCAATGATGTATTTTTCTGAAATGAAAGAAAATGAATCACTAGCATAATATTATGTGTGTGTGTGTGTGTGTGTGTGTGTGTGTGTGTATATATATGTTGTAACCTGGGGGACAGGTAGCAGGTACAAAAGCTCCCTGGGATGAGCAGGCACAGATACCAAGTCCATGGGATAAGTGAAAAAACTGTGTTGTTTATTGGTGCTATATACAAAGTCTATTGACAGGTGCTGTACAGTGTGCAGAAAAACAAACAGAACAAAAAATAGTTAAACAAAACCCTAGCCGTGTCTCAGCTCTAACTATACGGTATATACAGGCCCTCACTACCAGGCTGAACAAGCCTACCGCTTGCCAGCTTCCACATCAACTGATTAACAGTTTTCACCAACCTTCTTGCTCTCACAGACCAGCGTTGTCTGTGTTTCCCAGGCAGAGCAAAGGCTGTCTGCTCAGGTGAGCTTTTAATTGACCTGGGAGAGAGGACCAACACCTGAACTGGATACTGGCTCAGAGATCCCTAAACGTATAAGAGAGGAGCCTGGGAGATGTATAAACCCCGAACAGGACTTTTCCTGTCTCTCTCAGGGACGCTCTGCTACAATATATACATATATGTAGTCGGAACCCTATGTCTGGGAGAGATGTGTACCACATAAATACAAGACTAACAACATAAAGTAGACATAAAGTGTGCCCTGGTCTGTAGGCCGGTATGCCTAGAGAAGGGGGCATACCCAAGATAAGTGAGTGGATGGCTTTGTAGAGAAAGTGTTTTGAGAGAAGTGCCCTAAGAAGGGGGATGGGTGGGTACCGCGCACTGCAACAGACACAGACCACTGTGGGTGGTCTGCTTAAATACCCCCCGGGCTCCTCCCATAATTTCAGGCCACCATACTGGCCTTCCTATTTATGGTCAGAGCCCTATGTCCGGGAGAGATGAGAACCAGGAGAAAAGCCGCTCAGGTGTGGTCGTCTTCAAACGTGATGGTACTCATGGAAACCACGGGTGCAGGCAATGCATATGCAAGACAAAAGAAAAGGAATTCCTTTTATTCCTGAATAAAATTGCCTTTATTGTAAATCCAACACAGCACTACAAGTCACAGCACACTTGGTCAAGCTGACGCAATTCACACTATACTAGTGTTTAATCATAGCTATGTGCGGCTGTCCAGAAGGAATTCCTTTTCTTTAGAGATGAGAACCACATGAACACGTCACAAGACTAACAACATAAAGTAGACCTGAAGTGTGCCCTGATCTGTAGGACGGTATGCCTAGAGAAGGGGGCAAAAGACTTGGCTAGGGAGGTATTTATTTATTTGAGCTGATAACGTCCTACAGGGCAAGCTTGCTTGGGGATTTATCGAGCAAAGCAAGTGGATTTCCACCTGCCCATCTTCTTGATGACGTGGTCCGGGACCCCATTTATGAGGCTGCTGATGCCGCTCCAATGCGGAACGAATGTTCAGAATATCAGCTGGGGTCAAGGCCTAAGTTAAGCAAGAGGATTCTAATGTGTCTGGTGAACTGGTTACAGCCAATATTTATGATATTGGCTGTGGCCTGATTGTCTGTGGCAAATGTGACTGTTTGCCCTGCCCAGGTGCTGCCCCAGATTTGAGCTGCTGCCACAATGGGGTAGAGTTAGAATAACGAGGAGGACTGACTGAAGTCGGGAATCAGGAGGATTTCTGGAGGCCATGGTCCTGCAAACCAGTGATGGCCAAAAATTGCTGCGAAACCTGTAGAGGCAGCAGCGTCCATGACTACCTGAGGTGAAGAAGAGTATGCAGATGGAATGAACATTGATATGCCATTCCAGTTCGTGAGAAATTCGTGCCACATTGACAAATCTGCTATTGCTGATGAGTCTAATTGAAGAATCTGGTCAGGATCTTGCACCTGCGAGAGGAATACTAAGAGGCGTGAGATGAAGGACCACCCCTGAGGGATGATCCTCATGGTGAAGTTAAGCATGCCAAGCAAAGATTGTAGCTGCCTCTTGGTTCAGTCTCTAGTAAGGGTAAAGGTATGAACTACCGACCTGATGCGGGTCAATTTGTCGAGAGGCAGGCTGGCCTGCATGGAGTGTGTGTCGAGCGTGACTCCCAAGAAGGTGATGGACTGTGCTGGGCCTTCCACTTTCTTTTCTGCTATGGGTACATTAAGATTATTAAATACCTCTCTCAAGCTGTTTAAATCTACTGGGGGATCGCCAGGTTTTTCGATGAGCAGAAAGTCATCGAGGTAGTGGATCACTTTCTGACAACGTCCGTGATGTGACAGGATCCAGGAAAGGGACTGGGCGAATGTATCGAAGAGCCACAGGCTACTTTTAGAGCCAAACATCAATTTGGTGGCGAAATAGTACAAGCCTTTCCACTTGATTCCATGCCATCACCAGAGTTATGGCTTGATTAGGAGTAACTTGAAGGCGTCCGAGATGTCCACTTTGGAGAGCCAAGCGCCTGCTCCTATGCAAATGATAGCTTGTATGGCTAGGTCAACTGATGAGTATTTAAAGGAAAACTCCTCAGAGGGTATGAGGGAGTGCAAACTACTGATGTGGGAACAATGAGGCGCGGACAAATCATACACTAAATGCAGTTTATTGGAAAACTTGCCCTTGACAAGAATAGGGCTGATTCTCCATACAGTAAAAGGTGACTTTGAAAAGGGGCCGATCATGTACCCCTGGTCTAGTTCAGTCTGCAACAGGGTGCTGATGGCTGACTCATCTGTGGCAGCTGAGAGTAGGTTCTTGCATTAGTGGGTCATGTGGGGAAACGTGATGAGTCCGGTCTGGAATCCCGCAGTGAACCCCTGCATGAGAAAGGGGGGCCAAGGAGGGGGTCGGGTGTGAGGATAGGTAGAACCTGCGCCATCCTAAGTGCACGCAGCCTAGTGATGAGGAATTAAGCTGCTTGACGCCGCACATTGCTTTGGTATGTGCTTTATGGCATATGAGGCAAATGTGGATGAGCTTGCAGTGGGCAATGTGGCAAGTTTGAGAAATTGAAATTGTTACAGATAGCTACACCCCCCAGTGCGTGGATTGGTCATCCTAACCTGTCCACCTAGGACGGCTATGTGAATGCTGGTGTGTTTTGAGCGGCATTAGAGGTGGAGAGATAGCTAGGGAGGCGTCTGCCACCCAGCTTGGAGTACCAGTTTGCACTAACTGCCAGTCTGCCACCCATACGACAGAGTGGGAAGCGAAATGGCGGCAGAATGTCGATGGTTCTCCAGTTGGTAGTAACCTGGAACTGAGGGAGTCTAGCTGCTGCCTTGTCTGAAAATGACCGGTGGTAGACCCCCCATACTTGTGACCCAAATCCCATAATGCATGCACATTAGATACAGGTCCAGTTCTTCCCTCCTATTGGGATTAACTGTGCAAAGTCTCTGACCATCTCAAAGGCTAACACATACTCCATGACAGTGAGCTTGCGGTTAAGCCTAGGGTCCTTTTCCTTCAGGACGACTGAGATGTCCCTCCAGGAGTATGACTTGTCAGCCATATCGTGGAATGATATGAGGAGAGATTCTAGGTTAACGTCCTTGCTGTCCAAGATGTCCTTCCTGATGGCAGCTGGGATGAGGTGGGCAGGGAAGACTGTTGTGCAGATGTTGGGTGTACCTGTAGGTGAAGGTACAGGGACAGCAATGGTGACTTGGTCTGGTAGGGGCGCAGCTGGGTGTACCTCCAGGGCTCCCACTCTGGCCTGGACGTCGGTAACTGCTGTTGACAGTTTGGTCACCAAGGAGTGGAGCTGAGTAATAGCTGAGAATATAGACAGCAATGATGCCTGGGAGGGTTGCTACAGGTGGTGGGAATAGCAGCCTAAAAAGCTCAGATTTCCTAGCTGTGGCAGTGTAGGGAATACGACTGCGCTGCAGTTCTGCTGTGAGTTTGGGAATGGTCCAAACTCTGGGAGGTTAAGCGCCCCCGCTTCCTGAACCTGCGGAGGGTGACAGCGGGGCAGAGGCGAATTGTTCGCTGCAGGCCTGCGACATGGCTTCAGCTAAAAGACAAGGAGGGGAGAATGCATATGTGTTAAGAGGTTGCAAAGGTCATAGGGGACAGTTGCATTGAGGTGAAGAGAAATACAAAGGGGGATCCTTTGAACTACGCACCTGACTCGCCGCCCTAGGTCATGAAGACTTGGTTGGGGGTCAAGAACCGAGACGACCAAGGACCTGTAGTAAGGTGACATAGGGAAGTGATTTAAGAAGGGGGGATGGTAGAGAGGTGTTTGGGGCATGGCTGGCCCCCTGGTGAAGGTGCGAGCCCTGTTGAATAGTGTGTGTGTTTTGGTATTGTTTTTTACCTGAGTGAATACTGTCCAAACCTGGTGCAGGATGGACCAACTGGAACTCTACTGACCTAAAGGGGGAGTGACAGAAAATAGGTGAGCAGCAGATTTGCTACTGGGGATGGAGAGTGGCTGATTTGAGCCACTTGCAGAGATGTATGCAATGATTGCGAGTAGGCAGCCTTATGAGGAAGGAGCTGAATTTGCATGTGTAGGGATGACTGACTGGGACCCGTACAAAGATGGAGTGAGATATGTATGTTTACGTTTGGTAAGAGTAAGGTAAGCCGAGGATCCAAATTGTTGTGCCGCTGTGTTTGTACCATCGAAGCGACTGGTTTTGGGCTAAGCTGGGGTGTAAGTATCGTGGGATTGTAGTGCCGAGGATCAGAAAATTTGCGCCGATGGTGCGACTAGACTCAGATCGGGCTATTGGTGAGAGTAACGGTGGTGTTAGTAGGAAGTGTGGTGTTTGTAGGAGGTGTGGGAGGAGGGTTTTCAGCGCTTAGGGTCCAAATCGTTTGTGCCAATGATGTGACTAGACTCAGATCGGCTGTCTGTGTTTTGCAGTGCCGAGGATCTGAATCGTTGGGCAGATGATGCGACAAGACTCGGATCGGCTGTATGGTGTGAGTATTTTGTACGAGGTTTCGTAGGAGGTGTGGTCTTTTAGGGCGAAAGGATTTGGGACATACGCCACTGATGCGATTTGATTCGGAAGTGGCGGTAGTGTGAGTGAGTTACGTGATTCGTAGCGTTCGTGTGGCCTAGGCGATTGGGGGCGAATGGTCCTGAGCAGTGTGCTGCCACGAGTCGTTACGTCACAATTTCTAACGGATGCGTGCGAGTACATATAATTGAACTGGTGAAATTTCTACCAAGCCGTGAGAATGCGGCAATGGATTACTACGACATGAGGTGACAACAGTTTACGAATGGAATATTCTAACTGTCGATTAGCTAGTAGGAACAGTAACAACAAATCATACCTGCGACAGCGAGCGTGGAACGATCGACGAAAACCTACAAATGGGGGAAATGCAAAACCCTGGAATTTGAAAACACAGACTCACAAACATGCAGTGAGCTGGCAGAGTCGGCCTGGTGACGTAATACCGTGCACTGGAACCAACACAGACCACTGTGGGTGGTCTGCTTAAATACCCATGGGGCTCCTCCCATAATTTCAGGCCACCATACTGGCCTTCATATATATATATATATATATATATATATATATATATAGGCTATTCCTACCCCTAACCCACCCCTCTCCACTGCAGCTTCTCTTTTACTTACCTGCCCTTGTCAATTGGCTAGGGAAAATAGAGGATGGCCTTTCGACTAAAATTATGGAAGTAAAATGTTACAATTTTCTACTTACTGTTAAATGTCTTTAAAAAATGTAATTCATATTTGTGAGAGGATGAACTGCTAATGTATGCCGGGAAATATTTTTTAGTAGTTTTGCAAACTAACAATCCATGAATCATTAATTGACAAATGAAATTGTGCCAATTTCTTGTTGTCACGTTCCCTTGTTAAAACAGAGGACTACAGTTATTGTCCGATTTACTCTATTGCTATTATTACTACGTGCTTGGTGTAAGAAAACACATGGCACTTCATCCTTACACCTGATACATTTTTCCTAAAGAATTGCTAGAAAAATATAATAATATGTTTTAATCAAAGTGCCAAAAGGTACATTAGTAGCCTACTAATTCTACTTAACCACAGGTGGCCCTGAAACATTAATGATGGTGATTTATGTATGCTAGGTTTTCCTGCATGTGTTAACCTGCTGTTTTATGATTACAGTTTATGTATATTTTGTTTGTGCTATTCCAGTCATACCAATCACATCATATCAGATACATCCTTTGTAGCTCTACATGAGTGGCAATTATATTTTCATTTAAGTTTATATTACTGCAATTGGTGCGGTTTAGACTTAAGATGAAAAGGGCAAAAATCCACTGTTATTATTGGTGGTAAAATGTATTATTATTAGTTGACTGCAAGAAGGTACAATATTAAGCAGTAACTATCATAGACTGGGTGCACAAAACACTGTAAAAATAATTAACACAGTTCATGCAAATAAAGGAAAAAATCAATTATCCGATAATGAAAATATCTGCTGCAATTTCTTGACTCATACACAGGTAGTTGTGGGAATACAGCTGCCTAAATTACTTTGTTTTTTCATGATGTTGTTATTATTGTATCATAATAAGGGTTATTTGCATTTATATAGACATTCTTTTAGTTAAGCAAACAGCCTAAAAAGTGCCCCTGGGATGTTTCACTCTAAGACCCTGGCAGCAGAAACAGAACTAGGAGGTGATACAGTATGTAGAGCAGATATGATATTAGGCTGAAGCCAAACAAGCAATGCTGGAAAAAGTAATTAAGTAGAACATTTTATAAATGATGAAAAGGTAGCTGCACAGCAAAGAGAAAGCAATTAGATATATACGTAACTTGTATATGTAGGATTACAGATTATGTAATACTCACTGATCTCTGTCCTAAGCAATCCTCTTGATTTTCTATAATCATCCAGATGTTTGTATAATAGCTGAAAAAGATCAAGATGGGCAAATGTATACATTGACCCTCCAACGTGTCACTAGGAGTATGTGGATTTGATTAATTGAGTCCTGTTTGAAATTCACAGCACCCAAACTTAGCAGTGAATCACACTGAAGTCTATAGAGGTAATAGCAGGGGATCATGCATGTTTTCCATCATAATTTCTGCCAAAGTATAATTTCTGCATAAGTGTAGACAATTTTAACACAGCTGCATATCATGCATTCAACTTCTCACCTTCTTTTTTCTGCTCCTTCACAGATGCATTAAGGTTGATTTACTAAAGGCAAATAGTCTGTGCACTACAACTGCACTTGCTCCAGAGCTTAGTAAACAAGGTAAAACTGTACTTTGCAAAGAATACTCAATCACACGCAAGGAAAATAAAAAACAGCATTTTGTTTGTACATGATTGGATGATAGAAACCAGCAGAGCTTCCCCTTATTTCAGAGCTTCCTCTCAGATCTAGAGCAAATGCATTTAAAGTACACTTGCAACCTGCAATCATATTGGTACACTGATTTACAATATCTGCCTGTCTGTCTTTGTTCAACTCTCATGTTGCAACCTGCGATAACAATTGTACACTGGGTTAACCATTTCTGCCTAACTGTGTTAAAGAGAAGTTCCTCTGAAACACAGACAGACATGCGTAAATAGTTAAATCAGTGTATTAATATTATCACAGATTGCAAGATGAGAGTTGCATAACTCTCTTCTGTTTTAAAAAAAAAAAAAGTCATCAGCTACAAATGCTGTAGAAGCTGACTTTTAATAAAAAGACACTTCCCAGCCCACAGATTCAGCACTGTCTTCACCCAGACAGGTTCTTTGCCAGTCTTTAGGTCCCTGGTCAACGCTAAGTACCCACCTCCTAAAAAAAATAAAAAAAATAAAGTTTTTAATAAGGAGAGAATATGGGGGAGATGGGGGAGGAAAAAGCGGAATTTCCCTTTTTAGTTCCGCTTTAAATGCTCATTTTGAAACCTCCAATTTTTACAAACAACTTTCAGGTTTGTTATCTGTATTGTTGAGTAGGGATGAGCCAAACACCCCCCTGTTCGGTTCGCACCAGAACCTTCGAACGGACCGAAAGTTTGCGCAAACTTTAGAACCCTATTAAATACAATGGACGCGAGCGTTCGAAATCTAAAGTGCTAAGTATAACGGCTAATATGCATGTTATTGTCCTAAAAAGTGTTTGGGGACCCGGGTCCTGCCCCAGGGGACATGTATCAATGTAAAAATAATTTTTAAAAACGGTCGTTTTTTCGGGAGCAGTGATTTTAATGATGCATAAAGTGAAAAAAAAAAAAGTGAAATATTCCTTTAAATATCGTACCTGGGGGTGTCTAAAGTATGCGTGTGAAGTGGCACGTGTTTCCCGTGTTTAGAACTGTCCCTGCACAAAATTACATTTCTAAAGGAAAAAAAGCCATTTAAAACTGCTTGCGGCTTTAATGTAATGTCTGGTCCTGGCAATATGGATGAAAATCATTGAGAAAAATGGCATGGCTACCCCATTACCCCACCCCCCACCCCAGCCCATTACCAGCCCCTTTGGGTCTTGTATGGATATTAAGGGGAACCCTGCACCCAAAATAAAAAAAGGCCCTATATACTCTGAACAACAGAATACAGGACGGTGCAAACAAGACAGGTTTGTTCTTAAAGTGGAGCTCCACCCTAATTTTTAACTTTTGCTACTCGGATTCCTCCCCCCCTCCGGTGTCACAATTGACACCTTTCAGGGGGGAGGGGGGTGAAGATACGTGTCTAAGACAGGTATTTTCACCCACATCCGGGAGTCCTCTCTCCGGGAATCTGCGGGAGTGACGTCACTTCCCCCAGACTTCCCGTAGTGTTCTGGGAGACACTCGGCTCCCAGAACACAGGAGCACCAATCAGAACGGCGCAGCACGACTCGCGCATGCGCCGTAGGGAACCGGGCATGAAGCCGCAGGGCTTCACTTCCTGGTTCCCTCAGCGAGGATGGCGGAGGGAGCAGCAGAGCGACGAGCGGTCGCTCGTCCTCTGCTGCGGACGTCGCTGGAAACCCAGGACAGGTAAGTGTCCAAATATTAAAAGCCAGCAGCTGCTGTAGCTGTAGCTGCTGGCTTTTAATATTTTTTTTTCCGGCGGAGCTCCGCTTTAAGTACAATCTGTTTGTAATTTGGAACAGGTACATTTTTTAAGTGTAGCTCTAGCCAAAAAATATATTTTTAAGCTTTTCGGAGAACATAGGGAAGGGTTATCACCCCTGTATCATTTGTATTGCTGTCTGTGCACCTGTTCAGAACATTTCTCCTCACTTTCCATCCCAATGACAAATGTTTTTGGAAAATTTTGGTTTTTTATTGAAACAAGGATTGGTGATAAAGCATCAATGGAGAGGAGACACCTTTTTCCAATATTAACTCTTACAGGAGAGAATTTGCCTTCCTAGTGGGTAGATTTCCTCTCACTTCCTGTTGTCTCCTTCCGTTTGCAAGTAGGAGTCGTTTGTAAGTTGGATGTTTGAAAGTAGGGGCCTGCCATATATAGTCTGCAGAAATTTGGCCCTTAGGTGTTGCCACAACACTGTAAGCCCTCACAGTTACTCTTGGTAGGCGCTGGAATGCCCTGCTGTCAACTATTATATCAGGAATTGTATTTACATGCCACTGTTGAACAGTGGTAGGAAAAATTGGGCCTTTGGTGGTGGTGCTGGTGCCACAACACTGTAAGTCCTCACAGTTACTCTTGGTGGGTGCAGGAATGGGCCCTGCTGTGAAATATTAGATCAAGAATTGTAATTACATGCCCCTGTTGAACAGGGGCAGAAAAATTGGGCCTTTCGTGGTGGTGGTGGTGTTGCCACAACACTGTAAGCCCTCACAGTTACTCTTCTTGGGTGCCGGAATGGGCCCTGCTGTGAATTATTAGATCAAGAATTGTAATTGCATTCCCCTGTTGAACAGGGGCTGAAAAATTGGGCCTTAGGCACTGGTGCTGGTGCCACAACACTGCAACCCCTCCCAGATACTCTACTTAGAGCGCAGCAATGAGCCCTGTTACAAAGTATTGCATCAAAAATTGTAATTACACGCCCCTGTTTAACAGGGGCTGAAAAATTGGGCCTTAGCCACTCGTGGCGGTGCCCAGAACCAAAAATGTTCTTTCAAGCAATCAGCATGATTATTGAGGAGGAAGAGGATAGTCACTCAGCATAACAGTATAGTCACTCTGCATCAGCATAGGCAGTCTTGAAGGGATCTGACATTTCAAAGAAAATTATTCTGTTACATCAGCATCAGGTGCCTGGTAGCTGGTGGTGATCCAAGACTGATTCATTTTTATGAAGGTCAGTTGATCGACCAAGTCAGTTAACAGGCGCACCCTGTGATCGGTCACAAAGCCTCCAGCAGCACTGAATGTGCGTTCCGAAAGAACGTTGGATGCAGGACAGGCCAGTATCCCAATTGCATACTGTGCAAGCTCTGGCCAGTGATCCATCCTCAAGACCCAGTAACCCAGAGGATTTTCGGTGGGAAAGGTGTCCAAGTCTGATCTTGCCCCTAGGTATTCCTGCACCATGTAAACCAGACGCTGGCGATGGTTGCTGGAACCGATCATACCTTGGGGCTGCGGACTAAAAATTGTCAGCAACACGTTGTCCAGGACCAGGAATTTGTAACCTCCCAGTCTCTGGGAACGCGTTGCACAGACCTTTCTGCAAGGCCTCCCGAAGGTGCCTCATCCTCTGCTCCCTCTGCGATGGCAAGATAAGGTCCGCAACCTTACCCTTGTAACGTGGATCAAGGAGGGTTGCCAGCCAGTAATGATCCCTCTCCTTGATCGCACGAATACGATGATCCTTACCTCCATGCTGACACAATCCTCCTCCTCCTCCTTCTCCTCCTCCTCCTCCTCCTCGTCCTCTTCCTGTGTGATAGCCGGGCCAGCAGGAACACTGTCTTGATAAAGGGGGCTTTGAGAGGTAAGGAAGTCCTCCTCTTCCTGCCTCTGTTCTGCCTCAAGTGCCCTGTCCATTATTCCACGCAGCGTGTGCTCCAACAGGTGGACAAGAGGGACAGTGTCACTGATGCATGCACTGTCACTGCTCCCCATCCTAGTGGCCTCCTCAAATGGTGCCAGGACAATGCATGCATCCCTGATCATGGCCCACTTGTGTGGGGAAAAAAATTCAAGCTCCCCTGACCCTGTCCTGGTGTCATATTGCAACAGATACTCATTGATGGCCCTCTGCTGCGTGTGCAGCCGATGCAGCATGGTCAACGTAGAGTTCCACCTGGTGGGCATGTCACAGATTAGGCGGTTCTTGGGCAGGTTGTAATCCTTTTGCAGTTCAGCCAGCCGAGCACTGGCATTAAATGATCGGCGGAAATGCCCACAGACTTTCCTGGCCTGCTTCAGGACCTCCTGTAAGCCCGGGTACCTGCCCAAGAACCGCTGCACCACCAAGTTAAGGACATGAGCCAAACAGGGCACATGGGTCAGTTGTCCCTGTCGGAGGGCGGAGAGGAGGTTGGTGCCATTGTCGGAAACCACCTTTCCTGGCTTAAGCTGGCGTGGCATCAACCACCTCTGAGCCTGCCCCTGCAGAGCTGACAGAATCTCTGCCCCAGTGTGGCTCCTGTCCCCCAAACACACCAGCTCAAGCACCGCATGGCATCTTTTTGCCTGCGTACTGGCGTAGCCCCTTGAACGCCTACGGAGCACCGCTGGTTCCGAGGACAAATCAGCACAGGAAGAGGCCATGGAGAAAGAAGAAGAGGAGGGGGTGGAGGAAAGAGGTGTGTCAGAATCACCAGTAGTAACATTTTGGAGGCGTGGTGGCGGAACAACCTCCAACACTACTGCACCTTGTCCTGCATCCTTCACAGCTACCAGCAGAGTCACCCAATGTGCCGTGAAAGATAGGTAACATCCCTGTCCATGCCTGCTGGACCATGAGTCAGCTGTAATATGCACCTTACCGCTGACCGCTCTGTCCAGCGAGGCCAAGAATCGCCTTTTGTGAGAAAAAGTGGCGTTTGGGAACCTGCCACTAAGGAACCGCACATTCCACAAACTCACGGAAGGGGGCAGAGTCTACCAACTGAAAAGGCAGCAGTTGAAGTGCTAGCAATTTAGCCAAGCTAGCATTCAACCGCTGGGCATGTGGATGGCTGGGAGCGAACTTCTTGCGGCGGTGCAGCAGCTGGGGCAGGGAAATTTGCCTGGTACAATTGGACGTCGGTGTACCAATAGCAGATTACCCGCAAGTACTTGGCTGTGACACACCTAATTCTACACCTTCATTTCTCTCAGTGCAGGTTTCAGAGAGGACTGAAGGTATAGTGGGGTTGGAGATCCCAGCTGATGAGGAGCAAGGAGAGGTCCGCCTTGTTCTTTGGTGTGGGTCTTTTAGGTGTGCTTGCCAATGGACTGCATGGCAGGTCGACATGTGTCTGGTCAAGCATGTGGTGCCCAAGCGGCTGATGTTTTGGCCACGCGAGATACGCTTTAGACATATGTTGCAAATGGCAATGGTGCGATCTGTTGCACACGTCTGAAAAAAGGCCCACACCAAAGAACTTTTGGAATAACGCGCAGAGACAGCAGCACCCTGCACATGCGGAGCTCTGCGGTGTGATGCAGTCGGTGTGCTGCCCTTAAGCTGGCCCCTGGAGGGCATCCTGCCTCATTGGAGATGTGCCTTCTCCTCCTCCTCTCTCCTATCAGGCACCCACGTGGAGTCAGTGACCTCATAATCCCCTCCCTCCTCATCACTGGAGCCAATCTGGCAGTATGCTGCAGCTGGGGGAACATGACTGCCAGATAGCTGACCTTGTTGGGCACCCCCTCTCTCTGGGCTCACGTTACTACCCCCTCTCTCTGAGCTCACGTTAATGCCTTCCTCCAGCTGGGTTCCATCTCCGGAGCCTACAAAACGCTGGGCATCCTCCTGGAGCATGTACCCAACACTGTGGTCAAACAGTTCGGGGGACTCCTCAGGAGGACATAGTGGGGCTAGGGAAGGATTGACTGATGCCATTGAGCCTAGGGAATAGGCCACTTTGGCAGCTGCTTTGCCAGACAAAGTACCCTGAGCCTGGGTGAGAGAGGATGAGGAGGAGGAGGACGGCTTGGTCATCCACTCTACCAAGTCTTCGGCATGTTGCGGCTCAACATGGCCAGCTGCCGAAAAGAAGGACAAGCGTTTCCCACGGCCACATGCTGATGAGAATGCACCGTGTCCACGACCAGCATCACTGTTGCCTCTAGACACAGAGCCTGCTTGCCCTCTTTTATTGCCTCGTGACTGTCTGCCTCTCATTGTTTGCCTTCCAGACATACTAATGGCCTTCTGTGGTGTTAGTATGGGAAAAGCAGCAATTGTTTTCAGTTAGTTTTAGGTGAAAACTGTGCAGAGGACACAGTACACTGAAAATACTTGCAGCTCTCTGTTTGTGGTTTTATTATGAGAACACCACTATAATAGTATTAGTCACTAACTGTATTCAGGTGAGCTTTAGGTGAATGCTATGCAAAGCACACAGTAGTACACTAAGTGAAACACTGACTGTCTGCAGCTAGCACAATCACCGGCCTGCCTGTCACAGTATAGAGAATAACTGTATCCAGGTGAGCTTAGGTGAATGCTATGCAAAGCACACAGTAGTACACTAAGTGAAACACTTTCTGTCTGCAGCTAGCACAATCACCGGCCTGCCTGTCACAGTATAGAGAATAACTGTATCCAGGTGAGCTTTAGGTGAATGCTATGCAAAGCACACAGTAGTACACTAAGTGAAACACTGAATGTCTGCAGCTAGCACAATCACCGGCCTGCCTGTCACAATATAGAGAATAACTGTATCCAGGTGAGCTTTAGGTGAATGCTATGCAAAGCACACAGTAGTACACTAAGTGAAACGCTGACTGTCTGCAGCTAGCACAATCACCGGCCTGCCTGTCACAGTATAGAGAATAACTGTATCCAGGTGAGCTTTAGGTGAATGCTATGCAAAGCACACAGTAGTACACTAAGTGAAACACTGACTATCTGAAGCTAGCACAATCACCTGCCTGCCTGACACAGTATAGAGACTAACAGGAACGGATCTAGCTAAACTCAATACAGTGTATAAATATATATACAACACCTAGGATGCATATATATCCTCTACACACTGTAACAGCAGCTAACTGACTCGCCTGCCTGCTCTATCTAACTCAATATAAATGACACTGTCTCTCTCTCTGTAACTGTCTCTTTCACAAACGCCAACACACTACACAAGGCTGACTTCCAGGCAGCCTTATATAGTGTGGGGCGTGTACCTACTCCTCTGAGCCATGATTGGCCAAAGCCACTCTGGCTTTGGTCAATTACGGCTCTCTGTACAGACGGCGCTGTGATTGGCCAAGCATGTGGGTCATAGTGCATGCTTGGCCAATCATCAGCCAGCAATGCACTGCAATGCCGCAGTGAATTATGGGCTGTGACGCGCCACTCAAATTTGGCGAGAACGGACCATAACGTTCGATCTTCGTCGACCGATCGAACAGCCGATGTTCGAGTCGAACGTGTGTTCGACTCGAGCACGAAGCTCATCCCTATTGTTGAGATAGATTTACCTTCCCGCTTTCTTGTCTGATCAGAGAGCTTTGGCCTGCTTCAGTGCCTCTGTAAGTTTGTAAGTTTCCGCTTTCATTCTTCTGTGTCTGTTCACTTCTTAATGATTGGATTAATTGATTATTTGACAAACTCTTCCCCACCTCCTCTGCCACTAAAGTGACACTAAACTCTGGTTTTAAAAAAAATCTATTAGAGTATATATTCTTAACTTAAAAAAGTACCTTCTATTGCTTTCAGCCTCTGCCAAATTTTATAATTTGTTTTGCCTGTTTGAAGCTCCAGCCCAAAAAAACTTTACCTTGTCCTTAGTGAATATAAAGCCTCGTACACACGGTCGGACTTCCATCGGACTTTTCTGTGGATTTTTGTCCGAACAGAGTTGGCCGGGCACACCCATAGCATACACACCACAGAACTTTTCTGCAAACTTTTCTTAAACTTTTTTCAACATCTCGTGGTTTTTCTGCTCTTTTCTGCTCTTTACCGCCACCCTTTGGTCAACTTCTGCTATTGTTGGTTGATTTTAACATTATTTGTTTTGTCCATCGGACAAAAGTCCGATGGTTTTCTGTACACACAGTCGGACTTTACTCCATCGGACTTTTGTTGGCCAAAAGTTTGTCCATTTGCAGACCGAACTTTTGTCCGATGAAAAAAAAAAAAAAAGTTTGTCAGGTGGAGCGTACACACGGTCGGATTGTTGGTCCAACTTGCTCAAAATGAAGTTTGTTGGCCGAAAGTCCGACCGTGTGTACTGGGCTTAGAGATGAAATGATCAATTTAATTATCAAATCAATCTTGGCACACAGACACACCATTCTCCCTCTTCTGCCTAACCTTTGACTCTGAAATATAGTGTACCCTTGGTTAGTCACAAGCCAGTCATGTGAGCTCTCAAACCAGGTTTCTGATATTCCCAATACACCTCAAAATCAAGTATCAAAGGTTCTAGTTTTTCCATTTTATTATTAAGGCTCCATGTACACAGAAGCTCAAAAATGGTCGTTTGTAGAGCAGCAGAAAAAGCTAGCTTTTATCAGCGTTTTTTTTCTAGCTTTTATTAGCGTTTTTCAGTGTAGCATTTTTTATTTTTTTTTATTTTTTTCAATGGACCAAAAACGCTAAAAAAACGCTCGCGCCCGTTTATGAGCGTTTGAGCGTTTTTTGTCGTTTTGCGTTTTTTTTCTGCCGAAAAACGGCACTTTGAACGCAAATTTCTTGCGTTCAGAAAAAAGCCCATTAACTCCACTGCTCATTAAAGCTAAAAAACTTTATGCGTACATGAACACATAGGCTAACATAGAGTGCAGTTAATGGGCTTTTTAAAAAAACGCCAAAACGCCAATAAACTGCAGTTTATCAGCTTCTGTGTACATGGAGCCTAAGACTTCTAGCATTTGGGTACATACCGCACATTTACATTTTGCACATTCAGTGCGCACTTCAACCCTTGTTTATTTCACAGTTTTCCTATCACTTATCCTCCAACAACACATCTTTCGAACCTTCTGGCCATCTTTTCCCCAACTGAGCTACATCCTATCCACCATATCCTTGCACCCTATACGCTGCCTCTCTGGTGCAGCTCGTGGTACAGGAAGTATTTCAGAATATAGTACATTGAAGGTCTTCCTTAGGTACCTAAGTCCCTGAAACAATGTTTAAGGACACGCCATCTTTCTCTAACTTTCATTTGTACCAATATGTACCATGACACCTGGAGCCTCCACAGTCCCACTGTCACTTACCTGGTAGTAGAGCCTGATACGATGAGTAAGGCCTCTCTTACACCTCTGACTCAAGGCCCCTGATAGAGCAGACAGGTGGCGCAGGGGTACAAAGTGGCATGGGTGCCTATTGGTCTTGCTAGAAGCAGGGCTTGATGGACTATCTTGATCAAGTGGAGGAAGACTGAAAGTGAAAGCAGGAGCAGGCAGACACTGGAGACAGCAGACAGGCACAGGCTGGTAGCAGACAGGCAGTGAGTAGGCACCAGTGGAATATCCACAGAGGCTTGTAGCAGGCAGAACAGCAGTGATTGGGTGTCAAGAGCTTGGTAGGAGGCCAAGATGCTGGGAGGGCTCCCCTTGTGGCCAAGCGCAGCACAACCCTGCAGGAGACACAGGTGGTGTGGTGTCCACAGAAGCATGGGTTGCCTGATTGGTGGAGTTGGTTGCCAGGAACTTGGTAAGACATGCAAAGTTACTAGAAGCAGGCGTGCTTGGGAAGTCCAGTGGATGAGGACCAGTGGAGCACTTGGATAGCTGAGTCAGGAGCCAGGCCAGTGGTCATTCACAGTAAAGACAGTCCGATATCAGTGTGATCAAAGGCCAGCCGAGACCTTTGCACAGGAGACAGGATAAGCGCAGTCCATTAGCCAGGCCGGGATCAGATGCAGGGAGCAGGCAGGAGGAAGTCAGGTACAAGCTGAAGGGTTAAGCCGGGGAATCAGGAAGAGCAGGTCAAACAAGCTGGGTTGGTACACAGGAGATCAGATGAGCAGGATATACAAGGCACAGGAGCACAGGGGAAGCTAACGATAAACCAGCGATGCGCCATTGTCAGCAGTGGGTTTAAATAGGCAGTGGCGCCCCTATCACGTCGTGCACGTGCCGTTGCGCATGCACGTTCGCCTGATCCCGGCGCCGCGCGTCCGTCTGGTTGCGACGCTGAGTATCCGTGTGCATTGATGCGTGTCAGCGTGCCCTTGCCTGTGCCGGTTCACCATCCCTGCGGTATTGCGCCTAGGGATGCGCCTATTTCCCTGACAGTGGGAAACATGGCAGAGTCAGACGAACCAGGTCGTTTACCCTCAGATGGATCAGATTGGTGCAGATACGTAGACAGGAACGAGGTCAGGGTACAAGCCGAGTCAATAACATATCAGTGGAGCAGGAGAAAAGGGCTCAGGCAGACGTGAGGTCAGAGGCAGGGTCAGTGCAAATGGAGTTTAGGAATAGTCAGGACAAGCTGGGTTGGTAACACTAGCCAGATGCAGAATAACAGGTTGCACTGAAGCATAGCACAGGCTCATTGGCACCAATGCGAGCAACAGATGCGTGTATGAGCAACAGATGTGCGTGCACGCATATGCACATGAGCATTAGCACATGCACATTTCCTAAGTGCATGCAAAGGACCCTGGATCAGCCTGCGCCTATGCACAGGACACCCTGCAAAAGAGCCATCCTCTCTGTTGGTATGTCCTTCTTGACACACACCCACCAATCTGTGCATCCGATTCAAGCGTATTATTTGAGAGACAATAGCCGCATATATTGTACTGTGACTGGACAGTTTGTATACAGCGTGGTTAGGCAGTAATATAAAAATGGAGAGGCAAGGCAGGTTTTATCCTGAAATAAAAATTGTGTGCAATTAGCCACACAATATCCAAAATATTGGACGGGGGTTGGACTGCTTTCCTAAAATTCTGCCTATTTTATGCTGATAGTTACTGGAGTAAAAAAAAACAATAATCTTTCATGCCATGATATATTTGATGAGTGGGTCCACTTTTCGGCTTTCGATGAATAGCTTCTAACTAGAGTTGGGCGAACAGTTCAGCCCGAACATCGCCTGTTCGCCCATTTGGTGGACACCTGAACTTACGGGGCGTTCATCGGGATGTTTGCCGGCCGAACGCCCCACAATTTACTGCACACTGCACAGTGCATTCTAGGGCCCTAATTGGATGAAGCAATGCACCTGACCACTAATGACTTTGCCCAATCATGGATCAGTGCTCATAGTCCCACCCCACACTATAAAAGGTTCCTTCCCACAGAAACATTTTGCAGTGTGTTGCTGGAGTGGAGATAGATAGAGCAGGGCTCTGTTTGCTATTATCAAATTAGGGGTGTTATTGTGACTCTGAGTGTAGATTGTCAGTGTAAAATTAGTGTAGCATTACATAACATTTAGTGCTGTATACAGTACTGTATACCCCCTTTTTTTTTTGGGTTGCTGTATTTTTTGGGGTTTTTCTTGTTCCGTGGAGACAAGAAAAACCCCAGGAGAGGCTGTCATTTCCATGCCACTATAAGGGGTAAATAGTATATAGATCAAACACTTGTATAATGTTGTTTGTTCAATAGCATCTACATCCCTGAAAGGGAAAATGTGTATGAACCCCGTGTCCGGGGAGATAAATGGGATTTTATAGGTGCCTTTTTGAGAATGTAACTGTCAGGAAAGTACTTACCGAGGCCGAGATGCCGAAATGGCGAGAGCGGTTCACCCTTCCGACTTGACGCACTCCGCCCCCTGGAGGTGAGACAGGGAGAGGATGGCGCGAAGAGGCACTGGCTACCAGCAGGTGGAGGAGTCTTGCTAGACAATCTGGTAGTGCTGAGTAGACCGAGAGCAGGCTGAGGGTCAAACACTGAGCAAGAGCAGGCTTAAGCAGGAACTTTCTGACAGGTACAGTCCAAGCAGCAAAACGGTCAGTGGAGGCAGGAGGAGACTGAGTCCGGATAGGGGCTGCTGAAGTTGGAGGTGCAGGCCGAGGGTCTAGCACAGCAGATAAGCAAAAGTCCAGACAAGTGCCAGAAGCAGGTCAGGGCTGGAGGTACGTGGCAAGTCCAAGGTGCAGGCAGGAGGTCAAGGGCTGGAGAAAGACAGCAGATATGAGTCACAGGCCGAGGGTCAAACACAGGTGAAGGAAGAAGTCCATATAACAAGCCGGGGGTCAGGTCCAGGAGAGATGATAGAGGAGTCAAGCCGATCCGGGGTCACAACAGGTAGTTCAGGTAGATTCGGGAAACTAGGTACACAGGAAAGCTGACAACAAACCAGCAACCTGTCAGTGCAGCTAAGCCTCTTTATATAGGCCCGCCTGTATTCCTATTGGCGCACCAGCGCACACGAGGGGAGAGCCGTTGCGCCAACGCGCGCACCGTGAGCGCCAAAGTGCTGTCCCGCGCATGCGCCGAAGCGTTGTCCCACGCACGCGCATGCGCACAGGGCGCTGACTGGCGCTATTGAATGGGAGATTTCCCTGACAGTGCCCCCCCCCGGGGCAGACTCCGGACGCCCAGACTGGACCTCAACTCGGGATGTTCCCGGTGAAAGGCTTGAATTAAACGGGGAGCATGCAGGTTCCTAGATGGTTCCCAAGAATTGTCTTCCGGGGGATACCCCTTCCACTTAATCAAATACTTAAATTGTCTGCCTCTTTTCCTTCAGCCCAGAATAGATTCTACCTCGTATTCGTTCTCACCATCTACCTCAACTGGTGAGGGAGGTGACTCATCTCTTCCAGGGAAGGATCTGGGGACAACAGGCTTCAGCAGAGACGTGTGGAAAACTGGGCGAATCCTGTAGGAGCCGGGCAACGCCAATTCAAAGGCCACAGGGTTGATTGCCCGATTGATTTTAAAAGGCCCAAAGAACCTTGGCCCCAACTTCCGTGAGGGAATAGGCAACTTGAGATTGGTGGCAGAGAGCCACACTTCTTCCCCAACTTTGAAGGCTGGATTTTCCTTTCTTCCTCTATCGTAATGTTTTTTGTAAGACTCCTGGGCATTTTGCATCATTTCCCAAAGCTTCTGAAACTTCAATTGGACAGAGGCTATCCGATCCTGAACAGCAGGGACAGAACTCTCCGGAATGTCATCGGGGAGGAAAGAAGGGTGGAAGCCAAAGTTGGCCCAAAAGGGGGTCTGACTGGTAAAGGAATAATTAGAATTGTTATATGCGAATTCAGCATAAGGTAAAAGGGAGGACCAGTCGTCCTGGGAGGCAGAGCAGAAGCAACAGAGGTATTGTTCCAAAGTCTGATTAGTTCTCTCTGTCTGGCCGTTGCTCTGAGGGTGGTATGCCGATGAGAGACAGATCTTGACCTCCAAAGACTTGCAAAGTTCCTTCCAGAATTTGGACGTGAATTGGACGCCTCTGTCGGAGGTGATGCTCTTAGGTACCCCATGGAGCCTGGTTATCTACTTTAAAAAAGACTTTGGCTGTATCCGCAGCAGAGGGAGTACCGATCATGGGCAGAAAGTGTGCCATCTTGGAAAGGCAGTCGATTACGACCAGAATCGTGGTAAATCCTCCAGAGGGAGGTAGATCAACAATGAAATCCATGGACACATCTGCCAATGGACGTTCAAGGATAGGTAAGGGTTTGAGTAGTCCAACTTTTGGTGTTTGGTCCCTTATTGCGTTGGCAATGGGTGCAGGAAGGGACGTAGGTTTTACAATCCTGCCTCCAGCCTGGCCACCAGAAAAAGCGGGAGACTAGTTCCATGGTTTTTCGGGCTCCAAAGTGGCCAGCTAATTTGTGGTCATGAAAAGTTCTCAGGACCAGTTGTCCTGTTTCCAGAGGGACAAAGAATTTATTCCGGGACCAGAGCAAGTCATCACGCTTCTCTAGGGAGGAGATTTCTTGGTCAGAGCAGTGCCTGGAAGCAGCTTTAATGGAGGTTAGAGGGTCGGCCTGAGGGACCAGTAGAAAGTTCCGTGCCGAGAAGATGGTACTTGGTTCCACTGCCTGGGAGGTTTCAGGAAACATCCTGGAGAGCGCATCTGCCTTCCCATTCTTGGAGCCGGGCCTGTAGGTAATATGGAAATTAAACCAGGTGAAGAAGAGGGCCCAACGGGCTTGCCTGGGTCGTAGACGTTTTGCTGTCTTCAGATACTCCAGGTTTTTATGGTCCATGAAGATCATGACAGGGTGAGATGCACCCTCCAGAAGGTATCGCCACTCCTCCAGCGCAAATTTAATGGCCAGTAGTTCTCGGTCTCCAACGTCATAGTTCCATTCCGGAGGGGTTAGTTTCCGGGAGGCAAAGGCTACCGGGTGTAGAAGGGATTTGAGACCCTGCCGTTGGGAGAGGATGGCCCCAGTGGCTGTCTTGGAAGCGTCTACTTCCAATGTAAATGGTAGTGAAGGATCCGGGTGCTGCAACACAGGTGCTGAAGTGAATGCGCTTTTCAATTTGAGGAAGGCTTCCTGGGCTCCCTGCAACCAATGAAAACGGTTGCCCATACGTGTCAGTTGGGTGATAGGTGCCACGATAGAGGAGAACCCAATGATAAACCTTCTATAAAAGTTGGCAAAGCCTATGAACCGTTGTACCCCCTTTTTGTCTGTTGGAGCTGGCCATTCCTGGATTGCCTTGACCTTCTGCGGGTCCATTGCGACCCCATCGGTGGAGATGATAAATCCGAGAAATTGCGCGGTGGTTTTCTCAAAGTCACATTTTTCGGCTTTGAGATAAAGTCTGTGTTCCCTAAGGATAGTGAGGACCTTTGTGACATGAATCCAGTGTAGTTCAACAGGGGCAGAGAAAATTAGGATATCGTCCAGATATACCACTAGGAAGTCATCAAGGTGTTCCCGGAAAATGCCATTGACCAGGTGCTGGAAAGTGGCTGGAGCATTACAAAGCCCAAATGGCATAACCAGGTATTCATAATGTCCGAATCTAGATCTGAAAGCGGTCTTCCATTCATCTCCAGCCCTGATCCGGATGAGGTTATAGGCCCCCGAAGGTCCAATTTGGAGAAGATCCGAGCAGATCGGAACCGTTGGAACAACTCCGGGATAAGAGGCAGCGGGTATCTGTTTTTGATGGTAATTTTGTTTAGCTCCCTGTAGTCGAAACAGGGCCTCAGGGAAACGTCTTTCTTTTCAACAAAAAAAGATCCCTGCACCGGCTGGAGAGAAAGAGGGGCAAATTAATTTATTTTCCAGCTTTTCATCTATGTAGGCCTTGAGGGCCTTTAACTCAGTCTCAGATAGGGGAAAAATACGGGCAAAAGGAACTTCAGAGCCGGGCAGAATGTCGATGGGATAATCATATGGCTGGTGAGGTGGTAACCAGTCGGCCTGCTGTTTGTCAAAATTGTCCCGGAATTTCAAGTATACAGCGGGGGACGTGTTGTAGGTTATCTGGTTTAGTGGTTATGGTAGCACAAGTGGTTGGGGCTGAGGTGAGGCAGTGCTGGGAACAGTATGAAGAAGTGAAGTTGACCTCCTTCTTGGTCCAGTTTATGAGGGGCTCATGTGCTTGCAGCCAGGGGAGGCCCAAAATGATGGGAAACATTGGAGAGGGAATGAGGTCTAACCGGAGGAACTCTTGGTGGCCAGAATCAATGACGGCAAGGATGGGTTTAGTTTCTTGCGTAATCAGCCCAGAGCGGGGCAGGGATCTATCCACCAGATGTACCTGAAGGCAATGGTCCTTGGTTTGCAGAGGGAAGTGGAATTTTGAAGCAAGCAAAGAGTCCAGGAAACAGCTGCAGGCCCCAGAATCAATAATTGCCGGTAGGCGGGTTGCCCCTTCCGCGGTAGCTGTAGGGAGATAAAGAGGACAACATAAGTCTGTGGAATGCCAGAAACTTGGTAGTTCAGAATGTCTTTGGGGATAGACTTACTGGGTCTCACCGAGCAGCTACGGAGGAAATGACCGGTACCCCCACAGTAGAGGCATAAGTTGGCTTGACGCCTGCGCTTTTTCTCTTCAGAAGTAAGGGGAGGTCAGACCAATCCAAGCTGCATAGGTTCAGGTTCGGGGAGAAATGATGCTGCAGGAGCCGGGACGGATGGATAGGCAGGAGCTGATCTGGATCGAGTCCAGCTAGGACGGGCAGTCTGGAAACGCTCAGAGCGTCGCTCACACAAGCGCCTGTCAAGCTGGGTGGCAGACTGGATCAAGCTTTCCAAAGAAGTGGGAGTTCCTATCCTGGCCAGTTCATCCTTGAGGGCTTCAGACAGTCCTTGGTGGTACTGGTATTTGAGAGCCGCCTCATTCCAGCCAGTATCGGCTGACCACTTCCTGAATTCTGCAGTGTAATCCTCCACCGGCCTCCTCCCCTGGGACAAGCTGTGGAGAACAGACTCAGCTGTGGCCGAGCGCTGGGGATCATCATATAATTGCGCCATGCCCTCAAAAAAGGTATCCACAGAATTCAGTATAGGGCTCCTTTGCTCCATCAGACCATGAGCCCAGGCTTGCGGTTCATCAGTTAAAAGAGAAATGATGAACCCCACCTTTACCACTTCTGAAGAAAAGGTCCTGGGTTGAAGAGCGAGGTAAAGGGAGCAAGCGTTCTTGAAGGCCCGATATTTTTTGCGGACGCCCGAGAATCGTTCGGGCATGGGAACCCTGGGTTCGGGGGTAGCCAACACTACGGTAGGACCTGCCGAGGCTTGGGAGGTGGTGGCACTATTGGCGGAGGTAGCAGCTGGGGATGCTGGTCCAAGTGATCCGGTAAGTTGCTGAAGGCGGACATCCATTTGGGTATAACCCTCTTGCAATTTATGAACCGCGTTGGTTAGCGTGGTGACCTGCTGACAGAGGGTGTCAAACGGGGAACGCGTTCTGTCGGCCTCAGACATCTGGCTGGTTTGTACTGTCAGGAAAGTACTTACCGAGGCCGAGATGCCAAGAGCGGTTCACCCTTGCGACTTGATGCACTCCGCCCCCTGGAGGTGAGACAGGGAGAGGATGGCGCGAAGAGGCACTGGCTACCAGCAGATGGAGGAGTCTTGCTAGACAATCTGGTAGTGCTGAGTAGACCGAGAGCAGGCTGAGGGTCAAACACTGAGCAAGAGCAGGCTTAAGCAGGAACTGGCTGACAGGTACAGTCCAAGCAGCAACAGGGTCAGTGAAGGCAGGAGGAGACTGAGTCCGGATATGGGCTGCTGAAGTTGGAGGTGCAGGCCGAGGGTCTAGCACAGCAGATAAGTAAAAGTCCAGACAAGTGCCAGAAGCAGGTCAGGGCTGGAGGTATGTGGCAAGTCCAAGGTGCAGGCAAGAGGTCTGTCATGGATATGCATTAATGTCTGTCTGCCATCTTACCTTTCCTCCTCATGTGTTCATCTTAGAGGCCAGACCCTTTCACCTGGCTTCCTTTATAATCTCCTCCCAGCCTGACTCCACCCCAGGCCCTATCACAGAACACTATATTAACCTGTGCACTGCAAGCCTGCTTTGCTGATCAACGTGTTTGTTTATGCATTGTGTGTTTGGGTTCCTGCCTGTCGTGTGCTACGTCTGTCTCTCTGTTACGTTATTGGCTTGTTCCTGACTATCCCTGTCTGCTTGTGACCCTTGACCTTCGGCTTGTTTTTCGTTATCCTTGTCTGCTTGTGACCCTTGACCTTCGGCTTGTCCTTCGCTATTCTTGTATCTTGTGCTGCTGCTTCCCCTCTTTCCCCCTTACCCTACGGGGCATGAGCTAGGAGACTTTAGGGGCCGCGACCTGGACCTAGCTGCAGCGTAACATCCTCACCACTAGAGGCTCTGGAGAAGACCTGCTGGGTCTTAGACTCCGCGCCCTGGGGAATCTCGGCTCTAGCTTCCTGTAGGATCCCGGTTGTGCTCCTCTGGTCCCGCTTTCCACAACCACCCAGTTTCCTATCCGCAGCAGTCAGCCATAGGGTTCACTATCTTGTGGTGCACTCCTGTCCCCCTACGGTGTGCATCTGTCATCTGGCCACAGGTGACCTGACAGTTTGATCAGCCATGGACTGATCCATTGCGGGGCATAGTCCGCAGACTTGAAACCCAGGAATCAAATCAGACTCAGGTGATGCGATTCTTCCAGGATCTGGCTTCTCGCTTCGTGCAGCTTCAGGCCTCCTTGGGAATCCCGAATCCGCAACCTCAAGTACAATCAGCGGCTGTACCTATCGCACCAGTCGCAGCCACACACTCACTAAAACTGCCAGCTCCCTTCTATTTCTCTGGGGACTCCAAGGCCTGCAGGGGGTTTCTCAGCCAATGTACGATTCATTTTGAGCTTCAGCATCAAAACTTCCTATCTGACCAGGCTAAGGTAGCCTATATCATTTCCCTCCTCTCCGGTGAAGCTTTAGCCTGGGCTGCCCCCCTGTGGAAGAAGAATTATCCGGTGGTTTCCAGCCTGTCCGACTTCTTGAAGCTCTTTCGTAATAACTTCGAGGTGCCGGCTCGGGCTTCTTCAGCGGCTAGTGCCCTCTTACGTCTTCGCCAAGAATCTAGTTCAGTGGGACAATATGCTCTTCAGTTCCGTATCCACACAGCTGAATTGAGCTGGAATAATGAGGCCCTAGTCGCTACCTTTTTACATGGCCTCTCTGACTGAGTGAAAGACGAATTAGTGGGAAGAGCCATTCCCGTCGGTATGGACGATGTAATTTCTCTGTGCAATCAGATCGACATTCGTTTTCAGGAGAGATCCCTAGAAAAAAGATGCCAGCACTCTCTGGGTCCTAGCCAGTCTGAGCTCCCCTCCCTTCATCCCGTGGAGCATCTTCGACCTGCTGAGGAACCTATGCAGCTGGGCCGGACCAGATTAACCCCCGAAGAACGTGCTAGGCGCAGAACTCTGGGTTTGTGCCTCTTTTGTGAGGGCAAGGGTCATTTTCGTGACTCCTGCTCGCTTCGTTCGCGAAACGCTCGGGTCTAATACATTTGGAAGGTGGAGTATTGGACCCAGAAACATCACCTTCTTTCCTTCTCCTGCCGGTGTTCCTTCATGTAGGCACTTCTCCTCAGTCAACCCTTGCATATCTGGATTCCGGGGCTTCCGGCAATTTTATGGATTGGAGAACTGCTTCTTCTATGAAGCTTACCCTTTCACCTCTCACTACCCCATTGGTAATCTTGGCAATTGATGGCACTGTTCTCCCAGGGGGCCCTATTCGCTTCCAGACGCTACCCATTAGGATGTCGGTAGGGGTTCTCCACCAGGAGTGGATATCCTTTCTCAGTCTACCTAAGGCCTCTACCCCCGTTGTATTGGGCCTTCCTTGGCTACAGCTCCACTCTCCACATGTGGACTGGGTCTCTGGGCAGATCCTGGCCTGGGGTCCCTCATGTTTCTTGTCGTGTCTTCTCAAGGTGGCCCCCAAGGAGAGTCTTCTGGTTGCTGCCACTTCTGTTTCTTCTGATCTTCCCACTGCATACAGCGATTACCGGGATGTGTTCTGTTAGAAATCAGCTGAGGTGCTTCCTCCCCACAGGTCTTTTGACTGTGCTATTGACCTTGTCCCCGGAGCAACTCTGCCCAGGGGTCGTACCTACCCTCTGTCCATCCCAGAGACCCAGAATCTGGAGAGAGGTTTCATCCGGAAATCCTCATCGCCTGCAGGGGCAGGGTTCTTTTCTGTTGCCAAAAAGGATGGTACCTTAAGACCCTGCATCGACTATCGAGGTTTAAATGCGGTTACTATTAAAAATCGATACCCCTTACCCTTAATATCTGAGCTATTCGATAGGTTGAAGGGTGCCTCCATTTTCACCAAGTTGGATCTCAGAGGCGCGTACAATCTCATTTGAATACGGGAGGGTGACGAATGGAAGACTGCATTCAACACTAGAGACGGGCATTACGAATACCTGGTGATGCCTTTTGGTCTGTGTAATGCTCCAGCCGTGTTTCAAAACTTTGTAAATTAAATCTTCAGAGATTTGCTGTACCAGTTTGTTGTCATCTATCTGGATGACATTCTGATCTTTTCTGAAAATCTGCTCATCCACAGAAACCATGTCCGCACTGTACTTCAGCGTCTTAGAGAGAACAATCTCTATGCCAAGCTGGAGAAATGATCCTTTGAATGTTCTGAGGTCCTGTTTCTGGGGTGCTTTGTCTCATGTTCGGGTCTTCGTATGGATCCTGGGAAGGTCTTGGCTATTACCAACTGGCCTCTTCCTGCTAGCCTAAAGGCCACACAACGCTTTCTTGGCTTCACAAATTATTATAGGCAGTTCATAAGGAATTACTCTTCCATTGCCGTGCCTATTATCGCTTTGACCAAGAAGGGTGTGAATGCCAAAGACTGGCCTCCCGAAGCTGTCTCTGCATTTCATGACCTGAAACAGGCCTTTGTTTCTGGTCCCCTCTTGAGGAGACCAAATCCTGGGAATGCATTTTTTATTGAAGTGGACGCTTCCTCAATGGGGGTGGGAGCTGTGCTTCTTCAATTCTTTGAGAAGAGACGTCAACCATGTGCGTTCTTCTCCAAAAAAAATTCTAAGGCAGAGAGGAATTATGCCATCGGTGATCGGGAACTTCTCGCAATTAAATTGGCGTTAGAGGAGTGGCGTCATCTCTTGGAGGGTTCCCCTCACTCCATAACGATCTTTACTGATCACAAGAATTTACAGTATCTACAGAATGCTAAACGTCTGAATCCTAGACAGGCCAGATGGAGTCTCTTTTTTGCCCGTTTTAATTTCACGATTACCTACAAACCTGGTTCCTGTAACGGTCGGGCTGATGCGCTCTCTAGGTCAATTGACACTTTGGACGAGGAGTCTGCCCCTGAACCTGAGCCGATCATTCTAACCTCGTGCATTGTTGCCCACTCTACCACCCTGAAGTCAAAAATTCCGCCTGGTAAGACCTTTGTCCCCACTGAGCTATGAGCTAAGATCCTTCGTTGGGGACATGATTCCAAGGTGGCAGGTCATTCTGGATTCCTCCGATCCTTCTTACTCATCAGTCGTCTCTACTGGTGGCCTAATCTCCGCTCAGACGTCAAAGACTACGTTAAGGCTTGTCATGTCTGTGCTCAGTCCAAATCCTCCACACAAGCTCCTGCTGGTCTCCTCATGCCCTTGCCCATTCCTAAGGAGCCCTGGGCTCATATTTCCATGGATTTTATCACAGACCTCCCACTGTCTGAGAATAATACAGTCATTTGGGTGGTAATCGATCAGTTCTCCAAGATGGCTCATTTTGTTCCTCTTCCTGGTCTTCCTTCTGCCCCTGCCTTGGTTCCCATTTTCATTCGAGAAATTTTCCGCCTCCATGGGGTTCCTTCTCATATTGTTTCCGACAGGGGAGTCCAATTCACGTCTCGTTTTTGGAGAGCCTTTTGCAAATCCGTTAATATTGTCTTGGATTTTTCCTCTTCTTATCATCCTCAATCCAATGGACAAACTGAGAGGGTTAATCAGGAGTTAGAGGTCTTTCTTCGCACCTTTGTGTCTTCTCACCATGACGATTGGTCCTCTCTAGTGTTGAGCGAACCCTAACTGTAAAGTTCGGGTCCGTACCAAACTTTAGCTTTTTCCCGAACCCGAACCCGGACTTTGCCCAAAAGTCCGGGTTCGGGTTCGGGTTCGGCAATCTAATTACGCATTTA
Organism: Rana muscosa; assembly: GCA_029206835.1. Lineage (NCBI taxonomy): Eukaryota > Metazoa > Chordata > Amphibia > Anura > Ranidae > Rana > Rana muscosa. The sequence goes on from CM055117.1 coordinate 433,502,981, forward strand.
GAAATGCTTCAGGGGCCAGCCAATCACCTTTTGATTAGCTGGTGTGCCCTTAGAGGCCATCATAGCCATGCCTACTAATGGCATGGCTGTGATTGGTCAGTGCAACATGTGACCCAGCTTCTATATAAGCTAGAGGCACACAGCACACATGTCACTCTGCTTCAGAATAGATAGGGAGAGGATCTAGTCTGCTGCTGCTGCTTTTAGGGAGAGATAGAAAGATAGATGAGGTAGTCCTGATTCTACAATCTGAGGGAAAAGATAGAGAGATAGTGTAGTGTAGGGCCAGGTTCCTGTGTTGGTGCTTTCAGGGAGAGAGAATATTATATAGGAGTCCAGATTCAGAGATTAAAATCAGCGATCTGCATAGGTTTACCTATTTGTGTTGCAGTGCAGTCTTTTTACACTGCCATGAGCCCAGTGTCAGAGAAAATCTAACTTTTAGGGGGAAAAAAAAAGGCACTTTATTGTGCTCTTTTCCAAAAGACCCATAGGGCAAAAAAAAAACATTTTATTTTGCTCGTGCAAAAAAAGACCCGTTTAGGGAAAAAAATAAATAAAAAATTTGCACTTTAATGTACGCTTGCAAAAAACGCAGTTTAGGGGCACAAAAAAAAGTTTGCAGTGTGTTATACATATTTTGAGGTGTGTGAAATAAACAATTTCTATATAGTTTTCTCCTACTGTGCTATACTAAAAAAACAACATTTTTTTTGAATAGCATTTTCTGCAGTTCTGTAGCTGTCCGATTCAGCGGTTACGTACTGTGGGTGTGTTCTGCTCTTCCAAAAAACGCCGTTTAGGGGCACAAAAAAAAGTTTGCAGTGTGTTATACATATTTTGAGGTGTGTGAAATAAACAATTTCTATATAGTTTTCTCCTACTGTGCTATACTAAAAAAACAACATTTTTTTTGAATAGCATTTTCTGCAGTTCTGTAGCTGTCCGATTCAGCGGTTACGTACTGTGGGTGTGTTCTGCTCTTCCAAAAAACGCCGTTTAGGGGCACAAAAAAAAGTTTGCAGTGTGTTATACATATTTTGAGGTGTGTGAAATAAACAATTTCTATATAGTTTTCTCCTACTGTGCTATACTAAAAAAACAACATTTTTTTTGAATAGCATTTTCTGCAGTTCTGTAGCTGTCCGATTCAGCGGTTACGTACTGTGGGTGTGTTCTGCTCTTCCAAAAAACGCCGTTTAGGGGCACAAAAAAAAGTTTGCAGTGTGTTATACATATTTTGAGGTGTGTGAAATAAACAATTTCTATATAGTTTTCTCCTACTGTGCTATACTAAAAAAACAACATTTTTTTTGAATAGCATTTTCTGCAGTTCTGTAACTGTGTGATTCAGCGGTTACGTACTGTGGGTGTATTCTGCTCTTCCAAAAAACGCTGTTTAGTGGCACAAAAAAAAGTTTGCAGTGTGTTATACATATTTTGAGGTGTGTGAAATAAACAATTTCTATATAGTTTTCTCCTACTTCTGTAGCTGTGCGATTCAGCGGTTACGTTCTTTGGTTGTGTTCTGCGCTTCCAAAAACACCCATTTAGGGCAAGATCCTAAATTTTGAAAATATGAGGAGAAGGTCAAAGGGACGTGGTGGCCCCGGTCGTGGTGCTGCTGGTGGAGCTCCTGTTGCAGGGAGAGGACGTGGTGGATCTGTGCCAGATACACGCACAAGTGAAACACCTTCCTCAGGTGCGAGTAGGCGACCGAGCCTGCGGCGGTATTTTGTCGCGCCTAATGAGGCTGTACGAATGTTTAGGCCAGGACAAGTACAGGCGATAGTAGATTGGGTTGCTGACAGTGCCTCGGGTTCCTTCACATTGTCTCCCACCCACTCTTCTGATGAAAGAACAGAGTTGGCACCTGAAACCAATGTCCATCAGTCTTTCACCTCACCCCCTTGCAAATCAGCCAAGCAGTCTGAGCCCCAAATCATGCAGCAGTCTCTTCTGCTTTTCGATGACTCTGTTAGCAGGGTTTCCCAGGGCCATCCACCTAGCCCTGCCCCAGAAGTGGAAGAGATTGAGTGCACCGATGCCCAACCACTTATGTTTCATGATGAGTACATGGGAGGACCATCGCAGTACGTCTCGGATGATGACGAAACACAGGTGCCAACTGCTGCTGCTTTCGCAATTGTGCAGACAGACAAGGAGGGCAGGGGTGAAGACTGGGTGGAAGATGATGTGGAGGACGATGAGGTCCTCGACCCCACATGGAATCAACGTTATGCAGGTGACCAGTGTAGTTTGGAGGAAGAGGCGGTGGTCGCACAGAGCCACCAGCACAGCAGAAGAGGGAGCAGGGTGCAAAAGCGGAGCGTCTGTCAGCTAGACAGTATGTCTGCTACTGCCCAACGCAGCAAGGGACCGAGCACACCAAAGCCAGGACCAAGGAGTTCCCCAGCGTGGCAGTTCTTCACACAATGTGCTGATGACAAGACACGAGTGGTTTGCACGCTGTGCAATCAGAGCCTGAAGCGAGGCATAAACGTTCTCAACCTGAGCACAACCTGCATGACCAGGCATCTAAGTGCAAAGCACGAGCTGCAGTGGAGTAGACACCTCAAAAAACAAGAAAGGTCTCTGGCTCCTCCTGCTTCCTCTTCTGCTGCAGTCTCGGCCTCTTCATCCACCTCTGTAGTGACAGTGGCACCTGCCACTCCGCAAACAGAGGATCTGCCAGCAACACTACCACCTGGGTCACAAACCATCTCCACAATGTCCCATGGAAGCGTTCAGCTCTCTATCTCCAAAACATTGGCGCAGAAGAGGAAGTACCCCCCTAGCCACCCGCGATCCCTGGCCCTGAATGCCAGCATTTCAAAACTCCTGGCCTTTGAAATGCTGTCATTCCGTCTGGTGGAGACGCAGAGTTTTAAAAGCCTGATGGCATTGGCTGTCCCACAGTACGTCGTGCCCAGCCGCCACTATTTTTCCAGGCGAGCCATCCCTTCCCTGCACAAGCAAGTGGGGGACAAAATCAGGTGTGCACTGCGCAACGCCATCTGTGGCAAGGTCCACCTAACTACGGATGCGTGGACCAGTAAGCACGGTCAGGGACGTTATATCTCCCTAACAGCACACTGGGTAAATGCAGTGGCGGCTGGGCCTGAGGCAGATAGCAGTTTGGCGCATGTCCTTCCACCACCGAGGATTGCAGGGCGCTTCAGTTTGCCTCCTGTTGCTAACTCCTCCTACTCCGCTTCCTCATCCTCTACCGCCTCCTCATCCGGTCAGCGTAACACCTTCACCACCAACTTCAGCACAGCCAGGGGTAAACGACAGCAGGCAGTTTTAAAACTTTCCTGTTTGAGGGAAAAACCCCACACCGCGCAGGAGTTGTGGAGGGACATGGAACAACAGACCAATGAGTGGTTGCTGTCAGTGAGCCTCAAGCCCGGCCTGGTGGTGTGCGATAATGGGCGAAATCTCGTAGCAGCTCTGGGCCTAGCCGGTTTGACGCACATCCCTTGCCTGGCGCTTGTGCTGAACTTGGTGGTCCAGAGGTTCCTTAAAAATTACCCCAATATGCCAGAGCTGCTGCAGAAAGTGTGGGCTGTGTGTGCGCACTTTCGGCGTTCTCACCCTGCTGCTGCTCGCCTGTCAGCGCTGCAGCGTAACTTCGGCCTTCCCGCTCACCGCCTCATATGTGACGTGCCCACAAGGTGGAACTCCACCTTGCACATGCTGGCCAGACTTTGCGAGCAGCAGCAGGCGATAGTGGAGTTTCAGCTGCAGCAATCACGCGTGAGTCGCTCTGCGGAACAGCACCACTTCACCACCAATAACTGGGCCTCCATGCGAGATCTGTGTGCCTTGTTGCGCTGTTTCGAGTACTCCACCAACATGTCCAGTGCCAATGACGCCGTTCTTAGCGTTACTATCCCAGTTCTATGCCTCCTTGAAAAAACGCTTCGGGCGATGATGGAAGAGGATGTGGCACAGGAGGATGAGGAGGAGGAGGAGGAAGCGGGATCATTTCAAAGGCTTTCAGGGCAGTCTTTCACAAGTGGCTACGAGGGTGGGTTCCTGCACCAACAAACGCCAGGTACACAATTGTCCGGCAGAAAGGGCACAGTTCTGGAGGATGACGAGGTGGAGGAGGAGATGGAGGAGGAGGAGGAGGAGGAGGAGCCATTTTCACAGCAGGGTGGTACCCAGACCAGCTCGTGGCCATCACTGGTGCGTGGCTGGGGGGATACAGAGGACAAAGACGATACACCTCCCACAGAGGACAGCTTTTCTTTGCCTCTGGGCAGCCTGGCACACATGCTGCAGTGTTTCCGCAATGACTGCCGAGTTGCCCACATTTTAACTGGTGCTGATTACTGGGTGGCCACCCTGCTGGAACCCCATTACAAGGACAACGTACCGCCCTTAATTCCCTCACTGGAGCGGGATCGTAAGATGCGCGAGTACAAGCGCACGCTGGTAGACGCGCTGCTGGTGGCATTCCCACCTGACAGCGGGCGTACGGTGGAAGCACAAGGCGAAGGCAGAGGAGGAGGAAGAGGTCGCCAACGCAGCCGGGGCACCGGCAGCACCTCAGAAGGCAGGGTTAGCATGGCTGAAATGTGGAAAAGCTTTGTCAGCACGCCACAACAACCAGCACCACCAGCTGAGATGGAACGTCTTAGCAGGAGGCAGCATTTCACCAACATGGTTGAGCAGTATGTGTCCACAGGCCTACACGTACTGGATGATGGGTCTGCCCCCTTTAACTTCTGGGTCTCCAAATTGGGTACATGGCCTGAGCTTGCCCTTTATGCCTTGGAGGTGCTGGCCTGCCCTGCAGCCAGTGTATTATCTGAACGTGTATTTAGCACGGCAGGGGGCGTTATCACAGACAAGCGCAGCCGCCTGTCCAGAGCCAATGTGGACAAGCTCACGTTCATTAAAATGAACCAGGCATGGATCCCACAGGACTTGTCCGTACCTTGTGCAAAATAGACATGTATACCGGTGTTGTGACAAAAACTGTCCGGCCATCGGATTGTGTCCGGCCCATACTGCGAAGGCGCAGCGCTTGCGCAGTACAGAGGACAAGGAGATTCACAAAATCTCCGAAGATGAACGGTGCCTGCGCTGTGAGTGCAGGTTCAAGCCCCACCATCCAAGTGGACATACGGTAGCACATAGTAACAGGGCCCCTCACGGGCTCGGTTCGATCGCCACGCTTCGGGCACGGCCTCACTTGGCTCGGCTTGAACCACGGATGGTGTGGCCTTCACCTGAACTCACCACGCAGCCGCCGTTCGTCTTGGGAGATTTTTGAAATCCCCTTGTCCTACATACTGAGCAAGCGCAGTACAGGGTGGACACTATTTGACGGGGGACAGAATTCGACACATCACCGGCCTAACCCAGCCATTGTTGTATTTTTGAATCAGTGTTGGCTACCTCGTCCTCCTCCACCGCCGCATCCACCTACACAGCCACATCCACCGCCACCTCAACCTCCTACTCCATATGGACCTCGTCCTCCTAGGTCAAGATTATTATTTTTAATTTTAATTTTTTTTATGTTATTTTAAGTTATTTCCCTATCCACATTTGTTTGCAGAGCACTTGCCATGCTCTTAACAACATTTAGCTGCCATTTGCAGCCCTCTAGCCCTTTCCATTACCTTTTTAGAGCCTTTTTAGTCCTTAGAAGTCCGGGTCCCCATTGACTTCAATGGGGTTCGGGTTCGGGTCCGGGTTCGGGTTAAAGTTCGGTCCCGAACCCGAACTTTTTTCTGAAGTTCGGCCGAACCCGTCGAACCCGAACATCCAGGTGTCCGCTCAACTCTAGTCCTCTCTACTCCCGTGGGCAGAATTCTCCCATAACAATCATGTGAATACCAGTTCGCAGAAGACACCCTTTTTCACAGTTTATGGAAAACACCCTCAACTTCCTCTTCCCATGATCTGTTCTCCAGATATTCCAGCTTTGGCTTTGGTTCAGGAGTCTCTCAATTCCGTTTGGGGTGACGTTCATGATTCCCTTCGGGCAGCCGCTGAAAAATTCAAAGGCTTTGCCGACCGCCGCAGGCGTAAACCGCCTTCTCTTCAGCCAGGGGACAAAGTCTGGCTCTCCACCAGGAACATCAAGCTCCGAGTTCCTTCTCTGAAGTTTGCTCCATGATTCATTGGTCCATACACTGTAACTTCTAAACTGAATCCGGTTTGTTTCAAACTCCAGATTCCTAAGAGCCTTAAAATCACTAACTCCTTCCATGTTGCTCTTCTAAAGCCTTTAGTCCTCAATAAATTCTCTCGTCCTCTCCCTACCGTGGCGCCTGTCTCTGAGGATAATCAGGAGTACGAGGTCAGTCAAATTCTGGACTCCCGACTCTGTAAAGGCGTTCTTCAGTACCTTGTTCATTGGAAGGGGTTTGGTCCTGAGAAGAGGTCTTGGATCACTGCATCTGAGGTCTTTGCACCTCATCTGTTAAAGGAGTTTCATCTGAAGTTTCCCTCTAAACCTGGGGCCAGGCGGGGAGGTGGAGGCCTCGTAAGAGGGAGGGTACTGTCATGGATATGCATTAATGTCTGTCTGCCATCTTACCTTTCCTCCTCATGTGTTCATCTTAGAGGCCAGACCCTTTCACCTGGCTTCCTTTATAATCTCCTCCCAGCCTGACTCCACCCCAGGCCCTATCACAGAACACTATATTAACCTGTGCACTGCAAGCCTGCTTTGCTGATCAACGTGTTTGTTTATGCATCGTGTGTTTGGGTTCCTGCCTGCCGTGTGCTACGTCTGTCTCTCTGTTACATTATTGGCTTGTTCCTGACTATCCCTGTCTGCTTGTGACCCTTGACCTTCGGCTTGTCCTTCGTTATCCTTGTCTGCTTGTGACCCTTGACCTTCGGCTTGTCCTTCGCTATTCTTGTATCTTGTGCTGCTGCTTCCCCTCTTTCTCCCTTACCCTACGGGGCGTGAGCTAGGAGACTCTAGGGGCCGCGACCTGGACCTAGCTGCAGTGCAACATCCTCACCACTAGAGGCTCTGGAGAAGACCTGCTGGGTCTTAGACTCTGCGCCCTGGGGAATCTCGGCTCTAGCTTCCTGTAGGATCCCGGTTGTGCTCCTCTGGTCCCGCTTTCCACAACCACCCAGTTTCCTATCCGCAGCAGTCAGCCATAGGGTTCACTATCTTGTGGTGCACTCCTGTCCCCCTATGGTGTGCATCTGTCATCTGGACACAGGTGACCTGACAAGGTCAAGGGCTGGAGAAAGACAGCAGATCTGAGTCACAGGCCGAGGGTCAAACATAGGTGAAGGCAGAAGTCTGTATAACAAGGGTCAGGTCCAAGAGAGATGATAGAGGAGTCAAGCCGATCCGGGGTCAAAACAGGTAGTTCAGGTAGATTCAGGAAACTAGGTACACAGGAAAACTGACAACAAACCAGCAACCTGTCAGTGCAGCTAAGCCTCTTTATATAGGCTTGCCTGCATTCCTATTGGCGCACCAGCGCGCATGCGCGCCTGCCGAAGTGCTGTCCCGCTGACGTGCATGCGCCGAAGCGTTGTCCTGCGCACGCGCATGCGCACAGGGCACTTACTGGCGCTATTGATTGGGAGATTTCCCTGACATTAACACTGTCAGAGAAGAAAGACAATTCTTAAAAAATCAATATTTTTTTTCATGAAATGCATGATATTAACATTTTAAAGAAAAGGAAAGAAAATACAGCGCAGTGCACTCTTTCCTTTGAAGTCACAAGCTTGCAGTCCTACATGTTTCACCTAGTTTAGGCTTCTTCAGGGCCGCAGGGACTTTAGTTAATCTACAATAGATACATAAAGTTTATAGATACATACAAAGAGTTCATAGATACATACTGATAAGACAATTGTAAACAATACATTTAGATATCAATGAGCTATAGATTTCTAAAAACATAGACAAATACCTCCAAACTCTTAGAGATCCTCATGAACAACTGGGGTGTGCCGCCTACCATAGAGCAGGGGACACTGATGTGTGAAAACAGGGCGTCAGTGCTCACATGTATCTATGCTCAAGCCTGCATGTGTGAATTATCAAAGAGGGTCCAAAGAAGGGATATAATCCTATTGATATTCTGTCCTGAATATAGAAAACAAATAAAATAATAGCAGTGTATATATTCAAGTGGTCAGAATCTGACCTGTAGCAAATTGCTCTAGCAGATAAAAAAGGGGGGGGGGGGGTGTCATGGTAAATTCAAAAGCTTACATGTTAGTGGAGCGATAGTTGTATAGTTGTATAGCCTGGGAGCCTTGGATGCACAATGTAGCAGGCATTCAGTTCAAAAAAGGACAATGATTATATATCAATCTATCAAGAAGTACACAGAGGAAAAAGAGGAATTCATAAGTATAGACGCAATAAGGTCTAATAGGAGTAAAGATCTCCCTAGCATAATTATATCCATAGATACCTTTAAGCTTGCATTCACCCTATTGAGGTGCTCTTGGTCATAGTGTGTTGAAATGACCATATGGAATCACCAGACCAGAGGGATCTGTGAACAAGCAGTTAATATAAGTAAAAAACGAAGAAAAGAAAGACACTCGGTGAACAAGAGAAGACAAGTACAGTCTCTATCTTGCTGGCGCTGTCACACAAAGTACCTGTTTCCTGCTGTGCATCTATCGTGGCTCCCAGAGCTGGCCCCGTGTCGGCTGTTGTAGCCTTGTAGGTCTTTTTATATCCCCATGGTGCGGTGGAATGGCTGCGCCGCGTGTGACGTCGCAGTGTCAGTGGCGTGTCTGCGAGCGCTGGAGAATGATGTATATGGTGGGGAATACCCGCCAAAAGGACAAAGGACACTCGCGCATGCACGCATGCAGAAGATGGAATGTGACACGGCTACCGCGTCACTGGGGGGCGGTGAATGAATACACCGCTGTACGCCTGCCGGCGTGCACGGCGACCATGTCCTGCCCATCCGCCATTGTATGGACAATCATAGCTTCCATGCCTCTGCTTGGATTCAGTACCAACTGTGACCGTTCTGATAATTGCCCATGGGCGCCCACAGTGGACCCTTCTGTGAATCACACTCAGGCTGAAAAGATCATTTGAGGGGAGACGTCCCATAATGTTGTGTATATGAACACATTACTGTAAATAACCAAGTCGTATGTAACAAGAAGGTGTGTAGGTGTACAGTAGCAACTCCCTGCTGGGGTGCTTGTCGATAATAGAAAATGGATAATACATACCGGTACTGCAAAATTAATTTAAATTGAGGAGACCCAAGAGCTAGAAGGCATGGTTTACATGTCGAGTCAGAAGAAAAAAGAAAACCCACAAATAAATTACACGTGGCTGCATAAATTTTGTACAGAACTAGCAAGGAAGGGACATTCAAATCTTCCTTCTATAGCTTATATTATTTAGACAGTTTTCTCGTTATTGCATATTATTATTATTGTTCTAACTGTGAGCATATTGGACCGGAGTTCCACCAGGCAGATTCCGACCCCGGATTGTGATCCGATGTGGGAGGTCAGAACCATCAATGGGAGCTCGGCCCAAAGGGGGCACACCGGCGGGCTCAAATGCACGGCAGGCAGCATAGGCTTGTGGAAGATGATAGAAGGGGGCAGAAAGGGGACATTATACGTCATCAAGGAGTCCAGATCGAGGACATAACAGCATAGCATCATATGTGGCCAAAGTTCACAACAAAAAGGGTTTATAAAGGAGAAAGTTACCCCTCAGATGAAGCTGTTGATCTGCTCATTGGATCCAAAGCAATGGGTGCAGGCGATTGCATGTAGCAATGCAGAGACTGAAGAAAAAGCAGCTATGAATAAGCACTGATTTGCAGTGTGAAACGCGTCAGCTCCCTTTGCTGTGTTTTTTGCTGTGACATGTGTTGATGTGACCCTTCTTTTAAAATAAAGAACCATATTTTTTTGGAGTGCGGCTATCCAAGCTTTTTCTTCAGTCTCTAAAAAGGGTTTATAGCTTATATTTTCATTTAAGCCTGGGTGTTTGCTGGCTTGGAGACGATATATCCATTTAGCCTCAACTTGGAGCAGACGTTGATCTGCATCGCCGCCTCTTTCATTGAGGGAGATATGCTCCAAAGCAAAAAAGCCTAACATTTTTAAATTGTGGTTATGAAAGAGACCCATGTGTCGGCTGATGGGTGTTTCCATCAGTTTTTTGGAAATGGCTGACACATGGTCTCGTATCCTGCAAAAAAAATTCCTTTTAGTTTTCCCCACGTAGAATGCGCCACAGCTACATTTCATGAGGTAGATGACGCCCATTGTTTGGCATGTGACTCTGCATTTAGGTGCCCAAGTATCCCCGTTGGGTAAGTTGATATTGGGACCACTCACTATGTAGCGACAAAAATTACATTTCCCACATGGATAAGTGCCTGTTTTAGTTGGCTTGGGGATAGTGAGGGTTGCATAATGGCTAGAAACTGCAGTATCTCTGATAGAGCGAGAGCGTTTGAAGGTTATCTCGGGGTATGTTTTTATGTATTTGCTGATTTTATCGTCTGATGTCAACAGATACCAGAACTTGTTGTAAATTTTCCTGATAGATGCATGTTGTCTATTGTTCCTGGTGATAAGAGGTGAGCTTCGAGTTCGAGTCAAACTCATGTTCGACTCGAACATTGCCTGTTCGCCCGTTCGGTGAACAGCGAACAATTTGGGGTGTTTGCGGCAAATTCGAAAGCCGCGGAACACCCTGTAAAAGTCTATGGGAGAAGTCAAAAGTGCTTATATGCAAGTTATTGTCATAAAAAGTGTTTGGGGACCCGGGTCATGCTCCAGGGGACATGTATCAATGCAAAAGTTTTTTCGGGAGCAGTGATTTTAAGAATGCTTAAAGTGAAACAATAAAAGTGAAATAATCCTTTAAATTTCGTACCTGAGGGGTGTGTATAGTATGCCTGTAAACTAGTGATTGTTTCCCGTGCTTAGAACTGTCCCTGCACAAAATGTAATTTCTGAAGGAAAAAAAGTAATTTAAAAGTACTCGCGGCTGTAATGAGTTGTCGGCTCCCGGCAATACAGAGAAAAGTCATTGATGGGAAAAAAAAAATGTGTGGGGGTCCCCACAAATTTAATTACCAGGCCCTTCAGGTCTGGTATGGATATTAAGGGAAACCCTGCTCCAATTTTTTTTTTTTAAATGACGTGGGGTTCCCCCCAAATATCCATACCAGACCCTTCAGGTCTGGTATGGATTTTAAGGGGAACTCCGCGCCAAATAAAAAAAACATGGCGTGGCGTTCCCCCCAAAAATCCATACCAGACCCTTATCCGAGCATGCAACCTGGCAGGCCGCAGGAAAAGAGGGGGGTGAGAGAGTGCCCCCCGAACCATACCAGGCCACATGCCCTCAACATGGGGAGGATGCTTTGGGGTCTGGACCCCACGCACCCTGTCCCCATGTTGATGGGGACAAGGGCCTCATCCCTACAACCCTTGCCCGGTGGTTGTGGGGGTCTGCGGGCAGGGGGCTTATCGGAATCTGGAAGACCCCTTTAACAAAGGGGACCCCCAGATCCCGCCCCCGATGTGAATTGGTAAGGCCTACTATTTCACAAAGAAAGTGTAAAAAAACACACAGACACAGTTGGGATAAGTCCTTTATTAAACAAATAAATAAAAAGATTCCAGTGGTGGTAATCCACTCTCGATCTCCACTCCAGTGATGTCGGTATCCAGCGACGGATGATCTGCAGGCTCCAGCGATGATGTTCAGTGAGGAACAGCACACGGTTCTGTCTCCACCGGAGACACCCCGGGAATGACGTTGCGGCAGCCTGACAGGTCATATGTAGCTGAGGACGGGGCCACCCGTCACGTGAACCCGTCCCCCTCTGATGCAAGGGGAAACCCAGGCTTTCCCAGTGACGTGATGGGTGACCCCGCCCCCCTCTGATGTAGCGCAGGTTTCCCGTTGCATCAGAGGTGGGGCGGGGTGACCCGCACATCACTGGGAAAGCCCAGGTTTCCCCTTGCGTAAGAGGGGGACGGGGTCACGTGACGGGTGGCCCCGTCCTCAGCTACATAAGACCTGTCAGGCTGCCACGACATCATTCCCGGGGTGTCTCCGGTGGAGACAGGACCGTGTTCTGTTCGTCGCTGGACATCATCGCTGGAGCCTGCAGATCATCCGTCGCTGGATACCGACATCACTGGAGTGGAGATCGAGAGTGGATTACCACTGCTGGAATCTTTTTTTTATTTTTAATAAAGGACTTATCCCAACTGTGTCTGTGTGTTTTTTTAAAATTTTTTACACTTTCTTTGTCAAATGGTAGGGGTACAATGTACCCCTTACAAATTCACATAGGGGGGCTGGGATATGGGGGTCCCCTTTGTTAAAGGGGTCTTCCAGATTCCGATAAGCCCCCGCCCGCAGACCCCCACAACCACCGGGCAAGGGTTGTGGGGATGAGGCCCTTGTCCCCATCAACATGGGGACATGGTGCTTTGGGGTCCAGACCCCAAAGCCTCCTCCCCATGTTGAGGGCATGTGGCCTGGTACAGTTCAGGAGGGGGGGCGCTCTCTCATCCTCCCCTCTTTTCCTGCGGCCTGCCAGGTTGCGTGCTCGGATAAGGGTCTGGTATGGATATTTGGGGGGAACCCCACGTCATTTTTTTTATTTGGTGCAGGGTTCCCCTTAATATCCAAACCAGACATGAAGGGCATGGTAATTGAATTTGGGGGGACCCCCACGCATTTTTATTTATTTTTTATCAATGACTTTCAATTACTTTTCTCTGTATTGCCGGGAGCCGACAATTCATTACATCCGTGAGTACTTTTAAATTACTTTTTTTCCTTCAGAAATAAAATTTTGTGCAAGGACAGTTCTATGCACGGGAAACAAGCACTACTTTACAGGCATACTATACACACCCCCCAAGTATGAAATTTAAAGGAATATTTCACTTTTATTGTTTCACTTTAAGCATTATTAAAATCACTGCTCCCGAAAAAAATGCAGTTTTTAAAACTTTTTTGCATTGATACATGTCCCCTGGGGCAGACACTTTTTATGACAATAACTTGCATATAAGCCTTTAAAATTAGCACTTTTGATTTTTCATGTTCGTGTCCCTTAGACTTTAACAGTGTTCGGATGTTCGAACAAACGTATTGCCTGTTCACATGTTCTGATGCGAACCGACCTGGGGGGTCTTCGGCTCATCCCTACTGGTGATAATTATGGTTGAGTCAGATTTTTTCTTTTCTTTAGATTTATAAATTAAGGTGTTCCTATCAAGAATTTCTAAGTTTGTTAAAGGCCTTTCTCAGGCACGTTTTGGTGTATCCTCTGGATCTAAGACGATTATAGAGTTGATTGGATTCTCGTTTAAAATCTACTTCATGAGAGCAATTCCGTTTAAGCCTCAAATATTGGCTAAATTGAATGCTATTGATGAGTGGTTTGGGGTGTGAACTTGTGGCGTGCAATAGAGTGTTCCCAGCCGTGGGTTTTCTGTAGAGTGTAGAGCACAAATTGCCTTTACCATCCACAAACAGTTCAACGCAAAAAATCTGAGGAAAACGCTTGGACAGCCGCACTCCAAAAAAGGTTCTTTTATTTAAAACAAAAGCACAAATAACATGCCACAGCAAAAAAAACAGCAAGTATGAGCTGACGTTTCGCACTGCGATTCAGTGCTTAATCATAGCACAAACAGTTCAACATCCAGAAAAGTTATCCTTTCCTGGCTGAAACTGTACGTGAATTTGAGATTATAGGTGTTAATCTGTAAACCCTCAAAAAATCGTACAAGTTCTTCCTTTGATCCTGGCCAAATCATAAGGACATCGTCAATGTAACGATGCAGTAAGTATGTTCTCAAAGTTGATGTCCCTTCCATCACCTTCGAACAGGTCGCGCTCCCACCCCCCAGGTACAAGTTGGCATAGGAGGGGGCACAGCCCACCCCCATAGCCACGCCCTGCACCTGGAGGTAGTAGGAGCACTTGAAGAGAAAGGTGTTATGGGTCAGAATCAATTCCAACATTTCTACTATGAAGTTATTGTATTTGCGGGAATCCTTGTCTCGCTCATTCAAAAACTGTGTACTACCTGCACCCCCAAAAGATGGGGAATAGAATTGTAAAGTGCTTCTATATCAATAGCCACAAGCCAGGCGTCCTATGGTATTGATAAGCCATCAGTAATTTTTAACAACTCTATAATATCCTTTACGTGTGAGAACAGACTTTGCACGTGAGGATAAAGGTACTCGTCAATAATCCTACTTAAATTTTCTGTTAATGAGCCACAGCTCAAAATAATAGGATGTCCAGGGGGTGGCGTAACTCCTTTATGCACTTTTGGTAGTGCATAAAAGGTGGGTGTGAGTGGGGTTTCTATGTTGAGAAACTGAAGGGTGTTATCATCAATAACACCTGTTCTATTTGCCCGATTAAGGATTTTTTTATATTTTCTAATGCTTTGAGAAATAAAAGGAGGCAGGTACAGGTCTGTACCATTCTCTGTTTTGAATTATGTCATAGCACATTTTCTCATAGCCTTGCCTATTCATTATAATAACCACATTGCCTCCTTTATTGCCTCCTATATATTGTATATATTCAAGTGGTCAGAATCTGACCTGTAGCAAATTGCTCTAGCAGATAAAAGGGGGCCAACAGCGTCTGTGTCCACAGGTAGAAGTGGACGTGGTGAGTGACACTAATATACAAACAGTAAAAAACCCAATTTAATACTATAACATAATAATAAAGTGTCCACAAGTGAAGTAGTATTAAATAGTATTAAATCTAGCCAGAGGACGGTTAACACTGGGCGCTAAACCCGTAACGTACACTCTGGCCGAGACTCTCAGAGGTTACTTTACAGTAGAGTAAAGTAACTTCTGAGAGTCTCGGCCGGAGTGTACATTACGGGTTTGTCGCCCGGTGTTACCCGTCCGCTGGCTACAGTACCCCTGGTGGAATCCTCCAAAGAACGGGCTGACGACGAAGGGTGGGAGGCCTACTCGCATTGGGCAAGGAGTCTGCAGAGGATAGGAGAGGTCCGGGAACCGGTAAAGGCCTTGGCTGGGCTATAGCCACAAGCACATGTTACCTCTTTCTGTGTGAGTTCATTTGGAGCTGGTAAGCAGCCATTCTTGCCTTTGGTGGTGGCTTTGTTTCACGGATCACTTTCTATGGTGTTGAATGGCTGAGTTGCACATCAAGATTAACAACACTCCCAAAAGGATTTAATACTATTTCACTTGTGGACACTTTATTATGATGTTCTAGTGTTACATGTTGTTTTTTATTGTTTGTATATTAACACAACTCTATATACCAGTATTTACCAACTTTTAAGCTGTATTTATGTCTTGCTGGGGAGTTTTATTATTGATTTAACACATTTGTTTTACACATTTTTTCTGAGTGTACTATAATTTGGCTTCTTCACATAAGGCTTGCTTGCTGTGGTGCAAAAATGTGTTATTTCCATCCAAAGTCTGCCAAAGATACACCAGAATTCATTCAAAAAATCTCTAATCTTGTTCCCAGTACACTAAATTGCGGCCTCATCATACAGACTGGCTGCCCAAGCCGTTATAACATAAAGAAAGCTTGCAGGGAAAATCTATTTAAATTTATTTATTTTTCTTTATAAATGTCAGTTTTGCTGCAGCAGGTTCAATACATGGTAAATATGCACCACTTTACAGGCAGACTAAGGGGATCACCCCCCCCCCCCACACACACACACACACACTATATTTAAAGGCATTTTTCCATCTTTATTGTTTTACTTTAAACATCATTAAAATCACTGCTCCTTTAATAACTATCTTTAAAAAAAATTGCATTGATACATGTCCCCCCAGGGCAGTACCCGGGCCCCCATTCCCTTTTTTATGGCCAATAACTTGCATATAAGCCTTTAAAATGGGCACTTTTGATCATTTAAGTTCAGGTCTTATAGACTTCAATGGGGTTCAGAGTTTGGGTCTGAATTTTTACGATGTTCAAGAGATCTGTCACAAACCGAATAAAGGGTTGTTCGGCCCAACTCAGCTTTCAACCATGAACTTTACTTCCTGTCTGCAATCTTATTCTTTGTTAAGTATAATGTGTACTTGCAAAACTTCAACTTACTGGGTAGAATGGTTAGTGTCTTCTGTTGTATTCATATCTGCTTACAAAACTGTGACTTTGATTCTTCATATTGTTTAAGTATAAGCAAGTGCCCAGTTGCAATGATAAAAATAGTAAAACAAAGCTCAAAATTACTATGTGACTGAAATTCCAAACCACACTCTACGGTTCTTGCTGTATTTTTTTGTTTTCATAGTGCTATCTAATTTTATTTGTTTATGCATTTTTAAGTTAATAAATTGAAATTCAATATCTGTTAGTAAAATAAAAAATTAAACCATCTACAAGTCGTATTCTTTAATAAGACATCAGTAACACAGTGATTATATAAATCCAGAATCTCCTCATCAACCCTCTGAGACCTGGATTAATATAATCACTGTGTACTAGCTTTCAAGGAGATTGATTGTGTGCTTGGTAGATTGGGTTTAACCCCCTATGTGCCAATGCAGCATAAAAGGAAAAATAAACATGCTAAGTAATGTGTTTTTATCATTTTTAAGATGAAATGTCTCCAATACCTAATATCTATTGTTGGGAAAACTAGCAACAGCACTAATGGATGTAAAGTGTTTAATTGTATATTCTATAAACTCTCTAAACAATGGAATAAACCTTCCGTCTCTTTGTGGATGTACTCTCAGCATAATAAAATAAGAAATTATAGTAAGGGTTGAAAACTGCCAGTCCAGATGCTGCAGCTTCCTATGCATTTTGCAGATATGATGTAGACCTAATCCAAAGGTTCCTAGTACCATAGCCATTTCTGGAAACTTTGAAATACCCTTCAACTGTTGTGTTTGCCATTGTTATCTGACATATAGAACGTCACTCAAAACATTTTGCTGATATTTGATTGTGGGACAGGGTAAGACTGCCAGGTCTTGAATGCTGTGTGTATTTTCATTGAGGAGATCCTCCCTAATTATAACCACTGTAAGAGTGAAGACAAAACTCCTGCCCTGCATAGTTCCTGATCAGGTTCTCAGAAATAATTGAGCACATTAGATACAGTATCTCACAAAAGTGAGTACACGCCTGATATTTTTGTAAATATTATATTATATCTTTTCATGTGACAACACTAAAGAAATTACACTTTGCTATAATGTAAAGTAGTGAGTGTACAGCTTGTATAACAGTGTAAATTTGCTGTCCCCTCAAAATAACTCAACACACCATTAATGTCTAAACCGCTGGCAACAGAAGTGAGTACACCCCTATGTGAAAATGTCCAAATTGGGCCCAATTTGCCATTTTCCCTCTCCGGTGTCATGTGACCCGTTAGTGTTACAAGGTCTCAGGTGTGAATGGGGAGCAGATGTGTTAAATTTGTTATTGCTCTCACTCTCTCATACTGGTCACTGGAAGTTCAACATGGCACCTCATGGCAAAGAACTCTGAGGATCTGAATAAAATAATTGTTGCTCTACATAAAGATGGCCTAGGCTATAAGAAGATTTCCATGACCCTGAAAGTGAGCTGCAGCACAGTGGCCAAGAGGCCAAGACCATACAGTGGTTTAACAGGACAGGTTCCACTCAGAACAGGCCTCGCCATGGTCGACCAAAGAAGTTGAGTGGATGTACTCAGCGTCATATCCAGAAGTTGTCTTTGGGAAATAGACGATTGAGTGCTGCCAGCATTGCTGCAGAGGTTGAAGGAGTGGGGTCAGCCTCTCAGTGGTCAGACCATACGCTGCCCACTGCATCAAATTGGTCTGCAGGACTGACATACTGAAGCAGAGCATGATCCCCTCCCTTTGGAGACTGGGCCGCAGGGCAGAAATTCCAACATAACGACCCTAAACACACCTCTAAGATGACCACTGCCTTGCTAAAGAAGCTGAGGGCAAAAGGTGATGTACTGCATGTCTCCTGACCTAAACCCTATTGAGAATCTGTGGGGCATCCTGAAATGGAAGGTGGAGGAGCGCAAGGTATCTAACATCCACCAGCTCTGTGATGTTGTCATGGAGGAGTGGAAGAGGACTCCAATGGCAACATGTGAAGCTCTGGTGAACTCCATGCCCAAGAGGGTTAAGGCAAAATAATGGTGGCCACACAAAATATTGACACATTGTGCCCAATTTGGACATTTTCACTTAGGGGTGTACTCACATATGATGCCAGTGGTTAATACATTAATGGCTGTGTGTTGAGTTATTTTGAGGGGAAAGCAAATCTACACTGTTATACAAACTGTACACTCACTATTTTACATTGTAGCAAAGTGTAATTTCTTCAGTGTTGTCACATCAAAATATATAATAAAATAGTTACAAAAATGTGAGGGGTGTACTCATTTTTGTGAGATACTGTGTGTATGACATATAATAGGTCAGCAATGACAAGCGCCCAATTTTTTCATATTTATCTTCCAATTTCCTTATAATATTTATCTAAATACATCACAAGAACATTTGTTTTATACCAACTGAAGAAATGGCTTTGTGGCATGCAGAAAACCATTCCAGTCTGTTTGTTGGAGTTGGGGCACAAGGTCTTGGCACAGACTGCATAACAAATTTATGTCTGGAAGTAGCTCCTTGGCTTCATTTACTTAAAGAGAATTAATAAGGCCTATCGAGGCTCCTTTGTTTTGTTGAAGGCAAAGTTAGCTTTCTTTAAAAAGATCAAATGTGGGACATATGACCTGAGTGTGTAAGTATGAAAACTGTGCTGCAACACTGTTGTGGTTTAAGCAGGGCAGATTTAGGGTTTTTCTAGGCCCTGTATTTTATTTAAAGGCTGTTGTTTATGTTCTATTTGTTGAGATCACGTACCTGCTGCTTCTAGTGATTCACAACTTATTCAAACAGGACTAGAAATTTTGTACAAGACCATGTTGGTATTGCTGTTGCTTTGTTTATTAAAAGTGTACATCTCTACTCAAGAATGTCTAGCTGTTTTAACTTTGAATACTCAATAATTTCCAGATGTAAAAAAGGAATTGCTTTGCCCATCATTCTATATTTTAAGTACATTTTCACTCAATTTTTTTGAAGATTCTCAACTCCTTTAGTAAATCTGATTTAGTATTCTTTCTGTTGCAAGCTGCTTCTACCCCATTTGTGATATGTATTACATTTGAAATGAGAACACATTTGATGAGCTGGCCTAACTATACAACCTACAAAGTCTGATCAAACGTACATACTGAACTATGCTGATCTTTAGTTTTTGGGAAAAAAGTTAAATTTTCAAGACATTTTTCATTCCTCCAAATTTGTAGAATATGCAAAATTTTGTATGCACTAGTTAATCCTGCTATTGAGTTAGTCATAGTCATTAGAAGACACATATTTATGTGTCCTACAGAAACTGCCCCTGTCCTGATGATAACAGTAAGCTACCTAACAAAAAATTCTGTTCTTCTTTAGGTGTTTTTTTTTTGCGTAAAGAGTTGTGCCAAGGGAGTGAGCTTTGTTTCTCATAGTCTTTGATCTTCTAATTGCGTTAAACTCACATCATCATAAGGCAATCAATGTATGTATTAGCGTCTTTAGTACTTTTATCTTTAGTAAACTATCCATGAGATTGTATTTTAATAATTTCCCAGAAGTGCTTTTGTTAAAGTTGATCTTTTAACTCAAAAAGTCACTTTTATCTTTTTACAGAGATGATTATTCTCACACACCACAAGGTGCATTTGTATTTTAATCAGGCTTTGAAAAAGCAATAGTGAGTATTTCAAGAACATTGAAATTAATAAATGGTTTTGTGGTCTGACTATGAGTAGACACCTAATTTGATGCACCTCATCCCAAATTTTATGACAAACTTGAGAGGAAAAGTGGACGGGACTATAATGGTGCTATTAACGTAACGCTGAACACAGTGGAAGACTCAATTACCGAATGGTAAAAAGTATATATCTTTTTATTAACAATTCGTACAAAATTTGTAAAAATATAAGTAATATCACATGGTTCACAGTAGAGTAAATTCAAAGAAATGGTGGTACCCGAACAGATGAACAACTAATAATTTCAGAAATAATTGTCTAAATGGTAATTCTTTTTCCTTTTTTTCTTGTTCAATTATTAGTTGTTCATCTGTTCGGGTATCTGAGACATACTTCCCCTGACGAAGCCCCGAAGGGCGAAACATGTTGGGACTGTGTATGATTCTCTTAGTTAAACATCACTACAACCACCATTTCTTTGAATTTACCATACTGTGAATTATGTGATATTACTTATATTTTTACAAATTTTTTACGAATTGTTAATAAAAAGATATATACTTTTTACCATTCGGTAATTGAGTCTTCCACTGTGTTCAGCGCTACGTTAATAGCACCGTTATAGTCCCGTCCACTTTTCCTCAGAAGAGAATAAAGGAAATTCGATTGTATTACTCTGATGGATTAAAAATAAGGACAAGGGGCCTCTTTTCCACATACCTGGCCCATTGTATGCAGGGGTAGCTACACTTAAAGGTATATTACTGTTTTGTGGTGTTAGTTTGACTGTTTTTTTTTTATTATTTACATTTGGTTTCCCTTTTTCTTTTCTTTACTTATTATATAATTTGATACTACACATGCAGATATGTACTTACTGCACGAAATACCATATTTAATACTTATGTGTTATTCTTCTGAAAAGTTATTTGACTGTATACCTATATTTTATATTCAGTTAAGCCTTCCATAGCTTAACCTGTGCAAAACTGTTATGTACAACGTGCTATTCTACTTTAATAAAAACGATTTAAAAGAAAAATGACTCTATATTTCTCTTTATTATTATTGATAATATAAGCTTTATTATTATGGATTTTTATTCCATATGTTTTGTAAAAATACACATTTAAGATTTGATGTGATTCTTTAATTTTCCATTATAAATGTACAGATATTGTTTGAGTTTTCCATATTCACATATATTACCTTATACTTCTGTATACTGTGAATCTTCTCACTCATCATTTGTAACCACAACAGTTGTTGTTTTCTTTTTTATGTCAAGAATCAATAAAAAATATGTAAAAAAAATCACATCACACATTTAAAAAAGTCAAAAGAGCAAAAACAAAACAAAACAGGGTATATTTATCTTTAACCACTTAAGCCCCGGACCATTTTGTTGCTAAAGGACCAGGTCACTTTTTGCGATTCGGCACTGTGTCGCTTTAACTGACAATTGCACAGACGTACGACGTGGCCCCCATACAAAATTGACGTCCTTTTTTTCCCACAAATAGGGCTTTCTTTTGGTGGTATTTGATAACCTCTGCAGTTTTTATTTTTTGCGCTATAAACAAAAATAGAGCGACAATTTTGAAAAAAATTACATATTTTTTACTTTTTGCTATAATAAATATCCCCCAAAAATATATAAAAAAAAATTTTCCTCAGTTTAGGCCGATACGTATTCTTCTACATATTTTTGGTAAAGAAAATAGCAATAAGCGTTTATTGATTGGTTTGCGCAAAAGTTATAGCGTCTACAAAATGGGGGGTAGTTTTATGGCATTTTTATTAATATTTTTTTTTTTACTAGTAATGGTGGCGATCAGCCATTTTTATCGTGACTGCAACATTATGGCGGACACATTTGACACATTTTTGGGACCATTGTCATTTTTACAGCTATCAGTGCTATAAATATACACTGATTACTGTGAAAATTACACTGGCAGTAAAGGGGTTAACCTCTAGGTGGCGCAGTAGGGGTTAAGTGTGACCTAATGAGTGATTCTTACTGTAGGGGGGGGTGTGGCTTGGCATGTAACATCACTGATCGTCATTCCCTATGACAGGGAACAGACGATCACTGACATGCCACTAGGAAGAACGGGGAAAGATTTGTTTACACTTACCTCTCCCCATTCTTCAGCTCTGTGACCCGATCACGGGACACCGGCGGCGATCGGGTCCGCGGGTCCCGTGGGCGCGGTCATGGAGCTTCGGACCAGGTCACGAGTGCGACCTACGGCTGGGTTCTTCAAGGGGACACACCCATACGGCCTTGTGCCTGTCCGTGCCATTCTGTCGACGTATGTTGACGTGCAGCAGTCCTTATATGGTTAATCATGTTGTCCAGTGTTGTAAATCCACATCAATCATGATAAACAAAGATCCCGCAGAAACATAACAAGCCAAAATATATCCTCTTGATTAGGTCATTGAATAGATATGCTGATGTTAATAGATACAAAAGAGACAGCACTCCTGTATCCCCCTTTCTCCTTCTTCGAGTAAATAGCATCCCTCACCCACTAAGCTTTGTATGCATACAAATATCTCAAATATAATGGGTGAGACCTAAGATCTTTCTGAGGAAGGAGAAAGAGGGATTCATAAGTCCTTTCTTTTTTGGATCTATTAATGTGATTTAAAAAAAAAATCACACAGAGCAGCCCGTATTCTCCTCTTCTCGGGTCTCTCTTTGCTGCTCTTAGCCCCTCCCTCCTTTGAGTGCCTCTTAGCCAGCAGCTTGCTACAGGGGGCACCCAAGTCAAGTCAGAGCTCCGTATATCCTTTCAGACACGGAGCCCCAACCTGGCCCCGCCCCATCTCTCCCCTTATTGGCTGACTGACTTAGAGCAGCAGCGCCATTTGCTCCCATGGATGTCAATCAGTCTCAGCCCATCAGGAGGAGTGTACTGGATGTCTTAGGGGATCGTGGACATCGCTGGAGAGAGAAGGAGCTCGGGTAAGTAATGAAGGGGGCTGCTACACACAGAATGTTTTTTATCTTACTGAATAGAACGCATTAGGATAAAAAACCTTCTGCCTTTACAACAAGGTGATGGGAGTAGGATTGAGCATGTTATACACTGCATACTATTAAATATGTTGACGACCATATTTGGGCTGTTAGAATCAGCTGGTTATCATGTTTTTTTTGCCACATCATCAGGATCGGCGGTCATCATGATTAACATCACTGAAGGATTTACAAAAATATTTTTTATTTACATTGTAATGTATTTTGTAAATAACTACTATATATGTACCCTTTTCTCATTCAAGCAGGTGGGGCCCAAATATCTGGGGGGCCCAATATTTTAAAGGGGGTTTCCAGAGTCCTCCCACAGACCCCTGCATACAATGGGCCAGGTATGTGGAGAAGAGGCCCCTTGTCCTTATTTTTAATCCATCAGAGTAATACAATCGAATTTCCTTTATTCTCTTTAAAGGGTTTGTTGTTTTATAATATATGGTAGATAATATAATTTATGGGCATACCTCATTAAGGGCCAACCTTAACATAATTTCTCCTTTATGACTTAGATAACTGTAGCTGAGGTGTACTAAAAGGACACATTAATTTGAAGCAAGGAACTTATTAATTTCAATGTTATTGAAATACTCACTTTTGCTTTTCCAAAGCCTGATTAAAATACAAATGCACCTTGTGGTGTGCGAGAATAATCATCTCTGTAAAAAGATAAAAGTGACTTTTTGAGTTAAAAGATCAACTTTAACAAAAGCACCTCTGGGAATTTATTGAAATACAATCTCATGGATAGTTTACTAAAGATAAAAGTACTAAAGACGCTAATACATACATTGATTGCCTTATGATGATGTGAGTTTAACACAATTAGAAGATTAAAGACTATGAGAAACAAAGCTCACTCCCTTGGCACAACTCTTTACGCAAAAAAAAACCTGATGAAGAACAGAATTTTTTGTTAGGTAGCTTACTATTATCCTCCAGACAGGGGCAGTTTCTGTAGGACACATAAATATGTGTCTTCTAATGACTATGACTAACTCAATAGCAGGATTAACTAGTGCATACAAAATTTTGCATATTCTACAAATTTGGAGGAATGAAAAATGTCTTGAAAATTTTACTTTTTTCCCAAAAACCAAAGATCAGCATAGTTCAGTATGTAAGTTTGAACAGACTTTGTAGGTTATATAGTTAGGCCAGCTCATCCAATGTGTTCTCATTTCAAATGTAATACATATCACAAATGGGGTAGAAGCAGCTTGCAACAGAAAGAATACTAAATCAGATTTACTAAAGGAGTTGAAAATCTTCACAAAATGTGGAAAATTTCAAGGGCTATGAATACTTTTTCAAGGCACTCTATATACTACTCTGAATTTTTAAGGCTTCAATATTGCATGCTTAATTCACTAATTATTTGCCATTTCTTCTTCAGTAGGCACTATTCTCCCCATGTTTTCCCAGCTCCTCACAGCCTTTCCTCAGCCATAATCACATAGGAGGAGGATGTGGGGTGAGAAGTAGTGATGAAGGAGAAGGAGTAGAGGGTGGAGAAGGGAGAAAAAGAGGAAAGGGTGGAGGAAGGGGAAGAGGAGAGCAATGTTTGACTCAGCACCTAATACTTTCATGCGGCAGCAACTCTGCTTCTAATTTTAGGCCTGCCTGTTTTTTTTGGACAGTCCTGATTTGGGGAAGGGTGGGTAGCCTATGACTACAGGTTTTTCCCCTGCAGCTATGCTTCAAGTGCCTTGATTATAATGAAATAAATAAATATTAAAAATTCAACTGGCTGCAAAGCAGAGGGTTTGAAAATGTGCCTGGCCTCTGCTGTGTGCAGCTCAACCACTGCATCAATTACAAAAATACAGAAAAAAATAATTGCCATTATAAAAAAATACATATGAAAAATAAAAACAAAAGTAATAAAAAGAAATTGTGGTTGTGAATCTGCCATTCTGGAGCAACCCAAGCTAGGAAATGTCTACTAGATTATATGGGAGGGGTTGCAGCACAAAAGAGTTTAAACACAGTGAGGCAAGGCCACTGGAATTAGGGGTAGTTATACTGTAGCTTTTTTTGCAGCTCTAGATGGCAGCTGATGTCCGCTCACATCTGGGGCTACTCTTATAGTGTACTAAACTTGTGACACCAACAAACAAAGATCTCCCTCAAGGTCCTGCAAGCCAATATCCATGTTCACATGGAAAGGAGACTTCTGAGCTTAATGACCCCGTTTTACCAGTCTATTTAAACCATAAGTGTCATAGAGGGACCTATACATCTTGTTTTGAATTTATTTTTATTAATCTTTTTTTCTCAAATACAAAAAATATACAATAAAACAAGACTCCATCACATTGAGCATCCATTCCTATTCAATATACCAAATCCTGTTCAATATCTATAAATCACATTACCTTTAAAAACAAGATTTCCTACAACATATACCTACATTTACTCACTATCTTCCATTCTCTTTCATCCTCCCATTAAAAAACAAAAAACAAAAAACATAACCCTTCTGTTTTCTGTACCATAGTATTCTATGGAATGGACAGGGCAATGGGGTATGGCTTTTGGGACCTATACATATTGTACCCTTACCTGAGCTATAACCCCTCCCTTAGTTTTAGTTCAAATACAATAAATATATGTACCATAGTATTCTATGGAATGGGCAGGGCAATTGGGTATGGCTTTTAAGTGTTTTTTTTTATTATTATTATTGTCTGTAGCTTTGTCTATGTATAATAAAACTGTGTTTGGATGGTGCATTGGCTGAGTATTAATACATATTTTTCAGACCCATACTTTGGTATAAAGCAGACTTAGGTTGAGTCTAAACTAGATTTTATTCTAATGTTTGTTTGAACGTAAAACCTGCCTCATCTCTCCCTTCTATATTGAAGCTTAACCAAGCTTGTTACATACAGTCCAGCCACTGAAAAAAATGTTTGTGCCTATTGTATCTCAGAGAGTACTTTCTAATTTTTATTAAATGATAAATTCTGTCTAGTCTCTTTTTATTTTCTGCCTATTCAAGAGCTCCCATACTATCCTGACACTAGCTAATTTCTACCAAGCACATAGTTGAAGGCAACATTTAAATATTTTGGGAATAACTGAGGGATGCATGCATGGTTGAGGATTCGGGGAATGTAGGGTTGTGGTTTTGAAATATTTGCATGCACTCTGTTTTGACATTTTATTATTCTTTAGGACAATGCAGTGTGGTACGTCAAAAAACAAACAAACACACTATATTATTAAATTACTAAAGCCCTTTTGTACAGATTGGCAAATGGCAAAGCAATCTATCCTATAGCTTTTAAATATGTTGTGGCTGCTAATTCCACTAGTCAATCCAGCCCTGCTGCCACTTGATAAAAAGAAATCAGGTGTCACAGAGAAAATTAGCTAAAAAAAATCAGATTGGACCACCACTGCTGTATTTGAGCCAAGGTAAAGTTACACATGTAAAAAATACAGTGCCAGAATGTTATGGCTAAGAGCGCTGACTGGTGTGTTGGGGGATAGACATGGGAGCTGTCAAAAAAATTGTTTTGTTTTGTTCTGTTCCGTTTCGTATTTAAAAAAATTTGTAATTCGTGTACGGAATTTTATTCGGATTTATACGAAATACGAATTTCGTGCGAATCGTTATTTTGATAACGAATAGCGACACTCTACGAATAATAACGAATAATAACAAATGATTCGGAATTTCTGAAAGCCTTATTTTTATTTGATTTATAATTCGTAATTTCGGTAGAGTACATTGTTTTCGTTGATTCTGGACACAACTCCTACTTTCGTAACTTTTTTTTTTGTTTGTTGATTCGTAATTTTCCGTGTCTCTTACAATGGCGCTGCCTAACGTGCTTCGAATGGATTCGTAAATTCGTTACTTTTTTTTGTTTGTTGATTTGTAATTTTACGTGTCTCTTACAATGGCGCTGTCTAACGTGCTTCGAATGGATTCGTACATTCGTAACTTTTTTTTGGTTCGTTGATTCGTAAATTTACATGTCTGACAGTGGCGCTGCGTGCTTCGAATGGATTCATACTTTTCTAATACATTGCGGTTATTCATAACTATTCGAAATCTCGTTTTTTTTACTTTCGTTTTTGACATGTGGCACTGGCTATAGTCTCCGCCCCTGTATGTCATGGCACAGAGACAGAACGTCCCACCTGCTGCTCATGTACACTGCTCATAGCTCTCCCTCTCCCAGCAGCACTCTTGCTGCTTTTTTGGCCTTGTTTGCTGCTCATTTTTCCTTTAAAAGTTAGAAAAATATAGACAAAACAAAATATGATTTTGATCGCAGCAAACCAACACCAAAATCACCAAATGTACAAAAAAAATAAGTAGACCAACAGAAAATATCAAAATATTAACTAAATGAAACAAGAAATAAAAAAAGAAAATTATCTCTCAAAACCAACCAAAAAACTAATAAAACCAGAAACGAAACACTAACAGATGATACACTCGCACACTACAAGAGATATAAACTAAAATGAACAACGAAAATCAAAGGATTGCAAAGATATTCGCTCAGATGCACAGACAAATAATTGTGTGATCTGCTCCACTACACTAACTAACCCACAAAGGGAAGTCACATGATCGGGCCTGCCCTGTAGGCCTCAGCATCAGAAAAAAACCTCTGATTGGTCAACCAACAGTCACATGTTTCTGTAGTAAATAAATTTGGACCGAAAACAAATTCATTATTATTCGTAGAGTGTCGATATTCGTTATACTGAATCTCGAATTCATTCGAATCATTCGTTATATCCGCTATAATTTCTTTCATATTAGTTGAAATTCCTTATTTGGTAGTTTGGATTCGGATAATTTGGAGCCGAAATTCGTAAACAAAATTTTGTATTTCGTACAGAATTCGTATTCGTAAATATTCGTAATTCGGATTCGTAAAAATGTCCGAATTTCGAAAAATTAGTACGAATTTCCGATTCGTACGAAACTAATCGCACATGTCTATTGGGGGATGTGCCCCTGTCAGAACAGCAATCTCCCCCGCTGAGCTATTGTGTTCTAACATCAGATTATTAGTAAAGCGGCTCCTCTTGAGCTCTTAATTTTTTTTTTGTTCAGCTCACTTGGTTGAATGGAAAAAAACTGCTAGTGTGTACTAGGCTTAAAGCAATCAGATATTCCCTGGACCAAAAATCTCTTTATTACCTATACATTTTACTATCCAGTTTTATTTTGTGCATTTAGGAATAAAGATAAAAACAATCTACTGATTGTGTGTGACTGTGGAATTAAGGTATGATCTATATAAATAAGCATCACTCCAAACAGCTAACTTTTTGCATTTTATATCTTTAAACTAGACTTGTGCACAACAGAAAAATTAGTTTAGTTTCGGTTTGTTTCTTGTGCACAACGGAAAAATTTGTTTAGTTTCGGTTCGTTTCTTTTCGGTCCTGTTGATTCGTAATCGTTCGTAATTTTGCTAGACGGGATTTTTCGTGTTTGGACTAATTCGTATTTTCGCAAGCGACATTTTTCGTTGAATCGGAATGATTCATATTAATGTAAGCCTTATTTTTAGTTGATTTATAATTCGTACTTTCGGTAGAGTACATTGTTTTTCGTTGATTCTGGACACAACTCCTACTTTCGTAACTTTTTTTGGGTTCGTTGATTCATAATTTTCCGTGTCTCTCTCACAACGACGCTGCCTATTATGCCTAATGTGCTTCGAATGGATTTGTACTTTTGTAAATACATAGCGGTTATTTGTAACAATTCAAAATCTCGTATTTTACTTTTGTTTTTTACATGCGGCTATAGCCTCCGCCAGTGCCGGGACAAGGTCATTTGGTGAACAGGGCGAAGGAGGCAAACTGCGCCCCCCCCCAATTATCGCCACCGTTCATCGTCACCGTTGTGACTATCTGTGCCTCTCTGGAGAGTTCCACAGGTATTCTTGCCCACTCAGAACCCTTACTTCTTCCTTATAAAGGGCTTTTGCAAGAATGGAACATTTTCTCTCCTGCTACCCCTAACAGTGGTAGTTACTGTATGCTTTTTCCCCCCTGTATTTTACATGGGGGGGGCTCTTTTTCTTCTTCTTTGAAACAAAGTACCCTAGAAGCCAGTCCTCCTTGCTTCCCTGGGGCTTTTCCTATAACCTTTTATGAGAATGTCCTACTTATTCCCCCTTTCCTGCCCTGAAGACATGTCAATCTCTTTCGATATGTCTTATGGATGGGGTCGCAAATGTCATGCATGTCTACCTGCCATGTATTATCTTGTTTGACTCCTCTGTCACTTGATCTATGCTGAGCACAGCCACTGGTCACTAATGCATTAGTAATTGACCAGTAGCAGTAAATTAACCCCTTTGTGCTGCATTAGTTGCACCAGTGTCAGGGTTAATTAATGCACTAATGCAGCACAAAGGGGTTAATTAACTGGCACTGGTCAGCCACTAATGCATCGGTGACCAGTGGCAGTACATTAACCCCCTCATGCTGCATATTACAGAAATTTTAAATAGGTAGCATTGGTAATTAAACTCCCCTCAGCCTTCTCTTCTCCCTAATCGGATCTAGACAGTTCATTATTATTCTGCAGCAGAAACTGCATATTACACAAGGCACGTGGTTCAGGAATGTGTACTGTGCAGTGGTGAGAAGTGCAAAGCAAAGAAAAAAAAAATCAGCAAAAGGGACAGTACTTACATTCAATGCAAAGCATCCCGTGTGCTGAGGTATATGCAGCATATAGCCCTGTGTACAGAGTTCAGGGGTCAGGAATATGTAACAGAGGGTATCACA
The DNA here is from genome assembly GCA_029206835.1 of Rana muscosa. Taxonomy (NCBI): domain Eukaryota; kingdom Metazoa; phylum Chordata; class Amphibia; order Anura; family Ranidae; genus Rana; species Rana muscosa. The sequence goes on from CM055117.1 coordinate 433,532,608, forward strand.
CAGCATGCAGTGGTAAAGCGCATGTAATATGCAGATCAGCATACAGAATGCAGGGCCCAGGAGTATGTAACGCAAAACCCATTGTACAGAATACAGCATGCAGTAGTACCATCCCAAGGCCTTTAATATGTAACACACAGCCATGCATTACATACTCTTGCTCACTGAACTCTGTATGCTTTACTATCCCCCATCCCTGGTCTTCCCCAAGCAAAAATCCCCCTTCCCTCAAGTATTCTACCTCTGTGTCCCCTCTTCCACAGCTCACCTTTGCCCCTCCCCATCAACATCTCACTTCTACACCCCCAGTCCAAAACTCACCTCTGCACCCCCATCCACATTATCTCTGCACCTCAATCTAAGGCTCACCCTAATCCACAGCTCTCACCTTTGCCACCCCCATGTTTCACTTCTTCACCCCCAGCTTCCCCCATGGCTCTCGCCTCTGCACAACCTGCCCCACCCTCCACAGCTCTCACTTTGCACAACCTGCCTTCTGCAGCTCTCCCCTCTGCACAGAGCTCCACCTTCCCAGTTCGCCTCTCCCTCTCTGCACAAATCCACCCCCCTCCACACATTCCCAGTTCTCCTCTCTGTACACATCCCCCAGCTCTTCCTCATGTGCAAATCCCCCCCAGATCCCCTCTCTGCACACACCCCCCAGATCCCCTCTCTGCACACATTCACCCAGATCCCCTCTCTGCACACATTCCCCCAGATTCCCTCTCTGCACACATTCCCCCAGATCCCCTCTCTGCACACCCCCCCCCAGATCCCCTCTCTGCACACACCCCCCCCCCAGATCCCCTCTCTGCACACATTCCCCCAGATCCCCTCTCTGCACACATTCCCCCAGATCCCCTCTCTGCACCCCCCCAGATCCCCTCTCTGCACACACCCCCCCCCAGATCCCCTGTCTGCACACACACCCCCCAGATCCCCTCTCTGCACACACCCCACCAGATCCTCTCCCTGCACACACCCCCCCAGATCCCCTCTCTGCACACATTCCCCCAGATCCCCTCTCTGTATACACCCCCCAGATCCCCTCTGCACACATTCCCCCAGATCTCCTCTCTGCATACACCCCTCAGATCTCCTCTCTGCACACACACCCCCCCCAGATCCCCTCTCTGCACACATTCCCCCAGATCCCCTCTCTGCACACACCCACCCAGATCCCCTCTCTGCACACACACCCCCCAGATCCCCTCTCTGCACACACTCCCACCAGATCCCCTCTCTGCACACACCCCCCCAGATCCCCTCTCTGCACACATTCCCCCAGATCCCCTCTCTGTATACACCCCCCAGATCCCCTCTGCACACATTCCCCCAGATCTCCTCTCTGCACACATCCCCCCAGATCCCCTCTCTGCACACCCCCCCCAGATCCCCTCTCTGCACACATTCCCCCAGATCCCCTCTCTGCACCCCCCCAGATGCCCTCTCTGCACACACCCCCACCAGATCCCCTTTCTGCACACACCCCCACCAGATCCCCTCTCTGCACACACCCCCCCAGATCCCCCCTCTGCACACATTCCCCCAGATCCCCTCTCTGTATACACCCCCCAGATCCCCTCTGCACACATTCCCCCAGATCCCCTCTCTGTATACACCCCCCAGATCCCCTCTGCACACATTCCCCCAGATCTCCTCTCTGCATACACCCCCCAGATCCCCTCTCTGCACACATCCCTTCAGATCCCCTCTCTGCACACCCCCCCCCCAGATCCCCTCTCTGCACACATTCCCCCAGATCCCCTCTCTGCACACATTCCCCCAGATCCCCTCTCTGCACACCCCCCCAGATCCCCTCTCTGCACACCCCCCAGATCCCCTCTCTGCACACACCCCCCCAGATCCCCTCTCTGCACACACCCCCACCAGATCCCCTCTCTGCACACACCCCCACCAGATCCCCTCTCTGCACACACACCCCCCCAGATCCCCTCTCTGCACACATTCCCCCAGATCCCCTCTCTGTATACACCCCCCAGATCCCCTCTGCACACATTCCCCCAGATCTCCTCTCTGCATACACCCCCCAGATCTCCTCTCTGCACACATACCCCCCAGATCCCCTCTCTGCACACATTCCCCCAGATCCCCTCTCTGCACACACCCACCCAGTTCCCCTCTCTGCACACATTCCCCCAGATCCCCTCTCTGTATACACCCCCCAGATCTCCTCTCTGCACACACACCCCCCAGATCCCCTCTCTGCACACATTCCCCCAGATCCCCTCTCTGCACACACCCACCCAGATCCCCTCTCTACACACATTCCCCCAGATCCCCTCTCTGTATACACCCCCCAGATCCCCTCTGCACACATTCCCCCAGATCTCCTCTCTGCATACACCCCCCAGATCCCCTCTCTGCACACATTCCCCCAGATCCCCTCTCTGCACACATTCCCCCAGATCCCCTCTCTGCACACCCCCCCCAGATCCCCTCTCTGCACACCCCCCCAGATCCCCTCTCTGCACACACACCCCCAGATCCCCTCTCTGCACACACACCCCCCAGATCCCCTCTCTGCACACACCCCCACCAGATCCCCTCTCTGCACACACCCCCCCAGATCCCCTCTCTGCACACATTCCATCAGATCCCCTCTCTGTATACACCCCCCAGATCCCCTCTACACACATTCCCCCAGATCTCCTCTCTGCATACACCCCCCAGATCTCCTCTCTGCACACACACCCCCCAGATCTCCTCTCTGCACACACACCCCCCAGATCCCCTCTCTGCACACATTCCCCCAGATCCCCTCTCTGCACACACCCACCCAGATCCCCTCTCTGCACACATTCCCCCAGATCCCCTCTCTGTATACACCCCCCAGATCCCCTCTGCACACATTCCCCTAGATCTCCTCTCTGCATACACCCCACAGATCCCCACTCTGCATACACCCCCCAGATCCCCTCTCTGCATACACCCCCAAGATCCCCTCTCTGCATACACCCCCCCAGATCTCCTCTCTGCACACATCCCTCCAGCTCTCTTCTCTGCTAACCCCCCCCGCTCTCCTCTCTGCTAACCCCCCCTTTCATGGTTCCCTCTCTCAGCACATATTCCCCCTTCCCCCACACCTTTACAGTGCACTCCTCTCTGCACAACCCTCACCTCTTCTGACGGCCACCGGTCTCTATGGTATGCACAGGCTTTTTTTTTTTTTCTTAATTCAGCAGAGTACAGAGAGCTCTGCCTGCTGTAGCACATGGCCGGAGGAGGAGTTTCAGAGCTCCTCGGCTCCACGCTGCAATGTATCAGTAGTAGCAGCAAGCAGGGACAAGCTGCTTCTGGAATCACTGCCGCTGTAGCTTACAGTGCTGGGAGCAGTATTGTGCTCGAGGGTAGCATCAGTGAGTGCCCAGAGAGAGCCAACACAGAAAAACCAGTTGAGGAAGTGAGCTGTGTAGAAAACTTCCTCTACTGGGTATGTGTTACATGACAGGTCGGAGAGGAGAGGGCTGCCAGAGGTGAAAAAGCCCTGGTGGCGATACACACTTTGTTGCTGAACTTCTGCTGGTTTCTCCTCGGCGGCTCCTCCCGCAGCTTCGGCAGCAGCTCTCTACTCTCCTCCTATCCTGCCTCCGGCCGTAATTGATGTCGCGCCGCCGGGACAGGACTACAAAGTCCATTCATAGGGGGAGAGAAGGGGCAGCGCTGACAGGTATGGCTGGTGTGGACTGTGTAGGCTTGTGCTGAATGCAGGAGCGCACTCGGCACATTACAGCAGTAAGGTACAGATGACTATAGTACAGCTAGCGGCGCCGGCTAGTGTGTACAGTGAAGCACACTGCCGGCACTTCACCTGCGCCCCCCTCCTGCCCGCAAATTGTACCGCCCAGGGCATCCGCCCCTTCCGCCCCTGCCTTGTACCGGCCCTGGCCTCCGCCACTGTACACCATTTTGAGAGGGAGTTCAGCACGGTGAGGGAGAAGCAGAGAGCAGAGCAGAGTGTTATTGTGCTTCGAATGGATTCGTACATTCGTAACTTTTTTCATAACAAATTATGCCGAAGACATTCGGGCATTCGCTATTTGCGATATCATTTATTTCGGATTCGGTTTTATTTGTAATTTTGCTTTGTTCGGAAATTCGAATGCTTCCGAATGTCCGAAAGTTGCTAAATTCGGACGAATTTCGATTCGTTACGAAACTAATTGCACAAGCCTACTTTAAACAATGCTTTCTTTCATAAATGTATGAAAGTACTTCAGAGTAGGGATGGTCCCGATGTTCGAGTCGAACGTAAGTGTGGTGGTCTGCAAGGAGAAAACTAATCTTAATGTAGAAATCTTTTTAAAGTTATGGAACCCCTGGATTTCCACCCTCAACATGAATGAATAAAGGGGTATTTATAGGTGCACTACATTAAAATTAGAGATGGGGTTCACAGCCTCCCAGGACTCGGGCAAATTTAGGCCATTTGACAAATGGCCAATAGCGCCCATCCACTCAAGAGAACTTCGGTCTGAAATGTGAAGTCATTATTTAGTGATGACATTACTACTGCCATTAAATTGAAACTTCCTGCTGTGCAGGCTGCTAATTTCTTTGGTTGCTAGGATGCAAGCAGCAATCTGCATTATAACAACTCAGGACACTGTGTGGGCTGGTCACCTGCCTCTTACCATTCAGTGATGTCATCGATTGCTTGGATGGTGGTGGCTGCAGGTGCCATTGATGCTGTGCAAGAAAAAAAAAAGAGGATGTGGGGTCACCTCTATATAAAAATCCATACCAGATTCTTATCCTAAATAGGGAAAAAAAAACAGGAGAAAAATCATGACCTCCCCTAAAAATCTATTACTCTTTCGTCCATGGACCGACACAGCTTCTCTATTGACAAAGTGGGTATTATCCGTTAATTAGGAGTGACTAGGCAGAAAAACTTGTAAAAAGTGTTGCATCACACCTTCTACAGTACCGCCCAGGGGGCGGACCCTCTGGGTATACCCTCTCAGTCTGCATCTTCGCAGATCAGTTTTTTTCTGTCTAGCAAGGAGTAGGACATGGCTCCCTTCGGGCCCATTGGTCCGGGGAAAAAAGATATATATATATATATATATTTTTTTTTTTATTTTTTTTTTGCTACATTTGTTGTTTCCTGCGATCTTCGATCAACTGCCGACTGGGTGACAGGGTGGATCCTCGATCCTTGTAGTCTCCCCAGTTTCGGCCATCGAGCGTGTGCCGACCCTAGCTACGCGCTGGGTTTTCCACGACATGCCCGTCGCTCCACGGGTGGCCGGTGAGCCTACGCTCCAGGGCCTGCATCGGACCGCTCAGCTTCGGCTGACCTTACGGCCGAGTCGCAGCAGCCTGGCCGGTGAGCTTACACTCCAAGGCTTGCATCGGACCGCTCAGCTTCGGCTGACCTTACGGCCAAGTCGCAGCAGCCTGTCCGGTGAGCGTCATGCTCCAGGGCATACATATGATCGTCCCTTTTGGGTCCAATCACAGCATGCCTGGCCAACAGTCACCTTCCGTGCGCGGACGATGATCTGTTTGGAATGTCTTCCAGCAGAATACATGCAGGATAGGTAAGTAAAACTCCCCTGCCTCGGCTGGGTGATTTAGCTGGACATTCCTGGAGAGATCAAGTAAGTGGTTATGGCCCCTTTCTTCCCTCTCTCCCTGCCTTTCCCTCCTCCCTGGGCTTCTAGCTAAAGGTTGCTGGGTGCTGGGGGTCACCTAGGGGGTCCCACTGGAGCGGGGCTGGCTGTAACTAACATTTAAAAGAAATGTCATTTTTTCTTACCTGTGTTTGTGTCCTTCCTCCTCCATGCTGTCGGCGGCCATTTTGAGGTGGTCCATGCCAAGTTTGGCCTCTTGTGACTGCCCAGCGGCCATCTTCCTGTGGTTCGGCCACACCCACTGGCCCCTATCAGCTGATCGGCGGCCATGTTTGTCCACCCTGTATGCAGATATTGCCGTTCGGCGGCCATCTTTTTGTGGGCTATGGCTGCTTGACCTCTATCTTCTGTCGGCGGCCATTTTCTTAGAGCCCACATTATCTTCCATACAGACGTTTTTGGCAACCATTTTTCGAGAGCCTCCGGCCTCTAGGGTGCATTACACTGGCGCGAAAATTCACACAGGAAGTGCTGATAAAAGAAGCAGACTGACACAGCAGCAGCGGGACAGCATCACAGGCGCAGCATAGCAGTACCTATCCAGGGTGGTGAGTCCTCTGGGTGACCCGGCCTCTCTGCAGCACAGGAGGATGGCCTGTTGATATCTTGCCTGGAGCCCTGTGAGTGTCAGTGTGTGGTCAGCATGGCATCTGAGCCAGATGTCTTCTCCCCTGAAACACCAGATTTAGCAGCTGGTGCCCCTGAGGTGTCTATGAACGCTATGACTGCAATCCTAGAGGCGTTTGCTGCCAGGGTGGAAGCAGCACACGGGAATACAGGGGGTAGTAAACGCCCCATCCCCTGCAAGCTTCTGGGGATAATTCTGGTGCAGAACCAGGTCCAGCTACGGCTCGGGGCCCAGATTCTGACGCATCAGAGACTGCAGACCGTGACCGGACAGTGAGAATGACTCAAAGTCCAGGTCAGTACGCGAGACGGCTTTGGTATCTGACCTTATTACTGCAGTGCGGGATATGCTAAAATTGGAAAATACTGCAGAAGCAGCAGAGACTCCGGTCCACTTGGGTTTCATAGACCTGCCCGCACTGCTAAGGTGTTCCCTTGTGTGTCTTTTGATAAACTCTTATACATGGAATGGGAGAACCCACTGAGGGTCTTTACAGCCCCAAAGAGGTTTGCGGTACGGTACCCCTTTTGAGGAGAGTTTTCTGAAGAAATGGACCTCTCCCCCCTATAGTGGACCCTCCGGTGTCCAGACTTAATAGAGCCACCACAATTCCTGTAGAAGGGGCTCCTGTTTTCTAGGACCCTGTGGATAAGAAGGCTGAAGCACTCGCTTGCTACCTATACTCAGTGGTAGGCTCGGCAGTACGCCCGGCATTGGCGGGGGCCCTAGTGTCTCACACACTTACTGAATGGGCAAGATTGCTACTCCAGGGGTTAAGGAGCGAGATGCTCCTCCTGATGAGATAACATTGGCTGACCTGTTGGTCCAGGGCCTTAGGTTTGTCTGCGAGTCAGACATGAATACTATTCCCCTGCTGTCTAAAACTTTGTTTTATGCAGTAGCAATACGCCGCCTGATCTGGCTAAAAGGCTGGTCTGCGGACCAGACTTCCAAGAAAGCCCTGTTGGATCTGCCTTTTAAGGGCGACAGACTTTTTGGGGCTTCTCTGGATGACATCATCAAGGATGCCACAGGAGGTAAAAGCACTTTGCTTCCCCAAATTAGCAAGGGTAAGGGGCCACGCCAAGGGCAAGGGCCCTCCTTTACTGCACACAAGTAGTTTTTTCGTCCCCCTAGGGCGACAGGGAAAAGACCCCAGGCCGATAAAGCGCCTGCCCAAGGACAAAAGCGTCCCTGGTCCCGCATACCCAATAAGCCTGCGGACAAATTTGCGTCCGCATGAAGGTCCACCCCCACCCAGCTCTCGGGTGGGGAGACGTCTTCGCAAATTCGCGACTCAGTGGACAGCACTAATCTCCGACAGGTGGGTTTGCGAAGTAATCTCCTCAGGCTACAAGATAGAGTTTCTCTCTTGTCCACCGGACAGATTCGACACCTCCAATCTCCAGCTACTACCGACCCGTCGGGAGGCCCTGTATGGGGCGGTCCAGGGTCTACTGGAACGCGGGGTAGTTATTCCAGTTCCAGAACTGGAACGGGGTTTTTACTCAAATCTGTTCATTGTGCCGAAGAAGGAGGGGGTTCGTCCAAGCTTGGATCTCAGAGCCCTCAATTGCTTTGTGAAGGTACAAAGTTTTCGGATGGAGTCGGTTCGATCTGTAGTCACGGCTCTCCATCCGGGGGACTTTCTGGCCTCCTTGGACATCAAGGACGCATACCTGCATGTCCCCATATACTCCAGACACCAGAGGTTTCTGCGATTTGCTATCGGGAAGGACCACTACCAGTTTGTGGCCCTCCCGTTGGGCCTTGCCTCAGCACCCAGGACGTTCACCAAGGTGCTCGCTCCGATTCTGGCACTTCTAAGACAGCGGGGTATCACTATCACAGGCTACTTATACGACCTTCTGCTGAAGGCCCCTTCAAGCTCAGAATTAGAGGTAAGCGTGTCCATTACCTGTCAGACTCTTCGAGACTGTGGTTGGATACTAAACACGCAAAAGTCAGTATTGGTGCCCACTCAACGCCTAGTGTACCTGGGGTTGATTCTGGATTCCTCAGAGGCAAAGGTATTCCTCCCTGTGGAGAAGTTGCAGACCCTCCGGGCTGCAGTATGGCAGCTGACTTCCAGGAATTGGTCGTCACTCCGTTTTTGCATGCGAGTGTTGGGCCTCATGGTAGCCTCCTTCGAGGCGGTCCCATATGTTCAATACCACACTCGAGTGTTACAGAAGGAAGTTCTGTCCAGATGGAACAGATGCCCTTCATCTCTGGATTATCAAATCCGAGTGAGCCACCTAGTCAGGAGATCCCTGGTATGGTGGCTGACAGCACCGGCTGTAATGGCCGGGAAGTCATTTCTTCCGGTTTACTGGATAGTGATCATGACGGACGCCAGCCTTACAGGTTGGGGGGGAGTCTGGGGTGTCCAGTCGGCGCAGGGTCGCTGGACCCCAGAGGAAGCCCTCCTGCCGATCAATGTCCTGGAGATCCGGGCGATCAAGCTGTGCCTCTTCAAATGGTCTCAGAGACTGCAAGGACGTCCAGTCAGGATCCAGTCAGACAACACCACAGCAGTGGCATATGTCAATCATCTAGGAGGAACAAGAAGCTCAGCTGCAGCATCGGAGATTGCTCGCATCCTGAAGTGGGCAGAGAGGAGCGTACCGGCACTGTCGGCCGTGTACATTCCGGGTGTGGAAAACTGGCAGGCGGACTACCTGAGCCGCCAGATGCTGGACCAGGGAGAATGGTCCTTACACCCGGAGGTGTTCCAACTCCTCTGCCAAAGATGGGGCACACCAGACGTAGATCTTCTGGCTTCCCGACTCAATCGGAAGGTATTGAGATTTGTGGCCCGGTCAAGAGACCCATGGGCAGACGCAACGGACGCGTTGGTAGCATCGTGGGGTCAGTATCGGCTAATCTATGCCTTCCCTCCCTTAAGGCTTCTTCCTCTTCTGCTCCGCAGAGTGGAGGCAGAGGGAATTCCAATGATCCTAATCACTCCAGATTGGCCTCAGCATCCTTGGTACGACGATCTAGTACGTCTGGTAGCAGACGTCCCCTGGCGCCTACCACTACGGAAGGACCGGCTATCGCAAGGTCCCATATTCCATCCTGCTTTACAGTCATTGGCTTTAACGGCATGGCTGTTGAGAACCGGGTACTGAGAGACCGGGGCCTGTCAGACTCAGTAATCTCTACTATGAGAAGTGCTCGAAAACCGTCCTCTAGGAAGGTCTATCACCGCACTTGGAGGGCCTACATCTCCAGGTGTGAGGAAATGAAATGGCATCCGCGTACCTATTTGGTTTCCAGAATCCTGCTGTTTTTACAGCATGGGGTGGACCAAAGGCTTGCCCTAAGTACGATTTAAGGGACAGATATCTGCCCTGGCTGTCTTTTTTTCAGCGACCCCTGGCGACTCACTCTCTCGTGAGTACATTTGTGCAGGGGGTCCGACAGGTGGCCCCCTCCGGTCCGTCCCCAGTTACCTCCGTGGGACTTGAACCTGGTCCTCTCGGTGCTTCAGAAGGCACCGTTTGAGAATATTAGAGATATTCCCCTGTTGACACTTTCTCAGAAAGTGGTCTTTTTGGTGGCTGTTACGTCAGTTAGACGAGTCTCTGAGCTGGCAGCCTTGTCCTACAAGGCTCCCTATTTGATTTTCCACAAGGATAAGGTGGTGCTGCGGCCGCAGCCTTCCTTTCTTCCGAAAGTCGTTTCGGCTTTTCATCTCAACGAAGACATTGTACTTCCATCCTTGTGTCCTCAGCCGTCGAATCCTAAGGAGTCGGCGTTGCATTCCTTGGACGTTGTCCGAGCTTTGACAGAATACCTATCTGCTACTTCCTTGTTCCGGAAGTCAGACTCACTGTTTGTTTCGGTGGCTGGTCCCAAGAAGGGCCAAGCAGTCTCATCGGCCACCATCTCTAGGTGGATCCGACAGATAGTAATCCAGGCTTACGCCTTAAAGGGTCAGGCGCCCCCCTTTCCTGTCACGGCGCATTCGACCAGGGCAATAGGTGCCTCATGGGCTTTCCGACATCAAGCGTCTGTTTCCCAATTATGTAAAGCGGCGACTTGGTCGTCCGCTCACACTTTCACAAAATTCTACAAAATTGATGTAGGTGCATCTTCGGATGCCTCTTTTGGCCGCAAGGTTTTGCAAGCGGCTGTTTAGAGTTGCAACTCCTCCGTTGGAGGAGTGCTGTTTTGTGTTTGGGGTGAAGTTTATTTTTATGCTGTTACCACCCCTTGTTTTTTCTCTGACACTGCTTTGGGACGTCCCACTTTGTCAATAGAGAAGCTGTGTCGGTCCATGGACGAAAGAGTAAATAGGATTTTTTACTCACCGTAAAATCCTTTTCTCTGAGTCCATGGACCGACACAGCACCCACCCCTCCTTTTAAGTTTGTACTGCTTTTTGACGAACTGATCTGCGAAGATGCAGACTGAGAGGGTATACCCAGAGGGTCCGCCCCCTGGGCGGTACTGTAGAAGGTGTGATGCAACACTTTTTACAAGTTTTTCTGCCTAGTCACTCCTAATTAACGGATAATACCCACTTTGTCAATAGAGAAGCTGTGTCGGTCCATGGACTCAGAGAAAAGGATTTTACGGTGAGTAAAAAATCCTATTTTTAGACCTTAACAGAACATGCAGCCTGGCTAGTCAGAACAGGTAGGGGCAGCAAATCTTCCTGAACCATACCAGGCCACATACCCTCAATATGAGGAGGGCAACTTGCCAGGGGGGCTCCCCTGGAAAACCATCTTTTCCTCATGTTGATGAGGACAATGGGCCTCTTCTCCACATACCTGCCCCATTGTATGCAGGGGTCTGTGGGAGGATTCTGGAAACCCCCTTTAAAATATTGGGCCCCCCAGATATTTGGGCCCCACCTGCTTGAATGAGAAAAGGGTACATATATAGTGGTTATTTACAAAATACATTACAATGTAAATAAAAAAATTTTTTGTAAATCCTTCAGTGATGTTAATCATGATGACCGCCGATCCTGATGATGTGGCAAAAAAAACATGATAACCAGCTGATTCTAACAGCTATTTAATAGTATGCAGTGTATAACATGCTCAATCCTACTCCCATCACCTTGTTGTAAAGGCAGAAGGTTTTTTATCCTAATACATTCTATTCAGTGAGATAAAAAACATTCTGTGTGTAGCAGCCCCCTTCATTACTTACCCGAGCTCCTTCTCTCTCCAGCGATGTCCACGATCCCCTAAGACATCCAGTACACTCCTCCTGATGGGCTGAGACTGATTGACTTCCATGGGAGCAAATGGCGCTGCTGCTCTAAGTCAGTCAGCCAATAAGGGGAGAGATGGGGCGGGGCCAGGTTGGGGCTCCGTGTCTGAATGGATACACGGAGCTCTGACTTGACTTGGGTGCCCCCTGTAGCAAGCTGCTGGTTAAATGGCACTCAAAGGAGGGAGGGGCTAAGAGCAGCAAAGAGGCACCCGAGAAGAGGAGAATACGGGCTGCTCTGTGCAAAAGCAACTGCACAGAGGAAGTAAGTATAACATGTTTGTGTTTTTTTTTTAAATCACTTTAACCACTTAACGACTGCCCACTGTAAATATACGTCGGCAGAATGGCACGGACAGGCAAACTCACGTACCTGTACGTGCCTGCCTTCGTATGGGTGGGGGGTCCAATCGGACCCCCCTCCGGTACAGTGGGCGGCCGGGATCGCTTCGGGAGCGATCCGTGATGAGGGGGCCACCATTCGATTCTGGCCACCCCCTCGCGATCGCTCCCGGCAAATCAAATGCTTCCTCTGCCTGTGTAATGTTTACACAGGCAGGAGGAAGTGATGTCATCCCTCATGCGGCGCTCACATATACCGAGCACCGCATGAGAGAAGACACACAGGTTAGTGCACATAACAGCACACTGACACCACACACATAGGTACATAAATCCCCCCCCCCAGGCCCCCCCAGACACCCCCAGATCACCCCCCAGCCCACAGTCACAGTGTCACTGATTGCAGTGACCATTTATTTACTGATCACTGCAATCAGTGACATTTGTGACTGTAAAAGTGTCACTACAGTTAGTGTTAGGTCCAGTGTAGCCCCCTAACCCCCCCTAATAAAGGTTTAACCCCTTGATCGCCCCCCAGGTAACCCTTTCACCCCCTAGCACCGCCGTCACTAAGCGATCGTTTTTCTGATCGCTGTTTTAGTGTCGGTGATGCCGATAGGTAGCCAGTTATTTTTTTTAGGTTCGCCGCAGGTTTTTATAGCGTCGGGTACCCCCATATATTACCTAATAAAGGTTTAACCCCTTGATCGCCCCCCCAGGTAACCCTTTCACCCCCTAGCACCGCTGTCACTAAGCGATCGTTTTTCTGATCGCTGTTTTAGTGTCGGTGATGCCGATAGGTAGCCAGTTATTTTTTTTAGGTTCGCCGCAGGTTTTTATAGCTTCGGGTACCCCCATATATTACCTAATAAAGGTTTAACCCCTTGATCGCCCCCCAGGTAACCCTTTCACCCCCTAGCACCGCTGTCACTAAGCGATCGTTTTTCTGATCGCTGTTTTAGTGTCGGTGATGCCGATAGGTAGCCAGTTATTTTTTTTAGGTTCGCCGCAGGTTTTTATAGCGTCGGGTACCCCCATATATTACCTAAAGGTTTAACCCCTTGATCGCCCCCCCAGGTAACCCTTTCACCCCATTTTGCCAGTGTCACTAAGCGATCGTTTTTCTGATCGCTGTCTTAGTGTCGGTGATGCCGATAGTTAGCCAGTTATTTTTTTTAGGTTCGCCGCAGGTTTTTATAGCGTCGGTTACTCTCACATATTACCCAATAAAAGTTTAACCCCTTGATCGCCCCCCCAGGTAACCCTTTCACCCCCTAGCACCGCTGTCACTAAGCAATCATTTTTCTGATCGCTGTCTTAGTGTCGGTGATGCCGATAGGTAGCCAGTTATTTTTTTTAGGTTCACCGCAGGTTTTTATAGCGTCGGGTACCCCCATATATTACCTAATAAAGGTTTAACCCCTTGATCACCCCCCCAGGTAACCCTTTCACCCCCTTTTGCCAGTGTCACTAAGCAATTGTTTTTCTGATCGCTGTCTTAGTGTCGGTGATGCCGATAGGTAGCCAGTTATTTTTTTTAGGTTTGCCGCAGGTTTTTATAGCGTCGGGTACCCCCATATATTACCTAATAAAGGTTTAACCCCTTGATCACCCCCCAGGTAACCCTTTCACCCCCTTTTTCCAGGGTCACTAAGCAATCGTTTTTCTGATCGCTGTCTTAGTGTCGGTGATGCCGATAGGTAGCCAGTTATTTTTTTAGGTTCGCCGCAGGTTTTTATAGCGTCGGGTACCCCCATATATTACCTAATAAAGGTTTAACCCCCTGATTGCCCCTAGTTAACCCTTTCACCAGTGATCACCATATAAATGTTACGGGTGACGCTGGTTAGTTAGTTTGCTTTTTATAGTGTCAGGGCACCCGCCGTATATAACCCAATAAAGGTTTAACCCCCTGATCGCCCGACGGGTGATATCAATTAGGTTTTAGCGTCAGAGAGGGTCTGCATCACACCCCAGGCAGTGTCAGGTTAGTGCCAGTAACGCTAACACCCACGCGTGAAGCATACACCTCCCTTAGTGGTATAGTATCTGAACAGATCAATACCTGATCTGATCAGATCTATACTAGCGTCCCCAGCAATTTAGGGTTCCCAAAAACGCAGTGTTAGCGGGATCAGCCCAGATACATGCTAGCACCTGCGTTTTTCCCCTCCGTCCAGGCCAGGCCACCTAAGTGCAGTATCAATCGATCACTGTCACTTACAAAACACAACACACATAACTGCAGCGTTCGCAGAGACAGGCCTGATCCCTGCGACTCCAGTGCTGTAGGAGGTGATTTCACCACCACAGTTAAAAAAAAAAGCATATATGCCGAAGCATTGGGGCAGCAGGGGCGGAGGAGCGATTTTGCTCCTAATGCCGCGTACATACGGTCGAAATTCCGACGGAGGCATGCCCGTGGAAAAGTCTGACCGTGGGTGCGGCATAACTTTTGCGGGAGGATGCCCCCATGCATCGGCATATATAAATGGTGCATGTATGCCCATCATTAGAAGTGGGTGGATGAAGGGCGGTATTCTAATGGTGGGCATACCCACCGATCAATCTCTTTTTTCGTTCAGCCAACAGGCTGCATGAAAAAAAAGATTACAATACATGTCCAACAAGGACCAGCATGTTTCTGGACTTTGAATGGTTATACCAGAATGATGCCTGCGGGTTTAGGTATAATCTTGGTATCATTCTTTTCAGCCAGCGGCCGGCTTTCATGTAAAAGCAATCCTAGTGGCTTATTAGCCTCTGGACTGCTTTTACAAGCAGTGGGAGGGAATGTCCCCCCCCCCGGATATAAAAAGCGCCATTGGGAAATTGGGAAAGCATTTTATCACACCGATCTTGGTGTGGTCAGATGCTTTGAGGGCAGAGGAAAGATCTAGGGTCTAATAGACCCCAGTTTTTTCAAAAAAAGAGTACCTGTCACTACCTATTGCTATCATAGGGGATATTTACATTCCCTGAGATAACAATAAAAATGATAAAAAAAAAAAAATATATGGAAGGAACAGTTTAAAAAAAAAAAAAAGCAAAATTTATAATAAAAAAAAAAAAAAGCACCCCTGTCCTGCCCTGCTCTTGCGCAATGGCGAACGCAAGCGTCAGTCTGGCGTCATATGTAAACAGCAATTGCACCATGCATGTGAGGTATCAGCGCGAAGGTCAGATCGATGGCAGTAGTTTTAGCAGTAGACCTCCTCTGTAAATCTAACGTGGTAACCTGTAAAGGCTTTTAAATGCTTTTAAAAATGTATGTAGTTTGTCGCCAATGCGCGTTTGTGCGAAATTTTAAAGCATGTCGTGTTTGGTATCTATGTACTCGGCCTAAGATCATCTTTTTTATTTCATCAAACATTTGGGCAATATAGTGTGTTTTAGTGCATTAAAATTAAAAAAAGTGTATTTTTTCCCAAAAAAATGCGTTTGAAAAATCGCTGCGCAAATACTGTGTGGAAAAAAAAATGCAACACCCACCATTTTAATCTGTAGGGCCTTTGTTTTAAAAATATATATAATGTTTGGGGGTTCAACATAATTTTCTTGCAAAAAAAAAAATATGTTTTCATGTAAACAAAAAGTGTCAGAAAGGGCTTTGTCTATAAGTGGTTAGAAGAGTGGATGTAAGCTTCCTAATGTTGTGTATAAAATGCCAGAACAGTTCAAACCCCCCCAAATGACCCCATTTTGGAAAGTAGACACCCCAAGCTATATACTGAGAGGCATGTCGAGTCCATTGAGTATTTTATATGTTGACACAAGTTGCGGAAAAAAGACAGTTTATTTATTTATTTTTGCACAAAGTTGTCACTAAATGATATATTGCTCAAACATGCCATGGGCATATGTGGAATTACACCCCAAAATACATTCTGTTGCTTCTCCTGAGTACGGGGATACCACATGTGTGAGACTTTTTGGGAGCCTAGCCGCGTACGGGACCCCAAAAACCAAGCACCGCCTTCAGGCTTTCTAAGGGTGTAAATTTTTGATTTCACTCCTCACTGCCTATCACAGTTTCGGAGGCCATGGAATGCCCAGATGGCACAAAACCCCCCAAAATTACCCCATTTTGGAAAGTAGACACCCCAAGCTATTTGCTGAGAGGTATGGTGAGTATTTTTCAGATCTCGCTTTTTGTCACAAAGTTTTTAAAATTAAAAAAAAAATTAAAATTATTTTCTTTCTTCATTTTCAAAAACAAATGAGAGCTGTAAAATACTCACCATGCCTCTCAGAAAATAGCTTGGGGTGTCTACTTTCCAAAATGGGGTCATTTGGTGGGGGTTTTGTGCTATTTTGGCATTTTATGGCCTTCGAAACTGTGATAGGTAGTGAGGAGTGAAATCAAAAATTAGTGCCCTTAGAAATCCTGAAGGCGGTGCTTGGTTTTCGGGGTCCCGTACGCGGCTAAGCTCCTAAAAAGTCCCACACATGTGGTATCCCCGTACTCAGGAGAAGCAGCAAAATGTATTTTGGGGTGCAATTTCACATATAACCATGGCATGTGTGAGCAATATATCATTTAGTGACAACTTTTTGTAATTTTTTATTTTTTTTGTCATTATTCAATCACTTGGGACAAAAAAAAATTATATTCAATGGGCTCAACATGCCTCTCAGCAATTTCCTTGGGGTGTCTACTTTCTAAAATGGGGTCATTTGGGGGGGGGGTTTGTGCTATTTTGGCATTTTATGGCCTTCGAAACTGTGATAGGTAGTGAGGAGTGAAATCAAAAATTTGCGCCCTTAGAAATCCTGAAGGCGGTGCTTGGTTTTCGGGGGCCCGTACGCAGCTAGGCTCCAAAAAAGTCCCACACATGTGGTATCCCCGTACTCAGGAGAATCAGCAAAATTTATTTTGGGGTGCAATTCCACATATAACCATGGCATGTGTGAGCAATATATTATTTAGTGACAACTTTTTGTAATTTTTATTTTTTTTGTCATTATTCAATCACTTGGGACAAAAAAAAAATATTCAATGGGCTCAACATGCCTCTCAGCAATTTCCTTGGGATGTCTACTTTCCAAAATGGGGTCATTTGGGGGGGGGGGGTTGTACTGCCCTGCCATTTTAGCACCTCAAGAAATGAGATAGGCAGTCATAAATTAAAAGCTGTGTAAATTCCAGAAAATGTACCCTAGTTTGTAGACACTATAACTTTTGCGCAAACCAATAAATATACGCTTATTGACATTTTTTTTACTATGACATGTGGCTGAATACATTTTGGCCTAAATGTATGACTAAAATTGAGTTTATTCGATTTTTCTTATAACAAAAAGTAGAAAATATCATTTTTTTTCAACATTTTCAGTCTTTTTCCATTTATATCGCAAAAAATAAAAATCGCAGAGGCAATCAAATACCATTAAAAGAAAGCTCTATTTGTGGGAAGAAAAGGACGCAGATTTCGTTTCGGTACAACATTGCATGTCCGCACAATTTCCAGTTAAAGCAGCGCAGTGCAAAATTCTGAAAACACCTCTGGTCCTTTAGCTACAAAATGGTCCGGGGCTTAAGTTGTTAATAGATCCAAAAAAGAAAGGACTTATGAATCCCCCTTTCTACTTCCTCAGGAAGATATTAGGTCTCACCCATTATATTTGAGATATTTGTATGCATACAAAGCTTAGTGGGTGAGAGATGCTATTTACTCCAAGAAGGAGAAAGGGGGATACAGGAGTGCTGTCTCTTTTGTATCTATTAACATCAGCATATCTATTCAATGACATAATCAAGAGGATATATTTTGGCTTGTTATGTTTCTGTGGGATCTTTGTTTATCATGATTGATGTGGATTTACAACACTGAACAACATGATTAACCACATAAGGACCGCCGCACGATGATATACGTCGACAGAATGGCACAGACAGGCACAAGGGCGTACAGGTACGTCCCCTTTAAGAACCCAGCCGTGGGTCACGCACGCAGCCGGCAGGGCACTCGTGACCCGGTCCGAAGCTCCATGACCGCGCCCATGGGATCCGCGGACCCGATCGCCGCCGGTGTCCTGTGATCGGGTCACAGAGCTGAAGAATGGGGAGAGGTAAGTGTAAACAAACCTTTCCCCGTTCTTCCTAGTGGCATGTCAGTGATCGTCTGTTCCCTGTCATAGGGAACGACGATCAGTGATGTCACACGCAAAGCCACGGCCCCCAACAGTAAGAATCACTCATTAGGTCACACTTAACCCCTACAGCGCCACCTAGAGGTTAACCCCTTCACTGCCAGTGTCATTTTCACAGTAATCAGTGCATATTTATAGAACTGATCGCTGTAAAAATGACAATGGTCCCAAAAATGTGTCAAAAGTGCCCGATGTGTCCGCCATAATGTTGCAGTCACGATAAAAATCGCTGATAGCCGCCCTTACTAGTCAAAAAAATATATTAATAAAAATGCCATAAAACTACCCCCCTTTTTGTAGTGGCTATAAATTTTGTGCAAACCAATCAATAAACGCTTATTGCAATTTTTTTTACCAAAAATATGTAGAAGAATACATATCGGCCTAAACTGAGGAAAAAAAAAGTTTTTTTAGATATTTTTGGGGGATATTTATCATAGCAAAAAGTTAAAAATATGTAATTTTTTTCAAAATTGTCGCTCTATTTTTGTTTATAGCGCAAAACAAAACAAAAAAAAATGCAGAGGTGATCAAATACCACCACAAGAAATCACTATTTGTGGGAAAAAAAGGACGTCAATATTGTTTGGGAGCCACGTCGTACGTCCGCGCAATTGTCAGTTAAAGCGACGCAAGGGGCCTGGTCCTTTAGCAACAAAATGGTCCGGGGCTTAAGTGGTTAAATATAAATTTACCCTGTTTTTTTTTTTGCTCTTTTGACTTTTTTAAATGTGTGATGTGTTTATTTAAATTTTTTTTACATATTTTTTATTGATTATTGACATAAAAAAGAAAACAACAACTGTTGTGGTTACAAATGATGAGTGAGAAGATTCACAGTATACAGAAGTATAAGGTAATATATGTGAATATGGAAAATTCAAACAATATCTGTACATTTATAATGGAAAATTAAAGAATCACATCAAATCTTAAATGCTTATTTATACAAATCATATGGAATAAAAAATCCATAATAATAAAGCTTATATTATCAATAATAATAAAGAGAAATATAGAGTAATTTTTCTTTTAAATCGTTTTTATTAAAGCAGAAAAGCACGTTGTACATAACAGTTTTGCACAGGTTAAGCTATGGAAGGCTTAACTGAATATAAAATATAGGTATACAGTCAAATAACTTTTCAGAAGAATAACACATAAGTATCAAATATGGTATTTTGTGCAGTAAGTACATATCTGCATGTGTAGTATCAAATTATATAATAAGTAAAGAAAAGAAAAAGGGAAACCAAATGTAAATTGTAGGATTTATTAAAGTCTCTTTGAATGTATTTCTTAATCCAGTGGTGTCCAACCTTTTGAAGAGCGAGGGCCATTAAAGCGACTTGGTAACCGGTCGTTGGCAAAAATGAGTGGAATATGGGTGGATGACAGGTCCGTGTCCACGCTGCATATGCTGAACGGACATGGACACAGCCCACGCTACTCTGTGGGCCCTCCAATTCAATCCTGCCAGACGGAATGGGACGGATGCCCTTCTGTTTTTTTTTTTTTTTTTTAGTGGATTTGATTGGAGGTAAGCGGGGGTAAATGGACATAGAGGTGAATGGAGGGTCCGATTGGGTTCTAAGGCTGCTTTCACACTGATGCACCACATTCACCTGTTGCTTTCCTGCAGGTTAGCTGCACTTTGCCATAGGCTTTTATTATATCCTGCAGGTGTGGTGCAATTTCTGAAAGCACACAGGTAACAGAAGTCTATGGCTCAGTGCAGGTAACCTTCAGGTGCACTGCGCCACACCTGCGGATTAGTTTGAATGCTAAAATTTATATAAATCACTGCGCAACCTATTAGATAGGCCAACACGGTGCTTCTAATTGTACAAGTGAAAAAATGAAAATAAACTAATGACAAAATGGACACTAAAATAAATGTCCTATAATAACACCCAATTAGCCCAAAAAACAACAGTATATATTGTCCCCTAAGGCTGTTATACTCCTGGGTACACAGTTCAAGTGTATTAAAGTTCATATAAACAGGAATGTCGGCATCAGACGATTTTCATCAAACAAAAAGAATCCTGATCCTGTGATATAGGCACAGCGAGACTTTTTCAACTTGTTCGGATAAGTGATAAAGGCAATGGAGGCTTACCAGCTCAGGTGGATCCTGATTACAGAGATCTTATGGGGCTCATACATAGATAGAAACATCCACCGACATGCCGTGGATCGATACCTCCAATCACCCGATATCCCGATCCTCCAGGGGCCCTCAAAGCAAAGTGAATATGCAAAGGACTCCCTCGCTCACACAGTAGAAAAGGATGTTGAAATGATAAAAGAAAAAAACCTCATGGTGCAATACTTCTTCTTTCCCAGTGGACGCCTTGTATGACAAAACGCAGCGTCGGGTGGAGCTGTTGATCGGGCCGTCACTACGCTACAGCTGACTGCAACACAGCAGCTGAGTACGATCCGTTTTTCGAAATTGACGCTTTTCTTTTGATAACTTCATGTGAAGCGATTTTATGTGCCCGAATCTAATAAAGGGTATCTTCTTTTCACACGAGAAGTATTGCACCATGAGGTTTTTTTCTTTTATCATTTCAACATCCTTTTCTGCTGTGTGAGCGAGGGAGTCCTTTGCATGATCACTTTGCTTTGAGGGCCCCTGGAGGATCGGGATATCGGGTGATTGGAGGTATCGATCCGCGGCATGTCGGTGGATGTTTCTAACTATGTATGAGCCCCATAAGATCTCTGTAATCGGGATCCACCTGAGCTGGTAAGCCTCCATTGCCTTTATCACTTATCCAAACAAGTTGAAAAAGTCTCGCTGTGCCTATATCACAGGATCAGGATTCTTTTTGTTTGATGAAAATCGTCTGATGCCGACATTCCTGTTTATATGAACTTTAATACACTTGAACTGTGTACCCAGGAGTATAACAGCCTTAGGGGACAATATATACTGTTGTTTGTTGGGCTAATTGGGTGTTATTATAGGACATTTATTTTAGTGTCCATTTTGTCATTAGTTTATTTTCATTTTTTCACTTGTACAATTATAAGCACCGTGTTGGCTTATCTAATAGGTTGCGCACTGATTTATATAAATTTTAGCATATACGTTCACAGCTGCTATTCCGGCTGTTTATAAGTTTGCAGCACCTGTCACATACACATGTAGCGACCTCACCCCATCTCTTTCGTCTAGGGGTATCACACACGACAGGGTGAGATGCGCTACGGCCCATGTCCTCCCCATAGCTGTCGGTGAGGTGAAGGCCAGTACCAGATATTTCCTCGGGCCTATGTGCTTCTGAAAAGGATTAAGTCCTGTTGTGCCAACACTTCCCTTTGCTCCCATTAACCAGAGTTCCACACACCGATCACAGTCCAACTCTTGTTTTATTGTATTTCTCACAATAAACAGTGCCTCAGTAGCCAACTGGTTGCGACTTGATAACCTTTTGATACAGGGGATGAGCAGGTCGAGGCACTATCCTAATTCTCAGCTAAACCACTGCGATCTCGCCAGCGGTTACTATAGCCATATCTTGAAAGGACTTAGAACTTGAGAGTCTCTACCAGTGACTCAAGAGAACATGGATAGAAGTACCTTCGCTGCGTTGCGGCCCCTATCAGGGGAAGATGTCCCTCCAAGGGAGTTACCAGAGGCCCATCCATCACTGGGTTGATGCTGCTCCAGACTCTCCGAATGGGTAACCTCCCCGGCCTCCTCACCTCAGACATGGGCCCCATCCACTTCAGGGACCCTCGGACTTCTTCACCCTTGCGGGACCCAGTCGAAGTCACTGGGCCCCAGGCCTCCTGGTTTAGTACCTCACCCCAGGCTGAAGGTGCCTGGGATGGACTCCAACTCCATTCCGGTCAGGCCTAGGGCACCTGAGCCAGAATCCGGAACCGCCCGCACCCAGGCCTAAGGTGCCCTTTACAATATATCACGGATTAGTTTGAAAGCAGCGCAGTAACCCCTGCAAAACAGATATGCCCAAATATACACTGTATTTTCTGTAATAATTGTAACATTAATAACAGTCTTCCATTCAGTTTTCCCCAGCTGTAGCTGTCCCAGGCAGAGTTCATTTGGTATCAATTGTGACAGGAGCTGGCGCTATACAGGAAGCATAAGCTTATGTGGCTCTGCTCTGTAGCTGCTTGCTTTCTCTACCACCGGCTTCATTCACAACACTGATGCTCTGAGACGACGGGTCAGCAACCTGCGATTTTGGCTTGCCAAACCACCATCCCAGAGCAGGAGGTTGCAGGCCACTGGTTGGGCACACCTGACTTAATCCAATGAGACCAGATTTTCTCAAATTTATTGATTTTATTGTGAAAAATGGCAGCAAGTTTTTCATTGGTCATACACCACATCATGATATGTTTATTTAATAATTTTATCTGTGAATGAGTAACCAAGGGTATTATGTACCCCTTTATTCATTCATGTGGAGGGTGTTGAGGGCTATTGGCCATTTGTCAAATGGCCTAAATTTGCCCGAGTCCTGGGAGGCTGTGAAACCCATCCCTAATTTTAATGTAGTGCACCTATAAATACCCCTTTATTCATTCATGTTGAGGGTGGATATCCAGGGGTTCCATAACGTTAAAAAGATTTCTACATTAAAGTGGAGCTCCACCCTAAATTTTAACTTCTGCTAATCGGAACCCTTCCCCCCTCAGGTGTCACAATTGACACGTTTCAGGGGGGAGGGGTGAAGATACCTGTCTAAGACAGGTTTTTTCACCCACATCCGGGAGTCCTCTCTCCGGGAAATCTGCGGGAGACATGTCACTTCCCCCAGACTTCCCGTAGTGTTCTGGGAGACACTCGGCTCCCAGAACACAGGAGGACGAATCAGAACGGTGCAGCGCGACTCGCGCATGCGCCGTAGGGAACCGGGCAGTGAAGCCGCAAGGCTTCACTTCCTGGTTCCCTCAGCGAGGATGGCGGAGGGGGCAGCAGAGTGACGAGCAATCGCTCGTCCTCTGCTGTGGACGTCGCTGGACTCCAGGACGGGTAAGTGTCCAAATATTAAAAGTCAGCAGCTGCTGTAGCTGCTGGCTTTTAATATTTTTTTTTTTCGGCGGAGCTCCACTTTAGGATTAGTTTTCTCCTTGCAGACCACCACACTTACGTTCGACTCGAACATCGGGACCATCCCTACTCTGAAGTACTTTCATATATTTATGAAAGAAAGCATTGTTTAAAGATATAAAATGCAAAAAGTTAGTTGTTTGGAGTGATGCCTATTTATATAGATCATACCTTAATTCCACAGTCACACACAATCAGTAGATTGTTTTTATCTTTATTCCTAAATGCACAAAATAAAACTGGATAGTAAAATTTATAGGTAATAAAGAGATTTTTCGTCCAGGGAATATCTGATTGCTTTAAGCCTAGTACACACTAGCAGTTTTTTTCCATTCAACCAAGTGGGCTGAACAAAAAAAAATTAAGAGCTCAAGAGGAGCCGCTTTACTAATAATCTGATGTTAGAACACAATAGCTCAGCGGGGGAGATTGCTGTTCTGACAGGGGCACATCCCCCAACACACCAGTCAGCGCTCTTAGCCATAACATTCTGGCACTGTATTTTTTACATGTGTAACTTTACCTTGGCTCAAATACAGCAGTGGTGGTCCAATCTGATTTTTTTTAGGTAATTTTCTCTGTGACACCTAATTTCTTTTTATCAAGTGGCAGCAGGGCTGGATTGACTAGTGAAATTAGCAGCCACAACATATTTAAAAGCTATAGGATAGATTGCTTTGTCATTTGCCAATCTGTACAAAAGGGCTTTAGTAATTTAATAAAATAGTGTGTTAGTTTTTTTTTTTACGTACCACACTGCATTGTCCTAAATAATAATAAAATGTCAAAACAGAGTGCATGCAAATATTTCAAAACCACAACCCTACATTCCCTGAATCCTCAACCATGCATGCATCCCTCAGTTATTCCCAAAAATATTTAAAATGTTGCCTTCAACTATGTGCTTGGTAGAAATTGGCTAGTGTCAGGATAGTATGGGAGCCCTTGAATAGGCAGAAAATAGAAAGAGACTAGACAGAATTTATCATTTAATAAAAATTAGAAAGTACTCTCTGAGGTACAATAGGCACAAACATTTTTTCAGTGGCTGGACTGTATGTAACAAGCTTGGTTAAGCTTCAATATAGAAGGGAGAGATGAGGCAGGTTTTACCTTCAAACAAACATTAGAATAAAATCTAGTTTAGACTCAACCTAAGTCTGCTTTATACCAAAGTATGGGTCTGAAAATCCAAACACAGTTGCATTATACATAGACAAAGCCACAGACAATAATAATAAAAAAATAAATAAAAAAAAACACTTAAAAGCCATACCCCATTGCCCTGTCCATTCCATAGAATACTATGGTACATATATTTATTGTATTTGAACTAAAACTAAGGGAGGGGTTATAGCTCCGATAAGGGTACAAGATGTATAGGTCCCAAAAGCCATACCCCATTGCCCTGTCCATTCCATAGAATACTATGGTACAGAAAACAGAAGGGTTATGTTTTTTGTTTTTTGTTTTTTAATGGGAGGATGAAAGAGAATGGAAGATAGTGAGTAAATGTAGGTATATGTTGTAGGAAATCTTGTTTTTAAAGGTAATGTGATTTATAGATATTGAACGTGATTTGGTATATTGAATAGGAATGGATGCTCAATGTGATGGAGTCTTGTTTTAATGTATATTTTTTGTATTTGAGAAAAAAGATTAATAAAAATAAATTGAAAACAAGATGTATAGGTCCCTCTATGATACTTATGGTTTAAATAGACTGGAAAAAAGGGGTCATTAAGCCCAGAAGTCTCCTTTCCATGTGAACATGGATATTGGCTTGCAGGACCTTGAGGGAGATCTTTGTTTGTTGGTGTCACAAGCTTAGTACACTATAAGAGTAGCCCCAGATGTGAGCGGACATCAGCTGTCATCTAGAGCTCCAAAAAAAGCTACAGTATAACTACCCCTAATTCCAGTGGCCTTGCCTCACTGTGTTTAAACTCTTTTGTGCTGCAACCCCTCCCATATAATCTAGTAGACATTTCCTAGCTTGGGTTGCTCGAGAATGGCAGATTCACAACCACAATTTTTTTTTTCTTTTGTTTTTCTTTTTCATATGTATTTTTTTATAATGGTAATTATTTTGTTCTGTATTTTTGTAATTGATGCAGTGGTTGAGCTGCACACAGCAGACGCCAGGAACATTTTCAAACCCTCTGCTTTGCAGCCAGTTGAATTTTTAATGCTTATTTATTTCATTATAGTCAAGGCAGTTGAAGCATAGTTGCAGGGGAAAAAACCTGGGAGAATAGTGCCTACTGAAGAAGACATGGCAAAGAATTAGTGAATTAAGCATGCAATATTGAAGCCTTAAAAATTCAGAGTAGTATATACAGTGCCTTGAAAAAGTATTCATACCCCTTGAAATTTTCCACATTTTGTCATGTTACAACAAAAAACGTAAATGTATTTTCTTCAGATTTAATGTGATAGACCAACACAAAGTGGCACATAATAGTGAAGTGAAGGGAAAATGATAAATGGTCTTCAATTTTTTTTACAAATATGTGAAAAGTGTGGCGTGCATTAATATTCAGCCTCCTTTACACTGATACCCCTAACTAAAATCTAGTGGAAGCAATTGCCGTTAGAGGTCACCTAATTAGTAAATAGAATCCACCTGTGTCTAATTTAATCTCAGTATAAATACAGCTGTTCTGTGAAGCCCTTAGAGGTTTGTTAGAGAATCTTAGTGAACAAACAGCATCATGAAGGCCAAGGAACACACCAGACAAGTCAGGGATTAAGTTGTGGAGAAGTTTAAAGCAGGGTTAGATTATAAAAAAATCCCAAGCTTTGAACATCTCACAGAGCACTGTTCAATCCATCATCTGAAAATGAGGGCCGTCCACCTAAACTGACAGGCCGGGCAAGGAGAGCTTTAATTATAAGAAGCAGGACCTTAAAATAGTTGTTGTATTTATAGATTTAGTTCTGGATTTGTGACGGATTCGGGGAAACTTCCCGGAATTTCAGGTTATTCCATTTGGGAACGGTCCTCAAGGTCTGCGACTTTGGCTTTCAGCCACTGTATGTCACTGTCATGTCCCTGGAATTCTTCTGACAGGCTATTATAGGCATCTGCATGTTCACCTAATGATCTCTCCACTGCATCAACTCTTTCCACCACTTGCTCTATATGTGAATGTAAAGAGGCCAGATTTCTGTTAAGGTCTGCCTGCAGATCGTTTTTGAGGGATAATAGCATCTCCTTTATGGTACATTCTGAGGCAGGCTGATTAGAAGCTGGGAATGCAGCTAGAGATTGTGACTGAGGGGATGTATGTGTCATGGTAGTATTATCCTCATCTGCAGCCAGTTGCTTCTTATTCATGGCCCTTTGGATAGTGGAGAAGTTGCAGGCGATAGTGCAGGTCTTTTTTGGGAGCTTTTGTCCTCCTTTTGTGTGGCTGGATCCACAGCAGCAGTGTGGATTTGTGTGCCTGGAGCACTCTGAGATTGTTGCTGTGAGGAGGGGGCTGATTCCATCTCGCACTCCCCTCCATCTGCTGAGGTCGCCATGTTGCTGAGCCCGTAGAAATAGTCTGTGAGCCACCGCGGGTGTGATGATCGGCATGCAGCGGAGCTCACAGACATCCCCAGGTGTCAGAGGGCTGAAGGCTGTCAGGTCCGGGTGTTTTTGGAGGAGACGCCGCTGTGTGTGTAGCTGTAACGTACCTTAGGTGTGAGCCTGACGTGCGGAGAGGGACCTCCCGTACAACCCCGGCTCGGAGACCACTGGAGTGGGGACAGTGGTGGTAAGAGCACGGTGAGGTAAGGGTGCCTGTCTGATCCTCACTGCTTGGAGTGGTGGAGCCGAGTGGAGACTGGAACGGCTGGTTCCGGAAGCCGCGGATGCAGGTCAGCAGGTGCAGCTTGCAGAGCAGAGGATGCAGGTCAGCAGGTGCCGGTTTGCAGGGCAGGGATGCAGGTCAGCAGGTGCAGGTTTGCAGAGCAGGGATGCAGGTCAGCAGGTGCAGGTTTGCAGAGCAGGGATGCAGGTCAGCAGGTGCAGGTTTGCAGAGCAGGGATGCAGGTCAGCAGGTGCAGGTTTGCAGAGCAAAGGATGCAGGTCAGCGTGTGCAGCTTGCAGAGCAGAGGATGCAGGTAAGCTGGTGCAGGTTTGCAGAGTCAGAGAAGCCGGGTCATACACATCAAGGTAAACATCACAAGTGGCAGGCAGAGAGTAGTCAAAGTCCAGGCCGAATCTTGGCAACAGGCAGACTGGCAGATAACTGAGCAGGGTCAAACGAGCCGAGGTCAGGACTGGAGACAGAAACGTGGTCAGGAAGCCGGGTCAAACACAGGAACAGGATACAAGCACAGAATCAGGAACTCAGGGAACAGAAGCAGATCAAACCGCAAGGGGCAACATCTCTGGAATGTCTTTTATAGGAAGTACATGGGAGGAGCAAGGGGTTCAGAGTTCAACAGTAATCAGACACCAAGCAGAGTAGTCTAATGGATCAGATAGGTTATCCAGCAGATCAGGCAGGGAACTGTCCAGCATCTCAGATAGCTCCGCTGGAAGAGTCAATGCCAGACACAGAAGAGGTCCCAGGTTCAAGCCCAGCACGTCCCTGACAGTAGCTTTCCCTGCCGGAGCTACTTGATCAAGTGACCATACTGCTTTGAGGCCAGGCTCCGCCCCCAGGAGATCTTTAATTAGAGAAGCAGCCAACAGGTCCATGGTAACTCTGGAGATGCTGCAGAGATTCACAGCTCAGGTGGGAGAATCTGTACACAAGACAACTAATAGTTGTGCACTCCACAAGTCTGGCCTTTATGGAAGAGTGACAAGAAGAAAGTCATTGTTGAAAAAAAGCCATGAGAAGTCCCATTTGCAGTTTGCGAGAAGCCATGTGGGGGACACAGCAAACATGTGGAAGGAGGTGCTCCAGTCAGATGAGACCAAAATTTTACTTTTTGGTCTAAAAGCAAAACACTCTGTGTGGCGGAAAACTAACACTGCACATCACCCTAAAAACACCATCCCCACCGTCATACATGGTGGTGGCGACATCGTGTTGTGGGGATGCTTTTGTTCAGCAGGGACAGGGAAGCTGGTCAGAGTTGATGGGAAGATGGATGGAGCCAAATACAGGGCAATCTTAGAAGAAAACCTGTTTGAGTCTGAAAAAGACTTCAGACTGGGGCGGAGGTTCACCTTCCAGCAGGACAATGACCCTAAACATACAGCTAGTGCTACAATGGAATGGTTTAGATCAAAGCACATTTATGTGTTAGAATGGCCCAGTCAAAGTCCAGACCAAAATCTAATTAAGAATCTGTGGCCAGACTTGAAGATTTCTATTTACAGACATTCTCCATCCAATCTGACAGAGGATGAGCTATTTTGCAAAGAAGAAGAATGGGCAAAAATGTCACTCTAGATGTGCAAAGCTGGTCGAGACATACCCAAAAAAATCTTGCAGCTGTAATTGCAGCTAAAGGTGGTTCTACAAAGTATAGACTCAGGGGGGCTGAATACAAATGCACGACACACTTTTCAGATATTTATTCGGAAAACATTTTGAAAACCATTTATTATTTCCCTTACACTTCACAATTATGTGCCATTTACCGATTAAAACAGTCCGATGGACTGTTTTCATCGGAGGAACCGATCGTGTGTGGGCCACATCAGCCATTTTTCTATCAGTGAAAAAAAATAGAACATGTTTTAAATTTTTCCGCTGAAAAAAAAAAACAATAGCAAATTCCGATCGTCTGTGTGGAACTCCATCGGAGAAAAAACCCATGCATGCTCAGACTGAATTAGGAGACGGGAGCGCTCGTTCTGGTAAAACTAACGTTCGTAATGGAGATAGCACATTCGTCATGCTGTAACAGACTGAAAAGCACAGAGACTGAAAAGCGCGAATCGGCTAACACCATACTTTTACTAACGCACAGTAACACTAAATCAGCAAAAGCAGCCCAAAGGGTGGCGCCATTGGATTTGAACTTCCCATTTATAGTGCCGTCGTACTTGTTGTACGTCCCGGCGTTTGGGACGGTCAGAATTTTGTCTGATGGTGTGTAGGCAAGACTGATGGAAGTCAGCTTCATCGGAATTCCGATGGAAAAATCCATCAGAAATCTGATCGTGTGTACAGGGCTTTAGTCTATCACATAAAATCCTCCAAAAAATATTACGTTTTTGGTTGTAACATGACAAAATGTGGACATTTTCAAAGGGTATGCATACTTTTTCATGGCATTGTACCAACACCTCCCCCCTCTATCTGCTGGTCCAGGAGAGTTAAAGTTACATATTACATTTTTCTGTTCTCCTTGTTGGCTTTCCCTGCACTGGTCAAGCAAACAGGAACAGCAGGACTGTAAAATGCTAACAAGCAATTATACAACAGATTACTGTGGCCCAATATGTGCTGGAGGTACTAGTCTGCCATGCTGCATTTGTCATGTCAAAGAGGGTCTTCAGTGCAGCGGGACATACATGTAACTGAGAAGCTGCTTATTAACAAAAAAAAATTAGACCTCGACCAAAGAGTATTACCAAAAACCCACTGCAGATGTAACTGATAAAAATCAATATGTTTATTTTGTACACATTTAGCCAAGGCTAAACACTTTTCTCTGTTATACTCGCTTATGCTGCCACCCTTCTGGCACCTCTTTTCATTCCCTTCCTTTCCTTTTCCAAAAAATCAATTGACCCCCTGAAATCCAAAAAGGACTGAAGCTCAAATTTTTTTGGAAGAGAACTTTCTTTGCCTTGGTCTTTTTTTTTTTTACCGTCACTTTTATTTTTTTATAATTTAAAGCATTTTATTTAAAATTGAAAAGGAAAAAATGCACAGATATCCAATCGCAGATGCAACTGCACAAGTATCATCAATACATATTATCATAGCGTATGATAACCTGAGAATATTGTCTAGCTATTTCCAGTAAATGTAATTTACAAGATGGTTGATTACAGCGTAATCAATCCTGAGTCATGGATTCAAAGCTTAGAAAATATTCAGTATCTACATATTAATAATATCAACAGACATATAAGAGAGAATATTGATAACTAAATTCTAGTCTGATCGGTAGTCGACATCTACTATTATGATTGTAGCAGAGGAGAGAGAAAGAAAAAAAAAAAAGGAGCGAAGAGAAGGAAGAGAGAAAGGG
This sequence comes from Rana muscosa, assembly GCA_029206835.1. Classification (NCBI taxonomy): domain Eukaryota; kingdom Metazoa; phylum Chordata; class Amphibia; order Anura; family Ranidae; genus Rana; species Rana muscosa. The sequence continues at coordinate 433,562,876 of CM055117.1, forward strand.
AGAAGGTAGGGTACAGGGAGTGTTGTATGCTGCCAGTGCCAAATGGCCATTAGATTCATGGAAGAGGACCATTAATGTGTAATACTTATTAGGCAGACAGAGGGAGTGACAGGACATAGCGTTCGAAAAATCCTGGGAGTATTTGAAAACAAACCATGGTTGCCAGGTCTTGTGGAATCTCTCTACGGTTCCTCTGTCTTGCGCCAAGGTGTCCTCCATCTCACAGATGCCAGCGACCCTGTTTAGCCTCTCTGAGATGGACGGGACCTGAGGGGAGTTCCAATGTAGGGGAATTAGTGATTTGGCCGCATTGAGAAGGTGTTTGGTCAAAGAATGTTTGTAACGTCAGAGTGTAAAGCTAGCCACATGTAGTAAACAGCATTCTGCATTTAAGTTTAACTTGGTTTCCGTGATTTGTTTAATCAGGCACCTAACTTTGTTCCAGAAGGTCGTGATCAGGGTGCAGTGCCACCAAATGTGGATCAGCGTGCCAGTTTCTAGTTGACATCTCCAGCAGACTTCTGGTTTTTTGACATCCCATTTGTGAAGTCTGTCAGGAGTGTTATACCAGTGTGTCAATAGCTTGTAACTTGTTTCCTGTAGTTTAGTGCTTATAGAACATTTATGTGCTAATATAAAAGCATACCTCCATTGTTTATCCGTTATGTCTTCTTTTAATGCCTCCTACCACCTCCTCCTGTGTTCATCTGCCTTGTGATCTTAGGGTGCTGCAGCCAAGAGTAGGCAAGTGAAGTGGCCTTATCTAGTGGGGCTTTGCTATGACATACCGACTCCAGATCTGTTAGGGGTCTATGAAAGTCCTGGAGGTCTCTGAGTTTGCCTAGGTAACTGCGAATCTGAAAGTAGGTCCATTGCCGCATGTGAGGCACGTTATTCTCCAACTAAAGAGTTGCCCAGTATGGTTGAGCGGACCCGAACTGTAAAGTTTGGGTCCGTATCAAACTTTTTAGGGTTTTGGGTCCCGGACCCGAACCCGAACAATTGACTGTATGTTCGGGTTTGGGTCCGGTGTTCGGCGATGTAATGGCGCATTTCTAAAAGCTACAGGGCAGCCAATAAACTTTTGTTTAACTGGTGTGCCCTTTGAAGCCATCACAGCCATGCCTACTAATGGCATGGCTGTGATTGGCCAGTGCAGTATGTGACCTAGCCTCTATATAAGCTAGAGGCACACAGCACAGCACGTCACTCAGCTTTTAGACAGTGTAGGGAAAGTTTCCTGGCTGCTGTTGCTGTGAGGGAGAGAATGAAATGATAGGAGTTTGTCCTGATTCTGCAATCTACTGAGAGAAAAGATAGAGACAGTGTAGGGCAAGGTTCCTGTTGCTGCTTTCAGGGAGAGAGATTTATCTAGGAGTCCAGATTCAGAGATCTAATAACAGCGATCTGCATAGATTTACCTGTTTGTGTTGCAGTGCACAGTCTTTTTACACTGCCATGAGCCCAGTGCCAGAGAAAACCTAACTTTTAACTGCAAGCTCAGTGCACCAGCACTGCATATGTTCTGTGTATTCTGCTCTTCCAAAAACACCCATTTAGGGAAAAAAAAAAAAAAAAAAAAATTTGCAGTGTTTTCTGCATATATGCAGGTGTGAGATTTACAAATATATATTTTTTTCTTCTATTGTGCTATTCTAAAAATAAAATATTGCAAAAACATTTTTTTGGAATAGCATTTTCTGCAGTTCTGTAGGTGTGAGATACACCGATTACATACTGTGGATGTATTCTGCTCTTCCAAAAACACCCATTTAGGGCCACAAAAAATATTTTGCAGTGTTTTCACCCATTTAGGGAAAAAAATATAAAAAAAAAAAAAAAATTGCAGTGTTTTCTGCATATATGCAGGTGTGAAATTTACAATTCATATATATTTTTCTTCTATTGTGCTATTCTAAAAAAATAATTTTAGAACAAAAACATTTTTTTGAATAGCTTTTTCTGCAGTTCTGTAGGTGTGAGATACACCGTTTACATACTGTGGGTGTATTCTGCTCTTCCAAAAACACCCATTTAGGGAAAAAAAATAAAAAAATTGCAGTGTTTTCTGCATATATGCAGGTGTGAGATTTACAATTCATATATATTTTTCTTCCATTGTGCTATTCTAAAAAAATTTTTTTAGGACAAAAACATTTTTTTTTTAATAGCATTTTCTGCAGTTCTGTAGGTGTGAGATACACTGTTTACATACTGTGGGTGTATTCTGCTCTTCCAAAAACACCCATTTAGGGCCACAAAAATATTTTGCAGTGTTTTCTGCATATCTGGAGGTGTGTGAATTAAAAAATGTATATATTTTTCTTCTATTGTGCTATTCTAAAAAAAATAGGATTTTTGTACTCACCGTAAAATCAGTTTCTCTGACGTCCATGGACTGACACAGCTCTTATACTGATTACGTGTGGGTATATGTCCCTGCTTGCAGGAGAAGACCTAGGCAGAATGTTAGATGTTAAAACATTCTAGAACAAACCAGAGCTGAACAGCCCCGCCCAGGGGGGCGGTCCCTCCGGACATTACCCTCCCACCTGCAGCTAGCAGCCTCAGTTCGTAACAAAGCAGTACAAACCTTAAAAGGAAGGGTGGGTGCTGTGTCAGTCCATGGACGTCAGAGAAACAGATTTTACGGTGAGTACAAAAATCCTATTTTCTCTTATCGTCCATGGACTGACACAGCTCTCATACTGATTATGTGTGGGATGTCCCAAAGCAGTATAAGAAAAGGGTGGGAGCAAAATAGTAAAGGAACAACCAAAACTTCACTCCAAACCAGCAGAGTTCCTCAACGGAGGAGTTGCAACATTAAACAGCGGCCTGCAACACTTTGGAAGGCATGAACGGACGACCAGGTCGCCGCCTTGCACACTTGTGCAACCGAAGCTTGATGTCGGAAAGCCCAGGAAGCACCAATTGCCCTGGTGGCATGCGCCGTAACCGGAAAAGGGAGGGGCCACCCCCTTAATGGCATAGGCCTGTATAACAGTCTGTCTGATCCATCTAGAAAATATGGCAGATGACACCGCTCGACCCTGTTCGGACCCGAGACAGACACAACTAGTGAGTCATATCACGTACCACATAAAATATGTGAAGCGCAAACCCTCTGGAATGCGATGTGTGAGGACACAAGGACAGGAGGACAATGTCCACATGTAGGTGAAAAACCGAGACCACCTTTTGCAAAAGGAAGGTCGCGGACGCAACACCGCCTTATCCTTATGGATGACCAAATAGGGCGACTTGCAGGACAAGGCCGCCAACTCAGACACCCGTCTGACAGAAATAATGGCCACTAAGAAGGCCACCTCCTGAGACAAGGTCAAGAGGGGAATATCTCTGATATTTTCAAAGTGAGGTTCCTGGAGAACCGAGAGCACCAAATTCAAATCCCGATGAGGGAGAGGAGGTTTCAACAGGAGGGAGCACATGGCGAACCCCCTGCACAAAGGTGCTACCAAGGAATGACCTGCTAGCGGTTGCTGAAGGAAGATGGCCAAGGCCGAAAACTGACCCCTAATGGTACTCAAAGCAAGCATTCGGGTCACACCACGCTACAAGGATTCTGGGGACGGAAAACGTCCGTGGACGCTAGTCCAGCTCTTCGCACATAGCGATGTAAGCTTCCCAGGTATGGTGATATATCTTTCAAGGGGAAGACTTCCGTGCCCTGAACATGGTCGAAATGACCGAATCCGAGAGATCTCGGGCTCTCAGCACCTGGCTTTTAATAGCTATGCCGTTAAGTCAGAGACTGTAAAACAGGACCTTGAAACAGAAGGTCCTCCCTTATTGGCAACCGCCAAGGAACGTCCGCGATGAGACGTACCAGATCAGCGTACCAATGACGCCAAGACCCACCCGGCGCAGAGGATCACCGGAATCCGTTCGGCCACAACCCTGCACAGCAGGCGAGGAAGCAGCTGCAGCGGAGGATAACAGATATCAGCTGATAATGACCCCATGGGGCCCACCAACGGATCCGAGGCATCCGCCCAAGAAAACCCTGGACCTGGCCACAAACCTTGACACCTTATGATTGAGTCGTGAGGCCCTCAGGTCCACATCCGGCATGCCCCACCGCCGGCACAGAATTTTAAAGACCTCCAGGTGTAAGGACCACTCGTCCTGGTCCAGCGTCTGGTGACTCCGATTGTCCGCCTGCCAATTGTCTATGCTTGAATGTAGACGGCCGATAGAGACCACGTGGGGAGGCATATTCTGATTGCCCATATGTCCAGAACATTGATCGGTAAACGGGCTTCGTCCGGAGTCCAAAGCCCTGGGGCTGACAGGACTCCCCAGACTCCACCCCAGCCCGTCAGGCTGGCGTCCGTCATGAACACCGTCCACTGGATGGGGAGGGACGACTTCCCGGACCGAAGAGCCGGGGACCCCAACCACCACGTCAGGGACGCCCTGAGTGGGCGACTCATCTGGATCTGAAGATCCAAGGACAACGGGGATTTGTCCCAAGTGGACAGGATCTCTTACTGTAATGCCCATGTGTGTGATTGGGCATACGGAACAGCCTCGAACGAGGCCCTCATGAGTCCCAGGACTCTCATGCAAAAAACGGGTTGACGACCATTTCCGAGACGTCAGGACCCGCATTACAGACTGAAAGTCAGCAACTTTTCCAGGGTTAGGAATACCTATGCCTCTATGGAGTCCAGGATCAGACCGAGATACTCCAAATGCTGAGCCGGGACCAGGACCGACTTCTGAATGTTCGGGAGCCACCCGAAGTCCCTAAGGGTCTGACTGACAATAGTCACACTTCTTCTAATTCTGATGCTCTTAGAAGAAGATCGTCCAGATAGCCCATGATACCAATGCCTCGCTATCTCAGCAAGGCTAGAACCGGAGCAAGCACCGTGGTAAAAAACCTTTGGTGCAGAGGCTAGGCCGAAGGGAAGAGCCACAATTGATAGTGGACTTCGCCGATCACAAAGGGCAGAAACTACTGTTGACGTGCGCAGATTGGAATATGCAAGTAGGCGTCCTTTGCCAGAAAATCCCCTTGATGGAGTGTAGCGAACACCGCGCGAATGGATTCCATGCGGAACTTTTGCACCATCACAAAGGCATTCAGGCCTTGAGGCCCAGGATTGGCCGAACCCCTGTCCACTTTTTGGGACTACAAACAGATTTGAGTAGAAACCCTGAAAAACCTCTCCTGTGACGGAACCGGCACAAGCACTCCGGACCTGATCAATCCTGTGTGGCCCCTAAGAGGGCCGTCCGACGGGCAGGAAGGAGAGGGAGAAATGAGGGAAAGAATCAGGAACGGAACTCTATCCTGTATCCTGAGGTGACCACCTCGCACACCCACCGGTCGGAGATCCGGGAGGTCCACTGAACCGTGAACCAGCAAGGACGCCAGAGTCAGGCCGGGACAAGACTTCATGCAGCGGTGGCTTGGGAGCTAGCTTGGTAGGCTTACGTACCCAGGGACGATTATGTCCCCCAGCCGCACTTTTCTCAGTCTGGGCGGGCTTACCCGTGAATTCTGACTGACGAAAAAACTCCTTCGCCTTTGCCGGAAAGGAAGGGCCCGGCCTACAGTGGGGCTACAGTGGGGCTCTTCTTCCTTAACAGACTGAGGAAGGAAGGTGCTTTTACCCCCTGTGACATCCACAACAATGTCATCCAGGGAGGCCCAAATAGTCTACCGCCCTTAAAGGGCAAGTCAGCCAGGAGCTATTTGGAAGCTAGGTCGGCCGACCAGCATCTCAGCCAGATAAAGCGATGCAGCACCACAGCATAGATAGAGGCCCCAGATATTAAAGGGGCCGCATCCAGGTGGCCTCGCACACAGAGACTAAACCCTGCGCAAGTTGGTGAGCCAGGGAAATGGTCTCAGGAGGGAAATTATGCACCTGTACTGTCTGGTGCAAAATCTTTGCTCAACTTGTGAGTGTCTTGAGACACAAGTGCCGCTGCCACTATAGGGCGTAAGGCAGACCCCAATAAGGTAAACATAGTTCTACTCACCACTTCTGACCTCCTGTCAGCGGGATCCTTAAATGCAGGAGTCCCTTCCATTGGGAGCGTGGTAGCCTTATTCCAACGGGCGACCGGAGGGTCGACCACTGGGGGGAGAGCCCACTTCCTAACCAGGTCCTCCTCAAGGGGTACCTCATGGCTAGGCGCTGCGGGACCGTCAAAGTCTTCTGCGGCTTATTCCAGACTTGGTAAATGAATGTATCAAGAAAAAGGCACATATGGAAAACCTTTTTTGAATAAATGGCTTTAAAGAAACCAAGGAGACAGCTTCTACCTGAGGTTCCTCAGCCTCAACATTCAGCTTGATAGTGTCCTTCACAGCAGCAATGAATTCACTTACAAGCACCCTGTCAGTTATTCAGAACTGGAGTCTTCCTCACAGGGAATATCCTGTTCAAAAACATGAAAATCCTCAGAGATAGGGTCCTGAGCAGCAGTAGCTAGGCCCATATCTGAGACAGAGCGCTCCCCTAAAGAAGAATGTGTGGGGAGGGGGCGCTTTACAGCTTCCTTTCGCTCTCACACCACTTCCAACTAACAAGGATGATTCCAGGACTGCCGACAACTAGTCGCTAGGGACCGCAGGTGCAGGAGCACTGCCAGTTGCCTCAGACAGTGTGGAAAAGGAGGTGAACCAGACTCCATACTGCCACCCTCTGAGACCCTATACACCTATTACATTGAATAGTACAGTCCACCCACTGGCTGCACTGAGGCAGAGGAGGGGATACCCAGAGGACTCACCAACCCTTGTAAGGACCGCTCATATCCGCTGTTTGAAACCGCGACGCAGCGTGAGTGAAGCCTGAGGAGAGTGTGAGGAGATTGTGAGGAGATGTGAGGAAAATGCCGCTCGGCCCTGTTTCTGAGTTTCGCGCCGTCAGCAGCGCCGATAGAGGCTGAAAACGAAACTAAAAGCGCCGCGGCTTCAAGAAAATGGCCGCCGGCCGCAAGCATTACTGCGCCAGTGATCCACGACAAGATGGGCGCCGAGCGCGGTTTTCAAATCACCTCACAGCGCTAATGGCGCACATTATAATAAAACACACACACACACAGAACACTGCTCCTCTCCCAGTTCCACTAAAAAAGACATGAGCGCCCCCAGCCAGGCCAGAGTGACCCCCAAGCACCCCCACACAGCACAGCACCAGTACAGGGTGCAGAGAGCAGCAAAACAGGGGGGGAGACAGGGATAAACCCCCCATATAAAGAAACACAGCCAGCATGTACTTACCTGCAGCAGGAGAAAACTACTTACCCGTCCCAGAGGAACCCTCTGGCTTGTTTCAGGCAGACCTATCACAGAGTAGTACTGCGTAGCTGTGGGCCCGGTCCACCGCGAGAGATACAGTCCGTCAGGTACTGTTCAATCTTGAGAGGACCGCGGGAGCATGAAAGCAACCCGGCCACCCCTGGAGTCATGGGGCATGTCGTGAACTGAGTCTCACGCACACAAGGCGAGGATCAGCACGCTTGATGGTCGGACAGGGAAGACTACGAGGATACCAGTGTACCCAACCTGTTGCCCAGCCGACAGTTGATTGAAGGTCTCAAAAATAAAATAATAAAGTTCCCAAAGGAATAAAATTTTAAAGGAAAATCTTTCAGGAGACTGGCTCCTGAGAGAGCCACGTCTTCTCCTTCTGCTAGGCAGAAAAAAACTGAGGCTGCTAGCTGCAGGTGGGAGGGCAATGTCTGGAGGGACCGCCCCCCTGGGCGGGGCTGTTCAGCTCTGGTTTGTTCTAGAATGTTTTAACATCTAACATTCTGCCTAGGTCTTCTCCTGCAAGCAGGGACATATACCCACACGTAATCAGTATGAGAGCTGTGTCAGTCCATGGACGATAAGAGAAAATAATTTTAGGACAAAAACATTTTTTTTTAATAGCATTTTCTGCAGTTCTTAGGTGTGAGATACACCGTTTACATACTGTGGGTGTATTCTGCTCTTCCAAAAACACCCATTTAGGGAAAAAAAAAAAAAAATTGCAGTGTTTTCTGCATATATGCAGGTGTGAGATTTACAATTCATATATATATTTCTTCTATTGTGCTATTCTAACAAAATAATTTTAGGACAAAAACATTTTTTTTTTAATAGCATTTTCTGCAGTTCTGTAGGTGTGAGATACACCGTTAACATACTGTGGGTGTATTCTGCTCTTCCGAAAACACCCATTTAGGGCCACAAAAATATTTTGCAGTGTTTTCTGCATATCTGGAGGTGTGTGAGATAAAAAAATGTATATATTTTTCTTCTATTCTGCTATTCTAAAAAAAAATTTTTAGGACAAAAACATTTTTTTTAAAGCATTTTCTGCATACTGTGGGTGTATTCTGCTCTTCCAAAAACACCCATTTAGGGAAAAAATAAGAAAAAAAAATGCAGTGTTTTCTGCATATATGCAGGTGTGAGATTTACAATTCATATATATATTTCTTCTATTGTGCTATTCTAACAAAATAATTTTAGGACAAAAACATTTTTTTTTAATAGCATTTTCTGCAGTTCTGTAGGTGTGAGATACACCGTTAACATACTGTGGGTGTATTCTGCTCTCCCAAAAACACCCATTTAGGGCCACAAAAAATATTTTGCAGTGTTTTCTGCATATCTGGAGGTGTGTGAGATAAAAAAATGTATATATTTTTCTTCTATTCTGCTATTCTAAAAAAAAATTTTTAGGACAAAAACATTTTTTTTAAAGCATTTTCTGCATACTGTGGGTGTATTCTGCTCTTCCAAAAACACCCATTTAGGGAAAAAAATAAAAATAAAAAAAATTTGCAGTGTTTTCTGCATATATGCAGGTGTGAGATTTACAATTCATATATATTTTTCATCTATTGTGCTATTCTAAAAAAATAATTTTAGACAACATTTTTTTTTTAACAGCATTTTCTGCAGTTCTGTAGGTGTGTGATACACCGTTTACATACTGTGGGTGTATTCTGCTCTTCCAAAAACACCCATTTAGGGCAAGATCCTAAAGTTGGAAAATATGAGGAGAACGTCAAAGGGACGTGGCCCCGGTCGTGGTGCTGCTGGTGGAGCTTCTCTTGCAGGGAGAGGACGTGGTCGATCTGTGCCAGCTACACGCACAAGTGAAACACCTTCCTCAGGTGCGAGTAGGCGACAGAGCCTGCAGCGGTATTTTGTTGCGCCTAATGAGGCTGTACGAATGTTGAGGCCAGGACAAGTACAGGCGATAGTAGATTGGGTTGCTGACAGTGCCCCCGGTTCCTTCACATTGTCTCCCACCCAGTCTTCTGATGAAAGATCAGAGTTGGCACCTGCAGCCGGTGACCATCAGTCTTTCACCTCACCCCCTTGCAAATCAGCCAAGCAGTCTGAGCCCCAAATCATGTAGTAGTCTCTTCTGCTTTTCGATGACTCTGTTATCAGGGTTTCCCAGGGCCATCCACCTAGACCTGCCCCAGAAGTGGAAGAGACTGTGTTCACCGATGCCCAACCACTTATGTTTCATGATGAGTACATGGGAGGACCATCGCAGCACGTCTCGGATGATGACGAAACACAGGTGCCAACTGCTGCTGCTTTCGCAATTGTGTAGACCGACAACGAGGGCAGGGGTGAAGACTGGGTGGAAGATGATGTGGAGGACGATGAGGTCCTCGACCTCACATGGAATCAACGTTATGCAGGTGACCATTGTAGTTCAGAGGAAGAGGCGGTGGTCGCACAGAGCCACCAGCACAGCAGAAGAGGGAGCAGGGTGCAAAAGCGGAGCGTCCGTCCCCTAGACAGTACGTCTGCTACTGCCCAACGCAGCAAGGGACCGAGCACACCAAAGCCAGGTCCAAGGAGTTCCCTAGCGTGGCAGTTCTTCACACAATGTGCTGATGACAAGACACGAGTGGTTTGCATGTTGTGCAATCAGAGCCTGAAGCGAGGCATAAACGTTCTCAACCTAAGCACAACCTGCATGACCAGGCATCTAAGTGCAAAGCACGAGCTGCAGTGGAGTAGACACCTCAAAAACAAAGAAAGGTCTCTGGCTCCTCCTGCTTCCTCTTCTGCTGCAGTCTCGGCCTCTTCATCCACCTCTGTAGTGACAGTAGCACCTGCCAACCCGCAAACAGAGCATCTGCCAGCAACACTACCACCTGGGTCACCAAGCATCTCCACAATGTCTCATTGAAGCATTTAGCGCTCTATCTCCCAAACACTGGAGCGGAAGAGGAAGTACCCCCCTAGCCACCCGGGATCCCTGGCCCTGAATGCCAGCATTTCAAAATTCCTCGCCTTTGAAATGCTGTCATTCCGTCTGGTGGAGACGCAGAATTTTAAAAGCCTGATGGCATTGGCTGTCCCACAGTACATCGTGCCCAGCCACCACTACTTTTCCAGGTGAGCCATCCCTTCCCTACACAACCAAGTGGGGGATAAAATCAGGTGTGCACTGCGCAACGCCATCTGTGGCAAGGTCCACCTAACTATTGATGCATGGACCAGTAAGCACAGTCAGGGACGTTATATCTCCCTAACAGCACACTGGGTAAATGCAGTGGTGGCTGGGCCTGAGGCAGATAGCAGTTTGGTGCATGTCGTTCCACTACCGAGGATTGCAGCGCGCTTCAGTTTGCCTCCTGTTGCTAACTCCTCCTACTCCGCTTCCTCATCCTCTACCGCCTCCTCATCCGGTCAGCTTAATACATTCACCACCAACTTCAGCACAGCCAGGGGTAAACGACAGCAGGCAGTTTTAAAACTTTCCTGTTTGGGGGAAAAAACCCACACCGCGCAGGAGTTGTGGAGGAAATGGAATAACAGACCGATAAGTGGTTGGTGGCAGTGAGCCTCAAGCCCGGCCTGATGGTGTGCGATAATGGGCGAAATCTCGTAGCAGCTCTGGGCCTAGCCGGTTTGACGCACATCCCTTGCCTGGCGCATGTGCTGAACTTGGTGGTCCAGAGGTTCCTGAAAAATTACCCCAATATGCCAGAGCTGCTGCAGAAAGTGCGGGCCGTCTGTGCGCACTTTCGGCGTTCTCACCCTGCTGCTGCTCTCCTGTCAGTGCTGCAGCGTAACTTCGGCCTTCCCGCTCACCGCCTCATATGTGACGTGCCCATAAGGTGGAACTGTGGACTGTGCAAGCAGCAGCAGGCGATAGTGGAGTTTCAGCTGCAGCAATCACGCGTGAGTCGCTCTGCGGAACAGCACCACTTCACCACCAATAACTGGGCCTCCATGCGAGACCTGTGTGCCTTGTTGCGCTGTTTCGAGTACTCCACCAACATGGCCAGTGCTGATGACGCCGTTCCCAGCGTTACTATCCCAGTTCTATGCCTCCTTGAAAAAACGCTTCGGGCGATAATGGAAGAGGATGTGGCACAGGAGGAGGAGGAGGAGGAGGAACCGGGATCATTTCAAAGGCTTTCAGGGCAGTCTTTCACAAGTGGTTACGAGGGTGGGTTCCTGCACCAACAAACGCCAGGTACACAATTGTCCGGCAGCAAGGGCACAGTTCTGGAGGATGACGAGGTGGAGGATGAGGAGGTGATTGAGGAGGAGGAACCATGTTCACAGCAGGGTGGCACCCAGACCAGCTCATGGCCATCACTGGTGCATAGTTGGGGGGATACAGAGGACACAGACGATACACCTCAGACAGAGGACAGCTTTTCCTTGCCTCTGGGCAGCCTGGCACACATGAGCGATTACATGCTGCAGTGTCTCCGCAACGACCGCCAAGTTACCCACATTCTAACTGGTGCTGATTACTGGGTGGCCACACTGCTGGATCCCTGTTACAAGGACAACGTACCATCCTTAATTCCCTCACTGGAGCGGGATCGTAAGATGCGCGAGTACAAGCGCACGCTGGTAGACGCGCTGGTGGTGGCATTCCCACCTGACAGCGGGGGTACGGTGGAAGCACAAGGCGAAGGCAGAGGAGGAGGAAGAGGTCGCCAACGCAGCCGGGGCACCGCCAGCACCTCAGAAGGCAGGGTTAGCATGGCTGAATTGTGGAAAAGCTTTGTCAGCACGCCACAACAACCAGCACCACCAGCTGAAATGGAACGTCTTAGCAGGAGGCAGCATTTCACCAACATGGTGGAGCAGTATGTGTGCACATGCCTACACGTACTGAATGACGTGTCTGCCCCCTTCAACTTCTGGGTCTCCAAATTGGGCACATGGCCTGAGCTTGCCCTTTACCCTTGGAGGTGCTGGCCTGCCCTGCAGCCAGTGTATTATCTGAACGTGTATTAAGCACGGCAGGGGGCGTTATCACAGACGAGCGCAGCCGCCTGTCCAGAGCCAATGTGGACAAGCTCACGTTCATTAAAATGAACCAGGCATGGATCCCACAGGACTTGTCCATACCTTGTGCAGAATAGACATGTATATCAGTGTTCTGACAAAAACTATCCGTCCATCGGATAGTGTCCGGCCCGTACTGTGCAGGCGCAGCGCTTGCGCAGTATGGAGGACAAGGAGATTCACAAAATCTCCGAAGATGAACGGCGCCTGCGCCGTGAGTGCAGGTTCAAGCCCCACCATCCAAATGGGCATACGGTAGAACATAGTAACAGGGCCCCTCACGGGCTCGCTTCGCCCGCCACGCTTCGGGCACGGCCTTGCTTGGCTCGGCTTGAACCTCGGATGGTGTGGCTTGAACCTGGACTCACCGCGCAGACGCCGTTCGTCTTCGGAGATTTTCTAAATCCCCTTGTCCTACGTACTGAGCAAGCGCAGTACAGGGCGGACACTATCCGACGGGGGACAGAATTCGACACATCACTGGCCTTACCCAGCCATTGTTGTATTTTTGAACCAGTGTTGGCTACCTCGTCCTCCTCCACCGCCGCTTCCACCTACACAGCCACATCCACCGCCACCTCAACCTCCTACTCCATATGGACCTCGTCCTCCTAGGTCAAGATTATATTTTTTTATTTTTTTTTATTTCAAAGTATTTTATTTTCCCACTAGCTTATCCATTAAATTGAAAGATATTTTTTTCCAGAAAGGGCGTGTTCTGGGGCATTCCCACCATATGTGTGGCATCGTGCCGTTGAGTTTCTGAGGTTCTTAATGACTTCCTGTACCTCTTCTGCTGAGAAGGGGGTCTCCAGCATATTATTTAATTTTTTTATTTTTTTTAATGTTATTTTAAGTTATTTCCCTATCCACATTTGTTTGCAGAGCCCTTGCCATGCTCTTAAGAACATTTTGCTGCCATTTGCAGCCCTCTAGCCCTTTCCATTACTTTTTTAGAGCCATTTTAGTCCTCAAAAGTTAGGGTCCCCATTGACTTCAATGGGGTTCGGGTTCGGGGGCAAGTTTGGGTCAAGTTTGGTCCCAAACTCAAACTTTTTTCCGAAGTTCGGCCGAACCCGTCGAACCCGAACATCCAGGTGTCCGCTCAACTCTATTGCCCAGTCTTTGAATTTGTCCCCGGTGAAGCAGTCACTCACCAGTAAGGTGGTATTCCGAAGTACTGGTTGGAGAGTCACATTTTGCATACCCGGAATGAAATCAGGGTTATCTTTCAGTGGTGTTAATGGGCTTGGGAGTGTGGTGACGATATGCTTTTGTTTGGCTAGAGTGTGCAGTATCTCTAGTGTGGTACCAGTGAGGGGGTGTCTACGCATGTTTAGGGGATAGCTGGTCCAGGGAATCCATGGTGAAAATTTAAGCGATATCGGGCATAAATCTGCTTCTAAAGTTACCTAATCTTTCATGTGGTTGTAGCAGTGCCAATCAATAATTCTAATAGGTGACGCGTAGTAGTAATGTTTAAAGTTGGACAGACTAATCCCGCCAAGGTCCTTAGGTTTTGTCAGTCTGGTTAGTTTAATTCTGGGTTTCCTACGGTTCCAGAGGAATCTTAATATAATCGAGTTTAGTGCTTTAAAGAAGCTTTGGGGGATTTTGATCGGTAACGTGCGCGTCAAATAGAGGAATTTTGGTAGGATCACCATCTTGATGATTGATGCACGGCCAAACCAAGAGAAGTAACCCAGATCCCAGTGTTTGAGGTCCCTTTCACAGCTTTTGAGAAGCGGGGGGTAGTTCTTCTGAAAGGTGGACTGTAGTTGTGGGGTAAGCCAAGTCCCTGAGTACTTGAGAGCATTGGCATCCCATCTGAATGGGGAGTTGGTCTTTGTTAACGTAAGTATTCTATCTAAGAGTGAGATATTTAAGGCCTCAGATTTCGTGTAGTTGATCTTTATGTTTGAAATGTAACCGTAATGGGCAAATTCCTTTAACAGATTGGGAAGGGATATTATTGGATTTGTTAAGAAAAATAAAAGATCATCAGCATAAGCTACCACCTTGAACTCCCTGCCCTTAACCCGGAATCCAGTAATTGCAGTGTTCGTCTGAATCGTTCTAATAAAGGGCTCTAATGAAAGAATAAATAGTAAGGGCAATAGAGGACAGCGCTGTCTCGCCCTGTTCGCGATTTGTACCTTTTTTGAGAGGATACCAATAATCTTCAATTGCGCCGAGGGATTTTTATACAGCGCCGATATGCATCAAAGCATATGTGGGCCAAGGCCCACATGCTGGCACACTGCCAGCATGAAATCCCAGGCCACCCGATCGAAAGCTTTCTCCGCATCCGTGGAGAGGAGAAAGCCTTCGATGTTTCGCAATTTTGCCACATGGACTAGAAGAAGTGCTTTGGTGGCAATATCTTTGGCTTCTCTGCCAGGCATAAACCCCTTCTGGTCTAGACCAATCAGGTCTGGCAGAAGCGGGCCCAGCCGCGAAGCGAGGATTTTTGAAAACAATTTAACGTCTAGGTTTAACCGTGAGATGGGGCGGTAGCTGGCACAGTCCATGGGTTCTTTACCCATTTTCGGTATTACCGCTATGTGTGCAGAGAGGAAGTCTGGAGTCACTTCTCTGGGCGTGGACAAGGAGTTCAAGGCATCCCTGAGGGGGTCTATAAATATATTGGCAAAAGTCTTATAGTATATGGAAAAATATCCATCTGGTCCTGGGCTTTTACCTGCTTTCAGTTTTTTGATGGTTGCCTAAGTTCTAGTCAGGGTCTCTAGTAGGGCAGAGTCAGTGAGGCAGGGTTGGGAGACCACTCTTGGTTAGATAGTCCTGTAATTTGTGCTATCTCACCCTCCATGTGCGGTTGTCTGTGTTGAGGAGGTAAATTGTAAAGCTTAGTGTAGAAATTGTGGAAGTGTTAGGCTATCGCCTCCGACACCACTTCAAGTTTTCCATTCTCCAGCTTAATACCAGCAATATTGTTGGTAGAATTGTGTTTGCGCAATGCCCTCGCCAAAAACTTGCCTGCCTTATTACCTGACTCATAGTACAGTTTCTTTTTGAAAAATAGCATACGTTTGGTTCTAGAGTCAAGCAATTGTTGCAGGTCTTTTCTGGCGTCTAGTAGTTTTTTAGCTGAGTCTATGGAAAGGGATTGCTTGTGTAGCATTTGTAGGGAGCTGATCTGCGTTATCAGCTTTTTTATGGTGGCATCCCTCTCCTTTTTGCGTCTGGAGCCCAGCCCGATCAGTACCCCCCTAATAGTACATTTATGTGCCTCCCATACAAACACTGGGTCCACCTCTGGTGTGGCGTTATGTTTAAAAAACTCTGTCACGCTGTCGGTTATTGAGGGGAGTAGTGTCGGATCGGTTAGTAACGAGGCGTTAAGTCTCCATGTCGGCTGCTGTTGTGTAGGGCTTATCAAGTCCAGAGAGAGGGAGATTTGTGAATGGTCTGAAATTGTTTGAATACCTATATGCGCCCCTGCCACCCTTGTGAGATCTCTTTGTGATACAAACAGGTAGTCTAGCCTCGCATATCTAGGGTGTGGGGTAGAGAAATACGTGAAGTCCCACCCCTCCAGGTTAAGAAAGCGCCATGCATCAACCAACTGTAGGGATTGTAATAGAAACTTGAGTCTTTGAAGCGTTTTGTACGTGATACAGGTTTTCCCATTAGAGGTATCAGTAAAGGGATTCAGTGGGACATTAAAATCCCCCCCTAAGATTAAACAACCTGTAGCAAACCCCTGGAGTTCTTTGACAATGTGTTGACAGAACGTGACGTGGACCCTATTGAGGATGTAAACATTTGCCGGGGTTATTGGGGTGCTCCCATATGATCCCTTCAGAAATATATACCTGCCTTCTGGGTCACTAAATTGTTTCCAAAACTCAAATGGAGCTTCCCTACTCACCAATATTGAGACCCCTTTGGACCTGGAGTCATTATTAGTGGCATGAAACACCTTAGGGAAGTATGAATTTGTAAGTTTCGGTACGTGATGTGTTTTGAAATGGGTCTCCTGCAAGAAGACAAAATGGGGACTACCTTTTTTAAGTTCCCTCAGAAGGGCAGAGCGGCGTTCAGGCACGTTTAAGCCCTTGATGTTGTGCGAGATCACAAAGGGGCAGCACCCCAAAGACGAATAGGCCATGGGGAGGGATTGGGAGGAGGTGTTCGGAGGTCCAATCTGAAAAGACACAACTGTGACATGTAGGTTAGTATCTATACCAATAGTCTAAGTTAACAATCTTATTGCTGTTCTGTTAAACCCTGTGAGAAAAATAGATAAAAAAAGGGATCGAGAAAGAAGGGAAAAAACGAAAGCAGAGTACAGGTGCAAGGGAGTAGAGCACTAGCAGTTCTCCCCCAGGAGTGGTTATTCACCCCTCCTGAGGAAGATACTCGCCAACGCAATGTAGTGCACCCTGTGTCCCGACCTAGGAGCACAAGGACACTCTGTGGGGTAAAAGGGAGACGACAACAACTAGGTGTCAGCGCACCTATTAACTTTTGTTAGGTTTAGATCAAACAGGTGAACTTTAAGGATCATCCTAACTGTTTCACACACACCCTTTAGGGCTGTAACTAATAAATCTGAACTAATATACACCCGACCATGGTGTAAACTATAACTCTAGACAAACAAAACATAAGTCCAGGCATGTGATGAGTACCATCCTCAGTGGCAGACACATGCAAGCCCTCTCAGAAATTGGCCGGCCATGAAGAATTGCGGATTGCCCCTGAGCGTACCTAGAAGAAGGGAGAAAAGTAATAAAACAAAAAGAACAAGACATAACTATCAGGACGTTGTGCAATCCGCTTAGGGTGTGTTGTTCGAATGTCCGCTAAGGCCAGGGGCCATCTGACAGGCCAAACGGTATACCCGGGTTCCTCCTCAGGGGCTAATTAGCAGCAGTTAGTGCTGGCTCCATGACTAGGAAAGTGCCACGTCCAGGGCAGAGCATTGGAAGGAGCGAGGTAACTTACACCATACATAGTCTGCAGTCCTGGAAGTCACGAACATGAGCTCCGCAGCGTGGTCTGGTGCCATCTAGTGTCGAGAGAGGATAACATGTAGATAGCATGTAGTCCTGCAAGAGCTAAGGAAAAGTCAATCAATGCAGGGTGGGCATGTTCAGCATGTGGACAAAGGATTGATAATGTCATCGGTAAACAAGAGGTTGAGCTTGAAAAGGGGGGAAAAGTAGTACAACTGGGATACGTTCTGTTTTGCATAAAAGCAAGAAAAATCAGGCTTGCGAACTAGGTGGAGAGCAAGGACACTGCAAAGGTGTTTCAGTCAGCATCTTGGTCTCTGAGAGCCTCAGCCTGCCTCCTAGGTGTACCAGCTTTGGAGCTCCAACCAGGAGCCAAGCCACGCTCCCTGTCGTCACTTTTCTATGTTTCTATGTTGGGGCACAAGTGGTCCATCGAGTTTGCCTTTCTTTAATGTTATACATGTTTTTGTCTTTTTCTTTTTTTTTTGTAAATTTAATTATTGATTTATGCTTGTCCCAAGCATGTTTGAATACCCTACTGTTGACTGACTCACTACCTCCTGCAGGAAGTCTGTTCCAAGCATCAACTACTATTTTTGTAAAATAATACTTTCCAAGATTAGATTTGAACTTTCCTCCTGCTAGTTTGTCTTTGTATAAAAAAGAACAGCCCAATCTTTGGCCCTATTCTCTCTCTTTTACCTCTACATTTACATTGTTTTTGAAACATTTTGAAAGGTTTGTACTATTTTACCTTGTTGCAGCAGTTGAAAAGTTCTTAAAGTGAATCTTTGACAGTATTCTTTTTTTTTTTTTTTTTTTTAAGGGAACAAAGCACCTATATTATTGCCTGAGTTTTTTCTATCTTCAATCTGCTCATAAAACTCTTTTTCTTCTTGTAAATTTCTTCCTAAAGCGGTGGTTCGCCCACCGCTGCAAAAATATAATTGGACACTTACCCGTCCTGGAGTCCAGTGATATTGGCACCGTAGCTGATGTTTCCATCAGCTGTCGGGTGCATGCCGCCTCCATTGCAAGTAAGGGAACCCGGCAGTGAAGCCTTATGGCTTAATACTGGGAACCCTACTGCCCATGCGCGAGGCTTCACTCCTCTATCCTACTGTCCCGGCGGCCGG
Organism: Rana muscosa; assembly: GCA_029206835.1. Lineage (NCBI taxonomy): Eukaryota > Metazoa > Chordata > Amphibia > Anura > Ranidae > Rana > Rana muscosa. The sequence goes on from CM055117.1 coordinate 433,581,316, forward strand.
GGAAGAAGGAGGGAGGAGGAGGGAGCCCGGGCGGTGACATCAGTGCCCGCGGCTGAGGCTTCCGAAAGTAGGAACAGGATACCGAAAGGTGCCAAATGTGGCACCAGAGAGGGGGAGGAGTACAACGAGCGGAAGTTCCACTTTTGGGTGGAACTCCCCTTCAAGTGTCTCTGAGATGATACATTGGGGTTCATTTTCTAAAGGCATGTAGACTGTGTACTTTGCAAGTGCAATAGTTCCATGAGGTAAAGCTTCACTTTGCAAAGAATACCCAATGGACATAAAAAAGCTAAATTTTTGCTTGCACGATTGGATGATGGAAGTCTTGCTTGCAGAGTACAACTGCACATTCAAAGTGCACAGTCTATTTGCCTTTAGTAAACCCCCTTTGAAATTCTAGTGTAGCAAACTTACCCCTGCCTTGTTTCTACATTCTTCCAGGTCACATTTACACACTGTTCTTGTGCAGGCCATTTTTTTCCAAACGATGCTATAGCTTCATCCCAGTTGAAGAAAGCTGGTGTATGCAAGAAACCAAAGCTGGCCAGGAAGCCCAGAGCTTGTGCCCCCTAATTTTCTCAAGATGTTCTTGGTGTGAGCTGCCAGCAATGAGGTGGGAATCGCAGTCCCTGTGGAGGTAAGGTATGATGCCGGGGGGAAATATGGAGTATAAAATTTGAGGAGTGAGATCATTAAGGTCACTGAGTTGCCAGCAGACAGTATGGTGGAGAAAAATTGCCACTGCAGGGAAACTCCCCCAGTGGCAGAATTCTAACTTTTTTATATACTGTATACAGTAATTAAGGACGCTCTGAAAATGCACATGCCGCCTGTTATTACTGTATTGCATTTGAACAGGGACAGGCTGTAAAGAGGCTTCAGGACTTTAGCAGTATTAATATGTAACACAGGATGAAAAAGGTAACCTCCCATCCCAAATTCTACAAGCTTACAATACAGGACATTCAGAAATGCCGCGTACACACGACCGTTTTTAATGACGAGAAAAATGCAATTTTTTAAAATGGTCATTAAAAATGATTGTGTGTGGGCTTCAGAGCATTTTTCACGACGTGAAAAATGGCCATGAAAAAATTGGAACATGCTCTAATTTTTCTCGTCGTTTTTCACGTCGTCGTTTTTCTCGTCATGAAAAACGCCCATGCGTAGGCTTTAACGTTGTGAAAAAAATGCGCATGCTCAGATTTAAGTATGAGACGGGAGCGCTCGTTCTGGTAAAACTAGCGTTCGTAATGGAGATAGCACATTCGTCACGCTCTGTAACAGACTGAAAAGCACGAGGCTTAAAAGCGCGAATCGGCTCTCACCAAACTTTACTAACACGAGGATCAGCAAAAGCACGTCACCGCGCTTTACTCAAGCATTTTTTTCCACGATAGTGTGTAGGCAAGGCAGGCATGAGAAGAATCACGTCGAGAAAAACGCCGTTTTTTTTCAATGACATTAAAAACGGCCGTGTGTACGTGGCATAAGGGTTTACATCTACTTTACCAGACACGGCAATGCCTACAAGCCTTACAGTAATCTCTCCCTATGCGGTTTGTCAGCAGCACTTCCTTTGCTTTCTCTATCAAAGACAAAGCACATTGTCAAAATGGCTGTGAACTCACCCTTTTATCCAAAAGCCCCATTTATAGCACTTCTAAGCCATCTGATCAAATGACTAAGGCCAGACAGTGCATTATAAAAAAATACAGTCACTTCCAGCGCTAATAGGTCTTCCAAGGTGTGATGTAACAAATATCAGATAAAATGGCGGTGTAAAAGGTATATATGGTATCCCAAAGCTAGGTGGATGCTGCCTTCCTCAGATGGGGCAATCCAAAAGGAACTACAAGAAAAACAGCACTGAGGAAGGGGGTGAGCCCCCAAAACACGTTAGCTGTACCCCGTGTTCTGTGCATGTCCATGCACTGTGTTTATGGCCTTTTGTCAGTTGCATTTTGTGAGTACCCACTTTTATACTAAAAAATTATATTATTAAATTGTCTCTGGTAATGCACTAGGTGTGCGCGCCTTCCATTTCTGTTTTTCTGTTTTTCTTGTACACAGTGCATTATGGTTACAAACAATTTATTATGGCACATGTCTGCATTAATTCTTCTGGACTGAAAATTTCACACACACTGAATATGCCACAAATCCATTGTAATGACCAGGCCCGGACTGGGACAAAAAATAGGCCCAGGCATTTTAGACTGGGCAGCCTGACCCCTGGGGGGAGGGGGCGGAGATGGGGGGCGGGCATTCATGTGGGTGGTTGTGATGGGATATTCATCCTGAGAGACATCCCAATGCAGCAAAGAGACAGCTTCAGGCCAGCAAAGAGACACCCCAGTGCAGCAAAGAGACACCCCCAGACCAGCAAAGAGACATCCCCAGACCAGCAAAGAGACATCCCCAGACCAGCAAAGAGAAATCCCCAGACCAGCAAAGAGACATCCACAGACCAACATAGAGACAGCCTCAGTCCAACATAGAGACAGCCTCAGTCCAACAAAGAGACAGCCTCAGTCCAGCGAAGCGATAGCCCCAGTCCATCAAAGAGACAGCCTCAGTCCAGCAAAGAGACAGCCTCAGTCCAGCAAAGAGACAGCCTCAGTCCAAAAAAGAGACAGCCTCAGACCAGCAAAGAGGCAGCCTCAGACCAGCAAACAGACAGTCCCAATCTTCCCCCCTTAACCGCCGCTACAGAGTAGGACTTTGGCTGTAGCACACACTGGATCAGTTCAGTGCACTAACCTTTCTCCCTGTGGAGCTGTCACAGTGTGCCGACCATTGTTAGGAGAGAGGCTGCCATTGTCCCAAGTGCAGGTGTATCTCCAGCGGCTGGCCTGGGTGGTATCTGTCCCCTGCAGGTACTTCTCTCCCGCCTTCTTCTGCACATCCTAGTTTGCTGGTGCCGGCCCTACTTCAGGCACATCCGTATAGCGGGAGGTGAGTGGTGGCCGCGGTCTGTGTTAGCCCTGTCCAAACCGCGGTCGCCGCTTATCTCCTGCTGTACGGCCTGGTCATCAACAGGCCGCTCTTCTTAGGACATGCAGCCCGGAGGCGCCGGCCCACTGGGCAAATGCCTGGTGTGCCCTATGGCGAGTCCAAGCCTGGCAGGGCAGTCTAGGTGTGAAAGGGGTCCTTGTACCTTTGTTCAGCATCACTCACATTGTGTAAGACCCCTTTCACACTGAGGCATTTTACAGGCGTTTTTGCACTAAAAATAGTGCCTGTAAACTGCCTCTTCTGCAGCCCCAGTGTGAAAGCCTGAGTGCTTTCACACTGGAGCGGTGCGCTTGCAGGACAGAGAAAAAAGTCCTGCAAGCAGCATCTTTGGGGCATTGGGGGAGCAGTGTATAGACCGCTCCTCCATCGTCCCTGACCATTGAAATGAATGGGCGCCGCTTTCAAAGTGATTTGAAAGCAGCGCTAAGCGGGCGCTTTTAACCCCTTCTGGGGGTTTAAAAGTGCCCCGCTAGCGGCGCCAAAGTGCCACTATAACATCGGTAAAGCGGCGTTAAAACTAGTGGCGCTTTACCACTGACGCCCCCACCACCTCAGTGTGAAAGGGGTCTCTAAAAGGGATAAGCTTTGAGTTTGAGTCGAACTCATGTTCGACTCGAACATTGCCTGTTCGCACGTTCGCCGAACAGCGAACAATTTGGGGTGTTCGCGGCAAATTCGAAAAGCCGCAGAACACCCTGTAAAAGTCTATGGGAGAAATCTAAAGTGCTAATTTTAAAGGCTTATATGCAAGTTATTTTCATAAAAAGTGTTTGGGGACCCGGGTCCTGCCCCAGGGGACATGTATCAATGCAAAAAAAAGTTTAAAAACTGCAGTTTTTTCAGGAGCAGTGATTTTAATAATGCTTAAAGTGAAACAATAAAAGTGAAATATTCCTTTAAATTTCGTACCTAGGGTGTGTGTATAGTATGCCTGTAAAGCAGCGCTTGTTTCCCGTGCTTAGAACTGTCCCTGCACAAAGTGTCATTTCTGAAGGAAAAAAAGTAATTTAAAAGCACTTGTGGCTATAATGAATTGTCAGCTCCCGGCAATACAGAGAAAAGTCATTGATAAAAAAAAGGCGTTGACCGATGAAAGTTTTCCAACAGTCCTTTTTGACAGAAGTCGATCTCCTGATTGACTTCTGTATAACAGGGAGGACCACACACACAGACCAAAATGTGTCCAGTCCTTGCTGAACCGCATAGTTTTGACCCTAGTTTACTACAACTTTGCTGGCCTATGTATTTACATCAGTTCAGCAGACAAAGTGTGAAAACACCCTTGTCCTTTACCATGTTCTTACACTTCCTCCAGCTTATTGAAATAATAAAGCTGCCTATTCTGCCCAATAAATGAAAGTTCAGAGGAAAGTCAACAAATGCAAACTTCAGGGTAGGTTGCTTATGCATTCTCTGTGGGAGTAAGAGACAGAGCTGCTTGCTAAACCAAAAAAGGCTTTCATCTTAAAACCTTTTATGCTAACAATATAATGCAAAATAGCTAAGTACTAGAAGAAACAACAAATACATGCATACAGTATCTACATGACCATTGAGGAGCCAAAAGCTAAGCTGGTTGATTTAAAATACATTTAATCTAATCTGTTTGTTACTGTAATCTCATAAAAAATGTAATCGTTTCAATTCAAGAAGGGGAGGGAAAAGGATCATGAAAAACACAAACCTAGACTGATAAGTAATTAATTCTCTAATCTTGTGTTCACAATCTCCAGGACTAATAAGATTACCATGTTAAAGATGCTTACAGAAAGTGCAACTTTAGCAAGGGAAATTTCCTAGAGGTCTTGCTTCATCCAGAAAATATACAACAATCCAGCGCTCAATGGGACCAGTGAGAAAAGAACTATTGCAATTGCTGTATTCAAAACAAGTTCATTTATTAGATGCACGCTAAAATTGATATAAAATCACAACTGTCAATGAAAAATTAGATAATAAAAAACATCAAAAAGAACTCATAATCATGGTTGAAGTGCTTCAAAACGTAATATATACTATACCGCCATAACTCCAAGAGCCAAAGGTTTAATGTCAGCAAGTGTGCTCCAGGTCCTGATGTAAAACAAGGCTGATCCAATGGTGTGGTATGCAGACAGAAAAGAAAGTGGGGGGACACCGCTCTCCGTAATGCCACCAGTAGCTGGGTTGCTGGAAAACAGGCTCGTTCAAATCCAGGAGGTGTGTAGTGAACCGTGCCAGCCGGGTATCCACAATCAGACTGGCTGATCAGGCAAGCCGAACGATGGTGTTCCGGGAGGCGCTCTGGATGGTGCGCACTAGATTCGACAGCCGGAAGCAGGACTCAAAGCCGGGACGAGGGGAACACAGATGCTGGGCGGGTCGCAGGCTCAATGTTGCCGTGGAGACCTTGGCTTACATGTTTCACGCCCCTGCGTTTTATCAAAGCCAAGGGATCCTCCAGCAACAGACGGCTATAAAGGCATGTGAATGAAAAAGGGGGAAGGACAATCAGCTCTTGTGAGATTAACCCCTTGTATACATAATAACAATAACAGAAATATATATGTGTATATATATATATCTCTCTTTTGCACGGAGAGATGATTATAAATGCGATAGAACCTGCAATCTAAAATTTATTGAAAAGAAAAGAATAAAAAAGCGGATTTTTTTTTAAATAAAATAAAAATAGAAATGAAGACTGGAGAGATATGAAATCTGTATGGAAAAGCCCCTTGGCAGACATATTGTATATGCGATGAATAAACATTCACACCCTATTGTGTAAAAAATACTGGAAATATCTATGGAGCCTCTATATAAGTGCCACTATGCCCATGTACATAGCCACAATAGTGTCATACTAAGTACCATGTTGGAATATATCATAGACTGTGTATAGTACTCAAAAGGAAATATTTAGGGAAACAAACCATGTAAGTCCTCATAACAACCAATGTGGGAGATTGACATAAAAAATTGGATAGTAAAAATATCAATAATTAAAAATATCAATAATTAACATTAAAATTGAAAATTAATGATTAATAAACATTAGTTGGCATGGAGCACACCCATGGATAATTATGCATGTCAGTACATATATGTATCCAGGAATAAGTAAAGCTATAGGATAACACTGAGGACATCAATTTCCTCATTGAGGCCCTCAGGCGTAAGGGAACCAAATATATCCAAAAGTTCTCCCTTTGGCAAAGGAGGGAGAATCTTTTGTTATCCGTCAGGATACCCTTAGAAATGGCCTCGATGGCAAATACTTCCATCTGTCCAAAATCTTTATTGTGCATATGACGGAAATGACGTGGGACACTGTGTTTGATGCATCCCTTTTTGGTCAATCTGCGATGCTCACCTACTCTGGCACGTAGGGTACGTATCGTGTGACTCACGTATAAAAGACCACATGAGCAACGCAGAACATAAATAACAAACTCCTTAGAACAAGTGATATATTGTTTGATTTTGAAAGTCTTGCCTCTGTTATTAATTATCTCTGAACGACCATTAGGAATAGATTGACAAGTGAGACACCCTCTTTTCCCGCATTGAAATATTCCGGTCCTGTTATCAAAATAGGTTCTGATGTCAAACAAAGGTCTACTATTGGGTTTTACTAGTTTACTGGGGGCAATGATGTTTTTCACCTTACGTGAACATCTAAATCTAAAGGTGACCTGTGGCTTAGGAGGAAGAGTAGGAGCGAAAATATGGTCAAGTCTCAAAATATTGTAATGTTTGTATATTATTTTAGAGATGGCTCTATGTTTTGTGTTGAATATTGATACGAATCTGGCCATATTTGTCATCTCTAGAGACTTATCATTTTTATTTTTATTTTTAATTGAGTGTGTTTGGTTTGAAAGAAAAGCATTTTTCACCAGATCTTTCGGATAACCCTTTTCTTCAAACTTCTTTTGCATGTTTTGTCCTTGTACCATATAATCCTCTGTTCTTGTACAGTTCCTACGCAGTCTATGGAATTGACAATTGGGGATATTGTTCTTACACATAGGATGGTGGCAACTGTTATAATGAAGATATGAGTTGCCCGATGTGGGCTTGATATGATTATTGGTGATAATGGTATGTTCATCATGAGACAGAACCAGATCAAGGAACACTAATTCTCTCTGGTCTATCTCATGTGTGAATGACAATCCCAACTGGTTATCATTGCAATAGGCAACAAATGCTAAAAAGAGGTCAGGACCACCGCTCCAGATTAGCAAAACATTGTCAATATAACGACCATAAAAGACAATGTATTGAATAAAGCGATTATCCATCCATATTTTTAATTCCTCCCAGTACCCCATAGTCAGATTTGCATATCCCGGGGCAAAATTAGCCCCCATTGCTGTGCCCTTGCACTGGAGGTAAAATTGATCTAAAAACGTGAAATAATCATGATGTAAACAAAAATCAATACTGGCAAGCAAAAATCTTGATTTTTTTGAGTTCATTTCACCATTTTTGTTTAAAAAATGTTGTACTGCGGTAATGCCAACCTCATGAGGTATTGACGTATACAGTGAAGCCACATCCAATGACGCCCACATGTATTCATAATGCCAAGAATATACCTTAAAGGTATCAATGACATAGCTAGAATCTCTAATATAAGAAGCTAATTGACACACCATGGGCTGTAATAGGTGGTCTATGTAAACGGACAGACCACTGGTGAAGCTATTAGTGCTGGCAATGATAGGTCTCCCTGGAGGATCGATCAAAGATTTATGCACCTTCGGAAGGTGATAAAAATAAGGAGTGCTACACAGATTGACCAAGAAGGGATGCATCACTTTTTATTTTATATTTTATATATGTCATACGGATGCAAATGCACAATGTAATACCTTGTGTTCTCATTAATAAAAACCTTTTTGTTGATAAAAAAAAAGAAGGGATGCATCAAACACAGTGTCGCACGTCATTTCCGTCATATGCACAATAAAGATTTTGGACAGATGGGAGTATTTGCCATTGAGGCCATTTCTAAGGGTACCCTGATGGATAACAAAATATTCTCCCTCCTTTGCCGAAGGGAGACCTTTTGGATATATCTGTTAGGTTCCCTTACGCCCTAGGGCCTCAATGAGGTAAATTGATGTCCTCAGTGTTATCCTATAGCTTTACTTATTCCTCTGAATATTCATGGATACACATATGTACTGACATGCATAATTATCCATGGGTGTGCTCTCCATGCCAACTAATGTGTATTAATCATTAATTTTCAATTTTAATTTTAATTATTGATATTTTTAATTATTAATATTTTTACCATCCAATTTTTAATGTCAATCTCCCACATTGGTTGTTATGAGGACTTACATGGTTTGTTTCCCTAAATATTTCCTTTTGAGTACTATACTCAGTCTATGATATATTCCAACATGGTACTTAGTATGTACATGGGCATAGTGGCACTTATATACAGGCTACATAGATATTTCCAGTATTTTTTACACAATAGGGTGTGAACGTTTATTCATCGCATATACAATATGTCTGACAAGGGGCTTTTCCGTACAGATTTCATATATCTCCAATCTTCATTTCAATTTTTATTTTATTTTTGTTTTTTTCTGCTTTGGTAATTTTTTTATTATTTTCGCATTTATAATCATCTCTCCGTGCAAAAGAGAGATATATATATATACATAATATATATACATATATAGTTCTGTTATTGTTATTATGTATACAAGGGGTTAGTCTCACAAGAGCTGATTGTCCTTCCCCCTTTTTCATTCACATGCCTTTATAGCGGTCTGTTGCTGGAGGATCCCATGGCTTTGATAAAACGCAGGCGCGTGAAACATGTAAGCCAAGGTCTCCACGGCAACATTGAGCCTGTGACCCGCCCAGCATCTGTGTTCCCCTCGTCCCGGCTTTGAGTCCTGCTTCCGGCTGTCGGATCTAGTGCACGTCATCCAGAGCACCTCCCAGAACACCATCATTCGGCTTGCCTGATCAGCCAGTCTGATTGTGGATACCCGGCTGGTGCGGTTCACTACACACCTCCTGTATTTGAACGAGCCTGTTTTCCCGCAACCCAGCTACTGGTGGCATTATGGAGAGCGGTGTCCCCCCACTTTCTTTTCTGTCTGCATACCACACCATTGGATCAGCCTTGTTTTACATCAGGACCTGGAGCACACTTGCTGACATTAACCCTTTGGCTCTTGGAGTTATGGCGGTATCGTATATATTACGTTTTGAAGCACTTCAACCATGATTATGAGTTCTTTTAAATGCTTTTTATTATCAAATTTTTCATTGACAGTTGTGATTTTATATCAATTTTAGTGTGCATCTAATAAATGAACTTGTTTTGAATACAGCAATTGCAAAAGTTATTTTCTCAATTGTCCCATTGAGCGCTGGATTGTTGTATATTTTCTATTGTTCACTTTCTCCGGAAGTTGCCAGCTGCACTAGGATCCAGACTTCTAATAAATATTTTTTTATATGACACTAATGTTTCTAATGATTGTCAGTTTTTAGCGCTGAAAGACTCTTTTGTTTTCTACTTGCTTCATCCAGCCATGTCCAAGAGGACTTGTTTGTGTCCTTACTATAGACAAACAAATTTTTAATATTTATAAATATAACATTTACCCGGTGAAACTCGAAAAATTTGATTATCATCTAAAAGTTCATTTATTTCACTAATGCAACTTAAAAGGTAAAACTAATATATGAGATAGACTCATTACATGCAAAGCAAGATAGTTCAAGCTGTGATTGGTCATAATTGTGATGATTATGGCTTATAGCTCATGAAAACCCCAAATCCACAATCTCAGAAAATTCGAATATTACATGCAATCAATAAAACAAGGATTGTACATAGAAGAATATCGGACCTCTGAAAAGTATAAGCATGCATATGTACTCAGTACCTGGTTTGGGCCCCTTTTGCAGCAATTACTGCCTCGGTGTGGCGTGGCATGGAAGCTATCAGCCTGTGGCACTGCTGAGGTGTTATGGAAGACCAGGATGCTTCAATAGCGGCCTTCAGCTCTTCTGCATTGTTCAGTCTCATGTCACTCATCTTTCTCTTGGCAATGCCCCATAGATTCTCTATAGGGTTCAGGTCAGGCGAGTTTGCTGGCCAATCAAGAACAGTAATTCCATGGTAATTGAACCAGGTTTTGGTGTTTTTGTCAGTGTGGGTAGGTGCCAAGTCCTGCTGGAAAATTAAGTCAGCATCCCCATAGAGCTCGTCTGCGGAAGGAAGCATGAAGTTTTGCAAAACCTCCTGGTAGATGGCCGCGTATTATTAGTTTCACCTTTTAAGTTGCATTAGTGAAATAAATTAACTTTTGCACGATATTCAAATTTTTCGAGTTTCACCTGTATATTGGACGAGTTTACTTAAAAAAAATATATTTTTGTAAATAATAAATTTATTGCATTTGTACCGACATGACTAAATATTGAGCATGTATCATGTTTAAAGGTATGAAAAAAATGAGGTGTTGATAATCAAAAGTTATCAAAAAGTTATCAAAAATCAACTTTTACTGTTTAACCACTTAGCTCCGGACCATTTGTCAGCTTAAGGACCAGAGGTCTTTTTACAAATTGGCACTGCGCTGCTTTAATTGGTAATTGCGTGGTCATGCAATGTTGTACCCAAACGAAATCTGCGTCCTTTTTTTCCCACAAATAGTGCTTTCTTTTGATGGTACTTGATTGCCTCTGCGATTTTTATTTTTTGCAATATAAACGGAAAAAGACCGAAAATTTTGAAAAAAATATAAATTTTCTACTTTTTGTTATAAGAAAAACCTAATAAACTTAATTTTAGTCATACATTTAGGCCAAAATGTATTCAGCCACATGTCTTTGGTAAAAGAAAATGTCAATAAGCGTATATTTATTGGTTTGCGCAAAAGTTATAGCGTCTACAAACTAGGGTACATTTTCTGGAATTTACACAACTTTTAGTTTATGACTGCCTATCTCATTTCTTGAGGTGCTAAAATGGCAGGGCAGTACAAACCCCCCCTCCCCCAAATGACCCCATTTTGGAAAGTAGACACCACAAGTGATTGAATAATGACAAAAAAATAAGATAAAATAAATTACAAAAAGTTGTCACTAAATTATATATTGCTCACACATACCAAGGTTATATGTGTAATTGCACCCCAAAATAAATTTTGCTGCTTCTCCTGAGTACGGGGATACCACATGTGTGGGACTTTTTGGGAGTCTAGCCGCGTACGGGGCCCTGAAAACCTAGCACCGCCTTCAGGATTTCAAAGGGCGCAAATTTTTGATTTCACTCCTCACTACCTATGACAGTTTTGAAGGCCATAAAATGCCAAAATAGCACAAACCCCCCCAAAATGACCCCATTATGGAAAGTAGACACCCCAATCTATTTGCTGAGAGGCATGCTGAGTCCATGGAATATTTTATATTTTGCCACAAGTTGCGGGAAAATTAGAAACTTTGTTTTTTTTTGCACAAAGTTGTCACTAAATGATATATTGCTAACACATGCCATGGGCATATGTGGAATTACACCCCAAAATACATTTTGCTGCTTCTCCTGAGTATGGGGATACCACATGTGTGGGACTTTTTGGGAGCCTAGCTGCATACGGGACCCCGAAAACCAAGCACCGCCTTCAAGATTTCTAAGGGCATACATTTTTGATTTCACTCCTCACTACCTATGACAGTTTTGAAGGCCATAAAATGCCAAGATGGAACAACCCCCCCCCCCAAAATGACCCCATTTTGGAAAGTAGACAACCCCAAGCTATTTTCTGAGAGGCATGTTGAGTCCATGGAATATTTTATATTTTGCCACAAGTTGCAAGAATATGACAAACTTTTTTTTTTGCACAAAGTTGGCACTAAATGATATATTGCTCAAACATGCCATGGGCATATGTGGAATTGCAGCCCAAAATACCTTCTGCTGCTTCTCCCGAGTATGGGGACACCATATGTGTGGGACTTTTTGGGAGCCTAGCCGCGTAAGGGACCCCGAATCCAAGCACCGCCTTCAGGCTTTCTATGGGTGTAAATTTTTGATTTCACTCCTCACTGCCTATCACAGTTTCGGAGGCCATGGAATGCCCAGATGGCACAACCCCCCCCCAAATGACCCCATTTTGGAAAGTAGACACCCCAAGCTATTTGCTGAGAGGCATGGTGAGTATTTTACAACTCTCATTTGTTTTTGAAAATGAAGAAAGAAAAGAAAAATGTATTTTGTTTTTCTTTTTTCAAATTTCAAAACTCTGTGACAAAAAGCGAGATCTGCAAAATACCCACCATACCTCTGAGCAAATAGCTTGGGGTGTCTACTTTCCAAAATGGGGTCATTTGGGGGGGGGGGTTTGTGCCATCTGGGCATTCCATGGCCTCCGAAACTGTGATAGGCAGTGAGGAGTGAAATCAAAAATTTACACCCTTAGAAAGCCTGAAGGCGGTGCTTGGATTCGGGGTCCCATACGCGGCTAGGCTCCCAAAAAGTCCCACACATGTGGTATCCCCATACTCAGGAGAAGCAGCAGAATATATAATGGTACCTCTGGATACTTCATCTGAAACTCCACCAGAGCCCTCAGCACCTGGTTATTGTACAGGGGGGGAGACATACACAAAAGCAAGAATACATTTAAACAAACCCAACCTGCATAAAAGAAAAACATAACAGCCCTCTGAATCAGTGTCAGAGGCAAGTTCCTCATAATCAATGGAATTATGTATCAGCACACTCACACCCCGTGAATATGAAGTGTGAGTGGAGTGATAAGCCCTACCCACCCATCGATAGTTCAGGCACGGCACTGATTCAGCCGTAAGATGAGTCTCCTGTAAGGCACAAATGGCAGGTAAATGTTTCCTCATCAGAGAGGACACCATGGTGCGTTTCAGGGGGTCCTGCAGTCCCTGAATGTTCCAAGATAACACTGTCACTGTCAACATCAGGGGGGTTCAAGTATATTTCTTACCGGGGGGAAACAATGATCTCTTAACCTCCCCCCAGACAGCCTGAGGGCAGGGTCCGAGATGGCACATCTACATCTACAATGCAGCCAGACAACAAAAGAAACAGGGACTCCACAATTCTGATAGCATAAAGTGTGTGCTCTGGAAACAACTTGTGCAAGATAAGTACTCAACACGCACAACAGTGCGATAAACATATACGTAGATTTCCCACTTTGCAGCCGCCTGAATGAACTGGGCAATTTGAGCAGTGCATTCACATTGTAATCCTGGACACCGATGTGTCAACGTAACCTCCAAACTCACAGGGGACAACAGGTCCCAGCACCCGGGAGAAGGGCTGCGTCCTGCAGCCGCAGTGGCACAGTCAATCCTTAGTAAAAGAATTACCAGGGGTAAACACATTTCCGAACTCGCATGTAGTGAAAAAGAAAAAAAGTCATTGTATGTTTCCGGCAGTTCCCGCAACTGAGAGGGAGATACTGTAGCTCATTTGGTTGCCGTCAGGTGCATAAGTCTTCCTCAGCCACAGGTCTCTGAGCTTGGCCGAGCGCATTAGCATTTGCGTCAAGCCAGTCTGAGGCTTCAGCAGGGTGCTCAAAGAAGTGGGCCTGGCCCCGCAGGATGACTCTAAGTTTGGCCGGGTAGAGCATTGCATATGGCGCCTGTAACTTCTGCAGTCATTTCTTAATTTCGGTAAAGCGTGCTTGGCTCTTCTGTACAGCAGCCGAAAAGTCAGGATAAAATGAGGCCCGCGTGCCATTGTATTGAACATTCCTCTTTTCCCTGGCCAATCTCAGTATAATTTCTCTGTCCCTGTAGTTCAGCAGGCGGGCCAGTATCAGACGGGGGTGATTACCCGGCGGGAGAGGCCTAGTCGGGACTCTGTGAGCCCTCTCCACTGCATACAAGTGTGTGGAGGCTTCCTTCCCAAAGATCTCAGCCATCCATCTTTCCATAAATTGCGTAGGGTCACGGCCTTCCACCTTCTCTGGTAACCCCACTATGCACACATTATTACGCCTGAGGCAGTTCTCAAAATCTTCCGTGCGCATATCAGTGGCTCTAGCCAGACGGGCAGTGGATTGAGTATCTTTAATCACCATGGTGAGCAGTGGTTCTCTCCCTTATTTTTTGTATGTCCTGCCTGATCAGGCTGACCTCCTCCTCCAGACCACCAAATCGTACCTGCAGTCTATTCACAGATGCTGTACATTTATTCACAGCCTTAAGTATAGCTGCTAGTGTAGGCTGCTCACCTCCCTCCACACTGGTGTCATCAGTCTCCTCCAGAGCCTCAGGGCCTCCCTCAGCTTGATCCATCATGGCGTCTGCCCCCTGCTCTCTCTCCCCCTCCTCCATATCATTATAACTGGGTGTAGCACAGTCTTCCAGGGGTTGCACATCAGGCAAGCCTGATTTGCCAGCCATATTCTGGGCATAGTACCGCATGTCCTTAGGGGGGTCTCCGGTGTCACTTTTGGGGTATTTCAGGGTTTTACTCACCCCCGCCTTCTCCCCACCACGCGCCTTGTGTGTGGATGATGGAGCGGCGCCATTTTGGAGCTCCGGGCGCGAGCCTTCTCCTCTCTGTCCATGGGTCATCATACCCTCGGGAAGGAGCAGAGTGATCGCCGGGTGTAGAGCGGATGTTCCCCCGCAAGAACAGCGAAAGCCAGGCGTTTTTAGGTGCCGGAAACTGGATCAATTCAGGATGACACTAGGAGCTCTATGAAAAAGCGTCTGCTCACATGCCGCGCTGGCCACGCCCCTGGTTTTCCTATCTTTAACCACTTGACAACTGGGCACTTAAACCCCCTTCCTAACCAGACTAATTTTCAGCTTTCGGTGCTCTCACATTTTGAATGACAATTACTCAGTCATACAACACTGTACCCATATGAATTTTTTGCCCTTTTTTTCACACAAATAGAGCTTTCTTTTGGTGGTATTTAATCACTGTTGGGTTGTTTTTTTTTGCGCTATAAGAGAAAAAAGACTGAAAATTTTGTAAAAAAATGAATTTTTCTTTGTTTCCGTTATAAAATTTTGCAAATTAGTATTTTTTCTTCATACATTTTGGCCAAAATTTATACTGCTACATATCTTTGGTAAAAATAAGTACAAATTGGTGGATATTTTTTGGTCTTTGTGAAAGTTATAGAGTCCACAAGCTATGGTGCCAATATCTGAAAATTGATCACACCTGAAGTACTGACGGCCTATCTCATTTCTTGAGACCCTAACATGCCAGAAAAGTACAAATACCCCCAAATGACCCCTTTTTGGAAAGAAGACATTCCAAGGTATTTAGAAAGAGTCATTGTGAGTTTTTTGAAGTTGTAATTTTTTCCCACAATTCTTTGCAAAAATCAAGATTTTTTTTTCTTTTTTTTTTTTTTCCACAAAATTGTCATATTAGCAGGTTATTTCTCACACACAGCATATGCATACCACAAATTACACCCCAAAACACATTCTGCTATTCCTCCCGAGTATGGCGATACCACATGTGAGAGACTTTTACACAGCGTGGCCACATACAGAGGCCCAACATGCAGGGAGCACCTTCAGGCGTTCTGGAGAACCCAGGCCAATTCTGACATTTCTCTCCTACATGTAAAAATCATCATTTATTTGCTATAAAATTACATAGAACCCCAAAACATTATATATGTTTTTTTAGCAAAGACCTTAAAGAATATAATGGTGGTCATTGCAACTTTTTATCTTGCACGGTATTTGCGCAGAAATTTTTCGAACGCGTTTTTTACGGAAAAAAACTGTTTTGTGCCTAAAAGAAAAAAAAAACAGTAAAGTTAGCCCAATGTTTTTGCATAATGTGAAAGATGAAGTTACGCCGAGTAAATAGATACCTAACATGTCACCCTTCAAAATTGCACACGCTCGTGGAATGGCACCAAACTTCGCTACTTAAAAATCCCCATAGGCAACGCTTTAAATATTTTTACTGGTTATATGTTTTGAGTTACAGAGGAGGTCTAGGGCCAAAATTATTGCTCTCGCTCTAACGTTCGCAACGATACCTCACATGTATGGTTTGAACACCGTTTTCATATGTGGGCGGGGCTTACGTATGCGTTCACTTCTGCATGCGAGCTCGCGGGGGCAGGGGCGCTTTAAAAAAAATATATATATTTTATTGTTCATTTTACTTTATTTATTTTAGTTTGACATGTTTTTCCACCCCAAATTTTTTTTTGATCACTTTTATTCCTATTGCAAGGAATGTAAACATCCCTTGTAATAGAAATATGGCATGACAGGTCCTCTTTACAGTGAGATATGGGGTCAATAAGACCCCACATCTCACCTCTAGGCTGGGAAGCCTGAAAAAAAAAACAAAAAAAAAAAACAATCTTGGCTTTGATCGTAGCGGTGAGTCGGTAGAAGCACCGGAGGGCAGCGGGAGGGGGGCATCCCCTCTCACCTTCCGTAAGAGCGATCAAGCGGTGGAACAGCCGCTATGATTGTTCTTATGGTGTAGGGAATCGCCAGCTGAAAAAGCGAATATCTGAATGATGCCTGTAGCTGCTCCCATCATTCAGATATCTCCGCACAAAGTCAAGGACGTCATATGACGGCCGGCGGGCGGGAAGTGGTTATTGCAGAGTATTGCCGGGTATTGAGGAGTATTGCCGGGTATTGAGGAGTATTGCCGGGTATTGATGAGTATTGCCGGGTATTGAGGAGTATTGCCGGGTATTGAGGAGTATTGCCGGGTATTGAGGAGTATTGCCGGGTATTGAGGGGTATTGCCAAGTATTGCAGGGTATTGCCGGGTATTGTGGAGTATTGCAGGGTATTGTGGAGTATTGCCGGTTATTGTGGAGTATTGCCGGGTATTGTGGAGTATTGCAGGGTATTGTGGAGTATTGCCGGGTATTGTGGAGTATTGCTGGGTATTGTGGAGTATTGCTGGGTATTGTGGAGTATTGCCGTGTATTGTGGAGTATTGCGGAATATGGCAGGGTATGGGCAGGGTATTGCACAGTATGGGCAGGGTATTGCACAGGGTATTGCACAGGGTATTGCAGAGTATGGGCAGAGTATGGGCAGGGTATTGCACAGGGTATTGCAGAGTATTGCACAGGGTATTGCAGAGTATTGCACAGGGTGTATTGCACAGGGTGTATTGCAGAGTATTGCAGAGTATTGCACAGGGTGTATTGCAGAGTATTGCACAGGGTGTATTGCAGAGTATTGCACAGGGTGTATTGCAGAGTATTGGCAGAGTATTGCACAGGGATGGCTGAGCAGGGATGGATGGAAGGCTGGATCTGTGACTGCAATTGTCACAGATCCAGCCCACAGCTGACATGGGGGAGGGAGCGGACATGATCCGCTCCCTCCCCTCTCCTCTCACACTGTACCGATCGGTACAGAGAGGGGAGGGAGGAACCGGCGTCATCACATGACGCCGGTCTGTTTACAAGTGATCGCTCCGTCATTTGATCAGCGATTAGCGGCCATCTACCGTGATCCATGATGCGCCGGGTCTTCCGGACCCGGCGGTCACGGACATATTCTGGAGCGCGCCCCAGGGGGCGCGCGGGAGCAAGATTCTGTGAGGACGTCCCTGGGACGTCCACTCAGGATAACTCGACCGCGCTGTGGACGTCTTTTGTACATGACGCGGTCAGGAAGTGGTTAATGTTATTAATGAAACATACAGTACACCTTCTGCATTTATGCTAATCTACCAAATTCTTAAAGAACATTTGTTTATTATTGTTAGGGGGATAACAAGCACTAGGGGATAGTGTGTCCTTCAAGGAAGGAACTCTTCTAAATACCACCTGTGGTCTAGGAAGAATAGAAAAAAACAGAAAAGAGGCGCCACTTAGTAAAAACTGTTTCACTTTAATAATACAATAGTATTAAAGCACTCACTCGTAAGTTGACTGTATGAAGCACATAGATGATCAGGTCTGTGGTCGTATTCCGCTAGCTAGCAGTCTCAGTGTGAGATGACCTCCTCGTTTGCTGTTTAAGAAGCCGGGATAATATCCATGATGGATGTTGCCGGAGAATCTTCTCAGAAAACCAAAGGGAGGGCTGGACAGCAAACAGGAAGTTCAGTTTGAGACACAATGCTTCGTTCAGCGGGATGACATCAGGACCGGCATGCAATTTGTTGTATGTGGGCCGCACCATAAGACCTCTACGCCAACGCTTTGGCGAACATAGAAGGAAAATAGAGGGTGGAAAAGATAAACACAGTGTGCCTCGTCACTTTGCAGGTTGTCACCAAAAATCCACGGAAGGCCTCAGAGTATGGGTGGTAGAACAAATTCCAAACACATTGCCAGAGGCAGAAAGATTTCGCAAGCTCTGTGAGCGTGAAACCTTTTGGATCTATTCTTTAGATACCCTCAATCCAGGGGGTATCAACGAAGAATTGGAAATCTCTACTATATTATGATTAATCTTGTGTCTGTATCTCTACCATTATCATCTTTTATTTAGTTAAGTAAGATAAATGCATATCTATATTTTGCTTTTTTACCACATATATAACTTATTTCTATGAAATTCCTCACTATCATATATTACCCATTCCATATTCCCACCCTATTTCCCTTCCCTTCCTTTCTCATACCAATTTTTAATTAAAAAAAAAAAAAAAAAAGGTTTTAAAAAATTAATCATTATAATAAAATATAGTTAATTAATTTGATTTTTAACAAATCAGATTTTTGATATAATGTATGTACATTCTAGTTGTGGAATATATATACAAGTATGTGTGTTCCAGAATATATGGGTGTATGTATATATATATATATGTGTATATATATATATATATATGTATATATATATAATTTTTATAGGAATTTTTATGTAGTTTAAGGCAGAGACCTTGCTTATGGTCCATCTATGCATACAAAGGATTAAGCATATCGAACATCTTTGCTTTTTCAGGGATGTATTTTGATCTGCTACTTTTCCTTTTTTAATTTTCAGAGGAGTGTGTGTGTTTTTTGTGTGTTTTTAATATATATTAAATGATATTGGTTTTCTGAATGAAATTTTATAAAATTGTATACTATATCACAATATTGGATCTACATGCTATGTTTGTATAGGCCCGGTTTAGTTTTATTATATTACAGCATTTGTTCCCTTTTTGTATAAATGTGACAATATTAGTGTGAGCACACTCTGTTTAAGGGAGTCTTACAATTAATCCCCACAAGGTGGCAACATCACCTCAGGCGCACATAAAAAGGCTTTGTCCAGCCTGTCACATTATTGCTCGAGAAAGATGCGTGCGGGGACCTAGAACGTCTCTTTGCATTAAGCATCGAAACGCGTTGCATGCCGGTCCTGATGTCATCCCGCTGAACGAAGCATTGCGTCTCAAACTGAACTTCCTGTTTGCTGTCCAGCCCTCCCTTTGGTTTTCTGAGAAGATTCTCCGGCAACATCCATCATGGATATTATCCCGGCTTCTTAAACAGCAAACGAGGAGGTCATCTCACACTGAGACTGCTAGCTAGCGGAATACGACCACAGACCTGATCATCTATGTGCTTCATACAGTCAACTTACGAGTGAGTGCTTTAATACTATTGTATTATTAAAGTGAAACAGTTTTTACTAAGTGGCGCCTCTTTTCTGTTTTTTTCTGTTTTCATATGTTTGGAGTCTGGCTTCAGCTCCCTCAGCAAGGCTGCCCGGTTACCTTCCTGGACTGTTTTCATTCACACCTGAGCTCTTCGCATAGCTCATAGGACATTTTAGGTATATGTATATATGTATTGTCTTCTGATACACTTTAAGCACCATTATTGTGATTTAATTAGGAAGAATAGGACCATGTATATGATCATTTTTAATATGTGCCAACCTTTTCGCACAAGTTTCTTAATCAAAAAATGTTGGTGGGAGTATCCAGTGATAAAAGGCCAAGAAAAATTTGATTGGTCACTGTTCATTTTAGGTTTCTCGACCAAAAGACAGTCCCTACTCAGTTCCTCAACTTCAAACAATCTCTGAGGACTAGAGCTGAGTAGCATTTTTTAATGAACCTATTAGTTAAAACATTGGCTTGTGTCCTAAAATCTTCTATTTTAGTGCAATTGCGCCTTAGGCATAAATATTGGCTTTTAGGAATCAAGTCCAATAATGAATGGTGATGGCAACTATCACAAGGTATGAAAGAGTTCCTATCTGGGGGTTTGAAATAAGTGGAAGTAAGGAGCTGACCTCCCTCCGCCCGTATGTAGATCTTGAAAATTGATGGTATGTTGATATGCTTCATACTTAAACAAAAATGATAGGGGTATTGAATTTAAGTATTCCATAAAAGTATTCAAAGACCCTCGTGCCATTTCATAGGAGGAGGACGTCGTCGATGTACCTAGCCCACAGAATCAATTCAGGTCTGTGGCTAACATAGACAATGTCATCCTCCCATTTACCCATAAATAGGTTGGCTAGGCTGGGGGCAAATTTTGCCCCATAGCCACGCCCCTATTCTGGAGGTAATATTTGTTATTGAACCAGAAAAAATTGTGCGTAGTGGCAAATCCTAAACGTTCCATAATTAACTTTTTCTGTTTAACAGGTAAAATAGAATCCTTATTAAAGTATTCAACTGTCAAAATTCCCCACTTGTGTGGATCTATCGTGTATAATGATGTGACATCTGCGGTGACTAACCAACAGCCCTCTCTGTATGAACAATTATTTAGTAAATTAATGGTATGTCTACTGTCTTTAATGTAAGCCGGTAATGATTTGGCCAAAAGCTGCAGTAAACCATCAATATATTTCCCTCCATGAGAACTGATAGAGTCTATTCCGCTAATAATGGGATGACCATGTGGGTGGACAGGGTCCTTATGAATGTTGGGCAAGTAATATATGATTGGAATGCGTGAGGATGCAGGTAATAAAAATGCTTTCTCTTTTTTATTTTGTACACCACAGGCATGACCCTGATTAGCTATCTCCTCCAGTTGTTTTTTATATGAGAAACGTGGATCTGATTGAAGGGGTACATAAGTATCCCGACTGCCCAAAACGGCCGGCAGGTCCTGGGGACAGGATGCATCTTTAGACCCTGCAGAGGGCTATTTCTGCAGGCGTTTCTGACCTTGCTACTACAGGAGGTCCACTCCTTCCGGTAAGAGTCCCCACTTATTGAATTATTATCATACGGAAATCTCAACCTTTGTTGGTGGTGGTGAAAGCCCTGGAATATCTCATCTTCCTGGATCTATCCTATTTGTGAACATTGTTGCATTGTCATTTCTTCATTCTTCAGAGATGTTCACCTTGCACTTTATTTTATTCATCTCTCAAGAGACATTTACAAATTTTTATATTCTACACACGTAATTGATTTTTCACACATATACACTTATATTGTCACTTTTTGTTACATAAATAAAGTTGTGCTCATGAGTTTACATACCCTGGCAGAATTTATGATTTCTTGGCTATTTTTCAGAGAATATGAATGATAACACAAAAACTTTTCTTTCACTCGTGGTTAGTGCTTGGCTGAAGCCATTTATTATCAATCAACTGTGTTTACGCTTTTTAAATCATAATGGAAACAGAAACTACCAAAATGATACCGTATATTGCCCCTTTAACATCAATGACAGCTTGAAGTCTTTTGTGGTATTTGTGAATGAGGCTCTTTATCTTCTCAGATGGTAAACTGCCCATTCCTCTTGGCAAAAAGCTTCCAGTTCCTGTAAATTATTGGGCTGTCTTGCATGAACTGCATGTTTAAGATCTCCCCAGAGTGGCTCAATGATATTGAGGTCAGGAGACTGAGATGGCCACTCCAGATCCTTCACTTTATTCTGCTGTAGCCAATGACAGGTCGACTTGGCCTTGTGTTTTGGATCACTGTCATGTTGGAATGTCCAAGTACATCCCATGCGCAACTTCCTGGCTGATGAATGCAATTGTTCCTCCGGTATTTTTTGATAACATACTGCATTCATCTTGCCAATAATTTTGACCAAATTTCCTGTGCCTTTGTAGCTCACACATCCCCAAAACATTAGCGATCCACCTCCGTACCTTTCATCATAGGCCTTGTTGACGCCTCACAAAATGTAGCGTTTATGGTTGTGGCCAAAAAGCTCAGTTTTGGACTCATCACTCCAAATGACTTTGTGCCAGAAGGTTTGAGGCTTGTTTCTCTGCTGTTTAGCGTATTGTAAGTGGGATACTTTGTGGCATTTGTGTAGTAATGGAATTCTTCTGGTGACTCAACCATGCAGCCCATTTTTCTTCAAGCGCCTCCTTATTGTGCATCTTGAAAAAGCCACCCCACGTGTTTTCAGGGAGTCCTGTATTTCACCTGAGGTTTTTGTGGGTTTTTCTTTGCATCCCGAACAATTTTCCTGGCAGCTGTGGTTGAAATTTTAGTTTGGTTTCAACAGAACCCCTCATTTTCCACTTCTTGATTAGAGTTTGAACACTGCTGATTGGCATTCTCAATTTGTTGGATATCTTTTTATATCCCTTTCCTGCTTTATACAGTTCAACTACCCTTTCCTGCCCCACCTTTGACAATTCTTTTGCTTTCCCTATGACTCAGAATCCAGAAACGTCAGTGCAGCACTGAAAGAAAGATGCAAGGGTCTAACGGGAGTCCATAAACGCATTGACCTTTTATACACACACACTATTTACAAGCAAACAGATCACAGGTGAGGATGGTTACCTTTTAATAGCCATTCAAACCCGTTTGTGTCAACTTGTGTGCATGTTATCGGGCAAAAATCACCAGGATATGTAAACTGTTGTTCAGGGTCATTTGGGTATTTTCTGTTGCCATTATGTTTTAAAAAGAGTAAACAGAGTTGATTGATAATAAATGGCTTCAGCCAAACACTAACCATGACTGAAAGAAACGTTTTGTGTTATTCATATTCTCTGAAAAATGGCCAAGAAATCATAAGTTCTGCCAGGGTATGTAAACTTATGAGGACAACCATAGGCGTATTTGAATTTGAAAAGTGTGTTTCTTGTACACATATATGTGTATGTCACATTCCAGCTTTTATGCTGTTTTCCAAAGAGAGTGTTTCTTGGCCTGGGTGATTAAGCCTGTTGGCATTGATTGACAAAATCTTAAAAGACATTTGTGATGTGGTGTAGAAGGACTGGGTATTAGGAAACACTTAGCCGCACAAATAGGGAGGACCTTGTTACTGTAGCCGTAAGTACTGTGGCAGTGGGACCCTGTGCTACCTTAAAGATTGCTGGTTTATGCCAGATTTTGGAGAGAAAGGCACGCTGATTGCACAGCTGTGTGTTGGGCTATTTAATTGTGACCTGACTATGGCTCAGGGCTCCACCCAACAGACAGGAAGTCTGTGCATGGGAGTCAGGTGGACTCCCATTCCTCTGAGAGGAGTCAGAGGCTGCATGGGTGCAGCCAGAGCATGCATGTCTGCAGGAGGCAGATGTTCTTGTTGATAGAGCAGCAAGGCGCTGATCAGGAGTAAGTTTAACTCTAGGAAACTCTTTTGTTCTGAGGAGCAGACCTAAGGCCTAGGCTAAAGGCCTGAAGCAGCCGTATGGCAAGAATGTAAGCCAGGAGGCTAAAGTATTGCGTATGCAAGATACAGTAATGATGGAACCCCCCTCTGTGTGGGCTACTGATGTCTCTGTGAACTTTTCTGTTATTTTAAATAAAAGTGGGCTACCAGGCCCTTAAAAATTCAGTTCTGGACTGGTGTACTCACTGAAAACACACCTACTGCTGGAGTCTGATCACCCCAATCTTACAGTACGTTGTTCGCTGTAATCGCTGGTGAGTCTTGATATCCTGTGGGATTACTCTACGATTTTGGAGCTAGGGCTGTAAAATAAAGTTAGAAGTAAAAAGAATTAAAATAACTGAGATTTAGAACTTGTAGAATACAGTGCTGTGGGTGGTAATAAACCAGATATAATGGTAGGTGGAGTAGAAAAGAGTTGCTCTTACTAAACCACAGTGGGGGGGAAACAAGAGTCAATTGCTGAATGTGGTATAAAACAGAAAGCTTATAGATGGGGAGAGAGATAAGTTGATTGCTAGGTAGGCCCATTTGTTCTTTTTATATATTAGTTGTAATTTCTCTCTTGGTTGCGGCGTGACGACCCCCCACCAGTGGTTTGTGGTGGGGGGTCAGGCATGATTCACCATGTATACAGTAGTTGCATGCCACTTTTGAGATTATTGATTACATGAGATAATCCATTTCTTGAGATGGTCAGAGTAGCTGGAAATCACCATTTGAAAAAAGATTTTTTGATTGTGGACACCTTTAGTAATTGGATTGAGTTGTCTACTCATCTGCAGGGTGTATTTTGAGAGATCTGGAAAAAGCTGGCAATGGAGATTTGGCCCTTGCTGACATGAGGAGTCTTTCTTTGATATGAAAGAAGTGCACCCTCATTAGCAGTCTCCATCCCCAGAGATGTACTAAGTGTGATGGTTTCACAATCCTGTAGATGACTAGATCTCTAGGGGAGGCATCAGGCAGTATTGCATGGATGAGCTCTTTGGCGTACTTGGGAAGGTCTTCCGGGATAGCTTAACGTTGTTCCTGCGGGACCTGTCTTCTAAATCGGCCAATTTGGCCCTTATCCAGGATTGTTCTTCTCTCACGTAATCGTATGTGTCAATTAAATCATTGACAGTTGTGGTGCATTCATCCATACTGTTTTCAATGTGTGACACTCTATCATCCAGGACATGTATGTCAGAAGAGATTTTAGTGATGAGAGATTAGTCATTAATGACGTTTGAAGTGATAGCAGTAGATCTTTAAGATTGGTATCTATCACTGGTTGCCCTGTGGTGGGGAATGATGCCATAGATGAGTGTAGGACCTGGTTAGATTTGAGGGGATTGAAATCCTGGGCCTCAATTTGTGTAGTTAGCGGCGGTGGCTCCAGCCATATGCAGGATTTTGCTGGGCTGCCTGTTTGTGGATTTTCATCCGTTTGGTGTTTAAGGGATGGAGAGAGCAATTGAGATTCCACTTCTCCCAAGATTTCATCAGAGAGATCTGTGTAGGCCTCATGTGATGTGGCGCTATCTTGATAATGACTGACCTTAAGCTGAGGCTTGAGGAAGAAGGCCGTCAGTTTTTTCGGCCGGAATACATTGTTCCGCTTGCGGGACATGTCTGGCTGGAATGTCCGGGTGTTCAGGAGCCTGGATGCGGGCCTCTGTTGTTCTGGCTCTCTCCCCTGGCTGACGAGCTCTAAGACTAAGCAGCCATTACAGACGCTGGCAAACCACGCCCCCACTAGTACATATTCTTAGTCACCAGTTGTAAACTGTTCTGTGGTTTGGGTGGGTGTTAGTTACTTGACTTGTGTTAGGCAGTCTGCTGTGTTTTCTGATTCTGATGTTTCTTCCAATACATTTCTCATGATTGGTCTACACAACTTTTAAAAAGGTATCAGATCCTGTTCCTTGGCTGGTCATTGTAGCATTCAGAAATCTTTTGCTAAGTTGCTATTTTGTGTGATCCTGTACTATTTTGTTTTTTCTTTTTGGTTGCTGTCCTAATAAGTTACTTCCTCAGGATTTTCCATGTGAACCCTTGCTAACTAGCATTTCACCTGCCATTAACTGCTTTAATCAGTTTTTTTTTTGTTTGTTTTTTACACTTGGCTTTGTATATCCCCTCTAATGACCTTATGCAGGACTACATTTTTGTCTATCCTTTGGGCACTAACTCTCTTGTTGGATATGACCTCAGTTTTATTGTACTGTATATCACCTAGGGTTTTCAAACTATGCCAGACTTTTTGCTAAAACCAAGTAATAGGTAATCCATGGTTTAAGTATTTGGTGGCAGTCAAGCATCAGGGCATTCTTATACAACATCTTTGAGATTTGGTTGCTAAGGTGGGGCAATCATTCCAACAGCAGTAACCATCAAAATATAATAGTGGCCTGACCACTATTATTTTTAAAGTGTTTGACAAACAAAAATATTTTTTTTCAGTATATTTGGCATAATGCCTTACTGTATACTGTTGTCTTTACTCTGTTTTTAATAAATTAAAAGTCAGCAACTATAAATACTGGAGCTGCTGACTTTAATTTTATTATTGGAGAGAACAGTTGAAACCTTTTTGTGGGGTTGTATAAACGTTATCCAGTGAGGTGGGCATATGGAGATCGAATTTGATCAGTAAGATCATTTAGACCTATGAATACCACATGCTTATAGTAATCCAGGGATGGACTTGGAAGATTGAGTATGTAAGCCTACCACAGTAGATATTACTAGTAGAATAGCTAACTCAGCCTATGGGGTATTTCATCAAGTAGGTCTAGATGAGAGAGATCAGAAGAAGAATTTTCAATCTGTCAGGAATCAGCGGCAAGGAGATCAGACATGTAGCTACAAGAGGAAACTGAAACCAAACAAAGTATATGTCATTAAAGTAATATTTATTTACAGTGAACACACACCAATAAACATACACAGCAACACGTGATAACATCAATTCTGCCAGGGTATGTAAACTTATAAGCACAACTGTATTCACATTTTCGTTTTCATTCATTAAGCGCAACCTTTTTTCGTATAATTTCTCTCTTGCATGATTATATCTTATGTTTGTGTCGCTGCTATTTGTATTTGATTTATTTGATTTATTAGCGCGGTATACCACTTCCACTTTATACTTGTGGGTATACTTGTTTCATTGTACAGATTCACTGTAATTGTGGGGTACAGTGAATCTCAAAAAGGGATACAGAATTATATACCAAGACGCAAACAGATAACCATCAGTAGAAATGTAGATAAATGAAACCTAAGCGCGTGTGTATATTGGAACTGATCAATTACTATCAGCTGCAGAAAAAAACGTGCTAAATGGCAAAAAGCAAAAAAAGCAACAAACAGTAATAAAGAAATTGTTGAGGTTGATATTAGTCAGATGCAAATGTAAATGTGCAGGACAAACAAAGAAATCTGTAAACCATGAATCACAAAAGTCCCATTGAGATAGAAAAATATATATATATAATATATATAGATCAGAGAAATCCCATTAGGATAAAGTGCTCGTGCTCAGTAGACATCTCCTTTGCGATTGTGCTCAGACTGGGTGCCCCGCATAGATGTACACTCACCCCTGGGTGTTGACCACCTATCGCTAGTATGGTCTCTTAAGCATGTGGGGATACCCTGGTAGAAGTCCTTTAGGGGGGGGGCGTGGTCTGCCAGCGCTGATGATGGCTGCCTAGACTCTGAGCTCTCAAGCCAGGGAGACGAACGGAGCGCCTCAGGCCCACTACAGAGGACAATCCACGGCCATCCTGCCCTACCACAGCCCGGACAACATCCCCAATTATGTCCAGGAAGAGGATGACGGAGCTACAACCGAAAAAGCTGACCGCCTTCTTCTCCAGCAAGGTTAGTCAGATCCAAAATGGCGCCGGCGCGGCCGCGATCTCGAAGGCCTACACGGATCTTCCTGATGAGATCCTAGGAGATCAGGGTCACTCCTGCACCCCCTATCACCTACCCTAAGAGAGGGAGACAACCCGCTAACAGGAAGCCCGGCGAAATCCCGCATGCGGATGGATCCGCCGCCGCTGCTGCCGCAGCCGCAAATCGAGGCCCAGGCTTTCAGCCACCTCCAGGCGAACCAGGCCTTACAGTCCACCATGGCCACGTTCCCCACATCGGGGCAACCAGTGATAGACACCACCCTAAAGGACATGTTACTATCCCTGCAGACCTCACTGATGTCATCCCTGGCACCCCTATTCACCAGACTAACTGCTGACATGCACGCTATAGATGACAGAGTAGCTCACTTAGAATGCAGCATGGGGGAATGCACAGCCACTGTGAATGACCTAGTGGACTCTTATGCTGACATGAAAGATGAACAGGCCTGGGTAAGAGCAAAGATAGCAGATTTAGAGGACAGGTCCAGGAGGAATAATCTAAAAATTAGAGGAGTTCCTGAAGCCATCCCACCGTCAGACCTCCCTAAGTATGCTAAAGAGCTCATGCACCTAATCCTGCCAGATGCATCGCCCAGAGACCTTATCGTGGATAGAATCCACAGAATTTCTAAACCCTCTCACCTGGCAGCGTCAGTCCCCAGAGATGTCTTAATGAGGGTGCACTTCTTTCACATCAAAGAAAGGCTCCTCATAACACTGAGAAACAAACCGACACTCCCGGCACCATACACTGGAATTCTTCTATTCCCAGACCTCTCCAAGTACACTATGCAGATGAGAAGACAACTTAACCCGATAACCAAAGGCCTCCACAACCACAAGATTCAGTTTAAATGGAGATACCCTGCGTCACTACTCATCACAAGGGAGGGAGAGACACACATGATACACAACCTTCACAAAGGAATCCAGCTACTACACTCCTGGGGAATCATTTCCGAACCCCCACAAGACACCACACCACCTCTGGAGCAACGCAGCAACCACACACCCCGCCAAAACCCGAATGGCCGAAGCACCTGAACAAAACTCTCTTCTTCCATTATAATGGGCCTATAAATCAACCTGAGCAATGCTCTCCCTGGCTTCCAGCATCCTGATTTGATTTGTGCTCACCAAGTCATAGACACTGTTACCCCTCTAGTGGTTTAGTTGAATTCCACATTCTCTACTCCACCTAACGCTCTAACGAGTGGGCATTTCGCCGCTCGTGCTTAATCCACAAGTTCCAATTTTATTTTGTTTAGTTCTCTCAGTTAACTTTATTGTTTTTACAGCTTCTTCACTACATACGACGTATGAACAGACAAGCCATCGGGCACTATCTGAACCCAATTCACAACTACTTGACCCGGTAGTCCCAGGAAACCCGCAAGCCCTCACCGAACTGTAAGTGCCTGAAATCTATCAGTTATTCCCTTACAGCAACAACAATGCCGATCACGGTTCTATCCATAAACGCAAATGGACTCAACCACCCTGCAAAGAGACACTCGCTATGGAAGACAGCCCTGGACTTAAAGTGCGATATCCTGTGCGTCCAGGAGACACACTTTCTTTCCACAGCTGCACCTATATGTACCAATAGACAATTCTCCCAGGTGTTCTCCGCACCATTCACCTCAAAAAAAGAGGGGTGATGATAGCAGTGAACAACTCGGTTACGTTTAAAACGAAAAGTGTCACCCTCGATCCAGAGGGCCGATATATTATTCTTGTTTGTGAAATAAACAATACTACCTATACTTTAATAAATGTGTACGCTCCAAATGCCAGGCAGACTCACTTCCTCCGCAAACTCATATGTACAGCAAATCCCCTGAAACAGGGACATCTAATTATATGCGGAGATTTCAACCTGGTACCCGATATTACTTTAGATTCAACCTCCGCACTTAAACGCAGAGAGTCCCCTCTAAAAAACCTTCTTGTTTCAAGTGACCTGTATGACATTTGGAGATGCTTACATGGAGAGGAGAGAGATTTTACATATTTCTCCCCTCTTCACAAAACATACTCTCGCATTGATAATTTTTTCACGGATAAGTGGCTACTGCAAAACATTAGCGCAGCTGAAATCCACGGTACATCTTGGTCAGATCATGCCCCAATCACCATTACCATATCAGACTCAACAAAATGTTCAAAGACCTTCCTATGGAGAGCAAACAATTATATCCTACAAAATCCAATCTACACTCCAGAAATAGTGGAACAACTAAATGTCTACTTCCAAATTAACGCGGGCTCAGTATCTGACCCAGGTGTGTTGTGGAACGCGCACAAAGCCTTTATTAGAGGCATACTACTTAAAATTAGCTCCCGCCACAAAAAAAACAGATCGAAAAGAGTAGAAACTCTATTAACCCAATTAGCCACTCTAGAACAACAGAACAAACACAAAACCAACCCAACATGCTCTGCACAGATTCTGACACTTAGAAGAGAACTCAGACTACATCTCCTGCAATCTTACGAGCACATCCAAAGTAAATTAAAAGCCACCTCCTACACTACATCCAACAAAGCAGGAAAAGCCCTGGCACAACGCATTAAAGGCAGGAGATTAAAAAACAAAATAGAGAGACTCCACCACCCACACACCAACGAATCACTCAGAAACCCTCAGGACATAGCAGATGCATTCAGCACCTACTACAGCGACTTATATAACCTAAAAAGAGACCCAGACACATATCAACCCTCCTCAGACGACATCCATGACTTTCTCTCACACATTAGACTCCCCTCGCTGATGACTGAACAACTTACTAGTCTAAATGAACCGTTCACAACACAAGAAGTAATGGCTACCATTAATAAAATTCCCTTAGGAAAGTCTCCGGGTCCAGACGGCCTCACGGGAGAGTACTTCAAGACATTCGGACACCAATTAGCTCCCTATCTTACAAACTTTTTCAAAAATGCGGCCACATCCGCCAAATTTCCACATGAATCCCTACAAGCGCTAATCATCACACTTCCAAAACCAGGCAAGGAACCGGTCACGCCCCAAAACTTTCGCCCGATACGCAAAAATAATAGCTACCAGACTATTACAAATTATGCCCAATCTGATCCATAGGGATCAATCAGGATTCACGTCCGGTAGACAAGCATCTGACGCCACGAGAAGACTGATTGACGCCATCCACTTCGCCGAGTCTAGTGGAACGCCTTCTCTGCTCCTGGCACTGGACGCGGAGAAGGCGTTCGACAGAGTCCACTGGAACTACCTACATCAGGTCCTTCACAAATTTGGCTTCAAAGGCCAAATACTTACTGCCATATTAGCACTATATATACAACCCCCTCGGCCCGAGTGTTTTTAGCGGACATGCTATCCCAACCATTTGACATCACCAACGGCACCAGACAAGGATGCCCGCTGTCACCACTGATCTTTAATTTACTCATGGAGACCCTAGCAGAACACATTAGGCAGAACCCTACAATAACAGGAGTGGAGGTGGGCAGACAATCACACAAAATAAGTCTATTCGCAGACGATGTAATTCTCATGATCACAAATCCTACTTCCTCACTAGCAGAAGTACAGAACACACTTCAGTGGTTTAGCAAAATCTCCTATTACAGAGTAAACGCAACCAAATCATATATACTAGACCTAGGAATAGACGCCACCTCAAGAAACTTACTCCAAACCCAATTCCCCTTCACGTGGGCAGCTCACAGTATCACGTATCTAGGGATACAGCTGACAAGATCAACGAAAGATTTATACAGTCGCAACTTTATACCATTCATTAGCAAACTCCAAACCGAGGTCCAAAAACTGGCTAAACACGAACTATCGTGGACAGGTAGACTCGCCGCGTTCAAAATGCTACATCTTCCCCAACTACTCTATCTCTTTAGGACCATACCTATACCCATCCCGGCATCATACTTCAAATCTCTCCAAACACTCTTCAACAAATTTCTATGGCAAGGAAAGACCCCTAGATGCGCGAAACACATTCTAATCAAACACAAACTAGCAGGGGGGTCAGGGTTAATAGAATTCGAAGACTACTACTGGGCAACGCTACTGACACAACTACAAGACTGGTTCCACGACTCTCCACGCACTCTCTGGGGACACTTAGAAGCCTCATGGTTTAAAAACCGCACTTTAAAAAGCTGGCTACTGGGAATCCCCCACGTCACCCCAATATCCAAAACACTACCCCCCACAATCAAAGCCTCCGCCCTAGCCTGGAAGAAAATAGTGGCCCAAGGGACAAACGCGGAATACTCATTCTCTCCTCCACTGCCGCTCGACATACTTTGCCATTATACTACTGATCTCTCTCTAAAGCACTGGACCGCTAAAGGTATCAACCATATACAGGACTTACGCTCAGGAGACATCCTATTGACATTTCAACAGCTACAATTAAAGTTTGACCTCCATGCCACTGAACTCTTTACCTACATTCGAATCAAACACTGCCTATCACAACCAAACAACATATTTTATAAACTTCCCCCTAAAGTGTGGACATACTTGACAAACCCCCCCTCAAAGAAAAGTGGTATCTCTCTCTTTTACAACATTTTTCATCAGAAACAGAAATTTACCAAATCCAAACACCATCTTCACTGGGACAAGGATCTCGGGAGAACATTCACAGACACTCAATGGTGCACAGCCCTACGTTCTATATACAAAGCTACCCAAAACGCAGCACTCTGGGAACTCACACAAAAAATATCTCTAAGGTGGTACCTCACACCCACAAAACTTGCCTCATTTAACATTACCGCCCCCGATACATGCTGGAGATGTAACTCAGAGAGAGGTGACCTATTACACATTCTTTGGGCCTGCCCCTCCATAAAATCATACTGGGCAACCATCTTCCGTATCTTGTCAGACATCACGAAAGAACACATAACACCATCACCGGCACTAGCACTGCTCAATCTGACAATCGAGCAAATCCCAGGACCGTCGAGATTAGTTACAACCAACATCCTCCTAGCAGCTAGAATCAGCTTGACCAGATTATGGAAGAACACCCATTTGCCCACGATAGAAAACACTCTAGATCTAGTAAATTTGCATTTCAACTATGAACTTACAATGGCATCCAGCAGAGGCCTAATCACGAAAACAAAACAAAAATGGGAGCCCTGGGCTAACTGGGAAAGAGCAGAACGGTTTATATGAACCATCAATCCAGAGAGTATACCCCAAAACTGGTAATTAAACCTTCATCACACTATGTCAGTGAAATATGCTGTTATGTTTACACGTACGAACCAACTTACTTTTATTACCTATGTTTTCCTTGGCTAAAAGAAAGAATGTAACCTACGAGCTGTAAATGTGGTATAACCTGAAACGGAATTGGAACGCAACATGTATAATTTCCATGTCATATGTTTGAAAAACCAATAAAAATCTATTGATGAAGAAGTCCTTTAGGATGGCGTCTTTATGATCAAATATACCTCATAGAGATGGATAGGAATGACAAAAGAAGAATCCTCATTGCTCAATGTGAAACTATTTTTATTGTCTATCAAATGATGATTCTCCTTTTGTCATTCCTATCCATCTCTATGAGGTATATTTCATCATAAAGATGCCATTCTAAAGGACTTCAACCAGGATATCCCCACATGCTTAAGAAACCACACTAGCGATAGGTGGTCAACACCCAGGGGTAAGTGTACATCTATGTGGGGAACCCAGTCTGAGCATAATCACATAGGAGACGCCCACTGAGCACGAGCACTTCATCCTAATGGGATTTCTCTGATCTATATATATTATACATACCGTATATATTTT
Source organism: Rana muscosa (assembly GCA_029206835.1). Taxonomy (NCBI): domain Eukaryota; kingdom Metazoa; phylum Chordata; class Amphibia; order Anura; family Ranidae; genus Rana; species Rana muscosa. Next base: position 433,614,621 of record CM055117.1, read on the forward strand.
TCTATCTCAATGGGACTTTTGTGATTCATGGTTTACAGATTTTTTTGTTTGTCCTGCACATTTACATTTGTATCTGACTAATATCAAGCGCAGCAATTTCTTTATCAGTAGAAATGTAATTGTCGATTAAACTTCAGTGTGTTCAAAATTTCACAAACTAAAGCAAACACTTCAAACTAAGGGAAATGACATAAAGCTAAGCAACAAAGTGACACAGATGTGGAAATTAATGCTGTGAAAGAAGAAACCCAGCCACAAGAGGCTTCACTCAGGAAATATACCAGAAGCAATAAAGGCATCCCAGCCAAACCTCTGTCCTATGTTGCTTTTTGGTATACATCTCTCATTTAAAGTCCCAAAACCCCCCCTTTTTGTGTTCATATATAGGGATGGAGTCGCATGGGTGCATGCGTCTCATATAAAGTCCCAAACTATTCATAGTATGAAATAAAAATGAGTCCATCTGATCAAACAATGAAATTCACCAGCTGTAAAAAACTAAAAATTACATATTACAGGTTTTCCAAAGCAGAGTAACAGCAGAGCTAAGAAACCTCTGGACCTAATTCATTCAGATCTTTTGGGTCCAATGGAAAAATTGACTCCAGGAAAGAAGAGGTATTTTTTCACTTTTATAGATGATTACTCCAGGTATACTATGCTATATCTGTTACACAACAAAAGAGAAGTACCAGAAAAACTTGAACAGTATTTGGCTCAAGTAAGCAACTAATTTGACAAAATGCAGAGTGTATTGCACACAGGCAATAACTGAATATACAGGTGATAACACGCAGGCAATTCTCAGAAAGCATGGCATAATATTTCAAACTATTGTACCATACAACCCAGAACAAAATGGGGTTGCAGAAAGAATGAACCCTACTCTATCTGAGAATGGAAGAACCATGCTTTTCCATGCAGATACAACTACATGCTGGGGGGAGGCAATTATGACCGCATGCTATCTCCAAAATGGACTACCAGGAAAATCAACTGAGAAAACTCCATATGAACTATTGAATGGAAAAGCCCTGAATTTGAACCATTTAAACAATTTTGGAAGCCAAACCTATGTGCACATCCCAAAAGAAATTAAAAATTTCATGAACACACACAAGCACTTCAAACTGAGGGAAATTCCACATCAGTGTCACATGAAGTTAAGCAACAAAGTGATACATAAATAGAAATTAACACAGAAAATCCAAATGATGCAAAAGAAGAAACCAGGCCATGAGAGTATATAAACAAGGGAACCCTCGTGCTGGCTGGGTGATGAAACTGATGTGGGGTGGTGGGAAAGATGGGGGGAGAATGAGATACTGCAGCAGTCACCGAGGGGTCTGGTCCAGATCAACAGTGAAACAATAATATCGTGATGGTGGCTGCGCTGTGGTGAATTTAAATAAGATAAAGTGAGGTAAAAAGAAGTAGGGGAGGGGAAGGGGGTTTAAAAAGGGGAGGTGGGAATGGGGGGGGGAGAGAAGAAGGGTTTGGGTGGGGTTGGAGGGGAATCGTATGTAGATCACTAGCTGAGGTTCAGCTAGATAGCAATGATGTGCAATGTGAACAGTGACACAAATATACGTGCAATAATAATGTGTGAACAACTGGTAAAATGAAAATAATAATCAAAGTGAGAACATGTGAAAACAGTGTCTGGATAGTCCAGTGATATACAAACGTGGTTTCTTAAAGTTCAAACATAAAAGAAAATAAATAAATCACTAAGGCATGATATAAATCAACAAACAGTGTCTGTGAATAAGATAAACACACTGAATGCATCAGTGAACTAAACCAATAAAAGCAAAAAGTCCCAGACAAGTCCTGATTGTGACTTCCAAGTATTGCAAAAAATAATGCAAACACTATATTATAAATGAATAATATATGGGTAAAGTCATATATAGAAATAGAGTCCCGTCACCAAAAATGTGACTCATTGGGATGCATGTGAGAAAACATGAAAAGGGAAGAGCATCAATAGCGCAACTCTGTGCGTGCAGCAGGATGAATCACAAATATATAGATTCACACACTCACTTGATGTATAGTGAGCGTGGACCTCAATCCAAACGAGCACCGCGCTCGTGCCAATAGAGGAGTGGATTGGCGTCTATATTGCAATCGGTGCGATCCTCAGATGTCAGCAGCAGTTCCGTGCAATTGGAGTTTTTTAAGTTTAGCCCTTTGATTGAAGCTAGCTAGCTCCATAGCCCACTTGCATTTATTTTAAAATTACCATCTTTTTTTATATTTTTATACATTTATTTTCCGGGACACAATGTCCTGTTTTAACACATATGTCATTCATGATGAATGAATATTAAACTTTTTATGCTGCATATCCTTCCGTCCTGCAGCCCTCTCCCTCCTTCCTCAATCCGCACAGGCTAATATACCCTGACATCTTTACTAGCAATATGTATTAGAATGTCAGAGCAATCATGGCCGCGCTTATATATATCTCTCAGTCCACAACAAAATGGCCGCGGCCCGCCCTGTGATGAGGACTATTTAAACCCCACTTCTTGTGTCTAGTGCTAGCCTCTGATGAAGTCATGTGATATGACGACACGCATCAGGACGTAGCACAGACACACCGCCAGCAGAACCGAGAAGAGACGAGCTCGCTGCTCGTAGGAGACTACACCCCGTTTTACATTTCAAATGTGAGTTTTTTACCTGTCTTTCAATAAACGCCTAGCGGTTACGGACCCACACTATATTTCCTTCTTTATTTTTGTCTTAACTCTGTGACTGCTGCTGCTGACATCTGAGGATCGCACCGATTGCAATATAGACGCCAATCTACTCCTCTATTGGCACGAGCGTGGTGCTCGTTTGGATTGAGGTCCACGTTCACTATACATCAAGTGAGTGTGTGAATCTATATATTTGTGATTCACCCTGCTGCACGCACAGAGTTGCGCTATTGATGCTCTTCCCTTTTCATGTTTTCTCACATGCATCCCAATGAGTCATATGGAAACTGTGTCATAAAGATTATGCCATAAGGACGATTTACCATTCTCCACCACAGAAATCTGCTTCATACCGCCACCTCTCCTTAGAGAGGTAAGCTGTTTGTGATCACTGGGTGGATGCCACATGAAAATCTTCAAGCACATTTTTGGTGACGGGACTCTATTTCTATATATGACTTTACCCATATATTATTCATTTATATTATAGTGTTTGCATTATTTTATGCAATACTTGGAAGTCACAATCAGGACTTGTCTGGGACTTTTTGCTTTTATTGGTTTAGTTCACTGATGCATTCAGTGTGTTTATCTTATTCACAGACACTGTTTGTTGATTTATATCATGCCTTAGTGATTTTTTTTTTCTTTTATGTTTGAACTTTAAGAAACCACGTTTGTATATCACTGGACTATCCAGACACTGTTTTCACATGTTCTCACTTTGATTATTATTTTCATTTTACCAGTTGTTCACACATTATTATTGCACGTATATTTGTGTCACTGTGCACATTGCACATCATTGCTATCTAGCTGAGCCTCAGCTATAGGGATGAGCTCGGTGTTCGAGTCGAACATACGTTCAACTCGAACATCGGCTGTTTGACCGTTCGGCGAACATTGAACGATTTGGGCTGTTCGCGCCAAATTCAAGTGACGTGAACGGCCCACAATACACTGCGCCATCGCAGTGCAATCCCGGCGCTGTGATTGGCCAAGCATGCACTGTGACCCCGCATGCTTGGCCAATCACAGCGCTGGCAGCTAGGAGAGCCATAATTGGCCACAGACAGGTTGCCTGTGGCCAATTATAGCTCAGGGGTTTAGCACACGCCCCACACTATAAAAGGCCGCCAGCACGGCGGCCTTGTGTAGTGTGTTCCGGCGCAGGGAAAGAGAAGGATAGGCAGGGACAGTGTTGATATTCTTTGTGCTATTCTTGTGTGCAGGGAGAGAGAAGGATAGGCAGGGAGAGTGTCAGTGTCATATTCTCTGCTAAACCTTGTGTGCAGGGAGAGAGAAGGATAGGCAGGGGACAGTGTCAGTGTCATATTCTTTGCTAAACCTTGTGTGCAGGGAGAGAGAAGGATAGGCAGGGAGAGTGTCAGTGTCATATTCTTTGATAAACCTTGTGTGCAGGGAGAGAGAAGGATAGGCAGGGGACAGTGTCAGTGTCATATTCTTTGCTAAACCTTGTGTGCAGGGAGAGAGAAGGATAGGCAGGGAGAGTGTCAGTGTCATATTCTTTGCTAAACCTTGTGTGCAGGGAGAGAGAAGGATAGGCAGGGGACAGTGTCAGTGTCATATTCTTTGCTAAACCTTGTGTGCAGGGAGAGAGAAGGATAGGCAGGGAGAGTGTCAGTGTCATGTTCTTTGATAAACCTTGTGTGCAGGGAGAGAGAAGGATAGGCAGGGGACAGTGTCAGTGTCATATTCTTTACTAAACCTTGTGTGCAGGGAGAGAAAAGGATAGGCAGGGGACAGTGTCAGTGTCATATTCTTTGCTAAACCTTGTGTGCAGGGAGAGAAAAGGATAGGCAGGGGACAGTGTCAGTGTCATATTCTTTGATAAACCTTGTGTGCAGGGAGAGAGAAGGATAGGCAGGGGACAGTGTCAGTGTCATATTCTTTACTAAACCTTGTGCGCAGGGAGAGAGAAGGATAGGCAGGGAGAGTGTCAGTGTCATATTCTTTGATAAACCTTGTGTGCAGGGAGAGAGAAGGATAGGCAGGGGACAGTGTCAGTGTAACGCCGAGCGCTCCGGGTGTCCCATCCTTCCCGGAGCGCTCGCGGCGTCGGTCCCCCTGCAGCGCTCCGGTCAGCCCCCCTGGCCGTGGGCGCTGCTCTGTTACCGGCGGGGATGCGATCCACGCGGCGGCACACCTCCATCCGCGGATCGCATCCCATCCTACTCACCATCCCCCTCCTGCTCCTTCCCGGCGCGCGCGGCCCCGCTGCGCTCTAGGGCGCGCGCGCCGGCCTTCTGAGATTTAAAGGGCCAGCACACCATTGATTGGTGCCTGGCCCAATTACTGTGTGCACACCCAAATCTGATATAAACCCACTTCCCCTTCCTGTCCTTGCCGGATCTTGTTGTCTTAGTACCCTGTGGAAGCGTTTTGTGAGTTGCCTTGCCTGTGTATCTGACCTGCTGCCATTGTCTCAGACTACGAACCATTGCCGCCTGCCCTGACCCTCTGCTACGTCTGACCTTGCCTCTGTCTAGTCCTTTTGTACCGCGCCTATCTCAGCCGCCAGAGAGGTGGAGTCGCTACTGGAGGACACGACCTGGTTGCTACCGCCGCAGCAAGTCCATCCCGCTTTGCGGCGGGCTCTGGTGAAAACCGGTAGCTGCTTAGAACCGGTCCCTCAGTACGACCCGTGCCATCCCCTCTCTGGTACAGAGGATCCACCTCCTGTATCCCCACTAGCCATCAGTCCGGCTCGTGACAGTAGATCCGGCCATGGATCCCGCTGACGTGCCGCTGCCTAGTCTCGCTGATCTCACTACCGTGGTTGCCCAGCAGTCGCAATTGATTGCCCAACAAGGACAGCAGCTGTCGCAGTTGACCGCCATGATCCAGCAGCGTCTGCCGCCACAAGCTCCAGCATCTTCCCCTCTCCGAGCTGCCGCTACTACCTCGAGGATCCGCTTGTCTCTTCTGGAGAAATTTGACGGGGATCCTAGGATGTGCCAGGGATTCTTGTCCCAATGTTCCCTGCATCTTGAGATGATGTCAGACCAGTTTTCCACAGAACGGTCTAAGGTGGCATTCGTGGTCTGTCTGTTGTCTGGGAAGGCCTTGGCCTGGGCCACGCCACTCTGGGACCGCAATGACCCTGCTACAGCCACCGTTCAGTCCTTCCTTGCTGAGGTTCGTAGCGTTTTTGAGGAACCAGCCCGAGCCTCATCCGCTGAAACCGCCCTGCTTAACCTTGTCCAAGGAAACTCCTCTGTGGGCGAATATGCCATACAGTTCCGCACACTGGCCTCAGAGCTAGCCTGGAATAATGAGGCTCTCTGCGCGACCTTCAAGAAAGGTTTATCCAGCCACATCAAGGATTGTCTGGCCGCACGAGAGATACCCTCCTCCCTGACGGAGCTCATCCACTTAGCTACCCGCATTGACATACGCTACGTTGAAAGACGCCAAGAGCTTCGCCAGGAGAAAGATCTTGTTCGCACCAGGCGTTATCCGCGCCTGGCTCCTCTCTTCCTGAATCCAACGCATCCTGATACTATGCCTTCCGTCGTGGAGGCCATGCAGGTGGACCGATCTCGCCTGACCCTACAAGAGAGGACTCGCCATAGGAATGAGAACTTATGTCTTTATTGTGCGAGCTCTGAACATTTCCTAAAGGACTGCCCTATTCGTCCTCTACGTCAGGCAAACGCCCGCACCTAGTGAACGTGGGAGAGGCGTTACTAGGTGTGAATTCTTCCTCTCCACATCTGACTATTCCTGTGCGGATTTCCCCTTCTGCTGGCCCCCCCTTCTCTGCGGTGGCCTTCCTGGACTCTGGTTCTGCAGGAAACTTTATTGAAGCCTCTTTCATCAACAGGTTCAACGTTCCTGTTATCCGTCTCATCAAACCCTTCTTCATTTCCTCTGTAAATGGAGAGAATCTGGATTGTACCGTGCGTTACCGCACCGAACCCCTGCTCATGTCCGTTGGTGTTCTTCACCAAGAAAAAATTGAATTCTTTGTTTTGCCGAACTGTACTTCTGACATCCTTCTTGGCCTACCCTGGCTCCAGCGCCATTCTCCTACCCTCGACTGGACCACTGGTGACATCAAATCCTGGGGCTACTCCTGCCACAAGCATTGTCTTAAGTCTGTACCCACCAGTCAAGTTCCCATCGCTACTCCTTTGCCCGGCCTTCCCAAGGCCTATCAGGACTTTTCTGATGTCTTTTGCAAAAAACAGGCGGAGGTCTTACCACCACATAGACCCTACGACTGCCCCATTGACTTGCTCCCAGGTACTACACCACCCCGTGGCAGAATTTACCCTCTCTCCTCTCCTGAAACCAAGGCCATGACTGATTACATACAGGAGAACCTCAAGAGAGGTTTTATTAGGAAATCATCTTCTCCAGCCGGAGCGGGGTTCTTCTTCGTTGCCAAGAAGGACGGATCACTACGCCCTTGCATAGACTATCGTGGTCTCAATAAAATCACTATTAAAAATCGCTACCCTCTGCCTCTCATCTCGGAGCTCTTTGACCGTCTGCGCGGAGCAAAAGTTTTTTCGAAATTGGACCTCAGGGGCGCTTATAACCTCATCAGAATCCGTGAAGGAGATGAATGGAAAACCGCATTTAACACCAGAGATGGTCACTTTGAATATCTCGTCATGCCATTTGGACTTTGCAACGCTCCTGCAGTCTTTCAGGATTTTGTCAATGAAATCTTTCGGGACGTATTGTATACCTGTGTGGTTGTCTATCTTGACGACATCCTAATCTTCTCTACCAACCTTGAGGAACATCGGCTCCATGTCCGTCAAGTGCTCCAGCGCCTCCGCGTAAATCATCTTTACGCTAAATTTGAAAAATGCCTTTTTGAGCGCAGCAGCCTTCCTTTCCTAGGTTATCTGGTCTCAGGACAAGGCCTTCAAATGAACCCTGACAAGCTCTCCGCAGTCTTGGATTGGCCACGCCCCTCTGGACTCCGTGCTATCCAACGCTTCCTTGGATTCGCCAACTACTATCGTCAGTTCATACCCCACTTCTCCACCATCGTTGCTCCTATAGGGGCACTGACTAAGAAAAACGCGAATCCAAGGTCCTGGCCGCCTCAAGCGGAAGAAGCCTTTACTCGCCTTAAGACCGCCTTCTCCTCTGCACCTGTCCTGTCTCGACCAGACCCCATAAAGCCGTTCTTCCTTGAAGTTGACGCCTCCTCGGTAGGAGCCGGAGCTGTTCTTCTTCAAAAAAAACGCTAAAGGAGGAAACGTCACGTGTGTTTTTTTCTCTAAAACCTTCTCCCCTCCTGAAAAAAACTATTCCATAGGTGACCGTGAACTGTTGGCCATCAAGCTGGCATTAGAAGAGTGGAGACATCTCCTGGAAGGATCCCTTCACCCTATCTCCATCTACACTGACCATAAAAATGTCCTACCTTCAGTCCGCTCAGCGCTTAAATCCTCGCCAGGCCAGGTGGTCATTGATCTTTGCCCGGTTCAATTTCCAGATCCATTTTCGTCCCGCAGACAAGAATGTCAGGGCTGATGCCTTGTCCCCTTCCTCCGATGCCTCTGAAACCGGGACTCCCCCTCAACACATCGTACCCCCTGAGTGTCTGATTTCCTCTGCTCCTGCTTCTCTGGTGCCAGTTCCTCCAGGAAAAACTTTCGTTCCTCCATGCCTTCGTCTCCAGATACTCAGGTGGGGCCATTCCTCCCATCTAGCCGGTCACGCTGGGATCAAAAAATCCATACAATTGATGGCCAGACACTATTTGTGGCCTACCCAGGAAAAAGATATGACTGACTTTGTACGGGCCTGCACTATCTGTGCACGTGACAAGACTCCACGCCAGAAGCCTGCAGGTCTTCTCCTTCCTCTACCTGTGCCTGAATAACCATGGTCCCACATTGCCATGGATTTCATCACGGACCTTCCTTTGTCTCATAGTAACACTGTCATCTGGGTGGTCGTTGACCGCTTTTCGAAAATGGCTCATTTTGTCCCGCTTCCTGGTCTGCCTACTGCACCTCAGTTGGCGAAGCATTTTTTTCTTCAAATTTTCCGTCTCCATGGGCTACCCTCACATATCGTCTCTGATAGAGGCGTTCAATTCATCTCAAAATTTTGGAGAGCTCTCTGTACTCAACTAAAGATTAAGTTGAATTTTTCTTCCGCTTATCACCCGCAATCCAATGGACAGGTGGAGAGAGTTAACCAGGTCCTTGGTGACTACTTACGACATTTTGTCTCCGCCCGTCAAGACGATTGGGTCGACCTATTGCCCTGGGCAGAATTCTCATACAATTTCAAGAACTCTGAATCGTCCTCCAAATCACCTTTCTTTGTGGTCTACGGCCGTCACCCATTGCCCCCCCTCCCCATCCCCACTTCTTCTGGAGTTCCTGCCGTGGATGAATTATCTCAAGACTTCACCTCTATCTGGAAAGAGACTCAAAAGTCGCTATCACTGGCCTCTGCCCGCATGAAGAGACATGCAGATAAAAAAAGTAGAATTCCTCCAGTCTATGTCCCTGGTGACAAAGTGTGGCTCTCCTCCAAATATGTTCGGTTTCGGGTACCTAGCTACAAGCTGGGCCCTCGTTACCTCGGACCTTTTAAAATCAAAGACCAAATCAATTCTGTCTCTTACAAACTCCATCTTCCTCCTTCTCTTCGTATCCCCAATTCTTTTCATGTGTCTCTTCTCAAACCCCTCATTCTTAACCGATTTTCCCCCAAGGTCACTGCTCCTGCTCCTGTCTCTGGTTCTTCCGATGTCTTCTCGGTGAAAAAAATCCTCGCCTCCAAGGTCATCCGAGGTAAAATATTTTTTTTAGTTGATTGGGAGAACTGTGGTCCTGAAGAGAGATCCTGGGAGCCTGAGACCAACATTTTAGACAAGGAGCTCATCCGTAGATTCTTGGGTTCCAAGAAAAGGGGGAGACCTAAGGGGGGGGTACTGTAACGCTGAGCGCTCCGGGTGTCCCATCCTTCCCGGAGCGCTCGCGGCGTCGGTCCCCCTGCAGCGCTCCGGTCAGCCCCCCTGGCCGTGGGCGCTGCTCTGTTACCGGCGGGGATGCGATCCACACGGAAACACATCTCCGTCCGCGGATCGCATCCCATCCTACTCACCATCCCCCTCCTGCTCCTTCCCGGCGCGCGCGGCCCCGCTGCGCTCTAGGGCGCGCGCGCGCCGGCCTTCTGAGATTTAAAGGCCCAACGCACCATTGATTGGTGCCTGGCCCAATTACTGTGTGCACACCCAAATCTGATATAAACCCACTTCCCCTTCCTGTCCTTGCCAGATCTTGTTGTCTTAGTACCCTGTGGAAGCGTTTTGTGAGTTGCCTTGCCTGTGTATCTGACCTGCTGCCATTGTCTCAGACTACGAACCATTGCCGCCTGCCCTGACCCTCTGCTACGTCTGACCTTGCATCTGCCTAGTCCTTTTGTACCGCCCCTATCTCAGCCGCCAGAGAGGTGGAGTCGCTACTGGAGGACACGACCTGGTTGCTACCGCCGCAGCAAGTCCATCCCGCTTTGCGGCGGGCTCTGGTGAAAACCGGTAGCTGCTTAGAACCGGTCCCTCAGTACGACCCGTGTCATCCCCTCTCTGGTACAGAGGATCCACCTCCTGTATCCCCACTAGCTGTCAGTCCGGCTCGTGACAGTCAGTGTCATTGTTGCTAAGCCTCCTGCACAGTATACACCTGAAGCTAGACCTTATTGCTGTGTTTTCCTGGTGTGTTACACTAACAGGCATTTGCAGCACTTACAGCGGGCGGAGTGTGCCTCCTTCACTTTATACACCTGAACCTAGCCCGTATTGCTGTGTTTTCCTGGTGTGTTACACCAACAGGCATTTGCAACACTTACAGCAGGCGTAGTGTGATTCCTGCAAAATATACTCCTGAAGCTAGGCCTTATTGCTGTGTTTTCCTAGTGTGTTACACCAACAGGCATTTGCAGCACTTACAGCAGGCGGAGTGTGCCTCCTGCACATTATATACCTGAAGTTAGCCCGTATTGCTGTGTTTTCCTGGTGTGTTACACCAACAGGCATTTGCAGCACTTACAGCGGGCGGAGTGTGCCTCCTGCACATTATACACCTGAAGTTAGCCCGTATTGCTGTGTTTTGCTGGTGTGTTACACCAACAGGCATTTGCAGAACTTATAGCAGGCGTAGTGTGATTCCTGCAAAATATACTCCTGAAGCTAGGCCTTATTGCTGTGTTTTCCTAGTGTGTTACACCAACAGGCATTTGCAGCACTTACAGCGGGCGGAGTGTGCCTCCTGCACATTATACACCTGAAGTTAGACCGTATTGCTGTGTTTTCCTGGTGTGTTACACCAACAGGCATTTGCAGCACTTACAGCAGGCGTAGTGTGATTCCTGCAAAATATACTCCTGAAGCTAGGCCTTATTGCTGGTTTTTCCCATCTCCCTGCAGGCCATTAGAATGTCTGGAAGGCAAACAAGGATAGGCAGACAGTCAGGAGCCAATAAAAGAGGGCAAGCAGGCTCTGTGTCTAGAGACAACAGTGCTGGTCGTGGACGCGGTGCATCGCCATCAGCACGTGGCCATGGGACACGCTTGTCCTTCTTTTCGGCAGCTGGACGTGTTGAGCCGCATCATGCCGAAGACTTGGTAGAGTGGATGACCAAGCCCTCCTCATCCTCCTCATCCTCTCTCACCCAGGCTCAGGGTACTGGCAAAGCAGCTGCCAAAGCGTCCTCTTCCCTGGTATCAATGTCATCATCAGTCACTCCTTCCCTAGACCAACCATGTCCTCCTGAGGAGTCCCCCGAACTGTTTGAGCACTGTGTGGGGTACATGCTCCAGGAGGATGCCCAGCGTTTCAAAGGGTCTGATGATGATACCCAGCTAGAAGAAGGCAGTAGCGTGAGAACAGAGAGAGGGGATGCTCAAGAAGGACACCAATCTGGAAGTCATGTTCCAGCAGCTGCAGCATACTGCCAGATTGGCTCCAGTGATGAGGAGGGAGGGGATGATGAGGTCACTGACTCCACGTGGGTGCCTAATAGGAGAGAGGAGGAGGAGGATGAGGAGGAGGCACATCTCCAACGAGGCAGGATGCCTCGGGGGGCCAGCGTAAGGGCAGCACACCGACGGAATCACACCGCAGAGCTCCGCCTGTGCAGGGCGCTGCCTCTGCCCGTTATTCAAAAAGTTCTTTGGTGTGGGCCTTTTTTGAGTCGAGTGCATCAGATCGCACAGCTGCTGTTTGCAACATATGTCTCAAGCGTATATCGCGTGGCCAAAACATCACCCGCTTGGGCACCACATGCTTGACCAGACATATGTTGACCTGCCATGCAGCTCGTTGGCAAGCCTACCTTAAAGACCCACACCAAAGAACAAAGCGGACCTCTCCTTGCACCGCATCAGCTGGGATCTCCAACCCCACTATACCTTCAGTACTCTCTGAAACCTGCACTGAGAGGAATGAAGGTGTAGAATTAGGTGTGTCACGACCAAGTACTTGCGGGCACTCTGCTAGCAGTACACCGACGTCCGATTCTAGCAGGCAAATTTCCCTGCCCCAGCTGCTGGACCGTCGACAGAAGTTCACTCCCAGCCATCCACATGCCCAGCGGTTGAATGCTAGCTTGGCTAAATTGCTAGCGCTTCAACTGCTGCCTTTTCAGTTGGTAGACTCTGCCCCCTTCCGTGAGTTTATGCAATGTGCGGTTCCTCAGTGGCAGGTTCCCAAACGCCACTTTTTCTCACGGAAGGCGATTCCGGCTCTCTACCGGCATGTGGAAGGCAATGTCTTGGGCAGGTACCCGGGCTTACAGGATGTCCTGAGGCAGGCCAGGAAAGTCTGTGTGCATTTCCGCAGATCTTATAATGCCAGTGCTCGCCTGGCTGAGCTGCAAAAGGAGATGAACCTGCCCAAGAACCGCCTTATATGTGACATGCCCACCAGGTGGAACTCAACGTTGGCCATGCTGCAGCGGCTGCACACGCAGCAGAGGGCCATCAATGAGTACCTGTGCGACTACGGCACCAGAACAGGGTCAGGGGAGCTCGAGTTTTTTTCACCACGCCAGTGGGGCATGATCAGGGATGCATGCACTGTCCTGGCACCATTTGAGGAGGCCACGAGGATGGTGAGCAGTGACAGTGCATGCATCAGTGACACTGTACCTCTTGTCCACCTGTTGGAACATACGCTGTGTGGAATAATGGACAGGGCACTTGAGGCAGAACAGAGGCAGGAAGAGGAGGACTTCCTTGCCTCTCAAGGCCCCCTTTACCCAGACAGTGTTCCTGCTGTCCCACCCATCGCACAGGAAGAGGAGGAGGAGGAGGAGGAGGATTGTGTCAGCATGGAGGTGGAGCCTGGCACTCAGCATCATCAGCAGCAGTCTTTTAGGGATGATTTACAGTCCCAAGAAACCTGTGGACTTGTACGTGGCTGGGAGGAGGTGGCTGCGGATCATGTCATCCTTAGTGACCCAGAGGACTCCGGACCGAATGCCCCAGCTAACCTACGCTGCATGGCCTCCCTGATCCTGCAAAGTCTGCGGAAGGATCCTCGTATTCTTCGGATCAAGGAGAGGGACCATTACTGGCTGGCCACTCTCCTTGATCCATGGTACAAGGGTAAGGTTGCGGACCTTATCTTACCGTCGCAGAGGGAGCAGAGGATGAGACAACTCCGGGAGGCCTTGCAGAAAGGTCTGTGCAACGCGTTCCCAGAGACTGGGAGGTTACAAACTCCTGATCCTGGACAACAAGTTGCTGAGGCTTCGGTCAATCAAAGAAGGAGCGGTGGGGAAGGTGGCCGCCTGACCGATGCGTTCAGACAATTCTTTAGTCCGCAGCCCCAAGGTATGATCGGTTCGAGCAACCTTCGCCAGCGTCTGATATACATGGTGCAGGAATACCTAGGGGCAAGGTCAGACTTGGACACCTTCCCCACTGAAAATCCTCTGGCTTACTGGGTCTTGAGGATGGATCACTGGCCAGAGCTTGCACAGTATGCAATTGAGCTACTGGCCTGTCCTGCATCCAGCGTTCTTTCAGAACGCACATTCAGTGCTGCTGGAGGATTTGTCATGGATCACAGGGTGCGCCTGTCCACCGACTCGGTTGATTGACTGACCCTCATAAAGATGAACCAGTCTTGGATCACCACCAGCTACCAAACACCTGAAGCTGATATACCAGACTAATTTATTTTCAAATATCACATCCCTTCAAGACTGATGTTGATGCTGAGAGACTGTCCTGTTATGTTGACTGACTATCCTCCTCCTCCTCAGTGATCCGATTGATGATGATAGCTTGGAAGAACATTTTTGTTTCTGGGTGCCGCCACCAGTGGCTAAGGCCCAATTTTTCAGCCCCTATTTAACAGGGGCATGTAATTACAATTTTTTATGCAATGCTTTGCAGCAGGGCTCATTCCTGCACTCAAACTAGAGTATCTGGGAGAGGTTGCAGTGTCGTGGCACCAGTGGCTAAGGCCCAATTTTTCAGCCCCTGTTTAACAGGGGCGTGTTATTACAATTTTTTATGCAATGCTTTGCAGCAGGGCCCATTCCTGCACTCCAACTAGAGTATCTGGGAGAGGTTGCAGTGTCGTTGGCACCAGCACCAGTGCCTAAGGCCCAATTTTTCAGCCCCTGTTTACTAGGGGCATGTAATTACAATTTTTGATGCAATACTTTGCAACAGGGCTCATTGCTGTGCTCCAAGTACAGTATCTGTGAGGGGTTGCAGTGTTGTAGCACCAGTGCCTAAGGCCCAATTTTTCTGCCCCTGTTTAACAGGGGCATGTAATTACAATTCTTGATCTAATAATTCACAGCAGGGCCCATTCCTGCGCCCACCAAGACTAACTGTGAGGCCTTACAGTGTTGTGTCAACACCACCACCACCACCACCAAAGGCCCAATTTTTCAGCCCCTGTTCAACAGGGGCATGCAATTACAATTCTTGATCTTATAATTCACAGCAGGGCCCATTCATGGGCCCACCAAGAGTAACTGTGAGGGCTCACAGTGTTGTGGCAACACCAACATGTAAAGGGCAAATTTCAGCAGAGTATATACGGCAGGCCCCTACTTTCAAACATCCAACTTACAAACGACTCCTCCTTGCAAACGGAAGGATACAACAGGAAGTGAGAGGAAATATACCCCTAGGAAGGCAAATTCTCTCCTGTAAGAGTTAATATGGGAAAAAAGTGTCTCCTCTCCACTGATGCTTTATCACCAATTCTTGTTTCAATAAAAACCCCAAATTTTCAAAAAACATTTGTCATTAGGACGGAAAGTGAGGTGAACTGTTCTGAACAGGTGCACACTGCACAGACAGCAAAACAAATGTTACAGGGGTGATAACCCTTGCCTATGTTTTCCAAAAAGCTTAAAAATTGATTTTTTGGCTGGAGCTACACTTAAACAATGTACCTGTTCAAAATTACAAACAGATTCTACATAAGAACAAACCTACAGTCCCTGTCTTGTATGCACCGCCTGTATACGGCTGTTCAGAGTATAAAGGGCCTATTTTATTTTGTGTGCGGGGTTCCCCTTAATATCCATACAAGACCCAAAGGGGCTGGTAATGGGCTGGGGTAGGGGGGGGGGTGTGATGGGGTAGCTATGCCATTTTTCTTAAAGATTTTCATCCATATTACCGGGACCAGACATTACATTAAAGCCGCAAGCAGTTTTAAATGGCTTTTTTTCCTTTAGAAATGTAATTTTGTGCAGGGACGGTTCTAAACACGGGAAACACGTGGCACTTCACAGGCATACTTTAGACACCCCCCAGGTACGATATTTAAAGGAATATTTGACTTTTTTTTTTTCACTTTATGCATCATTAAAATGACTGCTCCCGAAAAACGTCAGTTTTTAAAACTTCTTTTTGCATTGATACATGTCCCCTGGTGCAGAACCCGGGTTCCCAAACCCTTTTTAGGACAATAACATGCATAATAGTCGTTATAATTAGCACTTTAGACTTCGAAGGTTCGCATCCATTGTATTGAATAGGGTTCTAACGTTCGTGCGAACTTTCGGTCCGTTCGCGGGTTCTGGTGCGAACCGAACCCGGGGGTGTTCGGCTCATCACTACTCGGCTAGTGATTTACATACGATTCCCCTCCAACCCCACCCAAACCCTTCTTCTCTCCCCCCCCCATTCCCACCTCCCCTTTTTAAACCCCCTTCCCCTCCCCTACTTCTTTTTACCTCACTTTATCTTATTTAAATTCACCACAGCGCAGCCACCATCACGATATTATTGTTTCACTGTTGATCAGGCCATGAGAGGCTTCAATCAGGAAATCCACCAGCAGCAATAAAGACAGAGCCAGAATAATGGGATGAGATGCAAAGACTTCCAACACATGAGAAATAGAGATGGGCTGAACAACCCCCTGTTCAGTTTGTGGCAGAACTTTAGAACAATCCAAAAGTTTGGAACCAAAAAATGAACCCCATTGAAGTCTGAGGGACCCGAACTGGAAAAATCAAAAGGGACTATTTCGAAGACTTATATGCAAGTAATTATGTGCAATGGTAATTGGGGGTCAGGGTACTGTCCTGTGGACATGTATCAATGAAAAAAAAGTTTGTAAAAAACGTTTTTAAGTGAGCAGTAATTTACTGATGCTTAAAATGAAACCATCAAAATAAAAAACAACAATAAAAAATAAATATTGGGCTTTGGGTGTTGGTGGTGCCTTCACACCATAACCCTGTAGGAGGTACTCTTGATGAAAGCAAGAATTGGCCTTGTTGTCAAAAATTTAAAATATATGCCCCCGTCAAACAGGTGCGGATAAATTGGTCTTTGGGTGTCGTAATGCCTTCACACCGTAACCCTATAGAGCAATGGTTCTCAACTCCTGTCCTCAGGACCCACTAACAGGCCAGATTTTAAGTATTACCATGGGGAGATGCAGACTAGAATAATGCAATCACTGAGAACCAAATAATATCACCTGTGATGTATTCAAGTTATCTTGCAAACCTGGCCTGTTAATGGGTCCTGAAGACAGGAGTTGCTATAGAGATACTCTTGATAAAAGCAATAATTGGCCTTGCTGTCAAAAATTGAAATTTGATGCCCTGCTCATACAGTTGTGAAATAATTGATCTTTGGGTGTCAGTGGTGCCTTCACACCGTAACCCTATTGAGGTAGTCTTGATAAAAGCAAGACTTGGCTTTGCTGTCAAAAATTGCAATGGTATGCACCTGTCAAACAGGTAAGGAAAAATTGGTCCATGGGTGTTATTTGTCCATGAAACCTACACCAAAAAATGTCTTCCAGATGAAATCAACACCCACAAAGATAGGCAGCCTAGACAGTCTTTCAGAGATTTGAGATCCAGAAAGAACTTAATCAGTGAAATGGTCATCAGGGGCTTGATAGCTGCTGCTAATCCAGGACTGATTCGTTTTGATAAATGTCAGCTGGTCCGCGGAGTCTGAAAATTTTGAAGGCAACACTGAGGTGGCCTCCTTCTCCACCGCGCCTCTTGACTAGGGATGAGCTTCGAGTTTGAGTCGAACTCATGTTCGACTCGAACATTGCCTGTTCGCCCGTTCGCCAAACAGCGAACAATTTGTGGTGTTCGCGGCAAATTTGAAAAGCCGCGGAACACCCTGTAAAAGTCTATGGGAGAAATCTAAAGTGCTAATTTTAAAGGCTTATTTGCAAGTTATTGTCATAAAAAGTGTTTGGGGACCTGGGTCCTGCCCCAGGGGACATGTATAAATGCAATTTTTTTTTCAAACGCCTGTTTTTTCGGGAGCAGTGATTTTAATAATGTTTAAAGCGAAACAATAAAAGTGAAATATTTCTTTAACCACTTCAATACGGGGCATTTATACACCCTTCCTGCCCAGACCAATTTTCAGCTTTCAGCGCTCTCACACTTTGAATGACAATTACTCAGTCATGCTACATTGTATCCGAACACAATTTTTATCATTTTGTTCTCACAAACAGAGCTTTCATTTGGTGGTATTTAATCACTGCTAGGTTTTTTATTTTTTTGCAATATAAGCAAAAAAATTGAGAACATTTTGAAAAAAAACTATTTTTTTTAGTTTCTATCTTAAAATTTTGCAAAGAAATAAATTTTCTTCATAAATTTGGGCCAAAATGTATACTGCTACATATCTTTAGTAAAAATAACCCAAATTAGTGTATATTATTTGGTCTCTGTGAACGTTATAGAGTCTACAGGCTATGGTGCCAATCATTGAGACCCTAACAAGCCAGGAAAGTACAAATACCCCCCAAATCACCCCTTTTTGGAAAGTAGACATTCCAAGGTATTTAGTAAGAGGCATGGTGAATTTTTGGAAGTTGTAATTTTTTCCCACAATTTTTGGGAAAATTAAGATTTTTTTTTTCTTTTTACACAAAATTGTCATAATAACAAGTTAGTTCTCTCACACAGCACATGCATACTTACAATGACACCTCAAAATACATTCTGCTGCTCCTCCTGAGTATGTTGATACCACATGTGTGAGACTTTTACACAGCCTGGCCACATACAGAGGCCCAAAATGTAAGTAGCACCTCCAGGCATTCTAGAAGCAGAAATTTCAGATATCATTAGATGACAACCTATCACACTTTTGAAGGCCCTGGAGCACCAGGACAATGGAAACGCCAACAAAATTACCCCATTTTCGAAAGCAAACACCCCAACGTATAATCTATGAGGCATAATGAGTCTTTTGAATGGTTAATTTTTTTCCAGAAGTTTTTGGAAAATGTGGAAAAAAAATTAAAACGCATTTTTTTTACACAAAGTTGTCCATTTATAAGATATTTCTAACACATAGCATGTACATAGCAAAAATTACACCTCAAAATACATTATGATACTCCTCCTGAGTATGGCAATACCATATGTGTGAGACTTTTACACAGCCTGACCACATACAGAGGCCGAACATTGAAGTAGCACCTTCCGGCGTTCTAGGAGCATAAATTACCCATCTAATCTCTCAAACACCTGTTACACTTTTGAAGGCCCTGGAGCACCAGGACAATAGAAATGCCCACAAAATTACCCCATTTTGAAAAGCTAACAACCCAACGTATAATCTATGAGGCAGATGATCTAGAGAGGGATATGGTTCTCTTCTTTAAAGAGAATGACACAGAAAATGTTGCCCCAACGACTCTATGGGAAACACAAAAAGTTTATATGAGAGGCAGGATGATAGTAGAAAAGGCTAAGAGGAAAAAAATAAGACAGGCCCAGAGACAAACCCTATTAAAGGAAATTCAGGATCTTGAACAAAAGCATAAAGAAAGACAGGATGAACAAGTTCAAATATTAAAACCATAAAGCTTTTATTAATGCTTAATAATAACATTTGTACAATCATACTAGCAGTAGTGATGAGCCGAACACCCCCGGGTTTGGTTCGCACCAGAACCCGCGAACGGACCGAAAGTTCGAACGAACATTAGAACCCTATTAAATACAATGGATGCGAACGTTCGAATTCTAAAGTGCTAATTATAACAACTATTATGCATGTTATTGTCATAAATAGGGTTTGGGAACCCGGGTTCTGCACCAGGGGACATGTATCAATGCAAAAAGAAGTTTTAAAAACGGTCGTTTTTCGGGAGCAGTCATTTTAATGATGCATAAAGTGAAAAAAAAAAAGTCAAATATTCCTTTAAATATCGTACCTGGGGGGTGTCTAAAGTATGCCTGTGAAGTGCCACGTGTTTCCCGTGTTTAGAACTGTCCCTGCACAAAATGACACTTCTAAAGGAAAAAAAAGCCATTTAAAACTGCTTGCGGCTTTAATGTAATGTCTGGTCCCGGTAATATGGATGAAATTCTTTAAGAAAAATGGCATAGCTACCCCATGACCCCAGCCCATTACCAGCCCCTTTGGGTCTTGTATGGATATTAAGGGGAACCCCGCACATAAAATAAAAAAGGCCCTATATACTCTGAACAGCCGTATACAGGCGGTGCATACAAGACAGGGACTGTAGGTTTGTTCTTATGTAGAATCTGTTTGTAATTTTGAACAGGTACATTGTTGAAGTGTAGCTCCAGCCCAAAAATCTATTTTTAAACTTTTTGGGAAACATAGGTAAGGGTTATCACCCCTGTAACATTTGTTTTGCTGTCTGTGCCCCTGTTCAGAACATTTCACCTCACTTTCCGTCCCAATGACAACTGTTTTTGAAATGTGGTGTTTTTCTTGAAACAAGGATTGCTGATAAAGCATCAGTACAGATGAGACCCCTTTCTCCCATATTTATTCTTACAGGAGAGAATTTTCCTTTCTAGGGGTAGATTTCCTCTCACTTCCTGTTGTCTTCTTTCGTTTGCAAGTAGGAGTCGTTTGTAAGTTGGATGTTTGAAAGTAGGGACCTGCCGTATATACTCTGCAGAAATAGGCCCCTTAGTTGTTGGTGTTGGCACAACACTGTAAGCACTCAGTTACTCTTGGTTGGTGCTGGAACGCCCTGCTGTCAACTATTATATCAGGAATTTTAATTACATATAATTGTTGAACAGTGGTAGTAAAAATTGGGGCTTTGATGGTGGTGCTGGTGCCACAACACTGTAAGCCCTGACAGTTACTCTTGGTGGGTGCAGCAATGGGCCCTGCTGTGAATTATTAGATCAAGAATTGTAATTACATGCCCCTTTTGAACAGGGGCTGAAAAATTGGGCCTTTCGTGGTGGTGGTGGTGGTGGCGTTGCCACAAGACTGTAAGCCCTCAGAGTTACTCTTGGTGGGTGCAGCAATGGACCCTGCTGTGAATTATTAGATCAAGAATTGTAATTGCATGCCCCTGTTGAACAGGGGCTGAAAAATTGGGCCTTAGGCACTGGTGGCACAACACTACAACCCCTCACAGATACTGTACTTGGAGCACAGCAATGAGCCCTGTTGCAAAGTATTGCTTCAAAAATTGTAATGACACGCCCCTGTTAAACAGGGGCTGAAAAATTGGGCCTTAGGCACTGGTGCCACAACACTCCAACCCCTCACAGATACTGTACTTGGAGCACAGCAATGAGCCCTATGGCAAATTATTGCTAAAAAAATTGTAATTACACGCCCCTGTAAAACAGGGGCTGAAAAATTGGGCCTTAGCCACTGGTGGCGGCACCCATAAACAAAAATGATCTTCCAAGCTATCATCATCAATCGTATCATTGAGGACTCGGAGGAGGAGGATAGCCAGTCAACATAACAGCACAGGCACTCAGCATCAGCATCAGTCTTGAAGGGATGTGACATGTTAAAATCAATTAGTCTGTTATATCAGCATCAGGTGTGTGGTAGCTGGTGGTGATCCAAGACTGGTTCATCTTGATGAAAGTCAGTCGATCAACCGAGTCGGTGGACAGGCGCACCCTGTGATCCATGACAAATCCTCCAGCAGCACTGAATGTGCGTTCCGAAAGAACGCTGGATGCAGGACAGGCCAGTAGCTCAATTGCATACTGTGCAAGCTCTGGCCAGTGATCCATCCTCAAGACCCAGTAAGCCAGAGGATTTTCGGTGGGGAAGGTGTCCAAGTCTGACCTTGCCCCTAGATATTCCTGCACCATGTTTATCAGACGCTGGCGATGGTTGCTGGAACCGATCATACTTTGGGGCTGCGGACTAAAGAATTGTCTGAACGCATCGGTCAGACGGCCACCTTCCCCACCGCTCCTTCTTTGACTGGCCGAAGCCTCAGCAACTCGTTGTCCAGGACCAGGAGTTTGTAACCTCCCAGTCTCTGGGAACGCGTTGCACAGACCTTTCTGCAAGGCCTCCCGGAGTTGTCTCATCCTCTGCTCCCTCTGCGACGGTAACATAAGGTCCGCAACCTTACCCTTGTACCGTGGATCAAGGAGAGTGGCCAGCCAGTAATGGTCCCTCTCCTTGATCCGAAGAATACGAGGATCCTTCCGCAGACTTTGCAGGATCAGGGAGGCCATGCAGCGTAGGTTTGCTGAGGCATTCGCTCCGGAGTCCTCTGGGTCACTAAGGACGACATGATCCGCAGCCACCTCCTCCCAGCCACGTACAAGTCCACTGGTTTCTTGGGACTGTAAATCATCCCTAAAAGACTGCTGCTGATGATGCTGAGTGCCAGCCTCCACCTCCATGCTGACACAATCCTCCTCCTCCTCCTCCTCCTCCTCCTCTTCCTGTGCGATGGGTGGGACAGAAGGAACACTGTCTGGGTAAAGGGGGCCTTGAGAGGCAAGGAAGTCCTCCTCTTCCTGCCTCTGTTCTGCCTCAAGTGCCCTGTCCATTATTCCACGCAGCGTGTGCTCCAACAGGTGGACAAGAGGTACAGTGTCACTGATGCATGCACTGTCACTGCTCACCATCCTCGTGGCCTCCTCAAATGGTGCCAGGACAGTGCATGCATCCCTGATCATGCCCCACTGGCGTGGAGAAAAAAAACCAAGCTCCCCTGACCCTGTCCTGGTGCCGTAGTCGCACAGGTACTCATTGATGGCCCTCTGCTGCGTGTGCAGCCGCTGCAGCATGGCCAACGTTGAGTTCCACCTGGTGGGCATGTCACATATAAGGCGGTTCTTGGGCAGGTTCAACTCCTTTTGCAGCTCAGCCAGGCGAGCACTGGCATTATAAGATCTGCGGAAATGCACACAGACTTTCCTGGCCTGCCTCAGGACATCCTGTAAGCCCGGGTACCTGCCCAAGAACCGCTGCACCACCAGGTTAAGGACGTGAGCCACACAGGGCACATGGGTCAGTTGTCCCTGTCGGAGGGCGGAGAGGAGGTTGGTGCCATTGTCGCAAACCACCATTCCTGGCTTAAGCTGGCGTGGCGTCAACCACCTCTCGGCCTGGCCCTGCAGAGCAGACAGGACCTCTGCCCCAGTGTGGCTTCTGTCCCCCAAACACACCAGCGCAAGCACGGCATGGCATCTTTTTGCCTGCGTACTTGCGTAGCCCCGTGAACGGCTACGGAGCACCGCTGGTTCATAGGACAAACCACAGGAAGAGGCCATGGAGGAAGAAGAAGAGGAGGGGGTGGAGGAGAGAGGTGTGTCACAACCAGTAGTAGCATTTTGGAGGCGTGGCGGTGGGACAACCTCCAACACTACTGCACCTTGTCCTGCATCCTTCCCAGCTGCCAAAAGAGTGACCCAATGGGCCGTGAAAGAAAGGTAACGTCCCTGTCCATGCCTGCTGGACCATGAGTCAGCGGTAATATGCACCTTACCGCTGACCGCCCTGTCCAGCGAGGCCAAGACATTGCCTTCCACATGCCGGTAGAGAGCCGGAATAGCCTTCCGTGAGAAAAAGTGGCGTTTGGGAACCTGCCACTGAGGAACCGCACATTGCACAAACTCACGGAAGGGGGCCGAGTCTACCAACTGAAAATGCAGCAGTTGAAGCGCTAGCAATTTAGCCAAGCTAGCATTCAACCGCTGGGCATGTGGATGGCTGGGAGTGAACTTCTTTCGACGGTCCAGCAGCTGGGGCAGGGAAATTTGCCTGCTAGAATCGGACGTCGATGTACTGCTAGCAGAGTGGCCGCAAGTACTTGGCTGTGACACACCTAATTCTACACCTTCATTCCTCTCAGTGCATGTTTCAGAGAGGACTGAAGTTATAGTGGGGTTGGAGATCCCAGCTGATGCGGTGCAAGGAGAGGTCCGCTTTGTTCTTTGGAGTGGGTCTTTGAGGTAGGCTTGCCAACGAGCTGCATGGCAGGTCAACATATGTCTGGTCAGGCATGTGGTACCCAAGCGGCTGATGTTTTGGCCACGCGATATACGCTTGAGACATATGTTGCAAACAGCAGCTGTGCGATCTGATGCACTAGCCTCAAAAAAGGCCCACACCAAAGAACTTTTTGAATGACGGGCAGAGGCAGCGCCCTGCACAGGCGGAGCTCTGCGGTGTGATTCCGTCGGTGTACTGCCCTTACGCTGGCCACCAAAGGGCATCCTGCCTCGTTGGAGATGTGCCTCCTCCTCATCCTCCTCCTCCTCCTCTCTCCTATTAGGCACCCACGTGGAGTCAGTGACCTCATCATCACCTCCCTCCTCATCACTGGAGCCAATCTGGCAGTATGCTGCAGCTGCTGGAACATGACTGCCAGATTGGTGTCCTTCTTGAGCATCCCCTCTGTCTCCTCTCACGCTACTGCCTTCCTCTAGCTGGGTTTCATCATCAGACCCTTCGAAACGCTGGGCATCCTCCTGGAGCATGTACCCAACACTGTGCTCAAACAGTTCGGGGGACTCCTCAGGAGGAGGACATGGTGGGTCTAGGGAAGGAGTGACTGATGATGAGTCTGACATTGATACCAGGGAAGAGGACGCTTTGGCAGCTGCTTTTCCAGTACCCTGAGCCTGGGTGAGAGAGGATGAGGAGGAGGAGGAGGGCTTGGTCATCCACTCTACCAAGTCTTCGGCATAATGTGCCTCAACATGTCCAGCTGCCGAAAAGAAGGACAAGCGTGTCCCATGGCCATGTGCTGATGACAATGCACCGCGTCCACGACCAGCACTGTTGCCCCCAGACACAGAGCCTGCTTGCCCTCTTTTATTGCCTCCTGACTGTCTGCCTCTCCTTGTTTGCCTTCCAGACATTCTAATAGATGGCCTGCAGGGAGATGGGAAAAAAGCAATAAGGGCTACCTTCAGGTGTCCTTCTCTGTCCCTTGAAACAAGGACTTTGACAGTGAAAGAAACTGACACACTCTCCCTACCTACAGTTTTCTGTCCCTAGAAAAAATGTTTTTTTTAAGCACAATATAGCACAAGGAGAATTCACTCACTGTCCTTCCAGGTCCCTGGAAACAAGGACTTTGACAGTGAAAGAAACTGACACACTCTCCCTACCTACAGTTTTCTGTCCCTAGAAAAAATGTTTTTTTTAAGCACAATTTAGCACAAGGAGAATTCACTCACTGTCCTTCCAGGTCCCTGGAAACAAGGACTTTGACAGTGAAAGAAACTGACACACTCTCCCTACCTACAGTTTTCTGTCCCTAGAAAAATGTTTTTTTTAAGCACAATTTAGCACAAGGAGAATTCACTCACTGTCCTTCCAGGTCCCTGGAAACAAGGACTTTGACAGTGAAAGAAACTGACACACTCTCCCTACCTACAGTTTTCTGTCCCTAGAAAAAATGTTTTTTTTAAGCACAATTTAGCACAAGGAGAATTCACTCACTGTCCTTCCAGGTCCCTGGAAACAAGGACTTTGACAGTGAAAGAAACTGACACACTCTCCCTACCTACAGTTTTCTGTCCCTAGAAAAAATGTTTTTTTTAAGCACAATTTAGCACAAGGAGAATTCACTCACTGTCCTTCCAGGTCCCTGGAAACAAGGACTTTGACAGTGAAAGAAACTGACACACTCTCCCTACCTACAGTTTTCTGTCCCTAGAAAAAATGTTTTTTTTAAGCACAATTTAGCACAAGGAGAATTCACTCACTGTCCTTCCAGGTCCCTGGAAACAAGGACTTTGACAGTGAAAGAAACTGACACACTCTCCCTACCTACAGTTTTCTGTCCCTAGAAAAAATGTTTTTTTTAAGCACAATTTAGCACAAGGAGAATTCACTCACTGTCCTTCCAGGTCCCTGGAAACAAGGACTTTGACA
The DNA here is from genome assembly GCA_029206835.1 of Rana muscosa. NCBI lineage: Eukaryota > Metazoa > Chordata > Amphibia > Anura > Ranidae > Rana > Rana muscosa. The sequence continues at coordinate 433,639,959 of CM055117.1, forward strand.
GTGAAAGAAACTGACACACTCTCCCTACCTACAGTTTTCTGTCCCTAGAAAAAATGTTTTTTTTAAGCACAATTTAGCACAAGGAGAATTCACTCACTGTCCTTCCAGGTCCCTGGAAACAAGGACTTTGACAGTGAAAGAAACTGACACACTCTCCCTACCTACAGTTTTCTGTCCCTAGAAAAAATGTTTTTTTTAAGCACAATTTAGCACAAGGAGAATTCACTCACTGTCCTTCCAGGTCCCTGGAAACAAGGACTTTGACAGTGAAAGAAACTGACACACTCTCCCTACCTACAGTTTTCTGTCCCTAGAAAAAATGTTTTTTTTAAGCACAATTTAGCACAAGGAGAATTCACTCACTGTCCTTCCAGGTCCCTGGAAACAAGGACTTTGACAGTGAAAGAAACTGACACACTCTCCCTACCTACAGTTTTCTGTCCCTAGAAAAAATGTTTTTTTTAAGCACAATTTAGCACAAGGAGAATTCACTCACTGTCCTTCCAGGTCCCTGGAAACAAGGACTTTGACAGTGAAAGAAACTGACACACTCTCCCTACCTACAGTTTTCCTTCCCTAGAAAAAATGTTTTTTTTAAGCACAATTTAGCACAAGGAGAATTCACTCACTGTCCTTCCAGGTCCCTGGAAACAAGGACTTTGACAGTGAAAGAAACTGACACACTCTCCCTACCTACAGTTTTCTGTCCCTAGAAAAAATGTTTTTTTTAAGCACAATTTAGCACAAGGAGAATTCACTCACTGTCCTTCCAGGTCCCTGGAAACAAGGACTTTGACAGTGAAAGAAACTGACACACTCTCCCTACCTACAGTTTTCTGTCCCTAGAAAAAATGTTTTTTTTAAGCACAATTTAGCACAAGGAGAATTCACTCACTGTCCTTCCAGGTCCCTGGAAACAAGGACTTTGACAGTGAAAGAAACTGACACACTCTCCCTACCTACAGTTTTCTGTCCCTAGAAAAAATGTTTTTTTTAAGCACAATTTAGCACAAGGAGAATTCACTCACTGTCCTTCCAGGTCCCTGGAAACAAGGACTTTGACAGTGAAAGAAACTGACACACTCTCCCTACCTACAGTTTTCTGTCCCTAGAAAAAATGTTTTTTTTAAGCACAATTTAGCACAAGGAGAATTCACTCACTGTCCTTCCAGGTCCCTGGAAACAAGGACTTTGACAGTGAAAGAAACTGACACACTCTCCCTACCTACAGTTTTCTGTCCCTAGAAAAAATGTTTTTTTTAAGCACAATTTAGCACAAGGAGAATTCACTCACTGTCCTTCCAGGTCCCTGGAAACAAGGACTTTGACAGTGAAAGAAACTGACACACTCTCCCTACCTACAGTTTTCTGTCCCTAGAAAAAATGTTTTTTTTAAGCACAATTTAGCACAAGGAGAATTCACTCACTGTCCTTCCAGGTCCCTGGAAACAAGGACTTTGACAGTGAAAGAAACTGACACACTCTCCCTACCTACAGTTTTCTGTCCCTAGAAAAAATGTTTTTTTTAAGCACAATTTAGCACAAGGAGAATTCACTCACTGTCCTTCCAGGTCCCTGGAAACAAGGACTTTGACAGTGAAAGAAACTGACACACTCTCCCTACCTACAGTTTTCTGTCCCTAGAAAAAATGTTTTTTTTAAGCACAATTTAGCACAAGGAGAATTCACTCACTGTCCTTCCAGGTCCCTGGAAACAAGGACTTTGACAGTGAAAGAAACTGACACACTCTCCCTACCTACAGTTTTCTGTCCCTAGAAAAAAAATTTTTTTAAGCACAATTTAGCACAAGGAGAATTCACTCACTATCCTTCCAGGTCCCTGGAAACAAGGACTTTGACAGTGAAAGAAACTGACACACTCTCCCTACCTACAGTTTTCTGTCCCTAGAAAAAATGTTTTTTTTAAGCACAATTTAGCACAAGGAGAATTCACTCACTGTCCTTCCAGGTCCCTGGAAACAAGGACTTTGACAGTGAAAGAAACTGACACACTCTCCCTACCTACAGTTTTCTGTCCCTAGAAAAAATGTTTTTTTTAAGCACAATTTAGCACAAGGAGAATTCACTCACTGTCCTTCCAGGTCCCTGGAAACAAGGACTTTGACAGTGAAAGAAACTGACACACTCTCCCTACCTACAGTTTTCTGTCCCTAGAAAAAATGTTTTTTTTAAGCACAATTTAGCACAAGGAGAATTCACTCACTGTCCTTCCAGGTCCCTGGAAACAAGGACTTTGACAGTGAAAGAAACTGACACACTCTCCCTACCTACAGTTTTCTGTCCCTAGAAAAAATGTTTTTTTTAAGCACAATTTAGCACAAGGAGAATTCACTCACTGTCCTTCCAGGTCCCTGGAAACAAGGACTTTGACAGTGAAAGAAACTGACACACTCTCCCTACCTACAGTTTTCTGTCCCTAGAAAAAATGTTTTTTTTAAGCACAATTTAGCACAAGGAGAATTCACTCACTGTCCTTCCAGGTCCCTGGAAACAAGGACTTTGACAGTGAAAGAAACTGACACACTCTCCCTACCTACAGTTTTCTGTCCCTAGAAAAAATGTTTTTTTTAAGCACAATTTAGCACAAGGAGAATTCACTCACTGTCCTTCCAGGTCCCTGGAAACAAGGACTTTGACAGTGAAAGAAACTGACACACTCTCCCTACCTACAGTTTTCTGTCCCTAGAAAAAATGTTTTTTTTAAGCACAATTTAGCACAAGGAGAATTCACTCACTGTCCTTCCAGGTCCCTGGAAACAAGGACTTTGACAGTGAAAGAAACTGACACACTCTCCCTACCTACAGTTTTCTGTCCCTAGAAAAAATGTTTTTTTTAAGCACAATATAGCACAAGCACAAAACACACTGACACTCTCCCTACCTATCCTTCTCTTTCCCTAAACTAAAGGAATCCAGGTTAAGCAAGAAAGAAATAAAAGTCACTGTCCCTGCCTATGCTGCTCTATCCCTGCTCCGGAACACACTACACTAGGCCGCCGTGCTGGCGGCCTTTTATAGTGTGGGGCGTGTACTAAACACCCTCAGCAATAATTGGCCACAGGCATCCTGCCTGTGGCCAATCATTGCTCTCCTCGCTGACGGCGCTGTGATTGGCCAAGCATGCGGGGTCACAGTGCATGCTTGGCCAATCACAGCGCCTGGATGACACTGCGATGGCGTAGTGCATTGTGGGCCGTTCGCGTCACTCGAATTTGGCGCGAACGGCCCAAATCGTTCGATCTTCGTCGAACGATCGAACAGCCGATGTTCGAGTCGAACGTATGTTCGACTCGAACACGAAGCTCATCCCTAACTAGCAGTTGTACATAAGTATCATATAAAAGTATAACATTGTATAATTGAGTTCAATAGTAGAGTATTTTAATAATAAAACCATTGAAGTGGCTTCGTAATTAACCGATCATTGCATTGATTGTCTATTTAGAAATACTCTGAATATTTGTAGAAAAAAATTATTATTTAATCTCAAAAAGAAAGGAACAAAAGTAAAACTTTGTGGACCTCAGGGAGAAGCCCATAGAAGAAGGTATAGTGATAGAAATGAAAGGGAATAGAAGGAAGGGAAATAAAAATAAGGAGAGATATTGTTCATTCACGTTTCTCTATAACCTCGTACCTCAGACCCCGCCTACGTCATTGGCTGAGCGGACCTGATGGGGAACTTCCTCTTCAGTGTAAAAAAATGAATAGACCCGCCTCTTCTCACGTTCCCCATCAGGAGCGGACCTGATGGGGAACGTGAGAAGGGGCCGGTCTATTCATTTTTTTACACTGAAGAGGAAGTTCCCCATCAGGTCTGCTCAGCCAAGATGTAGGCGGGGTCTGAGATACGAGGGCGCCCCCTCGTACCTCAGACCCCGCCTACGTCATTGGCTGAGCGGACCTGATGGGGAACTTCCTCCGCAGTGTAGGTCCGCTCAGCCAATGACGTTTCGATTGGAGACTGCAGCGCTGGACATCGGATCGCCGCGGAACATTGGATTACATCGCTGGAATGTGTTTTTTATTTTTAATAAAGGACTTTTCCAAGGTGTCTGTGTGTTTTCTTTACTTTTTTTTACACTTTCTTCGTGAAATGATAAGCCTCCTGCCCGCAGACCCCCACAACCACTGGGCAAGGGTTGTGGGGATGAGGCTCTTGTCCCCATCAACATGGGGACATCCTCCCCATGTTGAGGGCATGTGGCCTGGTACGGTTCAGGAGGGGGGGCGCTCTCTTGCCCCCCCTCTTTTCCTGCAGCCTGCCAGGTTGCGTGCTTAGATAAAGGGTCTGGTATGAATTTTTGGGGGAACTCCACGCCATTTTTTTTTTAAATTTGGGGTGGAGTTCCGCTTAAAATCCATACCAGACCTGAAGGGTTTAGTATGGATATTTGGGGGGAACCCCACGTCATTTTTTTTTTTTATTTGATGCAGGGTTCCCCTTAATATCCATACCAGACCTGAAGGGCCTGGTAATTGAATTTGGGGGGACCCCCACGCATTTTTTTTATTTTTTTATCAATTACTTTTCTCTGTATTGCCGGGAGCCGACAATTCATTATAGCCGTGAGTGGTTTTAAATGGCTTTTTTTCCTTCAGAAATTACATTTTGTGCAGGGACAGTTCTAAGCAAGGGAAACAAGTGCTGCTTTACAGGCATACTATACACCCCCCAGGTACAAAATTTTAAGGAATATTTCACTTTTTATTGTTTCACTTTATGCATTATTAAAATCACTGCTCCCGAAAAAACGTCCGTTTTTAAAACGTTTTTTTTTGCATTGATACATGTCCCCTGGGGCAGGACCCGGGTCCCCAAACCCTTTTTTGGACATATATCAATGCAAAAAAAAAAGGTTTAAAAACTGAAGTTTTTTCGGGAGCAGTGAGTTTAATAATGCTTGAATTGAAACAATAAAAGTGAAATATTCCTTTAAATTTCGTACCTTGGGGGGTGTATAGTATGCCTGTAAAGCAGCGCTTGTTTCCCGTGCTTAGAACTGTCCCTGCACAAAGTGTAATTTCTGAAGGAAAAAAAGTCATTTAAAAGCACTCGAGGCTATAATGAATTGTCGGCTCCCGGCAATACAGAGAAAAGTCATTGATAAAAAAAAAATGCTTGGGGGTCCCCCCAAATTCCATTACCAGGCCCTTCAGGTCTAGTATGAATATTAAGGGGAACCCTGCATCAAATAAAAAAAAAATGACGTGGGGTTCCCCCCAAATATCCATACCAGACCCTTCAGGTCTGGTATGGATTTTAACCACTTAAGCCCCGGACCATTTTGTAGCTAAAGGACCAGAGGTGTTTTAAGAATTTTGCACTGCGCTGATTTAACTGTAAATTGTGCGGACATGCAATGTTGTACCCAAACAAAATTTGCGTCCTTTTCTTCCCACAAATAGAGCTTTCTTTTAATGGTATTTGATTGCCTCTGCAATTTTTATTTTTTGCGATATAAACGGAAATTATATTTTCTACTTTTTGTTATAAGAAAAATCGAATAAACTCAATTTTAGTCATACATTTAGGCCAAAATTTATTCAGCCACATGTCTTTAGTAAAAAAAATGTCAATAAGCGTATATTTATTGGTTTGCGCAAAAGTTATAGCGTTTACAAACTAGGGTACATTTTCTGGAATTTACACAGCTTTAAATTTATGACTGCCTATCTCATTTCTTGAGGTGCTAAAATTGCAGGGCAGTGTGAAACCCCCCCAAATGACCCCATTTTGGAAAGTAGACACCCCAAGGAAATTGCTGAGAGGCATGTTGAGCCCATTGAATATTTTTTTTTTGTCCCAAGTGATTGAATAATGACAAAAAAAAAAAAGTTGTCACTAAATGATATATTGCTCACACATGCCATGGTTATATGTGGAATTGCACCCCAAAATACGTTCTGCTGCTTCTCCTGAGTACAGGGATACCACATGTGTGGGACTTTTTAGGAGCCTAGCCACGTACCGGACCCCGGAAACCAAGCACCGCCTTCAGGATTTCTAAGGGCGCAAATTTTTGATTTCATTCCTCACTACCTATCACAGTTTCGAAGGCCATAAAATGCCTAAATAGCACAAAACCCCCCCAAATGACCCCATTTTAGAAAGTAGACCCCCAAATCTATTTTCTGAGAGGCATGTTGAGCCCATTGAATATTTTTTTTTGTCCCAAATGATTGAATAATGACAAAAAGAAAATGTACAAAAAGTTGTCACTAAATGATATATTGCTCACACATGCCATGGTTATATGTGGAATTGAACCCCAAAATACATTCTGCTGCTTCTCCTGAGTATGGGGATACCACATGTGTGGGACTTGTTGAGAGCCTAGCCGCGTACGGGGCCCCAAAATCCAAGCACCGCCTTCAGGATTTCTAAGGGCGTAAATTTTTGATTTCACTCCTCACTACCTATCACTACCTATCACAGTTTCGAAGGCCATAAAATGCCAAAATAGCACAAAAAAAACCCAAATGACCCCATTTTGGAAAGTAGACACCCCAAGATATTTACTGAGAGGCATGTTGGGTCCATGGAATATTTTATATTTTGCCACAAGTTGCGAGAATATGACAAACTTTTTTTTTTTTGCACAAAGTTGTCACTAAATGATATATTGCTCACACGAGCCATGGGCATATGTGAAATTACACCCCAAAATACATTCTGCTCCTTCTCTTGAGTACGGGGATACCACATGTGTGGGACTTTTTGGGAGTCTAGCCGCGTACGGGACCCCAAAAACCAAGCACCGCCTTCAAGGTTTCTAAGGGCATAAATTTTTGATATCACTCCTCACTACCTATCACAGTTTTGAAGGCCATAAAATGCCAAGATAGCACAAAACCCTCCAAAATGACCCCATTTTGGAAAGTAGACACCCCAAGGAGATTGATGAGAGGCATGTTGAGCCCAATGAATATTTTTTTTTTGTCCCAAGTGATTGAATAATGACAAAAAGAAAAAAAAAATGTACAAAAAGTTGTCACTAAATGATACATTGCTCAAACATGCCATGGTTATATGTGGAATTACACCCCAAACTACATTTTGCTGCTTCTCCTGAGTACGGGGATACCACATGTGTGGGACTTTTTGAGAGCCTAGCCGCATATGGGGCCCCGAAAACCAAGCACCGCCTTCAGGATTTCTAAGGGCACAAATTTTTGATTTCACTCCTCACTACCTATCACAGTTTTGAAGGCCATAAAATGCCAAGATAGCACAAAACCCCCACAAATGACCCCATTTTGGAAAGTAGACACCCCAAGCTATTTGCTGAGAGGCATGGTGAGTATTTTACAGCTCTCATTTGTTTTTAGAAAATGAAGAAAGACATTTTTTTTCTTTTTTAAATTTTCAAAACTTTGTGACAAAAAGCGAGATCTGCAAAATACTCAACATACCTCTCAGCAAATGGCTTGGGGTGTCTACTTTCCAAAATGGGGTCATTTGGGGGGGTTTGTGCCATCTGGGCATTCCATGGCCTCTTAAATTGTGATAGGCAGTGAGGAGTGAAATCAAAAATTTACACCCATAGAAATCCTGAAGGCGGTGCTTGGTTTTCGGGGTCCTGTACGCGGCTAGGCTCCCAAAATGTCTCACATATGTGGTACCCCGTACTCAGGAGAAGCAACAGAATGTATTTTGGGGTGCAATTCCACATATAACCATGGCATGTTTGAGCAATATATCATTTAGTGACAACTTTTTGTACATTTTTTTTTCTTTTTACCATTATTCAATCACTTGGGACAAAATAAAATATTCAATGGGCTCAACATGCCTCTCAGCAAATAGCTTGAGGTGTCTACTTTTCCAAAATGGGGTCATTTGGGGGGGTTTTGGAACTGTCCTGGCATTTTATGCACAACATTAGGAAGCTTATGTCACACATCATCCACTCTTCTAACCACTTGAAGACAAAGCCCTTTCTGACACTTTTTGTTTACATGAAAACATTTTTTTTTTTGCAAGAAAATTATGTTGAACCCCCAAACATTATATATTTTTTTAAAGCAAAGGCCCTACAGATTAAAAAAGTGGGTGTTGCATTTTTTTTACCACAGTATTTGCGCAGCGATTTTTTAAACACATTTTTTGGGGAAAAAACACACTTTTTTTTATTTTTAATGCACTAAAACACACTATATTGCCCAAATGTTTGATGAAATAAAAAAGATGATCTTAGGCCGAGTACATAGATACCAAACACGACATGCTTTAAAATTGCACACAAACGCGCAACGGCGACAAACTCCATTCATTTTTAAAAGCCTTTAAAAGCCTTTACAGGTTACCACGTTAGATTTACAAAGGAGGTCTCCTGCTAAAATTACTGCCCCCGATCTGACCTTCGCGGTGATACCTCACATGCATGGTGCAATTGCTGTTTACATATGACGCTAGACCGACGCTTGCCTTTGCGCAAGAGCAGGGGGGGACAGCGGTGCTTTTTTTATTTTTTATTTTTTTGCTTTTTTATTTTATTTTTAAACTGTTCCTTCCATATTTTATTTTTTTTATCATTTTTATTGTTATCTCAGGGAATGTAAATATCCCCTATGATAGCAATAGGTAGTGACAGGTGCTCTTTTTTTGAAAAAAATTGGGGGGTTAGACCCTAGATCTTTCCTCTGCCCTCAAAGCATCTGACATCACCAAGATCGGTGTGATAAAATTTCCCAATGCCGCTGTTTATATCCGGGGGGGGGGACATTCCCTCCCACTGCTTGTAAAAGCAGTCTAGAGGCTAATTATCTGCTAGAATTGCTTTTACATGAAAGCCGGCCACTGGCTGAAAAGAATGATACCAAGATGATACCTAAACCCGCAGGCATCATTCTGGTATAAACATTCAAAGGCCAGCAACATACCAGTACGTTGCTGGTCCTTGTTGGACATGTATTGTAATCTTTTTTTTCATGCAGCCTGTTGGCTGAACGAAAAAAAGAGATTGATCGGTGGGTATGCCACCCACTTCTAATTATGGGCATACATGCACCATTTATATATGCCGAAGCATGGGGGCATCCTCCCGCAAAAAACTTATGCCGCGTACACACGGTAGGACTTTTCCACGTTCAAGCCTCCGTCGGAATTTCGACCGTATGTACGCAGCATAAAAGGTTATGCCGCATACACACGGTCAGACTTTTCCACGGGCAAGCCTCCGTCGGAATTTCGACCGTATGTATGCGGCATTTGGAGCAAAATCGCTCCTCCGCCCCTGCTGCCCCCATGCTTCGGCATATATGCTCTTTTTTTAACTGTGGTGGTGAAATCACCTCCTACAGCACTGGAGTCACGGCTTTATGTATCATGGGAGCAAACGCTGTTGCTGTCAAGATAAATAATTCCGCGCTGCAGTTGAATGGCGCACCTGAAAACAAAAAATTACATACCTGAAAAGCAAGCATGATAAAACATTGCAGAATAGAATACAGTAAAAAAGAGCAGAACAATAGATAGAAAATAGAGAGAGAGAGAGAGAGAGAGAGAGAGAGAGAGAGAGAGAGAGAACAATAAAACGACAACTATTTTTGTTTTTTTTATTTTATATATTTTTTTGTTTTTTGTTTTTTACGTTTTTTATTTATTTTTTACACTTTTTTTTGTAACTTTAACAACTGTAATGGTTCGGGTCTCTCAAAATGTGATGGCATCTTGGGAGACCCTGTGTAAGTGTGTCCTAGTCTGTGAAATGCTGTAGCCTACGCTAAAACTTCACTTTTGAGTGGAAGCGTTCAAAACATTCACCAATGCAAAGACCAGGATTGTCAGGACAGAGTGGACAAAAATAACGGGTGTCACGCCTAAATCCGCGCTTGCTACAGACACAACATATTTTTTGGGGGGCTCGTTGGGTAGGGGTACTCTCGAGGACATACGGATAATGCCTCTCATGCAGCCGGCTTACTGCATTTGGTTGGGAATGGTGAGGTGCAGAACCGCCTGGATACAGGAGTTCTGTGACTATCTCATTCTGGAATTTTAGAAGAGATAACGTCCTGCCTGAAGCTCTGTATAGCACATGAGCATTCAGCAAAGCCAATTGGAATAAGGATAGAGACACTTTTTTGTACCAGCGTCTCGCTTTACGGTCAATTAGATACGGCGCCAAAAACTGGTCGTTGAGGTCCACCCCTCCCATATTTTTGTTATATTCGTGGACACAGAGGGGTTTCTCCACAACACCAGTCGCCGTAGGAATTTGGACTGTCGTGTCTGCATGAAGGGAGGTAAGAAGGAAAACATTCTTATTATCCCTCCACTTCATAGCGAGCAAGTTATTACACTTCACGCAGGCTCTCTCCCCCAGCCTAAGACGGGCATCTACAAGCCGCTGGGGAAAGCCCCGGCGATTAGGTCGCACGGTGCCACATGATGATCAAACAAGTGACTAAACAGTGGCACGCTCGTGTAATAATTGTCCACATACAAGTGGTACCCCTTTCCGAATAAGGGTGACACCAATTTACACACTATCTTGCCAGCGCTCCCTATGTAATCCGGGCAGTTGACCGGCTCAACCTGACTATCTTTTCCCTCATAAACCGTAAAGCTCCATACATAGCCTGTTGCCCTGTCACAGAACTTATAGAGCTTGACACCGTATCTTGCACGCTTGCTGGGAAGGTACTGCTTGAAAGACAAGCGGACAGAAAATTTAATCAGGGACTCATCAACGCAGACAACTTGATCGGGAATAAACAAGGCTGCAAAACGTTCGTTCAAGTGGTTTATGAGGGGCCGAATTTTGTAGAGCCGGTCGTATTCAGGGTCTCCACGTGGACGACAAAGTTCATTGTCGTTGAAGTGCATGAACTGCAAAATCTGCTCGTATCGTGTCCTGGGCATGGAGGCAGAGAACACGGGCATGTGGTCAATTGGGTGTGTGGACCAATAAACACGCAATGACGGGAATTTATGTGTGCCCATGTTGAGGGAAAGGCCCAGAAAGGTTTTAAATTCGGAAACCGTAATTGGTTTCCAATCTTTGGCAATGGAAGGCAACTGGGGACTAGCGGCGATGAATTGACCAGCATATAAATAACTCTGGTCCACAATAGATCTATGGAGATCTTCCGTGAAAAACAGCGAATAAAAATCAATTGGCTTAAAATCAGCTGTTTCCACCTGAATACCGGGTTGGGCAGTGAATGGGGGAAGTACGGGTTCTGCAGAAGTGGTGGGGACCCAATCAGGATAGGCAAATTCTGCAGGAAGGGCACTATGGGCACGACGGGCCTGACTTTGTCTTCTTCTTGGTGCCAGCGGGACACTACTTGTGCTTGCCAGCTCGCCAGCTTGAACTGCACTTATGGGACTCGCCACGTCACCACTTGAAACTGCAGTGCTGGATGTACGCCCAGGCTGTACTAGGCCGCTGGTGCTTGCCAATTCACCAGAAGGAATAGTGGCACTAGTACTACTCTGCTCCATGATACGAGAGCCCTGCGGTTCTTGCTCCTCAACAACAGCAGAAGATCGGGATGGGGTACGCCTGACCTTAGCAGGGACCTCACCTTCGTCGTCAGAGCTATCTGGAGTGGAGCCGCTGACTTCACTGTCTTCTACGGGAAGATATTCTGAGCCTGAATCTGACAGATCCGTGACCTCCTCTTCACTATCTGTCATGCTCAGAATCTCATAGCCCTCTTTACTAGTGTACCTTCGATTTGCCATTTTGGGCTCTAAATTTAGGGGTACACTAGTAAGATTCACAGGTAAAAAAAGCACCTGACTGTCAGCAAATGTATCAAATGCTTCAAAAAAAACTGTTAGCGATTGCAGGGATCAGGACTGTCTCTGCGAACGCTGCAGTTATGTGTTTTGTGTTTGGTAAGTGACAGTGATCGATCGATACTGCACTTGGGTGGGCTGGGCTGGGCTGGGCGGAGGGGCTAAACGCAGGTGCTAGCAGGTATCTGGGCTGATCCCGCTAACACTGCATTTTTGGGAACCCTAAACCGCTGGGGACGCTAGTATAGATCTGTTTAGATCAGATATTGATCTGTTCAGATACTATACCACTAAGGGAGGTGTATGCTTTGCGCGTGGGTGTTAGCGTTACTGGCACTAACCTAACACTGCCTGGGGCGAAGCAGACCCTCTCTGGCGCTAAAACCTAATTGATATCACCCGCCGGGCGATCAGGAGGTTAAACCTTTATTGGGTTATATACGGCGGGTGCCCTGATGCTATAAAAAGCAAACTAACCAACCAGCATCACCCGTAACCTTTATATGGTGATCACTGGTGAAAGGGTTAACTAGGGGCAAACAGGGGGTTAAAACCTATATTAGGTTAAATATGGGGGTACCTGACGCTATATAAAAACCTGACGGGTAACCTAAATAACTAAATAACTAACTGGCTAACCAGTGTCATCAGTGACGCTTATAGAGTGATCACTGGTGAAAGGGTTAACTCTAGGGGCAATCAGGGGGTTAAAATAATATATGGGGGTACCTGACGCTATAAAAACCTGCGGCGAACCTAAAAATAAATAACTGGCTATCTTGGGCACCAGCGACACGAATACAGCGATCGGAAAAACGATCGCTTAGTGACGCTGGAGTTAGGGGGTGAAAGGGTTACCTGGGGGGTGATCAAGGGGTTAAACCTTTATTAGGGGGGGTTAGGGGGCTACCCTGGACCTAAAGGGGCCTAAACCTAACTGCCCTGCAACTTTTTACTGTCACAGATGACACTAAATGCAGTGATCAGTAAAATAAATGATCACTGCAATCAGTGACACTGTGCCTGGGGGCTGGGGGGTGACCTGGGGGGTGATCTGGGGGTGAATGGGGGGTGAAATGCGTGCCTATGTGTGCCTACGTGTCAGTGGGCTGTTGGTGCACTAACCTGCGTCTTCTCTCCTCGGCGCTGCGGACGAAAAGACTGTCGCGAGGGGAGATGACATCACTTCCTCTGCCTGTGTTTACATTTACACAGCAGAGGAAGATTCTCATTCGCCGGGAGCGATCGCGAGGGGGTGGCCGGAATCGAACGGCCGTCCCCTCATCCCGGATCGCTCCCGAACAACTAACGACCGCTCACTGTATAGAAGGGGGGTCCCACTGGACCCCCCAACTATACAAAGGCAGTCATGTACAGTTACGTGACTTTGCCTGTCGGTGCCATTCTGCCGACGTATATATACAGTGAGCGGTCGTTAAGTGGTTAAGGGGAACTCCACGTCAAATGAAAAAAAAAAATGGCGTTGAGTTCTCCCCAAAAATACATACCAGGCCCTTTATCCGAGCACGCAACCTGGCAGGCCGCAGGAAAAGAGGGGGGATGAGAGAGTGCCCCCCCTCCTGAACTGTACCAGGCCACATGCCCTCAACATGGAGAGGATGCTTTGGGGGTCTGTGACCCCTCAAAGCACCATGTCCCCATGTTGATGGGGAAAAGGGCCTCATCCCCACAACCCTTGCCCGGTGGTTGTGGGGGTCTGCGGGCGGGGGGCTTATCGGAATCTGGAAGACCCCTTTAACAAAGGGGACCCCAGATCCCGCCCCCCCTATGTAAGTTGGTAAGGGGTACATTGTACCCCTACCATTTCACAAAGAAAGTGTAAAAAATTGTAAAAAAACACACAGACAGTTGGGAAAGTCCTTTATTAAAAATAAAAAAATAAAAAATAAAATACCCATTCCAGCGATGTAATCTAGTATCCCGCGGTGATCCGATGTCCAGCGCTGCAGTGTCCTCCAGTCTCCACTCGAAACCTGAAGGGTGTGGTATGGATATTTGGGGGCAACCTCACATCATTTATTTATTTTTGACGCAGGGTGTCATGGATATGCATTAATGTCTGTCTGCCATCTTACCTTTCCTCCTCATGTGTTCATCTTAGAGACCAGACCCCCTTCACCTGGCTTCCTTTATAATCTCCTCCCAGCCAGACTCCACCCCAGGCCCTATCACAGAACACTATATTAACCTGTGCACTGCAAGCCTGCTTTGCTGATCAACGTGTTTGTTAGGCATTGTGTGTTTGGGTTCCTGCCTGCCGTGTGCTACGTCTGTCTCTCTGTTACATATCTGGCTTGTCCCCGACTATCCCTGTCTGCTTGTGACCCTTGACCTTGGGCTTGTCCTTCGTTATCCTTGTCTGCTTGTGGCCCTTGACCTTCAGCCTGTTTTTCGTTACTCTTATAACTTGTGCTGCTGCTTCCCCTCTTTTCCCCTTATCCTACGGGGCGTGAGCTAGGAGACTCTAGGGGCCGCGACCTGGACCCAGCCTGCAGCATAACATCCTCACCACTAGAGGCTCTGGAGAAGACCTGCTGGGTCTTAGACTCCACGCCCTGGGGAATCTTGGCTCTAGCCTCCTATAGGATCCCGGTTGTGCTCCTCTGGTCCCGCTTTCCACAACCACCCAGTTTCCTATCCGCAGCAGTCAGCCATAGGGTTCACTACCTTGCGGTGCACTTCTGTCCCCCTACAGTGTGCATCTGTCACCTGGCCATAGGTGACCTGACAGTTTGATCAGCCATGGACCCGGCTGACAGGCCGCTCCCCGCAGATGATCCATTACAGGGCATAGTCCGTAGACTTGAGACCCAGGAATCAGATCAGACTCAGGTGATGCGATTCCTCCAGGATCTGGCTTCTCGCTTCGAGCAGCTTCAGACCTCCTTGGGAACCCCAAATCTGCAACCTGAAGTACAACCAGCGGCTGCGCCTTTCACATCAGTCACAGCCACACACTCACTAGAACTGCCAGCTCCTTTCCGTTTCTCTGGGGACTCCAAGGCCTGCAGGGGGTTTCTCAGCCAATGTATGATTCATTTTGAGCTTCAGCCTCAAAACTTCCTGTCTGATCGGGCTAAGGTAGCCTATATCATCTCCCTCCTCTCCGGTGAAGCTTTAGCCTGGGGAAAGGAATGATTCGGTGGTTTCCATCCTGTCCAACTTCTTGGAGCTCTTTCGGAACATCTTTGAGGAGCCAGCTCGGGCTTCTTCAGTGGCTAGTGCTGTCTTACGTCTTCGCCAAGAATCTAGTTCAGTGGGACAGTACGCTCTTCAGTTCCGTATCCACACAGCTGAATTGAGATGGAATAATGAGGCTACCTTTTTACATGGCCTCTCTGACAGAGTGAAAGACGAATTAGCGGGAAGAGCCATTCCCGTTGGTCTGGACGATGTAATTTCTTTGTGCAACCAGATCGACATTCGTTTTCAGGAGAGGTCGCTAGAAAAAAGACGCCAGCACTCTCTGGGTCCTAGCCAGTCTGAGCTCCCCTCCCTTTGTCCCGTGGAGCATCTTCTGCCTGCTGAGGGACCTATGCAGCTGGGCCGGACCAGACTAACCCCCGAAGAACGTGCTAGGCGCAGAACTCTGGGCTTGTGCCTCTATTGTGGGGGCAAGGGTCATTTTCGTGACTTTTGCTCGCTTCTGTCCGGGGAATGCTCGGGCTTAATACATTTGGAAGGTGGAGTATTGGGCCCTGAAACATCACCTTCTCACCTTCTCCTGCCGGTGTTCCTTCATGTAGGCACTTCTCCTCAATCAACCCTTGCATATCTGGATTCAGGGGCAGCCGGCAATTTTATGGATTGGGGAACTGCTTCTTCTATGAAGCTTACCCTTTCACCTCTCGCTACCCCATTGGTAGTCTCGGCAATTGATGGCACTGTTCTCCCAGGGGGCCCTATTCGCTTCCAGACGCTACCCATTAGGATGTCGGTAGGGATTCTCCACCAGGAGTGGATATCCTTTCTCATTCTACCCAAGGCCTCTACCCCCATTGTATTGGGCCTTCCTTGGCTGCAGCTCCACTCTCCACATGTGGACTGGGCCTCTGGGCAGGTCCTGGCTTGGGGTCCCTCATGTTTCTCGTCATGTCTTCTCAAGGTGGCCCCCAAAGAGAGACTTCCGGTTGCTACCACTTCCGTTTCTTCTGATCTTCCCGCTGCATACAGCGATTACCGGGATGTGTTCTGTAAGAAATCAGCGGAGGTGCTTCCTCCCCACAGGTCTTTTGACTGTGCTATTGATCTTGTCCCCGGAGCAACTCTGCCCAGGGGTCGTACCTACCATCTGTCCATCCCAGAGACCCAGGCCATGTCTGAGTATGTTGCAGAGAATCTGGAGAGAGGTTTCATCCGGAAATCCGCATCACCTGCAAGGGCAGGGTTCTTTTTCGTTGCCAAAAAGGATGGTACCCTAAGACCCTGTATCGACTATCGAGGTTTAAACAAGGTTACTATTAAAAATCGATACCCCTTACCCTTAATATCTGAACTATTCGATAGGTTGAAGGGTGCCTCCATTTTCACCAAGTTGGATCTCAGAGGCGCGTACAATCTCATTCGAATACGGGAGGGTGACGAATGGAAGACTGCATTCAACACTAGAGACGGGCATTACGAATACCTGGTGATGCCTTTTGGTTTGTGTAATGCCCCAGCTGTGTTTCAAAACTTTGTCAATGAAATCTTCAGAGATCTGCTGTACCAGTTTGTTGTCATCTATCTGGATGACATTCTGATCTTTTCTGAAAATCTGCTCGTCCACAGAAACCATGTCCGCACTGTACTTCAGCGTCTTAGAGAGAACAATCTCTATGCCAAGCTGGAGAAATGTTCCTTTGAATGTTCTGAGGTCCTGTTTTTGGGGTGCTTTGTCTCATGTTCGGGTCTTCGTATGGATCCTGCGAAGGTCTTGGCTATTACCAACTGGCCTCTTCCTGCTAGCCTCAAGGCCACACAGCGCTTTCTTGGCTTCACAAATTATTATAGGCAGTTCATAAGGAATTACTCTTCCATTGCCGCGCCTATTATCGCTTTAAAGAAGGGTGCGAATGCCAAAGACTGGCCTCCCGAAGCTGTCTCTGCATTTCACGACCTGAAACAGGCCTTTGTTTCTGGACCTCTCTTGAGGAGACCAAATCCTGGGGATGCATTTTTTATTGAAGTGGACGCTTCCTCAATGGGGGTGGGAGCTGTGCTTCTTCAATTCTTTGAGAAGAGACGTCAACCATGTGCGCTCTTCTCCAAAAAAAATCTCAGGCAGAGAGGAATTATGCCATCGGTGATCGGGAACTTCTCGCGATTAAATTGGCGTTAGAGGAGTGGCGTCATCTCTTGGAGGGTTCCCCTCACTCCATAACGATCTTTACTGACCACAAGAATTTACAGTATCTACAGAATGCTAAACGTCTGAATCCTAGACAGGCCAGGTGGAGTCTCTTCTTTGCCCGTTTTAATTTCACGATTACTTACAAACCTGGTTCCTGCAACGGTCGGGCTGATGCGCTCTCTAGGTCATTTGACACTTTTGACGAGGAGTCCGCCCCTGAACCTGAGCCGATCATTCCAACCTCGTGCATTGCTGCCCACTCTACCACCCTGAAGTCTAAGATTCCGCCTGGTAAGACCTTTGTCCCCACTGAGCTATGAGCTAAGATCCTTCGTTGGGGACATGATTCCAAGGTGGCAGGTCATTCTGGATTCCTCCGATCCTTCTTACTCATCAGTCGTCTCTACTGGTGGCCTAATCTCCGCTCAGATGTCAAAGACTACGTTAAGGCTTGTCATGTCTGTGCTCAGTCCAAATCCTCCACACAAGCTCCTGCTGGTCTCCTCATGCCCTTGCCCATCCCTAAGGAGCCCTGGGCTCATATTGCCATGAATTTTATCAATGACCTCCCACTGTCTGAGAATAATACAGTCATTTGGGTGGTAATTGATCGGTTCTCCAAGATGGCTCATTTTGTTCCTCTTCCTGGTCTTCCTTCTGCTTCTGCCTTGGTTCCCATTTTTATTCGAGAAATTTTCCGCCTCCATGGGGTTCCTTCTCATATTGTTTCCGACAGGGGAGTCCAATTTACGTCTCGTTTTTGGAGAGCCTTTTGCAAATCCCTTAATATTGTCTTGGATTTTTCCTCTTCCTACCACCCTCAATCCAATGGACAGACTGAGAGGGTTAATCAGGAGTTAGAGGTCTTTCTTCGCACCTTTGTGTCTTCTCATCATGACGATTGGTCCTCTCTACTTCCGTGGGCAGAATTCTCCCATAACAATCATGTGAATACCAGCTCGCAGAAGACACCCTTTTTCACTGTTTATGGAAAACACCCTCAACTTCCTCTTCCCATGACCTGTTCTCCAGATATTCCAGCTTTGGCTTTGGTTCAGGAGTCTCTCAATTCTGTTTGGGGTGACGTTCATGATTCCCTCCGGGCAGCTGCTGAAAAATTCAAAGGCTTTGCCGACCGCCGCAGGCGTAAACCGCCTTCTCTTCAGCCAGGGGACAAAGTCTGGCTCTCCACCAGGAACATCAAGCTCCAAGTTCCTTCTCTGAAGTTTGCTCCACGATTCATTGGTCCATACACTGTAACTGCTAAACTGAATCCAGTTTGTTTCAAACTCCAGATTCCTAAGAGCCTTAAAATCACTAACTCCTTCCATGTTGCCCTTCTGAAGCCTTTAGTCCTCAATAAATTCTCTCGTCCTCTCCCTACCGTGGCGCCTGTCTCTGAGGATAATCAGGAGTACGAGGTCAGTCAAATTCTGGACTCCCGACTTTGTAAAGGCGTTCTTCAGTACCTCGTTCATTGTAAGGGGTTTGGTCTTGAGGAGAGGTCTTGGATCGCTGCATCTGAGGTCTTTGCAGATTCATCTGAAGTTTCCCTCCAAACCTGGGCCCAGGCGGGGAAGGGGGAGGCCTCGTAAGAGGGAGGGTACTGTCATGGATATGCATTAATGTCTGTCTGCCATCTTACCTTTCCTCTTCATGTGTTTATCTTAGAGACCAGACCCCCTTCACCTGGCTTCCTTTATAATCTCCTCCCAGCCAGACTCCACCCCAGGCCCTATCACAGAACACTATATTAACCTGTGCACTGCAAGCCTGCTTTGCTGATCAACGTGTTTGTTAGGCATTGTGTGTTTGGGTTCCTGCCTGCCGTGTGCTACGTCTGTCTCTCTGTTACATATCTGGCTTGTCCCCGACTATCCCTGTCTGCTCGTGACCCTTGACCTTCGGCTTGTCCTTTGTTATCCTTGTCTGCTTGTGACCCTTGACCTTCAGCCTGTTTTTCGTTACTCTTATATCTTGTGCTGCTGCTTCCCCTCTTTTCCCCTTATCCTACGGGGCGTGAGCTAGGAGACTCTAGGGGCCGCGACCTGGACCCAGCCTGCAGCATAACATCCTCACCACTAGAGGCTCTGGAGAAGACCTGCTGGGTCTTAGACTCCGCGCCCTGGGGAATCTTGGCTCTAGCCTCCTATAGGATCCCGGTTGTGCTCCTCTGGTCCCGCTTTCCACAACCACCCAGTTTCCTATCCGCAGCAGTCAGCCATAGGGTTCACTACCTTGCGATGCACTCCTGTCCCCCTACAGTGTGCATCTGTCACCTGGCCATAGGTGACCTGACACAGGGTTTCCCTTAATATCCATACCAGACCTGAAGGGCCTGGTAATTGAATTTGGGGGGACCCCCACGCATTATTTTTAAATTATTTTTATCAATGATATTTCTCTGTATTGCTGGGAGCCGACAATTCAAACTTTGTTTTGCATTGATACATGTCCCCTGGGGCAGGACCCGGGTCCCCAAACACTTTTTATGACAATAACTTGCATATAAGCCTTTAAAATTAGCACTTTAGATTTCTCCCATAGACTTTTACAGGGTGTTCCGCAGCTTTTCGAATTTGCCGCGAACACCCCAAATTGTTTGCTGTTGGGCGAATGGGCGAACAGGAAATGTTCGAGTCGAACATTAGTTTGACTCGAACTCGAAGCTCATCCCTAAAATTTGTCAGCAATACCCCTAGTCTCCTTATACCTGACGCAACTATTTATTTTACATATGTCTTATTACACACCAGAGAAACTATTTAAATGGAAGTCTAGAGATACGTCCCAATGCCCCAGATATAAAGGAAATCCTGCTTGTTTAATAAAAAGGTTATGGAGATGAACTCCATCACTACTGGTATGCGGTTGTATCTATGATTAATAACATCTTTGGGGCCAAGCTGTCTCCAGAGCCGGGCGGATGTCTTCTAAGAATCCTGGATGATTCTGAGATCCCAGGAAGCAACAGGGTATAAATAATAGGGAGCCTATTTCAGCACAAAAATGGGTATCATCATATTCACCAACAATAACGGAATGGAAAACACAAATAAGGGAAACCTTTAAGCGTAAATCCACCGTAAAAAAATATTAAAAGCCAGCAGCTACAAATACTGCAGCTGCTGACTTTTAATAAATGGACACTTACCCGTCCTGGAGTCCAGCAACGTCGACAGCAGAAGACGAGCAATCGGCTGCCCCTACCGCCATCATCGGTGAGGGAATCAGGAAGTGAAGCGTTGTGGCTTCACTGCCCCGTCCTCACTGTTCCCCGCTGTGTTCTGGGAGCCGTGTGTTTCCAAGAAAACAACGGGGGGCGGGGGGCGGGGGTAGAACTGACGTACAGGTCCCCACAGAATCTATGCCTGGACGTGGGTGCAAATACCTGTCTTAGACAGGTATCTGCACCCCCCTCCCACCTGAAAGGTGCCAATTGTGGCATCGGAGGGGGGGAGGAATCCGATGAGAGGAAGTTCCACTTTAGGGTGGAGCTCCGCTTTAATTAAAGAACAATATGTCCTTTTACATAAAGGTTACAAAGTTACATAGTAGGTGAGGTTGAAAAAAGACACAAGTCCATCAAGTCCAACCCATGTGTGTGATGATATGTCAGTATTGCCTTGTACAGGTCCTTCTCAAAAAATTAGCATATTGTGATAAAGTTCATTATTTTCTGTAATGTACTGATAAACATTAGACTTTCATATATTTTAGATTCATTACACACAACTGAAGTAGTTCAAGCCTTTTCTTGTTTTAATATTGATGATTTTGGCATACAGCTCATGACAACCCAAAATTCCTATCTCAAAAAATTAGCATATCATGAAAAGGTTCTCTAAATGAGCTATTAACCTAATCATCTGAATCAACTAATTAACTCTAAACACCTGCAAAAGATTCCTGAGGCTTTTAAAAACTCCCAGCCTGGTTCATTACTCAAAACCGCAATCATGGGTAAGACTGCCGACCTGACTGCTGTCCAGAAGGCCATCATTGACACCCTCAAGCAAGAGGGTAAGACACAGAAAGAAATTTCTGAACGAATAGGCTGTTCCCAGAGTGCTGTATCAAGGCACCTCAGTGGGAAGTCTGTGGGAAGGAAAAAGTGTGGCAGAAAACGCTGCACAACGAGAAGAGGTGACCGGACCCTGAAGAAGATTGTGGAGAAGGACCGATTCCAGACCTTGGAGGACCTGCGGAAGCAGTGGACTGAGTCTGGAGTAGAAACATCCAGAGCCACTGTGAACAGGCGTGTGCAGGAAATGGGCTACAGGTGCCGCATTCCCCAGGTCAAGCCACTTTTGAACCAGAAACAGCGGCAGAAGCGCCTGACCTGGGCTACAGAGAAGCAGCACTGGACTGTTGCTCAGTGGTCCAAAGTACTTTTTTCGGATGAAAGCAAATTTTGCATGTCATTCGGAAATCAAGGTGCCAGAGTCTGGAGGAAGACTGGGGAGAGGGAAATGCCAAAATGCCTGAAGTCCAGTGTCAAGTACCCACAGTCAGTGATGGTCTGGGGTGCCATGTCAGCTGCTGGTGTTGGTCCACTGTGTTTTATCAAGGGCAGGGTCAATGCAGCTAGCTATCAGGAGATTTTGGAGCACTTCATGCTTCCATCTGCTGAAAAGCTTTATGGAGATGAAGATTTCATTTTTCAGCACGACCTGGCACCTGCTCACAGTGCCAAAACCACTGGTAAATGGTTTACTGACCATGGTATTACTGTGCTCAATTGGCCTGTCAACTCTCCTGACCTGAACCCCATAGAGAATCTGTGGGATATTAGGAAGAGAAAGTTGAGAGACGCAAGACCCAACACTCTGGATGAGCTTAAGGCCGCTATCGAAGCATCCTGGGCCTCCATAACACCTCAGCAGTGCCACAGGCTGGTTGCCTCCATGCCACGCCGCATTGAAGCAGTCATTTCTGCAAAAGGATTCCCGACCAAGTATTGAGTGCATAACTGAACATAATTATTTGAAGGTTGACTTTTTTTGTATTAAAAACACTTTTCTTTTATTGGTCGGATGAAATATGCTAATTTTTTGAGATAGGATTTTTGGGTTTTCATGAGCTGTATGCCAAAATCATCAATATTAAAACAAGAAAAGGCTTGAACTACTTCAGTTGTGTGTAATGAATCTAAAATATATGAAAGTCTAATGTTTATCAGTACATTACAGAAAATAATGAACTTTATCACAATATGCTAATTTTTTGAGAAGGACCTGTATATCCCTGTATGTTGTGGTCGTTCAGGTGCTTATCTAATAGTTTTTTTAAACTCTCAATGCCCCCCGCTGAGACCACCGGCTGAAAGCATGCGCTCAAAGGAAAACAGGAAATACGTTGGTGGTTTTGTCATCCACCGGAAGGGCGTCTGACGCCCTTCCGGTGGACGGCAAAACCACTGACGTATTTCCTGTTTTCCTTGGAGAGCACGCTGTTCGAGCAATGCTCGTGGAAGCTTTTTTCTTACTGAATGCCTGCCTATGCCATCCAGTGCTATGAACGTTCTAGACTTGTCCAGGATTTCCTTTTCTTTCTCCTATGCATTTAACTTGATCTCCGAGCATCCAGCAAGTCATCTAATTTACAATCCTTCCCATCTGTGAACAAGCCATCTAGTTTATTTTCAAGGAGCAGAGGATAAGCATCCAATGGTGAGTGGATCTTCAGAGGGATATTTTTGTTCAGTTGATACTTGCGGGACTGATTTTTGAAGTACTTGCTGCCTCTAATATTATTACATTTGTTGTTACTTTTTATGATGCACTTATGTCTATTTCAACTTAGACTTGGTCTCACTGCACTCTAAATTGTTTGTGGACCTTTCAATTTCACTATTGATTGTGCCAACGGTTGTCCTACACTGTTTACCTGGTTTATTGTTAGCGCTGCAATCTATTTTACTTTTTCATATACCTGATTGCAGGCCATTCCTGGTGTACGTATTCAAATACACTTTCAGGCAGGCAGGCCGGCCAGGCAGGTGATTCAGTGATCTGCAGTGCATAAAATATATATACTGTCTCCTACATATATATCCACTGCCTTCTAGTCTTGCCAAGACTATACCTGACTGCAGGCCATTCCTTGTGTACTTTTTCTACTTCAGGCAGTGTTTTGCTAATCTATTTTTACAGTATGTTTGGAAGGCCACCAAGGAGAGGCAGACGCTCACAGGCCACTAAAAGAGGGCAAGCAGGCTCTGTGTCTACAGCCAAGAGTGCTGGTCATGGACACGGTGCATCCTCATCATGTGGCCGTGGAGCACGCTTGTCCTTTTTTTTGACAGCTGGCCGTGTTGAGCCACAACATGCAGAAGAGTTGGTAGAGTGGATCACAAAGCCATCCTCCTCCTTCTCATCCTCTGTCACCCAGGCTCAGAGTACTTTGGCTGCCAATGCAGCTGCCAAAGCGGACTATTCCATCGGCTCAATGTCATCAGTCACTCCTTCCCCAGCGCCACCATCTTGCACGGAGGAGTCCCCCGAACTGTTCGACCACATTGTCGGGTACATGCTGCAGAAGGCTCCGATGATGGTACCCAGGTTTAGGAAGGCAGTAACGTGAGCCCAGAGACAGGGGGTGCCCAAGAAGGACAAGGAACTGGCAGTCATGTTCCCCCAGCTGCAGCATACTGCCAGGTTTGCTCCAGTGGCGAGGAGGGAGGGGATGATGAGGTCACTGACTCTACGTGGGTGCCTGATAGAAGAGAGGAGGAGGAGGCACATCTCCAAAGAGGCAGGATGCCCTCCAGGGACCAGCTTAAGGGCAGCCAACCAACTGCATTACACCGCAGAGCTCGCGTTTTTTCAAAAGTTCTTTGGTGTGGGCCTTTTTTGAGATGTGTGCAGCAGATCGCACCGTTGCTGTTTGCAACATATGTCTGAAGCGTATCAAGCGTGGCCAAAACAGCAGCCGCTTGGGCACCACATGCTTGACCAGACATATGTCGAGCTCCCATGCAGTCTGTTGGCAACAGTACTTAAAAGACCCACACCAAAGAACAAGGTGAACCTCTTCTTGCTCCTCATCAGCTGGGATCTCCAAACTCACTATACCCTCAGTCCTCTCAGAGACCTGCACTACAAGGAATGAAGGTGTAGAATTAGGTGTCCCAAGCACTTGCGGGCAATCTGCTAGCAGTACACATAAATCCGATTGTAGCAGGCAAATTTCCCTACCCCAGTTGCTAAACCATCAAAATAAGTTTGGTCCCAGCCATCCACATGCTCAGCCGCTAAATGCTAGTTTGGCTAAATTGCTAGCACTCCAACTGCTGCCTTTTCAGTTGGTAGACTCTGCCCCCTTTTTTTTCTCGTAAGGCCATTCCGGCTCTCTACCAGCATGTGGAAGGCAATATCTTGGCCTCGTTGGACAGGTTGGACAGGTTGGTCAGCGGTAAGGTGCATATTACCGCTGACTCATGGTCCAGCAGGCATTGACAGGGACGTTACCTTTCTTTCATGCCACAATGGGTAACTCTGCTGGCAGCTGGGAAAGATGCAGGACAGGGTGCAGTAATGTTGGAGCTTGTTCCGCCACCATGCCTCCAAAATATTGGTAGTGGTGATTCTGCCCCACCTCTCTCTTCCACCCCCTTTTTCTTCCTCTATGGCCTCTTCCTGTACAGATTTGTCCTCGGAACCAGCTGTGCTCCGTAGGCATTCTAGGGGCTACGCAAGCACTCAGGCAAAAAGATGCCATGCAGTGCTTGCGTTGGTCTGCTTAGGGGACAGGAGCCACACTGGGGCAGAGATTCTGTCAGCTCTGCACGGACAGGCTCAGAGGTGGTTGACGCCATGCCAGCTTCAGCCAGGAATGGTGGTTTGCGACAATGGCACCAACCTCCTCTCCGCCCTCTGACAGGGACACTTGACCCATGTTCCCTGTTTGGCTCACATCCTTAATTTGGTGGTGCAGCGGTTCTTGTGCAGGTACCCGGGCTTACAGGATCTCCTGGGGCAGGCCAGGAAAGTCTGTGGGCATTTCCGCCGGTCATATAATGCCAGTGCTCGACTGGCTGACCTTCAAAAGGAATGCAACCTGCCCAAGAAACGCCTCATCTGTGACATGCCCACCAGGTGGAACTCAACATTGGCAATGCTGCAGCGGCTGCACATGCAGCAGAGGGCCATCAATGAGTACCTGTGGGAGTATGGCACCAGGACAGGGTCAGGGGAGCTTGGCTTTTTTTCACCACGCCAGTGTCTAATGATCAAGGATGCATGCACTGTCCTGTCACCATTTGAGGAGGCCATGAGGATGGTTAGTAGGGACAGTGCATGCATCAGTGATACTGTCCCTCTTGTCTTTCTGTTGGAGCACACGCTGCGTGGAATAATGGACAGGGCACTTGAGGCAGAACAGAGGGAGGAAGAGGAGGACTTCCTTACCTCTCAAGGCCCCCTTTATCCAGACAGGAATAGGAGGAGGAGGAGGATGAGGATTGTGTCAGCATGGAGGTGGAGCCTAACACTCAGCATCAGCAGCAGTATTCAAGGGATCATTTTCAGTCCCCAGAAACCCATGGACTTGTACGTGGCTGGGAGGAGGTGGCTGCGGATCATGTCGTCCTAATGCCGTGTACACACGATCGTATTTCATGCCATTAAAAATGCAATTTTTAAAAATGGCCATTAAAACCGATCGTGTGTATGCTCCAGAGCATTTTTAACGGCGTGAAAAACAGCCATTAAAAATTTCGAACATGCTCTATTTTTTCACGTTGTTTTTCATGTAGTTTTTTTTAACGACGTGAAAAACGATAGTGTGTATGCTTTTACGAGGTGAAAAAAAACGTGCATGCTCAGAATCAAGTATGAGACGGGGGTAAGGTTGCAGAACGTATCCAGCCTTCGTAGAGGGAGCAGTGGATGAAACATCTTCGGGAAGCCTTGCAGAAAGGTTTGTGCAATGCGTTTCCAGAGCCTGGGAGGTTACAATTTCCTGGTCCTACTGGACAACGTGTTGTTGAGGCTTCGGTCAGTCACAGAAGGAGCGGTGGAGAAGGTGGCTGTCTGACCAATGCGTTCAGACAATTTTTTAGTCCGCAGCCCCAAGGTCTGATCGGTTCCAGCAACCATTGCCAGTGTCTGATTTATATGGTGCAGGAATACCTAGGGGCAAGATCAGACTTGGAGATCTTTCCAACAGAAAATCCACTGGGTTACTGTCTGCAGCAAGTCCGGCCTCGGGCCCAACTGTGGCCATATAAGTAGGAGATTTCTGGCATAAATAATTGTGCAGAGCACAACAACAAAAAATTATATAGTTCAATTTGTACTCCGCCATGTTAATAGTAGTTAAAAATAGACGGAACCGGCTGGCCATTATCCCAAAGGCATTCTCCACAACTCTTCGGGCTCTGGCCAGCCGGTAGTTGAAGACCCTCCTCTCCGGGGTGAGGGTCCTCTGGGGGAAAGGCCTCATGAGATGCCGACCCAGGCCAAAGGCTTCATCAGCCAAAAAGACAAAGGGGAGTCTTTCCACATTCCCTGCATCCGGTGGCAATGCAAGGTCATCAGTCTGTAGAGCAAACTCCGTCTGTGCGAAGGCTCCCCCATCCGACATCCGGCCATTCTTCCCCACATCCACATAGAGGAATTCATACTGTGCTGACACCACCGCCATCAGCACGATACTATGAAACCCCTTGTAGTTATAAAAAAAGGAGCCGAACGGGGTGGTGGCACGATGCTGACGTGCTTCACGTCAATGGCTCCTCCGCAGTTGGGGAAGTCCCATCGCCTGGCAAACTCCAATGCCACAGTCTGCCATTCCTGTGGCGTGGAAGGAAGTGGGGAATCAAACAAGATAAAAAAATATTACTACTTTTGCAAATAACATTGCAAGCAGATTATACAAAAACATTCGTGGCCAACATAAGTATAAAATTATGCTTAAGGATTCTTAAAAATAGAAAAACAAATTCACAATTCTCACATTGCTCACCCCCCTCTGATGGCCCACTGTTTTTCTTCTGGAAAATGTCTAAACCATTCGAGGGGGGGGGGGGACTACAATGGAGATGAAAAAATACATTGTTAACAGACTAGGCTAGATGTGTTTGGGCCCAGGAGAGCATGCTGGAGAGGTAAGTGAAGGGAAAAATGCAAGTAGGCCAAAAAATGACTTAAAAAAAATTACAGCATGCATGGGGACAAAGGGGACATTCTCAGCATATTACAATCATGCTAATTAGGGAAGGATGAAAGAAATACAATACATTATCATACATGAAATACATAGAATTTGATATTAAATGCGAAAACTTACCCTCATATAGTCATCCTGCAGGACTTGGATGATGGCAAAATAGAGTTGAGCGGACACCTGGATGTTCGGGTTCGACGGGTTCGGCCAAACTTCGGAAAAAAGTTCGGTTTCGGGACCGAACTTTAACCCGAACCCAAACCCGAACCCGAACCCCATTGAAGTCAATGGGGACCCGGACTTCTAAGGACTAAAAAGGCTCTAAAAAAGTAATGGAAAGGGCTAGAGGGCTGCAAATGGCAGCAAAATGTTGTTAAGAGCATGGCAAGTGCTCTGCAAACAAATGTGGATAGGGAAATAACTTAAAATAACATAAAAAAAATAAAAAAATAAAAAAATATGCTGGAGGCCCCCTTTTCAGCAGAAGAGGTACAGGAAGTCATTAAGAACCTCAGAAACTCAACGGCACGATGCCACGCATATGGTGGGAATGCCCCAGAATATGCCCTTTCTGGAATAAATTATTAAATTTAATGGATAAGCTAGTGGGAAAATAAAATACTTTGAAATAAAATTGTAGCGGGGTGCTAAATTTAAGGGAAGTGTTTGAGTGGTAAATAGGCTCAAACACCCTAATTCTGTAGGATTCATGGACCATTTTGTCCTCGGGGGACAGTATTGGTGTGCAGTTCCCTGCGGCGTACAGGTGGCGCTGCCATGGTAGGCTAGGGTTGAACCGCCGATACAGTGCTGTGCCTTTTGTGTCCCCTCTTGGCAGTAGTACAGCGGGGCGGGGAACCTGCTGTGCATGCCGGGAGAGCATATAAAAGGGGCAGACCTTTGGCCTGGGGGCTGATGTTCAGTGGGGTCCGCGCCCAGGTGCCTTCGGCCTGGGTGCATGTGTTCCTGTTCCATCTCAGGTACATTTAGCCCGGGGTGAGGTACTATCCTGGAGTTCCTGCTGCCCTGGGTATGGAGGCCTAGGTGTGGGAGTAAAGCCTGAAGTCCAGAGCCTTCGTCTGGAGTCCGCTAAGGGTTGAGGAGTCTTAGGGTGCCGCCTCGTGTAGGGGACCCTGTTCCAGGGAAGGGAGGATCATTCTGATGGACCGATGCGGGAGTCACGGTGAAGGAAGGGTCTGTTGACTCCCTGGAGAGATGTCTTCCCCTTGATATGGGCTAGGTTCGTAGAAGGAGAAGCTCAAGGTCATCTTGACTGTATCAGAGGCCTTATTCACTCGGCCCGTGGCAGGGGCCTTATACACCCTGGTCTGTGGCAGAGACCAAAGTTCTCCAGGTCCGTGGCAGGGGCCTTGTACACCCGGTCTGTGGCAGAGACCAACCTCAAGGTCTGTGGCAGAGACCGTGCACCTAAAACTGTTTGAGAAACCTAAGCAGTGAAGTGTATGTGCTACGTTTGTGCCTGGACCTCCTCCACACCTTAAGCTGTCCTGTTTCTTTGCTCTAACCTTTTCTATCCGAGTACAATTTATTTTGCCATGAGAGAATAAGAGTTGTAATTTCAGCTGGTGTGGACATTGACTTTACTGGGAATTAAAGGACTTGCCTCTACCTACAGTAGAGGTGAGAATCATCCTCTGGAGGAGTTTTGACTCCGGCTGTGGACACGGCCCGTCAAGTACACCGCTCAACCTCTTTATATAGGAGGGAACGGGCTGGTAGTGCGGTGTGCCTTTCTCCCTCCTGCGAGGAGCCAACAACATAAAGGCAGGTAAGGGGGAAAGGATCTGTGCGCTACAAAAAAATAAAATAAAAATTATAATCTTGACCTAGGAGGACGAGGTCCATATGGAGTAGGAGGTTGAGGTGGCGGTGGGTGTGGCTGTGTAGGTGGAAGCGGCGGTGGAGGAGGACGAGGTAACCAACACTGGTTCAAAAATACAACAATGGCTGGGTAAGGCCAGTGATGTGTCGAATTCTGTCCCCCGTCAAATAGTGTCCACCCTGTACTGCGCTTGCTCAGTATGTAGGACAAGTGGATTTAGAAAATCTCCCAAGACGAACGGCGCCTGCGTGGTGAGTTCAGGTGAAGGCCACACCATCCGTGGTTCAAGCCGAGCCAAGTGAGGCCATGCCCGAAGCGTGGCGATCGAATCGAGCCTGTGAGGGGCCCTGTTACTATGTGCTACCGTATGTCCACTTGGATGGTGGGGCTTGAACCTGCACTCACGGCGCAGGCGCCATTCATCTTCGGAGATTTTGTGAATCTCCTTGTCCTCTGTACTGCGCAAGCGCTGCGCCTTCGCAGTACGGGCCGGACACAATCCGATGGCCGGACAGTTTTTGTCACAACACCGGTATACATGTCTATTCTGCAGAAGGTACGGACAAGTCCTGTGGGATCCATGCCTGGTTCATTTTAATGAACGTGAGCTTGTCCACATTGGCTCTGGACAGGCGGCTGCGCTTGTCTGTGATAACGCCCCCTGCCGTGCTAATTACACGTTCAGATAATACACTGGCTGCAGGGCAGGCCAGCACCTCCAAGGCATAAAGGGCAAGCTCAGGCCATGTGCCCAATTTGGAGACCCAGAAGTTAAAGGGGGCAGACCCGTCATCCAGTATGTGTAGGCCTGTGGACACATACTGCTCAACCATGTTGGTGAAATGCTGCCTCCTACTAAGACGTTCCATCTCAATGGGGACCCGGACTTCTAAGGACTAAAAAGGCTCTAAAAAAGTAATGGAAAGGGCTAGAGGGCTGCAAATGGCAGCAAAATGTTGTTAAGAGCATGGCAAGTGCTCTGCAAACACATGTGGATAGGGAAATAACTTAAAATAACATAAAAAAAAAATTAAAAAATTAAAAATATGCTGGAGGACCCCTTTTCAGCAGAAGAGGTACAGGAAGTCATTAAGAACCTCAGAAACTCAACGGCACGATGCCACGCATATGGTGGGAATGCCCCAGAATACGCCCTTTCTGGAATAAATTATTCAATTTAATGGATAAGCTAGTGGGAAAATAAAATACTTTGAAATTAAAATGTAGCGGGGTGCTAAATTTAAGGGAAGTGTTTGAGTGGTAAATAGGCTCAAACACCCTAATTCTGTAGGATTCATGGACCATTTTGTCCTCGGGGGACAGTATTGGTGTGCAGTTCCCTGCGGCCTACAGGTGGTGCTGCCATGGTAGGCTAGGGTTGAACCGCTGATACAGTGCTGTGCCTTTTGTGTCCCCTCTTGGCAGTAGTACAGTGGGGCGGGGAACCTGCTGTGCATGCCGGGAGAGCATATAAAAGGGGCAGACCTTTGGCCTGGGGGCTGATGTTCAGTGGGGTCCGCGCCCAGGTGCCTTCGGCCTGGGTGCATGTGTTCCTGTTCCATCTCAGGTACCTTTAGCCCGGGGTGAGGTACTATCCTGGAGTTCCTGCTGCCCTGGGTATGGAGGCCTAGGTGTGGGAGTAAAGCCTGAAGTCCAGAGCCTTCGTCTGGAGTCCGCTAAGGGTTGAGGAGTCTTAGGGTGCCGCCTCGTGTAGGGGACCCTGTTCCAGGGAAGGGAGGATCATTCTGATGGACCGATGCGGGAGTCACGGTGAAGGAAGGGTCTGTTGACTCCCTGGAGAGATGTCTTCCCCTTGATATGGGCTAGGTTCGTAGAAGGAGAAGCTCAAGGTCATCTTGACTGTATCAGAGGCCTTATTCACTCGGCCCGTGGCAGGGGCCTTATACACCCTGGTCTGTGGCAGAGACCAAAGTTCTCCAGGTCCGTGGCAGGGGCCTTGTACACCCGGTCTGTGGCAGAGACCAACCTCAAGGTCTGTGGCAGAGACCGTGCACCTAAAACTGTTTGAGAAACCTAAGCAGTGAAGTGTATGTGCTACGTTTGTGCCTGGACCTCCTCCACACCTTAAGCTGTCCTGTTTCTTTGCTCTAACCTTTTCTATCCGAGTACAATTTATTTTGCCATGAGAGAATAAGAGTTGTAATTTCAGCTGGTGTGGACATTGACTTTACTGGGAATTAAAGGACTTGCCTCTACCTACAGTAGAGGTGAGAATCATCCTCTGGAGGAGTTTTGACTCCGGCTGTGGACACGGCCCGTCAAGTACACCGCTCAACCTATTTATATAGGAGGGTACGGGCTGGTAGTGCGGTGTGCCTTTCTCCCTCCTGCGAGGAGCCAACAACATAAAGGCAGGTAAGGGGGAAAGGATCTGTGCGCTACAAAAAAATAAAATAAAAATTATAATCTTGACCTAGGAGGACGAGGTCCATATGGAGTAGGAGGTTGAGGTGGCGGTGGATGTGGCTGTGTAGGTGGAAGCGGCGGTGGAGGAGGACGAGGTAGCCAACACTGGTTCAAAAATACAACAATGGCTGGGTAAGGCCAGTGATGTGTCGAATTCTGTCCCCCGTCAAATAGTGTCCACCCTGTACTGCGCTTGCTCAGTATGTAGGACAAGTGGATTTCGAAAATCTCCCAAGACGAACGGCGCCTGCGTGGTGAGTTCAGGTGAAGGCCACACCATCCGTGGTTCAAGCCGAGCCAAGTGAGGCCGTGCCCGAAGCGTGGCGATCGAAGCCCGTGAGGGGCCCTGTTACTATGTGCTACCGTATGTCCACTTGGATGGTGGGGCTTGAACCTGCACTCACTGCGCAGGCGCCGTTCATCTTCGGAGATTTTGTGAATCTCCTTGTCCTCTGTACTGCGCAAGCGCTGCGCCTTCGCAGTACGGGCCGGACACAATCCGATGGCCGGACAGTTTTTGTCACAACACCGGTATACATGTCTATTCTGCAGAAGGTACGGACAAGTCCTGTGGGATCCATGCCTGGTTCATTTTAATGAGCGTGAGCTTGTCCACATTGGCTCTGGACAGGCGGCTGCGCTTGTCTGTGATAACGCCCCCTGCCGTGCTAATTACACGTTCAGATAATACACTGGCTGCAGGGCAGGCCAGCACCTCCAAGGCATAAAGGGCAAGCTCAGGCCATGTGCCCAATTTGGAGACCCAGAAGTTAAAGGGGGCAGACCCGTCATCCAGTTCGTGTAGGCCTGTGGACACATACTGCTCAACCAGGTTGGTGAAATTCTGCCTCCTGCTAAGACGTTCCATCTCAGCTGGTGGTGCTGGTTGTTGTGGCGTGCTGACAAAGTTTTTCCACATTTCGGCCATGCTAACCCTGCCTTCTGAGGTGCTGCCGGTGCCCCGGCTGCGTTGGCGACCTCTTCCTCCTCCTCTGCCTTCGCCTTGTGCTTCCACCGTACGCCCGCTGTCAGGTGGGAATGCCACCAGCAGCACGTCTACCAGCGTGCGCTTGTACTCGCGCATCTTACGATCCCGCTCCAGTGAGGAAATTAAGGACAGTACGTTGTCCTTGTAACGGGGATCCAGCAGGGTGGCCACCCAGTAATCAGCACCAGTTAAAATGTGGGCAACTCGGCGGTCATTGCGGAAACACTGCAGCATGTAATCGCTCATGTGTGCCAGGCTGCCCAGAGGCAAAGAAAAGCTGTCCTCTGTGGGAGGTGTATCGTCTGTGTCCTCTGTATCCCCCCAGCCACGCACCAGTGATGGCCACGAGCTGGTCTGGGTGCCACCCTGCTGTGAACATGGCTCCTCCTCCTCCTCCTCCATCTCCTCCTCCACCTCGTCATCCTCCAGAACTGTGCCCTTTCTGCCGGACAATTGTGTACCTGGCGTTTGTTGGTGCAGGAACCCACCCTCGTAGCCACTTGTGAAAGACTGCTCTGAAAGCCTTTGAAATGATCCCGCTTCCTACTCCTCCTCCTCATCCTCCTGTGCCACATCCTCTTCCATCATCGCCCGAAGCGTTTTTTCAAGGAGGCATAGAACTGGGATAGTAATGCTGAGAACGGCGTCATTGGCACTGGACATGTTATAGGAGTACTCGAAACAGCGCAACAAGGCACACAGGTCTCGCATGGAGGCCCAGTTATTGGTGGTGAAGTGGTGCTGTTCCGCAGAGCGACTCACGCGTGATTGCTGCAGCTGAAACTCCACTATCGCCTGCTGCTGCTCGCACAGTCTGGCCAGCAGGTGCAAGGTGGAGTTCCACCTTGTGGGCACGTCACATATGAGGCGGTGAGCGGGAAGGCCGAAGTTACGCTGCAGCGCTGACAGGCGGGCAGCAGGGTGAGAACGCCGAAAGTGCGCACACACAGCCCGCACTTTCTGCAGCAGCTCTGGCATATTGGGGTAATTTTTAAGGAACCGCTGGACCACCAAGTTCAGCACATGCGCCAGGCAAGGGATGTGCGTCAAACCGGCTAGGCCCAGAGCTGCTACGAGATTTCGCCCATTATCGCACACCACCAGGCCGGGCTTGAGGCTCACTGACAGCAACCACTCATTGGTCTGTTGTTCCATGTCCCTCCACAACTCCTGCGCGGTGTGGGGTTTTTCCCCCAAACAGGAAAGTTTTAAAACTGCCTGCTGTCGTTTACGCCTGGCTGTGCTGAAGTTGGTGGTGAAGGTGTTACGCTGACCGGATGAGGAGGCGGTAGAGGATGAGGAAGCGGAGTAGGAGGAGTTAGCAACAGGAGGCAAACTGAAGCGCCCTGCAATCCTCTGTGGTGGAAGGACATGCGCCAAACTGCTATCTGCCTCAGGCCCAGCCGCCACTGCATTTACCCAGTGTGCTGTTAGGGAGATATAACGTCCCTGACCGTGCTTACTGGTCCACGCATCCGTAGTTAGGTGGACCTTGCCACAGATGGCGTTGCGCAGTGCACACCTGATTTTGTCCCCCACTTGGTTGTGCAGGGAAGGGATGGCTCGCCTGGAAAAGTAGTGGCGGCTGGGCACGACGTACTGTGGGACAGCCAATGCCATCAGGCTTTTAAAACTCTGCGTCTCCACCAGACGGAATGACAGCATTTCAAAGGCCAGGAGTTTTGAAACGCTGGCATTCAGGGCCAGGGATCGCGGGTGGCTAGGGGGGTACTTCCTCTTCCGCTCCAATGTTTGGAAGATAGAGAGCTGAACGCTTCCATGGGACATTGTGGAGACGGTTGGTGACCCAGGTGGTAGTGTTGCTGGCAGATCCTCTGTTTGCGGGGTGGCAGGTGCCACTGTCACTACAGAGGTGGATGAAGAGGCCGAGACTGCAGCAGAAGAGGAAGCAGGAGGAGCCAGAGACCTTTCTTGGTTTTTGAGGTGTCTACTCCACTGCAGCTCGTGCTTTGCACTTAGATGCCTGGTCATGCAGGTTGTGCTCAGGTTGAGAACATTTATGCCTCGCTTCAGGCTCTGATTGCACAGCGTGCAAACCACTCGTGTCTTGTCATCAGCACATTGTGTGAAGAGCTGCCACGCTAGGCAACTCCTTGGACCTGGCTTTGGTGTGCTCGGTCCCTTGCTGCATTGGGCAGTAGCAGACATACTGTCTAGGGGACGGACGCTGCGCTTTTGCACCCTGCTCCCTCTTCTGCTGTGCTGGTAGCTCTGTGCGACCACCGCCTCTTCCTCCAAACTACACTGGTCACCTGCATAACGTTGATTCCATGTGGGGTCGAGGACCTCATCGTCCTCCACATCATCTTCCACCCAGTCTTCACCCCTGCCCTCCTTGTCTGTCTGCACAATTGCGAAAGCAGCAGCAGTTGGCACCTGTGTTTCGTCATCATCCGAGACGTGCTGCGATGGTCCTCCCATGTACTCATCATGAAACATAAGTGGTTGGGCATCGGTGCACTCAATCTCTTCCACTTCTGGGGCAGGGCTAGGTGGATGGCCCTGGGAAACCCTGCTAACAGAGTCACCGAAAAGCAGAAGAGACTGCTGCATGATTTGGGGCTCAGACTGCTTGGCTGATTTGCAAGGGGGTGAGGTGAAAGACTGATGGACATGGGTTTCATGTGCCAACTCTGATCTTTCGTCAGAAGAGTGGGTGGGAGTGGAGACAATGTGAAGGAACCCAAGGCACTATCAGCAACCCAATCTACTATCGCCTGTACTTGTCCTGGCCTAAACATTCGTACAGCCTCATTAGGCGCGACAAAATACCGCCGCAGGCTCGGTCGCCTACTCGCACCTGAGGAAGGTGTTTCACTTGTGCGTGTATCTGGCACAGATCCACCACGTCCTCTCCCTGCAACAGGAGCTCCACCAGCAGCACCATGACCGGGGCCACCACGTCCCTTTGACCTTCTCCTCATATTTTCCAAATTTAGGATGTTGCCCTAAATGGGTGTTTTTGGAAGAGCAGAACACACCCACAGTACGTAACCACTGAATCGCACAGCTACAGAACTGCAGAAAATGCTATTAAAAAAAAATGGGTTTTTTTTAGTATAGCACAGTAGAAGAAAACTATATATAAATTGTTTATTTCACACACCTCCACATATGTATAACACACTGCAAAATATTTTTTGTGGCCCTAAATGGCGTTTTTTGGAAGACCACAATACACCCACAGTACGTAACCGCTGAATCGCACAGCTACAGAACTGCAGAAAATGCTATTAAAAAAAATGTTGTTTTTTTAGTATAGCACAGTAGAAGAAAACTATTTAGAAATTGTTTATTTCACACACCTCCACATATGTATAACACACTGCAAAATATTTTTTGTGGCCCTAAATGGCGTTTTTTGGAAGACCACAATACACCCACAGTACGTAACCACTGAATCGCACAGCTACAGAACTGCAGATAATGCTATTCAAAAAAAATGTTTTTTTTTAGTATAGCACAGTAGAAGAAAACTATATATAAATTGTTTATTTCACACACCTCCACATATGTATAACACACTGCAAAATATTTTTTGTGGCCCTAAATGGCGTTTTTTGGAAGACCACAATACACCCACAGTACGTAACCGCTGAATCGCACAGCTACAGAACTGCAGAAAATGCTATTCAAAAAAATATTTTTTTTTTTAGTATAGCACAGTAGAAGAAAACTATATATAAATTGTTTATTTCACACACCTCCACATATGTATAACACACTGCAAAATATTTTTGTGGCCCTAAATGGCTCTTTTTGCAAGCGTACATTAAAGTGCAAATTTTTTGGATTTTTTTTTTTGCCCTAAACGGGTCTTTTTTTGCACGAGCAAAATAAAATGGAATTTTTTTTTTTTTTTTTGCCCAATGGGTCTTTTGGAAAAGAGCACAATAAAGTGCCTTTTTTATTTTTGTCCTAAATGGATCTTTTTCCAAGAGCAGAATACACCCACAGTATGGAAACGGTGTATCTCTCAACGTAATATATGCAGTGCTGGTGCACTGAGCTTGCAGATAAAAGGTAGATTTTCTCTGACACTGGGCTCATAGCAGTGTAAAAAGACTGCACTGCAACACAAACAGGTAAACCTATGCAGATCGCTGAGTTATATCTCTGAATCTGGACTCCTATTCCTATATAATATATCTCTCTCCCTAAAAGCAAAAAACAGGAACCTGGCCCTACACTACACTGTCTCTATCTTTTCCCTCAGATTCCAGAATCAGGACTAACTCATGTATTTTTCTATCTCTCCCTAAAAGCAGCAGCAGCAGACTAGATCCTCTCCCTATCTATTCTGAAGCAGAGTGACGTGTGTGCTGTGTGCCTCTAGCTTATATAGAAGCTGGGTCAGATGTTGCACTGACCAATCACAGCCATGCCATTAGTAGGCATGGCTATGATGGCCTCTAAGGGCACACCAGCTCATCAAAAGGTGATTGGCTGGCCCCTGAAGCATTTCTAAATGCGTAATTAGATTGCCGAACCCGAACCCGGACTTTTGCGCAAAGTCCGGGTTCGGGTTCAGGTTCGGGAAAAAGCTAAAGTTCGGTACGGACCCGAACTTTACAGTTCGGGTTCGCTCAACACTATGGCAGAACAGGTCTCTGGGATTATGACACCCAGAGCCTGTGGGAGATGCTTGTGGTGAACTTCAGGTCCTGCAGACTTCTCCCTGTCGCCAGGTAGCGTAACGTGGCGATGAGCCTCTGCTCAGCACTGATGGCTTCCCGCATAACGGTGTCCTGCCTGGTAATATAGGGGGACACCAAAGCCAACAGATGCTGAAAAACGGGGTCAGACATCCGCAGAAAATTCCTGTAGTCCTCAGGATTATTCTCCACGATCTCCCGCAGCAGAGGCACGATCTCCCGCAGAGAGAATTGGTCCCGCTGGAGCAACCAATTCTTGTTCCATGAACTCCTCCTCACCCTGTTCATAGACTCGTCTTGGTCCAAGACAAGAAGACCAACAGAAACAAAAAGTCGGTGCACAACACGATCTCTACGATGAGAACGTATCCGCAACATGGCTAAAAAGCGGTCGTCTGATCAGAACGAACTAAACAGAATGCACTGAAGTACAGCAAGGCCTATGAAGAACGACCTGAAAATCAGAAACGAGTGGACAAGAACGCACTGAAAAACAGATATGACCTGACTACTCGCCCTGAAAGACAAGACACGAACCCACAAGCACCTACTGAACCGCAGAAAATGAACTGAAAGCACGAAGTCTGAAAAGCGCGAATCGTCTCTTCCCAAACTTTAACTAACACGCGGCAACAGGAGATTAGCAAAAGCAGCCCAAGGGAGGACGCCATGAGAATGGAACTTCCCCTTTATACTGCCGTCGTACGTGTTGTACGTCACCGCGTTTTTAGACCGACGAGATTTTGGATTGACAGTGTGTATGCAAGGAAAACTTCACAAGAATCTTGTCAAGCTTGACAAGAAAACCGTTGAGAAAAACAACTTTTTTTTGCGATGAGAAACTCGGCCGTGTGTACGAGGCTTAAGGACGTGATGGAATAGACGTGTCTTTATAATAAGAATAAGCTGTTTTAACAATATCGGCTGGGAATTTTTGTTGAGAAATTTTTCTTCTAGAATCTTACTCTGAGTCTCGTAATCAGTATCCCTAGTGCAGTTCTTTTTCAATCTGCAATATTGGCTTTTAGGTACCGTATATACTCGAGTATAAGCCGACTCGAGTATAAGCCGAGGTACCTAATGTTGCCACAAAAAACTGGGAAAACTTACTGACTCGAGTATAAGCCGAGGGACAACAATTCCTCAGTGTTCCTATCCTTACTGTTCCTATCCTCACTGTTCCCATCCTCACTGTTCCCTCTCCTCACTGTTCCCTATCCTCACTGTTCCCTATCCTCACTGTTCCATATCCTCACTGTTCCCTATCCTCACTGTTAACTATCCTCACTGTTCCTATCTTCACTGTTTAAATTTTACATGTAAATAGTACCTGGAAAAAAAGTTGCGGCTGCGGCGTCCATCGTTCAAATCCCGCGGTCTCTTCCTGTTCCTTCCGTGATAGGCGATTCTCATCAGACACTCTCCGCCTATCACGAACGTTCTCTCATCCTCAGTTTCCCAGCAGACACTGTGTTGGGTGTTCCGCCAATCACAGACGTCTGCTGGGAAACTGAGGATGAGAGAACGTTCGTGATAGGCGGAGAGTGTCTGATGAGAATCGCCTATCACGGAAGGGACCAGGAAGAGACCGCGGGATTTGAACGATGGACGCCGCAGCCGCAACTTTTTTTCCAGGTACTATTTACATGTAAAAACTTTCGCTGACTCGAGTATAAGCCGAGGGGGGGGACTTTCAGCCCCAAAAAAAGGGCTGAAAATCTCGGCTTATACTCGAGTATATACAGTATATTATTAAGCCACTGAGGGTGATGGCAACTTTTATAGTTGAGAAATGAATTGCCCGCCGTGGGCTTTGTGAAATTCTTGGCATGGATGTCCCTCCCAATAAAGAAGAGCTCCAGGTCAAGGAAGGCCAGCTG
Source organism: Rana muscosa (assembly GCA_029206835.1). Lineage (NCBI taxonomy): Eukaryota > Metazoa > Chordata > Amphibia > Anura > Ranidae > Rana > Rana muscosa. The sequence continues at coordinate 433,679,072 of CM055117.1, forward strand.
GTGTTCATCTATGTCAGGAACCTGCCAGAAATAGAGGACGATCCCTGCTTCCCTCTGTACCTGTGCGTCGGCACGCGCCAATTGCGCACGCGCATGCGCCAATTGCACGCGCGCCAATTGCGCGCTAAATGACATGGCGCCATTAGGCCTTTAAAAAGCCAGCAGTTGCAATAGTGCACTGCTGTCTGATCTGCAGCTTCTGTGTATCTTTACCTGCATCTGCTATCTGATTACCTGGACGACCCGGCTCTGCTGACTTACCTGTTATCTCCAACCCTGACCTCGGCCTGCCTTGACCCTGCTACTATTACCTGTTGTTCCGTTGCCAGACCTCTGCCTGCTTATCTGATCCTGCTCCAGTCCACCGCATTGCTCTGCCTGACCACCTGATCTGACCCGGCTCGCCTGACCCTGCACCTGCCTGCTACTTGCTCTGTGTGTTCCAGTGTTGACCTGGCTTATCTCTCCCTGCTTCAGCCTGCTACTGATCCTGCTGTTATCCGCAGTTCCAGCCTACTTGGAGGATCATCAACCAGCTACAGTGTCAACCACCACAGTCTCCACAGGCACTCCTACCCCGCTGTGTTCCCGAGACCACTGTTCCCACTCCGGTGGCTCCTGAACCAGAGCTGTATGAGAGGTCTTCTCCTTCAAGTCAGACTCGTCCTCTGAGGTACGTAACAATCTATGACCGAAGTGAAATTAAGACCCATATTATTGTTATTGCAGTGAGCAACAAATTCGCAATAACAATATTATTTCTCGACAAAGAATTCCCAGCCGATATTGTTAAAACCACCACCACCACCACCACTGCCTAAGGCCCAATTTTTCTGCCCTTGTTTAACAGAGCGTAATTACTATTTTTAATCTAATATTACTGCGCCCACCAAGATTAACTGTGAGGCTTTACAGTGTTGTGCCATCACCACCACTGCCTAAGGCCCAATTTTTCTGCCCCTGTTCAAAAGGGGCATGTGATTACAATTCTTTTTTTTTTATCAAAAAGGGTTTTATTGAACACCAGATAGATCACAACAGTTTCCATTGTACAAAAAATAGCAAAGGTTTCCCTCTGCTGGCGAACTGTAAAACAACATATAAGATCACATAAGAACAGCACCACAATCTTGCATATATAAGCATATTAATCCTTGGCCGCTTGGTTTCAAATTTACTGCAAAAGTCGGGACATCACCAGCTCCCTGGGGCTCAGGCCAGGGGTATCAAGCCATTGGGACCAAATTCTCTCAAACCTACCCGGGCTCCCCCTGTGTTGGTATATGTACTTTTCCATTATAAGAGTATTCCCCATGTGTGCTACCCAATAGGTGGTGGTAGGCGGTGAGACCGACTTCCAACCCATCAAAATAAGCTTCCTGGCCTGAAACAGGGCCCTAGAGACCGCGACCCTGGTTAACTCCCCAGGGATCGCTTCCTCCAAGATCCCCAGCAGGCAGCACTTAGGGTCCAAAGGGATCGTAGCTTGAAACACTCTATTTATTGTACCCACCACCTCAGTCCAATACCTGTGAAGCTTAGGGCATCTCCACAGGAGATGAATGAGATCTCCATTGTGCCTCTGACATCTACCACACACAGGGTCCCCAAGCTTACCCATCTTATATAATTTCAGCGCGGTGTAATGTACCCTCAATAATATATATAACTGTGACACTTTCTGCGCAACATTTAAAGAACAGGTGGTGACTGACTGCCACGCCTCCTCCCATTGGTCCCCTGACAGTGTACCTATGTCCTTCTCCCACATGGATTCCGCCCTGCTCGGGAATGCTTATAGGTGACTTGCCAGTAACATCTGGTAGCATTGTGAGATAAATCCTTTTGTTTCAGTGCTAGTGTGCAGCACACGGAACCCATTCCACCGCATTCCCATGTGCAGCAACCGCATGTTGAAGCTGCATGTAATAATAATGCATATGATCTGGGAGGTCAAATCTGGCCTGCAGTTCGGGGAAAGTGAGAAGCCTGCCGTTAACGAAAATGTGGGACAGCAGAGCCACACCATGGGCACGCCATCTGGGCCCCTGCTGCAGCTTCACCAACTCCACATAAGACCTATTGCCCCATATTGGGCTGTCTTCCGTGAATCCCTGCACTCCCTGGAGTTGTCGGCCCTTATTCCAGACTTTTTGGATAAGTGCGAGCGTCGGGGTCTGCTTATTGGATTTTAGGAACATTTGCGCCTCCAGCCCCATCGGGATAGTCTCAGCGCCAGTGGCCGATAGCATCAGTCGTGCCGCCGAGCTCCCCGGGTCCGGGGACATAGAGCCGATCAAATGCTGTAACTGGGCCGCTATGTAGTACAGCCAAGGGTTGGGAACCGCCAGCCCCCCACTGTCCTTGGCCCGCTGCAAGTGTTCCAGTCTAATCCGAGGGGGCCTAGTATGCCATAACAACCGTCGGAAGAGAGTGTTCACTATGCGGAAGATTTTCAGGTGTATCACTACAGGCGAGTTATGTAGAAAGTAGAGTAGTTGTGGCATTAAAATCATTTTGATCAGATTGGCTTTACCTGCAAGTGACATTTTTAGGGTGTTCCAGGTATTAATTTTGTCCCTAAACCGGGACAGCAATGGGTGCACATTAAGGGAGCAGTAGTCCCCCAGCCTGGGCGACACCTGCACCCCCAAATATTTAAAGCTAGATACAACTGGGATGGGACAACAGTCCGGCAGGGCTACCCCACCATCCTCATCCAACAGCATCAGGTCGGATTTCGACCAGTTAATGGTCAATCCCGAGTAGTGACCTAATTGCTCTATTATTGACATAGCCCCGGGGATGGAGTGCGTGGGGTCCTCCAGGAACAGCAGCATGTCGTCCGCGTACAGCATGATTTTTTCCTGCAGCGTGCCGTATTGGAATCCCCGGACGCGGGCACTAGCCCGCACCAGGGCTGCCAGTGGCTCTATAGCGATCGCGAAGAGCAGGGGGGACAGGGGGCATCCCTGCCTCGTCCCCCTACCCAGAGCAAAGGCCGGTGACATCCTATCCGCGACCCTAATGGTCGCCTGGGGGGACGCGTACAGCAGCCTGACCCACTCTATGAATTTGTCCCCAAAGCCAAACTTGGCCAACGTCGCCCAGAGGAACCTCCAACTGACACTATCAAATGCCTTGTTGGCATCAAGGGATAAGAGCGCCCTACGGCCCCCATTGTCTGCCTGCACCTGCATGTTCAAGAACATGTGCCTCAAATTGGTGGCGGTGGACTTCTGCGGCATGAAACCAGCCTGGTCTGGGTGGATAATAGACGTGATTATCCCGTTAACCCTGCGCGCCAGGACCTTTGCCAGGATTTTTACATCGCTCTGCAGCAACGATATAGGCCTATAGGAGCCAGGGTCAACCGGATCCTTCCCCGGCTTCAACAGTAAAATGATATTAGCCCTGGCCATGGAGCCAGGCAGCTGACCACCCTCTAGTGCAGCGTTAAAGACCTTCAATAGTTCAGGTAACAAGTGCTCCCCAAATTGAGTGTACACTTCTATGGGCAAGCCATCCTCTCCGGGGGCTTTACATGTAGGAAAAGAGCTTGCCGCTAGTTGCAGCTCGCCCAGAGTAATTGGTGCATCTAATTGTTCTCTGGCAGATGTGGAAAGAGCAGGCAGATCAATACTAGCCATGTATGTGTCAAGGTCCTCATCCGAGCAGGCATCCCTCGATCCATAAAGGCCTTCATAGAAGGATGCCAGCTCGGATACAATGGCTTCAGGGGCATTAACCACTATACCCGTAGAGGCGCGTATAGCATCGATGGCCGGGGATTGTGCTTGAGACCTTGCTATCTTGGCTAGCAATCGCCCAGTTTGTTCCCCTTCCTCATAAAATGCAAGTTTGGTAAAGAACCTCTTCCGCTCTGCCTTTGAGGATCGCAGACGGTCCAGAGAGTCCTGGGCCGACATCCAAGCCTCCCTGGCCGAGTCAGTGGGGCTAATCACATAAGCGAGTTCCAGCTGTCTCACCTGGTCTCCCACCCGCTCTACCAACGCAGAGGAGTTGTTCCTGACAATGTGTATTTCCTCGATAAATACCCCTCTAAGATAGGCTTTCAAAGTCTCCCATTTTAGCAGTGGGTCTAGGTAATGCTCATGGGCCCGGAGAGAGACTTCAATCTTGGTTTCTATACATTCTGGGGATGTAAACAGTTTGAGCCAATAGGCATTCAGTTTCCATGGGGCTCTAGGTAGGGAGCTAGACGGTTGAGTTACCAGCCAAAGTACTAGCGGAGAGTGGTCTGATACCCTACGTGGGAAATACTCCACCTTAGAGGTGCAACTAACCATGTTGGGAGTGCCCAGACAAAGGTCTATACGGGAGAGGGAACCATGCGACTTGGAGAAACAGGAGAATTGTTTACACTTGGGGTTCCAAACCCGCCAGATGTCAACCCACCCCACCTCCTCCATCAGGCGTCCAAGAGCCGTACCCCGATTGCCCTTAGGGGGCATCACCGGGGGGTGTCTATCCAATTTGGGGTCTAGGTAGCAATTAAAGTCCCCTAGCAGCAGTAGTGGGACGTCAGGCTTGTTTGCCAGGTAAGACAGCAGCAACTGCAGCACCTCTCTAGAAAAAGGTGGAGGCACATATACAAACGCCAGATTCATAGTAACGGTAAACAGTTTGCAATAAAGAAATACAAATCTCCCAGATATATCAATAAGCGAATCTAACTCCTGTATACCAGAGCCTTGTGGATCAATACGCTCACTCCGCGTGAAAAGGCGGAGTGAGTGGAGTGATAGGCCTGTCCTACCCACGCATATCCCAAGAAACTGGTCGTGTCTTTCAATAGATGGGTCTCCTGTAAGCCAATTATGGCCGGGTGAAATTTACGCAATACAGTGGATATCATGGTCCTTTTCAGAGGATCATTTACCCCTCTGACATTCCACGACACTATGGGTGTAGAAGTCATGGTGAGTGTATACTAAGAGTTCTGTCTGAATGGGGGGAGTACCCAGAAGAGAACAACAGTCCTGCATCCCCCCATCCAGCTAGCAAAAAACAGCCCTTTGGTTCAAACAGCTTTGACTGTGGTGCATCATTTAGAACAGTACAGTATCTTGTGAAAAGGAAAATCCTGCAGAAACTGTGGCAGAAATTCCTGCGCAACGGCGCTTTGGTGTCAGTACAGTAAAAATAGAAGTAGGAAGCAGAAGAAAAACAAGAAAAATAAAACTTATCTGCATCTGCCGGTGGCTCCTGGACTGCCAACAGGGCGTCACTGGGGACTCCCCACCGGTGTTGAGTGATAGCAACACGGGCATTTCTAGTGCCAACAGGGCACAAAAACATAAGCCATGTCCACCATGGCAGCAAACAGTACATAGGGGGGGTGTAGAGGCACACTCCGCCCATAAACTCAGGTCAGCGAAAAAAAACAGAAGAGTTAGTGGAAAACTATTCGCTGGTATCTTCAAGTAGGTATTGGTCCTCTCATAGTGACATCATTTCAGTAACAGCACTTCTTTACCCGGATTGCTCTCGATAAAGATAGGATCGTCCGCATCAACCTGCACCATTCTCCGGTCCCCTCCTGCGGATGTCTTGTTCGTTGCGGTCTAGCCAGTCAGCAGCATCCTGTGCAGTCTCAAAAAAGTGGGTCTCATCTCTGGCTGTTATGCGAAGCTTGGCCGGGTATAACATGGCATATGACAGCTGAAGCCTCTGCAGCCTTTTCTTGACATCTATAAACTTTGATCTTCTGCGTTGCACTTCTGCAGAGAAATCAGGATAAAAGGATATCCGGGCTCCGTTGAAATGTACAGCCCCCCTTTCTCTGGCCATTCGAAGTATCACTTCCCGGTCCCTGTAGTTAAGGAGTCTAGCAAGCATGGATCTCGGGGGATTACGGGGGGAGGGGGCGAGGTGGCACCCTATGCGCCCGTTCCACCGCGTAAATCGGAGAAAAAGCCTCTTTACCAAAGGTCTCCTGTAGCCAGCCTTCTATGAACGTAGTGGGGTCCCTGCCCTCCACCTTTTCTGGGAGCCCCACAATGCGGACGTTGTTGCGTCTCAGGCGATTTTCGATCTCATCATGGCGATCAAAGGCCTGGCGTGCCTGCTGAGCAGCGACTCTCACTTCCCGGGTCATGTGTGGCATCTGATCCTCTATATCACTGACTCTGCCCTCTACGGCCGTGGTCCTCTCCCTGACCTTCTGTATATCATGTCTCAGGAGATTAACTTTCTCCTCCAGCCCCCAAACCTCTCTTTCAGGGCATCTACTGAGGCAGTGCACCTGTGAACAGCATGCAGGATTTCACTGAGTGTGGGCTGGGGACTGTCCTCTGTCTGCTGGTCAAGCAAGGCTGGAATAGAACCAGGGGCTGACTCCATTTCTTCATCCTCAGCTTCCTGCATGTCAGTGTGTCCCTGCTCAGCTTGCTCTGCGGGCATTGTATGGCCATGTGCAACAGTCTGCAGGGAATCGTCCGGGCCTGTCAGTTTCCTGGCATAATATAGCATGTCTCTCGTTTGGTCTGTCCCTTTAGGGGCTTTGTTGGACTTACCCCCCAGCTCCGTCTTCTTCTCCTGCCCTCGTGGAGTCCTGGGAGGCAGAGACTGAGACATCCAGGTGCCATCTTGGAAGGCCTGGGAGGCCGCAGCCGCTGCGTCTCCTTTGTTTCCCCGGGTCATCATGCCGGGATTGTCTAGCTCCGCTGGAACCGGGGGTCGCTGGGGGTCCTTAGGCGCAGGTTTCTGGCTGAATCGGGCGTTGTAGGTGGCGACTGGCGAGGAAAGGATCACAGACAGGATCTACAGCGGGAGCTCCGTCGAACAGGTCTGTTCACATGCCGCGTCAGGCCACGCCCCGATTACAATTCTTGATATAATATTTCACACCAAGAGTAACTGTGAGGGCTTACAGTGTTCTGGTACCACCAACACCTAAGGCCAAATTTTCTGCAGAGCATATAGGGCAGGCCGTATAATATATACGGGCGGTTCCCTACTTTCAAACATCCGACTTACAAACGACTCCCACTTACAAACGGAGAAAGACAACAAGAAGTGAGAGGAAATCTACCCCTAGGAAGGGAAATTCTCTCCTGTAAGAGTTAATATGGGAAAAAGGTGTCTCCACTGATGCTTCATCACCAATCCTTGTTTCCCTAAAACCCCCTATTTTTTTTAATCCAATTGTCATTGGGACAGAAAGTGAGGTGAAATCTTCTGAACGGGGCACAGACAGCAAAACAAATGTTACAGGGGTGATGATAACCCTTCCCTATTTTATTCAAAAAGCTTAAAAAAAATTGGGCTGGAGCTACACTTAAAAAATTTACCTGTTTCAAATCACAAACAGATTCAACTTAAGAACAAACCTACAGTCCCTGTCTTGTTTGGACCGCCTGTATACTGCTGTTCAGAGTAAATAGGGCCTGGGGGCCCCACGCCTTTTCTTTTTTTAATTTGAGTGCGGGGTTCCCTTTAATATCCATACAAGACCCAAAGGATCTGGTAATGGGTTGGGGGGGTACCCATGCCGTTTTTCTCAATAATTTTCATCCATATTGCCGGGACCTGGCATTACATTACAGCCGCAAGTAGTTTTAAATGACTTTTACTCCTTTAGAAATGTCATTTTGTGCAGGGACTGTTCTAAACACGGGAAACACGCGTCACTTTACAGGCATACTATAGACACCACCCAGGTACAATATTTAAAGGAATATTTCACATTTATTTTTTTCACTATTAACCAATTGCCGACCGCCTCCAGTAGATATACGTCGGCAGAATGGCACGTACAGGCACATCAACGTACCTGTACGTCCCCATTAACTGCCTGACGTTGCTACCTTCCCCATGAGTCGGACCACGGGTCCCGTGGACTCGATTGCCGCGGGGATCCCCACGGTCGTATCACGGAGGCATAGAACAGGGAGATGCTTGTGTAAACAAGCATCTCCCTGCTCTGCCTAGTGACAATGACACAGATCTCGGCTCCGTGTACTCGGAGCGTAGATCGTTGTCATGTCACACAGAGCCCAACCCCCCCTCAGTTATAAACACTCATCAGGGCACACTTAACCCCTTTAGCGCCACCTAGTGGTTAACCCCTTTACTGCCAGTGTAATTTTCACAGTAACCAGTGCATTTTTATAGCACTGATCGCTGTGAAAGTGACAATGGTCCCAAAAATGTGTCAAAAGTGTCTGATGTGTCCTCCATAATGTCGCAGTCACGAAAAAAAATCACTGATCGCCGCCATTACTAGTGTAGTGGCCTCCACTCTCTCACTCCACTGCTGGCTGGTTTCTGCTTGTCTAGGGGTACCTTTGAGGAGAGAGTGCGGGGTCACCACGCTAAGCCTCCACCGCAGATGTTTGTGTGGTGTAAGCAAAGTTCCTTTACCTTCGGGTCGGTGTTCTGAGTTTGGAGCCTCCGCTTCTTCTGTGGAACAGTGTCTGCCAGTAATTGAGCCCCACACCAATAAAAGTCCATCACTCCTTTATTCTTCTATGTCAGGATGAAACACAATCAGTTGGACTCCCTCAAACGAACAGACGGGGGGGGATGTGGATACGAGTAGGCCCAGGCACAATGAATTCTCCTATTCCTCTATCAGCGAATAGGTTTGGCACATAATCTATGCCACCTGTGGAAAATCTTGGTCGCACCAACCGACTGGATGAACAGTGAACCTTCCTCCTGACTGCACTCGGGCCCTGTTTGGAAAGATACCCCTCTGGGTGGTCTCCTGAGGCTCACCCGGCACCGGCAATCTGTTGCACCATGTCTTCGGGTGAGTAGCTCCTCCGGTCCCTTACGCCTCTGGATTCGGGTACCCCACTCCCGAGGTCCCCTAGGATATCCTTCCCTCGCGGAGCCCAGCGGAGGACACTGGGCCCTAGGCCTCCAACCGAGTACCTCACCCCAGGCTGAAGGTGCCTGGGGTGGAACACAAGCTCCGGGTGTCCAGGCCTAGGCCGCCTGGACACCGACCATGAACCACAGCCCTCAGGCTGAAGGTGCCTGGGACTCGACGACCCCGTGACCAAAATGGCCGACCCCTTTATACCCTCCCCCAGCAAGTCCAGCGGAGCCCCCGCTGTACTCATGCTGCGAGAGGCCAAAAAGGGTATGCCACTGCAACGATGGCTCAACCCCGGGCCCAAAGTGACAGCGCCACCTGCTGGGCCCCAGGGAACCACACATCACAGATATCCCCACCAAATTCAAACATGAGAGAAAAGCATATACCCGCTACACTCTCCCCCTGGTTGTTTGACACTAGTCCCCAGTGTCTGGAATAAACCATGCCCTGAAGGGCTGACATAGTCCAATCCAGAAACCGACTGAAAATTTCAAAAATCCAAAAACTTTTTGAAAAAAAAACTAAACTACCTAGAGCAGTTGTGCCTGAGCCTCAACAAAAAGGGAGGGGAAAGGAACAAACAACACATAACTTGAAATATAATAAAAGTCACATCATTACATTTTCCCCCCACCCACATCAATAACTAAGACCCGCCCCACTCTCAGCGGTCTTGATGGGATGCTTTCCTGCAGAGGGGAAAAGAAAATTAAACACACAAACACACAAAACACACAAAACCCTGACACAGATGTTCACGTGAGAACGAAAAAACTTCTCCTCAGAGAAATCCTTTCCTTCTTAAAGTGTGTGTGTGGAAAGTGAATGCCAATGCACGACACTGCCACCTGGTGACAGCATCGCGCTAACTGCACTTGTGGAGACCTCTTCTTCTTTGGCACTATCTACCCCAGAGTCCATGATCACTGACTGAAGAATGAAGAACAAACAGAAACAGTCCTTCCATTCCTTTGAAGAGCATAAACACCCTTAACTGGACACAGTCACTGAAGTTCCCCCCAGGTAATAAGAACAACAACCCCGGTGCGGCAGGACAAGTGGTTTCAAATGCTGGTCCATGGTTTCCAAGTGGTATTCAACGTCTTCTCCTTCCTTGCGTCGAATCAGCACCTTGTCTGCGTGGATATGCCGCCCCAGCATCCATTCTGCCTTGTAGTCTTTGAAGTGCTTAGACGGCTTGGGAGAACACGCGAGGTACCTACGGGTGTGCGGGACCTGAAGGTGGGTCCACACAAAGTCATTGTACCAACGCTCCCGGCAAACTTCCACTTCGTATAACAACTCCTTAGACAAGTATGGGTACTCCCACCCGTACTCAGCAGCAACCTTCTGGCAGAATAGGCGTTGTAGTCTCGCCAGTGGAGGCATGGTGGCTTTGTCTCCTTCACCTGGCAAAACTATAGCATCTGGATGGCGAGGTGCTGTGGTCACCTCCGTTCTGGGCCTAGGTGCCCGCAGCGACAGTCTCTTATCCCCAGCATTAGGTGCAGGTGGCACCGAGGATGCAAGAGTAGGCTGGGGACAGGATCCCTCCTCAGGCGCTGGTGCCTCCACCTGGGGTGTACTATCCCCTGTAGACATGGGTGGGTCCCTGGTTCTGCAGAACGAGGCAAGAGGCACTTTGTCCCAGCCCTTTTGAGCAAACAGCTCATCTATGGCGACATCGTCTCCCAGATCGGAGAGCGACTCCAGGTCGGAGGTGTCACACTCCTCTGCGGGCAGGTAGCCTGTAGTGGAGACTGAACTGCCACCTCCCACGGACACACAGGGCCGTGACTCCCCGACACCTCTGCCCATGCACCAAGTCCCTCCGCTTGGCTTACCTCGGCCTTTACTTGAGACGGGATGTCTGACCGGTTCCATCCGGGCCGGGCGTAAGCGGGCAGGATGGTCCACCGTGACCGCTGGATGGGGCTACAATGCCGGTCTTCTTCTTCTGCGGTGGATGCTGTGAGGCAGTGGTGACCGAGTCAGCATCCTCGGATTTCTCCCATGTTTGAGTGATTACGACCTCCTCCGCGGTCGCTGCAGTGCGTATGGGGGCTGCTACAAAAGCGGTGATTCCTCCAACTTGAGTGGTGCTGCCTGTGGTATGACCGGGGTAGATGGTTCTTGGCTTCTCGATGACTGCATCCACCTCGAATAAGAACTCCCCACAGGCTTTGCATCGCCCGAATGGCTTCAGCTGACACACCAGTCCCGAGCAGCCGGGACAAATCACACCCAGGGCCTCAATGTCCATGCATGAGTACAGGGCGAATCTTCCCCGGGGCTTTAGCCGGATCCCTGTATCGGTCACCGGAGCAGCAGTAGTCAAGGTTGTGGTAGAAGGGTGAAGTGGAATCCACAATGTATTTCCGAACATGGCGACTCGCTGCTGATCAATTGCGCACTGCAAGTTTGGCGCCAAAGTCCCCACGTGTAGTCCTTCACACGGCTGGACCCCTCCCCTCTTGCGCTCCAGTTCGCGGGCTTTCTCCTTCCCTGGGTCACGCCCACGAACTGAGCAGGGAGGGTGTGCCTCGTGGCGCAGTGCAATAAAAGTCCCCACGTGTAGTACCTCACACGGCTGGACTCCCCCCTCTTCTCGCTCCTCTGCGTAGTCCTTTCCCTTCTTAGGGTCATTCCCACGACTTCAAGCAGGGTTGCACTTTGGCCAAAAATATGGCCGACCTACTCGGAACTCCTCCCGGCAGACTTGTTCAACTCCGTCTATAGTACACAACATCATCCCGGACGAGAACCCCCACGTGTAGCGGCCTCCACTCTCTCACTCCACTGCTGGCTGGTTTCTGCTTTTCTAGGGGTACCTTGGAGAAGAGAGTGCGGGGTCACCACGTCAATCCTCCACCGCAGATGTTTGTGTGGTGTAAGCAAAGTTCCTTTACCTTCGGGTCGGTGTTCTGAGTTTGGAGCCTCTTCTTCTGTGGAACAGTGTCTGCCAGTAATTGAGCCCCACACCAATAAAAGTCCAACACTCCTTTATTCTTCTATGTCAGGATGAAACACAATCAGTTGGACTCCCTCAAACGAACAGACAGGGGGGGGGGATGTGGATACGAGTAGGCCCAGGCACAATGAACTCTCCTATTCCTCTATCAGCGAATAGGTTTGGCACATAATCTATGCCACCTGTGGAAAATCTTGGTAGCTGCCACCAACCGGATGAACAGTGAACCTTCCTCCTGACTGCACTCGGCCCCTGTTTGGGAAGATACCCCTCCGGGCGGTCTCCTGAGGCTCACCCGGCACCGGCAATCTGCTGCACCAGGTATTCGGGTGAGTAGCTCCTCCGGTCCCTTACGCCTCTGGATTCGGGTACCCCACTCCCGAGGTCCACTAGGATATCCTTCCCTTGCGGAGCCCAGCGGAGGACACTGGGCCCCAGGCCTCCAATTGGGTACCTCACCCTAGGCTGAAGGTGCCCGGGGTGGAACACGAGCTCTGGGTGTCCAGGCCTAGGCCGCCTGGACACCGACCACGAACCACAGCCCTCAGGCTGAAGGTGCCTGGGACTCGACGACCCTGTGACCAAAATGGCTGACCCCTTTGTACTCATGCTACGAGAGGCCAAAAAGGGTATGCCACTGCAACGATGGCTCAACCCCGGGCCCAAAGTGACAGCACCACCTGCTGGGCCCCAGGGAACCACACATCACAGATATCCCCACCAAATTCAAACATGAGAGAAAAGCATATACCCGCTACACTAGTAAAAAAAAAAAAATTATAAAAATGACATAAAACTATCCCCTATTTTGTAAACGCTATAACTTTTGCGCAAACTAATCAATAAACGCCGATTGCGATTTTTTTATACCAAAAATATGTAGAATAAGACTTATTGGCCTAAATTGAGGAAAAAATATATATATATATATATTTTTGGGGGATATTTATTATAGCAAAAAGTAAAAAATATTGCATTTTTTTCAAAATGTACGCTTTATTTTTGTTTATAGCGCAAAAAAATAAAAACTGCAGAGGTGATCAAATACCACCAAAAGAAAGCTCTATTTGTGGGAAAAAAAGGACGTAAATTTTGTTTGGGAGCCACGCCGCACGACCGCGCAATTGTCAGTTAAAGCAACGCAGTGCCGAATCGCAAAAAGGGGCCTGGTCATTAACCAGCCAAAATGGTCCAGGGCTTAAGTGGTTAAGCAATAATAAAATCACTGCTCCCGAAAAAACGTCAGTTTTTAAAACTTTTTTTTGCATTGATATATGTCCCCTGGGGCATGACCCAGGTCCCCAAAACACTTTTTAGGACAATAACTTGCATATTAGCTTTTAAAATTCTCACTTTTGATTTTTGACGTTCGAGTCCCATAGACTTTAACGGTGTTCGAAAGTTTGCGCAAACTTTCGGTCCGTTCGCATGTTCTGCCGCGAACCGAACCGGGGGGGGGGTGTTCGGCTCATCCCTTATTGTAGCCAGTTTTCAATCCATGTACTTATCCTATGGTCCATGCCAACGTACCTTATTTTGTACAGTAAACGTTTATGGGGAACTGTGTCAAATGCTTATGCAAAATCTAGATACACCACGTCTATGGGCCTTCGTTTATCTAGATGGCAACTCACCTCCTCATAGATTGGTTTGGCAAGAACGATTCTTTATGAATCCATGCTGATTACTGCTAATGATACAGTTCTCATTACTAAAATCTTGTATATAGTCTCTTATCATCCACTCCAAGAGCTTACATAATATTGATGTTAGGATAACTGGTCTGTAATTCCCAGGGATGTATTTTGGGCCCTTTTTAAATATCGGCGCTACATTGTCTTTTCTCCAATCAGGTTGTCGAGGGAAATTTGAAAAGAAATGGAGAAGGTGGTCTGTTATTTTGGATGGATGAGGAGATGGGAGTAGATAAATCTATGAGCAATAGTGAGAGAAGGGGGGAACTTTTGGGTTGATTTTGGGTGGGGGGGTTTCTGGGTGTTATGTTTTTTTAATATGCATATGGGTTGTATGTTGTGTGTATTGTTCGTGTATAAAAGCAATAAAAAAAAAAAAAATTTGACTCAAGAAAAACAAAGTGTGCAGTAACGCACTGAAATATACTGCGTTAAATGTGCAGAAATACACTGATATATGAGTGAGTGAGTGAGTGAGTGAAAAACTTGTATAGCGCTAACAAATGCGAACTAAATCGCCTCAAGGCGCTTAGCATCCAGTAGCTTCATGATCCATCAGAAGAGGTGGGTCTTAAGTTTTTTCCTAAAGGCCCGATGGTTTTCTTCCATACGGATATCCGTGGGTAGCGCGTTCCATAGCCGTGGTCCTTGGACTGCAAATCTTCGTTCTCCCTTTGATTTGTAGCGAAATTTGGGGATGTGAAGGAGGTTTTGGTTTGTTGATCGGAGACTGCGTTTGGGGGTGTAATGCTTTATCTTCTCGCATAAATATTGCGGAGCGATTCCTTGTGTGCACTTGTGGGTGAGACAGAGGGTCTTGAATGTGACCCGATCCTTTACGGTTAACCAATGAAGGGTCCTCAGTGCAGGGGTGATGGATTCCCAGGTTTTTTTTCCTGTTATCAGTCTGGCTGCCGTGTTCTGGACGACTTGTAGGCGTGACATTTGGTATTTGGGTAGTCCGAGGTAGAGGGAGTTTGCGTAGTCGAGTCGGGAGTTGATAATTGATCCAACTACTACTGCTGTGTCCTCTTCTGGGATGAAGGGAATGAGTCTACGCAGCAGGCGGAGGAGATAATGAGATCCGCTGATTACTGATCCTAGCACTATACTCTGTTAAATGTACAGTAACGCACTGATATATACTGTGTTAAACATGCAGTTAGGGACTCAAAAATACTGCATTAAATGTACAATAACTGATATATACTGCGTAAACCTGCAGTAACACACTCAAAATATACTGCGGTAAATGTGCAGTAATACACTGATATTGGATAAAGGAAAATAAAAAAGGGGGATACATATAAGGGGAAGGATAAAACGAAGAGGAAAGGGAAAAAACACTAAATATAACACGCTTAAAAATCACAGGAGGATACTCACTTTGTCATGTCCCCCTCTCTCGCCTACCCCCTCCTCCCATCTTCCTTTTTTTTTTTGGGGGGGAGGGAGAGGAGGCAATCGGAGAGGCCACCAGGCATAATCTGTATACTTACATAGTAATGTATTATTTATATGTTTTGTGTGTACATGTTATATGTAAAGAAACATTTAATAAAGAATTAATTAATTAAAAAAAACACACACTGATATTGTACTGTGTTAAATGTGCAGTAACACACGGATATATACTGCGTTTAATGTACAGTCACACACTGATATATACTGCTTTAAATGTACAGTAATACACTGTTATACAGTTGTGCTCAAAAGTTTGCATACCCTGGCAGAAATTGTGAAATGTTGGCATTAACCACTTCCCTACCCAGCCATAGTCAAATGACGTCCACAGATGGGATCTCCCATCCTGGGTGGACGTCATATGACGTCCTGGCTTTGTAGGAGGATATCTGAATGATGCCTGCAGCTAGAGGCATCATTCAGATATCCTTTAAAAGTGCCGGCGATTCTGTGCACCATAAGAATGATCATAGCGGCAGTTCCGCCGCTTGATCGTTCTTATAGGTGGCGGGAGGGGACATCCCCCCCCTCCCGCCGCCATCCGGTGCTTCTCCGGGCTCTCTCGTGCGATCGGGGACCCGGAGCGAATCTTCCGACACGTGAGGAGCATAGAGATGACTGGTGACCAGATGGTCACCAGTCATCTCTATGATCGTCGGAGGCCCGGGCGCGATGTGATGACGTCACGCCCGGGTCCTCAAATGTAAACAAAGCCGCCATTGCGGCTGTAAGTATGAGATCAGTGAAAAAAAATTCACTGATCTCATGCTTTCCAGCCTGGAGGAGAGATGTGGGGTCTTATTGACCCCGCATCTCTGAATAAAGAGGACCTGTCACACACATTCCTATTACAAGGGATGTTTACATTCCTTGTAATAGGAATAAAAGTGATAAAAAAATAAAAAAATAAAATATGTGTAAAAAAATAAATAAATAAGTAAAAAAAAATAAAAATAAAAAATAAATAAAAAAAAAAAAAAAAAATTAAAACGCCCCTGTACCCGGTAGCTCGCGATCAGAAGCGAATGCACACGTAAGTCGCCCACATATGTAAACGCCGTTCAAACCACACATGTGAGGTATCGCCGCGTGCGTTAGAGCGCGTGGAACAATTCTAGCACTAGATCTCCTCTGTAATTCTAACCTGGTAACCTGTAAAAAAAATTAAAGCGTCGCCTATGGAGATTTTTAAGTACCGAAGTTTGGCGCCATTCCATGAGTGTGCGCAATTTTAAAGCGTGACATGTTAGATATCTATTTACTCGCGTAACATCATCTTTCATATTTTTCCCAAAAATTGGGCTAACTTTACTGTTTTGTTATTTTTTAATTCATGAAACCATTTTTTTTTTAAAAAAAAGCCGTTTGAAAAATTATTGCGCAAATATCGTGCAAGAAAAAAAGTTGCAATGACCGTCATTTTATTCCCTAGGGTGTCTGCTAAAAAAACATTTAGAATGTTTGGGGGTTCTGAGTAATTTTCTAGCAAAGTGCTAGAATAGGCCCGGTATTGAAGTGGTACAAAAAGCCCTGTATTGAAGTGGTTAATATTGAAAATATGACTAATCATGCCAAAAAAAATCTTTTATTTAAGGATAGCAATCACATGAAACCATCTAATATCACATAGTTTTTTGGATGCTTTTTAACCACTTAAGCCCCGGACCAATACGGACCATAATGACCAGAGGTGATTTCACAATTTGGCACTGCGCTGCTTTAACTGGAAATTGTGCGGACATGCAATGTTGTACCCAAACAAAATTTGCGTCCTTTTCTTCCCACAAATAGAGCTTTCTTTTAATGGTATTTGATTGCCTCTGCGTTTTTTTTTTTTGCGATATAAACGTAAAAAGACTGAAAATTTTGAAAAAAAATTATATTTTCTAATTTTTGTTATAAGAAAAATCAAATAAACTCAATTTTAGTCATACATTTAGGCCAAAATTTATTCAGCCACATGTCTTTAGTAAAAAAAATGTCAATAAGCGTATATTTATTGGTTTGCGCAAAAGTAATAGCGTCTACAAACTAGGGTACATTTTCTGGAATTTACACAGCTTTTAATTTATGACTGCCTATCTCATTTCTTGAGGTGCTAAAATGGCAGGGCAGTACAAAACCCCCCCAAATGACCCCATTTTGGAAAGTAGACACCTCAAGGAAATTGCCGAGAGGCATGTTGAGCCCATTGAATATTTTTTTTTTGTCCCAAGTGATTGAATAATGACAAAAAAAATAAAAAATTACAAAAAGTTGTCACTAAATGATATATTGCTCACACATGCCATGTTTATATGTGGAATTGCACCCCAAAATACATTTTGCTGCTTCTCCTGAGTATGGGGATACCACATGTGTGGGACTTTTTAGGAGCCTAGCCGCGTACGGGCCCCCGAAAACCAAGCACCGCCTTCAGGATTTCTAAGGGGGCAAATTTTTGATTTCACTCCTCACTACCTATCACAGTTTCGAAGGCCATAAAATGCCAAAATAGTACAAAACCCCTCCAAATGACCCCATTTTGGAAAGTAGACACCCCAAGCTATTTACTGAGAGGCATGTTGAGTCCATGGAATATTTAATATATAAGTTGCGGCAATATGACAAACTTTTTTTTTTTTGCACAAAGTTGTCACTAAATGATATATTGCTCACACATGCCATGGGCATATGTGAAATTACACCCCAAAATACATTCTTCTGTTTCTCCTAAGTACGGGGATACCACATGTGTGAGACTTTTTTGGAGCCTAGCCGCGTACGGGGCCCCAAAAACCAAGCACCGCCTTCAAGATTTCTAAGGGCATAAATTTTTGATTTCACTCCTCACTACCTATCACTACCTATCACAGTTTTGAAGGCCATAAAATGCCAAGATGGCACAAAACCCCCTCAAATGACCCCATTTATGAAAGTAGACACCCCAAGCTATTTGCTGAGAGGCATGTTGAGCCCATATATTGGGCATATGTGGAATTTCACCCCAAAATACATTTTGCTGCTTCTCCTGAGTACGGGGATACCACATGTGTGGGACTTTTTAGGAGCCTAGCCGCGTACGGGCCCCCGAAAACCAAGCACCGCCTTCAGGATTTCTAAGGGCACAAGATTTCACTCCTCACTACCTATCACAGTTTCGAAGGCCATAAAATGCCAAAATAGCACAAAACCCCCCCAAATGACCCCATTTTGGAAAGTAGACACCCCAAGCTATTTGCTGAGAGGCATGGTGAGTATTTTACAGCTCTCATTTGTTTTTTAAAATGAAGAAAGAAAATAATATTTTTTTTTTTTACATTTTCAAAACTTTGTGACAAAAAGCGAGATCTGCAAAATGCGCACCATACCTCTCAGCAAATAGCTTGGGGTGTCTACTTTCCAAAATGGGGTCATTTGGGGGGGGGGGGGGGTTGTGCCATCTGGGCATTTCATGGCCTCCGAAACTGTGATAGGCAGTGAGGAGTGAAATCAAAAATTTACACCCTTAGAAAGCCTGAAGGCGGTGCTTGGTTTTTGGGGTCCCGTACACAGCTAGGCTCCCAAAAAGTCTCACACATGTGGTATCCCCGTACTCAGGAGAAGCAACAGAATGTATTTTGGGGTGTAATTCCACATATGCCCATGGCATGTTTGAGCAATATATCATTTAGTGACAACTTTGTGCAAAAAAAATAAAAAATTGTATTTTTTACGCAACTTGTGTCAGCATATAAAATATTCCATGGACTCGACATGCCTCTCAGTATATAGCTTGGGGTGTCTACTTTACAAAATGGGGTCATTTGGGGGGGGGGTTTGAACTGTCCTGGCATTTTATACAAAACATTAGGAAGCTTACATCCACTCTTCTAACCACTTGAAGACAAAGCCCTTTCTGACACTTTTTGTTTACATGAAAACATTTTTTATTTTTTTTGCAGGAAAATTATGTTGAACCCCCCAAACATTATATATATTTTTAAAGCAAAAGCCCTACAGATTAAAATGGTGGGTGTTGCATTTTTTTTCCACACAGTATTTGCGCAGCGATTTTTCAAACGCATTTTTTGGGGAAAAAATACACTTTTTTTAATTTTAATGCACTAAAACACACTATATTGCCCAAATGTTTGATGAAGTAAAAAAGATGATCTTAGGCCAAGTACATAGATACCAAATACAACATGCTTTAAAATTTCACACAAACGCGCAGTGGCGACAAACTACATACATTTTTAAAAGCCTTTAAAAGCCTTTACAGATTACCACGTTAGATTTACAGAGGAGGTATACTGCTAAAATGACTGCCCTCGATCTGACCTTCGTGGTGATACCTCACATGCATAATGCATTTGCTGTTTACATATGACGCCAGACCAAAGCTTGCGTTCGCCATTGCGGAAGAGCAGGGCGGGACAGGGGTGCTTTTTTTTTATTATTAATTTTGCTTTTTTATTTTATTTTTAAACTGTTCCTTCCATATTTTTTTTTTTTGATAATTTTTATTGTTATCTCAGGGAATGTAAATATCCCCTATGATAGCAATAGGTAGTGACAGGTACTCTTTTTTTGAAAAAACTGGGGTATATTAGACCCTAGATCTTTCCTCTGCCCTCGAAGCATCGTGACCACACCAAGATCAGTGTGATAAAATGCTTTCCCAATGGCGCTTTTTTTATCCGGGGGGGACATTCCCTCCCACTGCTTGTAAAAGCAGTCCAGAGGCTAATTAGCCACTAGGATTGCTTTTACATGAAATCCGGCCGCTGGCTGAAAAGAATGATACCAAGATGATACCTAAACCCACAGGCATCAATCTGGTATAACCATTCAAAGTCCAGCAACATACCAGTACGTTGCTGGTCCTTGTTGGACATGTATTGTAATCTTTTTTTTCATGCAGCCTGTTGGCTGAACGAAAAAAAGAGATTGATCGGTGGGTATGCCCACCATTAGAATACCTCCCTTCATCCACCCACTTCTAATGATGGGCATACATGCACCATTTATATATGCCGAAGCATGGGGGCATCCTCCCGCAAAAGTTATGCCGCGTACACACTGTCTGACTTTTCCACAGGCAAGCCTCCGTCGGAATTTTGACCGTATGTACGCGGCATTAGGAGCAAAATCGCTCCTCCGCTCCTCCGCCCCTGCTGCCCCCATGCTTCGGCATATGTGTTTTTTTTTTTAACTGTGGTGGTGAAATCACCTCCTACAGCACTGGAGTCGCAGGGATCAAGCCTGTCTCTGCGAACGCTGCAGTTATGTGTGTTGTGTTTTGTAAGTGACAGTGATCGATCGATACTGCACTTGGGTGGCCTGGGCTGGACGGAGAGGCAAAACGCAGGTTCTAGCAGGTATCTGGGCTGATCCCGCTAACACTGCATTTATGGGAACCCTAAACTGCTGGGGACGCTAGTATAGATCTGATCAGATCAGATATTGATCTGTTCAGATACTATACCACTAAGGGAGGTGTATGCTTCACGCGTGGGTGTTTGCGTTACTGGCACTAACCTGACGCTGCCTGGGGCGACACAGACCCTCTCTGACGCTAAAACCTAATTGATATCACCTGCCGGGCGATCAGGGGTTTAAACCTTTATTGGGTTATATACGGCGGGTGCCCTGACACTATAAAAAGCAAACTAACTAACCAGCGTCACCCGTAACACTTATATGGTGATCACTGGTGAAAGGGTTAACTAGGGGCAATCAGGGGGTTAAACCTTTATTAGGTGTGCAGGGGCGATTTATGTACCTATGTGTGCTGGTGTTAGTGTAGTGTTTGTGCACTAACCTGTGTGTCTTCTCTCATGCGGCGCTCGGTATATGTGAGCGCCGCATGAGGGATGACATCACTTCCTCCTGCCTGTGTAAACATTACACAGGCAGAGGAAGCATTTGATTCGCCGGGAGCGATCGCGAGGGGGTGGCCAGAATCGAATGGCTGCCCCCTCATCACGGATCGCTCCCGAAGCGATCCCGGCCTCTCACTGTACCGGAGGGGGGTCCGATCGGACCCCCCACCCATACGAAGGCAGGCACGTACAGGTACGTGATTGTGCCTGTCCGTGCCATTCTGCCAACGTATATTTACAGTGGGCGGTCGTTAAGTGGTTAAGGGGAATTCCACCCCAAATTTAAAAATAAATGGCGTGGAGTCCCCCCAAAAATCCATACCAGGCCCTTATCCGAGCACGCAACCTGGCAGGCCGCAGGAAAAGAGTGGGGACGAGAGAGCGCCCCCCCTCCTGAACCGTACCAGGCCACATGCCCACATACACCTCCCTTAGTGGTATAGTATCTGAACAGATCAATATCTGATCTGATCAGATCTATACTAGTGTCCCCAGCAATTTAGGGTTCCCAAAAATGCAGTGTTAGCGGGATCAGCCCAGATACCTGCTAGCACCTGCGTTTTGCCCCTCCGTCCAGCCCAGGCCACCCAAGTGCAGTATCGATCGATCACTGTAACTTACAAAACACAACACACATAACTGCAGCGTTCGCAGAGACAGGCCTGATCCCTGCGACTCCAGTGCTGTAGGAGGTGATTTCACCACCACAGTTAAAAAAAAAAAGCATATATGCCGAAGCATGGGGGCAGCAGGGGCGGAGGAGCGATTTTGCTCCTAATGCCGCGTACATAAGGTCGAAATTCCGACGGAGGCTTGCCCGCGGAAAAGTCCAACCATGTGTGTGCGGCATAACTTTTGCGGGAGGATGCCCCCATGCTTCGGCATATATAAATGGTGCATGTATGCACATCATTAGAAGTGGGTGAATGAAGGGAGGTATTCTAATGGTGGGCATACCCACCGATCAATCTCTTTTTTCATTCAGCCAACAGGCTGCATGAAAAAAAACATTACAATACATGTCCAACAAAGGACCAGCAACGTACTGGTATGTTGCTGGACTTTGAATGGTTATACCAGAATGATGCCTGCAGGTTTAGGTATCATCTTGGTATCATTCTTTTCAGCCAGCGGCCGGCTTTCATGTAAAAGCAATCCTAGTGGATAATTAGCCTCTGGACTGCTTTTACAAGCAGTGGGAAGGAATGTCCCCCCCTAGATATAAAAAGCGCCATTGGGAAATTGGGAAAGCATTTTATCACACCGATCTTGGTGTGGTCAGATGCTTTGAGGGCAGAGGAAAGATCTAGGGTCTAATAGACCCCAGTTTTTTTTTTTTAAAAAGGAGTACCTGTCACTACCTATTGCTATCATAGGGGATATTCACATTCCCTGAGATAACAACAAAAATGATAAAAAAAACAAAAATTGTGGAAGGAACAGTTTAAAAATAAAATAAAAAAGCAAAATTAATGATAAAAAAAAAACACCCCTGTCCTGCCCTGCTCTTGCGCAATGGCGAACGCAAGCATTGGTCTGGCGTCATATGTAAACAGCAATTGCACAATGCATGTGAGGTATCACCGCGAAGGTCAGATCAAGGGCAGTCATTTTAGCAGTAGACCTCCTCTTTAAATCTAACGTGGTAACCTGTAAAGGCTTTTAAAAATGTATGTAGTTTGTCGCCAATGCGCGTTTGTTCGAAATTTTAAAGCATGTCGTGTTTGGTATCTATGTACTCGGCCTAAAATCATCTTTTTTATTTCATCAAACATTTGGGCAATATAGTGTATTTTAGTGCATTCAAATTAAAAAAAGTGTATTTTTTCCCCAAAAAATGCGTTTGAAAAATCGCTGCGCAAATACTGTATGAAAAAAAAATGCAACACCCACCATTTTAATCTGTAGGTCCTTTGCTTTAAAAAAATATATAATTTTTGGGGGTTCAACATAATTTTCTTGCAAAAAAAAATCTGTTTTCATGTAAACAAAAAGTGTCAGAAAGGGCTTTGTCTTCAAGTGGTTAGAAGAGTGAATGTAAGCTTCTTAATGTTGTGTATAAAATGCCAGGACAGTTCAAAACCCCCCCAAATGACCCCATTTTGGAAAGTAGACACCCCAAGCTATATACTGAGAGGCATGTCGAGTCCATTGAATATTTTATATGTTGACACAAGTTGCGGAAAAAAAGACAATTTTTTAAATTTTTTTTTTATTTTTGCACAAAGTTGTCACTAAATGATATATTGCTCAAACATGCCATGGGCATATGTGGAATTACACCCCAAAATACATTCTGTTGCTTCTCATGAGTACAGGGATACCACATATGTGAGACTTTTTGGGAGCCTAGCCGCGTACGGGACCCCAAAAATCAAGCACCGCCTTCAGGCTTTCTAAGGGTGTACATTTTTGATTTCACTCCTCACTGCCTATCACAGTTTCGGAGGCCATGGAATGCCCAGATGGCACAAACCCACCCCCAAATGACCCCATTTTGGAAAGTAGACACCCCAAGCTATTTGCTGAGAGGTATGGTGAGTATTTTGCAGATCTCGCTTTTTGTCACAAAGTTTTGAAAATTGAAAAAAATTAATAAATAAATAAATTATTTTCTTTCTTCATTTTCAAAAACAAATGAGAGCTGTAAAATACTCACCATGCCTCTCAGCAAATAGCTTGGGGTGTCTAATTTCCAAAATGGGGTCATTTGGGTTTTTTTTGTGCTATTTTGGCATTTTATGGCCTTCGAAACTGTGATAGGCAGTGAGGAGTGAAATCAAAAATTTGTGCCCTTAGAAATCCTGAAGGCGGTGCTTGGTTTTCGGGGTCCCGTACGCGGCTAGGCTCCAAAAAATCCCACACATGTGGTATCTCCGTACTCAGGAGAAGCAGCAAAATGTATTTTGGGGTGCAATTTCACATATAACCATGGCATGTGTGAGCAATATATCATTTAGTGACAACTTTTTGTAATTTTTTTTGTCATTATTCATTCACTTGGGACAAAAAAAAAAAAAATATTCAATGGGCTCAACATGCCTCTCAGCAATTTCCTTGGGGTGTCTACTTTCTAAAATGGGGTCATTTGGTGGGGTTTTGTGCTATTTTGGCATTTTATGGCCTTCGAAACTGTGATAGGTAGTGAGGAGTGAAATCAAAAATTTGCGCCCTTAGAAATCCTGAAGGCGGTGCTTGGTTTTCGGGGGCCCGTACGCAGCTAGGCTCCAAAAAGTCCCACACATGTGGTATCCCCGTACTCAGGAGAATCAGCAAAATGTATTTTGGGGTGCAATTCCACATAAAACCATGGCATGTGTGAGCAATATATTATTTAGTGACAACTTTTTGTAATTTTTATTTTTTTTGTCATTATTCAATCACTTGGAACAAAAAAAATAAAATATTCAATGGGCTCAACATGCCTCTCAGCAATTTCCTTGGGATGTCTACTTTCCAAAATGGGGTCATTTGGGGGGGTTTTGTACTGCCCTGCCATTTTAGCACCTAAAGAAATGAGATAGGCAGTCATAAATTAAAAGCTGTGTAAATTCCAGAAAATGTACCTTAGTTTGTAGACGCTATAACTTTTGCGCAAACCAATAAATATACGCTAATTGACATTTTTTTTACTAAAGACATATGGCTGAATACATTTTGGCCTAAATGTATGACTAAAATTGAGTTTATTCGATTTTTCTTATAACAAAAATTAGAAAATATAATTATTTTTCAAAATTTTCAGTCTTTTTCCGTTTATATCGCAAAAAATAAAAATCGCAGAGGCAATCAAATACCATTAAAAGAAAGCTCTATTTGTGGGAAGAAAAGGACGCGAATTTCGTTTGGGTACAACATTGCATGTCTGCACAATTTCCAGTTAAAGCAGCGCAGTGCCAAATTCTGAAAACACCTCTGGTCCTTTAGCTACAAAATGGTCCGGGGCTTAAGTGGTTAAAATCCATGCCAGATCTGAAGGGCCTGGTATGGATATTTGGGGGGTACCGCAAGTGTCATTGGCTGAGTTTGAGCGGATCTGATGGGGAACTTCCTCTGCAGTCTATTAAATGTGTAGACCCGCCCCTTCTAAAGTTCCCCATCAGGTCCGCTCAGCCAATGAATAGGTGTAAGGCTAAGCGGACCAGATGTGGAACGTGACAAGGGGCGGGCCTATTCATGTATTACACAGTGAAGGAAGTTCCCCATCAGGTCCGCCCCCTCGGTATGTCAGACCCCGCCTACGTCATTGGCCTGAGCGGACCTGATGGGGAACTTCCTTCACTGTGTAATACATGAATAGACCTGCCCCTTCTCACGTTCCGCATCTGGTCCGCTTAGCCTTACACCTATTCATTGGCTGAGCGGACCTGATGGGGAATTTTAGAAGGGGCAGGTCTATACATTTAATAGACTGCGGAGGAAGTTCCCCATCAGGTCCGCTCAGGCTCAGCCAATGACGGTGTTAAGGTATGTACTTACCGAGGCCGAGATGCCGAGAGTGGTTCACCTTTGCGACTTGACGCACTCCACTCCCTGGAGGTGAGACAGGGAGTGGATGGCGAGAAGCGGCACCGGCTTCCAGCTGGTGGTGGGTACTTGTAGGCAGTCCGGTAGTGCTGAGTAGACTGAAGAGCAGGCTTCTAGCAGGAACTAGCTGGGGGGGGGGGTTGAAGATGAGTTGGGGAGATCACAAATGAAGGCTGTAGCACTCTGTATGAAGTTTAAATAAATGTAACATTCCTAGGCAATCTTTAGGGTGCGTTTAGGGTAAAGCACTACGATGGAGCATAGAATAAAATACATGGAAATGACTAGGCAAGGTGGGTATGGCCCCAGGATAGCATCCTGGAGAGGTTAGGTAAGGCAAATTTAAATGTAGGCCTATAGTTCAAACAGCAAGAGTCAATAGAAGCCGGTGCAGGCTGAGTCCGGGTTGCAACTGCAGAGGTAACAGTCCCGGCTGGGGGTCTAGCACAGCAAAAAGTAACAAGTCCAGAAAATACCGGGAACAAGGCAGGAGTTCAAAGGAAACGTGGAAGTCCAAAGGTACAAGCAGGAGGTCAAGGGTTGTAGACAGGCAGCAGATCCAAGTCACAGGCCGAGGGTCAAACACAAGAGAAGGCAGAAGTCCGTATAACAAGCCGAGGGTCAGGTCCAGGAGAGAGATCAGAGGAATCAAGCCAGTCCGGGTCACAAGGAGATTTTCAGGTAGTTTTCCAGAGTCTTGGGTGCACAGGAAAGCTGACAAACCAGCAACTTGTCAGTGCAGCTGGGTTTCTTTAAATAGGCCCGCCTGGATTCCTATTGGTGCGCCGCCGTGCATGCGCACGTGCCGCTGCGTCGGAGCTCGCACCCGAGAACGTAGAAGCGCCGTTCCGCGCACGCATATGCGCCGAAGCGTCATTCCGCCACGCGTGCGCATTGGGCGCTGATTGGCGCTGTTGGACGGAAGATTTCCCTGAGAGTGCCCCCCTCCTAGGGGCGGACTCTGGATGCCCAGACTAGACATCAACTCGGGATGTTCCTGGTGAAAGACTCTAATTAGATGGGGAGCATGTAGGTTCCTAGATGGTTCCCAAGAGTTGTCCTCTGGGGGATACCCCTTCCATTTGATTAAATACTGTAATTGCCTGCCTCTTTTCCTGCAGCCCAAGATAGATTCCACCACGTATTCGTTTTCATCATCAACCTCCACAGGTGGAGGAGGTGGCTCATCCCTTCCCGGGAAGAAGCTGGAGACTATCGGTTTCAACAGAGATGTGTGGAAGACCGGGTGTATCCTGTAGGAGTCGGGCAATGCCAATTCAAAGGCCACAGAGTTGATTACTCGCTTGATTTTAAAAGGGCCTATGAATCTTGGTCCCAATTTCCGTGAAGGGATAGGCAATTTGAGGTTGGTGGCGGAGAGCCATACTTCCTCCCCAACTTTGAAGATTGGATTTTCCTTCCTACCCTTGTCATAGTGTCTCTTGTAAGATTCCTGGGCGTTTTGCATCATTTCCTGAAGTGTCAGAAAATTAGATTGGACAAAGGCTATCCGATCTTGAACAGCAGGAACAGAGCTCTCCGGAATGTCGTCAGGGAGGAAGGAAGGATGGAAGCCAAAGTTGGCCCAAAAAGGAGTTTGACTGGTGGCTGAATGCACCGAGTTGTTATATGCAAATTCAGCGTAGGATAATAGGGAGGACCAATCATCCTGTGAGGCTGAGCAAAAGCAACAGAGATATTGTTCCAGAGATTGGTTGGTTCTCTCTGTCTGTCCGTTGCTCTGAGGGTGATATGCCGATGATAGGCAAATCTTGACTTCTAAAGATTTGCAAAGTTCCTTCCAGAATTTCGACGTGAATTGGACGCCTCGGTCAGAGGTGATGCTCTTAGGCACCCCATGGAGCCTGATTATCTCCTGAAAAAAGACTTTGGCTGTATCTGCAGCAGAGGGGGGTACCGATCATGGGCACAAAGTGTGCCATTTTGGAGAGGCGGTCAATTACGACCAGAATCGTGGTAAAACCTCCAGAGGGCGGTAGATCTACAATGAAATCCATGGACACATCTGCCCATGGACGTTCAGGGATAGGCAAAGGTTTGAGTAGCCCCCAACTCTTGGTTTTGGGTCCCGTATTCCGTTGGCAATGGGTACAGGAGGCAACATAGGACTTGCAATCTTGCCTCCAACCAGGCCACCAGAAGGAGTGGGAGACTAGTTTCATGGTTTTTCGGGCTCCAAAGTGGCCAGCTAGTTTGTGGTCGTGGAAAGTTTTCAGAATCAGTTGCCTCGTTTCCAGAGGGATGAAGACTTTACCTTGGGACCAGAGCAAGTCGTTACGCTTCTCTAGGGAAGGGGTTACTTGGTCAGGATAATGCTTAGAGGCAGCTTTTATGGAGGTTAGTAGATCAGCCTGTGGGATGAGCAGAAAGTTTTGTGCTGATAGAATGGTACTTGGTTCCTCTGCTTGAGAGGTCTCGGGAAACGTTCTTGGAACCGGGCCTATAAGAAACATGGAAGTTAGACCTGGTGAAGAAGAGTTAGAAGGAAATTGCTAAATTGTGCATCACCACAGGGTGACACTGTGGATGCACCTAGTATAAATGCGCCAACGTCCCGATATTCAATGGGAGAATGTATATTTAAACTAAAGGTGGACTTTAAACGGCACACAGATAGATATTGTAAAAATTCTAAGGGTTTATTTGTTGGTAGAAAAATATAATTGAATTTAGGTAAAAAGTACATTAATACAAGACACTGACATTATGTAACAGTTATCAATAGTTGATATAGGGTCCCATTTACAAGACTCGACACATCTCCCAGGAATTACATTGACATGTAAAATACACAAAGTAGAATGGAATAATGTATAGCCAACAAACACAAATGAGGAGTTGGACGGTATGCACGAGAGATGGCTGGTCTTATTGATGGGTCCGGTAAATTCAAAGATAAAGATCTTGCTTTCGCTCGACTAGTTTCGCGTTCCAAAACGCTTCGTCGGGAGCATAATATTCTGTCAAGATTATACATAAACAGTTCAAAAGAGATACTTCAGTTAATATAATTTTAATACTTGTATCTAGAATAGAACTAATAAAAAACATTTTAAAGAAGAAGCTGATATACATTGATTAAAAGTTTTCGATTGACCACAGAAGGATAAAACACCCACCACCTATACACTGCCAGCACCGAAACCAATCACACAACAGATGGGGCATGAAAGTAGCTGTGCAAAGTTGTAGAAAAAGCATGAAAAAAAGGGGGGGGGGAAAGGGGGAGGGGAGGGGGGGAAAAAAAGAACGAAGAAGAAAAGAAACAAGGAATGGGGGAAGGGAATGGAGGGGGGGGGGGGGGAAAGGGGGAGAAAAGAAAGAAGAAGGACTGGAATATGAATTAGTCCATATCCATAGGTACTATTAAAAAAAAAATTTGAAAATTGAGCAAGTTAGATAGCAGGTGCAAAAATTCTTATAAAACCGTAAGTGAAATAATGTGTCAATAATCACCATCGAGGCAGACCAAGAACAAGAAGGGAAGAACAAGAAAGAAAAGAAAAAAAAAAAAATATATATATAATAGTTTCTATACTTACGAACAAGGCCGTGTTAAGTAGTGAAACCAGCCTAGGTATTTTTACCTGGCAATCCGTGTATCACAGGGTGCCAGTATTGTATAAACACATTCTAAAAGTAAAACACATAACGTGACCCATAAGTGTCAAAAGTAGGTGTTTTGAAACAAAATAAAGAGAGGGGAGTGGAGGTGGGGGGGGGGGGGGGGGGGAGGGGAGGGGAATTTATTCATATATATATTATTATCCAAGGGCTCACCGTGGTAAACAATCATGCGTGATTTAAGTAAAAAAGTAACTATGCACAGGCTACTAATAGGTAGGGAACGTAAATCCAGGTATAACAGGCCAGACAATACTGTAGAAGAGTGTGTCAGTCAGGAGCACTTGCTCGAGCCACACAATGGTAATCTGTTAGGGTGACCCCTAATGATAGACTGGACCCAGCTGAAAAACATAAATACAAAAAAGGAAGTTTAGAAAGGACCCGCTTCCCTAGATCTATCTGCTCGTATCCCAGATGGATGGTTCTTACCTTATAGCTTGACAGGGATTATATGCTGGTAGACCTGGATGGAACCTCTCCTGTGGACAGCCTCACAGTGCATTGTGCACCGTTTTTATGTGTCCCTACAGGAAGGCGTCATCACACCCGGAAGTGACGCTGGGTGCGCGAGTTCGGACGGTCATGCGCATGCGCCGTAGGCGCTGCTCACGCAGCAACCTGGGGCCAATGAGAGAGTGACAGGGCGAAACCCAGGAAGTATTCCGGGAGCCTACAGTACGTCACATCGCTCTAGCTAGCAGACACGTCATCGTAGGGGATCAAGCAGCCCATGTATGTGCGCCGTGATCACTGCCATCACAAGCCCATGACCAGTGCGGCAGTGACAAAGCATACCACAGGGGGAGCCGATTGCTCCCTTAAAGCAGGTCAAAGGGTCGTGTTCTATAGCTCTGTATATTATGTCTGGATCTTCTTTTCGATGACCACAGGTGGGTGTATTCACCCTCTTTCACCCCCTGTTCTTGCTGTGCCCCGAAGCCTATGTGCCCACACTGATGGCTGCAATGGTGGGCGGACTTACTGACCCCACTGCTGGTATTTAGAACACGACCCTTTGACCTGCTTTAAGGGAGCAATCGGCTCCCCCTGTGGTATGCTTTGTCACTGCCGCACTGGGTCATGGGCTTCTGTGATGGCAGTGATCACGGCGCACATACATGGGCTGCTTGATCCCCTACGATGACGTGTCTGCTAGCTAGAGCGATGTGACGTACTGTAGGCTCCCGGAATACTTCCTGGGTTTCGCCCTGTCACTCTCTCATTGGCCCCAGGTTGCTGCGTGAGCAGCGCCTACGGCGCATGCGCATGACCGTCCGAACTCGCGCACCAGCGTCACTTCCGGGTGTGATGACGCCTTCCTGTAGGGACACATAAAAACGGTGCACAATGCACTGTGAGGCTGTCCACAGGGGAGGTTCCATCCAGGTCTACCAGCATATAATCCCTGTCAAGCTATAAGGTAAGAACCATCCATCTGGGATACGAGCAGATAGATCTAGGGAAGCGGGTCCTTTCTAAACTTCCTTTTTTGTATTTATGTTTTTCAGCTGGGTCAGTCTATCATTAGGGGTCACCCTAACAGATTACCATTGTGTGGCTCGAGCAAGTGCTCCTGACTGACACACTCTTCTACAGTATTGTCTGGCCTGTTATACCTGGATTTACGTTCCCTACCTATCAGTAGCCTGTGCATAGTTACTTTTTTACTTAAATCACGCATGATTGTTTACCACGGTGAGCCCTTGGATAATAATATATATATGAATAAATTCCCCTCCCTTCCCCCCCCCCCCCACCTCCACTCCCCTCTCTTTATTTTGTTTCAAAACACCTACTTTTGACACTTATGGGTCACGTTATGTGTTTTACTTTTAGAATGTGTTTATACAATACTGGCACCCTGTGATACACGGATTGCCAGGTAAAAATACCTAGGCTGGTTTCACTACTTAACACGGCCTTGTTCGTAAGTATAGAAACTATTATATATATATTTTTTTTTTCTTTTCTTTCTTGTTCTCCCCTTCTTGTTCTTGGTCTGCCTCGATGGTGATTATTGACACATTATTTCACTTACGGTTTTATAAGAATTTTTGCACCTGCTATCTAACTTGCTCAATTTTCAAAAAAAAATTTTTAATAGTACCTATGGATATGGACTAATTCATATTCCAGTCCTTCTTCTTTCTTTTCTCCCCCTTCCCCCCCCCCCCTCCATTCCCTTCCCCCATTCCTTGTTTCTTTTCTTCTTCGTTCTTTTTTTCCCCCCTCCCCTCCCCCTTTCCCCCCCCCTTTTTTTCATGCTTTTTCTACAACTTTGCACAGCTACTTTCATGCCCCATCTGTTGTGTGATTGGTTTCGGTGCTGGCAGTGTATAGGTGGTGGGTGTTTTATCCTTCTGTGGTCAATCGAAAACTTTTAATCAATGTATATCAGCTTCTTCTTTAAAATGTTTTTTATTAGTTCTATTCTAGATACAAGTATTAAAATTATATTAACTGAAGTATCTCTTTTGAACTGTTTATGTATAATCTTGACAGAATATTATGCTCCCGACGAAGCGTTTTGGAACGCGAAACTAGTCGAGCGAAAGCAAGATCTTTATCTTTGAATTTACCGGACCCATCAATAAGACCAGCCATCTCTCGTGCATACCGTCCAACTCCTCATTTGTGTTTGTTGGCTATACATTATTCCATTCTACTTTGTGTATTTTACATGTCAATGTAATTCCTGGGAGATGTGTCGAGTCTTGTAAATGGGACCCTATATCAACTATTGATAACTGTTACATAATGTCAGTGTCTTGTATTAATGTACTTTTTACCTAAATTCAATTATATTTTTCTACCAACAAATAAACCCTTAGAATTTTTACAATATCTATCTGTGTGCCGTTTAAAGTCCACCTTTAGTTTAAATATACATTCTCCTGGTGAAGAAGAGGGCCCATCGGGCTTGTCTGGGTTGTAGACGTTTTGCTGTTCTCAGATATTCTAGATTTTTATGATCCGTGAATATCATGACAGGGTGAGGGGCTCCCTCCGGAAGGTATCGCCATTCTTCCAGGGCGAATTTGATAGCCAATAATTCCTGGTCTCCGACGTCATAATTACGTTCCGGAGAAGTTTGTTTACGAGAGGCAAAGGCTACTGGATGAAGAAGGGATTTGGGGCCCTGCCTTTGAGAGAGGATGGCCCCAGTGGCTGACTCGGAAGCGTCTACTTCCAGAGTAAACGGCAGTAGCGGATCTGGATGCTTCAATACAGGTGCTGATGTGAATGCGTTTTTTAGTTTATCGAAGGCATCCTGGGCTTCCATGACCAGTGGAAACGGTAGCCCTGGCGTGTCAGTTGGGTTATAGGTGCCACAATAGAGGAGAACCCCTCAATGAACCTCCTGTAGAAGTTGGCGAAACCTATAAACCGTTGTACCCCTTTCTTGTCTGTTGGGGCTGGCCATTCCTGGATAGCTTTGACTTTCTGTGGGTCCATTGCGACCCCATTGGTAGAAATAATAAATCCCAGAAATTGCACAGTGGTTTTGTCAAAGTCACATTTCTCGGCCTTGAGGTAAAGTCTATGTTCTCTGAGAATAGTGAGGACCTTAATGACATGTATCCGGTGCAGTTCAAGGGAGGACGAGAAAATAAGAATATCATCTAAGTAGACTACTAGGAAGTCGTCAAGGTGTTCACGGAAAATGTAATTGACCAGGTGCTGGAAAGTGGCTGGGGCGTTGCAAAGCCCGAATGGCATGACCAAGTATTCAAAATGACCGAACCTAGATCTAAAAGCGGTCTTCCATTCGTCTCCAGCCCTGATCTGGATGAGATTGTAGGCCCCTCGAAGGTCCAGTTTAGAGAAGGTCCGAGCTGATCGGAATCGTTGGAACAACTCCGGGATGAGAGGCAGCGGGTATCTGTTTTTAATAGTAATTTTATTTAATTCCCTATAGTCGATGCAGGGCCTCAGAGTCCCGTCTTTTTTTTCAACGAAAAAGATTCCGGCACCGGCTGGGGAAGAAGAGGGGCGAATGAATTTATTTTCCAGATTTTCCTCGATGTAGGCCTTGAGGGCCTTCAACTCAGATTCGGGCAAGGGAATGATGCGGCCAAATTTTGGAGCCAGGCAGAAGTTCAATGGGGCAATCGTAGGGCCGATGTGGTGGTAGGCGGTCGGCCTGCTGTTTGTCGAAGACGTCCCGGAATTCCAAGTATGCTGATGGAATATGTGGTAAGTTATCCGGTTGAGGGGTTAAAGTAGCATAGACAGTTGGAAGTGCGGAGAGACAGTGTTGGGAACAATACGAAGAAGTGAAGTTAACTTCCCTTTTGGCCCAGTTTATGTGAGGCTCGTGTGCTTGCAGCCAAGGGAGGCCCAGGATGATGGGGAACATGGGAGATGGGATGAGGTCAAATCGGAGGTATTCTTGGTGGCCTGAATCCGTGATAGCAAGGACGGGTTTTGTTTCTTGCGTAATCACCCCTGAACGGGGCAGGGATCCATCCGCCAGACGGACCTGAAGATAACGGTCCTTGGTTTGCAGAGGAAAGTGAAGTTGGGAAGCAAGTGAAGAGTCCAGAAAGCAGCTGCAGGCTCCGGAATCAATAATCGCCGGTAGGCGGGTTATTCCTGCTGGTAGCTGTAGAGAAATAGAAAGAACAACGTAAGTCTGTGGTAAGCCAGAAACTTGGTAGTTCAAAGTGTCTTTGGGGATACACTTACTAGGTCTTACTGGGCAGCTCCGAAGGAAATGGCCAGTACCCCCGCAGTAAAGACACAGATTGGCCTGACGCCTGCGCTGCTTTTCCTCAGGAGAAAGGGGAGGACGAACCAGACCAAGCTGCATGGGTTCAGGCTCGGGAGGAGAAGATGCTGTAGGAACTGGGATGGGTGGATAGGCAGGAGCTGATCGGGGCAAAGTCCAGTTCGAACGGGTAGTCTTGAAACGCTCAGAACGCCGCTCCCGCAGGCGTCTGTCAAGCTGAGTGACAGACTGGATCAAATCTTCCAGAGTAGTGGGAACACCAATCCTGGCCAGCTCGTTTTTAAGAGCCTCAGACAGTCCTTGGCGATACTGGTATTTGAGGGCCGTCTCATTCCAGCCAGTGTCAGCTGACCATTTCCGGAATTCTGCCGTGTAGTCCTCCACCGGCCTTCTCCCCTGGGTTAAACTGTGGAGAACAGACTCAGCTGTGGCTGATCGCTGAGGATCGTCATACAGCTGTGCCATACTCTCGAAGAAAGTGTCCACAGAATCTAGTATAGGGCTGCTTTGCTCCATCAGGCCATGGGCCCAGGCCTGAGGTTCGTCGGTTAGAAGGGAGATAACGAACCCCACCTTTACCACTTCTGAAGAAAAAGTCCTGGGTTGAAGGGCGAGGTAAAGAGAACATGCGTTTTTGAAAGCCCGATATTTCTTACGGACGCCAGAGAATCGTTCAGGCAGAGGGACCCTGGGTTCAGGGGTAGCCATTACTAAGGTTGGGTTTGCCTGATTTTGAGACGTGGAGGCAATATTGGCAGCGGTAGCAGCTGGTGATGCTGGTCCTGTAGCTCCAGTAAGTAGCTAAAAGCGGCCATCCATTTGGACATAACCTTCTTGTAATTTCTGAACCGCATCGGTTAGCGCGGTGACCTGCTGACAGAGGGTCTCGAACGGTGAACGCACCCTGTTGGCCTCAGACATCTGGCTGGTTTGTACTGTTAAGGTATGTACTTACCGAGGCCGAGATGCCGAGAATGGTTCACCTTTGCGACTTGACGCACTCCACTCCCTGAAGGTGAGACAGGGAGTGGATGGCGAGAAGCGGCACCGGCTACCAGCAATTGGTGGGTACTTGTAGACGGTTCGGTAGTGCTGAGTAGACTGAAGAGCAGGCTTCTAGCAGGAACTAGCTGGATCGGTATAGTTCAAACAGCAAGAGTCAATAGAATCCGGTGCAGGCTGCAGAGTCCGGGTTGCAACTGCAGAGGTAACAGTCCCGGCTGGGGGTCTAGCACAGCAAAAAGTAACAAGTCCAGAAAATAGTTCAAAGGAAACGTGGAAGTCCAAAGGTACAAGCAGGAGGTCAAGGGTTGTAGACAGGCAGCAGATCCGAGTCACAGGCCAAGGGTCAAACACAAGAGAAGGCAGAAGTCCGTATAACAAGCCGAGGGTCAGGTCCAGGAGAGAGATCAGAGGAATCAAGCCAGTCCGGGTCACAAGGAGATTTTCAGGTAGTTTTCCAGAGTCTTGGGTACACAGGAAAGCTGACAAACCAGCAACTTGTCAGTGCAGCTGGGTTTCTTTAAATAGGCTGGATTCCTATTGGTGCACACCCGAGAACGTAGAAGCGCCGTCCCGCGCACGCGCATGCGCCAAAGCGTCATTCCGCCGTGCGTGCGCATTGGACGCTGATTGGTGCTGTTGGACGGAAGATTTCCCTGACAGACGGACAGCGCTGAACATCGGATCGGAGCGGGACACTGGATTTCATCGCTGGAATGTTTTTTTTTTTAATAAAGGACTTTTCCAAGGTGTTTGTGTGTTTTTTTTTTGACATTTTTTTACACTTTCTTCATGAAATGGTAGGGGTACAATGTACCCCTTACCAATTCACATAGGGGGGCCGGGATCTGGGGGTCCCCTTTGTTAAAGGGGTCTTCCAGATTCCGGTAAGCCCCCCGCCCGCAGACCCCCACAACCACCGGGCAAGGGTTGTGGGGATGAGGCCCTTGTCCCCATCAACATGGGGACATCTTCCCCATGTTGAGGGCATGTGGCCTGGTACGGTTCAGGAGGGGGGGGCGCTCTCTCGTCCCCCCTCTTTTCCTGCGGCCTGCCAGGTTGCGTGCTCAGATAAGGGTCTTGTATGGATTTTTTGGGGGGACTCCACGCCATTTTTTTTTTAATTTGGGGTGGAGTTCCCCTTAAAATCCATGCCAGATCTGAAGGGCCTGGTATGGATATTTGGGGGGAACCGCACGCATTATTTTTTTTTAATTTGCGGCGGGGTTCCCCTTAACATCTATACCAGACCTGAAGGGCCTGGTAATTGAATTTGGGGGACCCCACGCTTTTTTCTTCTTTTTTATCAATGACTTTTCTATGTATTTCCGGGAGCCGACAATTCATTAATAGCCGCGAGTGAGTTTTAAATTACTTTTTTTCCTCCAGAAATTACATTTTGTGCAGGGACAGTTCTAAGCACGGGAAACAAGCGCCACTTTACATGCATATTATACACACACCCCATGTACGAAATTTAAAGGAATATTTCACTTTTATTGTTTCACTTTAAGCATTATTAAAATCACTGCTCCCAAAAAAACGGCCGTTTTTAAAACTTTTTTTTGCATTGATACATGTCCCCTGGGGCAGGACCCGGGTCCCCAAACACTTTTTATGACAATAACTTGCATATAAGCCTTTATAATTAGCACTTTATATTTCTCCCATAGACTTTTCGAATTTGCCGCAAACACCCCAATTTGTTCACTGTTCGGCGAACGGGCGAACAGGCAATGTTCGAGTCGAACATGAGTTTGACTCAAACTTGAAGCTCATCCCTAGTGTCTGTGATTAAATAGTCAATGAGTTTGTTAGCTCTCACATGGATGTATTAAGCAGGCTAGACACTGAGCAATGAGGAGGTAGAAAAGAACAGTCAAAAGACCTGCGTAAAAAGGTAATAAAACTTTACAAAGATGAAAAAGGATATAAAAAGATATCCAAAGTCTTGAATATGCCAGTCAGTACTGTTCAATCACTTAATAAGAAGTTGAAAATTTGGGTATCTCTTGATACCAAGCCAAGGTCAGGTAGATCAAGAAAGATTTCAGCCACTACTGCCACAGGAACTGTTACACGGGATACAAAGAAAAACCCACAGGAGAAATACAGGCTGTTCTGGAAAAAGATGGTGTGGTTGTTTTTTTAAAGGAGCACAATAAGATGATACTTGAACAAAAAAGAGCTGCATGGTCAAGTTGCCAGAAAGAAGCCTTTACTGTACAAGTTCCACAAAAAAGCTTGGTTACAATATGCCCAACAACACCTAGACATGCATTATTGGCTTTTTTGTGGCATTCTAAAAGGCTTCCTTCTGGCAGATCAACCATGCAGCTCTTTTTTGTTTAAGTATGTGCTCCTTAAAAACAACCACATTGTCTTTTTGGAGAGCAGCCTGTATTTCTCCTGAGGTTACCCCATGGGTTTTGCTTTGTATCCTGAGAAATTCTTCCACCAGTTGTGGCTGCAATCTTTCTTGGTCTACCTGACCTTGGCTTGGTATCAAAAGTGCCCCTAATTTTCCACTTCTTAATAAGTGATTAAACAGTACTGACTGGCATATTCAAGGCTTTGAATATCTTTTTATATCAAAAGAAGTAGAGGATTTGGGAGGGGACTATAACGGTGCTCATACAAATAATAATGGAAACCAATAAGATGTGTATATAAAATGTACAAAATGTTTTTATTAACAAAGACTAAAACAGATAACAAGACACAATAAGTCGTTGGATTTTATAGAGTATCTCCATTATGGTGGTTAAACATAGAGGCTTTATAGAGATTGAATGGTCGTATGTTATCCCGACATGTTTTGCCTCAAGGCTTCACCTGGGGATGTACGCATCAACCATAGATTAGCGAAAAAGCTATACAGAGACAAAAAAAATATATAACGTGAGAAAAAAATATCAGTCAAAAAATGACATAGACATTGAAAAACAAAAGCACTTTTACCAAAGTTTACCAAAAGACAGAAAAACTCACCACCTCAAGGCCCACCTCCCCAGCACCGGGGGAGGAGAGGGGTCAACCACGATGCGGAGAACGCCACAAATGGAGGGCACTAATCGGCCATAGTGAGCAAACACAATGACCAGGCTAACAAGAAAACAATGGGATAAAACCTAAAATAAATCTAAACATTTAATATCAGAAAATTGCAAAAAAATGCAACCCACAAAAAGTTGAATAAAGGGTAAACCTCAATAATGTAATCAATGAATTCCTGAATGAAATACTTACTAAAAACAAATATACTCAGAACTTAAAGATGAAAAATCTTTAAGTCTAGCTAGTTGCCTCTGCGGAGACTTCTATATATGGAAAACCAAGCGTCCTTTTTTAAACGTACCGTATTTTTCGCACCATAAGACGCACTTTAACCCCCCCAAAAAATAGGGAAAAGTGTCCCTGCGTCTTATGGAGCGAATACTGAGCAGGCTCCGCCCCCCCCCCCATCGCCGCCGCCGTGTCAGAGTACAGACACTCGGCTTCTCTGTGGAGGAGAGATGACAGGATGTGAGGCATATCCTTGCTGGGGCATACCAAGGGGGAGCGGGGGGAGACGGTCTGCCCCAGGTGCCAAAACATGGGGGTTGTCAGTGTTGTTGCTATAATGGTGCACTCCGCACCCAGGTAAGTTGACACCCGCCAGATGTGACCCCATCCTGCAAACGACAAGAGCCCTGGATGGCTTTTTTTTTTCAGCTGGAACACCCCCGGCGCCTTGGTCTGGTCCAGTCTCACTTCCTGCCTCTCTCGACTTGCCGCTGCTGCTGCTGCAAATTATGTCCTCAGTCCTCCTTCCTAGCTGCTGCCCGGGTGTATCTGATGCTGAGAGCCAGCCAGAGGGGGTTGTGGATTGTAATGGCAGTGTCCTCCACTGCCTGAGGTGAGTGCTAAGGGGGTGGGAGGTGTGGGATGGTATCCAATGTTCATCATTTGAGCTGTTGTTATATGAGAGGCTGAGGGGGTGTTTGTGTCTGCCCTGCCACCCTGAGCTGATCTGGGAAGGGGGGGGGGGGGTTGCTGTGTGTCCACCACCACCCAGGTATAGTGTAGCTGAGCTTATTTGATAGGGGGGCTGATATTGATGTGTGTCCACCACCCACCTATAGTAGTAATATAATATTAAATATTTTAGTACATCATTTGGTTCAGAATATTTTTTTTCTTGTTTTTCTCCTGTAAAACCTGGGTGCGTCTTATGGTCAGGTGCGTCTTATGGAGCGAAAAATACGGTATTTGTGACCATTTTAAACCTATACTTAAATGTAGGATGGAGACATCTGTCAGTCGACGTGTAGGTACTTACGACAACTTTAAACCTAACATGATTAAGTTCATGTCTTTGGAACACATACCCTTACATGTAAGAGGGGGCAGTGTTGATAAAACACTATTACAACTTGAGGCCCGATGGATTTATAAGTTAAAAGCCAGCGAATATCCGGGTTTTAATGAAACGTTAACTTTCAAACCTTTTTTATAGCTCTAACATATGTATTTGTTATTTTCTATTCTCCCTGTCTATCTGCCCTCAAGTGGTGTTATGGTTATGCAGTAATGTTTGTCTCTCAGCTTACCCCTTCTCCATGTGTTCACCTTAGAGGCCAGCCACTCTCACCTGGCTGCTTAAATAATCTCTCCTCCAAGCATGGCTCCACCCCAGGCCCTATCAGGGAACACTATATTAACCTGTGCACTGCAAGCCAGCCGTGCTGATCAACGTTGTTTGTTAAGCTATTGTGTGTTTGGGTTCTTGCTTGCTGTGTTCTACATCTGTCTCTGTTTTACCGATCTTGGCTTGTTCTCGACTATTCCTGTCTGCTTGTGACCTTGACCTTTGGCGTGTCTTTGTTTATCCTTGTCTGCTAGTCGCCCCAACGTTTGGCTTATTCCCTCACTATCTCTTGTATCCTGAGCTGCTGCTTCCCCTCTATCCTCTATAGCCTACTGTGAGTGTGAGCTGGGGGAATCTGGAGGGTTGCGACCTGGATCCAGTTGCAGCCCAGTCCATCCTCACCACTAGAGGCTCTGGTGAACACCTGCTGGATCTTAGACTCTGCGCCCTGGGGAATCTTAGGCTCTAGCTTCCTGTGGGATCACTGTTAGTGCTCCAGTGGACCTGCCTTCCTTAATCACCCAGTGTTCCATCCGCAGCAGTCAGCCATAGGGTTCACTACCTTAGCAGTGCACTCCTGACCCGAACGGTGTGCATCTGTCACCTGGCTTCAGGTGACCTGACAGTTTGATCTGCCATGGACCCAGCTAATGTGCGGCTACCCGCAGATGGTCTGTTGCAGGGCATAGTCCGCAGACTTGAGATCCAGGAATCTAATCAGACCCAGGTGATGCGATTCCTTCAGGATTTGGCCTCCCGTTTTGAACAGGTTCAGGCCTCCTTAGGATCCCCGGTTCAACAACCTCAACCGCTATCAGTGGCTGCACCTATTCCGGTCGCAGTCGCAGCCACACATTCACTACAACTGCCAGCTCCGTCCCGTTTCTCTGGGGACTCCAAGGCCTGCAGGGGGTTCCTTAGCCAATGCACTATTCATTTTGAGCTCCAGCCCAAAACTTTCTGTCTGATCGGGCAAAGGTAGCCTATATCATTTCCCTCCACTCCGGTGAAGCCTTAGCCTAGGTAGCCCCTCTGTGGGAACTGACTGATCCAGTGGTTTCTAGTCTGTCTGACTTCTTGAAACTTTTTCAGAATATCTTCGAAGAACCGGGTCGTGTCTTTTCAGCGGCCAGCGCCCCTTTACGTCTCCGCCAAAAGTCTGCTTCTGTGGGAGCGTATGCTCTTCATTTCCGCATACTGATGGCTGAGTTGAGCTGGAACAATGAGGCCTTAGTCACAATCTTTTTGCATGGCCTTTCTGATGGAGTGAAGGATGAATTAGCAGGAAGAACCATCCCCACTGATCTGGGCGAAGTTATCTCCTTGTGTAACCAAATCGATATTCACTTTCAGGAAAGGACCCTAGAAAAGCGACGCCAGCACTCCTTGGTTCTTAGTCAGCCTGAGCTCCCCTCTCTTCGATCCGTGGAGATCTCCGTCCAGCTGAGGAACCCATGCAGCTGGGTCGGACCAGGCTATCCCCCGAGGAACGTGCTAGGTGCAGAACTCTAGACCTGTGTCTCTACTGTGGGGGCAAAGGTCATTTTCGTGACACTTGCTCTCTTTGTCCAGAAAAACTTTTGGGTCCAATACATCTGGAAAGTGGAGCATTGGACCCAGAAATATCACCTTCACCTTCTCGTCTTCTTCTTTCTGTGTTCTTTCATGTTGGTGCTTCTTCTCATTCGGTCTCAGCATATCTAGATTCCGGAGCCGCTGGCAATTTCATGGACTGGGAAATTGCATCGTCCATGAGACATACCCTTTTGCCCCTCACCACGCCATTGGTGGTCTTGGCGATTGATGGCACTGTTCTCCCAGGGGGTCCTATCCACTTCCAGACCCTCCCTGTTAGGATGTCGCTAGGGACACTCCACCAGGAGTGTATATCTTTCCTTATCTTACCTAAGGCCTCAACTCCTATCATTTTGGGTCTTCCTTGGTTACGGCTCCATTCTCCACATGTTGACTTGACTACTGGACAGATCCTGGTTTGGGGTTCCTCCTGTTCCTCGTCCTGCCTACCCAAGATTGTCCCAAAAGAGAAACTTCCTGTTGCCACCATCTCAATATCTTTTGCTCTTCCTACTGCATATAGTGATTTCTGGGATATGTCCTGCAATAGTCGGGCTGATGCACTCTCTAGGTCATGTGGCACTCTGGATGAGGAGCCCACCTGTGAACCTGAGCCGATCCTTTATTCCAGTTTGCATAACCATTTACCTTTGTCTGTCCCTAAACACCCTTGGACGCACAGCCAGGCTAGCTTGTCTGCAAGTTCTGCAGTCAATAAGCCTTGCGATGCGATTCGATTCAGGTAGTCGCTACACCTGACCATGCT
The DNA here is from genome assembly GCA_029206835.1 of Rana muscosa. Classification (NCBI taxonomy): domain Eukaryota; kingdom Metazoa; phylum Chordata; class Amphibia; order Anura; family Ranidae; genus Rana; species Rana muscosa. The sequence continues at coordinate 433,720,778 of CM055117.1, forward strand.
ATTCATTCGGCCTCTGAACTAGTTATGCCAGTCCAGCCCATGCCCAGTGAACCTTTTCTTATCCAGGACCTTCTGCAACCTCGCCTCACCCTAATACTGTTACGTCCATTCAAACCTGTCTAAGGGGTTCAATCCATTCTCATTCTGCTTGTCTTTCAGCTATCCAGCTTGACTCCTGTGACATGGCACCTTCTAATCAATCTGACCTTTAGGGTTCCACTGACATCTGCCCAGTCTGATGGTCCTGTGCTAGATGCCCAGTTCATCTTTAAGGGTCTGGGGGACCCTCCTCAGATTCCTGTTGATCCTCTCATGCCATTGCTTATTCCTAAAAAGCCTTTGGTCCTCAATAAATCCTCTCGTCCTCTCCCTACCTCGGTTCCGGTCTCTGAGGATAATCTAAAGTACGAGGTTAGACAAGTTCTGGATTCTCTGCTCTGCAGAGGCATTCTTCAGTACCTTGTGCATTGGAGAGAGTTTGGTCCTGAGGAGGCGCCTTGGATTGCTGCATCTGAGGTTGTTGCACCTTGTCTGTTGAGGAGGTTTCATCTGAGATTTCCCTTGAGCCTGGGCCCAGGTGGGGGAGGGGGAGGGCCTATAAGAGGGGGGTACTGTCATGGTTATGCGGTAATATTTTTTCTCTCAGCTTACCCCTTCTCCATGTGTTCACCTTAGAGGCCAGCCACTCTCACCTGGCTGCTTAAATAATCTCTCCTCCAAGCATGGCTCCACCCCAGGCCCTATCAGGGAACACTATATTAACCTGTGCACTGCAAGCCAGCCGTGCTGATCAACGTTGTTTGTTAAGTTATTGTGTGTTTGGGTTCCTGCTTGCTGTGTTCTACGTCTGTCTCTGTTTTACCGATCTTCGCTTGTGACCTTGACCTTTGGCGTGTCCTTTGTTTTTCCTTGTCTGCTAGTCGCCCCGACTAGCAGACAAGAGCTGCTGCTTCCCCTCTATCCTCTATAGCCTACAGTGAGCGTGAGCTGGGGGACTCTGGGGGCTGCGACCTGGATCCAGTTGCAGCCCAGTCCATCCTCACCACTAGAGGCTCTGGTGAACACCTGCTGGATCTTAGACTCCGCGCCCTGGGGAATCTTAGGCTCTAGCTTCCTGTGGGATCCCTGTTGTGCTCCAGTGGACCTGCCTTCCTTAATCACCCAGTGTTCCATCCGCAGCAGTCAGCCATAGGGTTCACTACCTTAGCGGTGCACCTCTGACCCCAACGGTGTGCATCTGTCACCTGGCTTCAGGTCACCTGACAAGTGGTTCCTGTGTTCTTAGTTTTTTTCCTGTTAATTCAGGGTCATTTATTTATTTTTTATTATTAATTTATTATTTTTTCTGTTTAATATTTATTTATTTATTTTTAATTTGTTTTATTATTCATTACCCTTATTTATTATAAATATAAGTGTGTATTTTCTGTAGACACTTTGTTATTCTATGTACATATTTGCTTACCTACATGTTTATTTTAATTTTAATTTTTGTACACTTTAAGTTCTTTTTTGCCTTGTTCACCATGATTTGTGGGTTATTGTTTTGTGGTTATTGGTCTACACTCTCAGCCCTTATATGGGAGGCCCCACTTTGTCGGTTGCCTTGGTTATGTGGGTGCGATCCTTGCGCCCATATGGATGCACAGGGTGCTGAGGGGACATCCACCCCAGTCAGTGCCTGCTCTGCGCCTCCGTGTTGCTCCTGTCTCCTCCCACTGGAGGGTCTCATCACGTGGTCTCCATCTGGACTTCAACACACAGGCATTCGCCTGTGTTGTTTTTTCCTTTTCCACTTCTTGAGCGATGTCCCGTTGTGACTGGCGTGAGGGATGGGCGGCGATCTGGTGCGATGATTGGTGTGTTTCATCTTTCCTGCACGCGCCAATGATTAAGCCCCCTTCCCTCGCATCTGCCGCTTGGCCCTCTGGTCAATGTAGTTTTGTAAGCCATCCTGGGTTTGGGCGCAGGTGGCACCATCACGTCCACATTGTTCCTAGGAGAGAGCGGGAACCAGTGACGGCGCGCCGCGCTACTCGTGCATGCGCAGTAGGGAACCGGGCAGTGAAGCCGCAAGGCTTCACTTCCTGATTCCCTCACCGAGAATGGCGGCGGCAGCATCTGAGGACCGAGCGACTGCTCGACCTCGTCTGCAGAAACACACTGTTCCCAGGAGAGAGCGGGAACCAGTGACGGCGCACCGCGCTACTCGTGCATGCGTAGTAGGGAACCGGGCAGTGAAGCCGCAAGGCTTCACTTCCTGATTCCCTCACTGAGAATGGCGGCGGCAGCATCTGAGGACCGAGCGACTGCTCGACCTCGTCTGCAGACATTGCGGGCACGCTGGACAGGTAATTGTCCATTTTTTAAAAGTCAACAGCTGCAGTATTTGTAGCTGCTGGCTTTAAAAAAAAAAAAAATTGGCGGAACCTCCGCTTTAAGCCGGCTTCTCGGGCATTACAGCAGCCAGAGATTGGGGGCTACCTGTTAGCCATACTTTCTTGGCACCTGTTTGCATTCTTGTCATAGATGTGTGCACTACCAATTGGTTCTTTGGAGGTCTTAAACATGCACTTGCTTTGTTATTTATTTTCCAAACATGTCTTATACATTGCTATTAATGGGTAATTCTGAGCTTTATGTCCCAGATCTCTACCTCTTATTTGAATTTCGGTTTTGTTCTCTGTCTTTTCCTATACTTGATTTCCATTCTATTTTGTCATTCTGTTTATTAGCTTATTATGGTATAATGAGTCATCACCTTAAATTAATTGGTGAACACATTAATATATTTTCTTATGTATTTGCATCACTATGGGGGGGATTTACTAACAACAGTGCGCTGCGCTGGTTCATACCTTAATTGGTGCCCCGGATAAATCCTTAATTGGGCGCATGAACCGGCGGCGCACTGTTATAGTAGATAAAAATGTTAGCGGCGCTTGTATCTCTATACAAAATGAATGGTTCCCTATGGGAGCCCATTGATTTGAATAGAGGTCGCACGGGAAGTCGGATCAAGACGATCCGACTTGCGGGGCGACTCGTGTGACGGTTGACACAGGGGCAGCGTAACTTTGCGAGGCAACTTGGACACGACTTGAGCGTGAAGCAGACGCTCAAGTCGCCTCCAGTACAGGCTCCTTTGGCAGTACCTGCCCGAGAATGTTCTCTGCGACAAGATACTGCAAGTTTCACGCTCGCTGTCCCCTGTGTTTGGTATGAATCATGAAGAGGAACTCCATGCCAAATTCTAAATAAATAGGTGCCTCTCCAGGAGCATACCAGGCCCTTAGGTCTGGTATGGATTTTAAGGGAAACCCCCCTACGCCGGAAAAACGGCGTGGGGCCCCCCAAAATCCATACCAGACCCTTATCCGAGCACGCAGCCAAGCAGGTCAGGAAAGGGGGGGAGAGCGAGCGCACCCCCCCCTCCTGAACCGTACCAGGCCACATGCCCTTAACATGGGGGGGTGAGTGCTTTGGGGCAGGGTTTTTAAACACAGGTTTTTAAAGTAAATTATTAGGCAGCTCCGGGGGTCTTCTTCCGACATCGGGGTCTTCTTCCAACTTCAGGGGTCTTCTTCCGACTTCGGGGGTCTCTTCTGCTCTCCGGTGTCGTCTCCGCGCTCTCTGGTTCTTCTCCCACTCTCCGGCAGGGTTGCCAACTTTCAGTAAATATACAAACAGTTTGTAAAATCTGTACTTTTTGCATCTGTCCTTGAATGTCCATTGCAGACATGTAGGCTGCATGTCCGTAACTGACATTCATTGACAGATGAAACAATTATGAATTTTACAAACTGTTTGTAAATTTACTGAAAGTTGGCAACCCTGCTCTCCGGTGCCTTCTCCACCATATCCGGTTCTTTCTGTCTTCTGCCGGATGCCCCGCTATCTTCTTCCAGCTCTTTTGCTAGCGGGGTCCCGGTCTTCATCGTCGTCTTCTTCCCTCTTCTCTCCGCCCGATGTTGCCTTATCGCTGTCTGCCGCTACAATGCTGTGTGCGCGGAGTGCAACGACTTATATTGGCATGGGGCGTGGTCACCGGGTGATGCCACCTGGTGACCCGCCCCGTATGACGTCACAGTCCCGGGGAATGATGGGATTGTGATGTCATGCGGGGGCGGGGTCACCAGGTGGCATCACCCGGTGACCACGCCCCATGCCAATATAAGTCGTTATGCTCCGCGCACACAGCATTGTAGCGGCAGACAGCAACGAGGCAACATCGGGCAGAGAGAAGAGGGAAAAAGACAACGATGAAGACCGGGACTCTGCTAGCAAAAGAGCTGGAAAAAGATAGCGGGCGCCCGGCAGAAGGCAGAAAGAACCGGAGATCGTGGAGAAGGCACCGGAGAGCGGGAGAAGAACCAGAGAGTGCGGAGACGACACCGGAGAGCAGAAGAAGAGACCCCCGAAGTCGAAAGAAGACCCCCGAAGTCGGAAGAAGACCCCCGAAGTCAGAAGAAGACCCCCGAAGTCAGAAGAAGGCCCCCGGAGCTGCCTAATATATTACTTTAAAAACATGTGTTGTGTTTTTTTATTGACTTTTTTTGCCACCAGGTGAATGGGTAGGGGTACGATGTACCCCATACTCATTCACATAGGGTGGGGGACCGGGATCTGGGGGCCCCCTTATTAAGGGGGCTCCCGGATTCCGATAAGCCCTCCGCCCGCAGAACCCGAAACCAACGGCCAGGGTTGTCGGGAAGAGGCCCTTGTCCCCATCAACATGGGGGCAGGGTGCTTTGGGGTGGGGGGGCACAGGGCGCCCACTGCCCCAAAGCACCCACTCCCCCATGTTGAGGGCATGCGGCCTGGTGTGGTTCAGGAGGGGGGGCGCTCGCCCCCCTTTCCTGACCTGCCGGGCTGCGTACTCGGATAAGGGTCTGGTATGGATTTTGGGGGGACCCCCGCGCCGTTTTTCCGGCGTAGGGGGGGTTTCCCTTAAAATCCATACCAGACCTAAGGGCCTGGTATGGACCTGGGGGGGACCCCACGCTGTTTTTTTCTCATTTTTTTTTTTTATAGCCGGCAATGTTTATTTTACATTTCCTTTAACAACCAGCTATAAACAGGTTAAAAAAACGCAAATCACTGCAAAATCGCGGTACTTGCATTTTGGATGCGGGTCCATTGAATTCTATTACATGCAAAACACTGTTTTTTGCTGGGAAAAAAGTCCCCGACCCTTTCAAAAAACGCAGAGGCACAAAAATGCATTGATGTGAACATGTGCCATAGGAACCCATGTTAAAAACGTCCCTGCATTTCTGCAAAATGCACCAAAAAAACGCATTAGTGGGAATCAAGCCTTACACACCGTTTTTTAAAACGTCCATCCGTGGGCATGAGGCCTAAGAAAAAAGAGGGGGAAAAAAAGCACTGGACTGCAACAAAAATGCGCATGCAGAAAAGCACCTGGAATGCATCTGGACTGCGTTTCCAAGGTGTGAACTGGCCCTTAGGCAGTTGCGTTTAACCTCCTTTTTCAGAAAGCCAAATAATGCGTTCAGACGCCAAAGATTTCCACGTTTCAGATGCGGTACCGGCGTTTAGCTGCGTTTTCGTTTAGAAGCGTTTTTAAAGGTGACCTATTTTTTTACATTGAAAAACTCAAAAATGATGGCAAATGATGAAAAAACATTAAAAATATATACAAAAAAAAATAATTAATTGCTTCCATTGCATTGTGGACAATCCACAACATGTGGCAGGTGATGTGGCCAGGTGACGTGGCAAGTGGACAATCCACAACTCGTGCCAGGTGACATGGTCAGGTGACATGGCAAGTGGACAATCCACAACTTGTGCCAGGTGACATGGTAAGTGGACAATCCACAACTTGTGGCAAATGATGTGGCAAGTGACACGCTAAATACAAGTACACTGCTGCTCTCTCAGATGCTGCTACTCACTCTGGTCTCACAAAATAGCTGAAATGGTTAATAATACTGTTTTTTGAGCTTAGGGCGGCTCCTTATGATGTTTCCTAACTAAACGCTTATAGACGCAAATGCGGTAAAACGCGGCATGCAAACGCGACAAAACGCGCGTTTATAAACGCTGCTTTCAACCTTAGTTCTGAAGACTTTGCACCAGCGTCCCGTGTACATGGGGCCTAAAAACGGCTAAGCCATTTACAGCTTAAAAACGCTATTGGTGGCCATGAGGCCATAGGCTAACATGGAGAGGCGTTTTTAACCTGCAAAAAACGCTCAAACGATCGGCTGGAAAAACGTCCGTGTACATGTAGCCTTATATTAACCACTTGCTTACTGGCCACTTAAACCCCCTTCCTGCCCAGACCAATTTTCAACTTTCAGTGCTGATGCACTTTGAATGACAATTGCGCGGTCATACAACACTGTAACCCAATGAAAATGTAATCATTTTTTGCACACAAATAGAGCTTTCTTTTGGTGCTATTTGATCACCTCTGCATTTTTTTTTTAATATATATATATATATAAATACAAAAGAATGACAAAAAAAAAAAAAATTGGGATATTTTAACCACTTCAGCACTGGGCCTATTCTGGCACTTCTCTCCTTCATGTAAAAATCATATTTTTTTTGGCTATAAAATTACTTTAAAACCACCAAACATTATATATGTTTTTCCTGGTGCCTCCATGGCAGCATACCTGTGATAGAGCTCCGCCTCGACTCCTCCTTCAGGACTAGTGAATAGCATAAATTAAAGGCATAGCCCCTCCCCCAACATTCTCCTTTTTTTCCTCATACCTTCTTGTGCTGGTGAAGAGTAGCAGTATGTCCATACCTCTGCAGTCGGCAGCGTCCGCCGGGTTTAGCCTTTCCCGTGCGCAGTCCCTGTTCTTGGGCCGCTCACAGCGCTGATAAGACTGGGAACCCCTCTGTGGATCTGTTGGGGTCATTTCGCAGAGTTTCCTCACAGGAACGCAGTCTGCTATCACATCCATGATGAATGCAGTGGAAGTCGCAAAAGGATCAGCTCCATCTTCCCAGGCTGGTGGTTTCCATTTTTATTCCAGGCATTTGTGTTTTTCCCCTTTCTTTTCCTCTCTTCCCCTCCCCCTCCCCTTTCCTTTGCTTGTTAGGCTCCTTCAAATAATTGTTATCTTACTTTTTTGTTCCTTTAAAACTGTGCAACTGGATAGGGCAGGTGTCTCTCTGTGCAACAACATTGTGGTGCTTTTTTCTGGGTTTGGGGGGCTACAGGTGCTCTGTACGTCCCGCCAGGTAGGAGAGTGTCACGGCGCAGCGTCCTCGCCGCCGTCTGCGCATGCGCGATTCGGGAGTGATACAGAGCCGTAGTTTCTCGGCTCTCTGTACTGGGCGACGCTGGATCTTCTGCGATTGCGCATGCACAGACGCTTGGTTCAGTGGCGGCCATCTTGGATTCTGGAAAGAAGGCTAGATTTGCCCTTTTTTTTTTTCAATCAATTCCAAATGGTGGTTTATGGGATTAGCCCACGCACCTTGAGCATAATTAGGTTCAGATTCAGGGATGGCTGTCAGTCTCCTCAGCTGTGCCCTGCTAGGTCTCTCTGATGCTGCTTTGTGGTAGGTACTTTTTATTTTCTCAAAAAAAAATTTGCCGATCAGAAATGTTTATGTTAAAAAAAATAAAAAAAAAGATAACAATATAAAAATGTTTATGTTTAAAAAATAAAAACATGACGATATAAAAATGTTTATTTAAAAAAAAAAAAAAAAAGTGACGCCAAAAACTCCTGATTCTTTTCCCTTTCTTACTATATTTCTGGAGCTGATCCTTGTGCCCAACTCCGCAATGAGTCATTCATCTCGCAGCAAAGATCCTTACACTTCTATTAGGTATGTGACCAACTATACGTGAGTATTAAAAAAAAAGGTGCGCTCACTGGTCTAGCGTGAGTTCCTTACACCGTAGCCCCACCCACTCCAAGGGGTCCCGCTCATCAGGGCGTAGGTCCCATTCTTCACGTCGTAGATCAGAGAGGTCAAGATCCAGAGGACGTGATCGACCCCCCTCTCCTAGGACCTATAGGAAGAAGAGATGCTGGATATGTGGGGCTACACCGCTACCAGACAGAGTGGTCCAACCGCGAGCTAGAAAATCAGCACGCTGTAGATCTGCTCAAGCGAACAATGAAGGACTCCTTCTCTGAGCTTTTGGCTTCGGTCCCCGCTCAACCACTTCAGCAGATATCCCAGGTTCAGGATATAGAACCTAATCTCCCTGGTCCATCAGCAGTCAGTACACCTCTGCCGCCGTCAGGCCGACCAGCTAGAGATTCACCACCTGAAGACTCTTCAGGGGACTCTTGAGAAGAGTCAGAACCTTCTGGCTTCAGTCTCTCCTTGGTAAAGCCATTCATCCAGGCAGTCAAAACTGCAATCGCCTGGAAAGACGCAGAATAGCCTCCCCAAGAGTCTACAAGCTACTTCCCATTCCTCAAAAGGAAGCAGGTTATTTTCCCATTGATGGGCAAGATTAGTCAAGTCATTCAGAAGGAATGGTCAAAGACTGATAAAAAAAATAATAATTTTGGGGTCGGTTCAATAAACTATATACCCCTTACCAGAGTCGGGAACGCAGTCACCGAACTCCATGCCAGTGGTAGACGCGTCCGTGGTGCGACTCGCAAAAAAACTTACTCTACCAATGGAGGATTCCACTTCCTTCAAAGACCCTCTAGACAGGCGAATCGACCTGGAGCTGAAGAGGAGCTACTTAGCCGCGGAAGCAGCATGTAAGCCAGCTATTTCCCTCACGTCAGTATCAAATGCCATAAGATCTTGGACAGATAATATTGAGATGGCTTTGCATCAGGATGTCCCCATGGAGGATATAATTAAGGCCTTAGAAGAGCTTAGATTGTCGGCAGACTTTGTCTGCGTAGCGGCCATTGACACGATCAGGTGCTCGGCAAGATCCATGTTGTATTCAGTGATGGCGAAGAGGGCCTTGTGGCTGAAACTCTGGATGGCTGACTTATCCTCCAAACAAAATGGGTGCAAAATCCCGTTTGATGGGAAAGCACTATTCGGAGACAAAATGGATAAAGCTATCTCCAGGCTGTCAGGAGGGAAGTCTGGTATGCTTCCACAGGACAGAAGTAGGCGAAGATTCAGAGGTGGTTCCTCTAGGTTCCGCCAGTCAAACCCAAGGGATTTTAGGCAGTCGAGACAGCCCAGAGACAACAAAAGACCTTGGAAAGGTACTCGGGGATCCTTTTTGAACAGGAAGATGCAAGCCCTTCCGGCTCCACAGGAGCAGAAGCAGTCTTTTTGATGCCAGAGGAACCCAGGCACTCCCGGTGGGAGCCAGGCTAAAGTTTTTTTAACCCAGTCTGGGCCACCTGCTGCCACAACCCCTGGGTTCTGTCAACAATTCAATGGGGGCACTTTTGGAATTTTTCTCACCCTCCACCTCGGAACTCTTTCAAAGGAACAGAGATTCCATCCTCTCCACTGAAGGCTCAAGCTCTGAAAAACTTCCTAACGTCACTCCAGCTTCAGGGGGCGGCTGTTCCGGCTCCCTTGGCAGAGCACTTCGCAGGCTTTTACTCCACCCTATTTCTGGTCCCAAAGAGGACAGGGGGGTGGAGGCCTGTGATAGACCTAAAGAGGCCCAACCGGTATATCCGCCCCGAAAGCTTCACAATGGAGTCCCTGCAGACGATTATTCAGGCAGTCCAGCCATCAGATTGGATGATTTTGGTCGATCTGCAGGATGCGTACCTACATGTTCCAATTCTACCTGCATTTCAAAAATACCTGAGATTTGCAGTGGGACGGACCCACCTACAGTTTCAAGCCCTGCCTTTCGGTCTGTGCACCTCTCCCAGGGTGTTCACCAAGATACTAATATCTGCTTTAGTTCCCCTGCGGGAGAGGGGCTTGAGGATATACCACTACTTGGACGACATCCTACTCCTAGCAAGCAATCCGGATCAGTTGGTATGTCACCGGGACATTCTTCTACAGTCCCTAAAAGAGCTAGGGTGGCTGGTGAATTCCGAAAAGAGTCAACTAATGCCAACACAGCAGATAATCTATGCACAATGTTCGACACTCAGGAGGGGACAGTGTCATTACCACCGCCGAAGGCAAGGATTGTCATCCAGAGAATGATCAAAGTCATCCAGAGCCCGTATCTGACGGCTTCACAATGCCTGAGCTTCATTGGCACAATGTCTTCCTGTATACCCATGGTTCCTTGGGCACATTGGCACTTGAGGTATTTCCAGACTGGTTTCTTGGCACAGTGGAAGAAACAACGACTATCTCGGATGATCCTGCTGATGGGAAAAATACGCAGGAGCCTTCACTGGTGGACAGTTCCGGAAAACCTCTCCAAGCCTCATCACCTGGGCTCCCTTCCTTGGATCACAATTACGTCCGATGCAAGCAGACAGGGCTGGGGAGCCCATTGCGGGCAAACCAGAATACAGGGGAGATGGGCATGCACCACCCAGGGAGTGGTATCCAACATCTTGGAGATGAGGGCAGCCTTCTTGGCACTGACCTCTTTGGCACCCCACATCAGAGGCCAAAGAATACTCCTACGCCTAGACAACAGAGCAGCTGTCGCTTATCTGCAGAAGCAGGGAGGCACTCGCAGCAGGTCACTCCTCAAGGAGGTAGAGCCGATCATGCTCTGGGCGGAGCAGAACCTCCTGGACTTCAGAGCGATGTATCTGCCAGGCAGGTTGAACACGGAAGCAGACACTTTATCCAGAAACTTCCTGGACAATGAGTGGGCTCTCCACCCCCATGTCTTCCTTCAGATTGCCAACATATGGGATCCCCCTCAGGTAGATCTGTTCACCTCCCCGAAGAACGCCAAGCTGGACAGGTTCTTCTCTCGGCTGCCGCATCCACAAGTCGAGGCAGTGGATGCCCTGTCATGTCCCTGGAGGTTCACCACGGCATATGCCTTTCCTCCCAGGCCATTAATATTCAAATTCCTCCTGAGGCTCCTCAGGGAGCCAGTCCAGGTGGTGGCAGTACTTCCGTATTGTGCCTCAGTGTGGGCTCTCCAATCAAGATCCCTCCTTTCCCTCAACTTCTGTCGCAGAGCAGTCTAGTTCATCCAAACCCTCAGAAGTTGAATCTTCGAATCTGGAGGTTGAGAGGCGAAGGTTCGAGTCCCTAGGGTGTTCTCCAGGAGTCATATCAACCCTTCTAAAAGCTAGGAAGCCAGCAACTAATGCCATATATTCAAGAATATGGGACAAGTTCTTGTCATTTGTTTCCGAAAATGGATTTCATCCAATCCTTCCTTCTACATTTCATGTTCTAGGATTCCTTCAGACAGGACTTGATCTGGGACTTGGTCTGAGCTCTCTCAAAGTGCAGGTAGCAGTAATCTCTGCTGCAACAAATAAGAGATGGGCGGAGGATCCTTCAGTAGTCACTTTCCTCAGAGGTATATTGAAGATTCACCCTCCTGTCAGACGATCATTTCCTAAGTGGGATCTGTCCCTAGTCCTGGAAGTTCTATCTGACCATCCCTTTGCTCCAGTGGAACAAGTAACAATATGGAACCTGACACTAAAGGCGTCTTTCCTGCTAGCCATTACATCTGGCAGAACAATCTCGGAACTTCACTCTTTAGGGATAGGTGACGACCACATCTCCTTCTTCACAGACAGAGTGGAACTTCGTCCCCTTCGGGGGTTCACACCAAAGGTTGCTACTCCAAGCCACCTGTTGGAACCCTGGGCACTACCAGTGTTTACAGACATGGATTCAGAGTCTTGTCACGAACTGGATGTATCCAGAGTGCTCAGGGCCTACCTAGAAGCCACCGGCCCCTTCAGAAATTCTGAGAGACTTTTCATCGTACCGTTCGGTAAATACAGGGGCAAAGAAGCTTCCATCAGAACTCTGGCATCTTGGGTTGTAAAGTTAAGCCAGAAGGCCTACAGGGTGAAGAATATGGAGCCTCCATCCCGAGTGAATGCTCATTCTACAAGGGCAGTCTCAGCTTCCTGGGCAGCAAGGGCTAATGTTTCGTTGGAGACAGTGTGCGGGGCCGCCACCTGGTCTTCTCACCATACGTTCCTCAGACACTACCATATTGATCCAGGAGCGCTCACGACTGTTGAGTTTGGAAGGAGGGCAGTTCAGGCTGCTATGTCCTCTTATAATTAAACATTTATTGTTAAGCAATTATCCCACCCAGCTAGTTAGTTATCACAGGTATGCTGCCATGGAGGCACCAGGAAAACGGAAAATTGTATCATACTTACCAGTAATTTTCCTTTCCTGGTGCCTATCCATGGCAGCATACGCTCCCACCCTCGGTATTCTATATTACAGAGAATGTTGGGGGAGGGGCTATGCCTTTAATTTATGCTATTCACTAGTCCTGAAGGAGGAGTCGAGGCGGAGCTCTATCACAGGTATGCTGCCATGGATAGGCACCAGGAAAGGAAAATTACTGGTAAGTATGATACAATTTTCCGTTTTTTAGCAGACACCCTAGGGAATAAAATGGCGGTCATTGCAAATTTTTATCTCGCTCTGTATTTGTGCAATACATTTTCAAACGCCTTTTTTGGGGAAAAAAATTGGTTTCATGAATTAAAAAATTACAAAACAATAAAGTTAGCCCAATTTTTTTTATATAATGTGAAAGATGTTGTTATGCTGAGTAAATAGATACCTAACATGTCATGCTTTAAAGTTGCGCACACTCATGGAATGACACCAAACTTCAGTACTTAAAAATCTCCATAGGTGATGCTTTAATTTTTTTTACACGTTACCATTTTCGCATTACAGAGGAGGTCTAGTGATAGAATTGTTGCACTCATTCTAACACACGCAGAAATACCTCACATGTGTGGTTTGAACGGCGTTTACATATGTGGGCGGGACTTACGTGTGTGTTCGCTTCTGAGCGCGAGCTACCGGGGACAGGGGCGTTTTTTTTTACACTTTTTTTTACTTTTTTGTTTTTTTGATCACTTTTATTCCTATTACAAGGAATGTAAACATCCCTTGTAATAGGAATCTATTGTGACAGGTCCTCTTTATGGAGAGATGCGGGGTCAATAAGACCCCACATCTCTCCTCCAGGCTGGAAAGCATGAGATCGGTAAAAAAATTCACCGATCTCATGCTGACAGCCGAGATCACGGCTTTGTTTACATACGGGAACCTGACGTGACGTCATAACGTCGCGCCCGGGCCTCCGACGGTCATAGAGATGACTGGTGACCATCTGGTCACCAGTCATCTCTATGCTTCCCATCCGGCGCTGGCCAATTCATTCTCTGGGCCCCCGATGGCACGGGAGAGCCCGGAGAAGCACCGGATGGCGGCGAGAGGGGAGAGGGGGGAACGTCTCCTCCAGCCGCCTATAAGAACGATCAGGTGGTTGAACTGCCGCTATGATCGTTTTTATTGTGCACAGAATCGCCGGCTGAAAAGAATGATAGTAGGGAAGTGGTTAATATTTAGTTCAAAAATTTAGAAAGAAGGTAATTTTTCTCCTTCATTGATGTACACTGATGAGGCTGCACTGATAAGGTGGCAAGGGTGGGCATTGAGAGGTGGCATTGCTAGTTGGCACTGGTGTGCATTGATAAGTGGCACTGCTAGGTGGCACTGATTGGCACCAGTGGTGGGCATTGATAGGTGGCACTGGCAGGGGCTACTGATTGTCACAAAATTACCTCTTCCTCTTCAGGCCCGATGTCCTTTGCACATAAGCCGGTGTTTGCCTTTTTTATGCTCACACTGTCAGCACAAGGAGAAAACAAAAACCATTACCGAGCTTTTGTTTACATCACGTGATCAGCTGTCATTGACTGACAGATGATCACGTGGTAAAGGGCAGGGATCGGCCCCTTACTCGGATCTGTCATCACCCGAGTCTCAGTGACTCGGTGACCACAGGGTGCGCGCGAAGGGGAGGACGTCTATTGACGGACTCCCGGCAACTGAGGACCGTGCTGTGGCCGTCGATCAGCTATAGCGCTGATCTCAAGTGATTAAAGAGGGTCTAAATGGGCCATTGACATGCATCACAATTCAACTTAGGAATGTGTCTTTGCAAAGTTAAACTAAATGAAATCCTTTCTTATTTTTGCTTGGGGATCGAGTGCAGAGGGATTAGAAGTCTAGACAGTTTTTGGGGATATCTGCACCCCTGATAGGGTGAAGACAACTCCCAAATTTGGCCACTTTATCCTTCCAAATAATTCACTTTCTGTCACATAGCCACAAAGGAAGTGAGGGTAAATCCCTACCAATGTCTTTCCTTAGGGACACACAGGTCAATCTAAATACTTTCCCCATTATGTACATTGCACTCCAGCATTTTGCTGGGTACACCCCAAATTATTAGGCATTTTGGACTTTGGGGTTTATTTACTAAAGGAAAATCCACTTTGCACTACAAATGCACTTTCTGGATATTCGAGGGGGACATGCAAGGTAACAAAACAAAAAATACACCATCTTTGCTTCTACATGATTGGATGTTAAAATCACCAGTGCTTCCCCTCAGATTTTCAGCAACTACACTTGTACTGCAGAGAGGTTTTGCCTTTACTAAACCCCAAACTACCTAATGATTTGGGGTGTAAACAAAGTGCTAGAGTGCAATTTGCTTAATGGGGAAACTAGTTAGATTGATCTGTGTGTCCTCAAGAAAAGACATTGGTAGGGTTTTACCTTCACTTCCTGTTTAGCTGTGTGACAGGAAGTGAAGCCAATTTTACCAAAAGGGACACAAAGCACAACCTAAAAAAAAAAAAAAAAAAGAAGGGGGTTAACACTTACTTGGTTTCCCTCAAAATACCCACAATTAGAATAGTATTGCCTTGAGCTATTTTTAAGTGCAGTGCTCTAAATCAGTGCTTCTCAAGTACCCCCAACAGGCCATGTTTGCAGGTTTTCCTTCATCTTGCACATGTACTTTAAATCACAGTCAATGGTTTGGTATTTTGAACAGCAATTCTCGAAATGATAAATTTTCAAAACATGTCCTGTTGGGGGTACTTGAGGACTGAGGCTGGGAACCACTGCAGTAAAAAGGAAAATTGAATACTTACCGCTCTGTATTTTTTTTTCTGGTGACTATCCATGGCAGCACACAATACATGCATATGCTACCATGAAGGCACCAGGTTAGACAAATCACACCTGTTTTGTTATGCCAAGAAGCATAGTTAACCACTTAACGACCGCCCACTGTAAATATATGTCAGCAGAATGGCACCGACAGGCAGAATCACGTACATATACGTGATTGCCTTTGTATAGTTGGGGGGTCCGATCGGACCCCCCTTCTTTACAGTGGGTGGTCGTTTTACCTTCGGGAGCGATCCGGCATGAGGGGACGGCCGTTCGATTCCTGCCACCCCCTCTCGATCGCTCCCGGCGAATGAGAGAGCTTCCCCTGCCTGCCAGGAAGGAGGAAGTGATGTCATCTCTCCTGGGGCGCTCACATATACCGAGCGCCGTACAGGAGAAGATGCAGGTTAGTACACAAAACAGCACACTGACACCAGGACACATAGGCACATAAATCGCCCCCCCAGACACCCCCAGCCCACCCCCCAGCCACAGTGTCACTGATTGCAGTGACCATTTATTTAGTGATCACTGCAATCAGTGACATTTGTGACTGTAAAAGTGTCACTACTATTTAGTTTTAGGTCCAGTGTAGCCCCCTAACCCCCCCTAATAAAGGTTTAACCCCCTGATCACCCCCCAGATAACCCTTTCACCCCCTAGCACCGCCGTCACTAAGCAATAATTTTTCTGATCGATGTCTTAGCGTCTGTGATGCTGATCGGTAGCCTGTAATTTTTTTTAGGTTCGCCCGCAGGTTTTTATAGCGTCGGGTACCCCCATATATTACCTAATAAAGGTTTAACCCCCTTGATCACCCCCCAGGTAACCCTTTCACCCCCTAGCACCGCCGTCGCTATGCGATCATTTTTCTGATGAGAAAAGGACGCAAATTTCGTTTGGGTACAACATTGCATGTCCGCACAATTTACAGTTAAAGCAGCGCAGTGCAAAATTCTGAATTCACCTCTGGTCCTTTAGCTACCAAATGGTCCGGGGCTTAAGTGGTTAAGCAGCAGCTGTCACATTTGTTGCATAGAAAACAAAAAACATAACATAACATAAATAAAAACACATGAAGGTAAATTTGAAACATTAGTCACATCTTGAGAAAGATTTAGCAAAATAATGCAGCACAGACAATTAAATCAAAGCGAACAAACAACACACATTAACAACATTAAAAATATTTCAGGGGAACATATCCCACACACAAAAAAAACAATCAACAAAAGTAAAACAAACATCTGTTTTGCAAAGACATAACAAATAAAATGCATGTGTTACAAAATCGATAAGGACACCAAAATGTACTTTTTGCAGGGTCGGCCACACACACAATCTTGCCTCTTTTCAGGGCAAGGGAGAGAATGCTATCTGCAAGCTTTATATAATATAGGTTTGTGTGCTAATGAGGCAATTGAAAACACATGCACAGTCCATGAAACACCCAAAATGCAAGTTCACCCAATGTAGAGACTGAACTTCAAAGTGGGTACACCTGTTAAGGATGTCCTTCAATTACTAACCCAAAAAACACACTCTCTCTGAGCATGCCCACAAATATCCAGGTGCTGTTCACACACAAAAAGCACCAAAAAAAACCTAAGTTGCTGAGCATGCTCAGACCAACAGAAATGCAGCTAGCAGAAAATAACCTCCCGCCCCCCTGTCCAAAATTAAGCACATCATCCAGCATGCTACAAAATTAGAGATGGGACAAACACCCCCCAGTCCGGGGGGCAAACAAAGAGCCTACCATGGGCAAAAGTTATACAACAAATACCATTGCAGTCTATGGGAACTGATTTGTTAATTTTGCTAGTCCCCACTTGGCTGGCTTATCTTCTAGTTATTGGCCTTAAAATGAGGGCCCAGGTCCCACCCTAAGGGACATATATCAATGTCACAAATTTGGACAACACCAAAAATAAAACAAGGAGAAGTGCGTTTAAATATGCCAAATTTCTTAAGGGCCATTTCACACCACATGCAGTCCATTGTGTTTTTTATGCATCAAAAATGCATGGAAAGTTGGTTATATGGTTCTAAATGGCAGTGTTTGTTCCAGTGCGTTCCAGTTCCACAAAAAAAGTAGAACATGCTGCATTTTACCTGCAGTGGACTGTACTGGAACGCTGCAAAACGCACTAGAATGCACCGGAACACACCTAAATGCACCAAAAACGCACTGGAACACACTTGTCCTTATCTATGGTTAATAAAAAAGAGGGGTAAAAAAAGCACTGGACTACATCAAAAATGTACCAAAAATGCACTGGAACGCGTCAAAAACGCGCATGCAAAAAAGCACCTGGAACGCATCCGGATTGCGTTTCTATGGTGTGAACTGGCCCTAAGGGCCAGTTCACACCATAGAAACGCAGTCTGGATGCGCTCCAGGTGCTTTCCTGCATCCGCGTTTTTAACGCGTTCCAGTGCATTTTTGATGCGTTTTTCATGCAGTCCAGTGCTTTTTTCCCCCCTCTTTTCACTTAACCTTAAGGGCCAGTTCACACCAGATGCAGTTCCGTTCAGTTTCGTGCACATTTTTTCTGCAGTAAAAATGCATGCACAGCTCTTGTTGGCTCTAGTTCACACCATACAGTCAGTTTACGGTCAGACTGCATGGTGTAAACTAAAGCCAACTAAAGCCATTGGAATACATGGAAAATATTGTGCATGCATTTTGTGCAGAAAAAAAGCACACGGAACTGCGTCTGGTGTGAACTGGCCCTAATAAGGACAAGTATGTTGCAGTGCGTCTTTGGTGCACTTAGGTGCATTCCGGTGCGTTCCACGTACGTTCCGGTGCGTTTTTGATGTGTTTTACTGCGGTTCTGTACATAAAAAATGCAGCATGACCAATTTTTTTTCCTTTCTGAAACGCACTGGAACGAACTGCAGTGGTGTGAACTATGCCATTGGCATTAATGTAATCAACTTTCTTTGCATTTTTCATGCATCAAAAAAACGCACTGCACTGCATCCGGTGTGAACTGGCCCTAAATATCATACCTGGGGGGTGTCTATAGTATGCCTGCAAAGTAGCGCATGTTTTCCATGTTTATAACAGTCTGAGAGCAAAATGACATTTCTAAAGTAAAATAATAGTCATTTAAAAGTACTCGCGGCTGTAATGAATTGCTGGTTCCCGTCAATACAGATAAAAGTCATTGAAAGTCTTTGAAAAAAAAATGCGTGGGGGTCCCCCCAAATTCCATTACCAGGCCCTTCACACCAGACCCTTTATTCGAGCACGCAACCTGGCAGGCCGCAGGAAAAGAGGGGGGGGACGAAAGAGTGCCAGACCCCCAGATCCCGCCCCCCCCTGTGTGAAATGGTAATTGGGTACAAATGTACCCCTACCATTTCACAAAAAAAGTGTCAAAAATTGTAAATATGACAATAGCCGGTTTTTGACAATTCCTTTATTAATGTCTTCTCCTTTCTTCCATCTTCTTCCTTCTTCCACCTTCTTCTTCCATCTTCTTTTTTTCTCCATTCGGGTTTCTTCCTCCATCTTGTTCTTCATCTTCATCTTCCTTCTTCCATCGGTGTTCTCGTCCGCATCTTGCTCCGGCTTCTTGTTCCCCTCTTCTTTCTCCGGCCGATCCTCTTGAATTCGAGGTTCCCGCTGTGTGACGCTTCAGTTCATCAGTTCTCCTCTGGGTCCGCTGCCACCCGGTGACCCCGCCCCCTCTGACGCACATGGATTTCACGGGGACTTTCCCCGTGGTGTCAGAGGGGGGCGGGGTCACCGTGGCGGGGTCACCGGGTGGCAGCGGACCCAGAGGAGAACTGATGAACTGAAGCATCACACAGCGGGACCCTCGAATTCAAGCGGATCGGCCGGAGAAAGAAGAGGGGAACAAGAAGTCGGAGCAAGATGCGGACGAGAACACCGATAGAGGAAGGAAGATGAAGATGAAGAACAAGATGGAGGAATAAACCCGAATGGAGAAAAGAAGATGATGGCAGAAGAAGGTGGAAGAAGAAGAAGGAAGAAGATGGAAGAAAGGAGAAGACATTAATAAAGGAATTGTCAAAAACCGGCTATTGTCCTTTTTTAATTTTTTGACACTTTCTTTGTGAAATGGTAGGGGTACATTTGTACCCCATTACCATTTCACACAGGGGGGTGGGATCTGGGGGTCTTCCAGATTCCGATAAGCCCCCTGCCCGCAGACCCCCCACAACCACCGGCAAGGGTTGTGGGGATGAGGCCCTTGTCCCCATCAACATGGGGACATGGTGCTTTGGGGTCACAGACCCCAAAGCATCCTCCCCATGTTGAGGGCATGTGGCCTGGTACAGTTCAGGAGGGGGGGGCGCTCTCTCGTCCGCCCCTCTTTTCCTGTGGCCTGCCAGGTTGCGTGCTCGGATAAAGGGTCTGGTGTGGATTTTTAGGGGGACTCCATGCTTTTTTTTTTTTAAAGTTTGGCGCGGAGATCCCCTTAAATCCATACCAGACCTGAAGGGCCTGGTACGGATTTTGAGGGGAACCCCCACGTCATATTTTTTTTTAAATTTGGCGCGGAGTTCCTTTTAATATTCATACCAGACCTGAAGGGCCTGGTAATGGAATTTGGGGGGACCCCACGCATTTTTTTTTCAAAGGCTTTCAATGATTTTTCTCTGCATTGCCAACAATTCAATTATAGCCGCGAGTGCTTTTAAATGCCTTTTTTCTTCCTTTAGAAATGTCATTTTGTGCAGGGAATGTTATACAATGGTAAGTTTAGGAGGTGCGCCTGTTCAACTTATGCAAATGCTTTACGTGACTTGACATTTACTAAGATTTTGCCGGCGCAGTGAACCGGCGCATTTGAACAAGTGAAATTGCCACGCAGAGCACAAAAAAAACCCCGCAGTTCTAAATGTAATTGCAGACGCAGCAGGCTGGTTCAGAAAAAGTTACTTTCTCATTCTATTTTGGGCATATTTGTTACTTGGGCAGTTGTCACTAAACTTCCTCACATCACTGCACATCACCCCATTATATTGGCACTTCCAGCTTCTTTATATTTTAATTTGAAGATGCCATGCGCCAGGTCCATAGTGGAGCACTGAGCGCCTCCTCTCGTGCGCCGAGAACACTATAGTAAATAGGGAATAGCGCTGCGTTACCGGCGCAAATATTTTGTAAATACCGAAACTGCCGTTGCGCACGCAGATGCGCCGATACTCATGTCGCAAACGTTTCGTAAATCAGCCCCTATATCTATTAAAATATAATCCATCAATGTATGACACAGTGCTGTATGTGTTGTCTTCACAGTGTTTGGGTTTAAGTTAAATGAAATATGTCTATTACTCTTGAAATATCTATATATATTCCCTTTCTTCTTATATTTATTTTTTCTAGCTATAGTCCTTAGCATTGTGTTTCCACTGGACCTATGGCGCCCCTCCTTTTTAATCTTTAAGTTCTGAGTCTATTTGTTTTTATTTCATTCAGGAATTCTTTGATTACATTATTGAGGTTTACCCTTTTTTTTGCAATTTGAGTTTTTCTGATAATATTAAACAAATAGATTTATTTTAGCTTTTATCCCATTGTTTTCTTGTTAGCCAGGTCACTGTGTGTGCTCAAACTATGGCCGATTAGTGCCCTCCGTTCGTGGTGTTCTCCACATCGTGGTTGACCCCTCTCCTCCCCCTGTGCTGGGGGGGTGGGCCTTGAGGTGGTGAGTTTCTCTGTCTTTTGGTGAACTTTGGTAAAAGTGCTTTTGTTTTTAAACATCTATGTTATTTTTTGACTGATATATTTTTCTCATGTTATATATTTTTTTGTCTCTGTATAGCTTTTTCGCTAATCTATGTTTGATGCGTAAATCCCATGATGAAGCCTTGAGTTGAAACATGTCGGGATAACATACGACCATTCAATCTCTATAAAGCCTCTATATTTAACCACCATAATGGAGATAATCTATGAAATACAACGACTTATTGTGTCTTGTTATCTGTTTTAGTCTTTGTTAATAAAAACATTTTGTATATTGTTTATATACATCTGATTGGTTTCCAATATTATTTGTATAAGCACCGTTATAGTCCCCTCCCAATTCCTCTCCTTCTTTTGAATAAATTACTTCTTGGGATGAGGTGCGTAACTTCAGGTGTCTTAGTAGGACAAAAACTATATGAAATCTTTTCATATCCTTTTCCATCTTTGTAAAGTTTCATTACCTTGTTCTTTTCTACCTCCTCGTGGCTCAGTGTCTAGCCTGCTTAGTGCATCCATGTGAGAGCTAACTCACTCATTGACTATTTATACAGACACTAATTGTGATTTAAAAAGCCACAAATGTGAGAAATTAACCTTTAATTGCCATTTTAACTTGTGTGTGCCACGTCCTGTGTCTGTACCAAGGCCAAACATTCCAGGGTATGTAATTTATTTAACAGGGCCATTTGGGTGATTTTTGTTGTTATGATTTTAAAAGGAGCCAAAAAACTATACGATAATAAATGGCTTCATGTGATCACTATCCTTGAATATTTTTTATTTATTTTTTTGGGCATGATTAGTCATATTTTCAATATAAATGCCAAAATTTCACAATTTCACAATTTCTGCCAGGGTATGCAAACTTTTGACTGTATTCTGTGTTAAACGTGCAGAAACACACAAATATATACTGCATTAAAATGATATATACTTTGTTAAACGTGCAGTAACGCATGGATTTATTATTTGGTTGTTAATCAAATTGACGAACGGGAAACTCATTTTGTGCAACAACTACATCAGCCAGTGGATAAGCAGTGTTTATAAGTTTTTAGCTGCATCTATATCTATTCTCTTTTCTCTGTATAATAAAGTTCCTGTTTTCAGTTAAGCAGCAAAGCCCATGTAGACTGCACACTGTCTGTTCTGTAGGGCTATATACAGAACGTTTTTGCCCAGACAGGCAAGCACAAACAGCTGTTTTTTTTAATGATAGGGACATTTTCCTGTGGTCTGTACTACACAAAGTGCATGTCACCCCCCTTGTGTAATCCCAAGGTTTTGAGGTTAGCCTTTCCTGCTTCTCCAGTCCAAATGAGCCTCGCAGTGGTAACAGGTGCCCCAGACATTGGTGCTGACAGCTTGGTACAGGTATGTAGAAGTTTCCACTTGGCAGGCAGACATCACTGGTAGGTTCTCAGAAACAGTTGCTAGTAGAAAGAAGCAATATCTAGGGTCAGCAGCCAGAAGACAGCATGGTACAAGAGCAGGTTTTTTTCCCCACAGAATAGGTGCAGAAGCTCACACTGCCCACCCCCAATCCTGCTATTTATCAGGGGAAAAGAAGTAAAGCAATGCCAAAGCAAGGCCCAGGACTGTATTTGGTTCACAATTCATGGTTCAGGAATGTGTAACATACAGAGTACAGGACTTTGTGCAGTTCTGAGGAGCGTGTATCACACAGGGTGCAGAAAAGAATCAGTCCATGGGACAGTACTTACATTCACTGCTAAACATCCCAGGTGCTGTTGGCTGCTGTTTTAGTTGAAATCTGCCTTCATGATAGATCCCTTTGCTCCATTAACCCCCACAGCACTGTAAGATGCAGCATTCAAGAGTACCGTCCAGGAGCTATTGATATGTAACTTTCAACTGACTGCTCCCTGAACAAAAGCTTGTTGAGGTATCCTGTCCTTGGTATTGGTTCAAAAAGTGGCCTCTGCAAGGACAGTCAAGACAAAGCTCAAGTCCCAAGGACACAAGGGTGGCCTGACTGGCAGGATTGTCTGCGATACCCACTGCCATGGGCGTCCACAGGTAGGGGCAAGGGGGGTCAAATGCCCCCCCCCTGTAATCAGGGATCAGCACTGTTAAATTCAGCACAGTGGCGTCGCTATGGGGGTGCAGGCAGCCCGCACCCAGGTGCCACCCGCCAGTGGGCTGACACCATCAAGGTGCTGTCAAGCCCCCCCAACAGTGTAGTGTGACTGCAGGCTCTATTCCCTGCTCAGTCCAGCAGAGAACTTGGCGGCGCTGTGACAGGAGAAAAACGAACTGTGGGCTGTTTCCCCCGCTCGCCCCCCCTTTCTCCTGTCAGGGAGAATAGACGGTGGCTCTCACTAGGTTCCCTGCCCAGCTTCCTGCCCACTCCGTTGCTTCCCCATTGGCCATAACTGAGAGTCAATCAAAGGAGACTAGGAGAGCATCATGGGACATGTAGTCCCAAAGATTGGCATTTTCTACAGAGAGGAGGATACAGCTCGATCAAGAGAGAGATTGAGAGACTGTAGCCTGGAAAAAAGCTGAGGGAATAAATGCTGCGGGACAAAGAACAAGGAGAGTGCTGAGCAGAAGCCAGAGAGAGTCACGCTAACCAGCACCACCAGAGACAGAGCAACGCTGCCCAACACCACCAGAAAGAGAAAGACCGAGCCACTGCCTGGTTACAGACATGCTACACTACTGACCAGAGTCTCCCCCAGTGAACCCAGAGTGAGCGATCGTCCAGCCGGAGGAATCACTGCTGTACTTTTGCTGGGTCTGGTAAGAGGGCCTGTCGGCCATTATCTATTACTTATCCTAGGGACTCTACTACGTCTGAAGTCTGACCATGATAATCTGATAATGACATTGTCGAAAACGGGCGGCGAATGGGTAACCCTAAAATGATGCCCCCCCTGAAAAAAGTTCTGCGGACGCCCATGCCCACTGCATGAAGTACGGAAGGAGTGAGAAACAACGGTCTCTGTAAAAAAAATGGATACAGACTAAATCTGACCCTTAATGATACTTAACGCCAATCTTATTTCTCCTCCCGATTGAAGAAAAGAAAAAAATCTCCCATTCACTTCTTTTTGCGGGTGCCACTTCCTGGCTTCACACCAGGGATATAAGCTTTTCGAGTCCTGTAATAGAAGCTCTGACGCTCTTCTTGCCAAAGTGATTGCAACCATAGAAGCCACCTTCCGAGTCAAAGGACTAATGCCCGTACACACGGTCGGGATTTCCGACGGTAAAAAGTCAGTTGGCAATCCCGACGGGAAAAAAGAGAGCCAGTTCTCTTTTTTTTGCCGGACGTTTTTGGCAGTTTTCCCATCGGAAATACTCAGATGGAGCATACACATGGTCGGGATTCCCAGCCAAAAGCTCTCATCAGAGTTTTTCCGACGGGAAAACCGGTCGTGTGTACAAGGCATTACAGAGTACCTAAGACAAGGTTAGGCATGTTCAGGGAGATGCAGCCACAGAGACTGCCCTAGCATCCTCTGACCAGCGATACCTCTCAAAACACAGCAGCCTCATTATTCTGGAGGGGAAAAGTCTACAGCACCTGGCCCAATACATACTGCGTCCAAATGCAGTATCCTCCACGGCTCCCTGTGAATGTATGAACCAAAGACCCAAAGCGGCTTTGCAAACCTGAGCCACTGACGCCTGATGGCAGATAGCCCAAGATGCATGTGCACACCTAGTAGAGAGAGATCTCCCCAGAAAGGATGGGACTTTGCCCTTTCAAACCATAGGCTCAAATTATTAACTGGCGGATCCAGTGAGACATATTGTAAGAGGTATGCAACATTTGGCACAGAGTCTGTAAGAGGTATGCAACATTTGGCACAGAATCTGAAGTATAGTTGATCTGAATATGTAATATACCAGTTACAAAATCATGACTAGGGATGAGCTGAACACCCCCCAGTTCGGTTCGCACCAGAACTTGCAAACAGTCAATAAATTTGTTCGAAAATCCGAACACCGTTAAAGTCTATGGGACTCGAACATGAAAAATCTAAAGTGCTAATTTTAAAGGCTTACAGTATATGCAAGTTATTGTCATAAAAAGTGTTTTGGGACCCGGGTCCTGCCCCAGGGGACATGTATCAATGCAAAAAAAAAGTTTTAAAAACTCCCGTTTTTTCGGGAACAGTGATTTTAATAATGCTTAAAGTGAAACAATAAAAGTGAAATATTCCTTTAAATTTCGTACCTGGGGGGTGTGTATAGTATGCCTGTAAAGCATTGCACGTTTCCCGTGTTTAGAACTGTCCCTGCACAAAGTGTCATTTCTGAAGGAAAAAAAGTCATTTAAAAGCACTTGCGGCTATAATGAATTGTCGGCTCCCGGGAATACAGAGAAAAGTAATTGATTAAAAAAAAAAAAATGTTTGGAGGTCCCCCCAAATTCAATTGCCCTTCAGGTCTGGTATGGATATTAAGGGGAACCCTGCGTCAAATAAAAAAAAATGACGTAGGGTTCCGCCCAAATATCCATACCAGACCCTTTAGGTCTGGTATGGATTTTAAGGGGAACTCCACGGCAAATAAAAAAAATGCCGTGGAGTTACCCCCAAAAATTCATACCAGACCCTTTATCCGAGTACGCAACCTGGCAGGCCGCAGGAAAAGAGGGGGGAACGAGAGAGCGCCCCCCCCCCTCCGGAACCAGGGCCTCATCCCCACAACCCTTGGAATCTGGAAGACCCCTTTAACAAAGGGGACCCCCATATCTCAGCCCCCCCCCTATGTGAATTGGTAAGGGGTACATTGTACCCCTACCATTTCACAAAGAAAGTGTAAAAAAAATGTAAAAAAACACACAGACACCGTTGGGAAAGTCCTTTATTAAAAATAAAAATAAAAATAAAAAACCCATTCCAGCGATGTAATCCAGTCTGTCCAGCGTTGTTCTCTATGTCCTGCGGTGATTCGATGTCCAGCACTGCAGTCTCCTCCAGTCTCCACTCCACACAAAACCCCCATGATGTACGAGGGGGCGGAGTCACCCGTCAGATCATAGGGTAAGCCCCAGCTTTCCCCGCTTGCCGGGGAATGACGGGGCTTACCCTATGATCTGACGGGTGACCCGCCCCCCGTACGTCAGACCCCGCCTATGTCATTGGCTATTCCCCGGCAAGCGGAGAAACCCGGGCTTTTCCAGTGATGTGTGGGTGACCCCGCCCCTCTCTGGCTGGAGGAGGGGCGGTGCTGCAGCTCGGGGCTCCTGTCGGCCAACAAACACTCCGAGAAGCCACAACAAATCCATCATCCGGGCTTCTTCTAACAAATATCACATCCGGGGGTTATGTCTTCATCAGAGCTACTCTTCTCCTCCCCCAGCATTGGAACTCTCCCGAAACCATTGCTGAAATTAGACTATTTGCTATAAACTGCCCAGGAAGAATCATCGTGAAATGTTTTATTGAACCAAAAAGGATTTCTGGCTTTATAAAGTTGTCTTCTCTTATTGACCAGTAAGGTGTCAGTGTTTAGATCTGATTTTCGGGTACAATTCCTAATTAAAGTTGATATGAAATGTGTAATACTTTATTACCATAATATAGAAAGGTAGATAATTACCTATTTCTATCAAAGATGTAATATTTATGTAAATATTCTGATAATGACACAGGAAGAACAAAATATGTGCATCAATTTGATTAATCTGCAGTGTAATAAACGAATAGATCCCACCCCTTCTCACGTTCCCCATCAGGTCCGCTCAGCCTTACACCCAGTGTAGGTGACCCCGCCCCCCCTGATTCAATCTGGGTCTTCCAGATTCCGATAAGCCCCCCGCCCGCAGACCCCCACAACCCCCGGGCAAGGGTTGTGGGTATTAGGCCCTTGTCCCCATCAACATGGGGACATGGTGCTTTGGGGTCCAGACCCCAAAGCATCCTCCCCATGTTGAGGGCATGTGGCCTGGTACGGTTCAGGAGGGGGGCGCTCTCTCGCCCTACCCCCTCTTTTCCTGCGGCCTGCCAGGTTGTGTGCTCGGATAAAGGGTCTGTTATGGATTTTTGGGGGGAACTCCATTATTTTTTTTTATTTGGCGTGGAGTTCCCCTTAAAATCCATACCAGACCTGAAGGGCCTGGTAATTGAATTCGGGGGGACCCCCACGCATTTTTTTTTTTATCAATGACTTTCAATGACTGTTCTTTGTATTGCCGGGAGCCGACAATTCATTATAGCCGCGAAATGACACTTTGTGCAGGGACAGTTCTAAACACGGGAAACACGCGCTGCTTTACAGGCATACTATATACACCCCCAGGTACGAAATTTAAAGGAATATTTCACTTTTATTGTTTCACTTTAACTTTAAGCATTATTAAAATCACTGCTTCCGAAAAAACTGCAGTTTTCAAAACTTTTTTTTGCATTGATACATGTCCCCTGGGGCAGGACCCGGGTCCCCAAACACTTTTTCTGACAATAACTTGCATATAAGCCTTTAAAATTAGCAATTTAAATTTCTCCCATTGACTTTTACAGGGTGTTCCGTGGCTTTTCGAATTTGCAGTGAACACCCCAAATTGTTCGCTGTTCGGCGAATGGGCGAACAGGCAATGTTCGAGTCGAATATGTGTTTGACTCAAACTCGAAGCTCATCCCTAATCGTGACCACCAAGCACCCTACATGCCATGCCATACATTACATACTCTTGGTCACTGAACTCTGTATGCTTTGCTGTCCCCTGTAAATTTCTCTGTTGCTCATCTCTGCACATCTCTTGCTTACATTTGCGCCCAATGTCCAAAACTCACCTCTGTACCCCCCTGTCCACAGCTCACATTCTCCATCTTCACCCACAGCTCAACTTTTCTCTCTCTCTCCACCC
Source organism: Rana muscosa (assembly GCA_029206835.1). Classification (NCBI taxonomy): domain Eukaryota; kingdom Metazoa; phylum Chordata; class Amphibia; order Anura; family Ranidae; genus Rana; species Rana muscosa. The sequence goes on from CM055117.1 coordinate 433,748,425, forward strand.
CACCCCCCTCCACAGCTCATCTTCTGCCCCCTCCATCCACAGTTCACCTTAGCATGGACCCCTTCCAACACTCATTTTTTTTATATATATATTTATGGTCAGAGCCCTCAGTCAGAAGAGATACTGTATGGATCACATAAACACATCACAAGACTAACAACACAGATAAGACCTGAAGTGTGGCCTGGCCTGTTGGACGGTATGCCAAGAGAAGGGGCCATACCTAAGATAGAAGTAATGAATAATTCTGTTGAGAATTGTTTGAAGGGAAGTGCCCTAAAAGGGGGTATGGGTGGGTGGGTACCGCGCACTAGAGCCGACACTGACGATGGTGGACGGTCTGCTTACGTACCCCTCAAACTCCTCCCATAATTTCAGGCCAGCATACTGGCCTTCCTATTTATCGTCGGAGCCCTCAGTCAGAAGAGATATGGATCACATAAACACATCACAAGACTAACAACACAGATAAGACCTGAAGTGTGGCCTGGCCTGTTGGACGGTATGCCAAGAGAAGGGGCCAAAAATACACTTGGTTAGGGAAGGAATTGTTTTATTGTACAAGGCAATAACAACAGAGCGAGCCTGTTGGAGACTCGTGACGATCTGTTTGAGGATTGGGGATGTATTGGGCGAAATACGTGGACTTCCACCTGCCCATCATCCTGATTGCGTGGTCTGGAACTCTGTTACGCGATGCGGCTAAGGCTGCTCCCATGCGAAAGAATGTCCTGAGTAACGACCTGGGTTTAAGGCCTAAGATGCATGGGAGCGTTCTAACTTAACTGATGAACTGGTACTTGCTTAGGGGTTCAGTTGGGAAACGTAGTAGAGGCTGTCCTCTGATAGGTCGGGCAGTAGAGTATACCAATTGCTTTAGAACGGCCATAGGGCACCAGGCGTTGTGCGTCTGGAAAGTTTGACGTCTACTCTGGGACCGGATTGTAGCGCTTACCGACACCGTCGGGTGTAGTATGAAAGGACTCTGGTGGTGAGTCAGGTGGTGCCTGCGTAGTACTTGGTATTCGGGTTCGTGACAGTAAATTCGCTGGGCCGCAGAAAACCGGGAAAGGCTAGGTAATGGCTGCTCGAATTACCAGGCTGGGCCATAACCGAAGGGGGAACGTGGAAGCATAGCAGACATGTCCTGGAATACGGCGTTGGTCACTGGTAAGCGTTAGGTACCAGTGTGTAGTTGCTGCCTGTGGATGCCACGTGGAATGGTTTTGACCGCATGAGCGGCGAACAGGGAAGGTTTGGTAGGGTCTAGTAGAGAGATAAATGCTGGATGCCGGCTGAATAGAGTCTGATGGTATTGTGTGACAGTAGGAAACGAAGGCCAGATATGTCTGAGTTTGCTGGAACCGCCCCGGGGTTAGCGGCTAGGAACCTGCCGATCTTCCAGGCAGTATGGTAGGCCTTTAGTGTATTGGAAGAATAGAACACATTGATGAGGGAGGTAGCACCAAGGAGAGTTGGTTGCGACTAACGTGGGATGCCGGACATGGTCGGCTCCGGTCTCCGGTGAAAGAATGAGGCATAGTTAGGCGGGAACGTGCGTCGGCCGAGGTATTGCATTTACCAGGGATGTGGACCCTGGGGATACTGAACCGATGTTGTAGGGACAGTAGCAACAGCCTGGTGCTAGGAAGGCCATGGTGGCCACCGATTTTAACCAGCCTCTTTTAACGACAGTGACTGTGGCCTGGTTATCTGTGGTGAACGTGGCGGCCTGTCCTGCCCAGGTGCGGCCCCATACTTGAGCCGCTGCAACTATGGGGTAGATCTCGAATAGAGAGGAGGACTGACTAAACGCGGATTTGTGAGTATCTCTGACGGCCACGGACCCACGAACCAATGATGGCCAAAAATTGCAATGAAGCTTGTGGAAGCTGCTATGTCCTTGATTATCTGTGATGACGAAGGGATGCTGATGGAATGAACGTGGGTCTACTATGCTAGTTCTCGAGGAAAAGGGCCCAAATGGCCAGATCCGCTATAGCGGCTGCGTCTAGCTTAATGACTTGGTCAGGGTCTTGTGCCTGGGAGAGGAACACTAAGAAGCGCGAGATAAAGGATCGCCCTTGAGGAATGAAGCTCATCGTGAAGTTGAGCATGCCCAGTAGGGATTGTAGCTGTGTGTTTGGTGCATCCTGGCGTGACGGTAACGTATGGGTGACAGTCCTGTTGTGGGTCAATCTACCGAGAGGTGGGCTGGCCTGCATGGCGCGTTTGTCTAGGATGATGTGCGGAAGGAGATGAGCTAAGCCGGGCTTCCTACGTTTTTCTCAGTTACGGGCATATTGATTTAAAAGACCTCTTTTAGAATTCCTAGGACTCCTGGGGGTTTAGCATTTAGTGAGAACTCCTGTGAGGGTATGAGGGAGTTTAACTGGGTACGTTAGAAGAATGAGGCGTGGATAAGTAGTAGACTAATCAAAGTTTATTAGAAACTTGCCCTCGACAAGATCGAAGACTGACTCTCCGTACTGTGAACGGTGACTGCGAAAAGTGGGGAGGGGCTGATCGCATGCCCCCGGTCCATTTTGATCTGAAGCGGAGTGCTGATAACTTCTATGTCGGGGCTACTGAGAGCGTGTTTTCCTTTTTTTTTATTTTTATGGGTAGAGTCGGGTAATGTGATGAGTCCGGTGTGGAACCCGGTAGTGAACTCCTGCCCTAGAAAGGCTGCTAGAGGGGGAGTTGGATGTGAGAAGAGAAGCCAAGCCGCCCAACGTGCATGCGGCCTAGACAAGCTGGGCTCTGCTGCTCGGTGCCGCAGGTACTTCGAGGGGAGCCATCTGGAGTAGGAGACAGATGTGCAGAGGTTTGCAGTGTGGGTAAAATCAACCCTAGAAAGTTGTTGGAGATGGCTGCACCCCCCCCCCCGGTGCACGAATTAGACGTCCTAGTGTGCCCGACTGGGAGGACTGAGTGGCTTGCTGATAATCTATGAGGCGTATTATCTGCGACTCAGCTCGGAGCACCAATTAATCGTGAGGGTGGCAGATTGACAGATTGTACAGAGTGGGGAGCGAAAGTCGGTGAAGTGGCGGTAGAATGGTTCTGTGTCAATAGTGCTCCAGTTGGTGTTAGCTGGCACCGTGCCAGCCGGTGGAGACTGGGGCTAAGGGGGGCGTGGCTGGTCGTGTTTCCAGGGCCCCTTACTCTAGCCTGGACATCGGTGACTGCAGTTGCCAGTGTGGTCGCCAAGGCGTGCAGCTGGATAATTGCAGAAGATATCGACTGCGATGGAGCTTGTGTGTCTGGTAAGGCTGCCGCTGGTGGTGGAAACAGCAGCCTAAGCTTGGCTTTCCTGGCTGAGGCCAGGTAGGGGATGCCCATACGTCGTAGTTCGGCCGTGGCCTGGGGGTGGTCCAAGGTCTGGGGGACTGTGTACTGCCGTCCGCCGGACCCGCGAAGGGTGATGGTGAGGCAAAAGTTTGCTGTCGGCTTGCGGCATGGCGTCGGCTAAAAGGAGGGGAATGCATATGTTTAGAGTAAGTTTGCAAGGTTTGGAGGGGATAGAAGGGTTTAAGAAAACGGGGAGGAAGAAGGAGAGCAGTAAGGACAGGGCAAGGAGCGATAGGCGTAGATGACAGATTAGTTTGCGTACGAGCGCGGTTGAGAGAAATTTGGAAAACTCAAAAGAATGCGAGGCAACTGAGGTGAGCCAGGAGGTGACTGGCTAGATAACCGATAGCTCAGGTGCCGTCTGTGCTCGGCACAGACTAATGAACCAGAGCCCCCAGGGCGTGCTGGGGCGAGTGGCTGAAGTCTGGTATGCTAAGTAAGAATGTTTCGATCTGTAGTGGTTGACGTGTGGTCGGTCTGCTAACCCTCGCACTGGCAGCAAGGTGGATGTTAGGCAACCTTGTCTGTGTGGTGAAGGATCTTGGATCGCTCTTCGAAAACAGAGTGTAGTGCACAGAAGTATGTGACAGTTACTAACGCCTCACGAGCGGTCAAATTGTGTATGTGAAGAAACATATGTCGTGAAAGAGTGCGAGGAGAAAGCAAGGGGGGCCTTGCATTGACGCACCTGGCTTGTGCGCTAGTAGTTTAAGTCTGGTCGAGGTCGAGACATGGGTCGACCCGAAACCTGTGACACTGACCTGCGTGGGGAAAGCGACAGAGAAAAGGTGAGTAGCCGTGTTGCTACTGGAGATGATGAGTGGCTGATTTGAACCACTTGACGTATGCTCGCAGCGATTGCGAGGGAAAGTAGCCCTGCTGAGAGGCGAAAGAAGGAAAGTTTGTGAATTGTGAGTATGTAGGGATGACCGTCTGTGATGAACCTGGAGTAATTAAAGTAAGGTGTGTATGTAATGCATGAAGAAAAGTCGCATTTAATTACTATTAATTTATTTATATTCGACTATTTGTTATTTATTTATTCATTTATTTATGTTTTTTTTTTTCGGGGAACGATTCAAGCGTGAGGGGCCGCTAATGCGACCGGTAATGTACTAGCACTTCGAATGGCCAATGAACTGAACATCTGAGCTGCTGCTACGACTGAGTTCGGATCGTTAGGATGGGTCTGTAGTGCTGGGAAGCTGAGTTGCTGGGCTGGAGGTGCGACTGTACTTGAATTGATAGTGTTCGAAAAGGATCCGAATCTTAGAGCCGACGTTACGACTGGATACGGATGGGTTAGAAAGTTTGATGCTGCGGATCCAACCGTTTGAGCTGGTGGTACGACTATGCTCGGGTCGGTCGTGTTAGTGGAGGATCCGCACCTTTGAGCCGATGCTACGACTGGGTTCGAATCGGTTGGATGGGTCTGATCAGTTCTAAGTTTGATGTTTATAGATCTGAAACGATGAGCCGGTGGTGCGACTGTGCTCGGATCGGTCATGTTAGCGGAGGATCCGAACCTTTGAGCCAATGCTACGACTGGGTTCGGATCGGATAGGAGGGTTTGTTGATAGAGATCCTAGTCGACTGAGCCGGTGATGCGACTGGACTCGGAACGATTGTAAATGCCATAGATCCGAAAGTTTGAGCCAATGCTACAACTGAATTTGGATCAGTTCGAAGTTTGATGTTTGTAGATCCGAGCCGATGAGCCGGTAGTGCGACTGTGCTCGGATCATTCGTAGATGCCAGAGGACCGAATATCAAGGCGATGCTACGACTGCGTTTGGATCGGATAGAATGGTTTGTTGCTAAAGATCCGAGTCGGACGAGCCGGTGCTGCGACTGGACTCAGATCGATTGGGAATGCCATAGGTCCGAAAGTTTGAGCCGATGCTACGACTGAATTCTGATGGTTAGAAGTTTGATGTTTGTAGTTCCGAGCCGATGAGCCAGTGGTGCGACTGTGCTCGGAACAAACGTGGATGTCAGAGATCCAAATCTCTGAGCCGATGCTGTGCCTGTATTCGGGCTGATAACGGGTGCAAGAGGAGGGGGTTTGAATTGCTGGGTCCGAATCATAGCGCCGGAGATACCACTGGACTCGGACGGCTGTTCGGTGTTTCGAAGTTGAAGGGACTTGTGATTGCCGAGGGTCCGACCTGTAGTGTCGATTGTTGCGACTAGGGCCGGACCGGACTGTTCGGTGTATGGTGTGTGTAGTAGGAGGTGTGGGGCATCAGTAAGGTGAAGGGAGAGTATCATAGGAGGTGTAGGGCATCAGTGACTAGGGATGAGGAAGTGAAGTGTGGGATACCAGTCCGACGACTGGGTATCGGATGTGCGACTAGAGGTAAGAGGCTTGCGAGCAATTCGTACAACAGCTCTGTGAGACGTAGTGTCTAGGCGGGCCGTTACGGTGGTAACGTACGTGCGACAGGGTTCGAAAGACAACTGGACTAGTCGGTATACATACGATGCAGACGGAAAAACACGAGGTTATGAACCGTGTGATTTGTAAAAGAAGAAACGTGTACCGGCGCTACGATTCGTATGAATGGTAATGGCTAGACATGTGCATTCGTTTTCGTCCGAATGCATTTTCGTCCGAATTTCAGCTATTTTCGTTATCGTTTTAACAAACGAAAACGAAAGCACAGAATCCGAAAACCGAAAGATCCGACATAAACAAATGCTTTCTTTTCGTTTTCGTTGCTACAACAGTTCGATATAGATAGGAGATTCGACGTGATGCTGACAATAACAATCTGTGTCTATCGAACCTGTGGTCGAATGTGCCTAACCTTAACTCTATTAGTCCAAGATTATTCTACATAGGAGAGAAAAGATTCGACATAGGAGAGAAAAGATTCGACATAGGAGAGAAAAGATTCGACATAGGAGAGAAAAGATTTGACATTATAGAGAGAAAAGATTCGACATAGGAGAGAAAAGATTTGACATAGGAGAGAAAATATTTGTTATTATAGAGAGAAAAGATTCGACATAGAGAGAAAAGATCACTGCTGGAATTGGGTGGGGGAAGTAAAATAAAAATAAAGTCGATGATGAATGTTATTGGCTGATTGTAACCAAAGAGGAGGAGCAGTAAAATAGCTAGAATGACGAAGATTCGACAAAGCATCGAAAGTTAGAAGATTCGACGGTGCAGCAAAACTGTACGACGCTGCAATCGTACATTTCCGGTCAAATGCATCCGCCCATAGGCTATGGAAGAATTCTAATGTTGGTTGACTAGTAATAGTAATGAATAAATATAATTATTACTAGTCATACAACATTAGAATTCTTCTATAGCTTGTGGGCGGAACATTCGACCGGAAATGTATGATTGCAGCGTCGTACAGTTTCACTGCTCCGTCGAATCTTCTTTGAACATTCGACAGACACCATAAGCCTTCAATGACAGATTCGACCTTAATTAATTCAGATTTTCGGACGAATGCAATTTCTAACGAAAAACGAAATAAATAAAAACGAATTTCGGGAGTAACTAAATAAATTTATTTTTCGGACGAAAACGAAATTCCGAAACAAAATATTTCAGTGTGCACATGTCTAGTAACGGCCGGTCCTACCTGCGACAGCGAGCGGGGATACGATCAACTGCGAGCGAAGCTGGAAGGTACGAAAGCAACTACACGGACGTTGTGAGTCGTATGGCGTCAGCTGATGACGGCGAATACCGCGCACTAGAGCCGACACTGACGATGGTGGACGGTCTGCTTAAGTACCCCTCAAACTCCTCCCATAATTTCAGGCCAGCATACTGGCCTTCCTATATATATATATATATATATATATATATATATATATATATATTGTATTTTTATTGATAAAATGTATACAGGTTAAACAGTATCATTACAAAATAGGTGTCCCCACCTTTCGGTTTCGTTACTATATCATTTCATGTTAAGTATACATAAACCCCTCATCCCAAAAACAAGAAACCCCCCCCCTCCCATCCCCCCTCTCTCTCTCCCCACCTCCTCCATTTCTCACTAGACTAGGTCGTTTACAAATCCTATTATATAGTCCAGCCTCTACTTCCAGGGTTCTGTCCTCTCCTGTTCCCCCCAGTTCCCCTAATACTCCATCATCATCATGTATTCTGGTGATTTTTTTCAACTTCAACCACTTCCCCCATATATTGTTATATGTTTCTATGGAATCTTTGATTCTATGTATTGTTTCTTCTTTTGATCTAAGTCACTCTCAGTCACTCTATCTTTACCCCCCATTCCTTCCTATTAGGGGCTTCGGGAGTTCTCCACAATCTTGGAATCAAACTTTTGACTGCATTCAAGAGATGGGGCACTAAAGTGTTCTTGTATTGAGCTACCGTTTTGTCCATATCATGGAACAAACATTTCCACGGATCTCTCTAAATATGTTCCCCAGTTATTTGATAAATTCTATCTATAATTCTCTCCCAATAAGGCTTGATCTCTGCGCATTCCCACCATAGGTGCTCAAAATTCCCAAGAGCACCACATCCCCTCCAGCAAGTTGGGGGGGGGATCTCTGCACTAAGCTTCTGTGCTCGCTGCAGGTTAACATACCACCTTGCTATCAGTTTGTAGCACATTTCTTAACATCACTAGAAGCAAAACAAGCTACCCTCAGAATCTTCGTTCCTCATCTCATATGGCACCTATTTCCTCCTCCCATTTTCCCAAATAGGGTGGGTATTTAGGTTCAGTTTCTTCTATGAATATTTTAAATAAACTCTGACCCAAGCACCAAGGGGAAGAGAATAATTTTTATATTAACCTCATATTTCCTTTTCTTCGCAGTGGTTGGGGAAGTGTTTGTGTAAAGTGCTGTATTTGTGTATATCTTCATCTATCTAGCGGTCTGCTCCCCCACTTTTGTGTTAATTCAGTGAATGTGCATAATCTATTTCTTTTCATCACATCTTGTAGTAAATATTTCTTGTTCATACATCACGGGACACAGAGCGGCATAGTCATTACTATGTGGGTTATATAGAATTACCTTCAGGTGCTGGCACTGGCAACTTCCAAAACAGGAAGTACCCTCCCCTATATAAGCCCCTCCCATCCGGGAGCACCTCAGTTTTTTTTGCCAGTGTCTAAGGTGTTGGCCAAGGTTAACATGTATTCATCTGGGCTTGTGTACAGGTTCTCTGGGCCTTAGCAAGCTATTCCGGATCCGACCAAAAAAGCTTCATAGCTAAACGGTCGGTACCCGGGCCTTGCAGAGAAGAGCAGGGTTTTGCCTGTAATGCCTCTCTTAGGAGGGCTGGACCCTGGGATCCAGAGCTCTGGTCATACCCAAAACCAAGAGGCTATCTGTGCAGGGTGCTATACAGGTCCAGGGGAGTGGAATCCTTGGGAACCCGGTCCCTGAAGGTCTAGTACAATGCCTGCCGTGAGAGGTGAAGTTTGGGCTTCTGTGGACCAAACAAAGTCCTGCGGCGGGGAAAAGGTAAGTGGGGGCCCCTCAGGAACTTGGTTCTATTGAGGGGACCCCCAAGCCTAATATGTCTTTCTGCCTGTTACCTAAAGGTATTCCCGCTAATAGCTGTATATGCCTAAGAAATCCTAGAAATGTCTTTTCATAAGGGAAGTGCGGAAGGGAAGGGAAGGACAAAAGTGTGGTACCTGTGTTTGTCCACTAGAGGCCGCTGTGGAACGTCTTTTTTTCTTGGGACTATTCCTTCCATGGTGAAAGTCCAGGCAGATGAGTGAGCTCTCTATCAGGGAAGCTGCATTCCTCTGTCATGCTGCCAAGTAGTTTCCTTCCATCCCCGAGTCCTGGTGAAACAGGGACCCTGGCTCCTCTCCCTACATGGCGCCAAGAGTGCACACGTGCATGCGCGCGCGCGCACACACGCTTTCTTTTTATAGATTTAGCTTCAAAAAAGGGGGCGGAGCCTGGCGGATGACGCGCTCTGTGCGCCCAGCGCTTCGGCGCATGTGCGGGCGTCCCAGCAAGATAAAAGGACTCAGTCCACGCTGCTTGCTATGGACACAGAGCATGAAAAGGAGCTGGTAGCATGGTATAGGGGCTTACAGCGGGCGGTTGATACAGGCATCCCCAGAAAGACGCATTAGTAGACACCCACTGATGTACATAGCAGCAAATTGCATTAGACTATTTCAGTAAAGGGGTGTATTGCGGCTGGAATACCTCAGCTTTGAACTAAGGAATATGCCGCCTAAAAAACTCCGAGATATACCTCTCAGGAAGTGTAGGGGGTCTCCATCGGGCTCTGAGGATCTGGAGCAGTCATCTGCACCCTCCTCCCCTGAGAAATCAGAGGTTAATACCCCTAAGGAACCCCCGGGAGTGCCAGGTACTGCGGCTGTCCTCAGTCCACCTGCTCCTGCATATATAACAGAGGAGGTTTTTGCCTCAACTCTGGAGGGATTGGAGCAGAGATTGGCAGCATTGATCGCTTCTTCTCTACAGGAAAGGAAGCGCGCCAGATCTCCATCCCCTCCATTAGAGTGCCTGTTGGCAGAGCAACAGTCCCAGGAAGGGACTGACCTACCTGAAGGGGATCAGGAGGAGGTTAACTCTGTTTTTGAGGAATCGACAGTAGTGAACCATTTTCAGCATCACAGACTGAAAGATTGTGGGTCCAGACCCTAACTGACAGGGTTCGATCTGCATTTAAAATGCCTCTTGTTGAACCATCAACTACTGCTGTCTCCTCGTTGGGGTCGCTAAAAGCTCCCCAGATTAATTGCTCCTTTCCAATTCATCCATTATTGGAAGGACTTATATACCAGGACTGGGAACATCCTGATAAACTATTTGTTCCACCTAAGAAATTTCAGGTGATCTATCCCATGGAGGAAAAATTCACCCAGAGATGGAATGTTCCTACGGTGGACGCAGCCATTTCTTCTGTGAACAAATCACTGACATGTCCAGTAGATAATGTTCAAATGTTCAAAGATCCAGTAGATAAAAAATTGGAATCTTTATTAAAATCTGCTTTTTCCACAGCAGGGGCTGTTACACAGCCAGCAGTGGCAGCTATTGGGGTCTGCCAAGCTTTAAAGGATCAAATGAAAATGGTCCTGAGGGATTTGCCAGACCAGCAGGCCCAGGCTCTGGCTGATCTGCCTAGAGCATTATGCTTTGCGGTTGACGCCATCAAGGATTCTATCCATCAGGCCTCCCGCCTCACGCTGTCTTTGGTACATATGCGTAGGCTTCTGTGGCTCAAGAACTGGTCTGCTGAGGCTCCCTGTAAGAAGCTCTTAGTTAGCTTCCCATTTCATGGAGAACGCCTTTTTGGTGAAGACCTGGATAAATATATCCAGAAGATTTCCAGTGGTAAAAGTACTCTCTTACTAATTAAAAAGAGGTCTAGGGGTCCATCTTTTAAGAGGACTGCCTCTCCTATCCCTGGGACGTCTGCTACTAAGCAGTTCCGACGGCCTCCTCGGTCAAACTCAGGAGGTAAAAATCAGGGACAGTCACAGGGTAATAAAAAACCCTGGATCCGAAGAGGTACTAAACCAGCCTCCAAGTCAAGCCTATGAAGGGCTGCCCCCACTCAAACGGGTGGGGGGAAGACTTCAGTTGTTCACAGAGACCTGGCGGGAGACGATCAAAGACAGATGGGTGCTCTCCGCAGTAACTCAGGGATACAAGTTGGAGTTAAAAGAGTCTCCTACTTCCCATTTTATGTGGTCAGGCATGCCAAAAGACCCTCTGAAAAGAAGGTGTCTCCTAGTGGCGTTAGAACAACTATTGCTCCAAGGAGTAATTATGGAGGTTCCTATGGAAGAGTGGGGGTTGAGTTTCTACTCAAACCTTTTCACAGTCCCGAAACCAAACGGGGACGTAAGACCCATATTGGACCTAAAGAGTCTAAACAAATTTCTAAACGTCCGGTCCTTCCGGATGGAGTCGATCCGATCGGTCACCGCTGCCCTACAGGGGGAGGAATGGTTAGCCTCGATCGACATCAAAGATGCTTACTTGCATGTTCCCATCTTTCCAGGTCATCAAAAATTTCTACGCTTTGCAGTAGAAGGGCGCCATTTTCAGTTCAGAGCCTTACCATTCGGTCTGGCCACAGCACCACGAGTGTTCACAAAAATTCTGGCCCCACTGTTGGCCGATCTAAGAACACGAGGTGTAACGATAATGGCATACCTAGACGACCTGTTGTTGATGGACCACTCAGTTGCCAAGCTAGAAGTGGTAATTGTCGATACAATCAAGTAGCTAGAATCTCACGGTTGGGTCATCAACCTGGACAAGTCAGCCCTACAGCCAGTGAAAAACCTGGTATATCTAGGGCTACGGCTGGATTCAGACCAGAGGAAGATTTTCTTACCTCTAGACAAGGTATCCTCTTTGAGGGGCTTGGTCCGTCTGCTTTGTGCAAAAAGACAGCCGTCCATACGCCTGTGCATGAGGCTGCTAGGAAAGATGGTAGCATCATTCGAAGCTGTGCCATACGCCCAATTCCACTCAAGGAATTTACAGAGGGCCATATTGTCAGCCTGGAACGGAAAAATTCAAGCTCTAGACTTCCCGATGGCTTTGTCCCCTTCCGTTCGGAAGAGTCTCTGCTGGTGGTTGATCCCCCCCAGAATCTCCAGAAGGGAAAACCCTTCAGTCCGATATCCTGGAAGGTGGTCACTACAGATGCCAGCCTTATAGGCTGGGGGGCAGTACTGGAGCAATGGTCTCTCCAGGGCAGATGGTCAAATGTAGTAAAAACCCTGCCCATCAATCTCTTAGAGATACGAGCAGCCCGGTATGCCCTAGTAGCCTGGGCATCTAGACTCCAAGGGTCCCCTGTCAGAATTCAATCAGACAATGCCACAGCAGTGGCATATATCAATCATCAGGGAGGCACCAGGAGTCGTGCAGCCCAGAGGGAAGTAAGTCACATCCTGGAATGGGCAAAAAAGCATGTCCCATGTATGTCAGCTGTCTTCATTCCAGGGGTGGAGAATTGGAAGGCGGACTTTCTAAGTCGCCAACAGTTATGCCCAGGGGAATGGTCCCTTCATCCCGAGGTCTTCCGAGCAATATGTCAGCGGTGGGGAACACCGGATGTAGATCTGCTAGCATCCAGATTCAACGCAAAGGTGGACAGATTTGTCTCCCGGACAAGGGATCCCCTCGCTTGCGGCTCGGATGCTCTGGTGTTCCCTTGGAATCAGTTCAGACTGATATATGCATTCCCTCCGCTACAATTGTTGCCTCGACTCCTTTGCAGAGTCAGGTTGGAAAAGAAGCCGGTGATCTTGGTGGCTCCAGCGTGGCCCCGAAGGGCCTGGTACGCGGAGATCATCAAAATGTCTGTGGGGAGTCCTTGGACCCTTCCACGTCGTCCGGACCTGCTTTCGCAAGGGCCGATATACCACCCTTCCTTACTAACTCTAAGTTTAACGGCCTGGCTATTGAATCCCACATCCTAAAGAAGAGAGGTCTCTCTAACTCTGTGGTATCAACTATAATCAATGCCAGGAAGCCTGTATCCAGGCAGATCTACTATAGAGTTTGGAAGGCGTACATCACTTGGTGCGAGGCCAGAAAGTGGCATCCACGTAAGTACGTTATAGGCAGAATTCTGGACTTCCTACAGTGGGCTGTAGACAGGAAGTTTGCCTTAAGTACTGTCAGGGGTCAGGTTTCGGCCTTATCAATACTATTTCAAAGGCCCCTGGCTATGCATTCACTTGTCAAATCCTTTATGCAAGGGGTGACTCGTATTATTCCACCGATTAAAGCTCCCATATGTCCATGGGATCTAAATTTGGTTCTGTCGGTTCTGCAGAAGCAGCCATTTGAACCTTTGCGGCACATTTCCTTGGTTCTACTCACCAGAAAATTGATATTTTTAGTAGCCATATGCTCGGCTAAAAGAGTGTCGGAATTAGCCGCCATGTCCTGTAAAGAGCCATATCTGGTTATTCATGAGGACAGAGTAGTATTACGTCCTCACCCAGCCTTTCTTCCTAAGGTGGTATCGAGGTTTCACTTGAACCAGGATGTGGTTCTTCCTTCTTTTTCCCCAAACCTAGCTCGGTTGAGGAAAAGTTATTGCATTCTTTGAATGTAGTAAGAGCAGTTAAAGCTTATCTAAAAGCCACTGCTCAGATTCGTAGAACGGATTCTTTGTTTGTTCTGCCGGAAGGCCCCAGAAAGGGTCAGGCAGCATCAAAATCTACTTTAGCCAAGTGGATTCGACAGGTCATAATACAAGCCTATGGCTTGAGAAGGAGACCGCCTCCGTTCAAAGTTAGGGCGCACTCAACGAGAGCAGTTGGAACTTCATGGGCAGTGCATCACCAGGCCTCCCTCAAACTCAAATTTGTAAGGCCGCAACATGGTCTTCAGTACACACGTTTACTAGGTTCTACCAGGTGGACGTTAGAAGTCAGGAGGATGTCGCCTTTGGGCGCAGTGTGTTGCAGGCCGCAAAAGATCCTCATGCCTGATGGCGCCCAGCTTATGTATGGTGTATCCCCCCCCTCATTTGGCATTGCTTTGGGACGTCCCACATAGTAATGACTATGCCGCTCTGTGTCCCGTGATGTATGAACAAGAAAGTAGGATTTTTAAAACAGCTTACCTGTAAAATCCTTTTCTTGGAGTACATCACGGGACACAGAGCTCCCACCCCTCTTTTGGGGACACGTATTGCTTTGCTACAAAACTGAGGTGCTCCCGGATGGGAGGGGCTTATATAGGGGAGGGTACTTCCTGTTTTGGAAGTTGCCAGTGCCAGCACCTGAAGGTAATTCTATATAACCCACATAGTAATGACTATGCCGCTCTGTGTCCCGTGATGTACTCCAAGAAAAGGATTTTACAGGTAAGCTGTTTTAAAAATCCTACTTTTGTCTTTTCTTACCCATCTGGTAAAGTATATATAATCATCTTTCCCCAGTTTAAAATAATATTTTTAGTTAATGGCTTTGTGCTACTTGCCAGTTTGCGGGATTGTCATGGAATCCATACCCTCTTCCCTAAATCTACTTTGAGCCCTTTCAATATCCACCCACCCTTTCCCATCCTTATTGTGTATCCATCCTGCTATCCGTGAAATAGTAATTGCCTGATAGTATTTTTTAAAATCCGGTGCTTCTAGTCCTCCTAACTTTTTCCCCGTTACGAGTGTTGCATATGAAATTCTAATTTCACAAAGTATTCCTGTGGGACTCTTAATGGAATCATTTGAAATATATATGTTAATTTTGGCAAGATGTTAATTTTTAAAGCATTTATTCTCCCTAACCACTAGAGGGGTTTATATCTCAGATAATTAAGTTGTTCTTTAACCTTATTCAATATAGGGATAAAGTTAGCCGTATATAAAGTTGCCAATAATGCTGTCAGTTTTACTCCTAAATACCCAAGTTCCTCTTTACGCCATATGAAGGGGAGTACCTGCTGTTCCTCCTTTGAAGTGGTTATGTTTAACCACCTCAATACAGGGCACTTTCACCCCCTTCCTGCCCAAGCCATTTTTCAGCTTTCAGCGCTGTCACACTTTGAATGACAATTGCGCAGTCATGCAACACTGTACTCAAATGACATTTTTATAATTTTTTACCCACAAATAGAGCTTTCTTTTGGTGGTATTTTATCACCTCTGTGGTTTTTATTTTTTGCGCTATAAACAAAAGTAGAGGGACAAATTTGAAAAAAACACAATATTTTTACTTTTTGCTATAATAAATATTAATTTATTTATTTTTAAACAAAATTTTTCCTCAGTTTAGGCCCATATGTATTCTTCTACATATTTTTGGTAAAAAAAATCGCAATAAGCGTATATTGATTGGTTTGCAGAAAAGTTATAGCAGCTACAAAATAGGGGATAGATTTATAGCATTTTTATTATTATTATTTTTTTACTAGTAATGGCGGTGATCAGCAATTTTTATCGTGACTGCGATATTGCGGCGGACACATCGGCCAATTTTTACACATTTTTGGGACCATTCACATTTACACAGCAATCGCTGCTATAAAAATGCATTGATTACTGTATAAATATGACTGACAGGGAAGGGGTTAACACTAGGGGGCAATAAAGGGGTTAAATGTGTTCCCTGGGAGTGATTCTTACCAAAACTCCACAAAGATTCTGAACGACCTCCTGGTCGCCCAATTGTCAACGGTATTGACTCGGTAACCTCAAGGTTGGGTCAATACCTTGACTTCTTCTTGCAGCCTTTGGTGCGTAGGATGGAAGCTTACCTTCGCGACACCAAACAAATTATACAGATTTTCAATACCCTCCCTTGTACACCTAATTCTATTTTGATCACTGCTGATGTACGATCCCTCTACACTATTATTGATCATGAAGCAGCTATTTCTTCTGTTATCTAGGCCTTGACTGAGACAGATCTTTCTCCCCAGCATGTTCAATTTTTGGTAGATGGTTTGAAATTTTGTCTTCCAAAAAAATATTTTTGGTTCGACAAAGTTTATTATTTACAGCTGTGTGGAGTTGCTCCCGGTGTGGCCAATCTTTTTATGGCCCACTGGGAGGAGGATGTAGTTTTCCGTGATCGCCCATCGCAGCTACGCTGTTATAGAAGATACATTGATGACCTGGTTATGGTCTGGGAAGGTGATATGCCCAGCCTCCAGCTCTTCATGGACAAGCTTAATGGGAGTAATAAAAATATCATACTCACCTGGACTGTTGATTATAACCAGATAACCTTTCTGGATCTTGAAATCTTTAAACAAGAAAGTAGTTTCCATACGAGGAATCATTTCAAGTCTACTGACCGCAATGGGTATATACCTTTATCCAGTTGCCACCATAAATTGTGGTTATGCAACATACCGAGGGGTCAGTTTGTCTGTCTTCACCGTAACTATACGTTAGAATCAGACTTTCTCTCTCAGTCTCAAGTTCTAGCTACTAGATTCAGACAAAAGGGTTATACTCTGGATACTATTAACAAGGAGAGCGAGTAAGAAATATGGATAGGGGGGCCATTTTTGCAGATAAGCCTGCTAGTTCTGTCACCCATGATGTCACAAGTGGTTTCAAGATGGTTATGGATTTCAGCATCCAGCATAAAACATTTGAGAAGATAGTTGCAAGACATTGGCCCATCTTGAAGTACGATCGTATTCTGGGCCCTGCCCTGCCTGAACGTCCCCAGTTTATATATCATAAGGCACCATCTCTCCGTGACAGTATAGCTCCAGGCATTATTGATCCACTAACTATAGCCCAGCCTAAACTTTTTGACTTTTTATCCGGGTTCTATGCATGTGGACGTTGTGCCACGTGCAAACATGCTAAAAACAATATCAAAAAGCGTAAGACCTTCAGCTCCTCAGTTACACATGTTGAATACAAGATCAAACAGCTCATTACATGTGCAACTTTAGGGGTCATGTACATGTTGGAGTGCGACTGTGGCCTCCAGTATGTGGGGCGCACGTCTAGGGCGCTCCACGTACGTGTTGGGGGAACATATTAGTAATATTAAAAGGGGGGTTAAAACACATAGTGTTTCCCGACACTTTAGGAGATGCCATCAACGTGATCCTAAGGGTCTTAAGTATTGGGGGATAGAAAAGGTACCTATGCATTGGAGGAGTGGACATTATATCGGCCAACTTAGTCGGCGAGAATCGTTTTGGATCTTTGAGACCAAGGTTCTTTCGCCTGCAGGCCTCAATGTAGATTTTGATTTGAATTGTTTCATTTCTAATAGGTAATATCCGATATAATTTGAGATGTATAAATTGATTTATTTGTGGGTTTTGTTTATGTTTTTTTCTTTTTCCTTTTTCTATTTTATTTTGTAATAGGATTATTAATCTGTTTTTGTATTAAGATTGTTGCTCTGAGATGATCGCGGCTGGCGTCTTTCACTATATATTTATGAATATATATATGAATTTTATATAATCAGTTTTTATATATTTTGTTTATTTTTTTATATATTTCAAGTATTGGGAGTTTTAGGTGGGACGGTGGTCCTTATTTTAGAATTTTTAATATATTTTACGCAGTAGATCTGGCTTGTAGATATCTTTTCTGATTTCAAACATTGACCAGTTTGCATTACATGCGGATCTTCTGCGGATTTTTTCATTGGTTCTTGCTTCCCATTGAATCGGTTGTTTTTCCCAGCAGAATTCAGAATTAAGATGTGCCGTGATTGGCCGTCTGTTCTGGGAGATGCGATTCGATGAAGGTTTCTATATGGTATCCTTATAAATAGAGCGGCGGTACGTCTGTGCGTATCCCTGCCCCACGCTGAAGAAGTCACGCCCATTTGACATAACGCGTACGGGGGGAGGAGCTACGTCAGACGCCGCCGCGTTCATCTCGGATCTCTCATGCTTTACATGCTGTCACTGTTTGCACTAGCAACTGTGTGCTTTTAAATGTGAGTAACATACTTTTTACTGCTTATCAATAAATGTTATCAATCAGAGAGCACTAGGAAGTCTCTTTTCTTGTTTACACATGCTGGAATACGGAGCAAGTATAGGAATGTGGCTTTCCTATTGACAAGCTGATATGTGCCGGTTGGAGGTTGGAGTTTGAGTGATTGGATGTCATCGTCATTATTATCTTATGCTTTGTGACCTCTTGTGGGTCGAAGCATTGAGGTGAGAGGCCACTCTGTGTGCGGTGGAGGGATTTCTTTTTGGTCAACTGCTGTATCCACATTGCATGCTGTGAATTGCATGGTGTATCATCATTCACTTTTTAAGGACTTCTCTCACCCTATGGACTTTTATTACTGATATTTTATTTTATTTTATCTCTTGCGCTGCACTGTTTATTATTATGTGGGGGGAGGGGACTGACTGGGGGAGGTGACCGATGGTTGTCCCTATGTACAAGGGACACACCATCTGTCTCCTCTCCCTGACAGGACGTGGATCTCTGAGTTTACACACAGAGATCCACGGTCTTGCTCAGTTACTGGGCAATCGCGGGTGCCCGTCGGCCATCGCATCGGGTCCCCAGTGACGTGACGGGCGCGCCCCCTAGTGGCTTGGGAAGGCGATCACGTCATATGACGTCCACAGAGAACAAGAGAGTCTTCTTCCCGCCGTCATATGGCGGCGGGCGGTAGACAACTGGTTAAAATCTCTGACTTTAATGTATTGATTTTAAAATTTGTCATTTTCCCATATCTGCTCAATTCCTTTAATACAATTGGTATTGTTATCCTGGGGTGGAGATATAAAATAGCACATCATCTGCGTATGCAGCTACCTTATACTCCCTATCCCCTACTCTCACTCCCCTTATATCAACATTTTTCTAAAACGTGGCTAGCAGGGGTTCCACTGCTAGTTCAAATAACATTGGTGAAGGGGGCAGTTCCAGGGGGGAGTTCCAGGAGGAGAAAGACTTCCGTTTATTCTAATTTTAGCTGTTGGGTGGTAGTAAAATGCAGATATCGAAAAATTGGAGGGGATGCCCCAGGGATGGTGCGGGCAAGGGAAAATACCAGGATAAAGAGAATAGTAATATAAGTATATAAAAAATATACATTTTATTAAATATGCGTATGCTACATGATAAACATAAGAAACATTTTTTTTTAAAAAGATACTGGGTTGAACACAAGAGTTTAGATGAACACAGCCGCTAAATGTTGGAACACACAAATTATCTAGACATGAAGTCGAATACAGATGGTGGTCACAACACACCCCAACATGTTTCAGAAAAAACGGGGGGCGTGTATTACTTCCTTCTTCAGGAGTTATGTGGAAGCAGGCTGATATCTTTCTTATAAAAGAATATAAACGTGTAAGTAATTGTATATCAATCAACATCAATACATGTATACAAACATAGCAATTAATTCATTCAATGCAGATATCCATCGCATCATCCTTTCCCCAATTCCTAGATGACTTAATGTTCCCAACATGAAGCCCCAGTCTACTCTGTCGAAGGCCCTTTCGGCATCTGCCGACAGTAGTACGACCGGGGCCCCACTCTCTATCGCCTCACGTATCAGGAACAGAGACTTGAGGCAGTTGTCTTTCCCCTCCCTCCCTGTTACAAACCCTACCTGGTCACTGTGAATCCATCGTGGCAGAAATGGTTTTAGTCTTCCTGCGATTATTTTTGCAAAAATCTTTATATCTGTGTTAAACAATGATATCGGTCTATAGCTCTCAGGTGCCATTGGATCCTTACCCTCCTTTAAAATATAGGGTTATATAAGCCATCAGTGACTCTTCCCATAGATTTCCCCCTCTGCCAGTGCATTGAAGTACTCACATAATTTGGGGATCAGTCATTTTTGGAACCTTATACAGAATAGAGTGCCCGTCGGGGCCCGGACTCTTCCCCGAGGCCATATCTTTAATTGCTCTTAAAACTTCTTCCTGCATAATTGGGGCTTTTTAATAGCCCCAACTACTCTTTAGGCACAACTGGAAGGTCTAGCCCCTGCAGGTACTCTTGAACTACTTCCCTACTCCCCCTGTTTTCTCCTTTTTTCTTACATTATACAACTGACTATAATATAAATGAAAAAACTTTGCTATTTCGGGGGGTGAGTGCATTGTTTCTCCTTTATCATTTTAAATTTTAGATATAAAAGATGCATTTTGTTTTTCCCTTACTGCCCTCGCCAACCATTTCCCAGGTTTATTGCCATTGATGTCTCTCTTTATCCACTATATGAAAGGCTCCTTTTTTCTCCTGCTCTGTTAATGCTGCCAGTTCTTTTTTTTTTCGTTAACTCGCTAGCTTCTCTGGGATGCCCTTAGGTCTCGTCTGATGTTCTAACTCATATATCTCTCTAAAGAGGGTATTGATCTTCTTTCCCTTTTCCTTTTTTTTCCGTGCTCCAATACGTATTAATATACCCCTTTATATAGGCTTTGTTGGCTTCCCACAGAGTACCCTTTGAGATTTCTGATGTATCGTTAATGAGAAAAAAATCTTCCAACTCCTGCACTATCGTCCTATTCACCTCAGCGTCTTTGATCAGATAGTCATTAAGTTTCCACATCCTCCCCCTTCTCTTTGCTGGCAGCTCAGCTGTCAGCTAATTGCCAGCTTCCATCTCTCCACAGTGATCCACCTGTTGATGATCCGCTCGTCAGCTCTGCCTACTTAAGGACTTCAAGTTCATTTGCTCTTCGCCTTCGCCTGTGTTAACATCACAGGAGACTTTCTCCTGCGTTCCAGTTGAAGACCTGCTTGACTGTTGTCCCCTCTGGCTACGGATCCTGCTTGCTGTTCTATTATCTTTATCGCTGGCTCTTAAACTTTTGGCTTGGCCGACTACCCGATCTGGTTACTGAACTCTGGCTATGTTTTGACTACTCTGTTTACCTTCTTATTATTTATTATTAAACTAGTGTGATTTACTGTACTTCTGTCTCAGTCTGATTCATGGTTTCTGACAGTAGGCGAAGGCCATGAATTCAGAAGATGCAGCCAATCCACTTGTTAATAATGTTTTTTCCAGATTGGATGACCTGGATCACTGCATGGATCAGTTTGCCACGGCGATACAGACGCTGCGGTGGTTAAAGAGAGAGGTTTAAGAGAGAGACAGTGTCATTTATTTTGAGTTAGATAGAGCAGGCAGGCGAGTCGCACAGATCGTCTAGAGTCTCCCATTGTGGCCGCTCCGATAGTCCCTGTGCAGGCACCCCCCTCGAGTATTACCTCTATTAGAGGTATGTCTGGTTCCGCCCCGCTTCCCCAGCAATTTGGGGGCGTTCCAATCCAATGCAGAGGTTTTTTCAACCAGGTTGAGATATATTTTGAGATGCTGCCCCAGGCGTTTCCCATGGACAGAAGCAAAGTAGGTTTTGTGATATCTTTGCTTTCTGAGAGAGCCTTGGCCTGGGCAAACCCTCTATTGGAGACACAAAAACCTGTGGTACTGAGTTACCCAGAATTTCTGGCTTCCTTCAAAAGGGTATTTGACGTTCCCGCATGCTCTGCTTCTGCTGCCAAGATCCTCACGTCCATCAAACAGAGTACGAGAACTGTTGCCGATTACGCCATTGAATTCCGTACTCTGGCAGCAGAGGTTGCTTGGAACAATGAGGCCCTCGTGGCAGCGTTTTCTCATGGTCTCTCGGATAACATCAAGGATGAAATAGCAGCCCGAGATATACCTACTGAGCTGGAGAAGTTGATCACATTTGCCATCCTCATTGACTCCAGACTCAGAGAAAGACCCTCTGTTAAGGAGCGATTGCGGAAGCCTCCTGTACGTTTGTCTCCGAACTTTGCAGTCCCACCCTTGCCTCCCTCACCTCCCATGCCTCCTGGTATCGAGCCGGTCTGTGAAGATGAACCCATGCACTCTGCGGATGAGAGAGCCCTTAGGAGGAGGGAGAGCTTGTACCTTTATTGTGGCCAGGCCGGTCACTTTTTGAAGTCTTGTCCTACCCGTCCAGGGAACGCCCGAACCTTGAGGTCCTGTCACGGACAGACCTTAGGGGGCGTTGTTTCGTCTCCAGTTGCCCAGAAGGATAAGCCCCTGGTTTTGGTTACCCTGTCTTGGGCTAAGTCATCCATTGAGATACAGGCTCTAATCTAATCTGGGGCTGCAGGCCTGTTCATTGATGCTGCCTTTGTGTCTAAGCACTCAATTCCGCTGCAGCTGCATGACACTCCACTTGCCATTGAGGCTCTTGACGGGAGACCTCTACAGCCTGCTCATGTGACTCATGAGACTGTTCCATTGTCCATGGCCGTAGGGGCTCTTCACCATGAGATAATCCAATTCCAAGTTATTTCCTCACCTAAGTTTCCGCTGGTTATTGGTTATCCTTGGTTACAGAGGCACAACCTGTCTTTTGATTGGCTCCATGCTGAGGTTCTGTCCTGGTCGCCACAGTGCAGTGAGAGATGCTTCCAGAAGGTAGCCAAGGTCTTGTGCACCTCTTCACTCTCATCCCTGCCGGAGGAGTACCGCAATTTTAGAGATGTCTTTGACAAAGGTCAAGCCGTTGCCTCCACACCGGTCGTATGATTGCGCAATTGACCTTCAACCTGGTGCCATTCCCCCTCGTGGCCGGGTTTACCCTTTGTCGGTCTTGGAGGATAAGGCCATGGAGGAGTATGTTGCAGACACACTTTCTCGAGGTTTCATCCACAAATCCTCATCTCCTGCTGGTGCTGGTTTCTTTTTTATGAAGAAGAAGAGTGGTGAACTGAGACCTTGTATCAATTATAGGGGTCTTAATCGTTTCACTTTTGAGAATGCCTATCCGATCCCATTGATTACGGAGTTATTTGACCGCCTCAAGGGAGAAAGGGTCTTTACGAAGCTTGATTTTAGAGGGGCATACAATCTCGTCAGGATTAAGGAGGGCGACAAGTGGAAAACTGTGTTTATTACCAGAACAGGTCATTATGAGTATCTCGTAATGCCTTTTGGTCTCTGTAACGCTCCGGCAGTTTTCCAGGAGTTTATTATCAATGTCCTCCCAGACTTATTGCAGTTATGTGTGGTGGTTTATCTCTACGATATCCTCATATTTTCCAAGTCCCTGGAGACCACCACACAGATGTCTGTCGAGTGCTTCAGAAACTAAGAGAGAACAATCTTTATTGTAAACTAGAGAAGTGCGAATTCCATCGTGAACAGGTTAAATTCCTGGGTTATGTATTTTCCACGGCTGGTTTTTCGATGGACCCAGAGAAACTTTCTGCAGTCCTACAGCGGCCTCGACCCGTGAGTTTACGTCCTCTGCAGTGCTTTCTTGGCTTCGCCAACTATTATCGGAAGTTTATTCGTAACTTCTCGTCTCTGGTCAAGCCCCTGACTGATATGACCAGAAAGGATGGTAACCCACAGAGTTGGTCTCCAGAGTCCATTAAGGCTTTTGAGAGTCTTAAGACTATCTATGTTTCTGCTCCTGTGTTGGCACATCCTGGTCCCACGTTGCCTTTTATCCTTGAAGTCGATGCTTCTGAGACTGGAGTTGGTGTCCTTCTGTCTCAACGTCCTAGCTGTGACAGCGCTATGCATCCGTGTGGCTACTTTTCCAAGAAATTGTCACCCGCGGAGAGCAATTACGAGATTGGTGACAGAGAGCTTTTGGCGATCATTTTAGCCCTGAAAGAATGGAGACATCTCCTCGAAGGTACCACTGTGCCGGTTCTCATTCTTACTGACCATAAGAATCTCACATTCTTGTCTGAGGCTAAGCGCCTCTCTCCCAGAAGGGCACGATGGGCTCTTTTCTTGTCGAGTTTCAATTACTTTGTCTCATTCTTACCCGGTACTAAGAATGTAAGGACAATTTTCCTCCACTTCCAAGATGGAGTCGGTTCCGGTTCCTGTGATTCCTCCTGATTGTATTCTGGCTATGGTTCACACTAGTCTCACTTCTCCTTTGGGTGACAAAATTCTGGCTGCTTTGTTCACGAGAGTCTCCGTACTGCCCTGGGAAGAATCAACTCTTATGGGCCATTTCCCAACAATTCTGGTGGCCTAGTCTACGTGCTGATGTAGCCGCCTTCGTAGCTGCCTGTTCCATGTGTGCTCAGAGTAAGACTCCACGACTCTTTCCAGTGGGCCTCCTACAACCCATACCCAATGGAAAGAGGCCCTGGACCCACCTGTTTATGGATTTCATTGTGGAGTTACCCAACTCCCAGGGCAACACAGTTATCCTTATAGTGGTAGACCGGTTCTCGAAAATGTCTCACTGTATTCCACTTAGGAAGTTGCCTACGTCTAAGGAATTGGCTTCCATTTTTGCTCGGGAGATCTTTTGTTTACATGGCCTACCCAAGGTCATTATCTCTGACAGGGGAAGTCAGTTTGTGTCCCGGTTCTGGCAAGCCTTTTGTGCACAGTTTGGAATTCAGCTTGCTTTCTCCTCTGCGTATCACCCACAGCCTAATGGGGCCGCAGAACGAGCCAATCAGTCCTTGGAGCAATTCCTGCGTTGCTATATTTCTGAACATCACAACAACTGGTCAGACCTCTTAACATGGGCAGAGTTTGCTCACAATAGCGCTCTGAATTCTGCTTCCCATTTGTCCCCGTTTATGGCGAATTAGGGTTTCCAACCTTCCATGTTGCCTGACTCGTTTGTTCCTAAGAGTATTCGTGCGTTAGAGGAACATCTCCGTGGTCTTGGTTCCACTTGGGTACAAGTCCAGGAGGCTTTGCGACAGGCTAACGAGAGGTACAGACTCCATGCTAACCGCAGATGCCTGCCTGCACCTTCTAAACAGGTTGGGGACAGGGTCTGGCTGTCATCTTGCAACCTCTGACTCCGTGTTCCTTCTCTGAAGTTTGCACCTTGGTTTATTGGGCCTTTCCGTACCCTTTGCAGGATAAACCCAGTGGCTTATGCGTTAGACCTTCCTTCAAGTATGCTTATCTCTAACATGTTTCATGTCTCCTTATTGAAACCTTTGGTCTGCAACCGTTTTACCTCCTCGGTGCCACGTCCTCACCCTATACAGGTTGAGAACCATGAGGAGTATGAAGTACAGTCCATTGTTGACTCCCGTAGGGCGCATTCAGTACCTGGTGCATTGGAAGGGGTACGGTCCGGAGGAACGCTCTTGGGTCCCATCCTTGGATGTACATGCCCCAGTCCCCATGCCCCTGTCCTCCTCCGTGATTTCCAAAGATGTTTTCCCCTCAAGCCCGGTGGTCCTCCGAGAGGGAGGGGTCATTGAGGAGGGGTACTGTCAGGGCTGGGTTCAGCCCTTCCTTCTCTGTGCTGGCAGCTCAGCTGTCAGCTAATTGCCAGCTTCCATCTCTCCACAGTGATCCACCTGTTGACGATCCGCTCGTCAGCTCTGCCTACTTAAGGACTTCCAGTTCATTTGCTCTTCGCCTTCACCTGTGTTAACATCACAAGAGACTTTCTCCTGCGTTCCAGTTGAAGACCTGCTTGACTGTTGTCCCCTCTGGCTACGGATCCTGCTTGCTGTTCTATTACCTTTATCGCTGGCTCTTGGACTTTGGCTTGGCCGACTACCCAATCCGGTTACTGAACTATGGCTATGTTTTGACTACGCTTACTCTGTTTACCTTTTTACTATTTATTATTAAACTAGTGTGATTTAACTGTACTTCTGTCTCGGTCTGATTCATGGTTTCTGACAGGCCTGTTGTTACTTCTAATTGAGCCACTACTGGAACGTGATCAGATAGAGTAATAGATTTTATATCAGTGTTTTTAAGAGAGGGCAGCAATTTATGTTCTATTAGTACGTAGTCTATTCTTGAGAATGACCCATGTACTGGCAAATAAAATGTATAGTTCCGGGATTCTGGGTGTCTAATCCTCCAGACATCCACTAGCTGGTACTCTAATAATAACTTCTTTATTTTGTTCTGTCTTTGAGCTGACAAGCGGGGAAGACTTCCCGTAGGGTCTTTACACATATTAAAATCTCCTGTGACTATCAATTTTCATTCTTTAATTTCTGATAGTTTTTTCAAAATTTTCTGGGAGTAAATATTTGCCAAAGTGCAATCCATGTTGAATAATTTCCCCTTTATAAAAAGGAATCTTCCCTCTGGGTCAGCCAACCACTCCCTTACCACAAACACTGTATTTCTATTGCACCCTATAGCCACCCCTCATGAACGACTTGATGTTGAGTCCACATAAAACCATGTGGGAAAAAAATGAGAAGACAACCTGCTCCCTGTGGCATGTGTAATATGTGTTTCCTGAAGGCAAACCACATCCGCCACATAGTAGTGTAATTCTTTATTTACCGTAAACTTTTTACCCGGGGTATTTAACCCTCTTACATTATATGTTACTAAA
Organism: Rana muscosa; assembly: GCA_029206835.1. NCBI lineage: Eukaryota > Metazoa > Chordata > Amphibia > Anura > Ranidae > Rana > Rana muscosa. The sequence goes on from CM055117.1 coordinate 433,774,558, forward strand.
TTTAATGTAGTCATAATTTATGTTGGGAGCGGCTGCCAGATTTCACCACTCAGCTTTTTACCCTCTATCAGCATGTCGCCTCTGCACATCCCCCCATCCATAGCTTACACGTTCAGTCTACTCCACAACTCACCTCTGCACCCCCATCCACAGCTTATCTTTTCCCCCTTCACATTTCACCTCTGCACTCCCATCTACAGCACACCCCAATCCACAGCTCTCAACCCTCAATCTTTCACCTTCCCCCAGCTGCCCCCACAGTTCTCTTAACTCTGTACACATCCCCCCAACCACAGCTCTCACATTGCACAACCTATTGCCCCTCTAAGCTTTCACCTCTGCACAACCCCCCCCAACCTCTATATAGATCTCTCTGTACAACACCCCCCCCCATTCCTCCTCCTTTCCCCCCACAGCTCTCACCTTGTCACAGATGCATTAGAGGTGCAGCTAGTACCACTCTATTAGGCACAAGCTGGATTTTTTTGTCAGCCTACTGCACTTTCATCTGTGCACCTATCAGAACTGTATCACAGAGCAGAGGAAACGTTTCAGATCACTTCACTAGACACAGTGCTACACAGATATGACAAGTATTGCGAGGGGATAAGAAGCTGCTTCAGGAATCCACAAATGCCGATGTTTGCAACGTGGCAACTCAGGGCACCCAAAAACAGATGTGGGGCACTTTCCCTGGGTGCTGGAGCTAGTGGAGGGAGTAAGTAGTACAGAAAACGTCCTCTACTGGCTTCTGTGTTAAGTGACAGGATAGAGATGACAGGGTTGCCAGAGGTGGCAGAACATTCCGGCTGAAAAAAAGCCCTATTCAGGTGTAACAGATAAAGACAAGTTCTACTGGATAGCCAAGTTTTGTAACTTGCTGACAGCCCAGTAGAGAACAGCAGATAGAGGCCAATAACAGAAAATCAGAGGTTTAGGTGACAACCAGAGTGCTAATCTAATGCCCCGTACACACGATCGGTTTTCCTGTTGGAAAAAGTCTGATGAGAGCTTTTGGTCGGGAATCCCGACCGTGTGTATGCTCCATCAGACTTTTTCCAACAGAAAAACTGCTGGGAAAAAAAAAGAGCAGGTTCTCTTTTTTCCCGTCAGGAAAAAAACTGTTTGGAATTTCCGATCGTGTGTACAAATCCCGGCGCGCTAAATTCCGACGCATGCTCGGAAACAAATTGACGCATGCTCGGAAGCATAGAACTTAATTTTGTTGGCTCGCCGTAGTCTTTTACGTCACCGCGTTATTGGCAGTCAAAAGTTCACCGGACTTTTGTGTGACCGTGTGTATGCAAGGCAGGCTTGACAGGAATTCAGTCGGAAAAAACATCCATCTTTTTTCCGATGGGAAAACCGGTCGTGTGTACGGGGCATAAGAGTTAAGCTTAGTACACACGACCGAGAATCTCATAATTTTTCCCTGACGAGAATCTTGTCCCGGCCGAGTGTACACACGCTCGATTCAAAACCGCCGTTCTTTTGAATGAAACGAACGTGGTGACATCATCGACTACGACGAGCGCGTGCTCGTCACATTCGATGCCGTCGCCGCCATCTTGCTACACCCTACCTATGCCTAGGAAGCTACCGCGCATGCGTCAAAGTCATTTCAAGCATGCGCAGGTTTCCACGGCGACAGGTAAGCGTACACACTCAAAAATATAGGGAAAAATTGCGCTGCCTGTGAAGAAAAAGCTGCTGACATAAACAATAGAACAATATTGTGAAAAAATATAAAGGTGAAACAATGCAGCGCTAAAACTAGGAGCTAAATCAAGTGAATATCTGTGAAAAATAAAAATTCAAAAATGAATACTTGAACATAACTCCAATCAAATACTCAAATTGGTGATAGTGAGAAAAAACATGCATAATACATGTAAACCTATGTCAGAATAGTGCACCTAAATTACATAGGCCACACAATGAAATGTCCTGTGCGTGAACAAACAAAACAAAGTCTATATTAATCCGTGATGGACATGCTGAATCCACTGTGAAGTTTGGAAAAATTCACGTTATAGATGGATGGATATGGGGGTATGTTCCGGCATCCACAATAAACGGGTAGGTAATGGATACTCTTACCGTGAATCAGATGTAAATACGACGGGAACTCCAAGATAGATGCTCCGATATGGATGTCTCAAATCCAACTTCCAGATAACATCAGAACTGCGATAATGGGATGCTCACCCGATGGTTATTACATGAAAGATGTATCTCTCTGCAAACTTTCCGTAAGGGGTATCACTTTAAGGCAGGATGTCTTGAAAGGAAGAAATAGATGGCTTAGACTATTCCTAGATACGGTAGACACCGGTTGTGTGTATCAGTAGATGGATGTCATGGGAAATCTCTGTATTATATGGTGATAGCCATATTAATGCTTAATTACTGTTTAAAGCCAAAGTGAGTTTAAAGCAGAGTCCAAAATCTGGATACATCAGACTTCCCAGGTAGAAAGAAAGTTTGTTTGCCAGAGATATGGGTGTGGATGTGTCCTCCAGGCTGCACACAGCTATTTTTCACAGATATTCACTTGATTTAGCTTCTAGTTTTAGCGCTGCATTGTTTCACCTTTAAGCGTACACACTCTCGGGTTTCTCGTCGGGAAACAGGCCGCAAAGAATCCCGACCAGAAATTAGAGAGCAGGTTCTCTATTTTTCTCGTCGAGATTCTGGCCAGTTTTCTTGACGAGAAACCTGAAAGCCTCGTACACGCGCACGGTTTACTCGGTCGTGTGTACGACACGAGGCTTAAGTCAAGAGCATACGCTGGGTCTATCACAACACATCCACAGATCACAGGTCAGGTCCGGCAAAAGAACTGTAAAGACCACTTAACCACTTGCTTACTGGGCACTTAAACACCACTCCTGCCCAGACCAATTTTCAGCTTTCAGTGCTCTCACACTTTGAATGACAATTGACATGCAACACTTTACCCAACTTATTTTTTGTCATTTTTTCATACAAATAGAGCTTTCTTTTGGTGGTATTTGATCACCTCTCGTTTTTTTATTTTTTGCGCTATAAATGAAAAAAGACCGAAAATTTAGAAAAAAACACATTTTTCTTAGTTTCTGTGATAAAATTTTGCAAATTATAAATTTTTCTTCATACATTTTGGCCAAAATTTATACTGCTACATATCTTTGATAAAAATAACCCCAAATTTTTGGAAATTATTTGGTCTGTGTGAAAGTTTTAGAGTCTACAAGCTATAGTGCAAATCATGAAGAATTTATCACATCTGATGTACTGGCGGCCTATCTCATTTCTTGAGACCCTAACAAGCCAGGAAAGTACAAATGCCCCCTAAATAACCCCTTTTTGGAACGTAGACATTCCAAGGTATTTAGTAAAAGGCATGGTGAGTTATTTGAAGTTGTAATTTTTTCCCACGATTCTTTGCAAAATTAAGATTTTTATTTTTTGTTTTTATTTTTTCTCAAAATTGTCATTGTAATAGCTTATTTCTCTCACATGGCATGTGCATACCACAAATGACACCCCAAAATACATTCTGCTACTCCTCCTGAGTATTACAATACCACATGTGTGGGACTTTTTTACTGCCTGGCCACATAGAGAGGCCCAACTTGCAGGGAGCACCATCAGGTGTTCTAGGAGCATAAATTACACATCTAACTAGTTGACTACCTATTAGGCCTCATGCCCACGGACGTTTTTACAGCTGCGTTTTTTACAGCTTAAAAACGCCTGTCCATGTTATTGTATAATTTATTTATTATTTTATTTATTTTTTCGAGAAAAAAAAAATAAACAAAAAAAAACGTTGGAGCTAAAAAACGTGATTGCGGCGTTTTTGCGCTTTTTTTTGGCACTTCGCGTTTTTTTATGCCTAACGCCGACGCTGAGGAACGCACTGGTCCTGTTTTTTTTTCAAAGCTTAAAAACGTCTATGCTATTTGCAGCTCAAAAACGTCTAGGTGGGCATGAAGCTATAGACTAACATGAACAGGCCTTTTTAAGCTGTAAAAAACGCTCAAAAACGCGGCTGTAAAAACGTCCGTGGGCATGAGGCCTTAAAATTTTGAGGGCCCTGGAGCACCAGGACAATGGAAACACCCACAAAATAACCCTATTTTGGAAAGATAACACCCCAACGTATAATCTATGAGGCATAAAGACTCTTTTGAACGGTTTTTGGAAAATTTGGAAAAAAAATGAAAACGCATTTATTTTATGCAAAGTTGTCCGTTTATAAGATATTTCCAACAAATAGCATTTACATAGCAAAAATGACACCCCAAAATACATTCTGTTACTCCTCCTGAGTAAGGCAATACCAAATGTGTGGGACTTTTACACAGCCTGTCCACATACAGAGGCCCAACATGCAAGGAACACCATCAGATGTTCTAGGGACACATAGCATGCACATACCAAGAATTACACCCCCAAATACATTATGCTGAGCAAAGCATAAACAAAAGATTACCTGTGGTTTTAGTAGCGCAGTTCTACACAGCAGGATAGCACTGGTCCAGGCAGCAGGCAGGGACTTGGTCAGCAATGGCATACACAATTGTCCAGGCAGCAGGCAAGGATACTGTCCATATACAGTCCAGGGTCAGTGCAGGCAGAGATATTGTCAGCAGTGCCAAAAATATTGGTCCTGGTAGTAGGCAGGTCCATTTGGTGTGGTCAGTTCATGTGACAGGCAGAGGCATGATGGCATAGGTCCTACAGGCAGCAGGCATAAGTAGGGCCTTGTTCAGGACAGAATGGGGACAGGGGTAGAGGCTTCTCCCACCCAAATCTCTTTGAAATCTCTGAGTCTCCAGACCCTAATCGTGGATGAGAAAACAAAAAAGAATTGTTTTCATCATCCAGAAAAACTTTTCTGGAGTCCCCCACATATGTGAGACCCCTGTGTTGAATCCCACTAGTCCAGTAGCAGGGTACAAGATCAATCCAAGAGGCAGGCAAAAAGCATGGTCAAACAGTCCAAGGTCAGTTCCAGATCAGGCAGAGGTAGTACAGAATCGTTAGGCAGAAGCATGGTCGAATAACAAGCCAGGGTCAGTTCCAGATCAGGCAGAGGTAGTACAGAATAGTTAGGCAGAAGCGTGATCGAAAAACAAGCCAGGGTCAGTTACAGAGCAGGCAGTGGCATAAGGGGTGTGAAGGTGTGTGAAGGCAGAAACTGAGGATTACGTTTACCATACTTCACTAATAATTTTGTGAAGTATGGTAACAGCGAAAACAGTCTACTACACAGAGGCCTGGTTGGGAAGGACACTCTGCACAATAATAAACTGTCTCGTCTGACTCCTTCACTGGTACACACCTTACATTTTTTTTGACGTCGTCGACCTGTTGCTGTGGGAGGGACTTTATCGGGAAAGTGGCGTTCGGAGAGTCGATTAAGAACATCAGATCGGATGTTTTGAGGTGTGCCATTCGGGAATATAAGGGCAGTGATAAGGTCCTCCTGGTAGCCAAGGAAGCGTTTGGGGTTTTGGGTGGAGTTGCGGTATATGATGTACGAATTCTATATGGCCAATTGAAAAAAAAAATTGCAACTTTTTTTGTACCAATGATATGTTCGTCTTGTGGCAAGATAGGGTTCCAGCATCTGATCATTGAAGTCGACTCCCCCCATAAACAAATTGTAGTCCTGGATGCATGTGGGCTTTCGGATGAGGCCATTCCTTCTGGGGATTTCCACGAAGGTATCGTTGTGGATGGAAGACAACATGTATACATCCCTTCTGTCCTTCCACTTCACTGCCAGAACCTCCTTGTTTCTCAGACTTGCCGATTCTCCTCTTCTCAGCTTCTTATTTACAAGACTCTGAGGAAAGCCCTTCCGATTCTTTCTGACTGTGCCACATGCTGGCGTCTGCATCCGGTGAAGGTTATGGAACAGGGGAAGAGATGTATAAAAGTTGTCAACGTACAGATGGTACCCTTTTTTCAGCAGGGGGTATATGAGGTCCCAAACAATTTTCCCACTTGATCCCAAGTAGTCTGGGCAATTAGGGGGATTCAGCTGGCTGTCCTTCCCCTTGTACACTAAGAAGGCATACGTGTACCCTGTGACTCGGTCACATAGCTTGTAAACCTTCACACAATAGCGGGCCCTTTTGCTGAGAATGAATTGTTTTATTTGAAGCCTGCCACTAAACTTAACAAGGGACTCATCCACACATATGTGCTGGTCCGGAGTATACAGCTGGGGGAATTTTTCAGAAAAATAATTCAGTAAGGGCCGAATTTTGAAAAGCCTGTCAAAATTTGGGTGATTTTGGGGATGGCACTGGGCGTTATCATTAAAATGTAGGAATCTCATTATCATGAAGTATCTGGTTCTGGGCATTACCTTGGAGAATATTGGCATGTGATAGATGGGGCGTTTTGACCAAAAGGAACACAAGGTGTTTTTTGGGTTGAGACCCATACAAAACGTGAGGCCTAAAAAAATCTTCAACTCCTCCACCGTTAGGTCTCTACACTCGTAGGGACGGGCATAATATGCTGTAGGATTGTTCAACATAAATTGTTGGGCATATAGATTGCACTGGGTCACAATGTTGGATAGCATGTCCTCGGTAAAAATAAGATCAAAAAAATCAATTGGGGTAAAATTATCCGTGTTTACTTGGACTCCTGGCTGGGCAGTGAAAGGGGGAATGTTGGCTTCTCCTGAATTAGGAGGAAGCCACAAGGGGTTCTGAAGGGCATAGGGAAGGCTGGCATGGGTCCTTGGCCTTTCTTGCTGAGGCACTGCGGTGCTGGTGGATGGCACTGCGGTGCTGGTGGATGGCACTGCCTCTTCACCAGAACGCCTTCGTTTGGCGGGCCGACTAGCTTGCACTACTGAGGACTGGCTCGTAATTGACGTCCGACTCAGAATCGGAATTGGAAAGGGAATCTGAAAGAGAGAGCTCCACGTTGCTCTCGTCGGGCGTGGAAAGGATTTGGTATGCCTCCTCGGCGGAAAATAATCTTTATGACATTTTTTTGCTGCTGGTGGTGCGACTACACAGGTGTGTGCCAAGCCTTCACTGATGGGCACTGATGAGGCGGCACATATGGGCACTGATGAGGCAGCACAGATGGGCACTGATGAGGCGGAACAGATGGGCACTGATGAGGTGGAACAGATGGGCACTGATGAGGCAGAGCATATGGGAATTGATGAGGTGGAGCAGATGGGAACTGATGAGGCGGAGCAGATAAGCACTGATTGGCGGCACAGATGGGCACTGATTGGCGGCACAGATGGGCACTGATGAGGCGGCACAGATGTGCACTGACTGATTGCACAGATGTGCACTGATTGCACAGATGTGCACTGATTGGCACTGAGGTGGCACAGGTAGGCACTGATGAGGTGGCACAGGTGAGCACTGATTGCACAGATCACTGACGTCACAGACTGGCACAGGTGGGCACTGTATGGGCACAGGTGGGCACTGTATGGGCACTGTATGGGCACAGTATGGGCACAGGTGGGCACTGTATGGGCACAGGTGGGCACTGTATGGGCACTGTATAGCAGTTGTAGATCACTCACTGTTGAAACAAAGTAACAGATTTGCTCTCCCTCCTCACACGTGGTATCTGTGTGAGGAGGGAGAGCAGGCAATGAGAGATGATCTCATATGTTTATATTTGAGATCATCTCTCATTGGCTGCACAGATCGCATAGTAAATGGCCACTCTGATTGGCCATTCACAGCGATCTGTGATTTGTTGTGTCCAAGGGACACAGGAAGCAAAGAATTTCCCCGCTGCGCGCTTGGGAGCGCGCGCAGGGAACGAGCAAAGGGGAGGCCGTATATTGACGGCCTCCCGGATTTTCAGGTCCGCGCTGAAGCCGCCATTTGGCTATAGCGCGGGCCTCAAGGGGTTAAGTAGTGCTTGACCTTAAATAAACAATTTAGCACCAGTGTGCACCCTTAAGCAGAGTCAAGCATGTGGCTACATCTCCAAATAATGAGCCATGTGCAGGAGCATTTGCATGAATAGGTGCTTGGCCCTGCTTCTAATTCGTCTTTCACAGTCTGCTGTGGTGCTGCTGTGATTAATGGTCATGGTGAAATATGGGTGTTGTCTTGAAAAACATGGTTTATTGCACCACAATTTTTCACATATAAATGCTACAAACAGGGTATGGTAGGAGATGAATTGTAAATACAGAAATACCTCATAAGCTGAACAAGGTGACTGTGTGAAAATGATATGGATTTAACTATATAAAGCACTGTATAAAATACCATGTCTTTTAGTTATATCTACTAATCACATACTAACCTTTATTTACTTACTTTCCGGACTTATTGCACGTTTATAGGATATAATGCAATTTTTACAGTGTTTACAGTATATTATACAAATATATTAACTCTGTACTTTCATGGGAATAATGTTCCTGTACATGTAACCTTTATTTGTGTAATTTGCACATTATTCTAATAAAATATTGGTGTTAAATAATAAAAATAACATGTCAAAATGCCCTTTTCAGTTTAGGTCTGAATGGGAAAGTATCTCCACTCAGCGCCCCCCAGCCCAATATTTATTATTTGTACTGACCAAGGCAGCAAATGTCTCCTGGATTACTGAATGTGATATAAAAAATAAATGACAGACCTGTGTTTACTTCAGCTCATAGCTACTGAATATAGATGTGGAACTCTATATTTTATACAACAAAAGGATCCCAACCCCTCAATATTTGTTTTTCAGAGCCATACGATCGATGTTTAACTTCACTTGCAATTCACTTGCTTGTCTCCTCCATAAATAATGGCAAACAGACAGACAGACCAACTTCAACTTACGCTACAAAGTTAATATGACATTAAAACACATATACTGTAAGTGCTGCTTCTTAAAATCACAAATCCTAAACACACAAAATGTTTACTAGAATACAATAAAATGTCAAAAGCAGAGCATTGTATCTATAAAGAGTACCTTTTAAGTGATTTTTAAATACCCCAAGGCAGTTTGGATTAATATAGTAGCCTTGGACATACAGTAATAATAGTGTTTGAAGACAACTTCTAGGCATCAGTATAATATACATGGTTACGTTGGTCCAGCTTGGAACATTGTAAATATATATATATATATATATATGTGTGTGTGTATATATATATATATATATATATACACACACAGTATCTCACAAAAGTGAGTACACCTCTCATATTTTTTAAAATATTTTATTATATATTTTCATGTGACAAAACACTGAAGAAATTATACTTTGCCACAATGTAAAGTAGTGAGTGTACAGCTTATATAACAGCAGTGCTGGGACAAGGCCATTTGGTGCCCAGGGCGAAGATGGCAAATTGCGCCCCCCCCCCCCCCCATTTTTAAGAAAGAATCAATGTCGTTTCAAAACAAGAACCAAAGAACCTTTTTTAGCACATTGGGACTTTGTGTTTATCACTGGTGTTGACTCGATTTGTAAAATGCAGCATGAGGGGATTAATGTATTGCCACTGGTTTCTGATACATTAGCGACCAGCAGTGCCGAGACAAGGTCATCCAGGTCATTCAGCCAAAAATTCTGACCGAAATCAGACCTGAAACGGAGAATAGGGACGCATCGGACCCCTGCTGTGAGCTGCCCCGAACACCAGTGTGAGCCCAGCCTAACAGATTCATCCATCCACATAACAGAGGTGAATGCATAAATCCGCTCTACCGAGACGTATTCTGACAGTGGGGACTCTTCTCTGTCAGAATTCACTGATCAGCGCTGCAGCTGATTGGCTGCAAACCGCTGGTCGAACAAGGTTCCAGCAGTCCCATTCTACAGTAGCTGATCTGATGGGGTGGCTTCTAACAGGCAAGGCCACCCATAGATCAAGATTCAGCTGGTCCCTGCTGAACCGAACACATTTTGATCCATGGGTACCCAGCTTTATCTTATTCCTTGCTCCAGTAGGCTCTCCCAGTGCTGCGATTGGTCCTGTGGAGCTCCTGGGTGAATTGTGAGTGGCTGTGGTCACACTCCAGCCTCATTCTACCATACAGGGTTAATGTTCCTGCATGGTATGATGATGCTGAGGCTTTGGGTGGAGGGGGAGAGCACTGAAGCTGGCTGGAGCAAATACAAGCTTTCCTCCAGCACTGCAGGGTGGACTTTTTTACTTTGCTGGAGTTGGGCTGCATCCCAGCACTTGCTGTTTGTGGTCTTTAAATAGGTTAGAAATATACTGAAAATTTTCAGTTGCTACATAGATGTATTCCACATACACACTATATTTTATTAAAATGCATGATTTTCATTAAGATACAGTGTGTGTGTGCAATAAATCTATGTAGAGCCTGAAAAAGTCACAGTATATTTCTAACCTATTCATAAACATTTTACTTTCACTTTAGTAAACCTGCACTGCAAGGGTCAGCACAGGTTTACAGCACAGCATTGCACAGTGTGGATAGCAGAACAGGTCGGGACTCACAGGAGGAGAAAAGCAGTCTGTTATCTGTCACCCCTTATCTTAAGTCTGAGCCAGGAGAGAGAAAAGCTCCGATGTCTGCTGTGCAGTGATGATTGGGGCTGCAGTGTACTGCTGTCTGCGCTACCCACCTATACTGTCTGGAGCTCTCACTGTCCCGATCCAACCGCCCAGCCTGTGAGGAAAACGTGTGCCCACATTCTCAGCGGTGCTTTTGGACAGAATTAGCAACGCAGAGGCTGAGACAAAGCATGATGCTCTAGTGTTTTGCGCCCCCTCCCAAACTCCGCCCAGGGCAGTGGCCCCTCCCGCCCCTGCCTTGTACCGGCCCTGTATAACAGTGTCAATTTGCTGTCCCCTCAAAATAACTCAATACACAGCCATTAATGTCTAAACTGCTGGCAACAAAAGTGAGTACACTTTTAAGTGAAAATGTCCAAATTTGGCCCAGTTAGCCATTTTCCCTTCCCAGTGTCATGTGACTCTTTAGTGTTACAAGGTCTCAGGCGTGAATGGGGAGCAGGTGTGTTAAATTTGGTGTTATCGATTTCACTATCTCATACTGATCACTGGAAGTTCAACTGGCTCCCCATGGCAAAGTACTCTGATGCCACGTACACACGATCATTTTTCCCGTCGGGAAAAATTTCATTTTTTCTTTTGGACGATAAAAATGACCGTGTGTGGGCTTTTTGTAATTTTTCCCGACGGGAAAAACGTCATTAATCACGACGAGAAAAATTAGAACATGCTCTAATTTTTCTCGTCGTGATTCCCGTCATTTTTTTCTGCGGCAGTTTTCCCATAGGGAAACACTGCCGGGGAGCCTACACACGGTCGTTTTTTTCGACCAAGAAAAAAAATGTCATTTAAAACGGCCGTGTGTAGGGAAACAAGCTGTTCCTCGTTTTTCACGTCGATTTTCTCGACAGTGTTTTCACCGTCGAAAAAATCGATCGTGTGTACACGCCATTTGGATCTGAAAATTGTTGCTCTACATAAAGATGGCCTAGGCTATAAGAAGATTGCCAAGCCTTGAAACTGAGCTGCAGCACGGTGGCCAAGTGGTTTAACAGGACAGGTTCCACTCAGAATAGGCCTCGCCATGGTCGACCAAAAAAGTTGAGTGCACGTGCTTAGCGTCATATCCAGATGTTGTCTTTGGGAAATAGACGTATTAGGTTGAAGGGGTGGAGGGGTCAGCCTGTCAGTGCTCAGACCATATGCCACACACTGCATCAAATTGGTCTGCATGGTGTGACAGCAGGCAGGTAAAATCACCAGGTTGCATCCAGGATGGGAGATATATATGTCCTAGATTCAGGCTTTATGACAGTTTATACCACTAGGGGGAGTGCTGGGAGTCTTGCAGGGGAAGAGTTAATGAGCCCAGCTGAAGCAAGTGGGCTCATTAGGGCCTCTACAAGAACTCCCAGCATGCTAAGGGAGATGCTCCATCCTGGAACCAGTTCTGTGTTGTGTAGACTGGGAAGTCTGCTTTCTGTCCTGTGCGGTGAGACAAAGCATGTGTGGCTAAAACTTCTAAAACAGGGAGATAGGGGCTGGGGCAGCACAAGGCTGCACCTAGTTGTTAGTTAGGGAAACTACGTATGTAGTAAGCGGTCAAGCTGACCAGGATTTCTTTTCATGTTTCTTTTTGTTTTGCTGTTATATTTTACACTGTATATAGTTTAAATAAACCGCACCTTTTGGTTTTCACCTACAACACCGTCTGCTGTGCCTGTTTTTGTGTGGTGAACCCATCCAGGGGGTCACACACACCCGCTGCTGAGCTAACCCCCTCACAGTTGGTGGAGAACCAGTGGCAGTTTTTTTTTTAAAAGGCCAGCATGGAGGAGATACTGAAACAGCTGGCTCTAGCAAATGCCAATCAGCAGCAAACAAATGCAGGTTTGCAAAAGAGCCTTGCAGTTCAACAACAGAGCCTCGTAGCCCAGCAGCAGATAAATGCAACTTTGCAACAGAGCCTCGCAGCCCAGCAGCAAGCTCATCAACAGAGTCTGGCAGCCCAGCAACAAGCCCAGCAGCAATCTGAGGCCCGCTTCATAGACCTGTTGCAGAAGCAAGAGCAGATACTACAGCAACAAGTGGAGACATTAATGCAGCAACGTCCGCAGACCAGTGAAGGAAGTAGTTCCACTAATACTGTGTCCTTTGGGGTGAGTCGTTTACTGACAAAAATGACTGGAGAGGATGATCCAGAGGTGTTTTTGACCACATTTGAAAGGACTGCTGAAAGGGAAAAGTGGCCTAAGGAGCAGTGGGCTGGACTGGTGGCCCCTCTGTTAACTGGTGAATCGCAGAAAGCTTACTTTGACCTAGAGCCTGACCAAGCAAAAGATTATGTGATGCTAAAAAATTTTAAATTGGCACGGCTGGGTGTCACTCTGGCCGTCCGGGCTCAGCGTGTGCATAACTAGACTTTCCGGCTTGGAAAACCCCCCAGGTCTGAAATGTATGATCTCATTCACCTGAGCAGGAGGTGGCTACAGCCAGGGACTTTGTCCGCACCAAAGATTGTGGAACGTGTTGTGATGGATCGTTTCCTGAGAGCTCTTCCTACTGCCATCCAAAAGTGGGTAAGCCATGGAAACCCAGAAACGGACGATAATCTTGTGGATCGTGTAGAGAATGAGAGGGTGAGAGTTCTACCTAATGTCTGGCAAGAACAGCTTGGGAAGTCAGGGGCTCAAGAGGCAGCAAAAAGGAATGCTTGCTACCGCTGCCGGCAAGAGGGACATATTGCAGCAAATTGCCCGGTTGTGGATGAACCCATGCAATGTGACTTTCTAAGGGACAGACGTCAGTCGCTGTTTGCGACAGTTGCATGCACTGCCATTCGGGGAACTGAGAAACATTTATGCAAAATGTGTATTAATGGTAAAAATGTTGTTGTGTTACTGGATTCAGGTAGCCTGGTGACACTGATAAAAGCTGAATTAGTCACTACAGAGGTCTCTGGGAATAACAAGGTAGCTGTTATTTGTGTGCATGGGGACACCCGAGAGTATCCTGGAACTACAGTGTGTTTTGAGACCTCCAAAGGTAACCTCTCTCATCAGGTGGGGTTAGTGTCTCAGTTACCACATGATGCCATTGTGGGAAGGGATTTTCCAAAGTTTTGGGAACTCTGGGATCGTCCTGAGCCCCCCACTGGTGCCCCTATATACCAGGAATGTGATAGCCAGAATTCCTCTGAGAGTGGTGAGGACTCTCCAGAATTCCCCTTGTCGGCATTGGCAGGGGAGACTCGAGAAACTGGGGAGGAGCCAACATCCTCAGACGAAAACGTGCCGTCTGTGGAGTTTTCTGATCTCGAGGTTCACAAGGAAAATTTTGCCACAGAACATTTAAAAGACCCCACCCTAAGAAAGGCATGGGAAAATGTAGTGAAAATAGATGGCGAGTTAGTGAACCCAGATGAGACCTGCACTTACCCGTACTTCATCGTGGAAAAGGACCTACTGTATCGGGTGGATAAAAGGGCAGAAGAAACCATTGAGCAGCTTGTGGTCCCCAAACCTTACAGAAAGTTGGTGTTAGAGTTGGCCCATGGGTACATTCTTGGAGGTCATCTGGGGACAGAGAAAACCAGAGAGAGAGTATTGCAAAGATTCTATTGGCCTGGGGTCATGAAGGAAACAGAAAATTATTGTTCCTCCTGCCCTGTGTGTCAGAGGTCAGCACCGATGCCACATTTCCGTAACCCGCTGGTACCTCTCCCCATCATTGAGGTCCCCTTTGAGAGGATCGCAATGGATTTGGTAGGTCCGATAATGAAGTCCGCTAGGGGGCATCAGTACATTTTGGTTATATTGGACTATGCCACCCATTATCCGGAAGCGATTCCGCTCCGAAATACCTCGGCCAAAACCATAGCCAAAGAGCTATCTCTTGTTTTTAGCCGTGTGGCTATTTGTAAGGAACTGCTTACGGACCAAGGTACACCCTTTATGTCCCGGGTTATGAAAGAGCTGTGCAAGTTGTTCAAAGTGTCACAATTGCGTACATCTGTGTATCACCCCCAAACAGATGGGTTGGTTGAAAGATTCAACAAAACCCTAAAACAAATGTTAAAGAAGGTGGTGGATAGAGATGGAAAGGATTGGGACTGTCTAATTCCCTATTTAATGTTTGCCATTAGGGAGGAACCCCAATCCTCTATGGGTTTTTCACCCTTTGAGTTACTCTATGGGAGACACCCAAGAGGGCTGTTGGATATCGCCAAGGAAACTTGGGAGAGTGAGAGTTCTCCCCACAGGAGTGTGATTGAGCATGTCGCCCTGATGCAAGATAGAATTGCACAGGTAATGCCAATCGTAAAGGAACATTTGGCCCAAGCGCAGTTGGCACAGCAGAGAGTGTACAACCGTGGGGCCAAGACCCGTACCTTTTCCCCGGGGGATAGGGTATTGGTACAGTAGGTGCCGCCGATATTGTGTCAATCTCGCCGCTTCTAGCGGCGATATTGACACCCTATGAGCTCTGTCGCGAGAGCCAGCACCGAGCTGTCTCGTCATCGGGAAAGGAAAAAATGTTCCTTTCACGATGAGCGACACGCATTGCCGATAGGCGGGGATCCGATGCGGATTCCCGCAAATACCAGGCACTGCGTTTGGTATGAATCCTGAGCGGGAAATCCACGCCAATTTTTAAAGAAAAAAACGGCGTGGGTTCCCCCTCCAGGAGCATACCAGGCCCTTGGGTCTGGTCTGGATTTGAAGGGGAACCCTATGCCGAAAAAACGGCGTGGGGGTCCCCCTCAAGATCCAAACCAGACCCTTATCCGAGCACGCAACCTGGCAGGCCGCAGGGGAAGAGGGGGGGACGAGAGCGGCCCCCCCTCCCTCCTGAACCGTACCAGGCCACATGCCCTCAACATGGGGGGTTTGGTGCTCTGGGGCAGGGGGGTGACCTGCGGCCCCCCCACCCCAGAGCACCCTGCCCCCATGTTGATGAGGACAGGGCCTCTTCCCGACAACCCTGGCCATTGGTTGTCGGGGTCTGCGGGCGGGGGGCTTATCGGAATCCGGGAGCCCCCTTTAATAAGGGGGCCCCCGGATCCCGGCCCCCCCACCCTATGTGAATGAGTATGGGGTACACAACACAGTTTTTAAAAGTATTTTATTGCACCGCTCCGGAGGTCTTCTTCCGACTTCGGGGTCTCTGGTGTCTCGTCGCGCTCTCCGGTTCTTTCTTCTGCCGGGCCTCCGCTAACTTCTTTTTAGCTCTTTTGCTAGCGGAGGACCAGTCTTCTCTGTCGCCTTCTTCTTCTCCCGCTCTCCGGTTCTTCTCCCGCTCTCCGTTTTTTTTCTTCCGCCGGCCCCTCCACTAACTTCTTGTAGCTATTTTGCTAGTGGAGGAGCCGGTCTTCCTGTCGTCGCCGTCGGCGTCTTCTTCCCTCTTCTCCTCCTCGATGTTGACTCGACGCTTCCTCTCGCAGTAATGATAAATCTTCGGTCCGCAGAGATTAATATAGGCTTCACATGACGTCACAGTCACATGGTCCCATGACGTCACAGTCACATGCTCCGTGAGCAAATTCCCCTGGCCAAATCAGCCAAGGAGAAAACCGCGTTTGTAACCCCAGATGGGGCATTCCAATATAAAAGAATGCCGTTTGGATTACAGAATGCACCGGCAACATTCCAGCGGAAAATGGACCAGATACTGAGGCCCCATCAGAAGTATGCCGTGGCTTACCTGGATGATGTAATTATCTATAGCAGAGATTGGGCCTCACATCTGCCAAAAGTGCAAGCAGTCTTAGACTCTATCCGGGAAGCTGGGTTTACGGCCAACCCCAAGAAGTGTACCATTGGACAGGAGGAGGCCAAATATCTTGGGTACACCATTGGGAGGGGAGTAATAAAACCCCAGGTCAATAAAGTCGAGGCCATACAGAATTGGCCACGTCCCAACAGCAAGAAACAAGTACGAGCCTTTCTGGGAATCGCTGGTTATTATCGGCGATTCATTCCCCACTTTGCTTCTCAGGCTGTGCCCCTAACCAACCTGACAAAAGGGAAAGAGTCTGTTATGGTTAAATGGACCCCAGAGGCTGAGGCAGCATTTAAATTCTTTAAAAAAGCCTTATGTAGCGAGCCAGTGTTGTACTCACCAGACTTCTCTAGGGACTTTGTCGTACAAAGTGATGCATCAGACGTTGGGTTAGGAGCAGTATTGTGACAGGTCTGGAACGGGGAAGAGCACCCAGTCATTTACCTCAGCAGGAAATTGTAGTCCCATGAGGTAAATTACGCCACAATTGAGAAGGAGTGTTTAGCGGTGTAGTGGGCTCTAGATTCCCTTCGGTACTATCTGCTAGGTAGGCACTTTGACATGATTACTGATCATGCTCCTTTAAAGTGGATGGCTCAAAACAAAGAGACAAATAGAAGAGTAAATAGGTGGTTCCTGCCCCTACAGGAATTCAACTTTACAGTAAAGCATTGCCCTGGCGTTCAAATGGGGAATGTGGATGCTTTGTCTCGAGTACATGCATGCCTGATTGCTTGTGTTCCAACCCTGAGGTTAAAACAAGAGGGGTTGGAACACAAGCAATCAGGCATGCATGTACTGGAGACAAAGCATCCACATTCCCCATTTGAATGCCAGGGCGATGCTTTACTGTAAAGACTCCCTCGTATAAACTGGCATAAAGCCTGAATCTAGGACATATATATCTCCCATCCTGTGACAGCAGGCAGGTAAAATCACCAGGTTGCATCCAGGATGGGAGATATATATGTCCTAGATTCAGGCTTTATGCCAGTTTATACCACTAGGGGGAGTGCTGGGAGTCTTGCAGGGGAAGAGTTAATGAGCCCAGCTGAAGCAAGTGGGCTCATTAGGGCCTCTACAAGAACTCCCAGCATGCTAAGCGAGATGCTCCATCCTGGAACCAGTTCTGTGTTGTGTAGACTGGGGAGTCTGCTTTCTGTCCTGTGCGGTGAGACAAAGCCTGTGTGGCTAAAATTTCTAAAACAGGGAGATAGGGGCTGGGGCAGCACAAGGCTGCACCTAGTTGTTAGTTAGGGAAACTACGTGTGTAGTAAGCGGTCAAGCTGACCAGGATTTCTTTTCATGTTTCTTTTTGTTTTGCTGTTATATTTTACACTGTATATAGTTTAAATAAACCGCCCCTTTTGGTTTTCACCTACAACTCCATCTGCTGTGCCTGTTTTTGTGTGGTGAACCCAACCAGGGGTTCACACACACCTGCTGCTGAGCTAACCCCCTCACAATGGTTATTGTCCCAGAAGGAAGCCTCTTCTAAAGATGATGCACAAGAAAGTCTACAAACAGTTTTCTGAAGACAAGCAGGCTATGGGCATGGATTACTGAAACCGTGTCCTGTGGTCTGATGAGACCAAAATAAACGTATTTTGTTCAGATGGTGTCAAACGTGTGTGGTGGCAACCAGGTGAGGTGTACAAAGACAAGTGTGTCTTGCCTACAGTCAAGCATGGTGGTGGGAGTATCATGGTCTGGGGCTGCATGAATGCTGCCGGCACTGAGGAGCTACAGTTCATTGAGGGAACCGTGAATGCCAACATATACTGTGACATACTGAAGCAGAGCATGATCTCCTCCCTTTGGAGACTGGGCCACAGGGCAGTATTCCAACATGATAACGACCCCAAACACACCTCCAAGATGACCTCTCCCTTGCTAAAGAAGCTGAGGGTAAAGGTGATGGACTGGCCAAACATGTCTACAGACCTAAACCCTATTGAGCATCTGTGGGGCATCCTCAAACGGAAGGTGGAGGAGCGCAAGGTCTCTAACATCCACCAGATCTGTGATGTCGTCATGGAGGAGTGGAAGAGGACTCCAGTGGCAACCTGTGAAGCTCTGGTGAACTTGATGCCCAAGAGGGTTAGGGCAGTGCTGGAAAATAATGGGGACCACACAAAATATTGAAACTTTGGGCCCAATTTGGACATTTTCACTTAGGGGTGTACTCACTTTTGTTTCCAGCTGTTTAGACACTAATTGGCTGCGTGTTGCTTTATTTTGAAGGGACAACAAATTTACACTGTTATACAAGCTGTACACTCACTAATTTACATTGTAGCAAAGTGTAATTTCTTCAGTGTTGTCACATGAAAATATATAAAAATATTTTCAAAAATGTGAGGGGTGTACTCACTTTTGTGAGATGATATATATATATTCACGCACATATACCATACCTGGTTATGCCCCTGAATTTTGGAAATCCCTGAAGTAAACGCTGCTACTCCAGTGATCTCCTTTCACTTCCAGGTCCTGCACACAGGAGGTTTGTTGCTTGGCATGGGCACCATTCAGAGAATGCTTTGCATCTTCTGAATGAATGCAAAGTGTTCTCTGACTGGATGAGCTAGAGAGCGTGATGTCACCACCCCACTTCCCCATCTTGTCCAATCACGTAAAGCTTTGCATTCGTTCAGGAAACAAATAGCATTCTTTAAATGGCATCCTTGATGAGTGGCCAACCTCCTTTGTTTACAATGTAGGAGAGCAGCCACTCAGTGTGGGAGGCGAATGCAAGCAGAGTCTACTTCAGTGATTTCCATCTTGCAGGTGCATTGGCGAGGTATGGTATATACATAGAAAAAATGGTATGAGTACCACAGCGCTAACAGTCTGAATAAATACAATAAAGTGCAACTGTCGTGCATACAAAATTAAATGTAAAATTAATTAAAAAAAATATATCAAGCATGTAGCCAGTGAAAATGTAAAAAAACAGGTGCAAATATGTATAAACTTCTAGTTGGAAGGTTCCTTTTACAGGTGCCTTCCACAGGTGCTGCTGTGCTAAAAATAGTGCAAATTAATATTAAGTATGTGACCAGTGAAAGCCCAAAAAAGACATGTACATAAACATATAGCAGTTCTCAGTTGATAAGTTCCTTTCCCAAGCTTCTTTTAAAAGTGCTGCTGTGCTAAAAAAACATGATGCTGTAAACAGGTGCATACTGGATCCACCCCCCCTATATGGTTAAACTCACCAGATCCAATGGACCCCTAAGCAGTACTGCATTGTGGGCCAGGTAGGCTTAGTATGGTGAGCTGGGTGATGAAAACACCAACTCCTGGGTGCGATCCTTCATGGGGTATTTTCAGGCACAAACATATGGAGAAAGAGCCTGCATAGTAAAGTATGTCTTGTTTAATTCATTAAAATCAATCTTTACAAAGTTCCAATCATAAAATCAATATTTACAAGGTTCCAAGGTGGAGGGCAGACAGATGGACATCAATTACCAGTCCATTAATCAATAGGTTCTCTCACAGTCTAACTTCAATTGAACAGGCATTGGATGTGATGTCATCGCGGTGCCGCAAGCTGCGTCTGACGCTGCGCTTCTCCCTTCCCACAGGGTGTCATCAAAGACAAGAGACTCACGGCATCACTGATATTTATAGCCAGGTGCTGGCTATGCCCAATCACAAAACCATGACACTATTTCCACCCGGGTGTAACCAGGTTCTAATACACCCAACAGGAAACACTGTGCTCACATGACCATACCTCACTTCCCTTGGGTGTACTCGAGCTCAAGTACACCCATAAAGGGAACTTCCTCTCATCAAACAGAAGACAATCATGACCATGACTGTCTTGCATTGCCTACAGGTCAGTCAAACATAATCCTTATTAAACCACATGGGTATTGAGAGCAACATTAACACAAAGACAAAAATAAACATAAATTTAAATATAATTAAATTAAATGAAACATTTAAATAAAAATGAAAAATAAAAGTGAAAATAAAAATAGAAATTGTCATAAATGAAAAAATGAAAGTAAATATTATAATGAAAAAAAAGACATTAAAAAAATAATAATAAAAAAAACAAAACAACAAATTAATAGTGAAATTAAATTAAAAAAAAAGAAAAAAGAAATAAATAATAATTTAGAAATGAAAATAAACCAATGAACAAATACTAAACCACATAATCAAATCACCAGTTGGATAAAAAACATAAAAATTGAGGTCTAACTCTATGTTCAACCCCTTAGGATGCATTGTATTAAGCAAATAAATCCATTTTGTTTCGTTTTATAAAATACCTTTAGTAAGATTACCCCCCTCTAATGGGGGAGCACCCTGTCTTTACCACAAAACTTCAAAGAAGTGGGGTCTCAACTGTGAACCAATCTATAATGCCTGGATAGGCTATGCTTAACAAACCCATTTTTTATATTGTTGACATGTTCGCGAAGCCTTACCCCAAGCTTCCTAGTAGTTCTCCCCACATATTGGAGCTTGCATGGGCATTCCAATAGGTAGGTCACACGAGATGAACTTCTCCATCTCAAACAATGTACCTCTGGACTTAGACTCAAAATGTGTAATTTTCTTTGGTTTGTGTTTAATGGTCCTACATGCCACACATCTCCCACATCTGGTCCAGAAAAGTCCCCACCCTTCGAGGAGGGTCGACAACATTCCTGGCAAGTTTATTCCTCAAAGTAGGAGGCTTGGTGTAAATGAATTGGGGTTAGATGGGTAAAATTGTATTTAATACTTGATCCTTCAGGAGTAATGGCCAAGGTTTAGATATTATTCTCTCAACCTGCTTATATTGTCTCGTAAACCAAGTTATAAAAGCTAACCTATAATTGTTACTTCTATGTTCCTTATCTTGTAACATTACAGATTTATACAATTGTAGGACTTCCTGTTGTGTCTTAACAAGTGTTTGGGAGTGTACCCTTTCTCTTGGAATCTAATTATAATTACCGTCTATACTCGAGTATAAGCCGAGTTTTTCAGCACATTTTTTTTGTGCTGAAAATGCCCCCCTCGGCTTATACTCGAGTCACCTTTTTGAACCTGATATCCCTGAATTCGGGGGCCCACTACCGGCCCATCCTCTGGGCCCCAAACTTGGCACACATGCAGCTCCACCCTTCCTCTACAAGTGTGTAAAGTTTGTTGTCTGGGAGACCTACGGCCGGGGAGCACTGATTTTTCAAAGCCGGGCACCCCTTCCATAGACTCCCATGTTAAACAGTAATTTCTCAGGTGATTTTGGGGACCGGATACCGGCCAGTCCTAGGTCCCCTGGACCCTAAGCTTGACACACATGTAGCCCCATTTCTCCTCTACAAGTGTGCAAAGTGTGTTGTTTGGGGGATCTACGGCCAGGGAGCACCAATTTTTCAAAGCCGGGCTCCCCTTCCATAGACTCCCATGTTAAACGTCAGTCTAGTCATGGACACAGTGAGGGTTGGGCACAGTGAGGCATGGGCACAGTGAGGCATGGGCACAGTGAGGCATGGACACAGTGAGGCATGCACATGGACACAGTGAGGCAAAGTGAGGCACAGTGAGGCATGCAGATGGACACCATAGGCTTATACTCAAGTCCAATAAGTTTTCCCATTTTTTTTTGGTAAAATTAGGTGCCTCGGCTTATATTCGGGTCGACTTATACTCGAGTATATACGATACTTGTGTTTTGCTATAATAATCCACAATATTGTCACAATTCCTGCGTATTCTCATTATCTGGCTTCTAGGTACCCCATTTAGTCATCTGGGGTGATGGAAACTTCCTTTTTGGAATATGCCCATTATGGTCCACCTCCTTAAAGAAAATGTGTGTGTTTAATTTGCCATTATTCTTGAAAATTACCAGATCTAGGGAGTTGACAGCCAATTTTATCGTATGTTTCCATAAATGAAATTCCATAGGAGTTAATATTAATATCATGTAGGAATTCCAGAAAAGTTTCTTGCGTTCCCGCCCACACAATGAGGATACCGTCGATATACCTCTTGTATAACTTCAGTTCTGGTCTCAATTCTCCATGTAGGGCCTCATGTTCCCATTTGCTCATAAAAATATTTGCCACTGAGGGTGCATACTTGGCCCCCATGGCTACTCCCTTCCTCTGCTTATAGTGGGTAGATCCAGATCCAGTGCTTTAATCAAAAACTTTCTTTGTTTCCTTTTTGAATTGGTCTATTGTAAGGTTCACATTACTGCGTCCAAGGTAAAACTTTGTTTGATGTTGGCGTAGAGTGAATTAACATCAATACTTACCAGGATCCAGTCGTCTGATACTTCCATATCTTTAAGCAGGTTAATCAGTTCCTTACTGTCTCTTAAGTAGGCTGGTGACTTCTGGGCCAAGGGTTGCAGGAAGCAATCTAAGTATTCCCCTAGCCTACTAAAGAGAGAGTCAATGCCACTTACTATTGGTCTCCCCGGGGGTTTGACCATGCATTTGTGAATTTTTGGTATTTGATAGATAACCGGCATATGGGGGGCATCAGGTATAATATATCTAGCTTTTTTTATTGATGAGATCTTCTTTTTTTTTATCTTTTTTTTTTTTATTAATAAAGTATGCAGAATGAAACTAACAAACACAGCGTCAAAGGGCGCCAAGTTGGTAGTTACAGATATTATACAATACTAAAACATTTCAATAGAATGGTACAGATGTAAAGAGAGGTTAAGGGGTACATGAGAGGGGAACCTGTGAGTGATGGTGCTATTGAAAACATGGTAGTTAACAGATGACAAGAACTTTGAATGGAGAAGGGAGACCTCTACGGGATACCTAGAGTAATCTGTATCCAGCCTTTAAAAGGTCAGGATAAACTGTACTATTAAATGCTTGCTGTACAGTCCGAGTGATTCAGCCATTTATGCCAGTGCCTCCAGAAGGGCACACTTTTACAGTTTTTAACTATGAACATCAGTTCATATTGTGTGCTAGTGTTCAGATGTTGAAGGAATAGAGATCTATCTGGAGGCTCAGCTCGTTTCCAGGCAGCAGCTATCATTCTTCTGGCTGCTATGTTGCCATGCACGAGGAAAGGGGTTTGTGTTGAGGCCCAAGATTCGTGGTGTAGTAGAAGGAGTGCTGTTGCAGGGTTGCTTTCCACATGGACTGTTAAAACAGAGGATAGAAAGTTGAAGACCTAATTCCAAAATGGCTTTATTACAGTCCCACCATATATGTAAAGAAACAAGGAGAGAAGGTGCCTCTGAGTGCAGTAGTTTTAACACAGGCTTTAATGGTAAATACAATGGATAAACTCACATTTTGTAGATGAAAAAAAGGAGTAACAGAATAGATAGGACTATTTCAAGCATGACGGTCTCAGCAGTGGGTCATCAGGGTCCTCTGGCACTGCGGTGTGGGTTCAGGAGTGTCACTAGGCAGATGTGAGGAGCAGACTTCCAGGGACAACAATCCAGGAGAACTCAGAATGAGGCGTGGGACACAGACAGCCAGAATGCAGGAGATTATGTCATATGTGTGGGATGTGTTTCGTGAGCATACGCACTTGTGATGTACTGGCAAGTCGCGCTCCTTCTTCAACAGAAATAAGGGCGGATATCAAGGGACGCCATATATAGGGGAGGAAAAGGTAAGCAGTGGGCTGGATAAGGCGGGGTTGGGGAGTGGAGGGAAAGAAGGAAAGAAAGAAGAGAGAGACATACACTAGTGAAACTAAGATTCTGAAATGATAATACATGGGGGAATGGAATAGAAGCGAAAATAATTATTAGATGGGCATAAAAAGGAATGTAATTAAAACAGGGGATAATATGAATTATGTATTGATTATTATTAAATTATTGTTAAATGAAGAAATGGGATGGAAGCGGAAATTGTTGTTAGATGGGCATAAAGAGATGGGACCCATCTGCTAGAACTCCTTTCCGTTTACAAGTGGGAGCCAACATACGTTTGGCTCTCACTTGATGTAAATTCCCTCTATACATCTATTCCTCATGCCTTTGGCCTCTGGGCCTTGGAGTTTTTTCTATCCCATGATCCCTTCATCAATCCCCGACAACCCTCCTTTATTGTGGATGCCACATCTTTTTGTTTGACCCATAATTATTTTAAATTTGATGATGATTTTTATTTGCAGCAACGGGGAACTGCTATAGGGGCCAATTTTACCCCTTCCTACTCAAACCTGGCGATGGGTTTCTGGGAAAAACAATATATTTTTAACAATAATAATCCTTTTTCATGCCACATTGCCTTTTTTGGTCGCAATATTGATGACATAATCATCATTTGGGACGGTCCTGTTGAAACTGTCCAGCTATTTGTGGACCATTGCAATGATAATCCCTTTGGTTTAGCCTTTACTTTTGTCACCCACCTAAATTCATTACCTTTTTGAGAAGTTGAGCTGGGTCATGACGAAGATACCTCAGTAATCTTGTCTAAGAACTATGTCAAACCCACTGCAGGTAACTCTTACCTGCACCATAAAAGCTGCAATTTTCCAAAATGTATTGTCAATATCCCTAAAGGCCAGTTCTGCCGGTTGAGGCAGAACTGTACAGGAGATGTTGATTACATCGACCAAAGCTTACTACTAAAGAAAAAATTCAGTGAAAAAGAATATCCAGATAATCTTATTGACCAAGCCTTTCAATACTACCTTAAGGGCAAACCCCAGAAAGTGGCTTGTGAATCAGAGAACCATTCTCTCCGCTTCACCACCACCTTCCATTTTGAATTCAAGAAGATGGAAAATATCCTGGCCAATCATTGGAATATCCTCTTGCAGGATCCCTTCTTAAAATCTATCATCCCTGAACGCCCCAAAGTCACATATCGTAGAGCACCAAACCTCAAAGGTAAAATAGCTCCTAGAAAAATTTGTTCTCGTGACACTTCTCCAGCCAAACTTGTCCTTATACTGTACCATTGGTCGGTATGTATAGGTGCAACAAATCCTTTTGTAAAACACGTAAATATGTCCAACACGGACAAAAATCTTTCACCACAAAAGGTATCACATATCCATTTAAAGAGTTCCACAATTGCTCTTCGGAATTTGTTGTCTATGGCCTTAGGTATCCTTGTGGCCTTATGTATGTAGGCCGCACTATACGAGCCCTATGAGTCAGGTTTGGGGAACATAGGAGGCTGATCGAAGGAGGTATCAATCCCCATAGTGTCCCCAGAATTTTCTCTGTAGCCCACAAAAAATCCACCAGTGGTTTACAGGTCTGGGTGATCGAACAGATCCCCAGTTCCCTTCCAGTGGCGGAACGCTTCAAAAAACAAATGAGCCAGAGAAACATTCTGGATTTACACTCTTGATGTTCTTTCGCCCGGTGGTATTAATGAAGGGCTTGAGATCTCTTTTTTTTTTTTTCAAATATAATTTTTATTAGATTTTCTTAGGGGAAGAAAAAAAAAAGGGAAAAACAGTAGCTCCAATGGAGGACACAGCCTCCTAATCACATAACACAGGAATGCCAGTACATTACACAATACACCATAAATAATATATGTCCTGGAATTACCATTATCAGCCACTATTCTCATAATTTCTTATATAACCAAAAAAAAAAAAAAAGAGAAAAAGGGAAAAAGAAGGACGGTGTTAGGCCGAGAACGCCATCCATTCAGGAATCAAATTAGTTCTCACAGCCCCCAACAGTATTTTAAATATTTTAGCTCACAAAAAGATCTTTTCCCTCATCCGAGTGTATGAACATATTTCAGCTGGCCCATATCGTTTTATAAGTCTCGTGTCTATCAGGGGCGGATCCAGAGTCTTTTCTCGGGAGGGGCACTGCCAAAAAAGATTTTTTTGTGGGAAATTTATCGGGGAAATGGTTGGTGTCGGCACTTTAATCATCCCGGCACCATGGTTGTTATGGTGTCAGGATGATTGAAGTGCATTATTTCTATTATTACATTGTAATATGAAATTAAATAGTTCAATGCAGAATCAGTGGGAGCCCCGAGTGTGTCACTTGCCACCGTCGCCTGCAATTAGTGGGAGCCCTGAGCGTGTCACTTGCCACACGTTGTGGATTGTCACTTGCCACGTCACCTGCCACATCTTGTGGATTGTCACTTGCCACGTCACCTGCCACACCTTGCTGATTGTCACTTGCCTGCCACCAGATGCAGATTTCATTTGCCACGTCACCTGACACAATTTGCGGATTGTCACTTGCCACGTCGCCTGCCACACCTTGCGGATTGTCACTAACTTGCCTGCTAAGGTGTAGTTTTGGTTGTCCCTTGCTGTGTCCCAGACTCCCAGAGTCAGGCAGTAGGGATGAGCCGAACACCCCCGGGTTCGGTTCGCACCAGAACCTTCGAACGGACCGAAAGTTCGAGCGAATTTTCGAACCCTATTCGTT
Source organism: Rana muscosa (assembly GCA_029206835.1). NCBI lineage: Eukaryota > Metazoa > Chordata > Amphibia > Anura > Ranidae > Rana > Rana muscosa. The sequence continues at coordinate 433,801,207 of CM055117.1, forward strand.
ATAATGGACGCGAACGTTCGAAATCAAAATTGCTAATTACAACGGCCAATATGCATGTTAATGTTATAAAACAGGTTTGGGGACCCGGGTCCTGCCCCAGGGGACATATATCAATGCAAAAAGAAATTTTAAAAACTAAAGTTTTTTCGGGAGCAGTCATTTTAATGATGCATAAAGTGAAAAAAAAAAAGTGAAATTTTCCTTTAAATATGGTACCTGGGGGGTGTCTAAAGTATGCCTGTGAAGTGGCATGTGTTTCCCGTGTTTAGAACTGTCCTTGCACAAAATGACATTTGTAAAGGAAAAAAAGAAGCCATTTAAAACCACTTGCGGCTTTAATGTCATGTCTTGTCCTGGCCGCCATATGGCTGAAAATCCTTGAGAAAAATGGCATGGCTACCCCATCACCCCCCCCCCCCACCCCAGCCCCTTTGGGTCTTGTATGGATACTAAGGGGGACCCCGCACCCAAAATAAAACCCTATACCTACAACCCTATATACTCTGAACAGCAGTATATAGGTGGTGCAAACAAGACATGGACTGTAGGTTTGTTCTTAAGTAGAATCTGAACAGGTACATTATGAAGTGTAGCTACATCCCAAAAAAATCAATTTTTAAGCTTTTTGGAGAACATAGGGAGGGGTTATCACCCCTGTAACATTTGCTGTCTTTGCACATCTGTTCAGAACATGTCACCTCACTTTCCGTCCCAATGACAAATGTTTTTGGAAAAGTGGGGTTTTAATTGAAACAAGGATTGGTGATAAAGCATCAGTAGAGAGGAGATACCTTTTTCCCAAATTAAATCTAACAGGATAGAATTTTCCTTCCTAGGGGTAGATTTCCTCTCACTTCCTGTTTTCTCTTGCCGTTTGCAAGTAGGAGTCGTTTGTAAGTTGGATGTTTGAAAGTAGGGGCCTGCCGTATATACTCTGCAGAAATTTGCCCTATTAGATGTTGGTGTAGCCACAAGACTGGTGGGCACAGGAATGGGCCCTGCTGTGAGTTAATAGATCAAGATTTGTACTTGCATGCACCTGTTGAACCGGGCAGAAAAATTGGGCCTTTGGTGGTGGTGGTGGTGGTGGTGGACGGTGTTGCCACAAGACTGTAAGCCCTCACAGTTACTCTTGGTGGGTGCAGGAATGGGCCCTGCTGTGAGTTATTAGATCAAGATTTGTAATTGCATGCACCTGTTGAACAGGGCAGAAAAATTGGGCCTTTGGTGGTGGTGGTGGTGGTGGACGGTGTTGCCACAAGACTGTAGGCCCTCATAGTTACTCTTGGTGGGCGCAGGAATGGGCCCTGCTGTGAACTATTAGATCAAGATTTGTAATTACACGCCCCTGTTAAACAGGGGCTGAAAAATTGTGCCTTAGGCATTGGTGCTGGTGCCACAACACTGCAACCCCTCACAGATACTGTACTTGGAGCACAGCAGTCACACCTGTTGCGAAGCATCTTTTTAAAAAATTGTAATTACACGCCCCTGTTATACAGGGGCTGAAAAATTGTGCCTTAGGCACTGGTGCTGGTGCCACAACACTGCAACCCCTCACAGATACTGTACTCTGAGCACAGCAATGAGACCTGTTGCAAAGCATTGCCTAAAAATTGTAATTACACGCCCCAACAGGGGCTGAAAAATTGTGCCTTAGGCACTGGTGCTGGTGCCACAACACTGCAACCCCTCACAGATACTGTACTCTGAGCACAGCAGTCACACCTGTTGCGAAGCATCTTTTTAAAAAATTTTAATTACACGCCCCTGTTATACAGGGGCTGAAAAATTGTGCCTTAGGCACTGGTGCTGGTGCCACAACACTGCAACCCCTCACAGATACTGTACTCTGAGCACAGCAATGAGACCTGTTGCAAAGCATTGCCTAAAAATTGTAATTACACGCCCCAACAGGGGCTGAAAAATTGTGCCTTAGGCACTGGTGCTGGTGCCACAACACTGCAACCCCTCACAGATACTGTACTCTGAGCACAGCAGTCACACCTGTTGCGAAGCATCTTTTTAAAAAATTGTAATTACACGCCCCTGTTATACAGGGGCTGAAAAATTGTGCCTTAGGCACTGGTGTGGTGGCATGGATCATTGAGGAGGAGGAAGAGGATAGTCAGTGAACATAACAGGACAGTCACTCAGCATCAGCATAGGCAGTCTTGAAGGGATGTGACATTATAAATTATTCCGTTATATCCGCTTCAGGTGTCTGGTAGCTGGTGGTGATCCAAGACTGATTCATTTTTATGAAGGTCAGTCGATCAACCGAGTCGGTGGACAGGCGCACCCTATGATCGGTGACAAATCCTCCAGCAGCACTGAATGTGCGTTCGGAAAGAACGCTGGATGCAGGACAGGCCAGTAGCTCAATTGCATACTGTGCAAGCTCTGGCCAGTGATCCATCCTCAGGACCCAGTAAGCCAGAGGATTTTCGGTGGGAAAGGTGTCCAAGTCTGACCTTGCCCCTAGGTATTCCTGCACCATGTATATCAGACGCTGGCGATGGTTGCTGGAACCGATCATACCTTGGGGCTGCGGACTAAAAAATTGTCTGAACGCATCGGTCAGACGTCCATCTTCCCCACCGCTCCTTCTGCTACTGACCGAAGCCTCAGCAACTTGTCGTCCAGGACCAGGAGTTTGTAACCTCCCAGTTTCTGGGAACGCGTTGCACAGACCTTTCTGCAAGGCCTCCCTGAGATGTCTCATCCTCTGCTCCCTCTGCGACGGCAAGATAAGGTCCGCAACCTTACCCTTGTACCGTGGATCAAGGAGAGTGGCCAGCCAGTAATGGTCACTCTCCTTGATCCGAAGAACACGAGGATCCTTCCGCAGGCTTTGCAGGATCAGGGAGGCCATGCAGCGTAGGTTAGCTGAGGCATTCGGTCCGGAGTCTTCTGGGTCACTGAGGATGACATGATCGCCAGCCACCTCCTCCCAGCCACGTACAAGTCCACTGGTTTGTTGGGACTGTACATCATCCCTAAAAGACTGCTGCTGCTGATGCTGAGTGCCAGGCTCCACCTCCATGCTGACACAATCCTCCTCCTCCTCCTCCTCCTCTTCCTGTGTGATGGGTGGGACAGAAGGAACATTGTCTGGATAAAGGGGGCCTTGAGAGACAAGGAAGTCCTCCTCTTCCTGCCTCTGTTCTGCCTCAAGTGCCCTGTCCATTATCCCACGCAGCGTATGCTCCAACAGGTGGACAAGAGGTACAGTGTCACTGATGCATGCACTGTCACTGCTCACCATCCTCGTGGCCTCCTCAAATGGTGAGAGGACAGTGCATGCATCCCTGATCATGCTCCACTGGCGTGGGGAAAAAAAGCCAAGCTCCCCTGACCCTGTCCTGGTGCCGTAGTCGCAAAGGTACTCATTGATGGCCCTCTGCTGCGTGTGCAGTCGCTGCAGCATGGCCAACGTTGAGTTCCACCTGGTGGGCATGTCACATATTAGGCGGTTCTTGGGCAGGTTCAGCTCCTTTTGCAGCTCAGTCAGCCGAGCACTGGCATTATAAGATCGGCGGAAATGCACACAGACTTTCCTGGCCTGCCTCAGGACATCCTGTAAGCCTGGGAACCTGCCCAAGAACCGCTGCACCACCAGGTTGAGGACGTGAGCCATACAGGGCACATGGGTGAGCTGCCCCTGTCGCAGGGCGGAGAGGAGGTTGGTGCCATTATCAGAAACGACCATTCCTGGCTTAAGCTGGCGTGGCGTCAACCACCTCTCGGCCTGCCCCTGCAGAGCTGCCAGAACCTCTGGCCCAGTGTGGCTCCTGTCCCCCAAACACACCAGCGCAAGCACGGCATGGCATCTTTTTGCCTGCGTACTCGCGTAGCCCCTTGTACGCCTACGGAGCACCGCTGGTTCCAAGGACAGAGCACTCGAAGAGGACATGGAGGAAGAAGAAGAGGAGGGGGTGGAGGAGAGAGGTGTGTCACAACCAGTAGTAGCATTTTGGAGGCGTGGTGGCGGAACAACCTCCAACACTACTGCACCTTGTCCTGCATCCCTCCCAGCTACCAATAGAGTGACCCAATGGGCCGTGAAAGAAAGATAACGTCCCTGTCCATGCCTGCTGGACCATGAGTCAGCGGTAATATGCACCTTACCGCTGACCGCCCTGTCCAGCGAGGCATGGACATTGCCTTCCACATGCCAGTAGAGAGACGGAATCGCCTTCCGTGAGAAAAAGTGGCGTTTGGGAACCTGCCACTGAGGAACCGCACATTGAACAAACTCACGGAAGGGGGCCGAGTCTATCAACTGAAAAGGCAGCAGTTGAAGTGCTAGCAATTTAGCCAAGCTAGCATTCAACCGCTGGGCATGTGGATGGCTGGGAGTATACTTCTTTCGACGGTCCAGCAGCTGGGGCAGGGAAATTTGCCTGCTACAATCGGACGTCGGTGTACTGCAAGTACTTGGTTGTGACACACCTAATTCTACACCTTCAGTCCTCTCAGAGCAGCTTTCAGAGAGGACTGAAGATATAGTGGGGATGGAGATCCCAGCTGATGAGGAGCAAGGAGAGGTCCGCTTTGTTCTTTGGTGTGGGTCTTTTATGTGTGCTTGCCAACGAGCTGCATGGCAGGTCGACATATGTCTGCTCATGCTTGTGGTGCCCAAGCGGCTGATGTTTTGGCCACGCGAGATACGCTTGAGACAAATATTGCAAATAGCAGTGGTGCGATCTGATGCACTCGTCTCAAAAAAGGCCCACACCAAAGAACTTTTGTGATAACGTGCAGAGGCAGCGCCCTGCACAGGCGGAGCTCTGCGGTGTGGTACAGTTGCTGTGCTGGCCTCTAGCTGGCCTCCAGGGGGCATCCTGCCTCGTTGGACATGTGACGCTGCATCCTCCTCCTCCTCCTCCTCTCTCCCTTCAGGCACCCACGTGGAGTCAGTGACCTCATCATCCCCTCCCTCTTCACCACTAGAGCAAACCTGGCAGTAAGCTGTCCTTCAGCATCCCCTCTCTCTGCGCGCACACTACTGACTTCCTCAAGCTGGGTATCATCATCCGAGCCTTCGAATCGTTGGGCATCCTCCTGGAGCATGTACCCAACACTGTGCTCAAACAGTTCGGGGGACTCCTCAGGAGGACATGGTGGGTCTAGGGAAGGGGTGGCTGATGATGCCATTGAGTACGCGTTGGCAGCTGCTCTGCCAGTACCCTGAGCCTGGGTGAGAGAGGATGAGGAGGATGAGGAGGGCTTGGTCATCCATTCTACCAAGCCTTCGGCATGATGCGGCTCCACATGTCCAGCTGCCGAAAACAAAGACAAGCGTGTCCCATGGCCACGTGCTGATGACGATGCACGACCACGTCCACGGCCAGCACTGTTGTCTCTAGAAACAGAGCCTGCCTGCCCTGTGTTCTTGCCTCGGCACGCTCTGCCTCTCCTTGGCGGTCTTCCAGCCATTGTAGTCGGTAGTGTATATAGTATAAAAAATAGAACTCCTATGTGTGCTCACAACACACTGTAGGTCCTATGGGTGCTGACACTAACACACTATAGGTACTATGTGTGCTGCTGACAAGAAAATATAGGAGCTCTGTTTGCTGCCACTAACACACTAGAAGTCCTATGGGTGCTGCTGAGAAGAAAATATAGGAGCTCTGTTTGCTGCCACTAACACACTAGAAGTCCTATGGGTGCTGCTGAGAAGAAAATATAGGAGCTCTGTTTGCTGCCACTAACACACTAGAAGTCCTATGGGTGCTGCTGAGAAGAAAATATAGGAGCTCTGTTTGCTGCCACTAACACACTAGAAGTCCTATGGGTGCTGCTGAGAAGAAAATATAGGAGCTCTGTTTGCTGCCACTAACACACTAGAAGTCCTATGGGTGCTGCTGAGAAGAAAATATAGGAGCTCTGTGTGATGCCACTAACACACTAGAAGTCCTATGGGTGCTGCTGAGAAGAAAATATAGGAGCTCTGTTTGCTGCCACTAACACACTAGAAGTCCTATGGGTGCTGCTGAGAAGAAAATATAGGAGCTCTGTTTGCTGCCACTAACACACTAGAAGTCCTATGGGTGCTGCTGAGAAGAAAATATAGGAGCTCTGTTTGCTGCCACTAACACACTAGAAGTCCTATGGGTGCTGCTGAGAAGAAAATATAGGAGCTCTGTGTGATGCCACTAACACACTAGAAGTCCTATGGGTGCTGCTGAGAAGAAAATATAGGAGCTCTGTTTGCTGCCACTAACACACTAGAAGTCCTATGGGTGCTGCTGAGAAGAAAATATAGGAGCTCTGTTTGCTGCCACTAACACACTAGAAGTCCTATGGGTGCTGCTGAGAAGAAAATATAGGAGCTCTGTTTGCTGCCACTAACACACTAGAAGTCCTATGGGTGCTGCTGAGAAGAAAATATAGGAGCTCTGTTTGCTGCCACTAACACACTAGAAGTCCTATGGGTGCTGCTGAGAAGAAAATATAGGAGCTCTGTTTGCTGCCACTAACACACTAGAAGTCCTATGGGTGCTGCTGAGAAGAAAATATAGGAGCTCTGTGTGATGCCACTAACACACTAGAAGTCCTATGGGTGCTGCTGAGAAGAAAATATAGGAGCTCTGTTTGCTGCCACTAACACACTAGAAGTCCTATGGGTGCTGCTGAGAAGAAAATATAGGAGCTCTGTTTGCTGCCACTAACACACTAGAAGTCCTATGGGTGCTGCTGAGAAGAAAATATAGGAGCTCTGTTTGCTGCCACTAACACACTAGAAGTCCTATGGGTGCTGCTGAGAAGAAAATATAGGAGCTCTGTTTGCTGCCACTAACACACTAGAAGTCCTATGGGTGCTGCTGAGAAGAAAATATAGGAGCTCTGTTTGCTGCCACTAACACACTAGAAGTCCTATGGGTGCTGCTGAGAAGAAAATATAGGAGCTCTGTTTGCTGCCACTAACACACTAGAAGTCCTATGGGTGCTGCTGAGAAGAAAATATAGGAGCTCTGTTTGCTGCCACTAACACACTAGAAGTCCTATGGGTGCTGCTGAGAAGAAAATATAGGAGCTCTGTTTGCTGCCACTAACACACTAGAAGTCCTATGGGTGCTGCTGAGAAGAAAATATAGGAGCTCTGTGTGATGCCACTAACACACTAGAAGTCCTATGGGTGCTGCTGAGAAGAAAATATAGGAGCTCTGTTTGCTGCCACTAACACACTAGAAGTCCTATGGGTGCTGCTGAGAAGAAAATATAGGAGCTCTGTTTGCTGCCACTAACACACTAGAAGTCCTATGGGTGCTGCTGAGAAGAAAATATAGGAGCTCTGTTTGCTGCCACTAACACACTAGAAGTCCTATGGGTGCTGCTGAGAAGAAAATATAGGAGCTCTGTGTGATGCCACTAACACACTAGAAGTCCTATGGGTGCTGCTGAGAAGAAAATATAGGAGCTCTGTTTGCTGCCACTAACACACTAGAAGTCCTATGGGTGCTGCTGAGAAGAAAATATAGGAGCTCTGTTTGCTGCCACTAACACACTAGAAGTCCTATGGGTGCTGCTGAGAAGAAAATATAGGAGCTCTGTTTGCTGCCACTAACACACTAGAAGTCCTATGGGTGCTGCTGAGAAGAAAATATAGGAGCTCTGTTTGCTGCCACTAACACACTAGAAGTCCTATGGGTGCTGCTGAGAAGAAAATATAGGAGCTCTGTTTGCTGCCACTAACACACTAGAAGTCCTATGGGTGCTGCTGAGAAGAAAATATAGGAGCTCTGTGTGATGCCACTAACACACTAGAAGTCCTATGGGTGCTGCTGAGAAGAAAATATAGGAGCTCTGTTTGCTGCCACTAACACACTAGAAGTCCTATGGGTGCTGCTGAGAAGAAAATATAGGAGCTCTGTTTGCTGCCACTAACACACTAGAAGTCCTATGGGTGCTGCTGAGAAGAAAATATAGGAGCTCTGTTTGCTGCCACTAACACACTAGAAGTCCTATGGGTGCTGCTGAGAAGAAAATATAGGAGCTCTGTGTGATGCCACTAACACACTAGAAGTCCTATGGGTGCTGCTGAGAAGAAAATATAGGAGCTCTGTTTGCTGCCACTAACACACTAGAAGTCCTATGGGTGCTGCTGAGAAGAAAATATAGGAGCTCTGTTTGCTGCCACTAATACACTAGAAGTCCTATGGGTGCTGCTGAGAAGAAAATATAGGAGCTCTGTTTGCTGCCACTAACACACTAGAAGTCCTATGGGTGCTGCTGAGAAGAAAATATAGGAGCTCTGTGTGATGCCACTAACACACTAGAAGTCCTATGGGTGCTGCTGAGAAGAAAATATAGGAGCTCTGTTTGCTGCCACTAACACACTAGAAGTCCTATGGGTGCTGCTGAGAAGAAAATATAGGAGCTCTGTGTGATGCCACTAACACACTAGAAGTCCTATGGGTGCTGCTGAGAAGAAAATATAGGAGCTCTGTTTGCTGCCACTAACACACTAGAAGTCCTATGGGTGCTGCTGAGAAGAAAATATAGGAGCTCTGTTTGCTGCCACTAACACACTAGAAGTCCTATGGGTGCTGCTGAGAAGAAAATATAGGAGCTCTGTTTGCTGCCACTAACACACTAGAAGTCCTATGGGTGCTGCTGAGAAGAAAATATAGGAGCTCTGTGTGATGCCACTAACACACTAGAAGTCCTATGGGTGCTGCTGAGAAGAAAATATAGGAGCTCTGTTTGCTGCCACTAACACACTAGAAGTCCTATGGGTGCTGCTGAGAAGAAAATATAGGAGCTCTGTTTGCTGCCACTAACACACTAGAAGTCCTATGGGTGCTGCTGAGAAGAAAATATAGGAGCTCTGTTTGCTGCCACTAACACACTAGAAGTCCTATGGGTGCTGCTGAGAAGAAAATATAGGAGCTCTGTTTGCTGCCACTAACACACTAGAAGTCCTATGGGTGCTGCTGAGAAGAAAATATAGGAGCTCTGTGTGATGCCACTAACACACTAGAAGTCCTATGGGTGCTGCTGAGAAGAAAATATAGGAGCTCTGTTTGCTGCCACTAACACACTAGAAGTCCTATGGGTGCTGCTGAGAAGAAAATATAGGAGCTCTGTTTGCTGCCACTAACACACTAGAAGTCCTATGGGTGCTGCTGAGAAGAAAATATAGGAGCTCTGTGTGATGCCACTAACACACTAGAAGTCCTATGGGTGCTGCTGAGAAGAAAATATAGGAGCTCTGTGTGATGCCACTAACACACTAGAAGTCCTATGGGTGCTGCTGAGAAGAAAATATAGGAGCTCTGTGTGATGCCACTAACACACTAGAAGTCCTATGGGTGCTGCTGAGAAGAAAATATAGGAGCTCTGTGTGATGCCACTAACACACTAGAAGTCCTATGGGTGCTGCTGAGAAGAAAATATAGGAGCTCTGTTTGCTGCCACTAACACACTAGAAGTCCTATGGGTGCTGTTGGGGTGCAATGCTGTGCTAACAGCACTGCGGTTGGTACTACTGCAATACTGTACTAACAGTAAGCACGCACCAGACTAATCCCCAGCAGCAGCTAATAACACACTAACTGTGCAATCAGCAGCAATGAACGATCAATGACTTAGGTAGCAATGGTTTAGCAAAGAAATAGCCAATGGTTTAGCAAAGAAGAGCAAATCTTTCAGTATCAAGCAAAGACAGAATCAGCAGACTAATCTCTCCTAAAGCCGGAACTCATGTGACCGGGGCCGATGGCGTGGCGGCCTTTTAAATGGTGGGGCGTGTACTAAAGCCCCTGAGCTGTAATTGGCTACAGCCGTCCTGCCTGTAGCCAATTATTGCTCTCCGAGTTTCGGGCGCTGTGATTGGCCAAGCATGCGGGGTCACAGTGCATGCTTGGCCAATCATCAGCCAGCAATGCACTGCGCCGGCCGCGCCGGCCGCAATGCATTGCGGGGCCGCTCGCATCACACGAATGTGATGCGAACGGCCCAAATAGTTCTGGGCTCGACGAGCGAGCGAACGCCCGATGCTCGATTCGAACATGGGTTCGAATCGAGCACCGGGCCCATCCCTATCAGGCAGCAGAGAGATAATGTAATCTCTCTGCTGCCTGCACAGTGAGGGCGGAAGTCACTGCAGGAATGCAGGGCAGGCACGGGCGGTGAGAGATGATCTCATCTCTCTGCTCCCCCGCTCCCGGCTAGCTGATTGGCCAGCTGCCACACTGAGCCTGCTCTCTCACTCTCACCTGCGCTGCCAACACACTGAGCAGCACGGTCTGCCCACGAACCGCGCCGCCCCCCGACAACAAACCGCGCCGCAAGCGGAGCCGCCTGCTTTCTTACCCGTCTGTGGAGCCGCACGCTATTGCACCTGCCTGCAGAGCGGCCTTACCCCAAAAAACTGGGAAAACTTATTGACTCAAGTATAAGCCTAGGGTGTCCTAGGCTTATACTTGCCTCACTTTGCCTCACTGTGCCCATGCCTCACTGTGCCCATGACTAGACTGATGTTTAACATGGAAGTCTATGGAAGGAGTGCCCGGCTTTAAAAAATCGGTTCTCCCAGACACCAAACTTTTCAAACTTATAGAGGAGACATGGGGCTACATGTGTGCCAAGTTTGGGGTCCAGAGGACCTACGACCGGCCGGTACCGGGTCCGCAAAATCACTGGAGAAATTACCGTTTAACATTGGAGTCTATGGAAGGGGTGCCCGGATTTAAAAAATCAGTGCTCCACGGCTGTAGGCCCCCCAGACACCAAACGTTTCAAACTTGTAGAGGAGACATAGGGCTACATGTGTGCCAAGTTTGGGGTCCAGAGGACCTACGACCGGCTGGTACCGGGTCCGCAAAATCACCAAAGAAATGACCATTTAACATTGTTGTCTATGGAAGGGGTGCCCAGATTTAAAAAAATCAGTGCTCCCCGGCCGTAGGTCCCCCAGACACCAAGCTTTCCACACTTGTAGAAGAGACATTGGGCTACATGTGTGCCAAGTTTGGGGTCCAGGGGTCCTACAGCCGGCCCTGTTGCCCCCCCCCTGGATCCGCCACTGGTGTCTATCCTGTGCCGTCATTATTAGATCCTCCATTTTATATGTTTTCCACCTTCCGCAGCCACATCGCCACTGACGGTGGATTCTGAGCCTTCCACCTCATGGGCTTTAGCTGCATTAATCAAATGTCTCAACAGATTTTTTATATACCCGGGGGGCTAAAATCGACACGTGAAGTAAAAAAAACGTTGGATCAGAAAGTCAGTAAATCGTTGCGATGTATTCCGCACCGTCGTCCAAAAGTCGCTCAATTTAGGGCAGGACCAGAATATGTGTAGCATCGTACCCCTGTCCTCGCTGCAGCGCCAGCAATGTTCTGGTATATCTGGGAAAATCGCATGCAGACGAACAGGTGTCAAATACCACCTTGTCAGAACTTTATAGTTGGTTTCCTGTATTTTAGTGCATATCGAGGACTTGAGGGAGAGACTAAACATATTCTGTTTTTGGGTCGGAGAAAACGTACAATCTAGTTCAGTTTCCCACCTTGCAATACAGGACAAATCAGGTTGTTGTTCTGGTGTATTTAAAAAAGCATACATTTTAGATAGAGTCTGTGGTAGCGGATCTATGCCCGAACAATATTCCTCAAATTTATTCAAGGGTCTAGTATAACTCCGGGGATTCGGAATGGTCAGGAAAAAGTGCTGCAACTGTGCTGCATTCCAGAACTCAAGTCCAAAGGGGCCTGCAGTATCCCTCAGTTCCAGAATGGTGGGCCATCTATCGTTGATTACAAACTGAGAAGCAGTCGTAAGGCCAGAAGTCCTTAATTGCCTAAATTGCGTCGGTGAAAGCCCCGGAGGAAAGCTGGGGTTACACAAAATCGGAGTCAAGGGCGATGTCATGGCTGTTAAGGAGGGTTTTAATATAACACGGGCGCTCTGTCGCAAGGTATTACCTATCAGTGGGTGTGTTTTTAATTCCATAGGTAGAGAGTCTCCACACCACAGCGTGGTCCGTAGTGGGATATCTGTCTGGTATTGTTCTATTTGTGTCCATAGTTTGGACTCATAATGTCGCCACCAATCCGTCACCCTGCCCAGATGAACCGCCTGGTAATATCTCTTAACGTCTGGCAGTGCAAGACCTCCACATTGTTTTGGCATCATGAGCTGGGTGTGAGAGATTCAAGGTTTTTTATTAGCCCAAACAAAACGGATAAAGAGAGCTTGGAGGCGGTATCCTAATCGGTAGGGCCTGAAAAAGGTATAAGAATTTAGGCAAAACACTCATCTTCAACAGATTACACCTCCCAAACCATGAATTGTTCCCTTGTTCCACGTCTCTAATTGCACCCTAGTTTTAACAAGTAAAGGGGGAAAATTACTCTCATATAAACGAGAAAGGTCAGACGGAATATTAGTCCCCAGATAATTCAGTGCGGATGTCCATTTAAATTTAAAATTTAAAATTTGTGCCCATATTTGGTAAAGCCTGTGATATCGGTGACACAGGGCTTGAGATCTCTACCATTTTATAATACATGCATATATATATATATAGTTTACTTCACATTTGTCTTGATATTGGTATTTTATTTGTTTTTAATTGTTTTTATTGTTTTATCCACTGTTGCCCTTGTGTGCCACCTGGTGGTTTGAGATACCCCACTCCCTATACAATCCACCAGTTGGTACACCTTTTGGGTCACTATACATGGGTATGTTGTCTTATCTAACAATATATTAATATACATTTAATAATTGCTTGTATAATTTATAGGTATATTGTCTATATACATTTTCTATGACTTGAAACGTGTATATTCATTTTAGGTTTATATTCTTTTGATGTATGTAGGACATACACCTTTTTACGTACATTAACTGTGTATGCATTTTATATGTTTTTTATATACTCTTATTATACTCACATATTGCTATAGTATATATATATATATTATAGTACAGTCCTAAACCCCCCCCTTTCCCCCCTCCCCTTTTTTTGCTTCCCTCCTTTCCCTTTCCCCTTATTTTTCCATTATAATATATTATATAATATTAATTTATTTATTAATTTATTCCCCCTATCCATTTAAATAATTGTATCCAAATTAGCACCCACCACAACCTTTTTTCCCTAATTGTTCACGTTATTGTCATATAAATGTATTATATATATATATATATATATATATATATATATATATATATATATATATATATATATATATATATATTATAATATTAATTTGCCCCCCCCCCTTTTCCCTTTCTAAATTTAAATATAGAATTTGTTTTACCCCTCGCTATACAGTTGCAATTACCAGCATTCTGTAACTATTAAAATCCTCCTTTAATAATAATTAATATTTAATTAATTTTACCCGCTGTTTCAATTATATTCCTTTTTGTCTATTTATGACCATCTAACAACAATTTCCGCTTCCATCCCATTTCTTCATTTAACAATAATTTAATAATAATCAATACATAATTCATATTATCCCCTGTTTTAATTACATTCCTTTTTATGCCCATCTAATAATTATTTTCGCTTCTATTCCATTCCCCCATGTATTATCATTTCAGAATCTTTGTTTCACTAGTGTATGTCTCTCTCTTCTTTCTTTCCTTCTTTCCCTCCACTCCCCAGCCCCACCTTATCCAGCCCACTGCTTACCTTCTCCTCCCCTATATATGGCGTCCTTTGATATCCGCCCTTATGTCTGTTGAAAAAGGAGCGTGACTTGCCAGTACATCGCAAGTGCATACGCTCATGAAACGCGTCCCACACATATGACGTCATCTCCTGCAGTCTGGCTGTCTATGCGTCCAACGCTTCGTTCTGAGTTCTCTTGGATTGTTGTCCCCGGAAGCCAGCTCCTCACATCTGCCTAGTGAAACTCCTGAACCAACACCGCAGTGCCAGAGGACCCTGATGACCCACTGCTGAGACCGTCATGCTTGACATAGTCCTATCTATTCTGTTACGCCTTTTTTCCATCTACTAATGTGAGTTTATCCCTTGTATTTACCATTAAAGCCTGTGTTAAAACTACTGCACTCAGAGGCACCTTCTCTCCTTGTTTCTTTGCAGTTCCCTGAACATGGTTTCTGTTCACCTATGAGGGCAGCCTTGTGTACGTTGGACTTCTTAACCCTTCATGAACCTTGTGTACATACAGACTTGAGAGACTGTGCAAACCATACAGATTGATCTTTTTATTTTCCTTTGTATATAATTTATACTATTCCTTTATCAATTTATGCTGGGCATTATACATGTTTTTTTCTGATTTTTTGCACCTTCACTTGCTGTCCACCATATATGTAGTAGGGATCCTTGACCACCGCATTCACTCCAGCCAGGCAGTGACTGGGACGGAAAGATCTGAGCCAATTTAGTGGGATAATAGTCCCATCTGTGGAGAATTTTTAGGGATGATCCCCAATGGGTGATACATTTCAAGGATGTAGTAAGTAGTTGAGAGGCCTTTCGCCATTGGTGTATATTGAATTGTTGTGAGAGTTCGGCTTACGATATTTCCATAGAGGAAGTTTTGTTTGAAGGAGAGATTGTGGTTGATGATCTGGTAGAGGAATGGGGATGTGTCGGAAGAGAAGGATATTATATCGTTGGTATGCAGGGACTTCCTTTGGTGATAGTTGTGAGGATTGATTGAGTTCAGAGGAATATGTAGAAGTCTGCTTCAGACAGTCCATAAAATTGTTGCAGGTTTTGGAAGGTTTGTGGTATGTTAGAGTCCATTAAGCAGCCTAGGGTTGATATACCAGCAGACAACCAGTGCGAGAGTGATAGGGCTGGTGACAAAGGTTCTAAGGAGACAAGAGGGAGGGTAGCTAAGTCTGAAGAGTGTGATTTCAGGAGTTGGGGGTGCAGGTTCTTCCAGGTGGATAGAGCAGCGCTGATGGTTAGGTACGGAGATGGTTGTGGCGTAAAACCTAGGAGTATTGCTCCTAGTTTACCTTGTAGTGATGATCCGAGTAATGAGTGTTTAATGGGACACCATATAGGGTCCGAAGAGGAGGACCACCAGAATTGTAGTTGGTCAAGAATAGCCGCTTGGTGGTAGCTTTTCAGGTTAGGAACTCCCATTCCAGCGCTTAGTTTGGGTCTGTAGAGGATTGAGTATTTGAATCTACTGTAGGTCTCCTCCCGTTCCAGATAAAATAATTAACAGTGGATTGAAGCTTTTGGAGGTAAGATGATGATAGTGGGATCAGGAGAGTCCTGAAGAGGTATAATATTGTGGGGAGTAGTGACATTTTGACTACAGCAACTTTACCAGCCCATGATAGATGGGTTGTCTGTAGTTCGCTGATTTGTTGTTTCATAGATACGATTGCTGCGTCATGATTTATCCAGTGTATGGAGGAGCTTGGTGAGGTGAGGTGAGCTTGATGCCCAGGTATTGTATTGTAGAGAGCCCAGGAAAAGCCGGAGGACACAGAGATTGTTTTTTTACGTTTTTCATTCAGTGCTTTGGGTATCATATGTGATTTTGAGACATTCACTTTGTATGGTGAGACCAGACCAAAGTCTTCTAATACTGACTGAAGGGACTTTAGGGACGTTAAAGGGTCTGAAAGGGAAAGGACCACTTCATTAGCATACAGTCCAATTTTTTATCCCCAATTTGGAAACCCTGTATATCGGGGTGGGAGTGGATTGTCTGGGCGAGGGGTTCCATGACTAGTGCAAATATTATTGGGGAGAGAGGGCACCCCTGCCTCGTGCCATTCGCTATGAAAAAGGGGTTAGAGAGGACTCCCGAGGTAAGTACCCTGGCTGATGGGTTCGAGTAAAGAGCTCTGATGGTGCCATTTATGTAACCCGACAGTCCAGAGGTGTCCAACACTGCATAAAGGTAGCGCCAGTGTACCCGGTCAAACGCCTTCTCTGCATCCAAATAAAGGAGCAGAGAAGGCGTTTTATGCTGTGCTGTTCCGCGCATTGGAGAAGGTCCAATGTGCGTCTCGTGCCATCTGATGTTTGGCGACCTTTTACGAAGCCTACCTGGTCTGGGTGGATCAAAAGGGTGAGAATGTTGTCCAGTCTAGAGGCGATTAATTTGGTGTATATTTTAATATCGGAATTCAATAGGGAGATCGTTCTGTAATTGGCTGGGGAGGTTGGAGATTTGTTTGGTTTTGGTAGAGTTACTATTATTGTTGGTCATATAGCTGTTGTAGGTTTGGGGACAAAAGGTGCGATAAGAATTTGTAGTATTCGTTCCCGAATCCGTCTGGGTCTGGGGATTTATGTAGGGGTAGTTTTCAAATAATTTGTTAGATCTCCGAAATGGTGAAGGGAGTAGAGAGGCTATCGAGGTGTGCCGTTGATATCTTAGGAAGTTTTAGGGATGCGAGAAAGTTCTGAATCTGTGTCTCAGTAGGGGGTTTTGATAGCTTATCTGTATTTAAATTATAGAGGTTAGAGTAGAACTCAGCAAACTTCTCTGCGATATGCGCTGGGTTGGTAACTCCGATGTTTTTAGAGTCAAGAAGGTATGCAATACGGTTTTCTTTTTAATTTGTCTTGCAAGGTACGAGCCAACTTCATTACCAGCTGTGTACTGATTCAGCTTAAGTCGTTTTAAAAGAAAGTCGTGTTGGGTAATGTAATGAAAAGTTGGGAAAGTTGATGGCGAAGGTCTCTGAGTTGTTTGGTCCTATCAGGTGAGGTCTGAGTTTTGTTTAGGGATTCTAAGGAGCGTATGGTCTCTGTCATCTTAGTTATTTTCTGTGTCTTCTTATGTTTCTCCTGCACGCCTAGCTTAATAAAAACTCCTCTCATATACGCTTTGTGGGCGAACCACAGGGATTGAATATTCTCAACCGACCAAACATTAGATTGGAAAAAATCATTTTGTTTCCTATTGATCTGCTCCTGGTAGCGGGGGTTATGTATAATTGACGTGTTAAGTCTCCATACTCCATTTGGAGCTGGTGAGTTTGATATTTGGCATGTTAGGGAAATAGGGGCATGGTCTGACCATGTGATTAGTCCAATCTGGGAGGTATTGGTTTGAAGAAAGGTGTCCCTGTCTACCAGGAACAGGTCAATGGGAGAGTACAGTTATAGTGCTACTGAATAAAAAGTATAGTCTTTTTTTCAGATCCGTGTGTGCATCTCCAAGCATCATACAAGTGATTGTTTTTCATTAAGGCGGACAAAGTATGGGAGGGGTGCCTATTGTGGCTTATGGTGTCTAGCCCAGTATCAGGTACTTCATTAAAGTCGCCACATATAATGAGACGACCTATCCAAAGCTCTCAAATTTTTTTCATTAACTTGTTGAGGAAGGTCTTTTGTTTGGTGTTGGGGGCATATAATGTGACAATGTTATAGGGGCGGTGGTTAAGGAGTGCCCCTAAAATAATGAACCAGACGTTTGGGTCAGTTTTTACAAATTTTTGTGTGAAGGTAATTGAGTTTTTGATCGCAATCAAGACGCCCCGTACTTTCTTGTCTGCATTTACAAAGAAGCAATGTGGAAAGTTAGGGTGGGCAATTTTAGGTGGTGAACCTGCTTTCAAGTGTGTTTCTTGGGCGCAGAATATGTCACATTTTTGGGAAATAGCCTCTTTCCACATCATGGACCTCTTAAATGGGCTGTTGAGGCCGTTGACGTTGAGGGAGGTTATCTTAGGGGCCTGGAGCATTTTGGGAGGATGCTTGGGGTAGCACTTCATGGATAACTCAGCTAAGGTCGAAATATACATTCGGACATACATCAAGAACAGTAACATGGTATCAGAGGTAATCATAGGTATAAAGAAGCTGATTACATAGCACTCATTTGTAGGGTTCCCAAGGTTAAATTGTAGCTTATAGCAAAGCATAATGTATTAACTGTAACACTAACTGGTAAACAGTGCTAGAAATAACAGATATCAAATGATGAACTTGAACTGACAATGTGCGGGGTATAATCGTGTAACAAACTTGCTCAACTTGCAAGTTGGGGGTGCGGAAACTACAGGTAGTCCAGCGTTAAAGGAAATCCAAAGATGGGCGTCTGATGCGAACAGTAAAGCCTCGTACACACGATCGGATATCCTATGGATTCTGATCCGATGGTTTTGTCCATCAGAAATCCGATGAAGCTGACTTCCATCAGTCTTGCCTACACCATCAGTCAAAAAACCGACCGCACCAAAATGACGCAACGTACACCACGTACAACGGCACTATAAAGAGGAAGTTCAAATCGAATGGCGCCACCCTTTTGGCTGCTTTTGCTGATTTCGTGTTACCGTGTGTTAGTAAAAGTTTGGTGAGAGCTGATTCGCGCTTTTTAGTCTCCGTGCTTTGCAGATCGTTTCCTGGTGTTCAGTTTGTGCTTGTGGGTTCGTATTTGTTATTCAGTGCGTGCAGTCAGGTTGTTACTGTTTTGCAGTGCCTTCTGGGCCGCTAATTACTGTTTTTCAGGTCGTTCTTCTCAGGCCTTGCTGTTCCGCGGTGCGTTCTGTTTGAGTTCGTTCTGACCAGCCGACCGGTTTAAAACCATGTTTGAAGTACGTTCTCGTCGTAGAGCTCGTGCTGGCTATGGACTTGGTGTTGCGGTTAACACTGTAACCCGAGTTCAGTCCGTGAACAGGGTGAGGACCAAGAATTGGTTGCTCCAGCGGGACCAATTATCTCATATGTCTCTGCTGCGGGAAATCCATGAGAATAATTCTGATGATTTCAGGAATTATCTCAGGATGCCGGCCACCGTTTTTCACCGTCTGTTGGATTTGCTGTCCCGCTATATCACGAGGCAGGACACTGTGATGCGCAAGGCCATCACTGCCTAGCAGAGGCTTATTGCCACGTTGAGATACCTGGCGACTGGGAGAAGCTTGCAGGACCTCGAGTTCTCGACAGGCATCTCCCCCCAGGCTCTTGGGATCATTATCCCGGAAATGTGTTCTGCCATCATCCAGGTCCTGCAGAAGGACTATATGAAGGTAAGTTTTCTCCTTTAACATCACATTCTAGTTTGTGAATGTTTGCTAATGTATTGTCTTTCTTTCCTCCTTCCCAAATTACCCTGATTGTAATATGCTGGGAATGTCCCCTTTCTCTCCATGCATGTTTTTACTTATAATGGCTCTTTCTTTGGCCTACATGCCTATTTCCCTTCACTAACCTCTCCAGCATGCTATCCTGGACCCAAACACACCTAGCCTAGTTTTTTCTTGACAATGTTTTTTGTCAGCGCCATAGTATTTTTGAACCCCCCCCAAAATGTGTCCAAATGTTTTAGTTCACATTCAAGTTCAGCAGAGTGGTAGAGCCTTTTTTTGGGGGGTACAAAATCAGCTATAACCCCCCCTTAGAATATTTTCTAATGTCCCATCAGCGGGGGTGAGTCATCTGATAAGTGGGCCTTCTATTTTTGTGTTTAAATACTCCCTCAAAGAATAAATGTTATACTGATGTTGGCCAAGAATATCTTTGTGTAATCTGCTTGCAATGTAAAGTTCAAAAGTACTAATGTATTCTCTTTTGTTTGACTGCACCGTTTCCTTCAACACCACAGGAATGGCAGACTGTGGCTGCCCAATTTGCCCAACGGTGGGACTTCCCTAACTGTGGAGGGGCAATTGATGGCAAGCACGTCCACATAGTGCCGCCACCCCATTCGGGGTAATTCTATTATAACTATAAAGGTTTTAATAGTCTTGTGTTAATGGCGGTGGTGTCGGCACGGTATGAGTTCCTGTATGTGGACGTGGGGAAGAACGGCTGGATGTCCGATGGCGGAGTGTTCGCTCAGACGGAGTTCGCTCACCGTCTGCAGTCTGGGGGCCTGGCACTGCCTCCAGATGCAGACAACGTGGATGGACTTCCCTTTGTTTTTATCGCGGATGAAGCCTTTGGACTGGGACCAACCCTCACCCCGGAGAGGAGGGTTTTTAATTACCGGCTGGCCAGAGCCCGGAGGCCGGCCTATCTGAGATGACCATTCTGACCGGCCTGGACACTGCCCATACTGGCTTGGCCCTCCAAAGTGCCCGTGAAGTACGTGATAAATACGTTGAGTACTTCACGGGTAGGGGGGCCCTCGCAAAGCCAGACCATATCTGACCTTTTAATAAAATAAAAAAATGAAAAATATATATTTGAAAAACGTGTTTTGTCATTATTGCTGTTTTACTTTTTTATTATGTGTTTCCCAGGTTCTTGTAGTGCCAAGTGTATTTGTCTTTAATAAATAGCCACAATTGTCACAGAAAAAAACATGAATTTTGCCGTTTCGGAACTGATATTGAGCATAGAAAGAACAAGCCACACATATTTGAGTGTCCAAAATATTTTTTACTCGGTGCACCACAGGTGCATTTTTTTTTGGACTAAATACAATGTAGAAATGTTTTGCTCCACATTTTGGAGAATACTAATATTTTTGGGTTTTGCATAAACATGCATGGGTCAAAATAGCAAACATATAAAAACAATGGAACTTATAACCCCTGAACCATCCCAAATTTGAAGATGCACACAACAGTTTTGTGGTTGCCAAATGGGTCTTTTCTAAGTGAGCCCATGGCTAAAGTCAACATGTGCTATCTGCCATCATGGGGGATCAATGGACGTGCTTTGGGGGTGAAAACCCTTCCTCTCACCTACTTGAGTAGCGAGGAAGAGGTTGCACCCCCAAAACAGGGACATAGATCTCCTGTGATGGCAGATAGCACATGTTGACACACTGTGTGTGCATCTTCAAATTTTGGCTGGTGGGAAAACAAGTGCAAATGTTTGTTGCCAAAAAATACAAAATAACAGGGGGGGGGGGGGGGGGTTTCAGACTATTCGCCCCAAAATATCTATAATGTTTTTATATTTTTGCTCAATCACATTCATCCTATTCCTCATAATGGCCATTTCGCTACTACATTCCATTATTTCTTGAATAAGTATTTTGGCACTAGCACTTGAGAATGAAGGAGTTGGAGTTTCGAACACACCACCACGTTCATCCCCTAAAAAAAAAAAAAAAGGTATTTAGAAATATGCAGGCCTACATCTGTTTTTACCTTGAAGTTGTGGTGACAGACACTGACCTGTTGTGGTGATAAGCTCCACCTCTCCTTCCTCCACCTCTCCTTCCTACACCTCCGCTTCCTCCACATGCTGATCTTGGGGTGCTTTTGGATCTTGGTTTTCTTTATGTGGTCTGTGCTTCCTAGGCTCCTCACATTGGTGTCCTCCCAGTCTCCTCTCCCCTATGAGAATGAAACAAACAAAAGGTGTCCTTTAGTAAACAGAGATTTGAGGGCATAAATTGTAAACATTGCTTGGAAGTGGGGTCCAATTGTTAGTTTTGGCTGAGTTCCAAGATGAACACATGAGATTTTGTGAATTCAACAAAGCAGGAATACTTTTATTTTTGGACCAAAATAACACACATGGAGACACCCCAAGGTATCCACTGGAGCACCTGTGTGTGACACCTTAAAAAGGTTGTTCAGGTGGCCCACACTATAGTGCTCCTGAGTTAAAATCAGTGTAACCAGCTGCTTGAGTGTCCTCTCCTTTACCCCAAATCCAGTTTATCATTTCACATTCTATTTAATTACAACACATCATCTAGCCACAACGTTTATAAACGTTGTTTTCATTAAAATATGCATGACCACATGTGGTTTACGTGTATATGTGCAAAACATGTTCTTTTGAAGACGATCGTTGTTTACTACAAAACATTACCAAAGAAGTGGACACTCAACTTAACATAAAAGTTGACATTTTACAATGTGAAACCAGACAATCCAAGCACATGTAGCAAAACATGCAAGAATAAATATTACAATTTGAAATAACACAGGAAATAAACTTTATTTTTTCCAGGCTTTTTTTAAGCTTCCTATACTGTTCCGGCTCCCTCAGCTTCAGGTCAGACCACCTTTTAGGGAGCTGCTCCTTGGATCTCCTGACCCCAAATTTCTGATAGAGACTCCTCGCCACTTTGTCCAGTATTTGAGACTTCCGGAGATTAGGGGTGTCATATGGCCCATGCTTCCCATCGTAATCCTTCCTCCGCAGGATGTCCGCCATATCAGCAAATGACATATTAGTCGCCTTGTATCTTTTATTCCTGGATCGGGACATTCCCGCCTCCGGGCTTTCCTCGTTGGTACTTAATAATAAAGCATGCACCTGTGTCACCGACATGTCATCGTCTCCCACTGTGCACCAAACGAGAAGGGGCGGGGAAATGCATAAAAAGAACATCATGGGCGGGCGACGCGGGCAGAGTTACACACATGCGCAGGGTATATAAATGGGAAACGAGGTTATGGTTGCGCGGAGTAAGAATGACCGGAAGTGACAAAAAAAATAAAATAAGGTAAGAATGAAACTTGGGCCTGCAGTGGCCTATAATGGTTCCTGATTGTAAAGGCCTATATTGGGATAAGATTATGACAATTGAAGCTGACCTCTACTGTTTTTTTCTTGTGTTTTATCTTGCAGAAATAAGTATGTATAAACGAAGGGAGCCCAACATTATGTTGTTATTCATTGAGAAATACAAAGAATTGCGCAACCTGTGGGAGCTCCAACATCCTTCTTACCACAAGAGTGGTGTACGTCGGGCAACAATTAACCAATTAGCGGAATATATGAAGACCTGGGTCCCAGAGGCTGACTAGACTATGATGAACAATAAGATAAACAACATGCGGAATGCTTACAAAAAAAGCTACACAGCAGTCCGCGCTTCTATGAGATCAGGAGCAGCAGCAGACAAAGTACTTCAGCCCAAGCTGTGGTACTACAAGCATCTGCAATTTCTGGAAGACCAGATTGAGGCCAGGGAATCACTTTCCAGCCTTCCCTCAACCCTTCCTTCCACCCTTCCCTCCAGCGTCGCTTCCACCCTTCCCTCCACCCCTGAAGAGGGGGAGGAGGAGCCACCTGAGCTGGAAGAGCCGGATCTGCGCATCTTCAGCCAGGTATAGTATTTTCAAACATATTTATTGCCCTCAATGTACTATTGTGAACTAGATTTATTCTTCACTAATGAAAAAATGAACCTAAAAAAAAAAGGTTTAAAAAATATATATATATATATTTTTTAAAAAGTGGCCAGAAATGATTGGTACAGTATCTTAAAAAAACGGGGTCAGAATGAAAGTCTTTTCAATTTATTGAACATTCAAATTGCAACAGTCATGAGATAAAAATTGTGTGTGATTGATTCAACAAAATATCAAACTATGTCCCTTTTTTCTACACAGGATGAGGTCAGCCAGGAGGAAGAGGCGCAGGAATGTGGCAGGCAGGAGGAGCCAGGGGTGAGTGGCAGCCAGGAGGAGGCAGGGCCAAGTGGCAGGCAGCAGGTCCCCAGGCCTAGTGGCAGCACACAGTCACAAGTGGCTTCCCTCCACGTCAGACTGAAAAAACATTGGCGGATGACACCAGTGGAGGAGGAGTCACTTCAGATGATACGTGACGCTGCTGCCATCATGAGGGCCCCCCTCAACCCTGTTGAGGGCTTTAGTGCCTACCTGGCCGAAAAGTTGTTCCAAATGGAGGCGGGACAATGTGCCCTCTGTGAGCATCTTATATACACGGCCATTCACACGGGGGGAGGGGAAAGCTGACAGAGGCCACTCATCTCTGCCATCTGGCCCATCCTTCTCCTCCTTCTCCTCCTCCTTCTTCCACATTACCACCGACAGTGGCACAGCCTCCAAAGGTGCGTGGACGGGGCCGTGGAAGGAACGCTGCAGAGAAGCGTGGAGGGAAGGCTACAGGGAAGAGCAGAAGGTGATTCCCTGGCTTCAAGCTGCTCTTCCAGAAGTTGCAGTTTGTAGGAGTACCACAGCTTGGGATGATGTATGTCTTCGGCTGCTGCTCCTGATTTCCTTATGTTGTTTATTTTATTGTTCATCATAGTAATGTCTGCCTTTGGGGTCCAAAGTATTCATATATTCTGCTAATTTTCCAATTGTTGCCCTTCGGGTTTATTTTTTTGTTTTGCCAGAATAAATGGAGATTTGATTTCAGCCAAAATACTTGCCTGATGTGTTTTTAATGTGTGAGTAGCAAGAACATTTCATAAATACAATGTGTAATTAACAAGTGACACCAACCTCCTTGAGGGAAAAATAAAATAAACATATGTTGTTAGGAGAACTTGACACCAAAAAAAAAGGCCACAAGGAAAAAAAATATAAAAAAAAATTTATATATGGATTCTAAATCATTTTTAAAATTAGTGAGGTCTGGCTTTAAGAATAGATCAAATTATTCATGAGATCACAAGAAACAATAAAGAAATACGTTTGTCAGAACTCGGGATAAAGATCTGCAGCAAAAAAAACATTTTAAACACCATTCTAAAGAAGAAAACAATGCGCTGCATTAAACAAGGCAATAATTTGCAGAAGGACGAATGTGCTCTCTCCATTAGGAACGCTAGTTTTACCAGAACGAGCGTTCCCGTCTCCTAATTCAGTCTGAGCATGCGTGGGTTTTTTATCCGATGGACTTGCCCATAGACGATCGGAATTTGCTATCGGTTTTTGATCCATCGGAAAAATTTAAAACATGTTCTATTTTTAAAAACCGATGGAAAAAAGGCAGATGGGTCCCATACACGATCGGTTTGTCCGATGAAAAAAATCCATCAGACTGTTTTCATCGGTAAAACCGATCGTGTGTACAGGGCTTCAGTGTTCGTAAACATTTATGACGACTAGTAAGGCAATACTGACTGGGATGGATCTGTCAGGTGTTTCCAACCACTGACCAACCCCCTGAGATGCATTGAGGTGGTCTGTTACGTGGAGGTTTGCTGCTATTTCCCAGGGAGATTCCCCACTGGGGGGGAAGCTTTTTGGCTTCTTCTGGTGATTTGAATATATACGTGTGGCCTTGGTGTGTTACGGTTAACTTGGTGGGGTAGCCCCACTGATAGGTGATTTTCCGCTCCCGTGGTTGAGTGGTTATGGGGTAAAATTGCTTGCTTTGCTGCATGGTTGCCGCTGAGAGATCAGTGAAGATCTGGAATTAGGAGAAAGGGTCAGGGAGTTTTCCCATTTTCTGTGCAGCTGAAAGAGCCCTTTCTTTTATGTGAAAGAAATGTATCCTGGCTATCACGTCTCTGGGGATGGTGTCAGGTAGTGAAGCAGGTTTTGCCAGTCTGTGGGCCCTGTCGATGACAAAGTCCTTAGGGTTTTCCATAGGTAACAGGACCTTGAGAAGTTGTTGCAGGTATAGATTTAGTTCTGGGTTTGTAACGGATTCGGGGATGGCCCGGAATTTTAGATTGTTCCGTCGGGAGCGGTCCTCAAGGTCAGAGACTTTGGCTTTTAGCCACTGTATGTCATTGTCATGCCCCTGGACTTCTGCTGACAGGCTATTATAGGCATCAGCGTGTTCGCCTAGTGATCTTTCCACTGCATCCATTCTTTCCTCCACGTGCTCTATGTGAGACTGTAGAGAGGCCAGGTTTCTATTTAGGTCTGCCTGGAGATCATTTTAAAGGGATAATAGCATTTCTTTTATGATGCATTCTAAGGCTGGCTGGTCTGAAGCCGGTAATGCAGCTAAAGATTGTGACTGAGGGGATGTGTGGGGCGTCCCATGATTATCACCGTCAGTAGCCAATTGTTTTTTACTCACCGGCCCTTTGGAGATAGGGGAAGCTGCAGGCAATGGTGCTGGTCTTTTTTGGGAGTTTTTGTCCTCCTTTTGAGTGGCTGCTATCACATTCTCCCCTCCATGTTCTGATGTCGCCATGCTGCCGAGCCCTTGGAAGTAGTCTGTGAGCCGCTGCGGGTGTGAGGATCGGTGCGCAGTGGAG
This sequence comes from Rana muscosa, assembly GCA_029206835.1. Taxonomy (NCBI): domain Eukaryota; kingdom Metazoa; phylum Chordata; class Amphibia; order Anura; family Ranidae; genus Rana; species Rana muscosa. Next base: position 433,827,021 of record CM055117.1, read on the forward strand.
CTCACAGATATCTCCAGGTGTCAGGAGGATGATAGCTGTCGGGATCGGTTGTCTGTAGGAGAGACGCTGCTGTGTGTTTCGCTGTTCCTTGCGGAGCTCCTAGTTCAAGCGGCCATACTGCTCTGCCCCCCTGATGAGATCTTCTTTATAGGCTTTGTTGATCAATCTTTTCAATTTGGACTTATATTTTTATATCATGCCAAAGCCTGGAATTCTTCTTTAAGTTAATTAACTGCTTGCTGACCACATAACTTAGTTGTACGGTGGCAGAGTGACTTTTCTGCGCCGGTCCACTTACCTAGTACATGATCTGGCACTTCTGGGTAGGGAGCGTGCGTGTGCCCAAGCCTATCAGAAGGTGCTGGCCAGTGGATTTCCACTGGCACCCATGGATGGGCAAGGGGAGACACAGAACAGAGATCTGCCTATGTATACAAGGCAGGGCTCTGTTCTGTCAGCAGGGATGTGATGGATTCTCTTTAGCAGCAATACAGGGAATAAAATCTACCAGATCCTGTAGTAAAAACAGCACACATAATACACAAAAACACTGGTTAGGCACACATTTAACCCTTTGATCGCCCTAAAAATTCCAGTATATATGCCGTAGTTTGTAGATTTTATAACTTTTGCACAAACCAATCAATATACGCTTATTTGGATTTTATTTACCAAACATATGTAGCAGAATACATGTTGGCCTAAATTGATGAAGAAATTCAATTTTTTTATTATTGGATATGTTTTATAACAGAAAGTAAACAATATTATAAATTTTTTGTCAAAATGTATTTTCTTTTTTTTGTTTATAGTGCAAAAAAACAAAAAAACGCCAGACGTGATCATATACGGTACCTGTTAAGGAAAGTGTAAAATCTGTATATAATATGTTGTATATTTGCCTATGCATTGCACTCTGCACTCATTGTGCAATAATGTTTTCATTACATGTTTGCATTCTTTCGAGTCCTGATTAGAATTAGCCTGCCTATGTTATGCCCCTTGTTACCATACATATACAATTGTAATATTAATGTGATACCTACATAATCATGTGTATAAAAAACGTAGATTGCGCTGAATAGACCTTTTGTGTCTGTTCCCTACTGCAGTAGTTATTATTAATTTGGAAACAGTGAGGATAGGAGTTGCCCATCTATAAAATTTACAGAACATACCACCAAAAGAAAGCTCTATTTGAGGGGAAAAAAGGAAATCAATTTAATTTGGGTACAGCATTGCATGACATTTGTCAGGCAAAGTAACGCAGTGCCCTTTTGCAAAAAATGGCCTGGTCATGAATGGGGGTAAATCTTCAACCTGAAGTGGTTCACAAAGGTGCCTTTCGAAAAATGTATTTCTAGATTTTTATTTCAGTAATGCATCTTTGTAGACACTGGTCATTAAGACTGTGCGAAAATTTTAGGAGTATTAGCCTAACTAAGCTTAACTCGCACAATTTCAAACCGGCATTTCGTTCCAACTTCAGGGTGATTTGAGAGACATCCGTGCGGGTTAATGCACATATGTCTATTGAAATCACCCCCCAAGTCGCCAAAAGTAGTACTTTTGAGAATCGGTGCGGTGCCGCAAAGTCAGCGTCGTACTGATACGGACAGTGCCGTTGCTGGCAATAGGTCTTGCCTGCTTGTCACTTTATATAGTTGTTTGTCTGAAGTCCATCTTTAACCACTTCGCATCCGGGCCAATTCTGACACTTCGCTCCTACATGTAAAAAGCCTATTATTTTTGCTAGAAAATTACATATAACCCCCAAACACTATATATGTTTTTTTAGCAAAGACCCTAGAGAATACAATGGCGGTCATTGCAACTTTTTATCTTGCACGGTATTTGCGTAATAATTTTTCAAACGCATTTTTTTGGGAATAAAAACGGTTTCATGAATTAAAAAATATTAAAACATTAAAGTTAGCCCAATTTTTTAGCATAATGTGAAAAATGAAGTTACGCCGAGTAAATAGATACCTAACATGTCACCCTTCAAAATTGTACACGCTCGTGGAATGGCGCCAAACTTCGGTACCTAAACATCCTCATGGGCGACGCTTTAACATTTTTTACTGGTCACATGTTTTGAGTTACAGAGGAGGTCTAGGGCTAGAATTATTGCTCTCGCTCTAACGTTTGCTACGATACCGCACATGTGTGTTCTGAACACCGTTTTAATATGTGGGCGGGACTTACGTATGCGTTCGCTTCTTTGTACGAGCTACCAGGGACAGGGGCGCTTTACATTTTTTTTTTTTTTTATTATTTATTGTTAATTTTACTTTTAACTTTATACTTTTGACAGTTAGAAAAAAAAAAAGATCACTTTTATTCCTATTACAAGGAATGTAAACATCCCTTGTAATAGGAATAAGCATGACAGGTCCTCTTTACAGTGAGATATGGGGTCAATAAGACCCCACATCTCACCTCTAGGCTGAGAAGCCTGAAATAAAAAAAAAAAAAACGATCACCGCTTCCTAGCCGAAGCGGCGCCGTTTTTTGGAATGCAGAGGCCCGGCGTGATGTTATAACATCACGCCCAGCCTCCGAATGATCATAGAGACTCTTGCGACCATCTGGTCCGCCGGAAATCTCTATGGTTAGAAGCCGGGGCCGGCGGATCCTGTCACCGACTCACCGATCGCTCAGTTGAGTCGGTAGAAGCACCGGAGGGCGGCGGGAGGGGGGGCGTCCCCTCTCGCCGCCTGTAAGAACGATCAAGCGGTGGAACAGCCACTATGATCATTCTTACGGTACACAGAATCGCCGGCTCTAAAAAACGATATCTGAATGATGCCTGTAGCTGCAGGTATCATTCAGATATCCCGGCTCAAAGTCAAGGACGTCCCACGGACTTCCTTAGATGTGAAGTGGTTTTAAACAGATAGACTATATGTATTTAATTCTTATTTATTAGAGGATTTATATAGTGCTGTCAATGTATGCAGTTCTTTTACATACTGTATGTTCATATCAGTCCCTGCCCCTGAAGGTCCTACATGCATACGTACACACACACACACACACACACACATGCTAGGGCCAATTTATTCATTTTGGCAGAAGCTAATTTCTCCTACTACCATGTCTTTGGTGTGTGGGAGGAAATTGGAGTGCCCAGAGGAAAACCATGCAAAACCATGCAAAAACAGGGAAAACATGCAAATAGCATGCAGATAGTGTCCTGACTGGAACTTGAACTGATGATCCCAGTGCTGGAAGGCAGGAATTTTTTGTTACATAGTTAGTGAGGTTGAAAAAAGACACAAGTCCATCTATGTATGAAAACAGTTTGTAATTCTGTCCCGAAAGTTTTGTGATGTAGAGCCCCCTACCAGACAGCACACCCAGATACTCAACCTATGTTGCAGCCAAGGCACTGGGTATGGGCCGAAACTCCCCCCCCCCGTTCGGTTCAAACAAAGAACATGTTAACAGGCAAAAAAGTTCTAGCGATTCTACCCTATTAAAGCCTATGGGACACGAACATGAAAAATCAAAAGTGCTAATTTTAAAGGCTTATATGCAAGTTATGATCATAAAAGTGTATGGGGACCCGGGTACTGCCCCAGGGGACATGTGTCAATGCAAAAAAAAGTTTTTAAAACAACCGTTTTTTTGGGAGCATCGATTTTAACAATGCTTAAAGTGAAAAAATTTTAATAAAATATTCCTTTAAATATCATGCCTGGGGAGTCCCCTTGGTCTGTCTGTAAAGTGGCACATATGTGTGATGTGTAGAACAGTGCTGCAGCAAAATTACATTTGTAAAGGAAAAAAATATAATTTAAACTTGCTCGTGCTTGTAATGTATTGCCGGCTCCCAGCAATATAGATAAAAAAATCAAGGAAAAAGGCGCATACACGGAAGCTTCCAAGATGGCCGTGTAAGCCGGGATCTTCACACTGCCTCAGCCATGGATCCACCCTAGCCCTGGATCTAAGCCAGCGGGATGCCCATGGACAGCAGGCATTGCTCAGGGAACACCCCAGCAACAATTCTATGCCAGGCAACTTAGTCCGCCGGGACCTGGGAAACCAGGCTGAATCCAAGATGGCGGCCGCGTCTCAGCCACGAGACCAACCCACAGGGGGACATGCAGAAAGCAGGCAAGTTATTGCTGCAGCCACTTTGGCATACACTCCCCAGGCAACCTCCGGCATCTCCCACAATTTGACCCCGTCACCTGCCTCCACAGAGTCGCTCATAGAGCGATCAATTAGACAACTATATGCGGTCCCCTCTGGGAGCAACACCAGTACACCTGGATGCCATTAACACCCCAGGAGGCCCAGACCCTGACATACCCCAGAATGCAGGAGATTTATTCCTTAGGCTATCTTAGCTGCTTGAGAGAGGCCTATCTCACACAGCAAACAAAATCACTAATGACATTCGCTCAGACTTCCAAAACCTGGGCTCCAGAATAGAAGCCATTGAACACAAGCTTGACATTACAGTGTCCAGGACCAACCAAAACACTGACCACATCCACGTTATACAGGAGCAACAGAGGTATCCCAGAATCTATTACAGACATCCCCAAGGCAGTCCAGGATCTCATCAAAGTCCTCATTCCTGCTATAACTCCACACAAACAATCACACATCTCCTTCCAAGGGCATGACATCCAAATCTTTGCGAACATCTCATCCATGACCCTCCCTTAAACCACTGCTGACGATCCTCTCACAAAAGGAAATCAAATACTGGTGGGCTTTCCCCTTCGCTTTAAAATTTGCCTATAAAGGTAAAACCTACTCCTTCACTACCCTCCCAGAGGGCGAACGGGTGCTTCTCAACCTGAAATTCATCTTGCAAGACCCAGCAATGGACACTTCAAATCTACAAGCAGGATCCTCTAAACGCCCCACTCCTACAAGTCCAATTTCCCCAACATGGAAATCAAACAAAAGCAGGCGAATGGAAGAAACCATGCCCACCTGACCTTTGAGAAGAAGCTAACCCCTTCATTCCACTCCTCAAAGCTCAGCCCTGTCCAGCAATTTAAAATTGGATCTCCTCTCAGATTTTGGAGATCCTCCTGATACTCTCAAGCCTTGTACACACGAACGAATTTCTTGGCAAAAAATCTCTGCCAGCAAGTTTCTTGCTGGTTTTTGCCGAGAAATTCGTTCGTGTGTATGGTTTCTCGTCAAGAAAAGCGACAAGAATCTCGACGAGAAAATAGAGATCCTGCTCTCTATTTTCTCGTCGAGATTCTCGTCAGCCTGTTTCTCGACGAGAAAATTGTGTGTGTGTACACTTTCCTTTTCGCCGGGAAGCCCGCGCATGCTCGAAATGACTTAGACGCATGCGCGGTAGCTTCCTAGGCATAGGTAGGGTGAACCAAGATGGTGGCGACGGCATCGAATGTGACGAGCGCATGCTCGTCGTATTCGACGACGTCACCGCGTTCGCTCCATTCAAAGAACCGTGGGTTCTTTGAATCGAGCGTGTGTACACTCGGCCGGGACAAGTTTCTTGTCCAAGAATCTCGTCGAAAAAAACGACATGTTTTTTTTGACGAGAATCTCGGCCGTGTGTACGAGGCTTCAGACTACCCTATCCGCCTTCTTCCTCAGGACTGACTTTCATATCCCCCTTCATTTAGCGGGACAGACGGGATCCAGCCAAACTCGCAATTTACACTGGATACAGCACTCAAGAATTTTACAGAACCCCATGCCGGTCTCACGTCAGGTTTCCTGAGGGACGGTTCTCACCTTCCCCAAATCACGGTAAGGCGGACTAAAGCAGTTTATCTGCACCAATCTCTAAATTACTTTGAATTGTGTTGCTTTACTTCCCCCCTTCCCCCCCTGACCCCAACGCTTTCCCTTGCTTCCCTTCCCTACTTCCCTCCCATTGCTTACCCCCTCTCCCTTTCCCCGAATAGATTCAAATGACTAAGTTCTTTTTTACCTGCTGGCTATGATCCATCCATTTATTAATGTTACAGTTTGTTGCAGTTAATCTTAAAGTTTGTTTTACCTATTGTGTTTTTGTCCTCAGGGACGGCTGTGGCTGAGGCAGCAGTTATGCGCCTCCTACCATCCTTCGACTATGGTTTTACCATTTCCGAATAATGGGATGTTAGCCCACTTTGAGGGCTACGACTATTTTTTGTACTGCAACGAGGGGATGGACCTTTCCCCCTCCCATCACACCATCGATGAGGGGAGGGACCTTTCCCCCTCACAAGGGGGACCAGCTCTCCCAAACCTGTTTAGATACTACCAAGCGGCAAGGCGCGCCCAACTCTCTATGGTCTACTCTAGATATGAGAAACCTGACTGGATTAGCATAGAGAGACAGGCGGTCCCAACACATACTCTAGACTACCTCCTTTGGTGTCCCCAAAAATCGAGGCCTCCAATAATGTCCCCTACGCTATCCCATTCCATAAAGTTATGGGATGACATGAAACATCTACCTTCACTGACATCTGACATACGCCCGCTAGCTCACATTTTTTATAACCCTAAATTCATTCCAGGCATGGACGTCAAATCATTCCAATGGTGGCTAGACAAAAGGATGTACCGTATTGGACACTGCTTTTCTTCTAATGGCCCGATCTCACTGAAACACTGTGTGAAAAAACTGGAACTTCGAGATTCTGAGAAATTTAGATATCTTCAAATCTCTCACTTCCTCTCCTCTATGTGGAAAAACAAAACTATTCCCACACACTATGAGCGTTGGTGTGGCCAAGCAACGGAGCAAAAGGGGGGTATATCTATAATTTACACATCACTTTCAGAACCCACCTCCAAATTCCCATACATGGAAGCATGGGAAAGAGACCTGCAGGAAACCTGGGACCTGGAGGACTGGCATAAAATGGGAACGAGGGCCTTCAAAGGTATTTTGAACATATCCTTGATGGAAGCTAATCTGAAAGTGTTGACGAGATGGTATCTGGTTCCCTCCAGACTAGCAGTAATGTTCCCCTCCACCTCCCCCTTATGTTTTAGAGAATGTCACTCCTGGGGTTCCATGCTTCACATATGGTGGGAGTGCCTGAGAATCAGAGGATTTTGGAACAACATGTTTAATCTCATCCGCAGAGTCTCGGGCCACTCTGTACCAAAATCCCCCCCTAAATAGAGTTGCTGAATGCTCACATTCCCAAGATCCCTAAACACACTCAAAAATGTATATATTTTATGCTCCTGAGAGCAAAAATCACCATTGCTAAAGCTTGGAAGGGACCCACGGTTTCTCTCCTGGCTGCCAAGAGAAAGATATTGTGGATCATGTCCCAAGAAAGAATGGTCAGTTCAATAATGAATACCACCAAAATATTTAAAGCGACATGGGAACCCTGGGCTAAACACATAGGAATCTCCCTCATCCCTGGAGTCAATGCGACATGAACAAGCTCTCATACCTGAAACCTGGCACCCTCCTCTCAAACTCTCTCTCTCTCTTCTACGTTCTTTTTCCCTCTATACTTTTCTGCTTTTATCATGAAGTTTAAGATAGCCGTACTCTAACGGCTTTGAGTTAGAGCCTTCACCATTACCACATCCTAAGGAGCTCACAAGCATTTGCGGTAGTCTCTTAGGGAGACTACCTGGACAGACGTGCTTATAGTAGTCACCATAGGACTCTCCCGCATCTCTGGAAATGACAGTTCTGGCCTCCAAAGAGCACATAATCTATCTCCCTAGCCAGTCGCCCCCTGACACAGTGTGAACCCATTTGGGGTGTCAGGATCGAGGACCGAAATAAGTGCATTTATATGTTATGCCCCCGCTTACCTAAAACTCAGGAAGATTTCGTATTGTGGGGACTATATGTTGCTGAGTGATATTTGTTTATTCAGTTGACTAGCCTTGTTAAACCTATGTTCTGCTCCAATGTGAAATGGTGGTCTTAATATGTAATGTACGGTTTTTCAATAAATGTTTTGAAACTCAAAAAAATTAAATATAAAAACAAAACCAAGGAAAAAATACGGTGTGCGCCCCCCCCCCCTCCATTCCATACCAGGCCTTTTGGGTCCCCTCCCCTTACATCAGATGCCAAGAGCTATCCCACCTTCAGAAGTTGAGTCCCTCACCAGTGGCGGCTGGTGCTCAAAATTTTTGGGGGGCGCAAACAAACTGAAAAAAAAAATCAATTGCCGCCACTGTGCCCATTAAACGCAGCCACTGTGCCCAAACGCCACCAGTTTGCCCCCTCAAATACAGCCAGTTTGTTTCCATATACAGCCAGTGTGCCCCCATATATATATAACCAGTGTGCCCCCATATATACAGCCAGTGTGCCCCCATATACAGCCAGTGTGACCCCATATACATATAGCCAGTGTGCCCCCATATACAGCCAGTTTGTCCCCATATACAGCCAGTTCCCCCAAATGCAGCCAGTTTGTCCCCCATATACAGCCAGTTTGTCCCCCATATACAGCCAGTTCCCCCCAAATGCAGCCAGCGTGTCCCCCATATACAGCCAGTTCCCCCCAAATGCAGCCAGTGTGTCCCCCATATACAGCCAGTTCCCCCCAAATGCAGCCAGTTTGTCCCCCATATACAGCCAGTTACCCCCAAATGCAGCCAGTTTGTCCCCCATATACAGCCAGTTCCCCCCAAATGCAGCCAGTTTGTCCCCCATATACAGCCAGTTCCCCCCATATTCAGCCAGTTTGTCCCCCCATATACAGTCAGTTCCCCCCAAATGCAGCCAGCGTGTCCCCCATATACAGCCAGTTCCCCCCAAATGCAGCCAGCGTGTCCCCCATATACAGCCAGTTCCCCCCATATTCAGACAGTTTGTCCCCCATATTCAGCCAGTTTGTGCCCCATATTCAGCCAGTTTGTCCCCCATATTCAGCCAGTTTGTGCCCCATATTAAGCCAGTTTGTGCCCCATATTAAGCCAGTTTGTCCCCCATATTCAGCCAGTTTGTCCCCCAAATGCAGCCTGTCCCCCCCCAGCCCTGCACTTACCTTCCTCGGTCCGCGCCGTCCTCGATGTGTTCTCCCGCTGGCTCTGATAGGCACTTCCAAGTTACACCCACCGCCGGCCGCCGCTCTCATTCATATGGCCGGCGCTCACCAGGAGGCCGGCCATATGTATAGTGGGGAGCGCGGCAGCGGTGACAATACACAGATTCATGCAATGCATGAATCTGTGTATTGTCTTTCAGTGGCGGTGCGGGAGCGAGAGGGGGCGCACCGCCACTGTCCCTCACCCTCCCTTACATTACAGTGCACCCCCCTAGTAGGAAGAAGCTGGATGCTATGATTTAAAGCAGAAAGTAGGGGTCTGGAGAAGAACCAGAGAAGGGCTGGAGCTCTCCTGCAGCTGCAGGAGAGCTGCAAGGGCCACATAAAATGGCCTGGAGGGCCGGATTCGGCCCGCGGGCCTTGTGTTTGACACATGTGCCCCAGAGCAAGAGAGCCCCCAGCTTTGCAGATAACAGCAGAATAACAGCTCCACACTAGCGTTAGATGGCATTTTATCATGTGCTTTTCCTCCATTATTCTCAATTTCAGCAGAAATGTTGAAGCAGCGAAAAATCAATGGAAGAAATGGGAGTGCTATTTGTGTTTCAAAATTATTTTCACTGCAACTGAAAGGACAGGAAACTCAGAAATCTGTCTTGATAATGCATTATGCTGTACACATAGATAAGTTAATATCTCTGTTTTGTGTTGGGTTAATGTTTAACTGGTATTTAGATTCAAATTGTTGCACTTCCCAGATGCATTTGGATGTTGAGCCTGTCTAATTTCTGTCTTCAGATTGTATTATTTTATAGAACTAAAGGCAATGCATTTTGACCTTAATGCATTCACGGTATTAAAGTAAAAACATTCCATTATGCATTTACTGTTGAAAGAACAACTGCAAAGTTGCTTATATAAACTGACATATATATATATATATATATATATATATATATATATATATATATATATATATATATATATATATATATATACACACATACATATGCATCATAACTATCAATGCCAGCAGGTGGTGCTGTAGTATTAAAGTATATAGTTAATTTATTCTATGATATGAGAGGAAGTACCCTCTATATCTAAGTATGCACTTGTTTGTTGTTCCCTTCCTGTTTCTGTCTACATGATGTAAAGCCATGATGAAGATATCCCCCCATAAAAGTAAAGCCGTTTGCTGTATCCAAGAAGCTTCCAGCACTTAGTTGTAATACTCTGCATAATATTTACAACCCACCCCCTTTCCCAAATACTTACCTGCTGTACTTGTCGCTGTCCCAGGTCCTCTGTGATCTGAGCCATTCCCCAAACTTTCTGGTTACAGTGGGAAGGTAAGGCTAGGTAGTCGGTTTGCTCCATTAGTGGTCTATCAGGAGCTAGGAGGAGGGAGAGGAGGCATGGCTTGCTGAGCACTGTGTGTTTCAATAGATGCACACAGCCCTGTCTGGGAATCTGCACATGTTGGTGTATCCTTTAGGAGTGGTTAGCTAAAAGAGACACCCACAAATAGGAGATGGGGTCAGTAGCTCTGGGACATGCTAAGGAAAGAAAAATACAAGCTTTCAAGTGTGCTAAATTTAAACAATATGTAAGTTTAAACTTTCTTGAATGAAATGTAAATAAATAAATAAATAAGTGGCTGTGACAGTACTGCAACTTGTCACGGTGTTAGAGGGGATATATATTGCAAAGTGTTCTCACTGATGCAGGTTGAGGGGCTCCAAGATGTTGGTTCTGAGTGCTGAAAACTGGTTATGCAGTTTTGTCCAGGATTGGTAATTTCTGGATTGGATTCTGGAGTCCAGATACTTTGAAGAGTTTTGGGAGGAATGATGCTTCTAACCCAGTGTCCACATCTTACTGAAGACCAGTAGCCTGATTAGGCAGGTGTACACATCCTTTTTATCTAAGGGGCTGTCTGTGGTTCAGGGCTCTTTCCCCTAGAGGCAAGCTGCTGCAGGAGTGGCATGTGTGACTAGACACTGGGGGCATCAAGGGGAGGTGACCAGGCCCACGCCTAGGAGATATTAAGAGACTGAATAGCAATATCCTGTGCAGTCCAGGTGGGCATTACATTTGTCACAAAACTGACTAACAAAACTTGGTGAGTCTGTGTGTAGACAGGCTCAGAGATTATTAGGTTTAGAAATGCCAGGAGGCTGGAAAATGTTTGTTTTGTCTTGGTGATGTTGACAACCCATACAAAGGTAACCCTGTGAGTTGTTTTGAGCTCTATGTTTAAATAAATGTGGGCCCTGAAAATGTACTTCCCTAGCTGGATTGGATTTGATAAAAAGCACTACATTTGAGTGAACACCCACATAGGGTTTAGTATGACTCCAAGCACTTCAGCTTTCTGTCATTTTAAAATAGTTTATTTGGTTCAAGCTGGTCCAAAGAGCTATTCACTTCATTAGCTTCACTAATAGATGCACCCACTGTGAGCAGTATATAAAATGTTTGTAGCCTCAGTTACATGCAGTATAGAGTGATGTTTTCTGGCAGGAGGATGTGAAATTCCTGTCCTGCTCCTGGAGCCAAGTCAAGTCTGGTTGAGTGCTGCTCTGTTATTCATAAGTAAGGATGAGCTTTGGCGTGTTCGCACGGCCCACGTGCAGAGCCTGCCAGGAAGTCGATCAATGCACTGCGCTAATCACAGGCAGTGAGACATTTCCCAATCTCTGCAGCTGTGCATCGGGACAATGTCTCACTGCCTGTGATTAGTGCAGTGCAGTGCCGACTTCCTGGTGGGCTCTGCATGTGGGCTGTGTGAACACGCTGGAGCGCATCCTTATTCATAGGAAGCTTTGTATTTTCTGAATGAATACAAGGCCTCCTCTTCTGATTAGCTGAGATGGAGATTTTGACATCATCCACTTGCCTTTTCACCTCGGCCAATCAAAGGAAGCCTTGTACTCATTCACAAAATACAAGGATTTCTGTGAATAACTGAGAAGTGGTTAGCCCAACTCCAGTTTGTTCCAGGAGTGGGGCAGAAATTCATGCCCGACTGCTGTAACACAGCACTGTACAGGTATACTGTATATAGCTGATGCTACATACAGTTTATATAGCACTCACAGCGGGTGCATCTGTTTATGAAGGTAGTAGCTCATTTGGATCAACTTGGTCCAAAAAAACTATTTTAAAGTGACAAAAAGCCCGGCTTTAAGGCTGAAAGATTGAAACTGAAAAAGGCAGCTTGTTGACAAGCTGAATTAGAACTGGCTGAGCACTGCATTTTACTATTTATTTGTACATTATATTTGGATACCCTAACCACTAGTTAAGTAAAGTTATAAGGATTGCTGTTTTTCTAATAGCTATAGTGGTCTATTACGTATTAAAGAGCAAGTAGCCACAAGGCTATTATTTGTATTATTGCAAAACACCCTCTGGTATAATATTGCTGTATACTTTGATAAGCAATAATGTTATCAACAAAATAACTGTAGTCTTTCAGCTACAGCTAGGCAACTAAGAGTGTACCCTCCAAGAACTAATATTTCATATAATATTGCATGCTTTTAGGATCATTCCCTTGCGTGGCACTAACGTTAAACAGGTGGCTCCATACTGCTTTTCTAGTAATTAAGATCTATCAGTAAACTGAGAAAGCAGTGGCAAGAATAAGAAGTCTTATGACTAGTTAGCAGGTTGAGCTACGAGCCTTTTGTAAACAATACACTGTACAAGTATATACCGTATTTATCGGCGTATAACACGCGCCGGCGTATAACACGCACCCCAAGTTTAGGAGGGAATTTTAAGGGAAAAAACTTTTAGGAGGGAAATTCAAGGGAAAAAAACTTGCATTTAAATACAGCCTTGTCCATCATTGCAGCCTTGACCAGTGTCAAACTGCAGCCTTGCAGCCTTGCCCAATGTCCATCTGCAGCCTTGCCCAGTGTCCATCATTTCAGCCTTGCCCAGTGTCCATCATTTCAGCCTTGCCCAGTGTCCATAATTTCAGCCTTGCCCAGTGTCCATCTGCAGCCTTGCCCAGTGCCTTTGCAGCCTTGCCAGTCTCGGCGATTTTTAAAATTGGCGCCAATTTCTGTGTGGAGAGGAGCGAGCGGGGCCGAGTGTACTTCGGCTAGACTCGGCTCCTCTCGCAGTCCCGCCCATCTCCACAGACTGCACCGGCTGACATACAGAAAGCCGAGTGTACTTCGGCTAGACTCGGCTCTGCTCACAGTCAGGGGCGGGACTGCGAGAGGAGCCGAGACTAGCTGAAGTACACTCGGCTTTCTGTATGTCAGCGGCGCAGTCAGAGATGGACGGGACTGCGAGAGGAGCCGAGTAAAGCCGAGTGTACTTCGGCTTCGTGTATCTCGGCTCCTCTCGCTCGTTTCAGCGAGGGGGATCGGCGGAGGATCGGCGTATAACACGCACCCACGATTTTCCCCTAATTTTAAGGGGAAAAAAGTGCATGTTATACGCCGATAAATACGGTACTTTCAGTGTTGAAGGTAACAATTTTGATAACATTATAATTCTGCAAGCCCATCTACTGATGAGAATACCTGTATTATTTGTGTGGGGTGCTAACTATAATGTATTAAAATTGTAAGCTTATTGTTGTTACTTAAAGTGGAACTTTACCCATAACAACTTGATCAAAAATAATGTTCTTTAACAAAGAATATACATTCCACATTAATAATTATGGTACCAAAATGAGTGTGTGCTGTAAATTGCCTCTGGCATTGCTCCTGTTTCTTCTTGCTGGAAGCTGCCATTTTGCTGAAGCCCAGAGGCCCTGAGCAGAAGTAAATCATAAAGCGGAACTAAACCCATCAGTTTAACAGTTTCAAAAAAGTTACATTCCTTGAATGTCATGATTGCTAACTGTCATTTTGCTTGTTTCCTCAACCAACTGTCAAACCATCAAATGGCTGCTGTCATAACTTACCATATGAGCAGCACCAGGGCAGTTTCAGATCAAACATAAGCAGCTCCCATGGCTGTAAAGGGTAGCAGGGTTTAATTCCACTTTAGGGCTGTCAGTAGATTGGCCTATACAAACTCGATGTGCCTAAAAATGGAGAACAACTGAGCATGTGCAGAGCAGGGTGAGAATGGGGGGGGGGTTAATTTACTTGTAGCGCTACCCCCAGTTAAGAGAGCCGCTGGATTTTTTGTTTAGGGCCCTGTATACAGCACCACCAACCCCTGACAATCTACTCAACCCCTGCTGGCACAGTTAGTCTAGGGAATATTACCTTGTAACGGTCTATACCTGTTTATACACAATCTGGCAGTATTGATAGGTAACTACTATCTGCAAGAATAACACTGATACAAGGGGGTTGATGTATAACTAGATTTACTTTAGTATAAAGGTCAGGATTAAACACATCACATAACATACATGCAGAGCCCTGCAGCAATAAACATATTCATAAGTGATAGTGCAGAGTGATCACCCGCCACGTGCAACTATCCTTATTTTCTTATGCGCAATATGGCGCACCCAATAAAGTTTTAACCCCCCTTGGTCAGGCCTGACTCAGATAAACCTCAGTCCCTTATGAAACAATTTCTTTGCATGCAACTTGAACGGTGGTGCACTTTCAGGAAACAATATTTGTAATCCAAGGGTAATTCACAAATGAGAACTCTTCACCGGAGACTATGCAACTCAGTTCCCCCGCTAGTCTCCGGTGGGATAGTAAATGTAAAAGGAAAAGGGGCCAAGGCAGTCACTAGACCCAACAGAGTACAGCTACAGTAGGTGCCGCCGATATTGTGTTTCCAGCGCGATGGGATCGCGCTGGAAATCACCGCTGGGAGGCTGTGCTTCTCGCGCTCGCCACCCCTGAGACCATCCGCGATGGGGCTTGCACTGTTCATTAATACGTTCTCAAACTGTTGTTGCGATGTGTAACCGCGGGGTGGTGCAAGGCAAAAACCTTTGTGCACATGCCAGCTTTTGTTCAGTTCTCCTCTGAGACCCCGGTTCGATCCCAGCCATGGCCAATCTTTTTTCAAATCCAAAACTCTGCGCGGACCAATTACTGTAAAGTGTGTCTGCTCCGTGCTCTTATACTGTACAGCTGCTGCCAAGCCTGTTCACTGTACAATACTGTACAGTACATGTGTACCGCTCTGCACTCATGCACCCTTCAGCTGGCGCGGCACATCATTCGTCATTCATCAACGCTATGAAGTTCCGCTTTAGTTATGTTGCCGTACTGTACTGTCATTCGGCATTAGTCATTCATCAACGTTATGAAGTTCCAATTTTGCTATGTGTGTCTATGGTCCAGTGGGTGCATCTCTGCCTATAGTGCACAGTGTCCAGAGTTCGATTCCCCAGTTAACTTAGTTTTTTATAGTCTTATTTGTAATAAAGCATATTCGAGTACAGTACTGTATGTATTTGATAAGGTACAGTATGTGTTACTTTATGTTTTAAACGTTTTTATTTAACACATCTTTTTACTGTACAAGTGTAACAAATTAATAGACCCGCCCCTTCAAAAGTTCCCCATCAGGTCCGCTCAGCCAATGACATTGGTGTAAGGCTGAGCGGACCTGATGGGGAACTTTTGAAGCGGCGGGTCTATTCATTTATTTCACTGTGGTGGAAGTTCCCCATCAGGGGAACCCGCCCCCTCGTATGTCAGACCCGCCTACGTCATTGGCTGGCGGACCTGATAGAGAACTTCACCCTCAGTGTAATAAATCAATAGACCCGCCCCTTCAAAAGTTCCCCATCAGGACCTCAGTATGATAATGTAAATACTGCCATTTAAATGGGATTTTACTGATCTAAATGTAAATGTGAATTTCTATACAAAAATGAGAATTCTAAAAGAGGAACTATTGTAATGTCTACCTCAACTTGTTTTCTTAGCCTTTTATTTCCAGCATTTTATTTATTTTCTGCTTTTCATCCAAAAGCCATACAGTAGATTTTCACTTTGTATTCTCCTAATTTATTGTTAGTTTAACATAAAAGAACAGAAATATATATTTTTTTTAAATAGTTATTTTGAAACAAGAGTTTGGCAACACTGTTTCCAGGCGTCTCTCAGGATCTTTTCTAAGTATGGGTGTTTATGTCCAATAAGCCTGTTAAATTTGCTAGAATCCATTAGGGATTAGAGGAAAGCAGTAGTTAAAAAAAAAAAAAAAAAAAGCACCAAGGTAGCCATCGCGGTCATTTCTTTTTGAAAATGCTAGTTACCTGTTCAGATTGTAACTTTGGGAGCCGCTAAATACACAGGTGAAAAAATATACTGTATACTGTTTGGGAGCAGTTTTGCCAGTTAAAGGCTTTTAATTTTCATGAACATTTTACTGACAGAAATACAGAGAATGTCACTACTCAGCTTCCTCATAAAATGCTAGTCTACTGGCTGGCATTGACTTCAATACTGGGAAAGCCTACAGTAACTTACAGTAGAACAACACTGTAAAACTGGATAGTCAGAGTGCAATCGGAAATCCTTATCTGCATAGTTTTCCAGAGTTAGTCATTGGCTCATCATAAAAGCCAGGTAACTAGCATTTTCAAAAAGAAATTACCGCGATGGCTACCTTGGTGCTTTTTTTTTTTTAACTACTGCTTTCCTCTAATCCCTAATGGATTCTAGCAAATTTAACAGGCTTATTGGACATAAACACCCATACTTAGAAAAGATCCTGAGAGACGCCTGGAAACAGTGTTGCCAAACTCTTGTTTCAAAATAACTATTTAAAAAAAATATATATTTCTGTTCTTTTATGTTAAACTAACAATAAATTAGGAGAATACAAAGTGAAAATCTACTGTATGGCTTTTGGATGAAAAGCAGAAAATAAATAAAATGCTGGAAATAAAAGGCTAAGAAAACAAGTTGAGGTAGACATTACAATAGTTCCTCTTTTAGAATTCTCATTTTTGTATAGAAATTCACATTTACATTTAGATCAGTAAAATCCCATTTAAATGGCAGTATTTACATTATCATACTGAGGTCCTGATGGGGAACTTTTGAAGGGGCGGGTCTATTGATTTATTACACTGAGGGTGAATTTCTCTATCAGGTCCGCCAGCCAATGATGTAGGCGGGTCTGACATACGAGGGGGCGGGTTCCCCTGATGGGGAACTTCCACCACAGTGAAATAAATGAATAGACCCGCCGCTTCAAAAGTTCACTATCAGGTCCGCTCAGCCTTACACCAACGTCATTGGCTGAGCGGACCTGATGGGGAACTTTTGAAGGGGCGGGTCTATTAATTTGTTACACTTGTACAGTAAAAAGATGTGTTAAATAAAAACGTTTAAAACATAAAGTAACACATACTGTACCTTATCAAATACATACAGTACTGTACTCGAATATACTTTATTACAAATAAGACTATAAAAAACAAAGTTAACTGGGGAATCGAACTCTGGACACTGTGCACTAAAGGCAGAGACAGACCCACTGGTCCATAGACCACTTTAGCTTATCAGTCCAGAGTTTTGCATTTGAAAGAAGATTAGCCACGGCTGGGATCATAAAGTCAAATAGAAAACTAAGCGCGCACGACACCTAGCAGTGAAAGTGATTTAGGCAGGAAAAAAAAGAATGAATGAGCGTCAGAGCTCAGCGCTGGCACCCACGACGGGGGTCACAGGTGTCAATCTCGCCGCTAACAGCGGCGAGATTGACACAATATCGGCGGCACCTACTGTAATGTAGTGAGCAAGTGCTCGCTCACCCCTCTGGACACGATCCCAGTCTGGGCTTCCACCTTCTGTGTATCCGCACACAGTGTTCTCCAACGGCCGGGTCTCCGGTCCAACTGATGTCAGCAACTTGAACAGGAACAGGTGCCACCCAGGCTCCGCGGTGGGGTGGAAGGCTCTTTGGAAGGTACGCAAGGCCCAGGCTTCAGGCCTTTTACATCAGCGGATCCGCACAGGGAGTCCTATTGCTTGCAGCGTGGTGTCCAAAGAGGCAGAGCTTAGCCCCGCCCCTTCTTTTATAGCCCCACCCATGAGTCTCTGCGGTGGCCAAATGCACCCTGGATGCCAAACGGGTTTCTGGGTAACGTAGTCCAGGGGCCTTAAAGGAGACCCCGCTACACACTCCCCCCATTTAAATTCTTTGGTCCCCAAAGATAACTGTTAACACATACCACGCACAACATGAGACAAAGATGCGTATGATGTCGGCAGAGGAAGTTCCCACCAAAAACGAGGGGGCAAACTCCCTTGCCCACAGGTCACACTGTCAGTAGTGGCCTGCCTAGCTGTGAGTTGGGGTTTCCCCACACTAAATGAACAGTGGAGGGATCAGGGTCTTCCACACTTCTCCTGGCAGTAACCACAGTGTCCTCCGTGCTCTTCCCCATCTGTGGGTAAGTCAACTTTCGGGGAGGCCTTATGGCCCTTCTCAGCCTTTGTTCTCTTGGAATTTCTGGTTCAGGTAACAGGTTCCTCTTCTGGAACCGTCTTGGGAGTTTCCACTGGTTCTGGGGCACTTGACTCAGGAGCAGGAAGATACATGGAATCTCCTAGATCCTCCTCCAAGAGTAGGTCACAGGCATCTTCCCAAGAATCTGACAAAGGGCTGGATGGGACGAACTCGGTGGCTTCTGCATTTAGTGTACTGTCTATGGTGTCTTCAGTAGGTGGAAGATCTATAGCAGAAGTTTCTGGGACTTGGGAAGGCCATAGCCAATGGAGTTCCTCTCTCTCATCCCCACTTAGCTCAGAGACATCTGATTCCTCAATCCGAGGAGTCTGGGACCGAGTGCTTGGCTTGGGAGTATCCAGGATGGAAGTTGGCTCAGGAGAATCCCTTGCATGGGGTATCCAAACTACTTTGGCAAGTGGGAGTAGGTGGTTCCGATGCCAAGTCTTTAAAGGCCCCACCTTTCCTTCTGGCTTTAGTCTGTAAACAGGTAGGCCTGGCAGTTTCTTGCAAATAACATAGGGTTCAGGTCTCCATCTGTCTGAAAGCTTGTGCTTTCCAGGGACCCCCAAGTTCTGTAGCAGCACTCTGTCCCCAGGTTGTAGATCCTGAATCCGGACTTTCAAGTCAAAGTTTTTCTTGTTGCGGGCTCCCCTTTGATCTGAGGCTGCTTGTGCTTGCTCATAGGCCAACTTCAAACTGTGTCTGAGCCTATCTACATATCCCTTGTGGGAAGCGCCCAAGCAATGGTCTATGGAGGTACCAAAGGCCAGATCTACTGGTAGTCTTGCTTCTCTTCCGAACATAAGTCGATAGGGTGAGTACCCTGTAGCGTCACTTGTGGTACTATTGTATGCATGTACAATTGCTGCTATATGTTTGCTCCAATGCTGCTTCTTTTCACTACTTAAGGTCCCTAGCCTGTTGAGCAGGGTTCGGTTGAACCTCTCCGGCTGAGCATCACCTTGTGGATGGTAAGGGGTGGTTCGGGTCTTCTTGATCCCTAAGGAATCCAAGAGCTTCCGAATCAGCCGACTTTCAAAGTCCCTTCCTTGATCTGAGTGGAGCCGTTGTGGTAGCCCGTAGTGTACAAAGTATTTCTCCATGAGTACTTTGGCTACAGTGGAAGCCTTCTGGTCTTTGGTCGGAAAGGCCTGGGCATACTGGGTGAAATGGTCGGTTATCACCAGAACATTTCCTAGTCCGCTCAAGTCGGGTTCGAGGCAGAGAAAATCAATGCATACCAAATCCAGTGGGCTTTGACTTTGCAGATGGCCCATTGGGACAGCTTGATGGGGTAAAGTCTTCCTCTGGATGCAGCGTGCACATGAGTGGCAGTATTCCTCGACTTCGGCCCTCATGCAGGGCCAATAGAACTGGCTCCTAACAAGCTGGAAGGTCCTTTCTGCTCCCAAGTGGCCATGATTTTCATGCAGGGAGACCAGGACGGTCTCTCGATGTTTCTCGGGTAGAAACAGTTGCCATTTATCTTCTAGGTCATCAGAGGGGTCCCTTCGGTAGACCACTCCCTGGTGCACCTGCAGCCTGTCCCACTCCTTCCTCAGCAAACGAGCTTCCTTTAAAGGGTGGCGCAAGAGTCTATCTGGATCCCGACTCTCCAGGGCTCCCAGGACCAATCTTCCCATGGGGTCTTCCAATTGGTCGCACCTCAGCTCCTTCTTCGACAGTTTTGGCAAGTCAGCCTCCTCCAGCTGGGTTACCCCACAGTATTGTTTGGGGACCCCTACTACAGTGACCCCTATCTCTTCTGCTCTTGACCGCCACTGGCCTGGAGTTCAGCCCCCTGACAAAGGGCCCACACCCCGTCGGGTGCCACTTGGGTCCAGTCTTCTGTATTGCTGGTGAGGGCATGAGATCTTCTTGACAAGGCGTCCGCATCTCGATTTCCAGCTCCAGGTCTATATTTCAAACTATAATTGAAAGCAGACAGGGCTGCCAGCCATCTGTGTCCCGTGGCATCCAGCTTTGCTGTGGTGAAAAGATAAGTAAGGGGGTTGTTGTCAGTTTTCACAGTGAATTCCGCCCCATACAGATAGTCTTTGAGCTTGTCGACTACAGCCCATTTGAGGGCCAGGAACTCCAACTTATGAGTGGGGTAGTTCTTTTCTGAGGGGGTCAGGCTCCTGCTAACATATGCAACGGGTCGCAGTTGCCCCTCGTGCTCCTGATAGAGCACTCCTCCCAGGCCATCATGACTGGCATCCACATGGAGTTCATACGGTTTCTTTGGGTCTGCGTAAGCCAGGACAAGGGCAGTGGTTAGGCTTTTCTTCAACATCTGGAAGGCCTCTTCACACTCCTGGTTCCACTGGTCTTTGACTGACTCCCCCGGCTTCCTGTGGCCCAAGTCATCCTCTTCCCCTTCCGTCTTGAGCAGTTCATTCAGTGGTTTGGCAATTCGGGCAAACCCTTCCACGAACCTCCTATAATAGGAACAGAATCCCAAAAAGGATCTGAGTTCTGTCACAGTGGTGGGCCTTAGCCAGGAGGTGACTGCCTCCCACTTTTCGGGGTCTGTGGCTACCCCCTCTTTGGACACTATGTGTCCCAGATAGTTAACGGATGACTGATAGAACTGGCATTTTTCAGGTGAAGGCTTGAGTCCCTCCTCACTGAGTCTTCTCAAGACCTTCTCCAGTCTCTCCTCATGTTCCTCCAGGGTTCTTCCAAAGACGATGATGTCATCTAAGTATACAAGGACTTCGATGAGGTTCATGTCTCCCAGTCTTTTCCATAAGGCGTTGAAAGGTGGCCGGAGCTCCAGACAGGCCTTGGGGCATTCTGTCAAACTCAAAGAACCCCACTGGAGTTATGAAAGCTGTCTTCTCCCTATCTTCTGGATGCATTGGGATCTGATAGTACCCACTCTTGAGATCCATTACACTGAACCACCTTGCTCCGGACAAGCTCTGCAAGGCATCCTCTATCCTCGGGGTGGTATACTGGTCGGGTATGGTTCTCCTGTTGAGAGTCCTGTAGTCTATACATAGCCTCAACGACCCATTCTTCTTCCTGACCACCACTATCGGAGAGGCATAGGGACTTCTAGACTCCCTGATAACACCGGTTCGCTTGAGCTCGGCGAGCTGCTCCCTCAAGTCTTCGATGAGGACTCGCCGGACCCTCTCCCTGAAGGGTTTGTCTTCCTGGAGGCGGTTTCGGTGGGTGGCACTCTTCGCACACCCCACATCGAACTCATCTTGGGAAAAGATTCTTCTCCACTTGGTCAACTGGGCCTTGGCTCTCTCTTTCCAAGCCCTTGACAGGTTTGGGTTCTCCATGCAGAGCTTCTCCCAAATAGTCCTTTCTCCCTCTGTCTTCTCCACATCCGACAAGACAACTGGGGTAGCGGGGTTTACCTGGCCCAGCAACATCCTAGCTGGGATCTCCATCGGGCCATCTGTAGTATTCCTGACACTCACATGTACTTTACAGTGTGCTTTCTTCAAGGCCCTCAATGGGACCACTTCTGGGACTACTTCTAAGCCCTTGTGTTCTTCCCTTGGATCAGGTTCCAACATGATGAAAGGCCCAGGCTGTTCCCAAGTGAGCTTCACTGTGGCTCTGAGACAGGTTACTTCACCGGGCTGCAGCACTATTCCTCTCCTTCCCAGCCTCCAGACCTTCCCCACCCCCTCTTCCAGGGCTCTCTGCTCCCAGATCAGTCGCTGATAGGCTGTCTTCAGCATTGGGTGAATCTTGGTGACCGTTGGGTCCTTCTTTCGTACTAGAGGGGCCAAGAGTCTCCGAACCAGGTCCGTGTTGGTCCCTATTATCATGGAGCTCTTATTAGCTCCAGGCGGTTGGGGACATACCACAGCAAGGGTGTCGAACATTTCAGCCTTCCCGGCTACAGATGGGTCAAAGGTCAGTTTTATGGGCAGATAGTCATCAGAAGGGAAGCTCCGGGTCCCAATTCCCCATATTTCCAAGTCTTCAATCTTCTGGATGGGTAGATGACTCAGATGCTTGTCATAAAAGTCCCTGTACAACAGGGTCACTTGTGCCCCAGTATCCAATATGGCTCTTGTGTAGACTCCCTCCACTTGAACAGGTACTATGGGGGAGGGGCCTATCAGCTTCTCTGGATACTGCTTCGAAGGGGTCTCTTTCTTTTGATCTTTGCATTTCCCTTTTGGACATGACCAACTCCTCCACAGTTGAAGCAAATCGCACCCCCCAATCTTGCAGGGATGCTGGCGCTGAGGTGTTTGAAAACAGTTCCCTCCTCGGACTTTCCCTCTCTGGTACCCTTTGATCCTTAGCCATCAGGGAGGTCAGCATCCCCAATACTTGGGACATCTGTGACTTCAAGGTATCCACCTCTGAGTCTCTTTCGAGGGTCATGGCCGTCCTGACCATCACTGCCGGAGGATTGGTTGGTTCCTCCTTTTGTCTTCCAACATAGCCTCTTCTTCTCTGACCACTCGGATCAAGTCGGGGTACTCCAAGCTCTTCCCGTCCTGTCGGGTGCGTAACGCCAATGCGATGGGGTCCAGGGGCTGAGCTCCCCTCAACACCTGTTGAACACGGCCTCATCCACCTTCCTTGGGTCGATCCCCTTCAGTAGAATTTTATGCAGGATCTTATCTAGGCTCCTCATGAACTCTGACAGCTTCTCCCCTGTCTTTTGGTAGCAGTGTTCTAACTGGTAAGTGAGTTCAGTGACTTTTTCTGTTCCACCGAACACATTCTGCAGAATGTCCAGATAATCCTGTGCATCACAGTCTTTCTTGCTCAGCTTGAGGTTACGTATGGCCTCCAAGGCAGGCCCCTTCAGACTTTCAGTGATTCTCTGTTTCTTTTGGTCTTCTGGGACTTTCCATTCTTCTAAAGCCTGAGTGGCACCGTCTAGCCACTCCTCAAATCCCTCTTCCCCCGAAGGTACAGGTTTCCTTCCAGAAAATATCCTAAGTTTCCTGTATCCCGACATCGGGTAGTCTGCAGGATCCTTCTTACACTGGGCTGCAATCTCCCCCAGGACCGCGCACAACTCTGCGCTGAGGGTAGCCGGTGGTGACCCGGGACTCTCTTTAGCCTTCTGCTTTCCTGCTTTTGGGGACTGCGGTGGAGATATCTGTGGAGGTGATGGTTTTGGTGTCTGAAACCATCCTCCCCTGACTGGCAGCGCATGTATTAAGCTATAGGTCTGATCATCCATTGCTTTTATGCTTGGACTTTTGAAATGCTCTGGGATTTCATTCTTCCATTCTATTAGTGCATGGGTCAGCAAAGAATTCGACCTGACATCCATCACCCATGCTTTCTGGTGTGGAGACAGCGACATTACTAACTGTTTTACCGTTACTTCTTGCCAGATCCCCGGGAGTTCAATAACTACTGCCGCAGCTGAATCGGTGCCAGCCACCGTGCACCACTGTTCTACTTCCAGTGGGTCCATGCCGGTACTTTTGGCGCGTTGCTTGCTGTATCAGGAATCCCGGACTCGAGAGCCCCCACGTGTAGCGCTACCCCCAGTTAAGAGAGCCGCTGGATTTTTTGTTTCGGGCCCTGTATACAGCACCACCAACCCCCGACAATCTACTCAACCCCTGCTGGCACAGTTAGTCTAGGGAATATTACCTTGTAACGGTCTATACCTAATTATACACAATCTGGCAGTATTGATAGGTAACTACTATCTGCAAGAATAACACTGATACAAGGGGTTGAAGTATAACTAGATTTACTTTAGTATAGAGGTCAGGATTAAACACATCACATAACATACATGCAGAGCCCTGCAGCAATAAACCGCCACGTGCAACTATCCCTATTTTCTTATGCACAATATGGCGCACCCAATAAAGTTTTAACCCCCCTTGGTCAGGCCTGACTCAGATAAACCTCAGTCCCTTATGAAACAATTTCTTTGCATGCAACTTGAAGGGTGGTGCACTTTCAGGAAACAATATTTGTAATCCAAGGGTAATTCACAAATGAGAACTCTTCACCGGAGACTATGCAAATCAGTTCCCCCGCTAGTCTCCGGTGGGATAGTAAATGTAAAAGGAAAAGGGGCCAAGGCAGTCACTAGACCCAACAGAGTACAGCTAATGTAGTGAGCAAGTGCTCGCTCACCCCTCCGGACGCGATCCCAGTCCGGGCTTCCACCTTCTGTGTATCCGCACACCGTGTTCTCCAACGTCCGGGTCTCCGGTCCAACTGATGTCAGCAACTTGAACAGGAACAGGTGCCACCCAGGCTCCGCGGTGGGGTGGAAGGCTCTTTGGAAGGTACGCAAGGCCCAGGCTTCAGGCCTTTCACAGCAGCGGATCCGCACAGGGAGTCCTTTTGCTTGCAGCGCGGTGTCCAAAGAGGCCGAGCTTAGCCTCGCCCCCTTCTTTTATAGCCCCACCCATAAGTCTCTGCGGTGGCCAAATGCACCCTGGGTGCCGAACGGGTTTCTGGGTAACATAGTCCAGGGGCCTTAAAGGAGACCCCGCTACATACTAAAGACAAATCCACTGTGCACCACAAGTGCACTGCAAGAGCACTTGTAAGTAAAATAAAATAATGTTGCATATACAACAATACACAAGCAATATTGTAATTGAATGTTATTAAAAATTACCTGTCCTTTTCAATCTGCAGCAATGTAATTTTCTGTAAAATTGAATGCGATATGGCAACCCAGAAGCCTTTGTATATCATTGGTATAAGGAACCCCCAGAAATAAAATGTTCTGCTTCTGTGATTGGTTTACTGATTTTCCCAGAAATCTGAACTAAGATACAAACCAGATTTTAGGCATCTTCAGCCACAAAAAAAAAAAATTTTGGTGAGATGCTCGCAAAGCGTTAATCTCTTCTAAAGGGATGCATTTTCCTTATTAGAACACTGCAGACAACAAATATCTTTATGTTCAGGGCAGAAACAGGTAGGACTCCCTGCAATGTACATTGATCACTCAGAGGGCATTGTTTTTTTCTCAACAAAAGTAGGGTTACTCTTTAGATTAAAATGCCGCGTACACACAATCGGACATTCAGACAACAAAACCGTTGATAATTTTTCCAACGGATGTTGGCTCAAACTCGTCTTGCATATACACGGTCACACAAATGTTGCTCGGATATTCCGAACGTCAAGAACGCGGGGACGTACAACACTATGACGAGCCAAGAAAAATGAAGTACAATGATTCCGAGCATGCGGCGAATTGATTCCGAGCATGCATAGGATTTTTGTGCATTGGAATTGGATACACACGATCGGAATTTTCGACCACAACTTTTGTTGTCGGAAAAATTGAGAACCAGCTCTCAATCATATGTTGTCGGAAATTTCGACAGCAAATTTCCGATGGAGCCTATACACGGTCGGAATATCCGACCAAAAGCTCACATCGAACATTTGTTGTTGGAAATTCCGATCGTGTGTACGCGGCATAAGAGTGCTGCAAAGTGTCTGAGACAAGTTCTACCTCAAATGGGGCCTTTGCCAAAGCAACCAGTCATCTTCTATTTTTCATTTTTTTTCACATTAGATAATTTTAATTTAAAAACTGAGTAGTGGCAATTCAGTCAAAACAAAGTTGACACGCGCATCGGCACCCGAGTGACACGGCGGACACGCGCGCCCCCCAGTGGCCGGGAGGAGCCAAGGACGTCAATAGACGGCCTCCCTGCATTGTAGAGCCACCTTGTGGCCGTCAAATTACAATGGCCTGGGTCTCAAGTAGTTAATAATTCATCTGAACTATCACTATGCAACTACGTTGAACAAATTGAAAACCTAGAATTTAATTGCAGACGGTATTGACATAACATTTTGCTGGATATTTTTGTAACCATTGAGCTGATGGATCAGTCAAATGCCTAAATATTAGCCCATCTGGCACCCTGTTTGGTGGAAGCATCACATATGGAAGTGATATTTCTATTGCTATTTTCTATTGCTAATTTCTATTGCTTCTAAGGAAGCAGTGTGCGCTTGTACCCATGGCGTCTTTAGGAACCAATGATGTCACTAGCAATTCCTGCTACATAAACAAAGGGGCCAAAATAGCAGTGACATCATTGCCCAAATAGGACCAGTGGCCAATGATGTCACCATTATCCCAACCCCTTCCCTGAGCTGTCATCACCTATGAGTACCATCAAAATCGGTTGTGTGTGCCGGGGCGTCTTTTTTTTGATCAGTGGGTATCGTGATTGATGATGGATTTACAACGAGGATTTTTTTTTTTGAGGGGGGGGGGGGGATTTTTTTTCACATAAAGGATTTGTCCAAAATGTGGGTCTTTATTTCTAGATAACATTTTACCCAATACTCATTTGCTTCCCTGCCTATTAGTATCTGGAGGCTCATCTATTATTAAAGGGGAATTCCAGAATCCAAAAAGTCACCCATAGACCCCAACAACGAATAGTCAGGGTTGGGGTGAAGAAGCCTTTGACCTAATTAACATCAGTCTATGTTGAGGGCATGTGGCTTGGTATGGTTCAGGGGGTGGGGCCATACATTTACCCTCCCCTTTCCTGACTAGCTAGACTGTATGCTCACATTAAGAGTCTGGTATGGATCTCTGGGGGGACCTCACACAATTTTTTTTGCATGGAATACTCCCTTAAAATCAACACTCAAAGGGAGGAGTCTATACAATTTTTTCACTCTTGCTGTAGGATGTGCTACAGCAAACATGACATTTACAAGGAATAAATATTGATACAGTTTAAATTTCCAGCAAATGAAATCTCCTTGTCAGCTTATTGAAAAAAAAAAAAGATCACGGAGCTGGTGGATGTTAGAGACCTTGCGCTCCTCCACTTTATGTTTGAGGATGTCCCACAGATGCTCAATAAGGTTTAGGTGCCATGGAGGAGTGGAAGAGGACTCCAGTGGCAACCGGTGAAGCTCTGGTGAACTCCATGCCCAAGAGGGTTAAGGCAGTGCTGGAAAATAATGGTGGCCACACAAAATATTGACACTTTGGGCCCAATTTGGAAATTTTCACTTAGGAGTGTACTCACTTTTGTTGCCAGTGATTTAGACATTAATGGCTGTGTGTTGAGTTATTTTGAGGGGTCAGCAAATTTACACTGTTATACAAGCTGTACACTCACTACTTTACATTGTAGCAAAGTATAATTTCTTCAGTGTTGTCACATGAAAAGATATAATACAATATTCACAAAAATGTGAGGGATTTACTTACTTTTGCGAGATACTGTGTGTGTGTGTGTATATGTATGTGTGTGTGTGTGTGTGTATATGTATGTGTATATATATATATATATATATATATATATATATATATATTTATGGTCGGAGCCCTCTGTCATAGGAGATATGAATCACATAGACACGCCACAAGACTAACAATACAAATAAGACCTGAAGTGTGGCCTGGCCTGCTGTATGGTATGCCAAAGAAGGGGCCATACCTGAGATAGAAGTAATGAATAATTCTGTTGAGAATTGTTTGAAGGGAAGTGCCCTAAAAAGGGGGTATGGGTGGGTGGGTACCGCGCACAAGAGCCGACACTGACCATTGTGTACGGACTGTATATGTACCCCTCGAACTCCTCCCATAATTACAGGCCAGCATACTGGCCTTCCTATTTATGGTCGGAGCCCTCTGTCATAGGAGATATGAATCACATAGACACGCCACAAGACTAACAATACAAATAAGACCTGAAGTGTGGCCTGGCCTGCTGTATGGTATGCCAAAGAAGGGGCCAAAAGTCACACAAGTTTAGGGAGGAATAGTTTTATTATGAAGGTAGATGACTACAAAGCGAGACTGCTGAAGGCTCGTGCTACCTCCGCCTGAGGATCGGGGACATAACGAGCGAAACACCTAGATTTCCATCGGCCCATTGTCTTGATGACGTGGTTCGGGACTCCGTTCCGTGATGCTGCGGAGGCGGCTCCGATACGGAAGGAATGTCCGGAGTATCGTCTAGGGTCAAGGCCCAAAGTAATGAGAAATGTCCTGACATGGGCGATGAACTGGTTCCCGCTCAGGGGTTCAGAAGGAAAAGGCAGGAGTGGGCTGTCTGCGGGTAGGTCGGACAGTAAGGTAAGCAGACGATCTAAGACGTCCACGGGGCACCAGGCGTTGTGCGTCCGGAAAAGCCTGATGTCAACCACGGGACCGGTTTGCTGGGTTTTTGATACTGTTAGATGTAAAACGAAGTGATCCTGGTGGCGAGTCAGGTGGTGCCTACGGAGTATCTGGCAGTTGGTGCTGGTAACAGTGAACTCACTGGGCCGGAGGAAGCCATAGAAGGCTAGGTATACGGCGGCTTGTATGACCAGACTAGGCCGTACGCCGAAGGGAGCGCGTGTGAGGATTGTGGACATGCTCCGGAATATGGAGCTGGTCACCGGTAGGCGCCTGGTACTGGTGTGCGGCTGCTGCTTTTGGATGCCGCGTAATATGGCCTTGACCGCATGAGTGGCGAACAAGGACGGCGTGGTCAGATTTTGAAGGGACATGAAGTGCTGGATGCCGGCCAAGTACAACTTGATAGAATTATACGACAGCTTGAGCTGGGTGTGGCAGTGGGAAATGAAGGCCAGGATATGGCTGAGATTCCCAGAGAGCGCCCCGGGGTTAGCGGCTAGGAACCTGTTGTAGGTCTTCCAGGCAGAGTGATAAGCTTTCAATGTGTTGGGAGATAAGGACGCGTTGATCAGGGAGGTTGCACCCTGGAGGTGCTGACTCAGTCCAGGGTCAGTTGAGACCAGTGTGGGACATGCGACATGGTTGGATCGGCTTCGGGCTCCTGCGAAAAGAATGTAGTATAATTAGCGCGTGACAATGCGTCGGCTGAGGAATTGCTATGACCGGGGATGTGGACACAGAGGACATTGAATTGAAGTTGAAGGGACAACAGTACCAGCCTGCGTAGGAAGGACATGATGGCCAACGATTTGGACCTGCCTCTATTGATGATAGCGGCCATAGCCTGATTGTCTGTGAAGAAGGTGACGGTCTGGCCGGCCCAAGAGCTGCCCCATGCTCGGGCTGCCACGACAATGGGGTAGATCTCAAAGAGGGAAGAGGATTGACTGAAACCGGGAATGGCGAGTATTTCTGGTGGCCATGGCCCGGCAAACCAATGATGGCCAAAAATAGCAGCGAAACCTGTGGAAGCAGCTGCGTCGGTGACTACTTGAGGAGAGGACGGGGACGCTGAGGGAATGAACATGGACCTGCCATTCCAGTTCGAGGAACTGATCCCACATGTACAGATCTGCTACAGCGGCTGAGTCTAGTTTGATGGTCTGGTCGGGATCACGAGTCTGGGAAAGGAAAACTAACAATCGGGAGATGAAGGAACGCCCTTGGGGGATGATCCTCATAGCGAAATTGAGCATGCCCAACAGGGATTGCAGTTGTCTCTTGGTGCACACTCGTGAGATAGAAAAAGTGTGGACGACTGTCCTGATGCGGGTCAGTTTGTCAATGGGCAGGCTGGCCTGCATGGAGCGAGTATCCAGATTAACTCCCAGGAAGGTGATAAGCTGTGCTGGGCCCTCAACTTTCTTCTCTGCTATCGGAACGTTGAGATTACTAAACACCTCTCTAAGGCTTACTAGGTCTACTGGGGGCCGGCTAGGAGACTCTATGAGGAGAAAGTCATCTAAATAGTGGATGACCTTCTGACAGTGAGCCTGGTGTGAAAGAATCCAGGAAAGGGCTTGAGCAAAGGTATTGAAGAGCCAGGGACTGCTTTTGGAGCCGAAGGTCAGTTTGGTTGCAAAATAATACAGACCTTTCCATTTGAGCCCGTGCCACCTCCACAGGTTCGGCTCGATGGGCAGTAACTTAAAGGCATCTGAGATGTCAGCTTTAGCTAGCCAAGCCCCGACCCCGGCTTTGATAATTGATTGGATGGCTAGATCGACGGAGGAGTATTTGAGAGAGAACTCCCCAGATGGTATGAGGGAGTTTAAACTCGGAATGTTGGAGGAATGAGGCGCAGACAAGTCGTAAATTAAGCGTAATTTATTAGAGAACTTGCCCTTGACAAGTCCAATAGGGCTGACTCTCCAGGTAGTAAAGGGTGAGTGAGAAAAGGGGCCAATCATGTACCCCCGGTCCAACTCGACCTGCAGGAGGGCGGAGATAGCTTCCTCGTCTGAGGCTGCCGAGAGCAGATTCCTGCACTCGTAGGTGGAGTCGGGAAGGGCGATGAGTCCTGTATGGAAACCTGTGGTGAACCCCTGCACCAGGAAGGCTGTGAGGGACGGGGTTGGGTGAGCGGACAGGTAGAAGCGGAGCCAGCCGACGTGTACGCGGCCTAGTCAGGACGGCCCCAGCTTTTTGATGCCGCAGGCGCTTCTTGGATGGGCTTTCTGGCATAGGAGGCAGATGTGTAGAAGTCTGCAGTTGGGGTAAGAGCAACCCTTGAAGTTAAAGTTATTACATATGGGTACCCCCCCCCAATGCACGAACCGGACGACCAAGCCTGTCGGCCTGGGATGACTGCATGTTTGCATGGGGCGCATTGGAGGTGGAGGGGAAGCTGGGGGGGCGTCTGCCACTCGCCTCGGAGCACCAATTTGCCGTGTGGGTGGCCGATTGGCAGACGGAGCAGAGACCAGCAAAGTGGCGGCAGAACGACTCCGTATCAATGGAGCTCCAGTCAGTGACGAGCTGGAACTGGGTCAACCTGGCTGCGGCTTTTGCAGAAAAGGAACGATGGTAGTCATAGAAAGAGCACCCACCATATTTGTGGCCTAGGTCAACTATCGCATGGAGATACAGGTCGAGTTCCTCCCTCCTATCGGGGTTGGCTGAGCAGAGCACGTCTCTAAACATCCCAAAGGCCAGGACAAATTCAGTGACCGTGAGCTTACGGTTGAGCCTGGGGTCTTTGGCCTTTAGGACGACAGAGACGTCCCCCCAGGAGTATGACTTATTCTCTGCCATGTCCTGGACGGAAATGAGCAGAGACGCTAAGTTGACGTCCTTGCCGTCCAGGATGTCCTTCCTGATGCCCGCTGGGACAAGGTGAGAAGGGAAGATGGTGGTGCTACTGCCTGGGTTACCTGTGAGTGTGGGTACCGCGACAGCTGTAGAGACCAGGGTTGCTGGTGGCGAAGTTGGATGAGTTTCCAGGACCCCTACCCTAAGCTGGACGTCGGTGAGTGACGTAGCTAGCGAGGCCACTAAGCCATGGAGCTGGGAGATGGCGGAGGATATGGACTGTAGAGACGCCTGGGAATCAGATGGGGCAGCCGCTGGTGGTGGGAACAACAGCTGAAACAGCTCGGCTTTCCTGGCAGTGGCAGGATAAGGGATGCCTCTGCGGCGGAGTTCGGCCGTAAGCTTGGGGATGGTCCAAGTCCTGAGGGACTGTATGGAGCCGTCTGGTGTGCCCGCGAGGGGTGATGGCGGGGCGGAGGCGAAGTCCTCGCTGCCGGCCTGCGACATGTTGTCGGCTAGGAGAAGGGGAATGCACATGTTTTAGAATAAGATGCCAGATAGGAGGGGATAGGGAAGTATGAGGTAACGAGAATGAAAAGGAAAATAGTGAGGACAGGGCAAGGAGCGAAAGGCGTAGATGACAGTTGAGTTTGCGTACAAGCGCTGTTGAGTGAAAATTTAGAAAACTCAAAAGAATGCGTGGCAGCTGAGGTGAGCCAGGAGGTGACTGGCTAGGTAACCGATAGCTCAGGTGCCGTCTGTGCTCGGCACAGACTGATGAACCAGATGCCCCAGGGCATGCTGGGGCGGGCAGCAGAAGTCTGGTACGCTAAGTAAGAATGTTACGATCTGTAGTGGTTGACGTGTGGCCGGTCTGCTAACCCTCGCACTGCCAGCGAGGTGGATGTTAAGCAACCTTGTCTGTGTGGTGAAGGATCTCGGATCGCTCTTCGAAAACAGAGTGTAATGCGCAGAAGTATGTGACAGTCACTAACGCCTCCCAAGCGGTCGAAATTGTGTATGTGAAGAAACATATGTCGTGAAAGAGTGTGAGAAGAAAGCAAGGAGGGGCCTTGCATAGTATTACGCACCTGTCTGGTGCGTCGATGGACGGAGTCTGGCTGAGGTCGAGACGTGGGTCGACCGGAAACCTGAGACAAGGGTGACACGGAGACATGTATCTATATATTGTGACAGCAGGAAGGTAAAGTCACCTGGTTGCATCCAGGGGGGTAGATATATTTCGCCCAGATTCAGGCTTTACGCCGACTTATACAACTAGGTGGAGAGTTGTATAAGCCCAGCTAAGGCTAGTGGGCTCATGGATGACTCATACCTCTAGGGAGAGTGCTGGGCGTCGTGCAGACAGGGAGTTGATGAGACCAGCTGAAGCTTGTCAGCTCATTTAGGCCTCTATAAGAACTCCCAGCTTCATTAGGGGTTAGCTCATGCCTGGAACCAGACCTGTGTAGACTGTCTAGGGAGAGTGAACCCCTGTGCGGTGAGACAAAGCCTGTGTGGCTATTTGCTTGGACATTTAAAACCAGGGACTTAGGGACTAGGACAGCCCTAGGCTGATCCCAGTTGTTAGTTAGGAAACCTGTATGTTTAGTCAGAGGTCAACTTGACCAGGATTTATTTTGTTTATGTTTCTTTTGCTTTGCTGTGTTTTGTCACTGTAAATAGAAAATAAACCGCACCTTTTTGATTTTGAAAACCACAACCTCCGTTTGCTGGGCCTGTTTTGTGTGGGGAGCCCATCCCGGGGGTCACACACACCCGCTGCCGAGCTAACCCCCTCACAGTTGGTGGAGAACCAGTGGCAGTTTTTTTTAAGCCAGCATGGAGGAGATACTGAAGCAGCTGGCTCTAGCAAATGCCAATCAACAGCAGACAAATGCAGGTTTGCAAAAGAGCCTTGCAGCTCATCAACAGAGCCTTGCAGCTCAACAACAGAACTTCGCAGCCCAGCAGCAAGCTCATCAACAGAGCCTTGCAGCCCAGCAGCAGACAAACGCAACTTTGCAACAGAGTCTGGAGGCTCAGCAACGAGCCCAGCAGCAATCTGAGGCCCGCTTCATAGACCTGTTGCAGAAGCAAGAGCAGAGACTACAACAACAGATGGAAGCAGTAATGCAGCAACGTCCGCAGACCAGTGAGGAAAGCCGTCCCACTAATACCGCGTCCTTTGGGGTGAGTCGTTTATTGACAAAAATGACTGGAGAGGATGATCCAGAGGTATTTTTGACCACATTTGAAAGGACTGCTGAAAGAGAAAAGTGGCCTGAGGAGCAGTGGGCTGGACTGGTGGCTCCTCTGTTAACTGGTGAATCGCAGAAAGCTTACTATGACCTAGAGCCTAACCAAGCAAAAGACTATGTGATGCTAAAAGCTGAAATATTGGCAAGGCTGGGTGTCACCCAGGCTGTCCGGGCTCAGCGTGTGCATAACTGGACTTTCCAGCTTGGAAAACCCCCCAGGTCTCAAATGTATGATCTCATTCACCTGAGCAGAAAGTGGCTACAGCCAGAGACTTTGTCCGCACCAAAGATTGTGGAACGTGTTGTAATGGATCGGTTTTTGAGAGCTCTTCCTACTGCCATCCAAAAGTGGGTAAGCCATGGAGACCCAGAGACGGCCGATGGTCTTGTGGATCGTGTGGAGAAATACTTGGCTACAGAGAACCTGACGGCCTCTTCCAGAGACACTCGGACTTTCCACCCTAAGACCAGACCATCCCCAGGGGCGGATAAGAGGATTCCAAGGGGTGAGGGTGGAGAGAGTGAGAGGGTGGGAGCTCTACCCCAAGTTTGGCGAGAACAGCCTGGGAAATCAGCGGCTCAAGAGGCGGCAAGAAGGATCGTTTGCTACCGCTGCCGGCAAGCGGGACATATTGCAGCCAATTGCCCGGTTGTGGAGGAACCCATGCAGTGTGACTTTCTGACGGGCAGACGTCAGTCGCTGTGTGCGACAGTCGCATGCACTGCCATTCGAGGAACTGAGAAACATTTATGCAAAATGTGTGTTAATGGTAGAAATGTTGTGGTATTGCTGGATTCAGGTAGCCTTGTGACCCTGATAAAGGCTGAGTTAGTTAAAACAGAGGTCTCTGGGAATAGCAAGGTAGCTGTTATTTGTGTGCATGGGGACACCCGAGAGTATCCAGTGACTACAGTGTGTTTCGAGACCCCCAAAGGTACCCTCTCTCATCCAGTGGGCTTAGTATCTCAGTTACCGCATGACGCCATTGTGGGAAGGGATTTTCCGAAGTTCTGGGAACTGTGGGATGATCCTGAGCCCCTCACTGGTGCCCCTATGTACCAGGAATGTGATAGCCAAAACTCCCCTGAGAGTGGTGAGGACTCTCCGGAATTTCCCTTATCAGTATTGGCAGGGGAGACTCAAGAAACTGGAGAGGAGCCCACCTCCTCAGACGAAAACCTACCGTCTGTGGAGTTTTCTGATCTTGAGGTTCACAGGGAAAACTTTGCCACAGAACAGTTGAAAGACTCCGCCCTAATAAAGGCACGGGAAAACGTAGTGAAAATAGATGGCGAGTTAGTGAACCCAGATAATACCTGCACTTACCCATACTTCAGCGTAGAGAAGGACCTACTGTATCGGGTGGCAAAAAGGGCAGAAGAAACCGTTGAGCAGCTTGTGGTGCCCAAACCTTACAGGAAGTTGGTGTTGGAGTTGGCCCATGGGCACATTCTTGGAGGTCATCTGGGGACAGAGAAAACCCGAGAGAGGGTATTACAGAGATTCTATTGGCCGGGGGTGATGAAGGACGTAGAAAATTATTGTTCCTCCTGCCCTGTGTGTCAGAGGTCGGCCCCGATGCCACATTTCCGTAGCCCGCTGGTCCCTCTACCCATCATTGAGGTCCCGTTTGAGAGGATCGCCATGGATTTGGTAGGTCCTATAATCAAGTCCGCTAGGGGGCACCAGTACATATTAGTTATAATGGACTATGCCACCCGTTATCCAGAAGCGATCCCTCTCCGAAATACCTCGGCCAAAACCATAGCCAAAGAGCTATCTCTTGTGTTTAGCCGGGTGGGTATTTGTAAAGAACTGCTTACGGACCAAGGTACACCCTTTATGTCCCGGGTTATGAAGGAGCTGTGTAAATTATTCAAAGTGACGCAATTACGTACATCTGTGTATCACCCCCAAACCGATGGGCTGGTTGAAAGATTCAACAAAACCCTAAAACAAATGTTGAAGAAAGTGGTGGATAGAGATGGAAAGGATTGGGACTGTCTACTTCCTTATCTGATGTTTGCTATTAGGGAGGTGCCCCAATCCTCTACGGGATTCTCCCCCTTTGAGTTACTGTATGGGAGACACCCAAGAGGGCTGTTGGATATTGCCAAGGAAACTTGGGAAAGTGAGAGTTCTCCCCACAGGAGTGTGATTGAGCATGTCGCCCTGATGCAAGACCGAATTGCACAGGTAATGCCCATCGTGAAGGAACATTTGGCCCAAGCGCAGTTAGCACAGCAGAGAGTGTACAACCGTGGAGCCAAGACCCGTACCTTTTCCCCGGGGGATAGGATACTGGTACTTGTCCCTACGGTTGAAAGTAAATTCCTTGCCAAATGGCAAGGCCCCTACGAGATAATGGAAAAAGTGAGCGAAGTGAATTACAAGGTCAGACAACCAGGAAGGCGAAAGCCCGAACAGATCTATCACGTTAATCTGTTGAAAGCCTGGAGGGATAGAGAGTCCCTAGTCGCAGACACTTGGTCACCAGCTCAAACTGGTTGCATGATTCCTGAGGTTGGAATAGCAGCCACCTTGTCACAACCCCAACAACAGGAGGTTAAGGAGTTTGTGCTTCGCAACAAGGAGGTATTCTCTGAGCTGCCGGGACAAACATCTGGGGTAGAGCATGACATCATTACCCCGCCCGGTGAAAGGGTGAAGTTAAAACCCTATCGGATCCCAGAGGCCCGACGGGAGGCAATACGGGAGGAAGTACAGAAAATGCTGAACTTAGGGGTGATAGAGGAGTCCCAAAGTGATTGGTCTAGTCCCATCGTGTTGGTGCCTAAACCGGATGGGAGCTGTCGATTTTGTAACGATTTTCGTCAGTTGAACAAAATTACAAAATTTGACACCTACCCCATGCCACGTATAGATGAGTTGACCGGCTGGGAACAGCCCGATACATGACGACTCTTGACCTCACAAAAGGGTATTGGCAAATCCCCCTGGCCAAGTCGGCCAAAGAGAAAACCGCATTTGTAACCCCAGACGGGGCGTTCCAATATAAAAGAATGCCGTTCGGGTTACAGAATGCGCCGGCCACATTCCAGCGGAAAATGGACCAGATGCTGAGGCCCCATCGGAAGTATGCTGCGGCTTACCTGGATGACGTAATTGTCCATAGCACAGATTGGGCCTCACATCTGCCAAAAGTGCAAGCAGTCCTGGACTCTGTTCGGGAAGCGGGGTTTACGGCTAACCCCAAGAAGTGTACCATTGGGCAGGAGGAGGCCAAATATCTTGGGTACACCATTGAGAGGGGAGTAATAAAACCCCAACTCAACAAAGTCGAGGCCATCCAAAGTTGGCCACGTCCCAACAGCAAGAAGCAGGTACGAGCCTTTCTGGGAATCGCTGGGTATTATCGGCGATTCATTCCCCACTTTGCTTCTAAGGCTGTGCCCCTAACCAACCTGACGAAGGGGAAAGGGTCGGTCATGATTAAATGGACCCCCGAGGCTGAGGCAGCATTCCAATTCTTGAAACAAGCCTTATGTAGCCAGCCAGTGTTGTACTCACCCGACTTCTCTAAAGACTTTGTCGTACAAAGTGATGCGTCAGATGTGGGGTTAGGAGCAGTATTGTCCCAGGTCTGGAACGGGGAAGAGCACCCAGTCATTTACCTCAGCAGGAAGTTGAAGTCCCATGAGGTAAATTACGCCACCGTTGAAAAGGAGTGTTTAGCGGTGAAGTGGGCTCTAGATTCCCTTCGGTACTACCTGCTAGGTAGGCACTTTGACATGGTTACGGATCACGCTCCGTTAAAGTGGATGGCTCAAAACAAGGAAACAAATAGAAGAGTGAATAGGTGGTTCCTGGCCCTCCAGGAATTCAACTTCACAGTAAAGCATCGCCCTGGCGTTCAAATGGGGAATGTGGATGCTTTGTCTCGAGTACATGAATGCCTGATTGCTGGTGTTCCAACCCCGAGGTTAAAACAAGAGGGGGGGGTATGTGACAGCAGGAAGGTAAAGTCACCTGGTTGCATCCAGGGGGGTAGATATATTTCGCCCAGATTCAGGCTTTACGCCGACTTATACAACTAGGTGGAGAGTTGTATAAGCCCAGCTAAGGCTAGTGGGCTCATGGATGACTCATACCTCTAGGGAGAGTGCTGGGCGTCGTGCAGACAGGGAGTTGATGAGACCAGCTGAAGCTTGTCAGCTCATTTAGGCCTCTATAAGAACTCCCAGCTTCATTAGGGGTTAGCTCATGCCTGGAACCAGACCTGTGTGGACTGTCTAGGGAGAGTGAACCCCTGTGCGGTGAGACAAAGCCTGTGTGGCTATTTGCTTGGACATTTAAAACCAGGGACTTAGGGACTAGGACAGCCCTAGGCTGATCCCAGTTGTTAGTTAGGAAACCTGTATGTTTAGTCAGAGGTCAACTTGACCAGGATTTATTTTGTTTATGTTTCTTTTGCTTTGCTGTGTTTTGTCACTGTAAATAGAAAATAAACCGCACCTTTTTGATTTTGAAAACCACAACCTCCGTTTGCTGGGCCTGTTTTGTGTGGGGAGCCCATCCCGGGGGTCACACACACCCGCTGCCGAGCTAACCCCCTCACAATATGTATAATGATATACCCCTTCTTTCCCCCTTTCTCTTTTTTTTTTTTTTTTTCCAAGGGGTGGTATGTGATACTTTCCCCTTTTTTTTTTTACCTGGGGAGGATAATGTCCGAACCTGGAGCAGGGCGGACCAAGAGAAGCTTAACGTAACTGACCTGTGGGGGGAAAGTGACAGAGAAAAGGTGAGTAGCCGTGTTGCTACTGGAGATGATGAGTGGCTGATTTTGAACCACTTGTGGAACGCTCGCAGCGATTGTGAGGAGAAGTAGCCTTGCTGTGAGGCGAAAGAAGGAAAGTTTATGAATTATGAGTATGTAGGGATGACCGTGCGAAGAGGACCTGGAATAATTAAAGTAAGTTGCATATGTAAAGCATGAAGAAGGTTGCATTTTTTTTTTGACTGGATTTGAAAAGGGGGACCGGATCATGGAGCCGACGTTACGACTGGATTCGGATCGGTCGGCAGTGTGGATAATGCGGGTCCGAGCCATTTGAGTCGGTGGTGCGACTGTGCCTGGAACGGATGTGTTTTAGCGGGGGATTCGAACCTTGAGCCGATGCTACGACTGGGTGCGGATCGGATAGAAGTCTAGTGCCGGAGGGACGACTGGGCTCGGATCATTGTATCAGGGAATCGAATGTCAAGGGGGGGCGACACTACTACTGTGTACGGATCGGGTAGAATGGTTCATAGCTAAAGATCCGAGTCGGATGAGCCGGTGGTGCGACTGGACTCGGATCACTTAGGAATGCCATAGGTCCGAAGTATGAGCCGATGTTACGACTGAATTCCGAATGGTTTTCAGAAGTTGGATGTTTGTAGATCCGAGCCGGTGAGCCGGTGGTGCGACTGTGCTCGAATCGTTCGTGGTCGCCAGAGACCGAACGTCAAGGTGATGCTGTGACTGCGTTTGGATCGGATAGAACGGTTGTTGCTAAGATCCGAGTCGGTCGTGCCAATGCTGCGACTGGACTGGGATCGATTGGGAATGCCATGGGTCCGAAAGGTTGAGCTGAAGCTACGACTGAATTCGGAAGGTTAGAAGTTTGATGTTTGAAGATCCGAGCCGATGAGCCGGTGGTGCGACTGTGCTCGGATCAATCGTGGATGCCAGAGATCCGAATATCTGAGCCGATGCTGAGCCTGTATTCGGGCTGATAGCGGGTGCAAGGAGGGGATTTGAATTGCCGGGTCCGAATCGTAGCGCCGGAGATACAGCTGGATTCGGACGGCTGATTGGTGTTTCGAAGTTGAAGGGGCTTGTGATTGTCGAGGGTCCGGCCTGTAGTGCCGATTGTTAACGACCAGAGCCGGCCCAGACTGTTTGGTGTATGGTGTGAGTAGGAGGTGTGGGGCATCAGTAAGGTGAAGGGAGAGTATCGTAGGAGGTGTAGGGCATCAGTGACTAGGGATAAAGAAGTGCAGTGCGGGATACCAGTCCGACGACTGGGTATCAGATGTGCGATTCGTGGTAAGAAAGTTGCGAGCTGCGAGTAGTTCGTACAACAGTTCTGTGAGACATAGCGTCTGGCGGACCGTTACGGTGGTAACATGCGTGCGACAGGGTTCGAAAGACAACTGACTAGCCGGTAACATGCGATACAGACGGAAAACACGGGGTTATGAACCGTGTGATTGATAAAAGAAGAAAACGTGTACCGGCGCTACGATTCGTATGAATGGTAACGGCCGGTCCTACCTGCGACAGCGAGCGGGGACACGATCAACTGCGAACGAAGCCGGTGTCAGGGTCACCTGTGGCCAGGTGACAGATGCACACCGTAGGGGGACAGGAGTGCACCGCGAGGTAGTGAACCCTATGGCTGGCTTCTGTGGATAGGAAACTGGGTGGTTGTGGAAAGCGGGACCAGAGGAGCACAACCGGGATCCCAACGGAAGCGAGAGCCAAGATTCCCCAGGGCGCGGAGTCTAAGACCCAGCTGGTCTTCTCCAGGGCCTCTAGTGGTGAGGATGTTACGCTGCAGGCTGGGACCAGGTCGCGGCCCCTGGAGTTTCCTAGCTCACGCCCCGTAGGATAAGGGGAAGCAGCAGCACACGATAGAGAGAACCGAATAACAAGCCGAAGGTCAGGGGCCACAAGCAGACAAGGATAACGAAGAACGAGCCGAAGGTCAAGGGTCACGAGCAGACAGGGATGGTCGGGGACAAGCCAATAACGTAACAGAGAGACAGACGTAGCACACGGCAGGCAGGAACCCAAACACACAATGCCTAACAAACACGTTGATCAGCAAAGCAGGCTTGCAGTGCACAGGTTAATATAGTGTTCAGTGATAGGGCCTGGGGTGGAGTCAGGCTGGGAGGAGATTATAAAGGAAGCCAGGTGAAGGAGGTCTGGTCTCTAGATGAACACATGAGGAGGAAGGTAAGATGGCAGACAGACATTAATGCATATCCATGACAGTACCCTCCCTCTTACGAGGCCTCCCCCTTCCCCGCCTGGGCCCAGGTTTAGAGGGAAACTTCAGATGAAACTCCTTTAACAGACGAGGTGCAAAGACCTCAGATGCAGTGATCCAAGACCTCTCCTCAGGACCAAACCCTTTCCAATGAACGAGGTACTGAAGAACGCCTTTACAGAGTCGGGAGTCCAGAATTTGACTGATCTCGTACTCCTGATTATCCTCAGAGACAGGCGCCACGGTAGGAAGAGGACGAGAGAATTTATTGAGGACTAAAGGCTTTAGAAGAGCAACATGAAAGGAGTTAGTGATTTTAAGGCTCTTAGGAATCTGGAGTTTGAAACAAACCGGATTCAGTTTAGCAGTTACCGTGTATGGACCGATGAATCGTGGAGCAAACTTCAGAGAAGGAACTCGGAGCTTGATGTTCCTGGTAGAGAGCCAGACTTTGTCCCCTGGCTGAAGAGAAGGCGGTTTACGCCTGCGGCGGTCGGCAAAGCCTTTGAATTTTTCAGCAGCTGCCCGGAGGGAATCATGAACGTGACCCCAAACGGAATTGAGAGACTCCTGAACCGAAGCCAAAGCTGGAATGTCTGGAGAACAGATCATAGGAAGAGGAAGTTGAGGGTGTTTTCCATAAACTGTGAAAAAGGGTGTCTTCTGCGAACTGGTATTCACATGATTGTTATGGGAGAATTCTGCCCACGGGAGTAGAGAGGACCAATCGTCATGGTGAGAAGACACAAAGGTGCGAAGAAAGACCTCTAACTCCTGATTAACCCTCTCAGTCTGTCCATTGGATTGGGGATGGTAAGAAGAAGAAAAATCCAAGACAATATTGAGGGATTTGCAAAAGGCTCTCCAAAAACGAGACGTGAATTGGACTCCCCTGTCGGAAACAATATGAGAAGGGACCCCATGTAGGCGGAGAATTTCTCGAATGAAAATGGGAACCAAGGCAGGGGCAGAAGGAAGACCAGGAAGAGGAACAAAATG
The DNA here is from genome assembly GCA_029206835.1 of Rana muscosa. Lineage (NCBI taxonomy): Eukaryota > Metazoa > Chordata > Amphibia > Anura > Ranidae > Rana > Rana muscosa. The sequence goes on from CM055117.1 coordinate 433,868,591, forward strand.
AGCCATCTTGGAGAATCGATCGATTACCACCCAAATGACTGTATTATTCTCAGACAGTGGGAGATCAGTGATAAAATCCATGGCAATATGGGCCCAGGGTTCCTTAGGAATAGGCAAGGGCATGAGGAGACCAGCAGGAGCTTGTGTGGAGGATTTGGACTGAGCACAGACATGACAAGCTTTAACGTAGTCTTTGACGTCTGAGCGGAGATTAGGCCACCAGTAGTGACGACTGATGAGTAGGAAGGATCGGAGGAATCCAGAATGCCCTGCCACCTTGGAATCATGTCCCCAACGAAGGATCTTAGCTCTTAGCTCAGTGGGGACAAAGGTCTTACCAGGCGGAATTTTAGACTTCAGGGTGGTAGAGTGGGCAACAATGCATGAGGTGGGAATGATCGGCTCAGGTTCAGGGGCGGACTCCTCGTCCAAAGTGTCAAATGACCTAGAGAGCGCATCAGCCCGACCGTTGCAGGAACCAGGTTTGTAGGTAATCGTGAAATTAAAACGGGCAAAGAAGAGACTCCACCTGGCCTGTCTAGGATTCAGACGTTTAGCATTCTGTAGATACTGTAAATTCTTGTGATCGGTAAAGATCGTTATGGAGTGAGGGGAACCCTCCAAGAGATGACGCCACTCCTCTAACGCCAATTTAATTGCGAGAAGTTCCCGATCACCGATGGCATAATTCCTCTCTGCCTGAGAAAATTTTTTGGAGAAGAACGCACATGGTTGGCGTCTCTTCTCAAAGATTTGAAGAAGCACAGCTCCCACCCCCATTGAGGAAGCGTCCACTTCAATAAAAAATGCATTCCCAGGATTTGGTCTCCTCAAGAGGGGGCCAGAAACAAAGGCCTGTTTCAGGTTGTGAAATGCAGAGACAGCTTCGGGAGGCCAGTCTCTGGCATTCACACCCTTCTTGGTCAAAGCGATAATAGGCGCGGCAATGGAAGAGTAATTCCTTATGAACTGCCTATAATAATTAGTGAAGCCAAGAAAGCGCTGTGTGGCCTTGAGGCTAGCAGGAAGAGGCCAGTTGGTGATAGCCAAGACCTTCCCAGGGTCCATACGAAGCCCCGAACATGAGACAAAGCACCCCAAAAACAGGACCTCAGAACATTCAAAGGAACATTTCTCCAGCTTGGCATAGAGATTGTTCTCTCTAAGACGTTGAAGTACAGTGCGGACATGGTTTCTGTGGACGAGCAGATTTTCAGAAAAGATCAGAATGTCATCCAGATAGATGACAACAAACTGGTACAGCAGATCTCTGAAGATTTCATTGACAAAGTTTTGAAACACGGCTGGAGCATTACACAGACCAAAAGGCATCACCAGATATTCGTAATGCCCGTCTCTAGTGTTAAATGCAGTCTTCCATTCGTCACCCTCCCGTATTCGAATGAGATTGTACGCGCCTCTGAGATCCAACTTGGTGAAAATGGAGGCACCCTTCAACCTATCGAATAGCTCAGATATTAAGGGTAAGGGGTATCGATTTTTAATAGTAACCGCATTTAAACCCCGATAATCGATGCAGGGTCTTAAGGTACCATCCTTTTTGGCAACAAAAAAGAACCCTGCCCCTGCAGGCGATGAGGATTTCCGGATGAACCCTCTCTCCAGATTCTCTGCTACATACTCCGACATGGCCTGGGTCTCTGGGATGGACAGAGGGTAGGTACGACCCCTGGGTAGAGTTGCTCCGGGGACAAGATCAATAGCACAGTCAAAAGACCTGTGGGGAGGAAGCACCTCAGCTGATTTTTTACAGAACACATCCCGGTAATCGCTGTATGCGGCGGGAAGATCAGAAGAAACAGAAGTGGCAGCAACCGGAAGACTCTCCTTGGGGGTCACCTTGAGAAGACACGACGAGAAACATGAGGAACCCCAGGCCAGGATCTGCCCAGAGACCCAGTCCACATGTGGAGAGTGGAGCTGTAGCCAAGGGAGGCCCAATACAACTGGGGTAGAGGCCTTGGGTAGAATAAGAAAGGATATCCACTCCTGGTGGAGAATCCCTACCGACATCCTAATGGGTAGCGTCTGGAAGCGAATAGGGCCCCCTGGGAGAACAGTGCCATCAATTGCCGAGACTACCAATGGGGTAGTGAGAGGTGAAAGGGTAAGCTTCATAGAAGAAGCAGTTCTCCAATCCATGAAATTGCCGGCAGCCCCGGAATCCAGGTATGCAAGGGTTGACTGAGGAGAAGTGCCTACATGAAGGGACACCGGCAAGAGCAGGCGAGAAGGTGATGTTTCTGGGTCCAATACTCCACCTTCCAAATGTATTAGACCCGAGCGTTTCCCGGACGAAGCGAGCAGGAGTCACGAAAATGACCCTTGCCCCCACAATAGAGGCACAAGCCCAGAGTTCTGCGCCTAGCACGTTCTTCGGGGGTTAGTCTGGTCCGGCCCAGCTGCATAGGTTCTTCAGCAGGTAGAGGATGCTCCACGGAATGAAGGGAGGGGAGCTCAGACTGGCTAGGACCCAGAGAGTGCTGGCGTCTTTTTTCTAAGGACCTCTCTTGAAAACGAATGTCGATCTGGTTGCATAATGAAATTACATCGTCCAGACCGACGGGAATGGCTCTTCCCGCTAATTCGTCTTTCACTCGGTCAGAGAGGCCATGTAAAAAGGTAGCGACCAGGGCCTCATTATTCCAGCTCAATTCAGCTGTGTGGATACGGAACTGAAGAGCATATTGCCCCACTGAACTAGATTCTTGGCGAAGACGTAAGACAGCACTAGCCGCTGAAGAAGCCCGAGCCGGCTCTTCGAAGATATTACGAAAGAGCTTCAAGAATTCGGACAGACTGGAAACCACCGGATCGTTCCTCTCCCACAGAGGGGCAGCCCAGGCCAAAGCTTCACCGGAGAGGAGGGAAATGATATAGGCTACCTTAGCCCGGTCAGATAGGAAGCTTTGAGGCTGAAGCTCAAAATGAATAGTGCATTGGCTGAGAAACCCCCTGCAGGCCTTGGAGTCCCCAGAGAAACGGAACGGAGCTGGCAATCTTAGTGAGTGTGAGGCTGCGACTGGTGCGATAGGTACAGCCGCTGGTTGTACTTGGGGTTGCGGATTCGGGGTTCCCAAGGAGACCTGAAGCTGCTCGAATCGAGAAGCCAGATCCTGGAGGAATCGCATCACCTGGGTCTGATTTGATTCCTGGGTCTCAAGTCTGCGAACTATGCCCTGCAATGGATCATCCGCGGGAAGCGGGATGTCAGCCGGGTTCATGGCTGATCAAACTGTCAGGGTCACCTGTGGCCAGGTGACAGATGCACACCGTAGGGGGACAGGAGTGCACCGCGAGGTAGTGAACCCTATGGCTGGCTTCTGTGGATAGGAAACTGGGTGGTTGTGGAAAGCGGGACCAGAGGAGCACAACCGGGATCCCAACGGAAGCGAGAGCCAAGATTCCCCAGGGCGCGGAGTCTAAGACCCAGCTGGTCTTCTCCAGGGCCTCTAGTGGTGAGGATGTTACGCTGCAGGCTGGGACCAGGTCGCGGCCCCTGGAGTTTCCTAGCTCACGCCCCGTAGGATAAGGGGAAGCAGCAGCACACGATAGAGAGAACCGAATAACAAGCCGAAGGTCAGGGGCCACAAGCAGACAAGGATAACGAAGAACGAGCCGAAGGTCAAGGGTCACGAGCAGACAGGGATGGTCGGGGACAAGCCAATAACGTAACAGAGAGACAGACGTAGCACACGGCAGGCAGGAACCCAAACACACAATGCCTAACAAACACGTTGATCAGCAAAGCAGGCTTGCAGTGCACAGGTTAATATAGTGTTCAGTGATAGGGCCTGGGGTGGAGTCAGGCTGGGAGGAGATTATAAAGGAAGCCAGGTGAAGGAGGTCTGGTCTCTAGATGAACACATGAGGAGGAAGGTAAGATGGCAGACAGACATTAATGCATATCCATGACAGCCGGAAGGTACGAGGCGACTACACGGGCGTAGCGAATCATAGGGCGTCGGCTGATGACGACAAATACCGCGCACAAGAGCCGACACTGACCATTGTGTACGGACTGTATATGTACCCCTCGAACTCCTCCCATAATCACAGGCCAGCATACTGGCCTTCCTATATATATATATATATATTGTGACAGCAGGCAGGTAAAATCACTAGGTTGCATCCAGGATGGTAGGTATGTATGCCCTAGATTCAGGCTTTATGCAAATTTATACCACTAGGGGGAGTGCTGGGAGTCTTGCGGGGGAAGAGTTAATGAGCCCAGCTGAATCAAGTGGCTCATTAAGGCCTCTACAAGAACTCCCAGCATGCTAAGGGAGATGCTCCATCCTGGAACCAGTTCTGTGTTGTGCAAGACTGGGGAGTGTGTTTCTGTCCTGTGAGGTGAGACAAAGCCTGTGTGGCTAAAACCTTAAAAAAACAGGGAGATAGGGGCTGGGGCAGCACAAGGCTGCACCTAGTTGTCAGACAGGGAACCTACGTGTGTAGTAAGTGGTCAAGCTGACCAGGATTTTTTTTGTATGTTTCTTTTTGTTTTGCTGTTTTTTCCCCTGTAAATAGCTTAAATAAACCGCACCTTTTGTTTTTGCAACTACAAACTCTGTCTGCTGTGCCTGTTTTTGTGTAGTGAACCCATCCAGGGGGTCACACACACCCGCTGCCGAGCTAACCCCCTCACAGTTGGTGGAGAACCAGTGCCAGTTTTTTTTTAAGGCTGGGTTCACACTGGTCCGACAAACGCTCCGACATTGGGAGCTAATGTCGCATGACGTGTGAAAATCAATGCTTCCCTATGGGAGCCGTCTTAACTGGTCCGACACAAGTCGGTCCGACTTTGAAAATGCTCCCTGTACTACTTTGGTCCGACTTTGATCTGACTTCAGCCCATTGAATATCATTGAAGTTGGATCAAAGTAGGATCCTTGTCCTAACCATCCGACATTTGACATCCAACATGGTGATTACAGCAGCAGTAAAAGGAATTTATCTCACCCTGGGATTGTTTTGATTGGTCAAAGGACAAGTCAGACTAACACAATGTCGGATCAAAGTAGTATACTGTTCATGAAAGTCGGATGGATGTCGGACCGATGTAGGATCAATGTAGGACTGATGTCGCAGAGCAAAGTAGGATGAAAGTTGTATGACTGTCGTGTCGTACCAGTGTGAACCCAGCCTTAGGCCAGCATGGAGGAGATACTGAAACAGCTGGCTCTAGCAAATGCCAATCAGCAGCAGACAAATGCAGGTTTGCAAAAGAGCCTTGCAGCTCATCAACAGAGCTCTTACAGCCCAGCAGCAGACAAATGCAACTTTGCAACAGAGCCTCGCAGCCCAGCAGAAAGCTCAGCAACAAGCCCAGCAGCAATCTGAGGCCCGCTTCATAGACCTGTTACAGAAGCAAGGGCAGAGACTACAAAAAATGGAAACGTTAATGCAGCAACATCCGCAGACCAGTGAGGCAAGTCGTTCCACGAATACCGCGTCCTTTGGGGTGAGTCGTTTATTGACCAAAATGACTGGAGAGGATGATCCAGAGGTGTTTTTGACCACGTTTGAAAGGACTGCTGAAAGAGAAAAGTGGCCTAAGGAGCAGTGGGCTGGACTGGTGGCTCCTCTGTTAACTGGTGAATCGCAGAAAGCTTACTATGACCTAGAGCCTGACCAAGCAAAAGACTATGTGATGCTAAAAACGTGCGGCGGCCTTGTGTAGTGTGTAGTGTGTTCCGGCGCAGGGAAAGAGAAGGATAGGCAGGGACAGTGTTGATATTCTTTGTGCTATTCTTGTGTGCAGGGAGAGAGAAGGATAGGCAGGGAGAGTGTCAGTGTCCTATTCTTTGCTAAACCTTGTGTGCAGGGAGAGAGAAGGATAGGCAGGGGACAGTGTCAGTGTCATATTCTTTGCTAAACCTTGTGTGCAGGGAGAGAGAAGGATAGGCAAGGAGAGTGTCAGTGTCATATTCTTTGATAAACCTTGTGTGCAGGGAGAGAGAAGGATAGGCAGGGGACAGTGTCAGTGTCATATTCTTTACTAAACCTTGTGTGCAGGGAGAGAGAAGGATAGGCAGGGAGAGTGTCAGTGTCATATTCTTTGATAAACCTTGTGTGCAGGGAGAGAGAAGGATAGGCAGGGGACAGTGTCAGTGTCATTGTTGCTAAGCCTCCTGCACAGTATACACCTGAAGCTAGCCCTTATTGCTGTGTTTTCCTGGTGTGATACACTAACAGGCATTTGCAGCACTTACAGCGGGCGGAGTGTGCCTCCTGCACATTATACACCTGAAGCTAGCCCGTATTGCTGTGTTTTCCTGGTGTGTTACACAAACAGGCATTTGCAGCACTTATAGCAGGTGTATTGTGATTCCTGCAAAATATACTTCTGAAGGTAGCCCGTAATGCTGTGTTTTCCTGGTGTGTTACACCAACAGGCATGTGCAGCACTTACAGCAGGCGTAGTGTGATTCCTGCAAAATATACTCCTGAAGCTAGCCCGTATTGCTGTGTTTTCCTAGTGTGTTACACCAACAGGCATTTGCAGCACTTACAGCGGGCAGAGTGTGTCAGTAGCTGTGAAACCTTGGGAGAGAGAGGACGTGCCTGTAGGGAGCTCCTGGAGCTCCAGGAGGAGGGGGTGAGATGGCCTCCTCCAGCCCAGGGCCGGGGCAGCCTTCCCGGCCTGGAAGACTACTGCTACCCCTGAGTGAAGATCCATCCAGGGAGGATTTATTATTTCTCCAAACCCAGTGCGATTTGATGAACTGGACATCACCCCAGCCAGGTGAGAATACAGGCAAGCTGCAAGGCAGAGTGGCCAGAGTTAAGGGCCTGATTCAGAAGGCCTCTCAGGCTTTCTGCGCAAAAATGGCCATTCTAACTAGTCTCCGTGACAGGAGAGACAGATCAAGCAGTGCAAAAAGAGAGGAATTTAAGGAGCCAATAGAAGTAATGAAGACCCAGTGTAGGAGCCTCTGGAACATGCTGGCTGGGCTATGTGAGAGGGGCCCAGAGGAGAGGACCTTCCTCTTGGAAATCCGTAGAGTAATAAGGCAAGCAAGCAAGGATGGCTCACAGGCTGCCAGACGCAGCAGGCGCCCACCCATGCAGCCCTCCCAGTCCGAAGCGGATGTGGAAGAGGAGGTGGAGGCAGAGAAAGAACTTGAATCCGTGGCTGATGGGATGGATGTGGTGGACAATGGTGCTGGGATGGAGCACCCCCCCCTCCCCTGTTGGTGCAGCCCCTGACGCTAAAGCTGCGGAGGATCCCCGGGACTCTGCTGCAGTGCGGCCTGCAAGTGCGGCCGGTGTGCAGGCAGGCCCCGGTAGGGTATCCAGTGATGCAGCTGGGGGTGGTCAGGCGGTGGGTGCACTAAGAGGGGGGAAGTTGGGGAAGCACCCTGTGGTTGTACTAACCCATCTCCCAATGGATAGCAAAACTGTTAAAACCAAAGGAAAGGAAAAATAACTCACCAGTGACTCTGTAAAGACAGTGTCTGATGCCTCTGTGATCCCCGCATGCGGCCAGGGTACAACACCTAAAATGGCGGCTCCGGCCGTGGCTGAACATGCTGAGGGAGAGAGGCGGGCGTCTGCAGCCCTGCATGTGGTAGATGGTCAGCAAGCAATGGTGGCAGGTCTTCAACCTAGAGTCTGTACGGAGGTGGTGGAGGGAGGGGTGGTGGATGGGGGTGGATCATCACCTCCCCTGTGTAATAGTAGCCAAAATGTGTATGGCTCTCCTAGTCTGGGGGAGCCTGCGTCTGCAGTGTACTCCACTGCTGACAGTGGAGGAGTGTCTCTTGGGTTGGGGGCGGGTGCGCGCGGGGGTCGGGGGGCGGAGCCTGAGCGAGTGTCTGACAGTCTGTGTCACTCGCAGGCCATGGCTCCCGGCGCTCCCCGCCCCCTGCCTAACCCGGAGGTGGATGAAGCCTCTGTACAGGGGGACGGGTCCGCGGCTCCCTGTGTTCCCCCGCCGAACCCGGAAGTAGACGGAGCCTCGGCACAGGGGGATCACTTCCGGTCCGCGGCTCCCTGTGTTCCCCACCCCCTGCCCGGCCCGGATGTGGACGGAGCCCTTGTGCGGGAGGACCGCTTCCGGTCCATGGCTCCCTGTGTCCCTCGCCCCTTGATCGGCCCAGAAGGGGGCGGGGCTTCAGTCCGGAATGCGGAGGGGGGGTTGGATATTCCCCGGTCCCCAAGCCGTGTCCCCTCAGCCAAACCGGAAGTGGATGGCAGCGCTGGGGACACGGCAATGTGTGGAAGTGACTCTGACGAGGAAATTCCACAAGGTCAGTCTGCGGTATGGGGGAATGTGGAGGTGGGTGAGCTGCGTGAGGACTGCCCGGCCATGCAGTATATCAGGGCTCTGGAGTCCTCGCAGCAGCAGAGGGAGTGCCAGACCCCAGTTAACCCTGATGGGGGTCATGTTGTGGGTCATGTTTCTGGGGACCCGGCGGGGCAGGTTAACCTTCTGGGGAGCCAGACAGTAGCAGCCCCAGGCAGAATTTCAGGGGGGGATCCACCTTCAGTTGTTGGGGTGGGGGGGGGAGGTGGTAGTCACCCTGGGGGGGTGGGGTCTGGGATTGGGTCCCCTCGGGTGGACCCTGGTCCTGAGGATGCGTCTGTGGAGGCCTCTGCTCCTGCCGCTGGGGGAGCATTAGGGGGCTCGCAGGAAGAGGACCTGCTTGGGGCACTGAGGGAAGGAAGGTCCTTCGCACGGGTGGCTGGCACCAGCGTCCCTCTGGGTCCCCTGTATGGCCAGTTTGGGGCCCAAAATTTCCGGGCCCCGCCAGCTGGTCATTTTCAGGGGGCCAACTCCTGGTCTAGGGGTACGGGGGGCCCGGAGAGGAAAATACGCAATGTGGTGCAGTTAAGGTGGGAGGGACCTGATCAGTGCCCTAGCAGAGGGCAGGTGGTGGATTGGCTCGTAGGGATGCATTTTACAGTTGCAGATCTCTTTGCAGTCATCCACCCCACCGGATCAAAGGAATTTGATGTGAGCTTCGTCTCCGTTGTCAATATGGAGCTCTTTATTACCATCTAATTTTCGGGTGGTCCCCCTCTCTAGACAAGAGGAGACGAAGTCTCTAACCATCCTCGTGAGGAACGAGTCCCTCCCCCCGGAGGACATCACGACCTGGCTCAGTAGGCATGGACAGCTGCAGGCTCCGTTGAGGAAAAATCTAGATGAGCGTGGGGTCTGGAACGGTGCGTGGTCGGCCAGGATCCGGTTATAGCGCCAGGGCAACAGTGTCACGCACATCCCTGGTAGCGCCTTTATTGGCCGGGACCGGATCCTGGTCTTCTACCCCGGTCAGCCCCGCCGGTGCTTTAAGTGCGGGAGCCCGGCGCACCTCAGCACAGATTGCATCATGCCGAGATGCGTGAGGTGCAACGGGTTTGGGCATGCTCCGGAGACCTGCAGGCTGATAGTCTGTAACCTTTGTGGGGCACTGGGCCACCCCTTCAGCCGCTGCCCTAAGGCTTTTAGGGGCGGTGCGCCTGGGGGGGATGGGCCAGACCCAGCCGCTGAGCCAGCAGGTCAGCCTGCGGGGGAGGGCTCGTCTCCTCCGGCAAACCACGAGGATGGGTCCGGGCCTGGGGGTGCTGCGGGCCCTCTCCCCCCTGTCTGGGGGTTCACGTGGGCCAGTGCCACCTCCTGTGGTCACCGAGCCCCGGGAGGGGCCTAAGAGGCCCCTAACCAGGGACCACCCAGCTCCCCAAACTCCTTCTTCTCCTTCCCCCTCCCCCCTCCTCCTTCCCCCTTTCCCCCCCTTGCCCCCCTTGCACCTCTCCTTCCCTTTCCCCTTCCCCCCTTTCCTCCCCCTCCTCTCCTCCTCTCCCCTCCTCTCCTTCCCTTTTACCCCCTCCAGATCAAGAAATGGAAATAGCAGAATCCCTGAAGGGTGCCTTTAAACGTCCTAAGGATGCCCTAATTGGGCAGTCCGAGGAGGATGGTGCTGGGGAGTCGCAGGTGAAGGGGATGTGGGTAAAAAAAAAAAAAAAGAGAAAGGGTACCGGGCAGGCGTAGGTTGCTGGTCCACGGCCCGGTGTAAACAGGGATAGTAGGGTTTGTGGCCCAGTTAAGCTGGGGAATAGGTATGGAGTTTTTTCCTCGGACTCCGAGGAGGATTTCAACTAGTGTAGTGCGGGGCGAATGCAAGCCTTAATCACTAAGGATGGCGGTACCCTCTCCAATACGCCTTGTGACCATTAATGTTGCAAGTGTGCGTTCTGCGGCGGCTCGTTTCATGGCCTTCGATTTTCTCAGCCGAGTTGAAGCTGACATTTTGTTTTTGCAAGAGACCTGGCTGGCATCGGTGGCAGAGATGCATCTAGCAAAGAGGGAGTGGAGGTGCGGGCCCTCCCTCTGGTCTCTTGCGGCCGAGCCCTGCAGTGGAGTTGCAGTCCTTTTTAAGACTGGTCCGGTGGCTTGTCGACGAGTGATTGAGGTAGAGGTCGGTAGGTGCCTGGTGGTGGACGCCGTCGTGAGGGGGCAATTCCTAAGGCTGATCAACTTCTATGGCCCTCAAACCAAGAGGGACAGGAGGAGCCTCCTCACGATGGTCAAGCCCTACTTGTTTACGTCCCAGCAGGTGGTCTTTGGTGGTGACTATAACATGGTCACCAGATCAAAGGATCGGGCAGGCGCCTCGGGCCCCCTGGGATATGATAGCATCTTTTTGAATAGAATAGTAAGGGAGGCCGGGTTGGTGGATGCACATGTTCAGTGCCTCCCCAACCACACTGGGTTCACCTATGCCCGAGGTAATAGTAGGAGTAGGTTAGATAGTTTTTTTTTTAAAGGAGAGCTCTACCTTTGCGGCACCCGTGCTGCAGGCGGTGGAGTTCTCCGATCACTGTATGGTTTCTGTGACTCTGAATGTGGCCGACACTCCTCAGAAGGGTCGAGGTTTCTGGCGTCTTAATGGATCGCTGCTCGAGGACCTCGAGGTTAGGGAGGCCTATGAGATCTTCCTTGCGGATCAGGCCTCGCTCCTTGAGAGCGGCTGCTCCCACCAGGAATGGTGGGAAGTGGTGAAGAAGAGGTTGCGCAGGCGGTTAGACCGCCTGGTTTCAGCTGGGGGCCCTCAGGAACAGATATCCGATCTGAAACTTCAGATGAAGGGGTGTCAGTATGACCGTCTTGCCTCCCTGGTCCTTGAAAGGGATTACGGGAAGTTTTCCTCCCCGGATCCCTACAAGAGCTGTGGTGAGGCAGTGAGTTCGAAGGTCATACATGGCCTGATGGATGCTTCGGGGTCTCTGGTCCGGTCCAGACCGGGTATCCTGGGCATCATTAGGGACCACTTTTCAGACCTCCTTCGAAGGAAGCCTTTAGATATGGAGAAAGTCAGGGTGTTTCTTGATGAGACCCCGCTTCGTGCGGGGTCTGACCTCCCGGATTCTCTGACAGCAGAAATCTCGGTTGCAGAAATCGAGCAGGCCATCGACTCTTTGTCCTTAAAAAAGTCGCCGGGGCCCGATGGGCTCACGGCTGAATTTTATAAAACCTTTAAGAGTCTTTTGGCTCCTCATTTGAGGGAGGTTTTCAATGAGTGTTTGGCCAATGGCCTGCTCCCTCCCTCAATGAGAAGGTCAGCCTTGATTCTACTGTCAAAGGGGAAAGATCCGACTGTGATTGAGAACTGGCGCCCGATCGCCCTTCTCACTACGGATAGGAAGTTGCTGGCGAAAATACTCTTTTTGCGTATGTCAGCAGTCGCTGACGAGATGCTTTCTGTCTCCCAGCACTGCGCAATTCCTGACCGGAGCACCTTTAGTGCCGTCCTGAACGTCCGGGAGGCCGTGGAAAGGTGCAGGGCAACGGGGGATGGGCGGTATCTGCTGGCATTAGACCAGGCCAAAGCTTTTGACCGGGTGAACCATGAGTACCTCTGGCTTCTCCTGAGAAAGTACGGTGTGCCTGAGCAATTTGTGAATTGGCTGAAAGTATTGTACAGGGGGGCGGTGAGCTTCCCTCTTGTCAATGGTTGGGTGGGTCCTGCCTTTGCTGTGGACTCTGGGGTCAGGCAGGGTTGCCCGTTGAGCCCCCTTCTCTACGTTTTTGCTGTCGATCCCTTTGTGAGAAGGCTCGACTGTGAGCGTTTGAGGGGGGTTCCGGTAGGGCCCTGCATTGGTCTAGATCCGGCAGTGAGGGTGGTGGCCTACGCGGACGATGTCTCGGTGGTGGTGTCCAGCCGCGAGGAGGCCCTCTTTGTGGAAACGCAAATTGGGAGCTACTCTGAGGCATCTGGTTCGTTGGTCAATTGGGGCAAGAGCGAAGTTCTCTGGTTGGGGGAGGAAGGCGAGCAGTTCGCTCTTCCGGACGTGTTTCCCCAGCCCCAGCCAGAAGTAAAAATTCTTGGCATCCTATTCGGCCCGGGTGATTACCCCAAGCTAAACTGGGAGCGCAGACTGGTCGGTGCATCTCGGAAGGTGAATGCCTGGAAGGGCTGGAAGCTGTCATTGAGGGAAAGGGTAAGCCTGGTTAAAACATACCTACTGCCAGAGTTCCTCTATGTCAGCTACGTTTGTATTTTGCCTGCATCTCTCTATGCCCGGATCTCTGGCCTGTTTTTCCTGCTACTGTGGGGAAACAGGCTAAATATGATCAAGAGGGAAGTCACGTACCGGCAGAGGAGGCATGGTGGGTTGGATATGATCAATCCGGTGGTGTTTTTCATCACCTTGTTTGTGAAATTCAACCTACAGTCCATCTTTGTGAGCCTGCCTTCTCTGTGGGAGCGTTCATGCAAGAACTGGCTCTTGCTGTTCCTGAGTAGGTGGGAGGATGGGGGTCGGCCCGGTGACCTTCGTAGATCACATGGGTACCTCCCGTCCTATGTCCCCCAAGCTTTGAAGGTACTGAGGCAGTGGCGGATAACTGCCCTTGAGGTGGGCTCTTCGGGTTGGCGTGAGCTGTACTCAAGGGTCATGGCCTCGGATATTTTGAGGCCACTGTCTTTAAGGGATTGCCCGGAGAGAGTCCTTGAGAAGGGACTAGCCCTTCTGAATTCCCCAAGAGTCCCAAGCAAGTTTTGGGATCTTGCGTGGAGGGCTTTCCACGGACGTCTCTATGTCCGTGGAAACCTAAAGTTTAGGAACCTAGGGGACAGAGGTTGTCCTCGTGCGGAATGTGGGGGGGCATTGGAGACCATGGACCACTTTTTGGCCAAATGCCCCTTCAACATTGAGGTTCGCGAGGGGGCAGGGGAAGCCGTTGGTTATCCCCGACTCTCGTCCTTGACTTACTCTGAGGTGGTGTACGGCGACTTCAGGGTTCACAGAGGGTTTGAGTTATCGTCACTTTATTTAGTTAGCTTAGTGGCTCTCTATTACACATGGCACGCTCGGTGTTTGGTGTCCACTAGGGGGAAAGTCCTGTCCACGCATGAGGTGGTGGGTGATATCTTCCGGGAGTTGGTGAAGGTGAGGAGTCTGGAGAGGGAGAGGGTTGGAGCCAATAGGAGTGCCCGGCTGTGGAGGGGTTTCTCCTTCCGGCCTCCTTGAGGCTCTGGGCCTCTTTCTTTCGGGGGGTGGTTCTTAAAGTGTCCTTTTCACCCCCCTTTGATTTTGAGTTTTTCTTTAATAGTAGGGCTTGCAGGCATTCTAGACCTCGTTTGCGTTCTCGCTTGTAAGTAGCCGGTGGGTGGTTAGTTAGTGTTTAGGTTTGGTGTTAGTGTTAGGATGGTATGTGTTAGTGTTAGGATTTGTAAGATTAGTGGGTGATGTGTTTTTTTCTTGTATTCTAGGATTTCGGATATGTATATTGTGAAGCACACGTGTGGGTGGTCGGAAAGTGGGTAAGGGTGGTGGTGGTGAGTTTTGGTATTATGTGTTAGTTTGATGTGTTAGGGTTTCTTTAATGTATATGTTATTTATTTTGTATATATTGTAAATACTGGCAGTAGTTTTTAAAATAAACAAAAATTTACAGCAGGCGTAGTGTGATTCCTGCAAAATATACTCCTGAAGCTAGCCCGTATTGCTGTGTTTTCCTGGTGTGTTACACCAACAGGCATTTGCAGCACTTACAGCAGGCGTAGTGTGATTCCTGCAAAATATACTCCTGAAGCTAGCCCGTATTGCTGTGTTTTCCTAGTGTGTTATACCAACAGGCATTTGCAGCACTTACAGCAGGCGTAGTGTGATTCCTGCAAAATATACTTCTGAAGCTAGCCCGTATTGCTGTGTTTTCCTGGTGTGTTACACTAACAGGCATTTGCAGCACTTACAGCGGGCGGAGTGTGCCTCCTGCACATAATACTCCTGAAGCTAGCCCGTATTGCTGTGTTACACCAACAGGCATTTGCAGCACTTACAGCAGGCGTAGTGTGCTTCCTGCAAAATATACTCCTGAAGCTAGGCCTTATTGCTGGTTTTCCCATCTCCCTGCAGGCCATTAGAATGTCTGGAAGGCAAACAAGGAGAGGCAGACAGTCAGGAGCCAATAAAAGAGGGCAAGCAGGCTCTGTGTCTAGAGACAACAGTGCTGGTCGTGGACGCGGTGCATCGCCATCAGCACGTGGCCATGGGACACGCTTGTCCTTTTCGGCAGCTGGACGTGTTGAGCCGCATCATGCCGAAGACTTGGTAGAGTGGATGACCAAGCCCTCCTCCTCCTCCTCATCCTCTCTCACCCAGGCTCAGGGTACTGGCAAAGCAGCTGCCAAAGCGTCCTCTTCCCTGGTATCAATGTCATCATCAGTCACTCCTTCCCTAGACCCACCATGTCCTCCGAACTGTTTGAGCACAGTGTTGGGTACACACTCCAGGAGGATGCCCAGCGTTTCGAAGGGTCTGATGATGATACCCAGCTAGAGGAAGGCAGTAGCGTGAGAGCAGAGAGAGGGGATGCTCAAGAAGGACACCAATCTGGCAGTCATGTTCCAGCAGCTGCAGCATACTGCCAGATTGGCTCCAGTGATGAGGAGGGAGGGGATGATGAGGTCACTGACTCCACGTGGGTGCCTAATAGGAGAGAGGAGGAGGAGGAGGAGGATGAGGAGGAGGCACATCTCCAACGAGGCAGGATGCCCTCGGGGGGCCAGCGTAAGGGCAGCACACCGACGGAATCACACCGCAGAGCTCCGCCTGTGCAGGGCACTGCCTCTGCCCGTTATTCAAAAAGTTCTTTGGTGTGGGCCTTTTTTGAGTCGAGTGCATCAGATCGCACAGCTGCTGTTTGCAACATATGTCTCAAGCGTATATCGCGTGGCCAAAACATCAGCCGCTTGGGCACCACATGCTTGACCAGACATATGTTGACCTGCCATGCAGCTCGTTGGCAAGACTACCTTAAAGACCCACACCAAAGAACAAAGCGGACCTCTCCTTGCACCGCATCAGCTGGGATCTCCAACCCCACTATACCTTTAGTCCTCTCTGAAACCTGCACTGAAAGGAATGAAGGTGTAGAATTAGGTGTGTCACAGCCAAGTACTTGCGGGCACTCTGCTAGCAGTACACCGACGTCCGATTCTAGCAGGCAAATTTCCCTGCCCCAGCTGCTGGACTGTCGAAAGAAGTTCACTCCCAGCCATCCACATGCTCAGCGGTTGAATGCTAGCTTGGCTAAATTGCTAGTGCTTCAACTGCTGCCTTTTCAGTTGGTAGACTCGGCCCCCTTCCGTGAGTTTGTGCAATGTGCGGTTCCTCAGTGGCAGGTTCCCAAACGCCACTTTTTCTCACAGAAGGCGATTCCGGCTCTCTACCGGCATGTGGAAGGCAATGTCTTGGCCTCACTGGACAGGGCGGTCAGCGGTAAGGTGCATATTGCCGCTGACTCATGGTCCAGCAGGCATGGACAGGGACGTTACCTTTCTTTCACGGCCCATTGGGTCACTCTTTTGGCAGCTGGGAAGGATGCAGGACAAGGTGCAGTAGTGTTGGAGGTTGTTCCGCCGCCACGCCTCCAAAATGCTACTACTGGTTGTGACACACCCCTCTCCTCCACCCCCTCCTCGTCTTCTTCCTCCATGGCCTCTTCCTGTGCTTTGTCCTCGGAACCAGCGGTGCTCCGTAGGCGTTCAAGGGGCTATGCAAGTACGCAGGCAAAAAGATGCCATGCCGTGCTTGCGCTGGTGTGTTTGGGGGACAGGAGCCACACTGGGGCAGAGGTTCTGTCTGCTCTGCAGGGGCAGGCCGAGAGGTGGTTGACGCCACGCCAGCTTAAGCCAGGAATGGTGGTTTGCGACAATGGCACCAACCTCCTCTCCGCCCTCCGACAGGGACAACTGACCCATGTGCCCTGTGTGGCTCACGTCCTTAACCTGGTGGTGCAGCTGTTCTTGGGCAGGTACCCGGGCTTACAGGATATCCTGAGGCAGGCCAGGAAAATTTGTGTGCATTTCAGCAGATCTTATAATGCCAGTGCTCGCCTGGCTGAGCTGCAAAAGGAGTTGAACCTGGCCAAGAACCACCTTATATGTGACATGCCCACCAGGTGGAACTCAACGTTGGCCATGCTGCAGCGGCTGCACATGCAGCAGAGGGCCATCAATGAGTACCTATGCGACTACGGCACCAGGACAGGGTCAGGGGAGCTTGGGTTTTTTTCACCACGCCAGTGGGGCATGATCAGGGATTCATGCACTGTCCTGGCACCATTTGAGGAGGCCACGAGGATGGTGAGCAGTGACAGTGCATGCATCAGTGACACTGTACCTCTTGTCCACCTGTTGGAGCATACGCTGCGTGGAATAATGAACAGGGCACTTGAGGCAGAACAGAGGCAGGAAAAGGAGGACTTCCTTGCCTCTCAAGGCCCCCTTTACCCAGACAGTGTTCCTTCTGTCCCACCCATCGCACAGGAAGAGGAGGAGGAGGAGGAGGAGAAGGAGGATTGTGTCAGCATGGAGGTGGAGCCTGGCACTCAGCATCATCAGCAGCAGTCTTTTAGGGATGATTTACAGTCCCAAGAAACCCGTGGACTTGTACGTGGCTGGGAGGAGGTGGCTGCGGATCATGTCGTCCTTAGTGACCCAGAGGACTCCGGACCAAATGCCTCAGCTAACCTACGCTGCATGGCCTCCCTGATCCTGCAAAGTCTGCGGAAGGATTCTCGTATTCTTCGGATCAAGGAGAGGGACCATTACTGGCTGGCCACTCTCCTTGATCCACGGTACAAGGGTAAGGTTGCGGACCTTATCTTACCGTCGCAGAGGGAGCAGAGGATGAGACAACTCCGGGAGGCCTTGCAGAAAGGTCTGTGCAACGCGTTCCCAGAGACTGGGAGGTTACAAACTCCTGGTCCTGGACAACGAGTTGCTGAGGCTTCGGTCAGTCAAAGAAAGAGCGGTGGGGAAGGTGGCCGTCTGACCGATGCGTTCAGACAATTCTTTAGTCCGCAGCCCCAAGGTATGATCGATTCCAGCAACCATCGCCAGCGTCTGATATACATGGTGCAGGAATACCTAGGGGCAAGGTCAGACTTGGACACCTTCCCCACCGAAAATCCTCTGGCTTACTGGGTCTTGAGGATGGATCACTGGCCAGAGCTTGCACAGTATGCATTTGAGCTACTGGCCTGTCCTGCATCCAGCGTTCTTTCAGAACGCACATTCAGTGCTGCTGGAGGATTTGTCACGGATCACAGGGTGCGCCTGTCCACCGACTCGGTTGATCGACTGACCTTCATAAAGATGAGCCAGTCTTGGATCACCACCAGCTACCAAACACCTGAAGCTGATATAACAGACTAATTTATTTTCAAATGTCACATTCCTTCAAGACTGATGCTGATGCTGAGTGACTGTCCTGTTATGTTGACTGACTATCCTCCTCCTCCTCAATGATCCGATTGATGATGATAGCTTGGAAGAACATTTTTGTTTCTGGGTGCCGCCACCAGTGGCTAAGGCCCAATTTTTCAGCCCCTGTTTAACAGGGGCATGTAATTACAATTTTTTATGCAATGCTTTGCAGCAGGGCTCATTCCTGCACTCCAACTAGAGTATCTGGGAGAGGTTGCAGTGTCGTGGCACCAGCACCAGTGCCTAAGGCCCAATTTTTCAGCCCCTGTTTAACAGGGGCGTGTAATTACAATTTTTGATGCAATACTTTGCAACAGGGCTCATTGCTGTGCTCCAAGTACAGTATCTGTGAGGGGTTGCAGTGTTGTGGCACCAGTGCCTAAGGCCCAATTTTTCTGCGCCCACCAAGAGTAACTGTGAGGCCTTACAGTGTTGTGTCAACACCACCACCACCACCACCAAAGGCCCAATTTTTCAGCCCGTTCAACAGGGGCATGCAATTACAATTCTTGATCTAATAATTCACAGCAGGGCCCATTCATGCGCCCACCAAGAGTAACTGTGAGGGCTTACAGTGTTGTGGCAACACCAACACCTAAGGGGCAAATTTCTGCAGAGTATATACGGCAGGCCCCTACTTTCAAACATCCAACTTACAAACGACTCCTCCTTGCAAACGGAAGGATACAACAGGAAGTGAGAGGAAATCTACCCCTAGGAAGGCAAATTCTCTCCTGTAAGAGTTACTATGGGAAAAAAGTGTCTCCTCTCCACTGATGCTTTATCACCAATTCTTGTTTCAATAAAAACCCCAAATTTTCAAAAAACATTTGTCATTAGGACGGAAAGTGAGGTGAACTGTTCTGAACAGGTGCACACTGCACAGACAGCAAAACAAATGTTACAGGGGTGATAACCCTTCCCTATGTTTTCCAAAAAGCTTAAAAATAGATTTTTGGGCTGGAGCTACACTTAAACAATGTACCTGTTCAAAATTACAAACAGATTCTACATAAGAACAAACCTACAGTCCCTGTCTTGTATGCACTGCCTGTATACAGCTGTTCAGAGTATATAGGGCCTTTTTTCTTTTGTGTGCGGGGTTCCCCTTAATATCCATACAAGACCCAAAGGGGCTGGTAATGGGCTGGGGTAGGGGGGGGGGGGTGATGGGGTAGCTATGCCATTTTTCTTAAAGATTTTCATCCATATTACCGGGACCAGACATTACATTAAAGCCGCAAGCAGTTTTAAATGGCTTTTTTTCCTTTAGAAATGTAATTTTGTGCAGGGACAGTTCTAAACACAGGAAACACGTGGCACTTCAAAGGCATATTTTAGACACCCCCCAGGTACAATATTTAAAGGAATATTTCACTTTTTTTTTTTCACTTTATGCATCATTAAAATGACTGCTCCCGAAAAACGGCCGTTTTTAAAACTTCTTTTTGCATTGATACATGTCCCCTGGTGCAGAACCCGGGTTCCCAAACCCTTTTTAGGACAATAACATGCATAATAGTCGTTATAATTAGCACTTTAGATTTCGAACGTTCGCATCCATTGTATTTAATAGGGTTCTAACTTTCGTGCAAACTTTTGGTCCGTTCGCAGGTTCTGGTGCGAACCGAACCCGGGCGTGTTCGGCTCATCACTACTCACCAGACTTCTCTAGGGACTTTGTCGTACAAAGTGATGCATCAGACGTAGGGTTAGGAGCAGTATTGTCCCAGGTCTGGAACGGGGAAGAGCACCCAGTCATTTACCTCAGCAGGAAATTGAAGTCCCATGAAGTAAATTATGCCACGATTGAGAAGGAGTGTTTAGCGGTGGAGTGGGCTCTAGATTCCCTTCGGTACTATTTGCTAGGTAGGCACTTTGACATGATTACTGATCACGCTCCTTTAAAGTGGATGGCTCAAAACAAAGAGACAAATAGAAGAGTGAATAGGTGGTTCCTGGCCCTACAGGAATTCAACTTTACAGTAAAGCATCGCCCTGGCGTTCAAATGGGGAATGTGGATGCTTTGTCTCGAGTACATGCATGTCTGATTGCTTGTGTTCCAACCCCAAGGTTAAAACAAGAGGGGGGGGGGGGTATGTGACAGCAGGCAGGTAAAATCACCAGGTTGCATCCAGGATGGTAGGTATGTATGCCCTAGATTCAAACATCCAACTTACAAACGACTCCTCCTTGCAAACGGAAGGATACAACAGGAAGTGAGAGGAAATATACCCCTAGGAAGGCAAATTCTCTCCTGTAAGAGTTACTATGGGAAAAAAGTGTCTCCTCTCCACTGATGCTTTATCATCAATTCTTGTTTCAAAAAACCCCCCAAATTTTCAAAAAACATTTGTCATTAGGACGGAAAGTGAGG
The DNA here is from genome assembly GCA_029206835.1 of Rana muscosa. NCBI lineage: Eukaryota > Metazoa > Chordata > Amphibia > Anura > Ranidae > Rana > Rana muscosa. The sequence continues at coordinate 433,888,713 of CM055117.1, forward strand.
TTGTTGTGTTACACTATGTGATTATTCTTGCTCTGTGTCTTTAAGATCTGTCCCCTTCTTTCTAGCTGAACTCTCTCTCTCACCGTAGTTCTTTATATATCTCCTCCACTTCCTGATTCTGGTCATTACTCCTGTATTTCTTCCATGCTAACATCTTACATGTGGCTTACAACTGCAACGTTTTTCTACCTATGAATATCCATCATTAAACGGAACATTCAAAAGGATTCATCGTCTGTCGTCCTAACTGTAAGTTTATTCATTGAGTTAAACTGCCTGTATCGATGCAAGGGATAATAGCAAACCAGCTTGTGTAAGGCCTACTTCAACCTGGAGATAAACTTTATCGCTTTGTAGTTGAGACAGAACAGTAGAAAAACAGAGTTTCACAGCCTAATTACAAGATTTCTGCATGTCAGTACTGAAACAGACAAGATTTACTGCCCTCATAGCAAGACAGAAGGGACAGAGCAGCACATGGCAGCCTTATAGCCTGAGACAATCTGCACAGTGTCATATTTCAGCACACAGATCCTGCCTGCTTTCACAGTCAGTCTGCTATCATGAGTGACAAAGCTTCTGCATGTGAACTCACATCTCCTTCCTCACAAGTTCCTGAAGAAACTGAGTTACCCAAACGCTCAGTTAAACCCACTTGGAAAGTAATGGAGAATTATGAAGCTTCAAGGACTGAATTGTCAAATAGCTTGGAATTAGTCTGGGAGAAAATCCTTGCTGAAGCCAATACAGTGTCTGTTGAACGTGAACTACTGACACTAGAGGGCGCCATTAAACAACTTTCTGCCTCATATGAGCTTTATCAGCTTACCAGCATCAAATTCACTAATGTCTTACAAAACATGAAGTCAGAAAATGCGATGATGCAATTAAAGCGCGTCAATGCTCTCAATATTGAAAGAGACAGTTTTATCCAGCAAACCAGATTAAAGGCAGAAGCAAAAATAAGGCTGTTACAGGACACTGCATCTCACAGATCTGTTTCCACCAGACGTTCTAAAAACTCATCAAGATCCCATAGTTCAAGATACTCAACACTCAGTGAGCGACTTATTAATGCCTGCGCTGAAGTGGAAGCCAGCAAAGTGCAGGTGGCATATGCAGAAAAAAGAGCAGAGTTGGAAGCTCAAAGGGCAGAGTTGGAAGCGCAGTCAGCACGTCAAAGAGCAGAGTTGGAAGCGCAGTCAGCACGTCAAAGAGCAGAGTTGGAAGCGCAGTCAGCACGTCAAAGATCAGAGTCGGAAGCGCAGTCAGCACGTCAAAGAGCAGAGTTGGAAGCTCAGAGAGCAGAGTCGGAAGCGCAGTCAGCACGTCAAAGAGCAGAGTTGGAAGCTCAGAGAGCAGAGTCGGAAGCTCAGTCAGCACGTCAAAGAGCAACAATGGAAACCTTAAATGAACAGTGTAAACATGACGCAGCTATGGCAAAGCTAAGGGTCCTACAGCAAGCTATCAGTGCAGACGAAGGTGCAAGTGAGAATGACAGCATTAACCTAAACATAGCAGATATGGAAGACCCCCACAAACACACTAAAGACTATGTCCTAAGCCACTGCAGTGCACACTCCATTGTCTCCAATGCTCCCGACCTACATAGAGACTCCTTCACAGCTTCAAGTTAAAGAGGTTCCAGCAACTTCCTGCACTCAAAATCACTCCACTGCATTTCCTACCTGCCTACCTTGCCTGCCTTCATACGTCACAGAGCATCAGCGCAAGCTTCAAGCAAGTCATCAATCTCCAGTCATCGGTACAGCCTTGAATCAACGTACCATTGGAACAACTGACTTCAAGCAAGCAACTCACCTGGATGTATCTGCTGCACCATATTTCCCTGTGTCCTTTAACAACAATGTCAAAGATAACGCAATCAGCACCATACAGCCAACAGCATCTCACATAAAGGCGGAGACAACTGAGACAGAAGAGTTTGTGAGTAGGGATGAGCTTCGAGTTCGAGTCGAACTCATGTTCGACTCGAACATTGCCTGTTCGCCCGTTCGCCGAACAGCGAACAAATTGGGGTGTTCGCGGCAAATTCGAAAAATCTATGGGAGAAATCTAAAGTGTTAATTATAAAGGCTAATATGCAAGTTATTGTCCTAAAAAGTGTTTGGGGACCCGGGTCCTGCCCCAGGGGACATGTATCAATGCAAAAAGAAGTTTTAAAAACGGCCGTTTTTTCGGGAGCAGTGATTTTAATAATGCTTAAAATGAAAAAATAAAAGTGAAATATTCCTTTAAATTTCGTACCTGGGGGGTGTGTATGATATGCATGTAAAGTGGCGCATGTTTCCCGTGCTTAGAACTGTCCCTGCAAAAAGTGTCATTTTTGAAAGAAAAAAATGCATTTAAAACTGACTCGCGGCTATTAATGAATTGTCGGCTCCCGGCAATACATACAAAAGTCATTGATAAAAAAAAAAAAAAAAGCGTGGGGGTTCCCCAGAATTCAATTACCAGGCCCTTCAGGTCTGGAATGGATATTAAGGGGAACCCCGCCGCAAATAAAAAAAAAATTGACGTGGGGTTCCCCCAAATATCCATTCCAGGCCCTTCAGATCTGGCATGGATTTTAAGGGGAACTCCACCCCAAATTAAAAAAAAATGGCGTGGAGTCCCCCTAAAAATCCATACCAGACCCCTTATCCGAGCACGCAACCTGGCCGGCCGCAGGGGAAAAGGGGGGGACGAGAGAGCGGCCCCCCCTCCCTCCTGAACCGTACCAAGCCACATGCCCTCAACATGGGGAGGATGTCCCCATGTTGATGGGGACAAGGGCCTCATCCCCACAACCCTTGCCCGGTGGTTGTGGGGGTCTGCGGGCGGGGGGCTTATCGGAATCTGGAAGACCCCTTTAACAAAGAGGACCCCCAGATCCCGGCCCCCCCCCTATGTGAATTGGTAAGGGGTACATTGTACCCCTACCATTTCACGAAGAAAGCGTAAAAAAATGTTTAAAAAAACACACAAACACCTTGAAAAAGTCCTTTATTTAAAAAAAAAAAAAAAAAACATTCCAGCGGTGAAATCCAGTGTCCCGCGGCGATCCCGATGTCCAGCGCTGTCCGTCATTGGTTGTGCCTGAGCGGACCTGATGGGGAACTCCCTCTCAGTATTTTAAATGTATAGACCCGCCCCTTCTAAAGTTCCCCATCAGGTCCGCTCAGCGGACGAGATGCGGAACATGAGAAGGGGCGGGTCTATACATGTATTACCAAAGTGAGAGCAGTTCCCCATCAGGTCCGCCTCCTCGGTATGTCAGACCCGCCTACGTCATTGGCTTGAGCGGGGAACTTCCTTCACTATGTAAATTTAAATTTAAATTTACATAGTGAAGGAAGTTCCCCGCTCAAGCCAATGACGTAGGCGGGTCTGACATACCGAGGGGGCGGACCTGATGGGGAACAGCTCTCACTTTGGTAATACATGTATAGACCCGCCCCTTCTCATGTTCCGCATCTCGTCCGCTGAGCGGACCTGATGGGGAACTTTAGAAGGGGCGGGTCTATACATTTAAAATACTGAGAGGGAGTTCCCCATCAGGTCCGCTCAGGCACAACCAATGAAGGACAGCGCTGGACATCGGGATCGCCGCGGGACACTGGATTTCACCGCTGGAATGTTTATTTATTTATTTTTTTAAATAAAGGACTTTTTCAAGGTGTTTGTGTGTTTTTTTAAACATTTTTTTTACGCTTTCTTCGTGAAATGGTAGGGGTACAATGTACCCGTTACCAATTCACATAGGGGGGGGGCGGGATCTGGGGGTCCCCTTTGTTAAAGGGGTCTTCCAGATTCCGATAAGCCCCCCGCCCGCAGACCCCCACAACCACCGGGCAAGGGTTGTGGGGATGAGGCCCTTGTCCCCATCAACATGGGGACATCCTCCCCATGTTGAGGGCATGTGGCTTGGTACGGTTCAGGAGGGAGGGGGGGCCGCTCTCTCGTCCCCCCCTTTTCCCCTGCGGCCGGCCAGGTTGCGTGCTCGGATAAGGGGTCTGGTATGGATTTTTAGGGGGACTCCACGCCATTTTTTTTAAACTTGGGGTGGAGTTCCCCTTAAAATCCATGCCAGATCTGAAGGGCCTGGTAATTGAATTCTGGGGAACCCCCACGCTTTTTTTTTTTTTTTTTCTCAATGACTTTTGTATGTATTGCCGGGAGCCGACAATTCATTAATAGCCGCGAGTCAGTTTTAAATGCATTTTTTTTCTTTCAAAAATGACATTTTTTGCAGGGACAGTTCTAAGCACGGGAAACATGCGCCACTTCACATGCATATCATACACACCCCCCAGGTACGAAATTTAAAGGAATATTTCACTTTTATTTTTTCATTTTAAGCATTATTAAAATCACTGCTCCCGAAAAAACGGCCGTTTTTAAAACTTCTTTTTGCATTGATACATGTCCCCTGGGGCAGGACCCCGGTCCCCAAACACTTTTTAGGACAATAACTTGCATATTAGCCTTTATAATTAACACTTTAGATTTCGAACGTTCGAGTCCATTGTATTTAATAGGGTTCTAAAGTTTACACGAACATTTTGTCTGTTCGCAGGTTCTGGTGCGAACCGAACAGGGGGGTGTTCGGCTCATCCCTGTTTGTGAGGTACATGCTTCGCAGAGAGCTCACAAAGACTGGTCTTACAAGTTTTGATGACCAACCTGAGAACTACAGAAGTTGGAAATGTGCCTTCAGAACTACAATCAGCAATATTGGCATTACAGCTGATCAAGAATTGAATCTGCTGATCAAATGGCTTGGTCCTCTATCTGCTGCACGTGTTAAGCCATTAAGATCGGTTTTCATGGACAATCCTACTGCAGGCCTCACAGCTGCATGGGAGCGACTAGAGCAAAGTTATGGCAGTCCAGAAGCTATAGAAAATGCTTTGTTCATGCGTCTGGAAACTTTCCCAAAGATATCCGGTAAGGACAACAAGGAGTTCCAGAGACTGAGTGACCTTCTCCTTGAGTTTCAGCTAGCCATGACAGACCCAAAACTACCTGGACTCAGTTACCTTGACACTCCAAGAGGGGTAAACCCAATTGTCTCCAAGCTCCTGTATGGTTTGCAAGAGAAATGGACTGCACTAGGGTCATCGTACAAAAGAGAGAACAAGGTTTCCTTCCCTCCATTCTCTTTCTTCTGTGAATTCATCAGGAAAATTGCAGAGACCAAGAACGATCCAAGTTTTTCCTACGGTGAGTACAGCCTCTTCTCACCCTTTCCTAAGAGTACCAGTCTTCAGGGCAACTATAGAAACCATAGAGGCCCAGTGTCCGTGAAAAAGACTGACATCCTTCCCACTCCTACCACAGTTCTAGCCACGAACAGAGTAGGAAGATTGAAAACCCTAACAGAGAGTGTCCCATACACAAGAAACCACACCCCCTCAATAAATGTATCGGCTTTAGGAAAAAGCCTCTGGAAGAGCGCAAGGAGCTTTTAAAGACATTTAGGGTATGTTTCAGGTGCTGTGCTTCTACAGAACATTTTGCAAGGGACTGTAATGTGTCCATCAAGTGCATAGAGTGTGGCTCTGAAGAACATGTGCAAGCCCTCCATCCTCTTGAGCCCAGCTCTGCACAACCTGCCAACACTCCTCCCAGGTTAATGCATGGCGGGGAGAATACAGACCAAGTGCCTAATTCTACCATCATTTCTTCATCCTGCACTGAAGTTTGTGGAGAAGACCGCTGTGGTAAGTCCTGTGCTAAGATATGCTTGGTGAACATATACCACAAGGATCAACCAGAAAAGTCTCTAAAGGCATATGCTATCTTAGACGATCAGAGCAATCGATCACTTGCAAAATCGGAATTGTTCAATCTATTTGAAATAAAAGGCAAAGCTCATCCTTACACCTTGGGTACCTGTAGTGGAACTATAGAGATTTCTGGAAGAAGGGCTCATGGACTCATTGTATCTTCTCTCAAAGGTAACTTGTAATTACCCTTACCTACACTTGTTGAGTGCAATCAGATACCTGCTAACAGGGAAGAAATCCCTACTCCAGCTGCTGCTTTCCATCACCCTCACCTCAAGGTAATAGCAAATGAGATACCGCCGCTTGACAAAGATGCTCAGATCCTTCTTCTGTTAGGAAGAGACATTCTAAGAGTTCACAAGGTACACAGACAAGTCAGTGGACCCCCAGATGCCCCATTTGCCCAGCGCACGGATCTAGGGTGGGTCATCATAGGCAATGTCTGCATAGGCAAAATGAAAAGACCTACCAACATTTCGTCATTCAAGACAAATGTTCTGCCAAATGGCCGAAACACTTACTTTGAGCCATGCCCACATCACTACTGGGTGAAAGAGAAGATAGCCAGCCACGAATGGCAACATGGTATCTCAGGTAACACAAGCCCTTTCTCCTGCCATGATGGCGACTTTGGCTCTACAGTGTTTAATGCAACCAGTGAAGATGACATACTGGCTCCTTCAATGGAAGACAAAGAATTCATCAAGGTAATGGACAATGAGTTCTTTCAAGATGACTCCAATAACTGGGTAGCACCCCTACCCTTTCGTCTCCCAAGAGAGAGATTGCCCAACAACTTACAGCAGGCCATCAGTAGATTCTCCTCCTTAAAGCGAAACTTAAGCAGGAAACTAAAGATGCAAAAGCACTTTGTGGACTTTATGCAAAATGTATTTGACAGAGATCATGCAGAGCCTGCTCCCCCACTAAAGGAGGGAGAAGAATGCTGGTACCTTCCATCCTTTGGCGTGTATCACCCACGCAAACCAGACCAAATCAGAGTTGTCTTTGATTCCAGTGCTCAGCACGAAGGTGTTTCTCTTAACAACATGCTCCTTACTGGACCCAACTTGAACAACAGTCTAATAGGAGTCTTGATTTGTTTCAGACAAGAGCCTGTAGCAGTAATGGCTGACATTCAACAGATGTTTCACTGCTTCATCGTCAGAGAAGACAACAGAAACTACCTCAGGTTTCTATGGCACAAGGACAATGACCTCAACAAGGAAGTTATAGATTATCGCATGAAGGTACATGTCTTCAGTAACAGTCCTTCCCCAGCAGTGGCAACTTATGGGCTAAGGAGAACAGCTCAGACTGGAGAAGTTGAATATGGATCTGATGCCCGTCAATTTGTTGAAAGAAACTTCTACGTTGATGACGCACTTAAGTCCTTTCCAACTGCTAAAGAAGCAATTGATCTTCTCACCAGAACAAAGGAGATGCTGTCTGGAGCAAACCTTAGACTACACAAGATTCATATTTTCTCTGATGCATCAGTTGAAGCTATTGCTGCAGTAGCCTATTTGAAGACCTCTGAACTGAATGGAGAATCACACTGTAGTTTTGTCCTAGGCAAGGCAAAACTCACTCCCAAGCCTGCACATACCATACCAAGACTTGAACTTTGTGCAGCCGTGCTAGCAGTAGAAATTGCCGAGGTCATACGAAGTGAAATGGACACTAGAATTGATTCTTTCACCTTCTATACAGACAGTAAGGTAGTACTTGGCTACATAAACAACCAAACAAAACAATTTTATGTGTACGTCAGCAACAGGGTTGAACGTATCAAGAGATTCTCTCTACCAAGTCAATGGCATCACGTTCCCACTGAACTCAACCCAGCTGACTGTGGGACCAGAGCCGTGTTACCTGCCGCTCTTCAGGACAGCTTATGGCTGTCACCTCCAAGGTTTCTGTGTGAGGACTCCTACTCACCCACTATTGACACCACCTATGGGCTAGTAAACCCTGAAGATGATAAGGAAATAAGAACTGTGAACACCTCACTCCACACTTCTGTAAGTACAAAACAGAAGCTGCGGTCACACCGTTATGAGCATCAATGGAAGCAGGTGCAGCATCTAGCCAATGTGTTCTGGCATCGCTGGAAGAAAAAGTATCTTCACCACCTTCAAGGTCGTAACAAATGGCAAGCATCTAAGCCGAATCTTAAGGTTGGAGACCTCATCCTTCTAAAAGACAAGGAAGTTTGTCGGAATGAGTGGCCTATGGGTCTTATTACTAAAGTAATGCCCAGCGACGATAACAAAGTCCGGAAGGTAGAAGTCAAGGTAACCAAGGGAGGATCGACACAAACCTTTAGTCGACCAATTACAGAGTTAGTACTCTTTTTGCCAGGTGAGTGACTTGTGCAAGGACTAGCCATGCTGTTGGCACGGCGGGGAGTACATTGCTGCCATCTACAGGTTCTACTCAGAACTTTGGAATTATTTGAAGACATCATACTGTGACTTTATGTTCTTCATCCTGTTGAACTTACGTATATTATTTGCTTGTTGCATGTTTTTCATTACAGGTTCCAGGACATTCGTCAGTATTGGACTTTTTGAAAATATATATATTAGTTTAAGGTTATGAAATCTAAAAATTTCAGACGGGGAGTGTTGTGTTACACTATGTGATTATTCTTGCTCTGTGTCTTTAAGATCTGTCCCCTTCTTTCTAGCTGAACTCTCTCTCTCACCGTAGTTCTTTATATATCTCCTCCACTTCCTGATTCTGGTCATTACTCCTGTATTTCTTCCATGCTAACGTCTTACATGTGGCTTACAACTGCAACGTTTTTCTACCTATGAATATCCATCATTAAACGGAACATTCGAAAGGATTCATCGTCTGTCGTCCTAACTGTGAGTTTATTCATTGAGTTAAACTGCCTGTATCGATGCAAGGGATAATAGCAAACCAGCTTGTGTAAGGCCTACTTCAACCTGGAGATGATCTTTATCGCTTTGTAGTTGAGACAGAACAGAGGTGAACTGTTCTGAACAGGTGCACACTGCACAGACAGCAAAACAAATGTTACAGGGGTGATAACCCTTCCCTATGTTTTCCAAAAAGCTTAAAAATAGATTTTTGGGCTGGAGCTACACTTAACCACTTCCCGCCCCGTCAATAGCAGATTGACGTCCGGAAAGTGGTTCTGTTATTCACATATGACGTCCTGCGGGATAACAGCCGCCGCGCGCCCGGGGGGCGCGCATCGCGGCGATCGGTGGAGCGGTGGGTCAGTCTGACCCACCGCTACACTGATCTCGGTAAAAAGCCTCCGTCGGAGGCTTTTTACCACGTGATCAGCCGTGTCGATTCATGGCTGATCACAATGTAAACAGGAAGAGCCGTTGATCGGCTCTTCCTCACTCGCGTCTGACAGGCGCGAGTAGAGGAGAGCCGATCGGCGGCTCTCCTGACAGGGGGGGTTCGCGCTGATTGTTTATCAGCGCAGCCCCCCCCTCGGATACCCACACTAGACCACCAGGGAAGCCCCCCAGGACCACCAGGGAAGCCCCAATCATGTGGATGGCCCCCATGGCCATCCACATGTAGTAAAAATAAATAAATAAAATAAAAACATTAAAAAAAATATGCCAATCAGTGCCCACAAATGGGCACTGACTGGCACTTTCACAATGTGTGGTGGCTGGCATTGCTGGGCACCAGTGCCACCAATGCCACCTACTAGTGTCCATCAGTGCCACCTATCAGTGCCCATCCGTGCCAATCTGTGCCCACCTATCAGTGCCCGTCCATGCCACCTATCAGTGCCGCCCATGAGTGCCCATCAGTGCCGCCTATGAGTGCCAATCAGTGCCGCCTATGAGTGCCAATCAGTGCCACCTATGAGTGCCCATCAGTGCCGCATACCAGTGCCACATATCAGTGCCCATCATCAGTGCCCATCAGTGCCACCTCATCAGTGCCACCTCATTGGTGCCACCTCATCAGTGCCCATAAGTGTCGCCTTATCAGTGCCCTTCAGTGCCGCCTTATCAGTGCCCGTAATTGAAGTACAAAAGGTAGTTATTTACAAAAAAAATTAACAGAAACAAAGAAAAACTTAGTTTTAAAAAAAAAAATTGCTCTTTTTTTATTTGTTGTGCAAAAAATAAAAATCGCAGAGGCGATCAAATACCACCGAAAGAAAGCTCTATTTGTGGGAACAAAATGATAAAAAATTTGTTTGGGTACAGTGTAGCATGACCGCGCAATTGTCATTCAAATTGCGACAGTGCTGAAAGCTCAAAATTGGCTTGGGCAGGAAGCTGTATAAGTGCATGGTATTGACGTGGTTAAACAATGTACCTGTTCAAAATTACAAACAGATTCTACATAAGAACAAACCTACAGTCCCTGTCTTGTATGCACCGCCTGTATACGGCTGTTCAGAGTATATCGGGCCTTTTTTCTTTTGTGTGCGGGGTTCCCCTTAATATCCATACAAGACCCAAAGGTGCTGGTAATGGGCTGGGGTAGGGGGGGTGATGGGGTAGCTATGCCATTTTTCTTAAAGATTTTCATCCATATTACCGGGACCAGACATTACATTAAAGCCGCAAGCAGTTTTAAATGGCTTTTTTTCCTTTAGAAATGTAATTTTGTGCAGGGACAGTTCTAAACACGGGAAACACGTGGCACTTCACAGGCATATTTTAGACACCCCCAGGTACAATATTTAAAGGAATATTTCACTTTTTTTTTTTTCACTTTATGCATCATTAAAATGACTGCTCCCGAAAAACGGCCGTTTTTAAAACTTCTTTTTGCATTGATACATGTCCCCTGGTGCAGAACCCGGGTTCCCAAACCCTTTTTAGGACAATAACATGCATAATAGTCGTTATAATTAGCACTTTAGATTTCGAACATTCGCATCCATTGTATTTAATAGGGTTCTAACGTTCGTGCGAACTTTCGGTCCGTTCGCGGGTTCTGGTGCGAACCGAACCCGGGGGTGTTCGGCTCATCACTAGGGATGAGCTTCGTGTTCGAGTCGAACATACGTTCGACTCGAACATCGGCTGTTCGATCGTTCGACGAAGATCGAACGATTTGGGCCGTTCGCGCCAAATTCGAGTGACGCGAACGGCCCACAATGCACTACGCCATCGCAGTGTCATCCAGGCGCTGTGATTGGCCAAGCATGCACTGTGACCCCGCATGCTTGGCCAATCACAGCGCCGGCAGCGAGGAGAGCAATGATTGGCCACAGGCAGGATGCCTGTGGCCAATTATTGCTGAGGGTGTTTAGTACACGCCCCACACTATAAAAGGCCGCCAGCACGGCGGCCTAGTGTAGTGTGTTCCGGAGCAGGGAAAGAGCAGCATAGGCAGGGACAGTGACTTTTATTTCTTTCTTGCTTAACCTGGATTCCTTTAGTTTAGGGAAAGAGAAGGATAGGTAGGGAGAGTGTCAGTGTGTTTTGTGCTTGTGCTATAGTGTGCTTAAAAAAAACATTTTTTCTAGGGACAGAAAACTGTAGGTAGGGAGAGTGTCAGTTTCTTTCACTGTGCAAGTCCTTGTTTCTAGGGACTGGGAAGGACAGTGAGTGAATTCTCCTTGTGCTATAGTGTGCTTAAAAAAAACATTTTTTCTAGGGACAGAAAACTGTAGGTAGGGAGAGTGTCAGTTTCTTTCACTGTGCAAGTCCTTGTTTCTAGGGACTGGGAAGGACAGTGAGTGAATTCTCCTTGTGCTATAGTGTGCTTAAAAAAAACATTTTTTCTAGGGACAGAAAACTGTAGGTAGGGAGAGTGTCAGTTTCTTTCACTGTGCAAGTCCTTGTTTCTAGGGACTGGGAAGGACAGTGAGTGAATTCTCCTTGTGCTATAGTGTGCTTAAAAAAAACATTTTTTCTAGGGACAGAAAACTCTAGGTAGGGAGAGTGTCAGTTTCTTTCACTGTGCAAGTCCTTGTTTCTAGGGACTGGGAAGGACAGTGAGTGAATTCTCCTTGTGCTATAGTGTGCTTAAAAAAAACATTTTTTCTAGGGACAGAAAACTCTAGGTAGGGAGAGTGTCAGTTTCTTTCACTGTGCAAGTCCTTGTTTCTAGGGACTGGGAAGGACAGTGAGTGAATTCTCCTTGTGCTATAGTGTGCTTAAAAAAAACATTTTTTCTAGGGACAGAAAACTGTAGGTAGGGAGAGTGTCAGTTTCTTTCACTGTGCAAGTCCTTGTTTATAGGGACTGGGAAGGACAGTGAGTGAATTCTCCTTGTGCTATAGTGTGCTTAAAAAAAACATTTTTTCTAGGGACAGAAAACTCTAGGTAGGGAGAGTGTCAGTTTCTTTCACTGTGCAAGTCCTTGTTTCTAGGGACTGGGAAGGACAGTGAGTGAATTCTCCTTGTGCTATAGTGTGCTTAAAAAAACATTTTTTTCTAGGGACAGAAAACTGTAGGTAGGGAGAGTGTCAGTTTCTTTCACTGTGCAAGTCCTTGTTTCTAGGGACTGGGAAGGACAGTGAGTGAATTCTCCTTGTGCTATAGTGTGCTTAAAAAAAACATTTTTTCTAGGGACAGAAAACTGTAGGTAGGGAGAGTGTCAGTTTCTTTCACTGTGCAAGTCCTTGTTTCTAGGGACTGGGAAGGACAGTGAGTGAATTCTCCTTGTGCTATAGTGTGCTTAAAAAAAACATTTTTTCTAGGGACAGAAAACTCTAGGTAGGGAGAGTGTCAGTTTCTTTCACTGTGCAAGTCCTTGTTTCTAGGGACTGGGAAGGACAGTGAGTGAATTCTCCTTGTGCTATAGTGTGCTTAAAAAAACATTTTTTCTAGGGACAGAAAACTGTAGGTAGGGAGAGTGTCAGTTTCTTTCACTGTGCAAGTCCTTGTTTCTAGGGACTGGGAAGGACAGTGAGTGAATTCTCCTTGTGCTATAGTGTGCTTAAAAAAAACATTTTTTCTAGGGACAGAAAACTGTAGGTAGGGAGAGTGTCAGTTTCTTTCACTGTGCAAGTCCTTGTTTCTAGGGACTGGGAAGGACAGTGAGTGAATTCTCCTTGTGCTATAGTGTGCTTAAAAAAAACATTTTTTCTAGGGACAGAAAACTGTAGGTAGGGAGAGTGTCAGTTTCTTTCACTGTGCAAGTCCTTGTTTCTAGGGACTGGGAAAGACAGTGAGTGAATTCTCCTTGTGCTATAGTGTGCTTAAAAAAAACATTTTTTCTAGGGACAGAAAACTCTAGGTAGGGAGAGTGTCAGTTTCTTTCACTGTGCAAGTCCTTGTTTCTAGGGACTGGGAAGGACAGTGAGTGAATTCTCCTTGTGCTATAGTGTGCTTAAAAAAAACATTTTTTCTAGGGACAGAAAACTCTAGGTAGGGAGAGTGTCAGTTTCTTTCACTGTGCAAGTCCTTGTTTCTAGGGACTGGGAAGGACAGTGAGTGAATTCTCCTTGTGCTATAGTGTGCTTAAAAAAAACATTTTTTCTAGGGACAGAAAACTGTAGGTAGGGAGAGTGTCAGTTTCTTTCACTGTGCAAGTCCTTGTTTCTAGGGACTGGGAAGGACAGTGAGTGAATTCTCCTTGTGCTATAGTGTGCTTAAAAAAAACATTTTTTCTAGGGACAGAAAACTGTAGGTAGGGAGAGTGTCAGTTTCTTTCACTGTGCAAGTCCTTGTTTCTAGGGACTGGGAAGGACAGTGAGTGAATTCTCCTTGTGCTATAGTGTGCTTAAAAAAAACATTTTTTTCTAGGGACAGAAAACTGTAGGTAGGGAGAGTGTCAGTTTCTTTCACTGTGCAAGTCCTTGTTTCTAGGGACTGGGAAGGACAGTGAGTGAATTCTCCTTGTGCTATAGTGTGCTTAAAAAAAACATTTTTTCTAGGGACAGAAAACTGTAGGTAGGGAGAGTGTCAGTTTCTTTCACTGTGCAAGTCCTTGTTTCTAGGGACTGGGAAGGACAGTGAGTGAATTCTCCTTGTGCTATAGTGTGCTTAAAAAAAACATTTTTTCTAGGGACAGAAAACTGTAGGTAGGGAGAGTGTCAGTTTCTTTCACTGTGCAAGTCCTTGTTTCTAGGGACTGGGAAGGACAGTGAGTGAATTCTCCTTGTGCTATAGTGTGCTTAAAAAAAACATTTTTTCTAGGGACAGAAAACTGTAGGTAGGGAGAGTGTCAGTTTCTTTCACTGTGCAAGTCCTTGTTTCTAGGGACTGGGAAGGACAGTGAGTGAATTCTCCTTGTGCTATAGTGTGCTTAAAAAAAACATTTTTTCTAGGGACAGAAAACTGTAGGTAGGGAGAGTGTCAGTTTCTTTCACTGTGCAAGTCCTTGTTTCTAGGGACTGGGAAGGACAGTGAGTGAATTCTCCTTGTGCTATAGTGTGCTTAAAAAAAACATTTTTTCTAGGGACAGAAAACTCTAGGTAGGGAGAGTGTCAGTTTCTTTCACTGTGCAAGTCCTTGTTTCTAGGGACTGGGAAGGACAGTGAGTGAATTCTCCTTGTGCTATAGTGTGCTTAAAAAAACATTTTTTCTAGGGACAGAAAACTCTAGGTAGGGAGAGTGTCAGTTTCTTTCACTGTGCAAGTCCTTGTTTCTAGGGACTGGGAAGGACAGTGAGTGAATTCTCCTTGTGCTATAGTGTGCTTAAAAAAAAACATTTTTTCTAGGGACAGAAAACTCTAGGTAGGGAGAGTGTCAGTTTCTTTCACTGTGCAAGTCCTTGTTTCTAGGGACTGGGAAGGACAGTGAGTGAATTCTCCTTGTGCTATAGTGTGCTTAAAAAAAACATTTTTTCTAGGGACAGAAAACTGTAGGTAGGGAGAGTGTCAGTTTCTTTCACTGTGCAAGTCCTTGTTTCTAGGGACTGGGAAGGACAGTGAGTGAATTCTCCTTGTGCTATAGTGTGCTTAAAAAAACATTTTTTCTAGGGACAGAAAACTGTAGGTAGGGAGAGTGTCAGTTTCTTTCACTGTGCAAGTCCTTGTTTCTAGGGACTGGGAAGGACAGTGAGTGAATTCTCCTTGTGCTATAGTGTGCTTAAAAAAAACATTTTTTCTAGGGACAGAAAACTCTAGGTAGGGAGAGTGTCAGTTTCTTTCACTGTGCAAGTCCTTGTTTCTAGGGACTGGGAAGGACAGTGAGTGAATTCTCCTTGTGCTATAGTGTGCTTAAAAAAAACATTTTTTCTAGGGACAGAAAACTGTAGGTAGGGAGAGTGTCAGTTTCTTTCACTGTGCAAGTCCTTGTTTCTAGGGACTGGGAAGGACAGTGAGTGAATTCTCCTTGTGCTATAGTGTGCTTAAAAAAAACATTTTTTCTAGGGACAGAAAACTCTAGGTAGGGAGAGTGTCAGTTTCTTTCACTGTGCAAGTCCTTGTTTCTAGGGACTGGGAAGGACAGTGAGTGAATTCTCCTTGTGCTATAGTGTGCTTAAAAAAAACATTTTTTCTAGGGACAGAAAACTGTAGGTAGGGAGAGTGTCAGTTTCTTTCACTGTGCAAGTCCTTGTTTCTAGGGACTGGGAAGGACAGTGAGTGAATTCTCCTTGTGCTATAGTGTGCTTAAAAAAAACATTTTTTCTAGGGACAGAAAACTGTAGGTAGGGAGAGTGTCAGTTTCTTTCACTGTGCAAGTCCTTGTTTCTAGGGACTGGGAAGGACAGTGAGTGAATTCTCCTTGTGCTATAGTGTGCTAAAGCATTCCTCATCAACCATCTTTGAAATCCTTGTTTTTTGGACAGTCAGGGAAATTGTCGTTGTGCTATTCTGTGCAAAAGCAATCATCCTGAACCATATTTAGAAATCCTTAAGTAAAGGGACAGAGAAGGACACCTGAAGGTAGCCCTTATTGCCTTTTTCCCATCTCCCTGCAGGCCATCTATTAGAATGTCTGGAAGGCAAACAAGGAGAGGCAGACAGTCAGGAGGCAATAAAAGAGGGCAAGCAGGCTCTGTGTCTGGGGGCAACAGTGCTGGTCGTGGACGCGGTGCATTGTCATCAGCACATGGCCATGGGACACGCTTGTCCTTCTTTTCGGCAGCTGGACATGTTGAGCCACATCATGCCGAAGACTTGGTAGAGTGGATGACCAAGCCCTCCTCCTCCTCCTCATCCTCTCTCACCCAGGCTCAGGGTACTGGCAAAGCAGCTGCCAAAGCGTCCTCTTCCCTGGTATCAATGTCAGACTCATCATCAGTCACTCCTTCCCTAGACCCACCATGTCCTCCTCCTGAGGAGTCCCCCGAACTGTTTGAGCACAGTGTTGGGTACATGCTCCAGGAGGATGCCCAGCGTTTCGAAGGGTCTGATGATGAAACCCAGCTACAGGAAGGCAGTAGGGTGAGAGCAGACAGAGGGGATGCTCAAGAAGGACACCAATCTGGCAGTCATGTTCCAGCAGCTGCAGCATACTGCCAGATTGGCTCCAGTGATGAGGAGGGAGGGGATGATGAGGTCACTGACTCCACATGGGTGCCTAATAGGAGAGAGGAGGAGGAGGAGGATGAGGAGGAGGCACATCTCCAACGAGGCAGGATGCCCTTTGGTGGCCAGCGTAAGGGCAGTACACCGACGGAATCACACCGCAGAGCTCCGCCTGTGCAGGGCGCTGCCTCTGCCCGTCATTCAAAAAGTTCCTTGGTGTGGGCCTTTTTTGAGGCTAGTGCATCAGATCGCACAGCTGCTGTTTGCAACATATGTCTCAAGCGTATATCGCGTGGCCAAAACATCAGCCGCTTGGGTACCACATGCCTGACCAGACATATGTTGACCTGCCATGCAGCTCGTTGGCAAGCCTACCTCAAAGACCCACACCAAAGAACAAAGCGGACCTCTCCTTGCACCGCATCAGCTGGGATCTCCAACCCCACTATAACTTCAGTCCTCTCTGAAACATGCACTGAGAGGAATGAAGGTGTAGAATTAGGTGTGTCACAGCCAAGTACTTGCGGCCACTCTGCTAGCAGTACACCGACGTCCGATTCTAGCAGGCAAATTTCCCTGCCCCAGCTGCTGGACCGTCGAAAGAAGTTCACTCCCAGCCATCCACATGCCCAGCGGTTGAATGCTAGCTTGGCTAAATTGCTAGCGCTTCAACTGCTGCCTTTTCAGTTGGTAGACTCGGCCCCCTTCCGTGAGTTTGTGCAATGTGCGGTTCCTCAGTGGCAGGTTCCCAAACGCCACTTTTTCTCACGGAAGGCTATTCCGGCTCTCTACCGGCATGTGGAAGGCAATGTCTTGGCCTCGCTGGACAGGGCGGTCAGCGGTAAGGTGCATATTACCGCTGACTCATGGTCCAGCAGGCATGGACAGGGACGTTACCTTTCTTTCACGGCCCATTGGGTCACTCTTTTGGCAGCTGGGAAGGATGCAGGACAAGGTGCAGTAGTGTTGGAGGTTGTCCCACCGCCACGCCTCCAAAATGCTACTACTGGTTGTGACACACCTCTCTCCTCCACCCCCTCCTCTTCTTCTTCCTCCATTTCCTCTTCCTGTGGTTTGTCCTATGAACCAGCGGTGCTCCGTAGCCGTTCACGGGGCTACGCAAGTACGCAGGCAAAAAGATGCCATGCCGTGCTTGCGCTGGTGTGTTTGGGGGACAGAAGCCACACTGGGGCAGAGGTCCTGTCTGCTCTGCAGGGCCAGGCCGAGAGGTGGTTGACGCCACGCCAGCTTAAGCCAGGAATGGTGGTTTGCGACAATGGCACCAACCTCCTCTCCGCCCTTCGACAGGGACAACTGACCCATGTGCCCTGTGTGGCTCACGTCCTTAACCTGGTGGTGCAGCGTTTCTTGGGCAGGTACCCGGGCTTACAGGATGTCCTGAGGCAGGCCAGGAAAGTCTGTGTGCATTTCCGCAGATCTTATAATGCCAGTGCTCGCCTGGCTGAGCTGCAAAAGGAGTTGAACCTGCCCAAGAACCGCCTTATATGTGACATGCCCACCAGGTGGAACTCAACGTTGGCCATGCTGCAGCGGCTGCACACGCAGCAGAGGGCCATCAATGAGTACCTGTGCGACTACGGCACCAGGACAGGGTCAGGGGAGCTTGGTTTTTTTTCTCCACGCCAGTGGGGCATGATCAGGGATGCATGCACTGTCCTGGCACCATTTGAGGAGGCCACGAGGATGGTGAGCAGTGACAGTGCATGCATCAGTGACACTGTACCTCTTGTCCACCTGTTGGAGCACACGCTGCGTGGAATAATGGACAGGGCACTTGAGGCAGAACAGAGGCAGGAAGAGGAGGACTTCCTTGCCTCTCAAGGCCCCCTTTACCCAGACAGTGTTCCTTCTGTCCCACCCATCGCACAGGAAGAGGAGGAGGAGGAGGAGGAGGAGGAGGATTGTGTCAGCATGGAGGTGGAGGCTGGCACTCAGCATCATCAGCAGCAGTCTTTTAGGGATGATTTACAGTCCCAAGAAACCAGTGGACTTGTACGTGGCTGGGAGGAGGTGACTGCGGATCATGTCGTCCTTAGTGACCCAGAGGACTCCGGAGCGAATGCCTCAGCAAACCTACGCTGCATGGCCTCCCTGATCCTGCAAAGTCTGCGGAAGGATCCTCGTATTCTTCGGATCAAGGAGAGGGACCATTACTGGCTGGCCACTCTCCTTGATCCACGGTACAAGGGTAAGGTTGCGGACCTTATGTTACCGTCGCAGAGGGAGCAGAGGATGAGACAACTCCGGGAGGCCTTGCAGAAAGGTCTGTGCAACGCGTTCCCAGAGACTGGGAGGTTACAAACTCCTGGTCCTGGACAACGAGTTGCTGAGGCTTCGGCCAGTCAAAGAAGGAGCGGTGGGGAAGGTGGCCGTCTGACCGATGCGTTCAGACAATTCTTTAGTCCGCAGCCCCAAAGTATGATCGGTTCCAGCAACCATCGCCAGCGTCTGATAAACATGGTGCAGGAATATCTAGGGGCAAGGTCAGACTTGGACACCTTCCCCACCGAAAATCCTCTGGCTTACTGGGTCTTGAGGATGGATCACTGGCCAGAGCTTGCACAGTATGCAATTGAGCTACTGGCCTGTCCTGCATCCAGCGTTCTTTCGGAACGCACATTCAGTGCTGCTGGAGGATTTGTCACGGATCACAGGGTGCGCCTGTCCACCGACTCGGTTGATCGACTGACTTTCATCAAGATGAACCAGTCTTGGATCACCACCAGCTACCACACACCTGATGCTGATATAACAGACTAATTGATTTTAACATGTCACATCCCTTCAAGACTGATGCTGATGCTGAGTGCCTGTGCTGTTATGTTGACTGGCTATCCTCCTCCTCCGAGTCCTCAATGATACGATTGATGATGATAGCTTGGAAGATCATTTTTGTTTATGGGTGCCGCCACCAGTGGCTAAGGCCCAATTTTTCAGCCCCTGTTTAACAGGGGCGTGTAATTACAATTTTTGAAGCAATACTTTGCAACAGGGCTCATTGCTGTGCTCCAAGTACAGTATGTGTGAGGGGTTGGAGTGTTGTGCCACCAGTGCCTAAGGCCCAATTTTTCAGCCCCTGTTTAACAGGGGCGTGTCATTACAATTTTTGAAGCAATACTTTGCAACAGGGCTCATTGCTGTGCTCCAAGTACAGTATCTGTGAGGGGTTGCAGTGTTGTGCCACCAGTGCCTAAGGCCCAATTTTTCAGCCCCTGTTCAACAGGGGCATGTAATTACAATTATTGATCTAATAATTCACAGCAGGGCCCATTCCTGCACCCACCAAGCAAGAGTAACTCTGAGGGCTTACAGTGTTGTGGCAACACCACCACCACCACCACCACCACGAAAGGCCCAATTTTTCAGCCCCTGTTCAACAGGGGCATGCAATTACAATTCTTGATCTAATAATTCACAGCAGGGCCCATTGCTGCACCCACCAAGAGTAACTGTCAGGGCTTACAGTGTTGTGGCACCAGCACCACCATCAAAGGCCCAATTTTTACTACCACTGTTCAACAATTATATGTAATTACAATTCCTGATATAATAGTTGACAGCAGGGCGTTCCAGCACCAACCAAGAGTAACTGTGAGTGCTTACAGTGTTGTGCCAACACCAACTAAGGGGCCTATTTCTGCAGATTATATACGGCAGGTCCCTACTTTCAAACATCCAACTTACAAACGACTCCTACTTGCAAACGCAAGAAGACAACAGGAAGTGAGAGGAAATCTACCCCTAGGAAGGAAAATTCTCTCCTGTAAGAATTAATATGGGAGAAAGGTGTCTCCTCTGTACTGATGCTTTATCAGCAATCCTTGTTTCAAGAAAAACACCACATTTCAAAAACAGTTGTCATTGGGACGGAAAGTGAGGTGAAATGTTCTGAACAGGGGCACAGACAGCAAAACAAATGTTACAGGGGTGATAACCCTTACCTATGTTTTCCAAAAAGTTTAAAAATAGATTTTTGGGCTGGAGCTACACTTAAACAATGTACCTGTTCAAAATTACAAACACATTCTACATAAGAACAAACATACAGTCCCTGTCTTGTATGCACCGCCTGTATACGGCTGTTCAGAGTATATAGGGCCTTTTTTATTTTATGTGCGGGGTTCCCCTTAATATCCATACAAGACCCAAAGGGGCTGGTAATGGGCTGGGGTAGGGGGGGGGGGTCATGGGGTAGCTATGCCATTTTTCTTAAAGATTTTCATCCATATTACCGGGACCAGACATTACATTAAAGCCGCAAGCAGTTTTAAATGGCTTTTTTTTCCTTTAGAAGTGTCATTTTGTGCAGGGACAGTTCTAAACACGGGAAACATGTGGCACTTCACAGGCATACTTTAGACACCCCCCAGGTACGATATTTAAAGGAATATTTGACTTTTTTTTTTCACTTTATGCATCATTAAAATGACTGCTCCCGAAAAACGACCGTTTTTAAAACTTCTTTTTGCATTGATACATGTCCCCTGGTGCAGAACCCGGGTTCCCAAACCCTTTTTAGGACAATAACATGCATAATAGTTGTTATAATTAGCACTTTAGAATTCGAACGTTCGCATCCATTGTATTTAATAGGGTTCTAATGTTCGTACGAACTTTCGGTCCGTTCGCGGGTTCTGGTGCGAACCGAACCCGGGGGTGTTCGGCTCATCACTACTCATCACTACTCACCAGACTTCTCTAGGGACTTTGTCGTACAAAGTGATGCATCAGACGTAGGGTTAGGAGCAGTATTGTCCCAGGTCTGGAATGGGGAAGAGCACCCAGTCATTTACCTCAGCAGGAAATTGAAGTCCCATGAGGTAAATTATGCCACGATTGAGAAGGAGTGTTTAGCGGTGGAGTGGGCTCTAGATTCCCTTCGGTACTCTCTGCTAGGTAGGCACTTTGACATGATTACTGATCACGCTCCTTTAAAGTGGATGGCTCAAAACAAAGAGACAAATAGAAGAGTGAATAGGAGGTTCCTGGCCCTACAGGAATTCAACTTTACAGTAAAGCATCACCCTGGCGTTCAAATGGGGAATGTGGATGCTTTGTCTCGAGTACATGCATGTCTGATTGCTTGTGTTCCAACCCCAAGGTTAAAACAAGAGGGGGGGGGGGTATGTGACAGCAGGCAGGTAAAATCACCAGGTTGCATCCAGGATGGTAGGTATATATGCCCTAGATTCAGGCTTAATGAAAATTCATACCACTAGGGGGAGTGCTGGGAGTCTTGCAGGGGAAGAGTTAATGAGCCCAGCTGAATCAAGTGGCTCATTAAGGCCTCTACAAGAACTCCCAGCATGCTAAGGGAGATGCTCCATCCTGGAACCAGTTCTGTGTTGTGCAAGACTGGGGAGTGTGTTTCTGTCCTGTGAGGTGAGACAAAGCCTGTGTGGCTAAAACCTTAAAAAAACAGGGAGATAGAGGCTGGGGCAGCACAAGGCTGCACCTAGTTGTCAGACAGGGAACCTACGTGTGTAGTAAGCGGTCAAGCTGACCAGCATTTCTTTTTGTATGTTTCTTTTTGTTTTGCTGTTTTTCCCCTGTAAATAGCTTAAATAAACCGCACCTTTTGTTTTTGCAACTACAAACTCTGTCTGCTGTGCCTGTTTTTGTGTGGTGAACCCATCCAGGGGGTCACACACACCCGCTGCCGAGCTAACCCCCTCACAATATATATATATATATATATATATATATATATATATTACTTGGTAGCAATTTTAAATATTTTTTTTTCTTTTGTAAATGTCAGAGCTACTGCAGCACTTTCTGTACATCAGAGGCATCAGCAATAACTTAGCCTTTTTTTTTTAGCAAATATTATATTGTATACAGTAGGTTTGCTGGATGTTTCTAACCTTGAGGTAACAATTTTGAAGGCATACTTTTTTAGTTGTCAAACATCTTAGGTTGTGAATCTTCTTTATATTTGTGTGAGGTAATAACTATAATATTTGTTCAATCCGTTGTATTAAAATTGTATTCTTGTAATTCACGTAGCGTTATATACTGCTTTAAGAATGGTGGTAAAATACTGCATAGCGTTTTCAAAAAATTTTTGGGCATTCACTAAAAAAATATATAGGGTATTTACTGCTGTCTTCGCCATTATTAGGGATATTCAATCTCTCTATTTGTCCTGTTTACTATTATTATTGAAAGTGAAATTAAAGGAAAATCCCAAATTTTGGGTTGCCCCCAGAAAAGTAATAAAGGGAACATTTTTCAATGGGGACACTCGTTCTGGTGACCTGGGGGACCCCAAGGAATTACTTTCATTTGCAGGAATTTCCTCTCACTTCCTGTTTTGTCAATGGAACAGGAAGCAAAGGTAAATCTCCCCAATGGGACACAGATGGGAAAAAAATTGACAGGGGTTCTAACCCCCCATTACTATTTTTGCCTTTAGTTACACTTTCAAGCAGCCTTTCCCAACCTTTTCAACACAGATGCCCAGATCCCTTGAAATATTTTCCAGTCTCAGGAAACCCCTGCTAAAAATGACTATATCTACAACGCATGATACATTAGTGTGATGGTCAGTGGGAAGAATGCTCCTTACACTTGTAGTCACTGGGAAGAATTACCCCTTTATAGATAGCTAAATGTCAGGGCTGGGCTCAGTCCTTCCTTCTCTGAGCTGGCCACTCAGCTGTCAGTTAATTGCCAGCTCCTATCTCTCCACAGTGACTCACCTGTTGATGATTTCCTGCTCGTCAGTCCTGCTTACTTAAGCCGTCCTGCCCAGATGATCACTGCCTTCGCCTGGTCAACATCACAGAGACTTTCTCCTGCGTTCCTGCTAAAGACTTGCTTGGCTGACGTTCCTTCTGGCTCCAGATTCTGCTTGCTGTCCCACTACGCTGATTCCTGGCTTTCTGACCGGTTACCGAACGTTGGCTATGTTTTGACTATGTTTGTTCTTTATTACTTTTATTATTAAACAGGTGTGATTTAACTGTACTTCTGTCTTGGTCTGATTCATGGTTTCTGACAGTAGGCGAAGGCCATTAATTCAGAAGATGTAGTCAATCCACTTGTTAGTAATATTTTTTCCAAATTGGATGAGCAGGATCACCGCATGGATCAGTTTGCCATGGTGTTACAAATGCTTCTGAGTCACATGGCTCACCTGATCTCCCACTGTGGCAGCTCCGGTACAACCTGTGTTGCAGGCTATCACTGCTGCTGCTCCAGTCTCTGTGCAGGCACCCGCCTCGAGTATGTCTGGTTCTGCTCCACTTCCCCAGCGATTTGGGGGCGTTCCAGTCCAATGCAGAGAGTTTCTCAACCAGTTTGAGATATACTTATATATGCTGCCCCAGGCATTTCCCATGGACAGATTTAAAGTAGGTTTTGTGATATCTTTGCTTTCTGAGAGAACCTTGGCCTGGGCAAACCCTCTATGGGAGACACAAAAACCCATTTCCCTGAGTTACTCAGAGTTTGCGGCTTCTTTTAAAAGGGTATTTGACCTTCCCGTATGCTCCGCTTCTGCTGCCAAGGGCCTCATGTCCATCAAACAGAGTACGAGAACTGTTGCCGATTACGCCATTGAATTCCGTACTCTGGCAGCAGAGGTTGCTTGGAACATTGAGGCCCTTGTGGCTGCTTTTTCTCATGGTCTCTCAGATACCATCAAGGATGAGATAGCAGCCCGAGATATAGCCACTGAGCTAGAGAAGTAGATCACGTTTGCCATCCTCATTGACTCCAGACTCAGAGAAAGACTCTCTTTAAAGGAGCGCTTGCAGAAGCCTCCTGTACATTTGTCTCCAAACTTTGCAGTCCCACCCTTGCCTCCCTCACCTCCCATGCCTCCTGGTACCGATCTCGGTCAGTAAAGGTGAACTCATGCACTTGGGTTTTACGCGTCCCTCTGCAGATGAGAGAGCCCCTAGGAGGAGGGAGAGATTGTGCCTTTATTGTGGCTAGGCAGGTCACTTTTTAAAGTCTTGTTCTACCCGTCCAGGGAACATCTGAACCTTGAGGTCCTGTCATGGACAGACTTTAGGTGGCATTGTTTTGTCCCCAGTTATCCAGAAGGATAAGCCCCTGGTTCCAGTTTCCCTTTCTTGGGCTGTGTCAAGAAGGGCAAGCCAGTATCCAAAATGGCGATAGCGGCGCATCGGCATGCGCTGTAGCGGCGCATGGGCGCGCGCAGGCATGAGCGAGAGCGCACGGTGACGGCTCTTGGCGCCAAAAGGGGCTTTTTAAAGGGACTGATGCCTGGGCTCCTTGCTGTTCAGTCTACAGCGTTCCTGAGACCCACCTGCTACCTGGTAAAGTATTCTGTTGATCTGTTCCTGTGACCCGGCTTGTTCCTGACTGCTCCTGCCTTCTGCCTGCCTTTTGACCCCGGCTTGTTTGACTACGCTTCTGCCTATCCCATTGGACTATCTGCTGCCCGGCCAGAACCACGACTATGCCTCTGCTTCTGAAACTACACCTGATCTGCCAGCCTGTGTATGACCCGGCCTGCCTGGACTTGCTTGTGTTCTGAACTATAGGACACCTTCCCCGCTGTCTGCAGCTTCCTGCTTCCAGTACCTGTGTCCCCAGCCTGCCTGCTGTTCCAGTCTTCTCCTACACTGCTGACACCTGTACAGAGTCTCCTGAAGTTCCTGAAGTCCAGTTCAGCTCCAGCACCAGTGTTCCTGCCAGGCACTTGTGCGACTCTGCACACCCGAGCTCCCTGTCTGCACTATCAGGGGTTGCGGAGTAAGAGGTGCAAAAGAAGCCGCTCCCTGCATATTGGGCTCTACCATCAGGCACGTGACAGGCTGAGTCGTCCATCGAGATACTAATCAAATTGACTCTGGAGCTGCAGGCCTGTTCATTGATGTTGCCTTTGTATCAAAGCACTTGATTTCACTGCAGCTGCGTGCCACTCCACTTGCCATTAAGACCCTTGACTGGAGACCTCCACAGCCTGCCCATGTGACTCATGAGCCTATGCCACCACAACCTGCCCTATGCCACCGCACCCTGCCCTATGCCACCGCAACCTGCCTTATGCCACCGCAACCTGCCTTATGCCACCGCAACCTGTCCTATACCACCCCAGCCTGCCCTATGCCACCACAACCTGCCCTATGCCACCGCACCCTGCCATATGCCACTACATAGAGTCCTAACCTGGCCCTATGCTACCGCACCCTGCCCTATGCCACCGCACCCTGCCCTATGCCACCGCACCCTGCCCTATGCCACTGCAACTTGCCTTATGCCACTGCACCCTGCCCTATGCCACTGCACCCTGCCCTATGCCACCGCAACCTGCCCTATGCCACCGCACCCTGCCCTATGCCACCGCAACCTGCCTTATGCCACCCCAGCCTGCCCTATACCACCCCAGCCTGCCCTATATCACCGCCACCTGCCCTATGCCACCGCAACATGCCCTATGCCACCGCAACCTGCCCTATGCCACCGCACCCTGCCATATGCCACCACATAGAGTCCTAACCTGGCGCCATACCACCCCAGCCTGCTCTATGCCACCGCACCCTGCCCTATGCCACCCCAACTGCCTTATGCCACCGCAACCTGCCCTATGCCACCGCAACCTTCCCTATGCCACCCCAAACTGCTCTATACCACCCCAACCTGCCCTATGCCACCGCAAACTTCTCTATACTACCCCAACCTGCCCTATACCACCGCAACCTGCCCTATACCACTGCAAACTGCCCTATGCCACCGCAACCTGCCCTATGCCACCGCAAACTGCTCTATACCACCCCAACCTGCCCTATGCCACCGCAAACTGCTCTATACCACCGCAACCTGCCCTATGCCACCGCAACCTGCCCTATGCCATCGCAACCTGCCCTATGCCACCCCAACCTGCCCTATTTCAACCCAAACTGCGCTATGTCACCCAGCCTGCCATATACCACCCCAACCTGCCCTATACCACCGAAAACCACCCTATACCACCCCAACCTTTACTATACCACTGCAACCTGCCCTATATTGCCCCAGCCGGCCCAATACCACCCTATACTTTAATTTACAGGGGTTATTTGGGGGTGCGCCTCGTGACTTGCGCTGCCTGCAGGGCGCTGGGCAGGGTAGACAGGAGGGGGGTGACACCATGTTTTGCCGCACCAGGTGACACCAACCCTAGTGACGCCACTGCCTCCAAGATTTGTTGCAGCTATGTGTGGTAGTTTATCTCGACAATATCCTCATATTTTCAAGTCCCTGGAGAGCCACTACACAGATGTCTGTCATGTGCTTTGGAAGCTGAGAGAAAACAATCTCTATTGTAAGTTGAAGTGCGAGTTCCATCATTAACAGGTTAAATTCCTGGGTTATGTAATTTCCACTGCTGGTTTTTCAATAGACCCAGAGAAACTTTCAGCAGTCCTACAGTGGCCCCGACCTGTGGGTATAGGTCCTCTGCAACGTTTTCTTGGCTTTGCCAATTATTATCAGAAGTTTATTCATAACTTCTTGTCCCTGGTCAAACCCCTGACTGATATGACCCACAAAGTTGGTCTCCAGACTCCGTTAAGGCCTTTGAGAGTCTCTATGCTGCATTTTTTTCTGCTCCTGTGTTGGCACATCCTGATCCTATGTTACCCTTTATTCTTGAGGTTGATGCTTCAGAGACTGGAGTTGGCGACCTTCTGTCTCAACATCCTACCTCTGAGAGTGCTGTGCATCCATGTGGCTACTTTTCCAAGAAATTGTCACCTGCGGAGTGCAATTACGAGATTGGGGAAAGAGTTGTTAGTGATTATTTTAGCCCTTAAGGAATGGTGGCATCTCCTTGAAAGTACCAATGTGCCGGTTCTCATTCTTACTTACCATAAGAATCTCACATTCTTGTCTGAGGCTAAATGCCTCTCTCCCAGAAGGGTATGATGAGCTCTTTTCTTGTCAAGTTCCAATTACATTTTCTCATTCTTACCCGGTGCTAAGAATGACGCTTTGTTGCGACAATTTTCCTCCACTTCCAAGATGGAGTCGCTTCTGATTCCTGTGATTCCTCCTGATCGTATTTTGGCTACGGTTGGCACCAGTCTCACTTCCCCTTTGGCTGACAAAATTATTGTCGCTTAGGTCCATGCTTCTCCTGAGAAACTTTGTGACCGCTGCTTTATCCCTGAGAGGCTCCATACTGCCATGCTCTAGACTTACCATTCTCCCAAGGCTGCTGGCCACCCTGGGAAGAATCAACTCTTTTGGGCCATTTCTCAACAATTCTGGTGGCCTAGTCTACGTGCTGATGTAGACGCCTTTGTAGCTGCTTGTTCCGTGTTTGCACAGAGTAGAGACTCCACAACGCCTTCCAGTAGGTCTCCTAAAACCCATACCCAATGGAGAGAGGCCTTGGACCCATCTGTCTATGGATTTCATTGTGGAGTTACCCAACTCCCTGGGCAACACAGTTGGTTGACTGGTTCTCAAAAATGTCTCATTGTATTCCATCTTAATAGTTGCCCACATCTCAGGAGCTGGCTTCCATTTTTGCTCGGGAGATCTTTCGCTTACATGGGCTACCCAAGGTGATTGTCTCGGACAGGGGTAGTCAGTTTGTGTCCCGCTTCTGGCAAGCCTTTTGTGCACAGTTGGGAATTCAGCTTTAAATGACTTTTTTCCTTCAGAAATTATACTTGGTGCAGGGACAGTTCTAAGCACGGGAAACAAGCGCTACTTTACAGGCATACTATACACACCCCCTAGGAACGAATTTTAAAGAAATATTTCACTTTTATTGTTTAACTTTAAGCATTATTAAAATCACTGCTCCCAAAAAACGGCCCTTTTAAAACTTTTTTTTGCATTGATACATGTCCCCTGGGGCAGGACCCGGGTCCCCAAACACTTAATATGACAATAACTTGCATATAAGCCTTTAAAATTAGCACTTTAGATTTTTCATGTTCGAGTCCCATAGACTTTAACAGTGTTCAGATGTTCAAACAAATTTATTTCCTGTTCGCATGTTCTGATGCGAACTGAACTGGGGGGTAATCGGCTCATCCCTAATAACAACTGGTCAGACCTCTTACCTTGGGCAGAGTTTGCTCACAATAGTGCCTTGAATTCTGCTTCCTGATTGTCCCCGTTTATGGTGAACTATGGTTTCCAACCTTCCATGTTGCCTGACTCATTTGTTCCGCAGAGCATTCCTGCGTTAGAGTAACATCTCTGTGGTCTTGGTTCCACTTGGGCACAAGTCCAGGAGGCTTTGCGGCATGCCAATGATAGATACAGACTCCATGCTGACCGCACACGCCTGCCTGCGCCTTCCTACTAGGTTGGGGACAGGGTCTGGCTGCCATCTCGCAACCTCTGACTCCATGTTTCCTCTCTGAAGTTGGAATCTTGGTTTATTTGGCCTTTCTGTATTCTCCGCAGGATTAACCCAGTGGCTTATGCTTTAGACCTTCCTTCTAATATGCGTATCTCAAATGTATTCCACGTCTCCTTAATAAAACCTTTGGTCTGCAACGGCTTTACCACCTCAGTGCCACGTCCTTACCCTGTACAGGTTGAGAACCATGAAGTACAGTCCTTTATTGACACCCATAGGTTCCATGGGCGTATACAGTACCTGGTGCATTGGAAAGGGTACGGTCCGGAGGAACGCTCTTGGGTCTCATCCTCGAACGTACATGCCCCTGTCCTCCGTGATTTCCATAAACATTTTCCCCTTAAGCCTGGTGGTCCTCCGAGTGGGAGGGGTCATTGAGGAGGGGGAACTGTCAGGGCTGGGCTCAGCCCTTCCTTCTCTGAGCTGGCAACTTGTCTGTCAGCTAATTGCCAGCTCCTATCTCTCCACAGTGACTCACCTGTTTAAGATTTCCTGCTTGTCAGTCCTGCTTACTTAAGCCATCCAGCCCAGATGATCTCTGCCTTTGCCTGGTCAACATCACAGAGACGTTCCTGTTAAAGACTTGCTTGGCTGATGTTCCTTCTAGCTCCAGATCCTGCTTGCTGTTCCACTATGCTGATTACTGGCTTCCTTACTTTCTGGCTTGTCTGACTATCCGTTCCGGTTACCGAACTTTGGCCATGTTTTGACTATGTTTTTTTTTTCTTTTATTATTAAACACGTGTGATTTAACTGTACTTCTGTCTCGGTCTGATTCATGTTTCTGACACTAAGACGATCAATGATGTCAATGGGAACTTGTCAGTGGGAAGATATCTCTAAAAAAAATTGTGAAAAAGTAAAATTTCCCCACTATATATGATATATGTTCTAACAAGGGATTAGAATGTTGTGATATGGGGGCGTGTCCTGGACATGGAGCTGTGAGGACGTGTCTGTTCCCAGCTCCGCATCCACCGCAGCACAGATCACAGCATACCGGAGAATCCGAGCCTGAAAACGGCTCAGGATATGTCCCAACGTCGGCGGAACACAAACCAGGACCCGGGGGCTAATAAATCCAAACAGGGGCAGCTGGATTCGTACCTGTACGGGACCCGAGGGAAGGCGACCGAGAAACCTAAGATGGCGCCGGCCGGGAAGTCAGCTAAGCCTCATGCAGCACCACAGACGCAGCCTGTGCAGCCAGCAGCATCCCCTGCATCCCCACGGCTATCCCCTGAAATGGTGAGTGACTCTGCACCCCCAGCATCCCCGGGATCCACAGCTTCCAAGGCAGGGGGATCAGACATAGCTGACTTCATGGAAGATGGGGACATTAAAAGACACATCTGGTCACTCCCCACAAGAGAAGATCTGGAAAGGTTCACTTCCAGGGTGGAAAAGGCCTTTAAGGAAGATATAGCTCAGCTTAAAGAAGACACAACACACCTGGGTAACAGGGTGGAGACACTGGAGCAAAGACTAGATGAAATCCTTCCCACCATATCAGAGCTCCAAATGCGATGCACAGCCCAGGACCACAAACTAGATGCACTATTGTCGCAACTTGACGATTTTGAAAATCGCAGCAGGCGTGCGAACATCCGCATACGTGGACTACCTGAAGCTACGGCCCCCAAAGATATAATCCCCTCTCTGGTTGGGATATTCAGAGAAATACTGGATCTCCCTAATACAGTACCCGTCGAGATCGACCGGGCTCACCGAGCCCTGAAACCCCCCTCGCAAAATGCTGATAACCCCAGAGACATTATATGCAAATTGCACAAATACACCCTTAAAGATCGCATCATGCAAAAGATGCGCAATAGACCCTTTTTTGACTTTGACGGTGCCCACCTCTTCTTCTACCAGGACATTTAGAGACGCACCCTCATGCAACGTAGAGCCCTAAAACCAGTACTGGCGGCTCTACAAGACGCAGGCCTGCCCTACCGCTGGGGTTTCCCATTTTATCTACAAGCGACTAAAGATGACCGCACGGTAACCTTACGCACAAAGGATGACCTCCCACACTTCCTTTCGGTGCTCGGTCTGGGCTTGGTGGACTTTCCGGACTGGCGCGGAGACGGCGAGATGATGGGACTCTCAGCCACTAGACCCCCCCAACCCTGGATGCAGATGCCGCAAAGGCGCAACAGGAGACGCAGTCACAACCGCCAAGGGAGAGATGCATTGCCTGACCACTCGGCCTCGAGAGACTGATGTCCCAAGCTAGAGCCGACGCCGCCAATCATCCTGCCAGCTAACCTGGAACTATCTTACTCCCCAACAACACCCACCTTCCGGGCATGACAGGGGCTGAACATTGGTGCTGAACATTCCCCCCCTCATCAGGAACTATTCTGCAATGCCTACAGGACTGCCCGAAGTTACTGACAAGAGCCCGTGAGGGGAACATTTTCATCAGGCTTAATCTCTATCCCTAGGGCCCTAGCACACCCCCCCCATGGCCTGTACCTCATAGGCAGCACTTACCCGACTCCACGAAACCCCCTCTTACATGGGCACTCACGCCCAGATACCCGGTACTTCAGGACACCCTTCCAGAGGTGGTTGCGGAGCGGACCCCCCCCCTTCTGTTTGTTTTTGTTTTCCGTACTTACCTCCATGCTGGCCCACGACCCCCCAGTAGGCCTCCCACATACGGGTATTGATCCCATTTGGGATAACAGGCCCAGGCCAGGTGGGTCCCCCATGCTGGGGGCACCCCCGGGCCTCGACCTGCAGTTTTTTCCAACAGTTAGTTGGTTTTTTGTAACAGTTTATTTTAACACTGTACTTCTTGATGTTAACCTCTCTCTTCTTCCTTCCCACCCTCTCCCTTTTTCTCTTGTTCTCTCTCTCACCTTTCCCTCAGTTGGAATCCGTGTAAACCGCCGCAGCTCGCGCCGGACCGCACCGCCAAGGGAAAAGATAACACACTGTACGACGACTCCATGGCAGAGGTTAAGGTAATCTCATACAATGTCCGTGGCCTTTGCTCCCCCAACAAACGTAGCAAACTGTGGTGGGAATTGAAGAAGATGAGGGCCCAGATAGTTCTCTTGCAGGAGACACACTTCACCCATCAATCAGTTCCCAAACTGCCCACTCACCTCTATAACCAGTGGTTTGTAAGCACATCGCCAACTAGCAAATCCAGAGGCACAGCGATTGCTGTCCACAAACACTGCCCCCTACAACCCGGAGGTACCCTTATAGACCCTCAAGGAAGGTATGTTTTCTTAAAAGGTACCATCGCAGGTACTAAATACACTTTTGCCACCATCTATGCCCCTAACTCAAACCAACTGACCTTTTTGGATAAAGTAATGGAACGCCTGGCGGAATTCAAGGAAGGCCTACTAGTCCTGGGTGGCGAATTTAATATCAGCCCCGACCCCCTACTAGATACATCACACGGGCGGCCCTCACACACAAACGCCTTCCTCAGGCACTTCCGAAAGTCTCTCCAAACTGCGGGTCTGGTAGATAGCTGGAGGATACTCCATCCTAAAGATAGGGACTACAGCTACTACTCCAAGGTCCATGACGTTTACACCAGAATAGACATGTTATATATTGATCGGCCCTCTTTGGAACTGCTGCAGCGGTCGTCCATCGGTAATATAACAATATCTGATCATGCCCCGATTATTCTCACTCTCGACTTGCCCTCAGGTGCCCACAGGACCTGGACATGGCGACTTAACGAAAATCTGTTGGACGACCCTGTAGTAGAGTCGAGGATAGCAGAAACTTTGCAACACTATTTCCTAGAAAATACCACTGCAGACCTGCAAGAGGGAACAATATGGGAATGCCACAAGGCAGTCGTAAGGGGAGCGCTGATTGCCCTGGGCACCAAAATCAAGCGGGAACAACAGGCCGATTTCGATAGAGTACTTACCGCACTCCAGCAGGCGGAACTTAAGCACAAACATAACAGCGACCTCAAGACCCTTAAAAAATTGACAGAGCTTAGGGACATATTTTCGCGTCTACTGGAAAGACAGGCACAGACGCAGTTAAGGTACTTGTCACACAAATATTACGAACAGGGTAATAAGTGTGGCCGCATGTTAGCAAGAGCACTACGGAAAAAAAGAGCCCAAACACAAGTACAGAAACTTTGCTCTCCCTCGGGAGACTTGGTGTACAAATCTTCCCAAATTGCTGCAGGGTTCCGTGACTATTACGCAACCTTATACAACCTAAACGCTGATGTGGCCCCGACCGACAATGCGGCCAAAGCAAGTACAATACATGAATACTTACATACTAATGGGTTGCCTCCCCTGACCATAGACCGACAAACTGAACTAGATACCCCCATAACCGTTGAAGAAATAGTATCCACAATAAAGGCACTCCCCAACGGCAAAAGCCCAGGCCCGGATGGCTACACTAAGGCGTACTATAAAAAATTCTCCCAGATACTGGCTGGCCAGATGTGCAAATATTTCAATTCCCTGACAAAGGGCAACTGCATCCCCCCAGAAGCCCTGTTAGCGCATATATCGGTTATACCAAAAGAAGGGAAAGACCCAACCACCCCACAAAGCTATCGTCCCATATCATTACTAAACACTGACGTAAAAATACTGGCAAAGATTCTGGCAAACCGATTAAAACACCTTATACCCCAAGTGGTCCACTTAGACCAAACGGGATTTATCACAGGAAGAGAAGCCAGGGACAACTCCATACGAGCGATCCACTCACTCGGGCCAGGAAACAGGCAAACCTCCCCCCCTACTTAATTCTCTCCACGGATGCCAAAAAAGCATTTGACCGCATAGATTGGTCCTACCTGCGTTCGGTTCTCACTGCATGGGGTTTGGGCTCCAACATGTTACATTGGATACAGGCCCTGTACACAAAACCTAGCGCACAGGTCAAAGTAAACGGCATGCTCTCATCCACATTCCCGATTAGGAATGGCACGAGACAGGGGTGCCCGCTGTCGCCCCTCCTCTTCGCACTAGCATTGGAGCCTTTGCTACGTAGAGTGAGAATGAACCCAGACATAACGGGCCTGACGGTAGGGAAGGTAGAGCATAAACTTTCTGCATATGCAGATGATGTATTATTCCACCTGACAAACCCCCTGACCTCACTACCCGCCCTGTTGAAAGAGCTCCAACACTTCGGGACGATTACGAATTTCAAAATTAATTATTCAAAGTCTGAAATTTTGCCCATACAACTGCCCCCGAACATGACTGACATACTGAAGACAAAATTTCCCTTTACATGGGCCAAGAATTCTCTTCGCTACCTAGGCATACAATTGACTGACAGCTTTGACACGCTATACATGATGAACTACCCCAAGTTGATATCGGAGGTTAAACAAGACTTGCTACACTGGACGAAAACCGCATTCACATGGTTAGGGAGAGTAAATGTGATAAAAATGAATGTTTTACCCAGAATCCTGTTCTATATGCAAATGCTCCCTATATTCCTACCCAAAACCTTCTTTAACCACATATCCCACATGCTCACTAAGTTCATATGGAACTCCCAGAAACCGCGTATAGCTATGGGGGTTCTGAGACGCCCAAGGCGCTCCGGTGGCTTGGGGGTCCCGGACCTACAGAGGTACTACCAGGCTATAATTCTCCAAAGATTGCTTAATTGGCGATTTCATGACCAAACCAAACTTTGGGTCACAATGGAGAAGTATATGGCAGGAAGGAACCTAGCCTATGCACCCTGGCTCCTGAGGGAGCACAGGGGGCTATCGGATAACACATCCCCTCTGACACTTCTGACACTCAGGGCTTGGGACAAACTTAACCGAACGAGAAGCTTAGCCCCCCCTATGTCACCTTTGGCCCCACTGGGAGGGTTCCTTTGGTTCCCCCCTGGGGAAAACGCAGATTTCTTTGGTACATGGGTCGACGATAGGAATGCTAGTTGTGGGAAACTACTGCGGAACGGCAAACTGATACCCTACGACTCCTTGACAG
This sequence comes from Rana muscosa, assembly GCA_029206835.1. Classification (NCBI taxonomy): domain Eukaryota; kingdom Metazoa; phylum Chordata; class Amphibia; order Anura; family Ranidae; genus Rana; species Rana muscosa. The sequence goes on from CM055117.1 coordinate 433,923,240, forward strand.
ACAGAACGGGGAAACCACTACTGAACTTCTGGAAATATAGACAGTTGCACCACTTTTTCGGGATAAACAGTAGCCCGATGAGAGACCTCACGACACTCACACCTTTCGAGGGCCTGTTCGTAGCGGACGAGCCGGTCCCGCGGATGGTGTCGGAACTGTATCAACTGTTGGGGCCCTCGGCCCCCAAACCCGCCTGCATACGGCTATGGGAAAGAGAACTGGGGCAGGAACTCACGAGTTCCCAATTGTCATACCTGTATCAGATGACACACTCTAGCTCTACAGACTCCAAAATGCAAGAAACAAATTACAAATTGTTATCACGCTGGTACAGAGTGCCAGCAGACTTGGCGAGAATGTACCCCAATAGCTCCGACCGGTGCTGGCGGGGATGCAGAGGCCGGGGAACCCTCCTACACATATGGTGGGACTGCCCCATGATCACTCCGTACTGGGAGGATATTCAACATCAGATTAAGGAAGTCCTGGGAGTAGATATCCCCCTCTCTCCGGTCCACTTTCTCTTGCACGTCCCTTCCATGCCCATGAGTCGTTACAAAAAAAACGCACTCCCTCACCTACTAGACGCCGCTAGACGGCTACTTCCTATTCTCTGGAAGACAACGCAGATACCAAATAGGGAGGAATGGATATGCAGGACGAATCAGATCAGGGTAGCGGAGGAATGGATTGCAACCTGTAGGGGCACTAGAGAGAAACACACGGCCAGGTGGGCTCTCTGGACAGATCACTTCTCTGCTCACAATCACGTCCCCTCCAGTCTGGATGAATCTCTTCTACGAATAGCAGATCCGGCTATGGGTCATGGTGGGACGATAAAGAATACCTGATGCTAACCCATCAAGGGGGGAGACATGGGCCACGGACAGTGAACCACTGTACGGTGGTCCCTGCTTTTTCCACCACATGACGAACGAGCGGCTAGTGGTCCGGTGCGGGCAAGGTAGACCCTATGGGCGCAAAAAGGTGAGACACTGAATTCCCCCCTTCTCCCCATTTTCTATCCCAGTCCCCCCCCTCCTTTCCTGAGTCCACTCTAATGACGGAACCTGAGGTCCTTATCCCCTTGTCTCGGTCAACTTCTATTTTCTTTCCCCCCACTGTAATTTTTCTGTCTCTTTTCTATGGTTGTCTATTACAATGATTAGGGCAGATGAGACTGATAGTAGCAGTCCGTAAACAGTTGTGGTGTCTGCTCGTGGTGTGGCCGGGCCTGTGCGCACGAGTGCCCTGGACAGTGGCACCGATGTGCAGTTGCGTGGTGGGGGTGGGGGGGAGTTGCGGACCCGGGCGGGGCGCCGGGGGAGGTTTGATGGAGGCCCTAAAGGGCCCCCCTCGCTCGGTGTGGCGTTCGGGGAAGGTCATCCCTGGGGTTGGCTGCCGCGGCTCCCCCCGCCCCCCCCCTAAATATGTAGCCGGCTCGGGCCGTCCCGCGGGCGGACGCTAACTTTTCAGGAGCAACAATTCCTTGAGCCATGACTGCTCCATCTGCAAAGAACACCCTCGCATTGTCTTGTTATACAGATAATAGTTGTTGTTGATATGAAAATACTACCTTATTGCTGTGTTACGCTTGACACAAATAAAATACTATTTACAAAAAAAAGAATGTTGTGATATGCATGTACATTGTATAATGTTTGGAGTGATTGGGAGGCTCTTTGCAGCAACTAATATATATGCTTGTAATAATCATTCAGTGACCCAGGTGCAACACACAATCATACACAACTTGGTCCTGTAAAAAATGTATTATTAAAATTACTTTTACCCAAAAAAGCAATATTCATTAATTACTATTGAGTGTTCACTTTTTTCATATCCTAAACCTCTGCTTTTATGGATGGAAGCAGTATGGATGCTGTTTACATTTCATTACATTTTTAGATTTAAATTTTACTATACTAATTTGCCTGTCTCATTTTCATATGCTGTAGGCTTGACTGTATTAGCTAAAATTGATAGGACATGGACACCATGGCTAAAGGATGAAAAAATAAACTTTATATAAAACTTGCAATTCATACAGTATCTTTGATCAATTAAGATACAATAATAGTGGATTGTGCTATTTTTTTTTATCTGGATATGCGTGTGTGTGTTTGTAAGAAAGGGTGGGGGGCTTAAGGATAGCCGTTGATGAGATTTTATATGATATGTTTTATACTTAAAATGCAATAAAAAATAAAATTAAAAAGCATTAAAACTAAGAAAATTCTATTTTTTAAATAATTAGAAGATTGCAAACGTATATGCATACATATCAATATGCTGCCTTCAATGGCTGCCGAAGAGTTAGCATTAGAGATCCTGTGGCTGCTCATGCTAATTTTGTGTAGCATTTTAAAATGACTACATCACCCCCCTCAGTGAGCAGTAAAGTCCCGCTACTCAGCTTGCAATTCTCGGGAGAGATCAGGTTGTGATTTATGGAGCCGATTATTGAAAAGCCATCATCTTAAAGACCAAATTATAATTTGGCACTATGTCTGTCATTGAAGTGATTTGTAAGATGTTTTCAGATGTACTCTGATTGTACTGCTGTGCTTTCCAGCTTGTATCCTACAATGGAGAAAATGTATCTGTCAGGCATTCAACTTCATTTAAAAATGAACTGCTATCCATTCAGATAGATCCATGCTTCCCATAAAAGGCCTAAGATGGCAGCCACTAAATTTGTTCCTGACTCCAAGCAAAATTAATACAGTGAGATAAACATATTTAACACAATTATATATAGATTTCTGTGTAAAAAAAAAAGAATTAACAAATAATTCAAAATAATATACAGGGCATATATTTGTTCAAACATATCAGACTTTCCCTTTGCCTGGAAGTGAAGCTGTCTTGCCTTAAAATAAGATCAGTTAAGGTAGCAATAGTGGTAAATTGAGGTCACATTGTAGTGCTTGGTCATACTTGTGTTAATCTTCACATAAGCCCTTGTTTTCTTGTGGAGCACTTTGGATTCTGGGCACATGCTTTACACAGTTGAACTTCCAATAAAATTTAAGCCCTGATATTAAGCCCTGTCCTGTCTTTCAGGTGTCAAATGTCATAGCCTTTTTCAACCAGGGGGGTGCCTTGAGGTTTCTTCAGGGGTGCCTTGGCAAAATGCCTGAAAATTGCGCCAAAAATTGTATACAAGCCGGTGTGTGGATGAAAGCTGCCTTTTTAGTTACACTAGGTCACAGGTAGGGATGAGCTTCAAGTTCGTGTTGCGAACATTATGGGCCGTTCGCGCCAAATTCGAGTGGCATGTCACGGCCCATAATTCACTGCAGCATCGCAGTGCATTGCTGGCTGAGGATTGGCCAAGCATACACTATGACCCGCATGCTTTGGCCAATCACAGCGCGGTAAGAACGGAGAGCCATAATTGGCCAAAGCCAGGGTGGATTTAGTACACGCCCCACACTATATAAGGCCGCCTGCGTTGCGTCCTTGTGTAGTGTGTTGCGGCGGCGGAGAGAGATAGAGACAGAGAGAGAGAGAGCCAGTGTCATTTCATTTGAGTTAGAGCAGGCAGGCGAGTCAGTTAGCTGCAGTTACAGTGTATGGAGGATATATATGCATCCTAGGTGTTGTGTGTGTGTATATATATATATATATATATATATATATATACACACACTGTATTCAGTTTAGCTAGATCCGTTACTGTTATTTTCTTTATAACATACTGACAGGCAGGCAGGTGATTGTGGTAGCTACAGTATTTTCAATCAGTGTACTGTGTCCTCTGCACAGTGTGCACCTAAAGCTAACTGAAGATAATTGCTTGTGTTCTCTTACTAATAATACCACCAGCAGGCAGCTGCAATATTTTCAGTCAGTGTACTGTGTCCTCTGCACAGTGTGCACCTAAAGCTAACTGAAGATAATTGCTGGTGTTTCCTTACTAATAATACCACAGGCAGGAAGCTGCAGTTTTTTCAGTTTACTGTGTCCTCTGCACAGTGTGCAACTAAAGCTAACTGAAGACAATTGCTGGTGTTCTCTTACTGCAGCTACCTGCCTGTGGTATTATTAGTAAGAGAACACCAGCAATTGTCTTCAGTTAGCTTTAGGTGCACACTGTGCAGAGGACACAGCACACTGACTGAAAATACTGCAGCTACCTGCCTGTGGTATTATTAGTATTTTCAGTCAGTGTACTGTGTCCTCTGCACAGTGTGCACCTAAAGCTAACTGAAGACAATTGCTGGTGTTCTCTTACTAATAATACCACAGGCAGGCAGTTGATTCAGCTAGCTGCAGTATATTAGTGTACTGTATACTGGGCACAGTGTGCAGCTAAAGCTCACTGCAGACAATTCCTGTTGTTTTCTTCCTAATAATACTACAGGCAGGCAGTTGATTCTGCTAGCTGCAGTATAATCAGGATATACATCTCAGCTTTGTGCAGCTACATCTCACTGCAGGCCATTAGTATGTCTGGAAGGCCAACAGGGAGAGGTAGACAGTCACAAGCCAATAAAAGAGGGCAAGCAGGCTCTGTGTCTAGAGGCAACAGTGCTGGTCGTGGACACGGTGCATCCTCATCAGCACATTGCAGTGGGACACGCTTGTCCTTTTTTTCGGCAGCTGGCCGCGTTGAGCCGCAACATGCCGAAGACTTGGTAGAGTGGATGACCAAGCCGTCCTCATCCTCTCTCACCCAGGCTCAGGGTACTTTGTCTGGCAAAGCAGCTGCCAAAGCGGCCTCTTCCTTCGGCTCAATGGCATCAGTCACTCCTTCCCTAGCCCCACCATGTCATCCTGAGGAGTCCCCCGAACTGTTTGACCACAGTGTTGGGAACATGCTGCAGGAGGATGTGCAGCGTTTTGAAGGCTCCGATGATGGTACTCAGCTAGAGGAAGGCAGTAACGTGAGCCCAGAGAGAGTGGGGCGCCCAAAAAGGACAGCAATCTGGCAGTCATGTTCCCCCAGCTGCAGCATACTGCCAGGTTTGCTACAGTGATGAGGAGGGAGGGGATGATGAGGTCACGGACTTTACGTGGGTGCCTGATAGGAGGAGGAGGAGGAGGCACATCTCCAACGAGGCAGGATGCCCTCCAGGGGCCAGCTTATGGGCAGCACACCGCCTGCATCACACCGCAGAGCTCCGCATGTGCAGGGCGCTGCTGTCTCTGCGCGTTATTCCAAAAGTTCTTTGGTTTGGGCCTTTTTTTAGACGAGTGCATCAGATCGCACCGCTGCTATTTGCAACATTTGCAACATATGTCTCAAGCGTATCTCGCGTGGCCAAAACATCACCCGCTTGGGCACCACATGCTTGATCAGACATATGTCGACCTCTCATGCAGTTCATTGGCAAGCGTACTTAAGCATACTTAAAAGGCCCACACCAAAGAACAAAGCGGACCTCTCCTTGCTCCTCATCAGCTGGGATCTCCAACTCCACTATACCTTCAGTCCTCTCTGAAACCTGCACTGCGAAGAATGGAGGTGTAGAATTGGGTGTGTCACAGCCAAGTACTTGCGGGCAATCTGCTATTGGTACACCAAGGTCAGATTGCACCAGGCAAATTTCCCTGCCCCAGCTGCTGCACCGCCGAAAGAAGTTCGCTCCCAGCCATCCACATGCCCAGCGGTTGAATGCTAGCTTGGCTAAATTGCTAGCACTTCAACTGCTGCCTTTTCAGTTGGTAGACTCTGCCCCTTCCGTGAGTTTGTGGAATGTGCGGTTCCTCAGTGGCAGGTTCCCAAAAGCCACTTTTTTTTTCACGGAAGGCGATTCCGGCTCTCTACCGGCATATGGTCAGCAGTAAGGTGCATATTACCACTGACTCATGGTCCAGCAGGCATGGACAGGGACGTTACCCATCTTTCACTGTGCATTGGGTGGCTCTGCTGGCAGCTGGGAAGGATTCAGGACAAGGTGCAGTAGTGTTGGAGGTTGTTCCGCCACTACGCCTCCGAAATGCTACTACTGGTGATTCTGACACACCTCTCTCCTCCACCACCTCTTCTTCTTCCTCCATGGCCTCTTCCTGTGCTTTGTCCTCAGAACCAGCGGTGCTCCGTAGGCGTTCAAGGGGCTACGCAAGTACACAGGCAAAAAGATGCCATGCGGTGCTTGAGCTGGTGTGCTTGTGGGACAGGAGCCACACTGGGGCAGAGATTCTGTCAGCTCTGAAGGGGAAGGCTCAGAGGTGGTTGACGCCACACCAGCTTAAGCCAGGAATGGTGGTTTGCGACAATGGCGCCAACCTCCTCTCCGCCCTTTCGACAGGGACAGCTGACCCATGTGCCCTGTTTGGCTCACGTCCTTAACTTGGTGGTGCAGCGGTTCTTGGGAAGGTACCCGGGCTTACAGGATGTCCTGAGGCAGGCCAGGAAAGTGTACATTTCCGCCGGTCATATAATGCCAGTGCTCGGCTGGCTGACCTGCAAAAGGAATTTAACCTGCCCAAGAATCGCCTAATCTGTGACATGCCCACCAGGTGGAACTCAGCGCTGGCCATGCGGCAGCGGCTGCACACACAGCAGAGGGCCATAAATGAGTATCTGTGCAAATATGGCACCAGGACAGGGTCAGGGGATCTTGGGATTTTTTTCCACGCCAGTGGGTCATGATCAGGGATGCATGCACTGTCCTGTCACCATTTGAGGTGGCCACGAGGATGTTGAGCAGTGACAGTGCATGCATCAGTGACACTGTCCCGCTTGTCCACCTGTTGGAGCACACGCTGCATGGAATAATGGACAGGGCACTTGAGGCAGAACAGAGGGAGGAAGAGGAGGACTTCCTTACCTCTCAAGGCTCCCTTTATCCAGACAGTGTACCTGCTGGCCCGCCAATCACACAGGAAGAGGAGGAGGATTGTGTCAGCATGGAGGTGGAGCCTAGCACTAAGCATCAGCAGCAGTCTTCAAGGGATCATTTACACTCCCAAGAAACCCATGGACTTGTACGTGGCTGGGGGAGGTGGCTGCGGATCATGTCGTCCTTAGTGACCCAGAGGACTCCGGACGAATCCCTCAGCAAACCTACGCTGCATGGCCTCCTTGATCCTGCAAAGCCTGCAAAAGGATCCTCGTATTCCTGGTATAAAGAAGAGGGATCGTTACTGGCTGGCAACCCTCCTTGATCCACGTTACAAGGGTAAGGTTGCGGACCTTATCTTGCCGTCGCAGAGGGAGCAGAGGATGAAACATTTTCGGGAGGCCTTGCAGAAAGGTTTGTGCAATGCGTTTCCAGAGCCTGGGAGGTTACAAATTCCTGGTCCTGGACAACGTGTTGCTGAGGCTTCGGTCAGTCATAGAAGGAGCGGTGGAGAAGATGGCCGTCTGACAGATGTGTTCAGACAATTTTTTAGTCCGCAGCCCCAAGGTATGAGTGGTTCCAGCAACCATTGCCAGCATCTGATTAACATGGTGCAGGAAGACCTAGGGGCAAGATCAGACTTGGACACCTTTCCCACTGAAAATCCTCTGGGTTACTGGGTCTTGAGAATGGATCACTGGCCAGAGCTTGCACAGTATGCAATTGAGCTACTGGCCTGTCCTGCATCCAGCGTTCTTTCAGAACGCACATTCAGTGCTGCTGGAGGCTTTGTAACTGATCACAGGGTGCGCCTGTCCACCGAATCGGTCGATGCTGATGCTGATGTAACCGAATATTTTTTTTTTATGTGAGATCCCTTCAAGACTGCCTATGCTGATGCTGAGTGACTATCCTGTTATGCTGAGTGACTATCCTCTTCCTCCTCAATGTTCATGCTGATAGCTTGTAAGAACATTTTTGGTTCTGGGCACCGCCACCAGTGGCTAAGGCCCAATTTTTCTGCCCCTGTTTAACAGGGGCGTGTAATGAAAAATTTTGATGCAATACTTTGCAGCAGGGCTCATTCCTGCACTCCAAGTACAGTATCTGTGAGGGGTTGCAGTGTTGTGGCACCAGCACCAGTGCCTAAGGTCCAATTTTTCTGCCCCTGTTTAACAGGGGCGTGTAATTACAATTCTTGATCTAATATTTCACAGCAGGGCCCGTTCCAGCGCCCACCAAGAGTAACTGTGAGGCCTTACAGTGTTGTGGCAACAACACCTAAGGCCCAAATTTCTGCAGAGTATATAGGGCAGGCCCCTACTTTCAAACATCCAACTTACAAACGACTTCTACTTGCAAACAGAAGGAGACTACAGGAAGTGAGAGGAAATCTACCCCTAGGAAGGGAAATTCTCTCCTGTAAGAGTTCCTTGTTTCACTAAAAACCCCAAATTTTCAAAATCCAATTGTCATTGGGACAGAAAGTGAGGTGAAATCTTCTGAAGAGGTGCACTGACAGCAAAACAAATGTTACAGGGGTGATAACCCTTCCCTATGTTTTCCAAAAAGCTTAAAAATAGATTTTTTGGCTGGAGCTACACTTTAAAAATTTACCATTTCAAAATTACAAACAGATTCTACTTAAGAACAAACCTACAGTCCCTGTCTGGTTTGCACCTCATGTATACTGCTGTTCAGAGTATATAGGGCCTGGGGGCCCCACACCTTTCCTTTTTTTAATTTGGGTGTGGGGTTCACCTTAATATCCATACAAGACCCAAAGGGGCTGGTAATGGGCTGGGGTGGGGGGGGGGGGGGTGATGGGGTAGCTATGCCATTTTTCTCAATGATTTTCATCCATATTGCCCGGACCAGACATAACATTAAAGCCGCAAGCAGTTTTAAATGACTTTTATTCCTTTAGAAATGTCATTTTGTCCAGGGACAGTTCTAAACACGGGAAACACGTGCCACTTTACAGGCATGCTGTAGACACCCCCCAGGCACGATATTTAAAGGAATATTTCACTTTTATTTTTTTAATTTAAGCATCATTAAAGTCACTGTTCCCGAAAAAACTGTAGTTTTTTAAAACTTTTTTTTGCATTGATACATGTACCCTGGGGCAGGACCCACTTTTTAGGACAATAACTTCCATATTAGCCTTCAAAATTCGCACTTTTGATTTCTGACGTTCGAGTCCCATAGACTTTAATAGGGTTCAAAAGTTTGTGCAGGTTCTGGTGCGAACCGAACCGGGGGGTGTTCAGGTCATCCCTAGTCACAGGTTTTCATTGTGCACCATTACTACCTCCTAGCTGTCGGCATCCTAACAACCAGTCGCCTGCATAGGATCCTTGTTTGACCCTCCCCTGCCCATCTCCATCAGTATTGGGGTCACATTAGCTGAGTGATGGAGAAAAACTGAGGGAGAAGAGAAATATTAGTACTAGTACTAGTCAGCATTTTGCAAAAGTATATTTGCTTTGGAAGAATAAATCCCCTCTAACATTGGGTGTCCTACTTGGACTTGTGGATGTTGCTAAATTATTTAAAACTATTAGAATAGCGTTTACATTTTAGAATGGGGTGCCTCAAGACTGTCCATTTTTAAAGGGTGCCTTGACTGAGAAAAGGTTGAGAAACACTGGCCTATAGTGACCACTATGGCTCTAGAATTTGACCACTGAAGGGCTTAGCACAATGGATTAGGGTTCATTTCAAACTTAAGAGAGGTTGAGGGCCTGTTATTAACCTAGGGTTAAGATCAAAGGGGCACCACAGGAAAACTGGTGCCTGTTCTTTTGTACTGTTGTTACCTTTGGCCTTTATTAGGTCAGAAGGGTAATATAAAGAGCAAAATTACCCATAGGAGACAAGCAGAGAGAAGGTAGATTAGTCAGTAACAGCAAGTGTGGCCTAGTTAGCAGTAACAGGGGGAAGGGAACCAGCAGTTGGATTTGTAGTGGAAGCTACAGAGGGGCAATGTACACACAAGGGGGGAGATTTACTAAAACTGGAACACACAGAATCTGGTGCAGCGGGCCATAGTAACCAATCTGATTCTAACTTTAGCTTGTTCAATTAAGCTTTGACAAAACCTAGAAGCTGATTGGGTACTATGCAGAGCTGCACCAGATTCTTGTGTTCACCAGTTTTAGTAAATCTCCTCCACGATGTTCATAACTGACCTTTTTATTGAAATCTGTTATTCACTCATTATTTTGATGAATATAGGTGAGGCTTTGAACCTCCCATAAATCTATTTTGATGAAAACTCAGGTCTTGAACACCTAATAAAAACATTATCAAATAATGGACGAAGGTACTTATTCTTCACTGTGTTTTTATTCAGACCCCTGTACCCTATGTCTGGTTGAAACAATCCATTCCTCTTCTCAAAGGAGAAGAATAGGGCTACTGTAGTAGAAGTAGAAGGTCTAATAAACCATTTCTTACGGGTTTTTTTTCTATGTACTCTGCCTTGTGCTTGAGATAAGTTAGGCATTTTTTGGCCTCATGTGCACTGGATGTTTTTACAGATGCTGTTTTGGGCTTCAGGCATTTTTTTTTTGCGGCCGGTAACTCCCCAGCATATTATCCTATGTGTCTATGCACACATAGGCTGTTATCAGCGTTTTTTGGCAGGGGCGTTTTCTGCCTGGAAAAACCCCCAGAACTAGTGGGTTTTACAAGAGTAGTTTTTCAGCTGGAAAAAATGCTCTATGGCCTTGTGCATACTATACGTTTTTGCAGCTGCTGTTTTTGGCTTCAGGCGTTTTTTTCTGCAGTCCATAAACTCCCCAGACTGTTATCCTATGTGTCCATGCACGCAGGACCAGATTAACATAGGGGCTATTGGAGCTGCAGCTCCAGGCCCCTTCCTCAAGATAGGTCCATTTGCCCAAAAAAAAATCATAAAAAAGAAAAAAAAGATCGACTTTGAGGATTGTAGCTTGACGACCAAGGGTCACAGAGACCCCAAATTAGGGGGGTAGGTAGTTGAAGACCTACCCCACCAGTCAAAATATGGGGCTCCTATCATTTAGGGTTCCGGAGATACGGGGCTCCTTGCTCAGCCTGTCAGAAGCTACATACAAAGCGGCCAGTTTAAATACAAACTGACACACTCTGCAGCAGAGAGGATGTGAGAGGATGAGCTCACAGTGCTTATAATAATTATTTGTATATTACTTATGGTAATTAACCCCTTGCCACCCAGGCCAATTCTGACACTTCTCTCCTACATGTAAAAATCATCATTTTTCTTTGCTATAAAATTACTCAGAACCCCCAAACATTATATATTGTTTTAGTAGACACCCTATGGAATAAAATGGTGGCCTTTGCAACTTTTTATGTTACACGGTATTAGCGCAGCAATTTTTCAAATGTGTTTTTTTTGGAAAGAAACGGTTTCATTTATAAAAAAAGTAAAACAAAAAACACTAAAGTTAGCACGATTTATACTAAGCGATGCTTTAAATTTTTTTACAGGTTGCATGTTTAGAGTTACAGAGGAGGTCTAGTGCTAGAATTATTGCTCTCGCTCTAACGATTGTGGCGTATGTAACTTGTGTGTATCTGGCTCTGATTGTAGCCAGTGCCTCACCAGCCACTGACTAGTATCTCTCCCCAGCATGTCCCCACACACCCTCTCGCCTGCTGACCTGTGGATGGGGGAATCACTCCTCCAGTATTATTGTGGTCTGCCAGTGAATACAATGATCAGTGTTGCCAACTATAGCTGGCAGCACTGATTGTTTTGGGAAAAACCTGACAGGCTGGTTGCACTCAAGTCGATTAATAGATTTACTTGTGTAAAACCAGCTAGCCCATACATAGATCGACTATGGCTGGTCTCTGCTTAAATGGCTTAATTTCAATCCATGCATGGCCCGCTTAACCACTACGCAGTCCTTAAACATCCTTCCACAAACCTTTAAATTTTTCCTTCCCAGATTCCTTCATCCTCCTCACCTGTCATACCCTTCACACTCCTCTCCTGTACATACTGCTCACTGCCATAGCCTCCACACTTCTCTCACATACATAGTGCCCACTGTCATGCCCTACACACTCCTCTCCTGTACATAGTGCCCGCTGTCATACACTTCTCTCCTGTACATAGTGCCCACTGTCATACCCTCCACACTCCTCTCCTATACATAGTGCCCACTGTCATACTCTCCACACTCCTCTCCTGTACATACCGCCCACTGTCATATCCTCCACACTCCTCTCCTGTACATACTGCCCACTGTCATACCCTCAACACTCCTCTCCTATGCATAGTGCCCACTGTCATACCCTCCACACTCCTCTCCTGTACATAGTGCCCACTGTCATACCCTCAACACTTCTCTCCTATACAAAGTGCCCACCGTCATACCCTCCACACTCCTCTCCTGTACATACTGCTTACTGTCCTACTCTCCACACTTCTCTCCTTTACATAGTGCCCATTGTCATACCCTCCACACTCCTCTCCTATACATAGTGTCCACTGTCATACCCTCCACACTCCTCTCCTGTACATACTGCCCACTGTCATATCCTCCCCACTCTTCTTCTGTACATACTTCTCATTGTCTTATCCTCAACACTCATCTCATGTACATACTGCTTAGTATCATACCATCCACACTCCTCTCTTGTACATACTGCCCACTTTCATAAACTCCTCTATTGTACATAGTGCCGGCTGTCATACCCTCCACACTCCTCTCCTGTACACACTGCTCGCTGTCATTCCCTCCATATTCCTCTGCTGTACATACTGCCCATTGTCATATCATCCACACTCCTCTCCTGTACATACTGCCCACTGTCATACCCTCTAGGCTCATCTCATGTACATACTGCTCAGTATCATACCATCCACACTCCTCTCCTGTACATACTGCCCACTGTCATACCCTCCACACTCCACTCCTGTACATACTGCCCACATTCATAAACCCCTCTATTGTACATAGTTCCCACTGTCATACCCTCCACACTCCTCTCCTGTGCATACTTACTGCCCACTATCATGCCGTCCACACTCCTCTCCTGTACATACCGCCTACTGTCATATCCTCCTCACTCCTCTCCTGTACAAAATGCCCCAATCATACCCCCCACACTCCTCTCCTGTGCATACTGCCCACTATTATACCATCCACACTCCTCTCATGTACATACCGCCCACTGTGATGCCCTCCACACTCCTCTCCTGTACATACTGCCAACTATCTTTCTCTCCACTTTCCTCTCCTGTACATACTGCCCCCATCATACCCGCCACACTCCTCTCCCGTACATACTGCCCACTGTCATACCCTTCACACTCCTCTCCTGTACATAGTGCCTTCTGCCATACCCTCCGCACTCCTCTCCTGTACATAGTGCCCACTGTTAGACCCTCCACATTCTTCTCCCTCACCTGCACATACTTCCCACTTTTATACCATCCATACTCTGCCCCTATGCCTCTTACCCACAAAAACAGTTCTTTAAAATTATACTGAATATCCTCAATGTTACCAGCTCTAGAATGGGCACACTTTTGTTAGTTCAACTAAAGGAAATCTTCTCAGTCCTCATATTTGTTCTGCCCCATTATTAATACTCATTTAATTTTGTGCTTACTACTGTGATGTATAGAGGAACATAGGGGATCTCAGCTACTCTAAATATCGCACTTGTAAAAAAAGTGTCCCTGAAAATATTTTTTAAATGTTGGCAACTATGCACTTAGGCACTGCCCAAGGGCCACGGGTCAGTAGGGGGCCCCATGAGAGGCTCCTGGGATCCTGTGCTATTAAAGCGGTAGTAAACTTTGCTAACATTACTTTTTAGAGGCCCTGAGGTAGGTCATGCCACAATGTACAAGTATGCACAGCATATTAGCACATTAGGGTACACTTAAGCCCTCCAGTGCTGCTCTGTGATCAATCCAGCGGGGCCCGGACGCTTCCATCTTCACCCGGTCTTCCTTCTGGGTTCTGTGCCTTCAGTCACTTGCCTTGGCGGGGCTGTGTTGATGTCATTCCCACGCATGCTCATGTGCTCTCTCTCTCTCAAAAAATAGTTTGCATTTTTATTTATTATAAAAGGCCCCACCAAAATCTTCAGCACCAGGCCCATGATGTTCTTAATCTGGCCCTGCATGCACCCCCCCCCCCCCCAGAACTAGTGGGTTTTGAGAGGAGTTTTTTAGCTGTAAAACTGCTCTAACTCTAATAAAAGCTGGAAAAAAAAACAGCTATTCAGCGTTTATCAGTGTTTTTGAGCCATAAGCATTTGTAGGAGTATAGTTTTGCTAAAAAAGCTAAAAAAACACAAAAAAAATGTGAAATTCATTCTACAGCTTTCTTCAGCTAAGGCTACTGGGCTACTGGATTTTTTTATAACGTTCAGTGTGCATTAAGGCCTTTTGTGGGAGTATTGTTTTGGTTGTTGAGTTTTTTAGCTTTTCTTTTAGCAAAACTAAACGCTACTGCAAAAGCGCTGCAAAATTTATTCTATGTCTACAGCTTTATACAGCTAATGTCACTGGCATTTTTTTAATGCCCAGAGTGCATGAGGCCTTAATCATAAAAAAAATAAGCATCCTCACTTTTGGCCCTCCTCATCGATACATAAAACACACCTTTTTAATGCAATAGCTGCTGCTGTATGCCACCCAGCAAGTCAGTAATTGAGAAGTAAAAAAAACAAGCACTGAGATGTCTTCTTTAACTTGAATATGCACCTCCAGATCCACATTTCTAGTTTTCTTTGCAGTGTCTAACACTGCTCAATGCTTTACTTTTACCATAAAAAATGGGGTTATAACTGAATTTTGCAAACTATTCAGTGGAGAAAATGTAACTAAAACCACTTGGCCATAGTGGCTAAGTGGTTAGCACTTCCACCTAGCAGGACTAGGGTCACTGGTTCAAATCACAACCCTGACACTACCTGCCTGGTGTTAGTATGTTCTCACTGTGGGTTTCCTCTGGGTACTCTGGTTTCTATCCACACTCCAAAGACATGCTTTGTAGGTTAAGTGGATCCTATCTAAATTGGCCCTAGTATATGAATGTGAAGTAGGGACCATAGATTGTAAGCTCCTTGAGGGCGGGGACAGATGTGAATGTACAATATACTGTATATGTTAAGTGCTGTGTAAATTGATGGCGCTATAGAAGTACCTATAATAAATACATTGAGAATTACAGCCTTTCCTTCTAAAAGTGTATCTCCCAATCATTTTTTTTTCTTTTAGTTTGGGATAGACTGGGAAGGTTTAGAGCCCCCGCTGGGCATAAAATATCCTTTGGGGTTCAGTTAGAGAGATTTCTTCTACCATCCTGTCACAATAACAATAATTTCACCAGACTGGAATCCGTCTCTCCATAGAGAACAATGGATGGTCCGATCACGTCCACCTGAAAAACTGACAGGTGGACCTGATTAGATCGCCCATGTGAAACCAGCTAGAGACAGCATTTAAAAGTCTTCCTCTATCCTACAAAAATGTTTTTGTTTTGTTTTTATTATTCGTGTTGCTGTTTAAGGTTTTCTCACTGTCTATTCAATTGTCAGTGGGATAGTAATTATAATAATACATTTAATTTATTGTCGCCTTTTAAAATACAAAAACAAATCAGTGAAGTCAGACAGAGTATGCTAGTTTAAAAAGATAAGATTTGAGACGTGATTTGAAGATGGGTAGGAAATCAATGTTACTATGTCAGGTGGCAGGGTGTTCCAAAGTCAGGGGGGGGGGGCAGCTAACGACTCTCAGGTCCCATAGTGGTCAGGCAGGCAGATGGAACATTGAGATGAATAGTAGAAGAAGACCTGAGTGTACAAGAGGGTCTGTTGATGAGCAGGAGTTCAGATAGGTATGGAGGAGTAAGTAACAGAATCTTGAAATCAATATGATATTCAATCGCAAGCCAGTGAGAGCCCATTCACACAGGGGCAACACGACTTCCAGCGCGATTTTATGAGGCAACTCAGACACGACTTGAGTATGAATCACAGCGCGTGAGAAGGAGAATGAAGCCGCGCAAATGGAATTTAAGCAATGACAGTGCAAAAAAGCCAATGTAAAAAAAGGGTGTAAGCAAGACAGAATGGACTGCTGCCTCTACTGATTACCAACACCTACTGTAGATGTGGTAATGGGAAGTGAAAGAGAGAGGGGGTAGGAATGGCGCTGTCTATTTTCTGTCTTGATACCGTACCAATGAAGGTGTATTATAAAAGAATAATTATGCAAATAAAAAATAATCATATATGCCAGTAATATAAGCTGCTAAGATGGTAGTGGCAAATTAATAAAAATTAGGTAATAGAGACATATCTGGTATAGATCCTCAATAGTGAAACCTTAATAATGTGATATGGTGGAATGAAAAAAAAAACGAAAAAAAAAAAAAAACCTTAGTGACAAAGTGCAGTGACGAAAATAAATAAATAATTGATTTCAATATTAATTCAGAACAAAAAAGAAAAAAGAAAGGAAAAGTTCATTTGCGTCATATAAATAAAGTGAAGTGCTGGTGTTGCCCAAATTTTTTTTTCTGGTGTGATCTTGGTGGTCACTGCAAACCGTGGTGCATCCGTGCTCTGATAGAAATGCTCACTCACCAGATATTTCTTACCCTCAAGGGGTATAAGGCATCCACAGTGTTAGCCACTGTGAGGCTCTGTGGCACAAAACTCTATTCCTCTATGTTCATCAATGCTTGGTAATCCAGCTCCAATGTTACCCAGATGGAAGAAAAACAAAGAGGGATACTCCCGGTTTCGTCGTAATGACTTCATCTGGAGCGTGGATGAAGTCATTACGATAAAACCGGTCGAGCAGCAAGCACAGCATCACACCACTTCCCTGCAAAGCATTGTTTGCATGCTTAAAACGCTGAATTTAAACTTCTAAAATGTGAGTACCCTGCATATGTTTATGAATAAAGATTGTGTACTCAAGCGGTATCACACTATTGGGAGTATCCCCCTTTGTTTTTCTTCCATCTGGGTAACATTGGAGCTGGATTACTAAGCATTGAGGAACATAGAGGAATAGAGTTTTGTGCCACAGAGCCTCACAGTGGCTAACACTGTGGATGCCTTATACCCCTTGAGGGTAAGAAATATCTGGTGAGTGAGCATTTCTATCACAGCACGGATGCACCACGGTTTGCAGTGACCACCAAGATCACACCAGAAAATTTTTTTTTGCCAACACCAGCACTTCACTTTATTTATATGACGCAAATGAACTTTTCCTTTCTTTTTTCTTTTTTGTTCTGAATTAATATTGAAATCAATTATTTATTTATTTTCGTCACTGCGTTTTTATTTTAATTTTTTTCATTCCACCATATCACATTATTAAAGTTTCACTATCGAGGATCTATCACAGATATGTCTCTATTACCTAATTTTTATTAATTTGCCACTACCATCTTAGCACCTTATATTACTGGCATATATATTTATTTTTTATTTGCATAATTTTCCTTTTATAATACACCTTCATTGGTACGGTATCAAGACAGCAAATAGACAGCGCAATTCCTATTCCCTCTCAGGGGCAGATCCAGAGTCTTTTCTCGGGAGGGGCACTGCCAAAAAAGATGTTTTTTTTGTGGGAAATTTATCGGGGAGATGGCTGGTGTCGGCGCTTCAATCATCCCGGCACCAAGGTTGTTATGGTGTCAGGATGATTGAAGCGCATTATTTCTATTATTACATTGTAATATAAAATTAAATAGTTCAATGCAGAATCAGAGGAAGCCCCGAGTGTGTCACTTGCCACCGTCACCTGCAATTAGTGGGAGCCTTGAGCGTGTCACTTGCCACACCTTGTGGATTGTCACTTGCCACATCACCTGCCACACCTTGCGGATTGTCACTTGCCACTCACCTGCCACACCTTGCTGATTGTCACTTGCCTGCCACCAGATGCAGATTGTCATTTGCCACGTCACCTGACACAATTTGCGGATTGTCACTAACTTGCCTGCTAAAGTGTAGTTTTGGTTGTCTCTTTCTGTGTCCCAGACTCCCAGAGTCAGGCAGCAGAGAGATAATGTAATCTCTCTGCTGCCTGCACAGTGAGGGCAGAAGTCACTGCAGGAATGCAGGGCAGGCACGGGCGGTGAGAGATGAGCCTGCTCTCTCACTCTCACCTGCGCTGCCAACACACTGAGCAGCACGGTCTGCCCACGAACCGCGCCGCCCGCCCACAAACCGCGCCGCAAGCAGAGCCGCCTGCTTTCTTACCCGTCTGTGGAGCCGCACGCTATCGCACCTGCCCGAAGAGCGGCCCGACATGATTCACTGACGTCACTCATTGCTAGACGCCAAGCGGCCCAGGCGTTAGCAACGAGTGCAAGGAAGAGGCTCCACCCACCTCCTCCTCCGCTCCTGGTATCGTGTCAGTGCGCCGCGTAACTACATTAGACGAGTCTCTCTCTCGGCGCCGCTGATCGGCTGATGTGAGAAACTGAGAGAGAGACTCAGAGAGGCAGCGGCAGCCGCAGAACAAGTACTGTATATACTCGAGTATAAGCGACCCGAATATAAGCCGAGGCACCTAATTTTACCCCCAAAAAACTGGGAAAACTTATTGACTCAAGTATAAGCCTAGGGTGTCCATCTGCATGCCTCACTGTGCCTCACTGTGCCCATGCCTCACTGTGCCCATGCTTTACTGTGCCCATGACTAGACTGATGTTTAACATGGGAGTCTATGGAAGGAGAACCCGGCTTTGAAAAATCGGTTCTCCCCGGCCATAGGTCTCCCAGACACCAAATGGGGTCCAGGGGACCTACAACCAGCCGGTACCGGGTCTGCAAATTAACCAGAGAAATGACCATTTAACATTGGAGTCTATGGAAGGAGTGCCCGGCTTTGAAAAATCGGTTCTCCCCGGCCGTAGGTCTCCCAGACACCAAACTTTGCACACTTGTAGAGAAGACATTGGGCTACATGTGTGCCAAGTTTGGGGTCCAGGGCCGGCCGGTACTGGGTCCCCAAAGTCCGGGAGTTCAGGCGCAAAAAAAACCAAACGGAGCAAGCAACTGAGTGTGACAGATGGTCTCGGGGGGGGGCAATTGCCCTGTTGCCCCCCCCCCCCCTGGATCCGCCCCTGCTCCCTCTCTCATTCATGAATCACAGCGCGACCTGGAGCTACTTACAAGGCAACTTCAAGTTGCCTGCAGGACAGGAGACATTCCAGTGGCCAATCAAACAAGAATCAGCTCTGTGGGAGGGAGGGGGGAGGGAGAGGTTTGCCTGAGAAATGTATTTTCTCTTCCTGGAGAGTTGCTCCTATTAAGACACTGATCCGACTTCAGAGGCAACTCCCATTGAAATCAATGGGTACAGGTCACCTAGAAGTCGGATTGAAGTAGTACAGGGACCTTTTTTGAAGTCGGAGCGACTGCAGTAGTGTGTATTAAGACGGCTCCATTAACTTACATTGATTTCCTCAGCCAACGTGACTTGAGGCAACTAGGGGCGACCTGGGGCGATTTGAAGTCGGATCCAAAGTTGCCCCTGTGTGAATGGGCTCTGAAGGTGCTGAAGTACATCAGTGATCTGATTAAAGGAGGGGTTCTGGTAATGATGATTAGACATGTGAACACTGACATTTTTCATTTCGGAATTTCGGTTTCGTCCGAAAAATAAACTTATTTAGTTACTCCCGAAATGTGTTTTTATTTATTTAGTTTAGATAAAAAATTGATATGTCCGAAAATCCGAATTAAAGAGGAGGTCCATCTGAATTTTTTTTTTAAAAGCCAGCAGCTACAAATACTGCAGCTGCTGACTTGTAAAAAATGGACACTTACCTGTCCAGCGCACCCGCGATGTCGGCAGACGAGACTGAGCAATCGCTCGGTCCTCGGATGCTGCCGCCGCCATGCTCGGTGAGGGAATCAGGAAGTGAAGCCTTGCGGCTTCACTACCCGGTTCCCTACTGCGCATGCGTGAGAAGCGCGGCACGCCGTCACTGGTCCCCACTCTCTCCTGGGACCAGTGTGTTTCCCAGGAGACAGCGGGGGGGGGGGGGAGTGGCACAGTCTATGCCTGGAAGTGAGTGCAAATACCTGTCTTAGACAGGTATCTGCAACCCCTCCCCCCTGAAAGGTGCCAAATGTGTCACCGGAGGGGGGAGGGTTCAGAAAAGCCGAAGTTCCATTTTTGTGTAGAACTCCGCTTTAAGGTCGAATCTGTCAATTGAAGGCTTATGGTGTCTGACGAATGTTCTAAGAAGATTCAACGAAAAATCAGCTAAACTGTACGATGCCGCAATCTTACATTTCTTGTTGAATGCTCCGCCCACAATCTATAGAAGAATTCTAATGTTGTATGACTAGTAATAATTATATTTATTAATTATTATTACTAGTCAAACAACATTAGAATTCTTCTATGGCCTATGGGCGGAGCATTTGACAATAAATGTCCGCTCGGGTCGATCATATGTTTTTAGCTGCTTCGTCGAATCTTCATGTCTCTATAATATCAAATCTTTTCTCTCTATGTCGAATAATCTTGGACTAATAGAGTTAGGTTAGGCACATTCGACCACAGATTTGATAGCCACAGATCGCTATTGTCACCGTCATGTCAAATCTTCTATCTATATAGAACTGTTGTAGCAACAAAATGAAAATAAAGCATTTTTTATGTCGGATCTTTCAG
The DNA here is from genome assembly GCA_029206835.1 of Rana muscosa. Lineage (NCBI taxonomy): Eukaryota > Metazoa > Chordata > Amphibia > Anura > Ranidae > Rana > Rana muscosa. The sequence goes on from CM055117.1 coordinate 433,943,733, forward strand.
ATTTCGGATTCTGCACGTTCGTTATCGTCTGTTAAAATGAACGCGAAAATCCCCGAAATTCGGATGAAAATGCATTCGGACGAAAACGAATGCACATTTCTAATGATGATGCAAGCAATTCTGAACCTGAAGTTCTGAGTATTAACCAATTGCAGTTTGCAGGGGAGAACAAAAATAAAGAAATTGTAATAATTATGCTGGAAGTGACCAGATTGTGAATGAGAATTGCAGTGCTGTTGGGTGTGAGGAATGGACAGAGACGATTAATCTTGCATATATGGAAATATGTTGACCGAGTGACATTACTGATGTGGTCTTGAAAAGATAGTGTGCTGTCCAGGATGACACCCAGACTCTTTACCTGAGGAGAGGGAAAGACTACAGAGTTATCAATATTAACTGAAAAACTGTAAGGGTGGATTTTTTGCCAATGAGGAGAACCCCAGTTTTGTCACTGTTTAATCTTAGAAAGTTGGAAGAGAGACAATATTTGATTTGGCAAGGGATTTGGGTGGAAGGGTGGTAGTAGGTTAAGAGGACAGGTAGAGCTGGGTGTCATCTGCATAGCAATAGAAGTGGATGTTAAATTTATGAAATATGAGATCAAGAGGAAGAAGATAGATTATGAACAGAAGGGGCCCCAGGACAGAACCCTGGGGCGGGCACACCAGTAGAGATGGTTGATATTTGAAAGATTTAAGTTGGATGAATTGAGTATGGCCAGAGAGATACATTTTAAAACAGTTCAAGGGTGTGTCAGTGAATCCAATAGAGGCAAATCTGTCAAGGGGGATATTATAAGCAATGGTATCAAAGGCCGCACTCAGATCAAGGATGATGAGGATAGTTATGAGATCAGAATTTGCTACAATTAGGAGATCATTTGTTATTTTACCAAGACAGTTTCATTGCTATGTAGAGGAAAGAAACCAGACTGAAATTGATTGAATAGGACAAAGCCAGAAAGGTAAGTACAGACCTGAGAAACAACTGTTTTTTCAAGGATTTTGAATAGAAAGGGAAGGTTTGAGATGGGCCAAAGGTTTCTGAAGTAACTGGGGTCTGCACCAGGCTTTTTCTGTATGAGGGGTTATTACAGCTGTTTTGGAAGAGAGAACAATGCCAGAGGTGAGAGAAGAATGTATGATATCAGTTATTAAAGAAGACAGAGAGGGTAGACAAGCTTTACCCAGGACAGTAGAGATATAACTGACAGGTAGAGGGCTTGGCTTTCTGAATAAGGCTAATTATTTCAGCAACAGAGGGAAGTTTGACGTTTTTAGAAAGAACAAGAGAGAGGTGCAGAGAGAGCAGGAGAAAACAAACAGTGGGAGGGGTTCAGAATCCATTGTTGGTGAATCTTTTCAACGTTGGTGTTGAAAAATGTCATTAGAGAGTCACAAAAAAAAAAGTTGTACAAAGATAAGGCAGAAAAGAGTCTAGTCACGTAAATATGCTATTCACTACAGAAAACAAGACCTTAGTGGTGCCTTCCCCTGAACTGTTTAACTGTGGATTTTGCTGCAGACAGAACATCCTTATAGTGAAGAACATGGTTATCATACAGTTCTTTGTGAATAGTAAGTCCAGCTTTCTTGTAAAGGTGTTCCAACTGATGGCCTTTTGCTTTTAGTTTGACATAGTTCTGGTGTGAGCCATGGTGCTGAGTAGGGATGAGCCGAACACCCCCCCCCCCGGTTCGGTTCACACCAGAACCTGCGAACGGACCGAAAGTTCGCGCAAACTATCGAACCCCGTTAAAGTCTATGGGACTCGAACGTTCAGAATAAAAAGTGCTAATTTTAAAGGTTAATATGCAAGTTATTGTCCTAAAAAGGGTTTGGGGACCCGGGTTCTGCCCCAGGGGACATGTATCAATGCAAAAAAAAGTTTTTAAAAAACTGCAATTTTTTCGGGAGCAGTGATTTTAATGATGATTAAAGTGAAAAAAAAAGTGAAATATTCCTTTAAATATCATACCTGGGGGGTGTCTATAGTATGCCTGTGAAGTGGCACGTGTTTCCCGTGTTTAGAACTGTCCCTGCACAAAATGACATTTCTAAAGGAGAAAAGTCATTTAAAACTGCTTGCAGCTTTAATGTAATGTGTGGTCCCGGCAATATGGATGAAAATCATTCAGAAAATCGGCACGGGTACCCCCCCCTCAGCCCATTTGTGTCTTGTATGGATATTAAGGGGGGCCCTGCACCCAAATTAAAAAAAGGAAAGGCGTGGGGCCCTCAGGCCCTATATACTCTGTACAGCAGTATACAGGCGGTGCAAACAAGACAGGGACTGTAGGTTTGTTCTTAAGTAGAATCTGTTTGTAATTTAGAACTGATACATTTTTAAAGTGTAGCTCCAGTCAAAATATCTATTTTAAGCTTTTTGGAAAACATAGGGAAGGGTTATCACTCCTGTAACATTTGTTTTGCTGTCTGTGCACCTGTTCAGAGGATTTCACCTCACTTTCTGTCCCAATGACAATTGGTTTTTGAAAATTTGGGGTTTTAAGTGAAACATGGATTGGTGATAAAGCATCAGTGGAGAGGACACGTTTTTCCCATATTAACACTTACAGGAGAGAATTTCCCTTCCTAGGGGTAGATTTCCTCTCACTTCCTGTTATCTCCCTCCGTTTGCAAGTAGGAGTCATTTGTAAGTTGAATGTTTGAAAGTAGAGGCCTGCCCTATATACCGTACTCTGCAGAAATTTGGGCCTTAGGTGTTGGTGTTGCCACAACACTGTAAGGCCTCACAGTTACTCTTGGTGGGCGCAGGAACGGGCCCTGCTGTGAAATATTAGATCAAGAATTGTAATTACATGCCCCTGTTGAACAGGGGCAGAAAAATTGGGCCTTAGGCACTGGTGCCACAACACTGCAACCCCTCACAGATACTATAGTTGGAGCGCAGGAATGAGCCCAGCTGCAAAGTATTGCATTAAAAATTGTAATTACATGCCCCTGTTAAACATGTATTTACATGCCCCTTAGCCACTGGTGGCAGTGCCCAGAACCAAAAATGTTCTTACAAGCCATCAGCATGAACATTTAGGAGGAGGAAGAGGATAGTCACTCAGCATAACAGGATAGTCACTCAGCATTAGCATAGGCAGTCTTGAAGGATCTCCCATTTAAAAAAAAATCTTTGCTTACATCAGCATCAGATGCTTGGTAGCTGGTGATCCAAGACTGATTCATTTTTATGAAGGTCAGCCCATCGACCGATTCGGTGGACAGGCGCACCCTGTGATCGGTTACAAAGCCTCCAGTGGAACTGAATGTGCGTTCTGAAAGAACGCTGGATGCAGGAAAGGCCAGTAGCTCAATTGCATACTGAGCAAGCTCTGGCCAGTGATCCATCCTCAAGATCCAGTAACCCAGAGGATTTTCGGTGGGAAAGGTGTTCAAGTCTGATCTTGCCCCTAGGTATTCCTGAAACAAGTAAAAAAGGCGCAGTGCACAAGTACATCGAAATATGGATAAAGGTATGATACCAGATAGTCCAGGAGCAGAATAATAAAAGATGTATAAATGAGGACTTATACTCTCAGGCACATTAATGGAGATGGATCAGCCAGGGCAGCCACCGACAAGACCAGAAGCAGGTTTCCAGTGAGCTAGAACAAAAACAAGGAAAGGGGCGCCTCTGAGAAAAATATCAATATAACTTTTATTAAATAGCAATATTCACTCAAATGTAGGAATGAAGTAGTTGTGTACATCTGGGTAGAGGAGTGAAGGGGAGGACTGCAGGTCACAGCAAGTCCATTAAGGCTATGAGATTTATCACCACTTTTCACTATCAATACAGAAAGATGGAAAATATCCTTGGTAAACATTGGAACATCCTACAACAAGATCCCCTTCTCAAAACTGTTCTTCCACTGAAACCGAGAGTCACCTATTGGAAAGCCCCTAATCTTAAAAATAAAATAGTTCCCAGCCAATTTAAAACTGACCAAACCACTGCTACTCCCATTATCCTCATACCTCTAGTGGGTATGTACCAGTGCAAAAAAGCCTGCTGCAAAACATGTTCTTTTGTTCAGCATGGCAAAAAAATAATTCACTCCAAGTGTAAAACCTATCAACTTGATAATTTTTACAATTGTTCCTCCAATTTTGTTGTGTACGGCCTTACATGCCCCTGTGGGTTGATCTATGTTGGCCGAACTATCTGTCCTTTAAGACAGCGTTTCGGTCAGCATCGACGACTGATAGAAGGCGGCAAGAACATGCATAGTGTTCCACGACACTTTGCAGAACACCATAACAAGTCCACCGCTGGTCTAAGTGTTTGGATCATAGAACAGATCCCAAACTCTATGACAGAAGCTGAACGTTTTAAAAAACTGTGCACCAGAGAGACATTCTGGATTTATACCCTGGATGTTCTGTCGCCTGGCGGCCTAAACGAAGGCATAGAAATAGCTACTGTCTTATAGAGCTTCCATGATAGACTCTACCGTATAATTATCTAGCGTACATACCTTTTTATATATATTTTTTTCTCTTTTATTGCCACGATCACCGTTATGTGTTGTTTTCATTATTTATAGAGATATTCCTCTCATTTTACCATAGGTGTTATCTTATTTCTCTATATATATGGGGGTGGCGGGTACGCTGTCCAGTAAGTATATTTAGACTAGTACTCTATGCCTCCCCTTACCATGTCATTTTCTTCCTCCCCCCTTTTTCCCTTTTCCCCCACCCCCCCCTCCCCTTCCCCTTTTCATTCCCTTCCCTTTGTGTATGTGCATGCACGTTCATGTATGTACTGTATGTGTATATATATATATACACACATACTAGTGACCCATTTGCTCACGAGATGATGTCTAATATCTATATTCTATAGTGTTCGAGTTATGCATGTGGATTTCATATACCATATATGGCTCCCACTATATCTACCTTAATTATTTGTTTTATTTGTGATCATCAGTGCAGCCTGCTCTGTCTAAGATATATATATATATATCCAACCTTACCCCCCCTCCCCCTCCCCGCCTTCACCATCTTATGAGATCAAATTTAATACCTTATAATGTTCAGACTATATATGGACTCCATGTATCTCATGGAAACCCCACCATATATATTTAATCTCTACCTCACTTCACTTTTGATCATTAGGATAGCCTTTTTGTCTAAGTTTTTTTTCAGAATTTAGATGCTTAGTAGGCTTACCTTTTTTAAAAACACCCCATTATATACCACCTTACCTGGCACTATTTTTTCCAACAATGTTAAACTCACAAGTGCCACAAGATATACCTTGCGTGGTAAATGTAAACATCTAGAAAGAATTTTCAAACACACCAACCAACAATGGTGGGATAAATTCTTCCTGGAAAAATACATACCGTATATACTCGAGTATAAGCCAACCTGAATATAAGCCGAGGCACCTAATTTTACCACAAAAAACTGGGAAAACGTATTGACTCGAGTATAAGCCTAGGGTGTCCATCTGCATGCCTCACTGTGCCCATGACTAGACTGGCGTTTAACATGGGAGTCTATAGAAGGGGTGCCCGGGTTTGAAAAATCGGTGCTCCCCGGCCGTAGGTCCCCCAGACAACAATCTTTGCACACTTGTAGAGGAAGAGTGGGGCTATTTGTGTGCCAAGTTTGGGGTCCATGGGATCTAAGGCCAGCCGTTACCGGGTCTCCAAAATCCGGGAGATCAGGCACAAAAAGGTGACTCAAGTATAAGCCGAGGGGGGCATTTTCAGCACAAAAAAAGTGCTGAAAAACTCGGCTTATACTCGAGTATATACGGTAACTACAAAGATCTCACCTCGAGGCCTCAGAGTTACCAAAGATTGCCCTTCTCTTAATGATTCTAGCAAAAAGCAATGGGAAAATATCTCTGAATTCTGTACGTCCAAATGGATGGAAATCCTAATTGAACACAGATTACATCTCTGAAAAATTTAAAACTGAAGCCCTAACTCTAGCTACCACCATCATTGACCGAGGTGTTACCATCCCACTCTCCTGGCTTCATGTTCTCAATAAAAACACCAAATTAGATGAGGATCTCATGATAAAAACTAAATTGGGAAAATTTAAAAGATTTAGATGATTTCAATTCAAAAAGGATTTTTAATTGGAAACAGAATTTCTTACCCAATACTAACACCTGCCCTCAGCACCCCCCATGTACCTACCCCCCAACCCTCATACCGCCTTAGAGGTCTACCCACACTCTTCAGTCTCATCCACCACCCCCCACTCCGCTCCTACACCGACCACTCTGTCCGCTGCCCCCCCCCCCCTCATGTCAAAATTACCCATAAGAACCCCCTGCTCACACCATCTTTCTCTTCTAGACACCTGGCAGATAAGAACCAGACCACTAAGCTTAACAACCTGCTTCTGGATTTAAATAACTTTTATAATAGACCTTCTTATGCAAGAAGAGACCAGGGAGCCACTGTTGGTATGGACACCATCACTTCCCAATAGGGATGAGCTTCGAGTTCGAGTCAAACTCATGTTCGACTCGAACATTGCCTGTTCGCCCGTTCGCCGAATAGCGAACAAATTGGGGTGTTCGCGGCAAATTCGAAAAATCTATGGGAGAAATCTAAAGTGCTAATTATAAAGGCTTATATGCAAGTTATTGTCCTAAAAAGTGTTTGGGGACCGGGGTCCTGCCCCAGGGGACATGTATCAATGCGAAAAGAAGTTTTAAAAACGGCCGTTTTTTCGGGAGCAGTGATTTTAATAATGCTTAAAATGAAAAAATAAAAGTGAAATATTCCTTTAAATTTCATACCTGGGGTGTGTGTATGATATGCATGTAAAGTGGCGCATGTTTCCCGTGCTTAGAACTGTCCCTGCAAAAAAATTCATTTTTGAAAGAAAAAAATGCATTTAAAACTGACTCGCGGCTATTAATGAATTGTCGGCTCCCGGCAATACATACAACAGTTATTGATAAAAAAAAAAAAAAAAAGCGTGGGGGTTCCCCAGAATTCAATTACCAGGCCCTTCAGGTCTGGAATGGATATTAAGGGGAACCCCGCCGCAAATTTAAAAAAAAATTGACGTGGGGTTCCCCTAAATATCCATTCCAGGCCCTTCAGATCTGGCATGGATTTTAAGGGGAACTCCACCCCAAATTAAAAAAAAAAATGGCGTGGAGTCCCCCTAAAAATCCATAACAGACCCCTTATCCGAGCACGCAACCTGGCCGGCCGCAGGGGAAAAGGGGGGGACGAGAGAGCGGCCCCCCCTCCCTCCTGAACCGTACCAAGCCACATGCCCTCAACATGGGGAGGATGTCCCCATGTTGATGGGGACAAGGGCCTCATCCCCACAACCCTTGCCCGTCATTGGCTTGAGCGGGGAACTTCCTTCACTGTGTAATTTAAATTTACATAGTGAAGGAAGTTCCCAGCTCAAGCCAATGACGTAGGCGGGTCCGACATACCAAGGGGGCGGACCTGATGGGGAACTGCTCTCACTTTGGTAATACATGTATAGACCCGCCCCTTCTCATGTTCCGCATCTGGTCCGCTGAGCGGAACTGATGGGGAACTTTAGAAGGGGCGGGTCTATACATTTAAAATACTGAGAGGGAGTTCCCCATCAGGTCCTCTCAGGCACAACCAATGAAGGACAGCGCTGGACATCGGGATCGCCGCGGGACACTGGATTTCACCGCTGGAATGTTTTTTTTTTTTTTTAAATAAAGGACTTTTTCAAGGTGTTTGTGTGTTTTTTTAAACATTTTTTTACGCTTTCTTTGTGAAATGGTAGGGGTACAATGTACCCCTTACCAATTCACATAGGGGGGGGGCCGGGATCTGGGGGTCCCCTTTGTTAAAGGGGTCTTCCAGATTCCGATAAGCCCCCCGCCCGCAGACCCCCACAACCACCGGGCAAGGGTTGTGGGGATGAGGCCCTTGTCCCCATCAACATGGGGACATCCTCCCCATGTTGAGGGCATGTGGCCTGGTACGGTTCAGGAGTGAGGGGGGGCCGATCTCTCGTCCCCCCCTTTTCCCCTGCGGCCGGCCAGGTTGCGTGCTCGGATAAGGGGTCTGGTATGGATTTTTAGGGGGACTCCACGCCATTTTTTTTTTAAATTTGGGGTGGAGTTCCCCTTAAAATCCATGCCAGATCTGAAGGGCCTGGAATGGATATTTGGGGGAACCCCACGTCAATTTTTTTTTTAATTTGCGGCGGGGTTCCCCTTAATATCCATTCCAGACCTGAAGGGCCTGGTAATTGAATTCTGGGGAACCCCCACGCTTTTTTTTTATTTTTTATCAATGACTTTTGTATGTATTGCCGGAAGCCGACAATTCAATAATAGCCGCGAGTCAGTTTTAAATGCATTTTTTTCTTTCAAAAATGAAATTTTTTGCAGGGACAGTTCTAAGCACGGGAAACATGCGCCACTTCACATGCATATCATACACATCCCCCAGGTACGAAATTTAAAGAAATATTTCACTTTTATTTTTTCATTTTAAGCATTATTAAAATCACTGCTCCCGAAAAAACGGCCGTTTTTAAAACTTCTTTTTGCATTGATACATGTCCCCTGGGGCAGGACCCGGGTCCCCAAACACTTTTTAGGACAATAACTTGCATATTAGCCTTTATAATTAACACTTTAGATTTCGAATGTTCGAGTCCATTGTATTTAATAGGGTTCTAAAGTTTACACGAACATTTTGTCTGTTCGCAGGTTCTGGTGCGAACCGAACAGGGGGGTGTTCGGCTCATCCCTGCTTCCCAACATACCCTGTCTTCCCTCACCACGTCAAACAATTCTCAAGAGAAAGAAGCCCCTTTTACATCCAATCCTCACTTACTTGAGAATGTCAATAATGACCCTATGGATGTTTTACCAGCTGCTGACGGTATCAACAGCACATCTAAACTTCAGTACCCTACAGATCCTCCATATCCTCATGACTATAATATTCCCAACCCCTTGCCCACCACCTGCTCCCTCCCTGGTACTCCTTCTTTTTTAGTATCCAGTCCTCCTCGGGCCAACCGGAGAAAAAGCAAGCTCACCGGAGGGGCTGCAGAGGAGGACGACAGAAAAAGTCAGGAAAACAACAACACACAAAAATTCTGCAAACTGTAAAGATCTTCAATTTATCATCCCTCCAACTCTCTGCTGCAGATACCAGCCTGCTCAGCAGAGGCCTTAATTTTGCACCTGTTAACAAGCCCAACCCCTTTCTTCTATTCAAGGATTTAAACAGATATATCCGTAATTTGACTCTTAAAAGATTTTTTCACGCCAAAAAGGACAAACTATCTATAGCCGATGCAGACCCCTCCCTACTCCCATTACCATATAGCTCCTTTGAATTTGATGGTGAGATTATTAATGGTTTACTACCATCTACTGAAGATGATAATATCAGTAGTCTCTTCACGCAGAATTTTGCTACTTCTCCCCCCATCCAACATTCCTCTTTTAAACCTAAATCAGTTTTTTACCCTGCCCAATCCAAAGAAGGCCTGTACCTAGAGAGCTTTTATAGAGTAGTGTATGCTGACTTCCTTAAACTTTGCCAAACATCCTCCACCATCTCTCCACACTTACACAACCTCTCGGTTTCTGAAACCCGTGCCCTAGACTCCTTAATACACTTGGCAGACATTATCATCAAATCTGCCGATAAAGGAGGTGGTATAGTCTTGCAAAATAAGGCAGACTATGTCAAAGAAGCACAGAGACTTTTGTCTGATAGAACTACTTACAAAAAACTTCCTTAAGGCCCCTTTCACACTGGGGCGTTTTTCATGCGGTTTAACGCTAATAATAGCGCTGTTATACCGCATGAAAAAATCCTGCCCTGTGTCTTCAATGTGAAAGCCCGAAGGCTTTCACACTGAAGCGGTGCGCTAGCAGGACCGCTCCAAAAGTCCTGCTAGCCGCTTCTTTACAGCGGTAAAGGAGCGGTGTGTTCACCGCTCCTTTACCGCGGTCTCCCATTGAAATCAATGGGACAGCGCGGTAATACCGCCTGCAAACCGCGGCAATAGCCGCGGTTTGCGGGCGGTATTAACCCTTTTTCGGCCGCTAGCGGGGGTTAAATTAACCCCCCTAGCGACCGCATACCACGGTAAGAACGACAGTATAGCAGCGCTGAAAATCGCGCTGCTATACCGCCACCGCACCTGCCCGCCCCAGTGTGAAAGGGGTCAAAGACCCGACCAATGATTTTGCAGCCGAGGTCAATGTTTTGATCAAATCAGCTCTTGACTACGGAGTGATTGACAAAACTGAAGCCTCCTTTTTAAAAAAAAGTTTTTATCCAATCTCCTATTTTTATCATTTGCCCAAAGTTCATAAAAATCTTACTTCCCCTCCTGGTAGGCCAATCGTGGCCGCCATGGATAGTGTTACCACTGGATTCAGCCAATATATTGATTTTTACCTCCAACCTATAGTTCAACAATTACCATCTTATATTAAAGACGGTGCTCACCTGTTGGAACTACTTGCACCCTGTAGGTGGGAACCGTGCTACGTGTGGCTATCATTGGACGTTACGTCCCTCTATACTTCCATCCCACATTCTTTTGGCTTACTAGCTTTGGAATATTTCCTCGCACAGGACCCCCTTATCAATTCCAGACAAGCCACATTTATCCTAGAGGCTACACAGTTTTGTCTTACCCACAACTACTTCAATTTCAATGGTGAGTTCTTTCTGCAAATACAAGGGACCGCTATGGGAGACAATTTTGCCCCATCTTATGCCAATCTAGCCATGGGATATTGGGAAAATAACTTTATCTCACAGAACAATCCCTATTCCGCCAATCTAATTTTCTTTGGTCGGTATATTGATGACCTAATTGTGATCTGGGATGGCCCTCCTGACCTGATCACTCCCTTTGTCAGCCATTGTAACAACAACCCCTACGGTCTAACGTTCACCCATGTCTCTGACCCTATCAGTTTACCCTTTCTAGATTTAGAACTAAGCCATACTGAGTCTCGTATCATTGCTTAGAATTACACCAAACTTACAGCCGGGAACTCTTTCCTTCATTATAATAGTTGCCACTATCCCAAATAGACTAAAAACATACCCAAAGGACAGTTTTGCAGCTTTTCGTCAAAACTGTACACTGGACACTGACTATGATACACTCAGTATCGCATTGAAAATTTGCTGACAAAGAATATCCCAAAGCATTGGTTGACCAAGCCTATGATCTCTACTCCAAAGGTAAACCAGCCAAAACACAGAAAAATCCAATAGATCACTCTATGAGATTTATCACCACTTTTCACGATCAATACAGAAAAATGGAAAATATCCTTGGTAAACATTGGAACATCCTACAACAAGATCCCCTTCTCAAAACTGTTCTTCCACCGAAACCGAGAGTCACCTATCGGAAAGCCCCTAATCTTAAAAATAAAATAGCTCCCAGCCAATTTAAAACTGACCAAACCACTGCTACTCCCATTATCCTCATACCTCTAGTGGGTATGTACCAGTGCAAAAAAGCCTGCTGCAAAACATGTTCTTTTGTTCAGCATGGCAAAAAAACAATTCACTCCAAGTGTAAAACCTATCAACTTGATCATTTTTACAATTGTTCCTCCAATTTTGTTGTGTACGGCCTTACATGCCCCTGTGGGTTGATCTATGTTGGCCGAACTATCTGTCCTTTAAGACAGCGTTTCGGTCAGCATCGACGACTGATAGAAGGCGGCAAGGACATGCATAGTGTTCCACGACACTTTGCAGAACACCATAACAAGTCCACCGCTGGTCTAAGTGTTTGGATCATAGAACAGATCCCAAACTCTATGACGGAAGCTGAACGTTTTAAAAAACTGTGCGACAGAGAGACATTCTGGATTTATACCCTGGATGTTCTGTCGCCTGGCGGCCTAAACAAAGGCATAGAAATAGCTACTGTCTTATAGAGATTCCATGATAGACTCTACCGTATAATTATCTAGCGTACATACCTTTTTATATATATATTTTTTTCTCTTTTATTGCCACTATCACCGTTATGTGTTGTTTTCATTATTTATAGAGATATTCCTCTCATTTTTACCATAGGTGTTATCTTATTTCTCTATATATATGGGGGTGGCGTGTACGCTGTCCAGTAAGTATATTTAGACTAGAACCCTATGCCTCCCCTTACCATGTCATTTTCTTCCTCCCACCCTTTTTCCCTTTTCCCCCACCCCCCCTCCCCTTCCCCTTTTCATTCCCTTCCCCTTGTGTATGTGCATGCACGTTCATGCATATATATATATATATATATATATATATATATATACACACATACTAGTGACCCATTTGCTCACGAGATGATGTCTAATATCTATATTCTATAGTGTTCGAGTTATGCATGTGGATTTCATATACCATATATGGCTCCCACTATATCTACCTTAATTATTTGTTTTATTTGTGATCATCAGTGCAGCCTGCTCTGTCTAAGATATATATATATATCCAACCTCCCCCCCCCTCCTCCTCCCCACCTTCACCATCTTATGAGATCAAATTTAATACCTTATAATGTTCAGACTATATATGGACTCCATGTATCTCATGGAAACCCCACCATATATATTTAATCTCTACCTCACTTCACTTTTGATCATTAGGATAGCCTATTTGTCTAAGTTTTTTTTCAGAATTTAGATGCTTAGTAGGCTTACCTTTTTTAAAAACACCCCATCCCACCCCCCCCCGTTCCAAATATCTTATCAAATGTTATTATCTCCTCCCCCCCCCCATCTATTGATGTTTTTTCTCTGCAGGGATATATGCGTGCATATACATGTAAATATGTATGGGTATAATAATATTATTTTCTATATATGTGTTTTATTTCTGCTCATTTATGGATGTTTTTAGTAACTGTCATTTCTGCCACAAATGGTTTTACCTATATTTAAGACTTCCTTTTAGCTTATGTGCTGGCCCGCCTCCTTTTCTAGCCTGTCAGTCCATATAAATTACACATCTATCTCTCAACACACTCTATGCTTGATAAAGGAGTGCCGCTGTTCCACCACCAATAGCGAGCCCGCTCAGAAACGCGTTGCATGTTGATGACGTCACAGCTTGGCGCTGTGCTCTGGTGTGCTGTCCAAGCCTCGTTCTGACCACCGAATACACGGCCGTGTCTCTTCATCTATCCCGGAAGCCAGGCGAGTCCCCACGGCCGCAGCGCAGCACAGCCAGCCATCCAGCCCTGACGTCCCGCCCCAGCTACTGCCCTGGAACCCATACCTAATGCCAGATGGATCCTCTTACTCTGAATGAGGTATGAACTGACTGGGTCTGAGAAGGAACTTTTCTTGCTGTGCTTGTCATCCCACGCTTCCCCTACAGGATTCTTTGTGGTGCCAGCCTTCATGGACTTGCTGTGACCTGCAGTCCTCCCCTTCACTCCTCTACCCAGATGTACACAACTACTTCATTCCTACATGTGAGTGAATATTGCTATTTAATAAAAGTTATATTGATATTTTTCTCAGAGGCGCCCCTTTCCTTGTTTTTGTTCTAGGTATTCCTGTAAAGCAGACGCTGGCGAAGGTTGCTGGAACCGATCATACCTTGGGGCTGCGGACTAAAAAATTGTCTGAACGTATCGGTCAGACGACCACCTTCTCCACCGCTCCTTCGACTGACCGAAGCCTCAGCAATACGTTGTCCCAAACCAGGATTTTGTAACCTCCCAGTCTATGGGAACGCATTGCACAGACCTTTCTGAAAGGCCTCCCGAAGATGTTTTATCCTCTGCTCCCTCTGCGACGGCAAGAAAAGGTCCGCAACCTTACCCTTGTAACGTGGATCAAGGAGGGTTGCCAGCCAGTAATGATCCCTCTACTTGATCACACGAATACGAGGATCCTTCCGCAGGCTTTGCAGGATCAGGGAGGCCATGCAGCGTAGGTTTGCTAAGGCATTCGGTCCGAGTCCTCTGGGTCACTCAGGATGACATGATCCGCAGCCACCTCCTCCCAGCCACGTACAAGTTCTTGGGCTTCTTGGGACTGTAATTGATCTCTTGAAGACTGCTGCTGATGCCGAGTGCTAGGCTCCACCTCCATGCTGATACAATCCTCCTCCTCCTCTTCGTCCTCTTCCTGTGTAATGGACGGGCCAGCAGGAACACTGTCTGGATAAAGGGGGACTTCAGAGGTAAGGAAGTCCTCCTCTTACTCCCTCTGTTCTGCCTCAAGTGCCCTGTCCATTATTCCACGCAGCGTGTGCTCCAACAGGTTGACAAGAGGGACAGTGTCACTGATGCATGCACTGTCGCTGCTCACCATCCTCGTGGCCTCCTTAACCAGTTGTCCACCGCCCACTGTCAAATGACGGCGGGCGGAAGACACTATTGTTTTGACCGGACGTCATATGACGTTGGCCCTTTAAACAGGGAATGCGAGCGATCCCGTGCGTGCATCCCTGTACTGTCGGTGGTGGTGTGTCACCGAGACACCGCTCGTCACCGACAGGGGTAAACAGCTGCCGGCAAGTGCCATTTACCACGTGATCGGCCGTGATGGTAATGCCCCATTTGACACGGCGCATGCGCGCGATCACGAGCGCGCTGTGCGTGTCCATCAGTGGCAGCGTGTTCCCGGGAACACTGCTCGTCACCAACGATAGTACACAGCCATTGGCCAGGGCTGTATACCATGTGATCTGTTGTGATCCATTCACAGCCTGATCACTAAGTGTAAACAAACAGCTGTAACTAACTGTTGCCAGCTCTTCTCTCCTCACACACCGTTTCCAGTGTGAGGAGAGAAGAGCAAGGAGCAGTGAGTTACAGATCTATGTTTAGTAGTGTCTGCACCAACACCACACCTGTCCCATCGCCCCCCCCCCAATTGTCATCTGTCACCCAACAGTCACCCCATAAAGTTCACCTGTCACATAAGAGACTGCCATCAGTGACCATCAGCGGTGCAACCGTCACCCATCAGTGACGTGCCCTGTCACCCGTTACCCATCAGTGACCTGCCCTGTCACCCGTCACCCATCAGTGACCGTACCCTGTCACCCGTCACCCATCAGTGACCGTACCCTGTCACCCATCACCTGTCACATGAGAGACTGCCATCAGTGACCATCAGCGGTGCAACCGTCACCCATCAGTGACCGTGCCCTGTCACCCATCACCCGTCACCCATCAGTGACTGTGCCCTGTCACCCATCAGTGACCGTGCCCTATCACCCATCAGTGACCATCAGCGGTGCACCCATCATCCATCAGTGACCGTGGCCTGTCACCCATCACCCGTCACCCATCAGTGACCGTGGCCTGTCACCCATCTGTGACCATCACCCGTCACCGTCCGTGGCCTGTCACCCATCAGTGACCATCGCCTGTCACCCATCAGTGACCATCTCCTGTCACACCATCATCACCTATCAGTGAACGTCACCTTCCACCCATCGCACAGCCCATCAGTGACCATCACCTGCCACCCATCTGTCACCTGTCGCACAGCTACCCACCACACAGCCATGTCCAAAAGAGTCTATACCAGTGAGGAGGCATTCCAGATCCTCTCCATGACTGATGAGAGCACCGGGGAGTTCTCATCAGATTCCAATTCTGATTTCCGAATCAAATTCGGAATTTGAACCGATCGAATATAGTAACGATTCGGATGAAGAATGGGTCCCTCCTAAAAGGGCACAGCACTCTGGAAACCAGGCAGCCGCCAGAAACCAGGATTATATTCCCAGTCCCAGTATCAGCCGTGCCACCAGCAATACGCTCCGGGAAGAAAGGCCCAGTACCAGCGCTGCCACCAGCAATAGGCCCCAGGAACAAAAGCCCAGTACCAGTGCTGCCGCCAGCGAAATGCTCCGCAAACAAATGCCCAGGGCCAGTACCGGTGCTGCCACATCACACCTGAGTACCAGCACAGGAAATTAAACTCCCCCAACTACTGGAGTGTCACGTCACCCAAGAGCCAGGGCCGCTACATACATGCCAGATGGTCTTGCCAACCCAACATGGCTGCCTTTTGACTCGGGATCACCAATTATTCCCCCTTTCACAGCACAGCCAGGTGTGCAGGCCAACACCCAAAATTTCAGAGAGATCGATAACTTTCATCTGTTTTTGCCCGACACTATTCTGCAGTTCATTGTGAACCAGACAAACTTATATGCCCAGCAGTGTATTGCCAACAACCCCCAATCATCTTATGCCCGTCCATTTGAGTGGAGAGATTTGAATTTGGAGGAGTTCAAATTGTTTATGGGCCTCACCATAAACATGGGGCTTACAAAAAAAAATCAAGGACATGCCTATTGGTCCATGAAACCCATCTACCAGATGCCCATGTATTCTGCCATAATGCCCAGGTCCCGATATGAGATGATAATGAGATTCTTTTATTTTAATGACAACATCCAGTGCCCTCCCCACAATCATCCAGATTCCGATAAGCTGTATAAACTTCGCCCACTGATAAATTTCCTTTCCAATCGATTTGCAGAACTCTATGTCCCCGAGAAACATATATGTGTGGATGAGTCCCTGGTACCCTTTTCAGGCCGGCTAGGAATAAAACAATATATTCCTAGCAAAAAGGCCAAACATGGAGTAAAATTTAACAAGCTCTGTGATAGAGCCACAGGATATCTTTATGCGTTCCGCATATATGAAGGAAGAGATTCCCAGCTCCAGCCCCCTGAGTGCCCGGCCTACATGGGCACAGCTGGAAAAATTGTATGGGACCTGGCTTACCCACTTCTAAAAAAAGGATATCATATATACCTTGATAACTTTTATACCAGCCTGACCCTTTTCAGACACTTGTACATCAAAAAAACCCTGGCCTGCAGAACCTCCAGGAAAAATAGGAAGGGCTTCCTACAATCCATTGTGAACAAAAAGCTGCGAAGGGGGGGAAAGAGCAACACTGAGGTGCAACGAAGTGCTGGCCTTGAGGTGGAAGGATAACAGGGACGTGCACATGATGTCCACCATTCATGATGACACTGCAGTTTTAGTTCAGCGAAGAGGACGAGGTCCCATTGAAAAGCGTGTCCAAGACTATAATCTCTACATGGGGGGGGTGGTGGATTTCAATGACCAAATGATTCAGCCCTTTTTGTCCATTAGGAGGTACCGATTCTGGTACAAGAAGGTAGCAATTTATCTCATCTATTTGGCCATTTATAATTCCTACATAGTCTACACCAAATCCACAGACAACCCAGCCCCCTTCCTACTATTCTCAGAAGAATTAGTCACGTCCCTCAGCTATCAACAAAGACCCCCCCCCCCAGAAAACCTTCGCTCTGATGCTGTTAGCAGACTTCATGAACGGGACTTCCCGTACAACATCTCACCATCCAAAGCAGGCCGAAGACGGCAAAAAAGATGTCGCGTGTGCAGCAAAGGAGGACTTTGAAAAGATACCAGCTACCATTGTCTCCAGTGTCCCTCCCAACCTGGCCTTTGCATTGGTGAATGCTTCGAATTTTATCACACATCCCTAAAATATTAGCCCATATTTTTAACCATTTCCCCCCCCATTTTCATAATCTGTGCTGACCATTTTCCATTCTTCCCCAAATAACCATGCCACTGCCATCCACGTGAACTGACCCTGGACTGCTTTTTGACTATGCCTCTGCCTACTGTTTGGACTGCTTCCACGTAAACTGACCCTGGCCTGTTTTGTGACAATTCCTCTGCCTACCGTTTGGACTGCTTCCACGTGAACTGACCCTGGCCTGTTTTATGGACTATGCTTTTGCCTACCGCTTGGACTGATCTGTTGCCCTTCTACTGTAGTACACAGGGGTCTCACATATGTGAGGGGCTCCAGAATAGTTTTTCCAGATGGAGAAAACTATTTTTTTTGTTTTCTCTGGGTTTAATTTCCGGATTAGGGTCTGGAGTCCGGAGACTTCATAGAGATTTGGGTGGGTCGAAGCCTCTACCCCTGTGCCCCTGTGCACAGGTCTTATCCGATTGCCGCCTTCAGCCTGCTGCTGACTTACTGCCATGATGCCTTTGCCTGCCGCATGAACGGACCACACCACTGCCTGCTACCTGGACTATTCAAATAATTAGCTGTAGCAAGAGGCAGTATGTTTATGAAGGGCTGGAGAGCGGTACAATAATGAGTGTCTGCAGGTAACCGTGTACTAGGACCAATATTATGGCTGTGCTGGCTGTCTCTGCCTGGACAATTTCTATGGACAAATGCTTTGGCTGTGCTGACAATATCCTTGTGCTGACCATAGACAATATTCCTGCCTGCTGCCTGGATAATTACTATTGCTGTCGCTAAGCACATCCCCGACTGCTGCCTGGACCAGTGCTCTCTTCTGTGGACACTACTAAAAGCACAGGTAATACTTTTTTTTTACCCTTTCCGCAATAGAATTTATTTTGTATTGTAATTCTTGGTATGTACATGCTATGGGTTAGAAATATGAAGGGCTTTCAAAAATGATAGGTTGCCAGGAAATTATATATGTAATGTATGCTCCTAGAACGCCTGATGGTGCTACTTGAATGTTGGGCCTCTGTATGTGGCCAAGCTGTGTAAAAGTCTCACACATGTGGTATCCCCATACTCAGGAGGAGTAGCAGAATGTATTTTGGGGTGTCATTTTGCTATGTATTTGTTATGTTATCTTAATTTTGCAAACAATTGTGGGAAAAAATTACAACTTAAAAAAACTCACCATGCTACTTACTTAATACCTTGGAATGTCTACTTTCTAAAAATGGGTCATTTGGGGGGTATTTGTACTTTTATGACTTGTTAGTATCTCAAGAAATTAGATAGGCCGTCAGTACTTCAGGTGTGATCGGATTGATCAATTTTCAGGGATTGGCACCATAGTTTGTAGACTCTATAACTTTCACAAAGACCAAATAATATACACTAATTTGAGTTATTTTTACCAAAGATATGTAGCAGTATACATTTTGGCCAAAATTTATGAAGAAAAATTACTAATTTGCTAAATTTTATGACAGAAACAAAGAAAAAGGCAAATTTTCACAACATTTACGGTCTTTTTTTATTTATAGCACAAAAAATAAAAAACCCACTAGTGATTAAATACCACCAAAAGAAAGCTCTATTTGTGTGAAAAAAAGGACGCAAATTTTATTTGGGTACAGTGTTGCATGACTGAGTAATTGTCATTCAAAATGTGAGAGCACCGAAAGCTGAAAATTGGTCTGGGTAAGAACGGGGTTTAAGTGCCCTGTATTGAAGTGGTTAAAATGGTGCCAGGACAGTGCATGCATCCCTGATCATGACCCACTGGCGTGGCAAAAAAAAAACAAGCACCCCTGACCCTGTCCTCGTGCCATATTGGCACAGATACTCATTGATGGCCCTCCTGGTGGGCATGTCACAGATTAGGCAATTCTTGGGCAGGTTGTATTCCTTTTGGAGGTCAGCCAGCCGAGCACTGGCATTATATGACCGGCGGAAATGCACACAGAGTTTCCTGGCCTGCCTCAGGACATCCTGTAAGCCCGGGTACCTGCCCAAGAATCGCTGCACCACCAAGTTAAGGACGTGAGCCAAACAGGGCACATGGGTCAGTTGTCTCAGTCGGAGGACGGAGAGGAGGTTGGTGCCATTGTCGCAAACCACCATTCCTGGCTTAAGCTGGTGTGGCGTCAATCACCTCTGTGCCTGCCCCTGCAGAGCTGACAGAATCTCTGCCCCAGTGTGGCTCCTGTCCCACAAGCACACCAGCTCAAGCACCGCATGACATCTTTTTGCCTGCGTACTTGCGTAGCCCCTTGAACGCCTACGGAGCACCGCTGGTTCCGAGGACAAAGCACAGGAAGAGGCCATGGAGGAAGAAGAAGAGGAGGGGGTGGAGGAGAGAGGTGTATCAGAATCACCAGTAGTAGCATTTTGGAGGCGTGCTGGCGGAACAACCTCCAACACTATTTCACCTTGTCCTGCATCCTTCACAGCTGCCAGCAGAGTCACCCAATGCGCCGTGAAAGATAGGTAACGTCCCTGTCCATGCCTGCTGGACCATGAGTCAGCGGTAATATGCACCATACCGCTGACCGCCCTGTCCAGCGAGGCCAAGACATTGCCTTCCACGTGCTGGTAGAGAACCGGAAACGCCTTCCGTGAAAAAAAGTGGCGTTTGGGAACCTGCCACTGAGGAACCGCACATTCCACAAACTTATGGAAGGGGCAGAGTCTACAAACTGAAAAGGCAGCAGTTGAAGTGCTAGCAATTTAGCCAAGCTAGCATTCAACCGCTGGGCATGTCGATGGCTGGGAGCGAACTTCTTTTGGCGGTGCAGCAGCTGGGGCAGGGAAATTTGCCTGGTACAATCTGACGTCGGTGTACCGATAGCAGATTGCCCGCAAGTACTTGGCTGTGACACACCTAATTCTACACCTTCATTCCTCTCAGTGCAGGTTTCAGAGAGGACTGAAGGTATAGTGGGGTTGGAGATCCCAGCTGATGGGAGCAAGGAGAGGTCCGCTTTGTTCTTTGGTGTGGGTCTCTTAGGTATGCTTGCCAACGAACTGCATGGCAGGTCGACATATGTCTGATCAAGCATGTGGTGCCCAAGCGGGTGATGTTTTGGCCACGCGGGTTACGCCTGAGACATATGTTGCAAATAGCAGCGCTGCTATCTGATGCACTCGTCTCAAAAAAGGCCCACACCAAAGAACTTTTGAAATAACGCGCAGAGACAGCAGCACCCTGCACATGCGGAGCTCTGCGGTGTGATGCTGTTGGTGTGCTGCCCTTAAGCTGGCCCCTGGAGGGCATCCTACCTCGTTGGAGATGTGCCTCTCTCCTATCAGGCACCCACATAGAGTCCGTAACCTCATCATCCCCTCCCTCCTCATCACTGTAGCAAACCTGGCAGTATGCTGCAGCTGGGGGAACATGACTGCCAGATTGTTGTCCTCCTTGGGCACCGCCGCTCTCTGGGCTCATGTTACTGCCTTCCTCTAGCTTGGAACCATCATCGGAGCCTTTAAAACTCTGCGCATCCTCTTGCAGCATGTACCCAACACTGTGGTCAAACAGTTCGGGGGACTCCTCAGAAGGACATGGTGGGGCTGAGGGAAGAGGCCGCTTTGGCAGCTGCTTTGCCAGACAAAGTACCCTGAGCCTGGGTGAGAGAGGATGAGGAGGATGAGGACGGCTTGGTCATCCACTCTACCAAGTCTTCGGCATGTTGCGGCTAAACACGGCCAGCTGCTGAAAAAAAGGACAAGCGTGTCCCACGGCCACGTGCTAATGAGGATGCACCGTGTCCACGACCAGCACTGTTGCCTCTAGACACAGAGCCTGCTTGCCCTCTTTTATTGGCTCGTGACTGCCTCTCCTTGTTGTCCTTCCAGACATACTAATGGCCTGCAGTGAGATGTAGCTGCACAAAGCTGGGATGTGTGTGTGTGTATATATATATATATATATATATATAAATACTGATTATACTGCTGCTAGCAGAATAAACTGCCTGCCTGTGGTATTATTAGTAAGAGAACACCAGCAATTGTCTTCAGTTATCTTTAGTTGCACACTGTGCAGAGAACACAGTACACTAACTGAAAATACTTGCAGCTCCCTGCCTGTGGTATTAATATGAGAACACCAGCAATTGTATTCAGGTAGCTTTAGGTGCACACCGTGCAAAGGACACAGTACACTAACTGAAAATACTTGCAGCTTCCTGCCTGTGGAATTAATATGAGAACATCAGCAATTGTATTCAGGTAGCTTTAGGTGCACACCGTGCAAAGGACACAGTACACTAACTGAAAATACTGCAGCTCCCTGCCTGTGGTATTAATATGAGAACACCAGCAATTGTATTCAGGTAGCTTTAGGTGCACACTGTGCAAAGGACACAGTACACTAACTGAAAATTCTGCAGCTACCACAATCACCTGCCTGCCTGTCAGTATATTATGAAGAGAATAACAGGAACGGATCTAGCTAAATTGAATACAGTGTGTATATGTATGTGTATGTAGCGGGTATTTGAATTTAGGGGAGGCATCTGGGTGGTAGTGTAACCCAAATGCGTTGATTGTTAGGGAATCTGAGACCCTTTTGTGGTTCTTGGAGGACTCTGGTGGTGTGAGGTCCCCTGCGGCCTACAGGTGGCACTGTCGCCCTGGGCCGGAGCTGAACACTCACCGCAAGACTGCATCCTTTTATGTCCTTTCCTGGCGCTGGTACAGTGGGGCGGGGAACCTGCTGTGACGCAAAGGGAGAGGAGATAAAAGGGGCGGACGCCCTGACCTTGGGGTTGAGAGTCGGATGATGCAGCCGCGCCCAGGCACCTTCAGCCTGGGTGCTGGCGTTCCGGAGTTCCGGGCCCAGGTGCCCTTGACCTGGCCGGAGCGGGAGATGGAGTCCATCTCAGGCACCTATAGCCTGGGGTGAGGTACTATGGCGGAAGCCTGAAGCTCAGTACCTTCGACTGAGTTCCGCAAGGGTGGAGGAATCCGAGGGGGCCCTAACTCCTTGGGTGCCCGTGTCTGAGACGAGGAGGCCGGTGAGCGGAACTTCTTCGGAGAGTCCAGCGCAGCATTGCTGGTGACAGAGAGGCCTCCGGTAACTGTCTTGGACGGATGTCTTCCCCCTGATAGGGGCTACGTTAGCGAAGGTAATCCATGTTCTGTTCAATATAGTCCATGGCAGTGACTATTCGCCATTGGTGACACCACAGTGGTTAGCTCTATCTAAAAGAATTGTGTCTTGGCCTACTCCCCACAAAGACTGAAGTGTTATATGGGTCTCAACCTGTCTGTGCTGTATGACTATTTATTGAGAAGAATAAATACGAGTTGGACCTTTTCAGTGTGTGGAACTCTGGTTACTAGGAGCAAAGGGAGTCAATTCCAGGAAAGGATTTGACTCTGGGGCACATACACAAAACCCAATAGTTCTGACTTTCACCTCCAGTCTCTCTGGAGGACATGGGCCGTGGTGTATCTCATCCCTCCCCCCAGTACTAACCCCTAGACGAGACAAACAAGCCGTGAATGAGAAGGGGTGAGAGGGGTGAGGTCACTACATGTGTGTGTGTGTGTGTGTGTATATATATATATATATATATATATATATATACACACACACACACACAGCACCTGAGATGCATATATATCCTCTACACAATGTAACTGCAGCTAACTGACTCACCTGCCTGCTCTATCTAACTCAAATGAAATGACACTATCTCTCTCTCGCTCTCTCTCTGTCTTTCTTTCACCGCCGCAACACACTACACAAGGCCGCCACGCAGGCGGCCTTATATAGTGTGGGGCGTGTACTAAACCCCCTGAGACATAATTGGCTAAAGCCACCCTGGCTTTGGCCAATTATGGCTCTCCGTTCTTACTGCGCTGTGATTGGCCAAAGCATGCGGGTCATAGTGCATGCTTGGCCAATCATCAGCCAGCAATGCACTGCGATGCCACAGTGAATTATGGGCCGTGACGTGCCACTCAAATTTGGAGCGAACGGCCCATAATGTTTGAAATTCAACGAACGGTTGAACAGCCGATGTTTGAGTTGAACATAAGTTTGACTCAAACTCGAAGCTCATCCCTAGTGCTGAGTAGGTGAAAGAGACAATTGAGGGGAAATCTATCTAATAGAATCACAAAGGGCAGTAAAACATGACAGGGGTTCTAATATTTGTACACTCAATCCTAAACTAAAAATACATGTTTTGTTTGGGCTTACACTCTAAAACAATGGGGTTGATTTACTAAAACTGGAGAGTGCAAAATCTGGTGCAGCTCACCATAGAAACCAATCAGCTTCCAGGTTTTTTGTCAAAGCTGAAGTTAGAAGCTGATTGGCTACCATTTACAGCTGCACCTGATTTTTCACTTTCATCATAAGGACAACCATTTCAAATATTACCCTAAATAAATAAAAAATAGAGATTTCTAAACACGGATCTTAATTACCAGTAATGTACTAAAATAATAAATCACATGTTAATCAAATAAATTATGAAATATGTGTCCCTTTCAGAGTAGACTCTTCTCAAACCCCAGAAAAGACTCCATCCATGAAAAAATGGGAGGATATTCGAAACATCTCGACAGACCTTACATCATGGCACTTTGCAACGCACCTCACTATGAAAGCCTCTAGATGCATATCGCATTGGGAAACAGCGCAAAAAAAACTCCACCAATGGTATTACATGCCAATGAGGCTATCCCGTTCACCTGCTTGCTGGAGAAATTGCGGTGACACAGGGACCACGGTACAGGTCTGGTGGTCTTGCCCCCTGCTCCTTCCATTCTCACAATCTTTTCAATCCCTTATCACCAACATCACCGGCAACTATACAAAACTCACACCCCAACTAGCATTGCTAGGCTTGGGAATAGAAAAATGGGACGCCTTTCATCATATCATACTTACCCACATCCTAATAGTGGCTAGACTTTCCATACCAAGGAACTGGAATGCCATCTCGCCACCTTCACCTCAATTAGTCCCTCAACTCCTTAATCAACATCGACAGATGGAACTCATGTTCGCCCAAGCAAACCTGACTCTGCCTAAATTCGAGAACGAATGGGCCCCATGGCTCAATTACTACAATACTGGCACTTTCTTATTACTTCATTGATTACACAGTACTTCTCCCTGTTGAATCTGGTGATACCTACCTTACTAGCAGAACAAAGTCCTCTTTATGCCTAATTGCTTAAGTATAATGTTCTCCACTACCTTGTCATAACACCCCCCCCCCCCACCCAAATGTACCTGGATCTGAAATCTGGAATGTATAACATGTTATCATAAGAATATAGCTGTTTTTACCAACACTTTCTTGTTTTTCATACTGTATATTGCATCACCTATGCCTTCAAATGCACTCATAAGTAAAGGTTAGTAAAATTTGTGAAACTTCAATAAAAAAACGTAAAGTGGAGTTCCGCCAATTTTTTTTCTAAAAGTCAGCAGCTACAAAATCCTGCAACTGTTGACTTTTAAAATGAGGACACTTACCTGTCCAGGGCGCCTGCGATGTCGGCACCCGAAGGGGAGGATCCGGGCTGCTCTGTGTCAAAGTCGCACTATAAATTGTGCAACTTTAGGGTTGCAATAGTGGAAACGTACACTAAGGCTCAGTTTCTACTAGACACAGTTTCTTTGGACACAAAGTCACATGACAAGTTACAGCCCATTGATTTTAATGGTACCCGTTCCCATCTATGTAACTTTGAAAATCAGCGACTTTGAAAAGGTACCTGCACTACTTTGATGCAACTTTGATCCAGAGAGTGTAAAGTTGGATCAAAGTCACATCGAAGTCACACTCCAAAGTTATACTTTAGCCTTAGGCTATGTTTCCACTAGTGCAACTCCAAAGTTGTGTGATGCAACTTTGAGTGCAGCTTTGATCCAACTTTACACTCTGCATCAAAATCTGCATCAAAGAAGTGCAGGTACCTTTTCAAAGTCGCATAAATGAAAATGTTTGCTATTGAAATCAATGGGCTGTGACTTGTCATGCAACTTTATATTCCAAAGTCACATGACAAGTTGCAGAAACGGAGCCTTAAACTCATTACTCACATGTAATGAGCAAAAGAAAATCGATCTGTATCCTTCCAAACTCTCAGAAATGTTCCTTTGTACCTTATTTATTTCATATTTCTTCCTCAGCTCCCTCCGTGGTTCACAGCAGCTGGGCGTGTGCCAAACCATGCACACAGTGCCCATCACAGTGCCACACAATGCACACAGTGCCAATCACAGTGCCACACCATACACACAGTACAATCAAAGTGTCCATTAGTGCCACACAATGCCATCACAGTGCCACACCATGCACACAGTGCCCATTACAGTGCCACATCATGCACACAGTGCCCATCACAGTGCCACACCATGCACACAGTGCCCATCACAGTGCCACACCATGCACACAGTGCCTGTCACAGTGCCATCACAGTGCCACGCCATGCACACAGTGCCACGCCATGCACACAGTGCCATTGCAGTGCCACACCATGCACACAGTGCACATCCCATTGCCACACCATGCACACAGTGCTCATCACATTGCCCATCACAGTGCCACACCATGCACACAGTGCCCATCACAGTGCCACACAATGCACACAGTGCCCATGACAGTGCCACACCATGCACACAGTGCCAATCACAGTGTCACACCATGCACACAGTGCCACACCATGCATACAGTGCATATCAGTGCTCACCACAGTGCCACACCATGCACACAGTGCCCATCAGTGCTCATTACAGTGTCATGCAGAAACATCCTTGTGGTTCCACACTAGAAAATCTGCACCATGTTACATTGTAAACTATCTTACAGTTTCTAACAAACATCGTGTGTGTTATGTGCTACTGGAATCATGAAGAGTGAGCATAACATACTTCCAAAGCCTGCCCCCTCCCCCTCTCTCTCTCTCTCTCTTTATTTCTCTCTCTCTGGAGAAACAAAACTGCCAGCCAGAACAAGGCTATGAAGACAGGAGGAGATCTGTGAAGGAGAGGAATGATTGGGGTGGGGTGGGGCTGGGCAGGTCTAGGCATGCCTGTCTAAGAACCACTGACAACCTTTTCAGGAAGTGAATGACAGCATAGCAAATTCAGATAAAGGGAAATAGTTTTGTCCCCGAAGAACAGGAAGAAGCTGATTGTTTAGCTTAGAAAGCCTTATCTAAGGTAAACAATCAGCTAGCCAGAAAATGAATAATATCAAAGATATCGATATTTAACATACTATTATTAAGAAAATGTTCATTTTTGACTGGACTTCCACTTTAAACAAATGTTTGCTATACTCTGAGTTGAGTGACTTGTATTGCTCACCTTATACTTTTAAAGGGACTAAACGCAATCTGATTTGTATCATACTTTATTGCATTATTTAGAGTGGGTCATGCTCGATGATATTCATAATTTGATCATAGCCTCACTTTACACTCAAGCAAATAATCATGTATTCTCCCAACCACACACCTATCACTCTTAGGGGAAATACATGAATTGCTAAAACTAGAGCAACTAAGAACTCACTTTGGGAAACATAGATTAAACACTACTAAGCCTTAAACAGCTGTTCTACAACAAAACAAATAAGGCACACACACTTCTTGCAAGAAAACTAAAAGAAAAGACTTGTAATATGCATACAATCAAGGACAAAGGAGCCCATACCTCACTCTCACCCCTCTTAATAATCAACGACTACTATACCAACCTCTAGAATAAAATATGCCATTATCCAATCACTTCAGAACGCCTTCATAAAATCCAACAATACCTCAATGATAGGCATATCCCAAAGCTCTCTAAATCTGACTTCTACCTGCTTAATGCACCAATTGACAATGTACCATGATCATTAAAATGCTCCGATCCATAAGAACCAGGTCCAGATGGTCTAACATATCTGTATAACAAACCATTTTTACCAACTTTGTTACTGTAAAGGGTCAAACCATTTAATGAGTTTCTAAATATTATCCAGCTTTGATACACCTGGCCTTCTGGTCCACTTTTAATGCCTATAATTGCTCAACTGAGGTGGGGAGGCAGTGGTTGGCCCCAATATATTCTAACTCCTTGTGTTGGAATGGCAAGACATAAATAGAATCATCTTAATTATTCTGCACTATTGATTTTTTTCAGAAACAGATGGGGACACTTTAAATAGACTAATCTCTTATGACTTCCTCTTTATTTATTCCCTCCATTTCACACAGTTTGACCTCCGAAATCTCTCTAACCCGGCTACGCCTTATTTTACTTCAATCATTTGGTGGATGGCAAAACTAAAAGAGAACTTAAAGGGGTTGTAAACCCTCGTGTTTTTTTTACCTTAATGCATCCTAAGCATTAAGGTGAAAAAACGTATTCTAGTGACCGGCCCCCCAGCCCCCCCGTTTTACTCACCCGAGCCCTGGAATTTCCCATGGTGGAGACGCGCTCTTCCTTTGCCCGGGGTTCTCGGCTCTTGATTGGATAGATTGATAGCAGTGCAGCCATTGGCTCCCACTGCTATTAATCAAATCCAATGATGCTGGGGGCGGGGCCGAGTCCTACATTCGGCGTCTATAGAGCGCTTCTCCTAGGGGGTTATACGATGTGGGGAGGAGCCGCAAGAGCCACTGAAGGACCCCAAATGTCAAGGATCAGGGCCACTCTGTGAAAACAAACTGCACAGTGGAGGTAAGTATGACATGTTTGTTATTCAAAAAAAAGGGATTTTTATAACAGCTTACCTGTAAAATCCTTTTCTTGGAGTACATCACGGGACACAGAGCGACTTAGTCATTACTAATGGGTTATATAGATTACCTTCAGGTGCTGGCACTGGCCACTTCCAAACCGGAAGTACCCTCCCCTATATAAGCCCCTCCCATCCGGGAGCACCTCAGTTTTGTAGCAAAGCAATAAGTGTCCCAAAAAGAGGGGTGGGAGCTCTGTGTCCCGTGATGTACTCCAAGAAAAGGATTTTACAGGTAAGTTGTTATAAAAATCCCTTTTTCTTTTTCGTACATCACGGGACACAGAGCGACTTAGTCATTACTAATGGGACGTCCCAAAGCAATGCCAAATGAGGGGAGGGATACATAAGCTGGGCGCCATCAGGCATGAGGATCTTTTGCGGCCTGCAACACACTGCGCCCAAAGGCGACATCCTCCTGACTTCTAACGTCTACCTGGTAGAATCTAGTAAACGTGTGTACCGAAGACCATGTTGCGGCCTTACATACTTGAGCCAGGGAGGCCTGGTGATGCACTGCCCATGAAGTTACAACTGCTCTTGTGGAGTGTGCCCTAACTTTGAACGGAGGCGGTCTCTTTCTCAAGCCATAGGCTTGTATTATGACCTGTCGAATCCACTTGGCTAAAGTAGATTTTGATGCTGCCTGACCCTTTCTAGGGCCTTCCGGCAGAATAAACAAAGTATCCGTTCTGCGAATCTGAGCAGTGGCTTTTAGATAAGCTTTAACTGCTCTTACTACATCCAAAGAATGTAATAACTTTTCCTCTACCGAGCTAGGTTTGGGAAAAAAAGAAGGAAGAACCACATCTTGGTTCAAATGAAACCTCGATACCACCTTGGGAAGAAAGGCTGGATGAGGACGTAATACTACTCTGTCCTTATGGACAACCAGATATGGCTCCTTACAGGACAAGGCGGCTAATTCCGATACTCTTTTAGCCGAACAAACGGCTACTAAGAAAATCAATTTCCTGGTGAGAAGAACCAAGGAAATGTGTTGCAATGGTTCAAACGGTTGTTTCTGTAGAACCGACAGAACCAGGTTTAAGTCCCAAGGACATATGGGAATACTAACCGGAGGGCTAATGCGCATCACTCCTTGTATGAACGCTTTGACTAGTGAATGCGAAGCCAAGGGCCTTTGAAAAAATATTGACAAGGCCGAAATCTGACCCTTGATAGTACTCAAGGCCAGCTTCCTATCTACAGCCCACTGTAGGAAGTCCAAAATCCTCCCTATCACGTACTTACGTGGATGCCATTTCTTGGCCTCACACCACGTAATGTACGCTTTCCAGATCCTATAATAGATCTGCCTGGATACCGGCTTCCTGGCATTGATCATGGTAGATACCACAGAATTAGAGAGCCCTCTCTTTTTCAGAATGTGGGCTTCAATAGCCAGGCCGTCAAACCTAGGGCTGGTAAGGAAGGGTGGTATATCGGTCCCTGCGACAGCAGGTCCGGACGATGTGGGAGGGTCCAAGGACTCCTCACTGACATTTTTACAATCTCCGCGTACCATGCCCTTCGGGGGCCACGCTGGAGCCACCAGAATCACTGGTTTCTTTTCTACCCTGATTCTGCGGAGTAATCGCGGTAACAATTGTGGCGGTGGGAATGCATATATCAGCTTGAACTGATCCCAAGGGAACACTAGGGCATCCGAGCCGCAAGCTAGGGGATCCTGTGCGAGACACAAATCTGTCCACCTTTGCGTTGAATCTGGATGCTAGCAGATCTACATCCGGTGTTCCCCACCGCTGGCATATTGCCTGGAAAACCTCGGGGTGAAGAGACCATTCCCCCGGGCATAATTGTTGGCGACTTAGAAAGTCCGCTCTCCAATTTTCCACTCCTGGATTGATGGGCAGGGCCTTTTCTGCTTCTGACCACTTGCCCTGGAGAGACCATTGCTCCAGTACTGCCCCCCAGCCTATGAGGCTGGCATCTGTAGTGACCACCTTCCAAGAAACCGGACTGAAGGGTTTCCCTTTTTCCAGATTCTGGGGCACCAACCACCAATGGAGGCTCTTGCGAACGGAAGGGGACAGGGACATTGGTAAGTCTAAAGCCTGAACTTTTTTGTTCCAGGCTGACAGTATGGCCCTTTGCAAATTCCTTGAATGGAATTGACCGTAGGGTACCGCTTCGAATGAAGCCACCATTTTTCCCAGCAGCCTCATGCAGAGGCGTATGGATGGTTTTCTTTTTGTACCCACTAAGTGGGTCAAATCTTTTAAAGACGACACCTTCTCTGGAGGTAAGAAAATCTTTCTCTGATTTGAATCCAGCCTTAGCCCTAAGTATTCCAGACTTTTGACTGGTCTTAGAGCTGACTTGTCCCGGTTGATAATCCAACCGTGATATTCCAGATACTTGATTGTCTTGTGAATAGCTACTTCCAGCTTTTCCACTGAGTGGTCTATTAGTAGCAGGTCGTCTAGATATGCCATTATCGTTACACCTTGTGTTCTTAGATTGGCCAATAATGGGGCCAGAATTTTTGTGAACACTCGAGGTGCTGTGGCCAGACCGAAAGGTAAGGCTCTGAACTGAAAATGGCGCCCTTCTACTGCAAAGCGTAGAAATTTCTGGTGGGCCGGAAAGATGGGAATATGCAGATAAGCATCCCTTATGTCGATCGAGGCTAACCATTCCTGCCCTTGTAGGGCGGTGGCCACCGATCGGATCGACTCCATCCGAAAAGTCCTGATATTTAGGAACTTGTTTAGCCCTTTTAGATTTAATATGGGCCTCACGTCCCCATTTGGTTTGGGGACTGTGAAAAGGTTCGAGTAAAACCCGAATCCGCTTTCTTCCAGGGGAACCTTCATGATTACACCTTGGAGCAATAGTTGTTCTAGTGCCAGAAGGAGGGATCCTCTCTTCTGGGGATCTCTTGGCACGTTTGACCTCATAAATTGGGCAGGAGGAGTGCCTTTTAACTCCAGCTTGTATCCCAGACTTACTGCGGAGAGCACCCATCTGTCTCTGATGGTGTCCCGCCAGGTCTCTGTGAACAACTGAAGCCTTCCCCCCACCTGATTGAGTGGGGGCAACGCTTCATGACTTGGGGGGAGGTTTTGTACCTCTCTTGATCCAGGGCTTCTTGTTACCCTGTGATTGTCCCTGATTTCTGCCCCCTGAATTTGACCGCGGAGGCCGTCGGAACTGCTTCACAGCCGATGTGCCCGGGACTGGAGAAGTAGGCCTCTTAAAAGAAGGACTTCTACCCTTGTTCTTAACCGGTAAGAGTGAACTTTTACCGGCAGAAATTTTCTGGATATATTTGTCCAGATCTTCTCCAAATAAGCGTTCTCCATGAAATGGGAAGCTAACCAGCAGTTTTTTACAGGGAGCTTCAGCAGACCAGTTTTTGAGCCACAGAAGCCTACGCATATGTACTATAGACAGCGTAAAGCGGGAGGCCTGTTGGATTGTATCCTTTATGGTGTCTACCGCAAAACACAAGGCTCTAGGCAGGTCAGCTAGGGCAAGAGCCTGCTGATCTGGTAAGTCCCTTAAGACTTGTTTCAACTGATCTTTCACTGCTTGGCAGACTCCAATCGCTGCTACCGCAGGTTGTGTCACCATGCTTGCTGTAGAGAAAGCAGATTTTAGTAAAGACTCCAATTTTTTATCTATTGGGTCTTTGAACATTGGAACATTATCTACTGGACATGTCAGTGATTTGTTCACAGAAGAGATGGCTGCGTCCACTGTAGGGACCCTCCATTTTTTTATGAACTTATCCTCCATGGGATAGATCACCGGAAATCTCTTGGGCGGAGCAAATATTTTATCAGGATGCTCCCAATCCTGGTAAATAAGCCCTTCTAATAAAGGGTGGATTGGGAAGGAACAGATAGCCTGGGGAGCTTTTAGCGACCCCAGCGAGGAAACCGTAGTGGATGGTGGTTCCGCCAGAGGCATTTTAAATGCTGATCGGACCATGTTAGTCAGAGACTGAACCCATAATCTTTCAGCCTGAGATGCTGAGAAAGGTTCTTCCACTGTTGATTCCTCCATAACTGAATCAACCTCATCCTGATCCCCTTCAGGTAGGTTGATCCCTGTGTGGGGCTGTTCCTCCACTAACAGGCACTCTGAAGGAGGAGACGGAGATCGGACGCGCTTTCCCTGTGACAGGGAAGCAGCGATCAATGCTGTTAATCTCTCTTCCAATCATCCCAGAGTTGAGGATAAAACCTCCTCTGTTATATATACAGGAGCAGGTGGACTGGGGACAGCCGCAGCACCAGGCACTCCTGCGGGGTTTCTACGGCTACTGACCTCTGAATTCTCAGGGGAGATTGGTGCAGTACAAGCATGCCCAATATCCTCAGAGCCCGATGGAGACCCCTTTGGCTTCCTGGAAGACCTATTTCCAGAGCGTCTGGACGACATATCCTTTAAGCACAAAGCTGAGGTATTCCCGTCGTCATACACCAATTTTGCTGGTAATAGTCTAACACAGTTGCTGCTATATACCAGCTGGTGTCCACTAAAGTGCCTTTCTATGGGGATGCCTGCATCAACCGCCTCTGTGTGCCACTGTTTGTTGCTAGCTCTGTTTGCATCCAACTGACACTTGTACTGTGTCTTTATACAAGCTGGGACGCCTGCACATGCGCAGAAGCGCCGTGGCGCGCATCGAGCGTCATCCACCCGCCCCGCCCCTTTTTTTTCATAGGAGGCGCGTGCACGCGCCCGCGCGCGCGCCCGTGCGCCATTGGCACCCTTTTCGAAAACAAACAGGGACTAGGAGCCAGGGCCCTTTTTGCCGGAGGGCCTGTGCGGTGGATGAGTGCAGCAACAGGGCAGAGGAAGTGGATTCCCACAGAGAAACTTACCAACTGCCTGGATCTTTTGACTTGAGAAAACCAAAGATCCACATGACAAGAAAAATGGACTACAGCGGCCTCTAGTGGTTTAACACAGGTACCGCGGCCCCTTTTTTTTTTTTTTTTCTTGACTACTATTAAAATTTTACATTTTCAGTAGTTACAGGCATACACAGATATTAGCGGGAATACCGTTAGGTAACAGACAGAAAGACAAATTAGGCTTGGGGGTCCCCCAATAGAACCAAGTTCCTGGGGGCCCCCACTTACCTGATCCCCGCCGCAGGACTTTGTTTGGTCCACAGAAGCCCAAACTTCACCTATCACGGCAGGCATTGTAATTAAACCTTCAGGGACCGGGTTCCCAAGGATTCCACTCCCCTGGACCTGTATAGCACCCTGCACAGACAACATCTTGGTCGTGGGTATGACCAGAGCTCTGGATCCCAGGGTCCAGCCCTCCTAAGAGAGGCATTACAGGCAAAACCTTGCTCTTCTGCTGCAAGGCCCGGGTACCGACCGTTTAGCTATGAAGCTTTTTTGGTGGGATCCGGAACAGCTTACTAAGGCCCAAAAGAACCTGTACGCAAGCCCAGTGAAAACACATGTTACTCTTTGGCCAACACCTTAGACACTGGCAAAAAACTGAGGTGCTCCCGGATGGGAGGGGCTTATATAGGGGAGGGTACTTCCGGTTTGGAAGTGGCCAGTGCCAGCACCTGAAGGTAATCTATATAACCCATTAGTAATGACTAAGTCGCTCTGTGTCCCGTGATGTACGAAAAAGAAAAACGTAGCTTTACAATCAATTTAGGAACTGTGACAGCAGGAAGGTAAAGTCACCTGGTTGCATCCAGGGGGGTAGATATATTTCGCCCAGATTCAGGCTTTACGCTGACTTATACAACTAGGTGGAGAGTTGTATAAACCCAGCTAAGGCTAGTGGGCTCATGGATGACTCATATGTCTAGGGAGAGTGTGGGGCGTCGTGCAGACAGGGAGTTGATGAGACCAGCTGAAGCTTGTCAGCTCATTTAGGCCTCTATAAGAACTCCCAGCTTCATTAGATGTTTGCTCATGCCTGGAACCAGACCTGTGTGGACTGTCTAGGGAGAGTGAACCCCTGTGCGGTGAGACAAAGCCTGTGTGGCTATTTGCTTGGACATTTAAAACCAGGGACTTAGGGACTAGGACAGCACTAGGCTGATCCCAGTTGTTAGTTAGGAAACCTGTATGTTTAGTCAGAGGTCAACTTGACCAGGATTTATTTTGTTTATGTTTCTTTTGCTTTGCTGTGTTTTATCACTGTAAATAGAAAATAAACCGCACCTTTTTGATTTTGAAAACCACAACCTCCGTTTGCTGGGCCTGTTTTGTGTGGGGGAGCCCATCCCGGGGGTCACACACACCCGCTGCCGAGCTAACCCCCTCACAGTTGGTGGAGAACCAGTGGCAGTTTTTTTTTTAAGCCAGCATGGAGGAGATACTGAAGCAGCTGGCTCTAGCAAATGCCAATCAACAGCAGACAAATGCAGGTTTGCAAAAGAGCCTTGCAGCTCATCAACAGAGCCTTGCAGCTCAACAACAGAACTTCGCAGCCCAGCAGCAAGCTCATCAACAGAGCCTTGCAGCCCAGCAGCAGACAAACGCAACTTTGCAACAGAGTCTGGAGGCTCAGCAACGAGCCCAGCAGCAATCTGAGGCCCGCTTCATAGACCTGTTGCAGAAGCAAGAGCAGAGACTACAACAACAGATGGAAGCAGTAATGCAGCAACGTCCGCAGACCAGTGAGGAAAGCCGTCCCACTAATACCGCGTCCTTTGGGGTGAGTCGTTTATTGACAAAAATGACTGGAGAGGATGATCCAGAGGTATTTTTGACCACATTTGAAAGGACCGCTGAAAGAGAAAAGTGGCCTGAGGAGCAGTGGGCTGGACTGGTGGCTCCTCTGTTAACTGGTGAATCGCAGAAAGCTTACTATGACCTAGAGCCTAACCAAGCAAAAGACTATGTGATGCTAAAAGCTGAAATATTGGCAAGGCTGGGTGTCACCCAGGCTGTCCGGGCTCAGCGTGTGCATAACTGGACTTTCCAGCTTGGAAAACCCCCCAGGTCTCAAATGTATGATCTCATTCACCTGAGCAGAAAGTGGCTACAGCCAGAGACTTTGTCCGCACCAAAGATTGTGGAACGTGTTGTAATGGATCGGTTTTTGAGAGCTCTTCCTACTGCCATCCAAAAGTGGGTAAGCCATGGAGACCCAGAAACGGCCGATGGTCTTGTGGATCGTGTGGAGAAATACTTGGCTACAGAGAACCTGACGGCCTCTTCCAGAGACACTCGGACTTTCCACCCTAAGACCAGACCATCCCCAGGGGCGGATAAGAGGATTCCAAGGGGTGAGGGTGGAGAGAGTGAGAGGGTGGGAGCTCTACCCCAAGTTTGGCGAGAACAGCCTGGGAAATCAGCGGCTCAAGAGGCGGCAAGAAGGATCGTTTGCTACCGCTGCCGGCAAGCGGGACATATTGCAGCCAATTGCCCGGTTGTGGAGGAACCCATGCAGTGTGACTTTCTGACGGGCAGACGTCAGTCGCTGTGTGCGACAGTCGCATGCACTGCCATTCGAGGAACTGAGAAACATTTATGCAAAATGTGTGTTAATGGTAGAAATGTTGTGGTATTGCTGGATTCAGGTAGCCTTGTGACCCTGATAAAGGCTGAGTTAGTTAAAACAGAGGTCTCTGGGAATAGCAAGGTAGCTGTTATTTGTGTGCATGGGGACACCCGAGAGTATCCAGTGACTACAGTGTGTTTCGAGACCTCCAAAGGTACCCTCTCTCATCCAGTGGGCTTAGTATCTCAGTTACCGCATGACGCCATTGTGGGAAGGGATTTTCCGAAGTTCTGGGAACTGTGGGATGATCCTGAGCCCCTCACTGGTGCCCCTATGTACCAGGAATGTGATAGCCAGAACTCCCCTGAGAGTGGTGAGGACTCTCCGGAATTTCCCTTATCAGTATTGGCAGGGGGGACTCAAGAAACTGGAGAGGAGCCCACCTCCTCAGACGAAAACCTACCGTCTGTGGAGTTTTCTGATCTTGAGGTTCACAGGGAAAACTTTGCCACAGAACAGTTGAAAGACCCCGCCCTAATAAAGGCACGGGAAAACGTAGTGAAAATAGATGGCGAGTTAGTGAACCCAGATAATACCTGCACTTACCCATACTTCAGCGTAGAGAAGGACCTACTGTATCGGGTGGCAAAAAGGGCAGAAGAAACCGTTGAGCAGCTTGTGGTGCCCAAACCTTACAGGAAGTTGGTGTTGGAGTTGGCCCATGGGCACATTCTTGGAGGTCATCTGGGGACAGAGAAAACCCGAGAGAGGGTATTACAGAGATTCTATTGGCCGGGGGTGATGAAGGACGTAGAAAATTATTGTTCCTCCTGCCCTGTGTGTCAGAGGTCGGCCCCGATGCCACATTTCCGTAGCCCGCTGGTCCCTCTACCCATCATTGAGGTCCCGTTTGAGAGGATCGCCATGGATTTGGTAGGTCCTATAATCAAGTCCGCTAGGGGGCACCAGTACATATTAGTTATAATGGACTATGCCACCCGTTATCCAGAAGCGATCCCTCTCCGAAATACCTCGGCCAAAACCATAGCCAAAGAGCTATCTCTTGTGTTTAGCCGGGTGGGTATTTGTAAAGAACTGCTTACGGACCAAAGTACACCCTTTATGTCCCGGGTTATGAAGGAGCTGTGTAAATTATTCAAAGTGACGCAATTACGTACATCTGTGTATCACCCCCAAACCGATGGGCTGGTTGAAAGATTCAACAAAACCCTAAAACAAATGTTGAAGAAAGTGGTGGATAGAGATGGAAAGGATTGGGACTGTCTACTTCCTTATCTGATGTTTGCTATTAGGGAGGTGCCCCAATCCTCTACGGGATTCTCCCCCTTTGAGTTACTGTATGGGAGACACCCAAGAGGGCTGTTGGATATTGCCAAGGAAACTTGGGAAAGTGAGAGTTCTCCCCACAGGAGTGTGACTGAGCATGTCGCCCTGATGCAAGACCGAATTGCACAGGTAATGCCCATCGTGAAGGAACATTTGGCCCAAGCGCAGTTAGCACAGCAGAGAGTGTACAACCGTGGAGCCAAGACCCGTACCTTTTCCCCGGGGGATAGGATACTGGTACTTGTCCCTACGGTTGAAAGTAAATTCCTTGCCAAATGGCAAGGCCCCTACGAGATAATGGAAAAAGTGAGCGAAGTGAATTACAAGGTCAGACAACCAGGAAGGCGAAAGCCCGAACAGATCTATCACGTTAATCTGTTGAAAGCCTGGAGGGATAGAGAGTCCCTAGTCGCAGACACTTGGTCACCAGCTCAAACTGGTTGCGTGATTCCTGAGGTTGGAATAGCAGCCACCTTGTCACAACCCCAACAACAGGAGGTTAAGGAGTTTGTGCTTCGCAACAAGGAGGTATTCTCTGAGCTGCCGGGACAAACATCTGGGGTAGAGCATGACATCATTACCCCGCCCGGTGAAAGGGTGAAGTTAAAACCCTATCGGATCCCAGAGGCCCGACGGGAGGCAATACGGGAGGAAGTACAGAAAATGCTGAACTTAGGGGTGATAGAGGAGTCCCAAAGTGATTGGTCTAGTCCCATCGTGTTGGTGCCTAAACCGGATGGGAGCTGGCGATTTTGTAACGATTTTCGTCAGTTGAACAAAGTTACAAAATTTGACACCTACCCCATGCCACGTATAGATGAGTTGATCGACCGGCTGGGAACAGCCCGATACATGACGACTCTTGACCTCACAAAAGGGTATTGGCAAATCCCCCTGGCCAAGTCGGCCAAAGAGAAAACCGCATTTGTAACCCCAGACGGGGTGTTCCAATATAAAAGAATGCCGTTCGGGTTACAGAATGCGCCGGCCACATTCCAGCGGAAAATGGACCAGATGCTGAGGCCCCATCGGAAGTATGCTGCGGCTTACCTGGATGACGTAATTGTCCATAGCACAGATTGGGCCTCACATCTGCCAAAAGTGCAAGCAGTCCTGGACTCTGTTCGGGAAGCGGGGTTTACGGCTAACCCCAAGAAGTGTACCATTGGGCAGGAGGAGGCCAAATATCTTGGGTACACCATTGGCAGGGGAGTAATAAAACCCCAACTCAACAAAGTCGAGGCCATCCAGAGTTGGCCACGTCCCAACAGCAAGAAGCAGGTACGAGCCTTTCTGGGAATCGCTGGGTATTATCGGCGATTCATTCCCCACTTTGCTTCTAAGGCTGTGCCCCTAACCAACCTGACGAAGGGGAAAGGGTCGGTCATGATTAAATGGACCCCCGAGGCTGAGGCAGCATTCCAATTCTTGAAACAAGCCTTATGTAGCCAGCCAGTGTTGTACTCACCCGACTTCTCTAAAGACTTTGTCGTACAAAGTGATGCGTCAGATGTGGGGTTAGGAGCAGTATTGTCCCAGGTCTGGAACGGGGAAGAGCACCCAGTCATTTACCTCAGCAGGAAGTTGAAGTCCCATGAGGTAAATTACGCCACCGTTGAAAAGGAGTGTTTAGCGGTGAAGTGGGCTCTAGATTCCCTTCGGTACTACCTGCTAGGTAGGCACTTTGACATGGTTACGGATCACGCTCCGTTAAAGTGGATGGCTCAAAACAAGGAAACAAATAGAAGAGTGAATAGGTGGTTCCTGGCCCTCCAGGAATTCAACTTCACAGTAAAGCATCGCCCTGGCGTTCAAATGGGGAATGTGGATGCTTTGTCTCGAGTACATGAATGCCTGATTGCTGGTGTTCCAACCCCGAGGTTAAAACAAGAGGGGGGGGTATGTGACAGCAGGAAGGTAAAGTCACCTGGTTGCATCCAGGGGGGTAGATATATTTCGCCCAGATTCAGGCTTTACGCCGACTTATACAACTAGGTGGAGAGTTGTATAAACCCAGCTAAGGCTAGTGGGCTCATGGATGACTCATATGTCTAGGGAGAGTGTGGGGCATCGTGCAGACAGGGAGTTGATGAGACCAGCTGAAGCTTGTCAGCTCATTTAGGCCTCTATAAGAACTCCCAGCTTCATTAGATGTTTGCTCATGCCTGGAACCAGACCTGTGTGGACTGTCTAGGGAGAGTGAACCCCTGTGCGGTGAGACAAAGCCTGTGTGGCTATTTGCTTGGACATTTAAAACCAGGGACTTAGGGACTAGGACAGCACTAGGCTGATCCCAGTTGTTAGTTAGGAAACCTGTATGTTTAGTCAGAGGTCAACTTGACCAGGATTTATTTTGTTTATGTTTCTTTTGCTTTGCTGTGTTTTGTCACTGTAAATAGAAAATAAACCGCACCTTTTTGATTTTGAAAACCACAACCTCCGTTTGCTGGGCCTGTTTTGTGTGGGGGAGCCCATCCCGGGGGTCACACACACCCGCTGCCGAGCTAACCCCCTCACAGAACATAAATAAAAGAATAAAAAAAGAAAATGCTGCGCCAAAAAATGTTAATGAACAGTCCTTAATAAGGCAAAAATCAATGATGATATGAAAGCAGTCCCAAAGGGTGATCTATAGGTGCCAATATAGTCTCAGAAGGGAGGCATCACATATGCTGTAGAACATCCAAAACAGTACAATATAGTATCACCACTGTGCTTGACAACCGGAGTGACCACCACCGTAATAGAACCCCCCACCCCAAAGCACCTTGTCCCCATGTTGATGGGGACAAGGGCCTCTTCTCGACAACCCTGGTCGTTGGTTGTCGGGGTCTGCGGGCGGGGGGCTTATCGGAATCTGCGAGCCCCTCTTAATAAGGGGGCCCCCAGATCCCAGCCCCCCACCCTATGTGAATGAGTATGGGGTACATCGTACCCCTACCCATTCACCTGGGGGAAAAGTGTCAATAAAAAAAACACACTAGACAGCTTTTTAAAGTCATTTATTAGGCAGCTCCAGGGGTCTTCTACCGACTTCGGGGGTCTTCTTCCGATTTCGGGGGTCTTCTTCTGACTTCGGAAGTCTCTTCTCCCGCCCTCTGGTGCCTTCTCCGTGCTCTCTAGTTCTTCTCCCGCTCTCCGGTTCTTCTCCCGCTCTCCGGTGCTTTCTCCCTTCTGCCGGGCACCTTAGCTATCTTCTGCCAGCTCTTTTGCCATCGGTGGCCCGGTCTTCATTGCCGTCTTCTTCCCTCTTCTCTTCTTGAGATGTTGACACGTCGAGGTCTCCAGCTGTAATGCTGTGTGCGTGGCGCACATCGACTTAAATAGTCATGGGGCATGGTCACCGGGTGATGTGACCACGCCCCCTTATGACTTTACAGTCCCATAATGCCCTGGGCTGTGACATCATATGGGGGGCGGGGTCATCGGGTGACATCACCTGATGACCACGCCCCATGCCTATATAAGTCGTTGCGTTCCGCGCACACAGCATTACAGCGGGAGACCTCGTTGTGTCAACATCTCAAGAAGAGAAGAGGGAAGAATACGTTGATGAAGACCAGGCCACTGCTAGCAAAAGAGCTGGCAGAAGATAGCAGAGGTGCCCGGCAGAAGGCAGAAAGAACCGGAGAGCGCAGAGAAGGCACCGGTGAGCGGGAGAAGAGACCCCCGAAGTCGGAAGAAGACCCCCAAAGTCATTAGAAGACCCCGAAGTCGGAAGAAGACCCCCGAAGTCGGTAGAAGACCCCCGAAGCTGCCTAATAAATTACTTTAAAAAGCTGTCTAGTGTGTTTTTATTTTTATTGACACTTTTCCCCCAGGTGAATGGGTAGGGGTACGATGTACCCCATACTCCTTCACATAGGGTGGGGGGCCGTGATCTGGGGGCCCCCTTATTAAAAGGGGCTCGCAGATTCCGATAAGCCCCCCGCCCACAGACCCCGACAACCAACGGCCAGGGTTGTCGGGGAGAGGCCCTTGTCCCCATCAACATGGGGACAAGGTGCTTTGGGGTGGGGGGACGCAAGGCGCCCCCTGCCCCAAAGCACCCACCCCCCATGTTGAGGGCATGCGTCCTGGTAGGGTTCAGGAGGGGGGAGCGCTCACTCACCCCCACCCCCCCTTCCTGACCGGCCGGGCTGCGTGCTCAGATAAGGATCTGGTATGGATTTTGGGGGGAACCCCACGCCAATTTTTCTGCGTAGGGGTTTCCCCTTGAAATCCATACCAGACCTAAGGGCCTGGTATGCTCTTGGAGGGGAACCCATGCTGGTTTTTATTTAAAATTTGGCGTGGAGTTCCCCCTCATGATTCATACCAAATACCAGCTCTGTGGGAGGGAGGGATGGGTTTGCCTTAGAGCCGGTTCATACAGGGGCGACTTCCTGTAAAAGTTGCCTCACTATGAATGGGGATCCGATTTGGAGGCGACTTCCATTGAAATAAATGGGTACAAGTCGCCTAGAAGTCGGATTGAAGTCGTACAGGAACCTTTTCTGAAGTCGGAGCGACTGCAGTAGTGTACATTAAGACGGCTCTATTCACTTCCATTACTTTTCTAAGATGCACGACTTGGGGCAACTTGGGGCGACTTGAAGTCGGATCCCAGGATGCCCCTGTGTGAACCGGCTCTTGATCTCCTAATTGAGAAAGGACCTCGTGTAAATGATGTGGGCTTGGGTGTCCCCTTCATTACCTCGTATTCTTTGCAGCATAAGAATATTAGAAAGTTAATCGACAAACACTGGCATATTGCTACTAATGATGTCGTCCTTAAAGATGTCTTACCAGAGAGACCGAGAGTAATTTTTAAAGGGGTACCATCCTTGCGCAATCGGGTGGCCCCCAATGTTCTTAATCCACCTAAAACTACTAGAGTTTTTTTTGATCAACTAACTGGATACTATAAATGCATGAGGTGTAGGGTTTGTTCCCTTAATTCCTGTACTGGGAGACGGGTTACTACCTTTTCATCTACTGCCACACACAAACAGTTCAATATTAAGCCCTGCATTACATGTGACACCACGGGTGTGGTTTACATGTTGCAGTGCCCTTGTGGCCTGCAATATGTGGGGCGGACCAAACGCCCTTTGCGAGTCCCCCTCAATGAACACATTACCAATATAATAACGGGGTTTAAAAAACATTCTGTGTTCAACCATTACCGTTTGGTGCATAATAGAAACCCGTCCAAAACCCTATTTTTGGGTATTGATAAATTCAAGCCACATTGGAGGGGGAGTCTATTAGTTATGGAGATCTCCAAAATGGAGATGGCTTGGATCCATAGACTCAAGACCTTATGCCCCTTACGGATTGAATATAGAGACTGACGTTAATGCTTTCATTAATAATTCATGATATGTAAATTTTATCATTTATTTATGATATGTGAACTTGATGTGTGATGCCAGGATTGGTCTTTTTTATATAAATTTTTTATATTAATTTTTATTAATCAATTTTCTATATTACATTTTTCTTATATATCTACCATATTATATATAATTAAGTTTATATATGATTTTTAAATAACATTTTTCAACACATAATTTTTCATAAACTACCTTTTTGGGAATTCCACTTTGATTACACTAATCCTGGTGTATGTTCCCTGAATGTATCACTTTTTTCACTTTCACTCATATATATATATTTTTGTTTATGACAGTTGTTATGGTATTAATTTATATCATAACTGTGTTAATTATATATAATTTACACATGCATACTTCACCTTTGATAGAGGTATTTTATTATCACTAGTAATCACTACTTTTGA
The DNA here is from genome assembly GCA_029206835.1 of Rana muscosa. Classification (NCBI taxonomy): domain Eukaryota; kingdom Metazoa; phylum Chordata; class Amphibia; order Anura; family Ranidae; genus Rana; species Rana muscosa. The sequence continues at coordinate 433,986,621 of CM055117.1, forward strand.
TTAATATGCCATACTTACAGTTTGCACTGATGTGCATATTCTAATATTAGTATTCACGTCAACACATGGGCTAATATTTTATTGTTTTTGTTATCACTGAAACAATTGTTCACCTGTGGTTCACCCTATATCCACATACAAACCTTTTTTATGCAGGACTTGCGGTGCTGGCACCCTAAGCCTGGTGATTAATTATCATATTTTTTCTTGATTCATTTAAATGTCAATTAAACGTAACTGGTTGTGGGTTGCTCTGTTTAAAATAATTTTTGTTTTTGTTACGATTATTTTCTTTTAAATAGATGCCGTTACTAGCCTAATGCCGCGTACACACGATCGATTTTTTCGACGGTGAAAACACCGTAGAGAAAATCGACGTTAAAAACGAGGAACAGCTTGTTCCCCCCACACACGGCCGTTTTAAATGTCATTTTTTTTTGGGTCGAAAAAAACGACCGTGTGTGGGCTCCGCGGCAGTGTTTCCCTATGGGAAACACTGCCGCGGAAAACATGTCGAAAAAACGACGAGAAAAATTAGAACGTGTTCTAATTTTTCTCGTCTTTTTTAATGCAGTTTTTCTCGTCGAAAAAAACGACAGAAAGCCCACAGACTATCGTTTTTCTCGTCGAATGGGAAAAATTTCGTTTTTTTCGACGAGAAAAACGGCCGTGTGTACGCGGCATAAGAGTGGTATTGGCATTCATGCCCATAATTAAAATGGCGCTTTTTAAACTGAATGCTTGCATCCCACAGCAAGGCTTGGTTCTTTATATTGTGGTGAATCAGTGCGTGCCCTATTCCATTGAGAACGTCAGATGTGACGAAACGCGTCTGGGGGACACGCAGTGACGTCACCACGCAGCTCATTTGAGGAAGGGCTTCTGTTCATGCCGGCCGGCACATTTCTCTACGCTTTTTTAATCTAATTTGATGTATGTTACCTTTCTTAATAAATGCTTTTTAGACGTTATCACCCTATGGTGATAACCGCAAACGGAGCTTTCATACTGCAACGCCATATTGCACACCGGAGGAGAGTCCTGGGTGTTCTGACTGGGTTCGAGTTCTATCCACCCACTACATGCAAGCTAAAGGCTAGGTTATAGCCGACTGCGCTATTTTGCTTGCTTCTGGTAAGCAGCCATTTTTATTATGGTGGTGGTCACTCCGGTTGTCAAGCACGGTGGTTGTACTATATTGTACTGTTTTGGATGTTCTACAGCATATGTGGTTCCTCCCTTCTGAGACTATATTGGCACCTATAGATCACCCTTTGGGACTGCTTTCATATCATCATTGATTTTTGCCTTTTTGAGGACTGTTCATTAACATTTTTTGGCGCAGCTTTTTCTTTATTTATGCATTTTTGTGGTTATCTCACTATTGCTACTGCCTTGCTCTTTTTAGTTGAAATGATCTATGTACTGGTCTTTTTTTTTTTTCTTAATTTAGGAACATGTTTGACCTACCAAAATAGGAATTTCATAAATATCTACAGATTCAAAACCTTGCCCAAACAATTAATTCCATGCTACAATTCTCCAATATAAATTAACAAATTCGCCTGGTGTGTTTTTTTTTATATTTACGAATTGCTAAATGAACTTTTCTCACAGGTTCCATTTAATCGCCCCTGCATGGAAAAATGGGAGAAGATGGTAAGGAGGAAATCACTCTTGGAAATATGGTGAATAATGATAATTTCCTGACAGACTCCATGGCAGCCTACGTGTGGGGTTTTTAACCCACCTCGTGTCCAATGCTATAGGACCCCAATAAATTTGAGCTCCCTGCCAGAGACTGCGGCCCTTTTTGTCCTCCTCTTTGGACCCTACGCGCTTACCTGCACGGTGAAGGAGGGCGTCTCAGACATTAAGGATAATTCCCAGCACAAACGGGCTGAATGCTGGCATCCTGGATGGAGCGTTGTCGATAGCCGAGGGGCCCAGCCATGGATGGGCAAGTGGTGGTCAGGCAGAGTACCCCTGTGATGGTGGGTGACCTGTGTATGCCCATGATGGACAACCTCCCAACTGACTGACTGGTCAGGTGAAATAATAAATAAAACCAGAGGCATTCCAGAGTCGGTCAATGAACAGACCCTGAAAGGTAAGGTGACTGCCATCATTATTACATATATTGGGAAGCCAGACACCACAGAGAAAGAATCAGAAAGGGGGTACAGGATCCTTAGCTTTCAAAGAGCTGACCCCCCCCAGAAAAAAAAAATAGGTATATGTTTTGGCACACTAACTTCTATTCAGAGAAGGAACAACTCAATCAACAGGTGTGGGAATAGGGAACTATTTAAATTGAGGCTGCAATAAGAGCCTCTCCTGCAAAACCCTCTTTATGCAGAGTTAAAAGCTGGTTAAAGCAAAAAGCTGATTTTACAGATGTTCTTTCTTTCATCTCCTCATCAAGTACCAAAATACCTCCTGCATTCAACATTCAACCAACTTTCTGATTTCTGGGAACAAAACCCATACCCATCCTAGATTGTATTATTGGACTCACACTGGCCCTATTACTGCAGAGATGCCCATCATGGGGCCCCAGGTCAGCACAGGGCCATTTGGATAAAGTTGCACCTAATCCTTCAGAGATGGTTGATGAGGCTGGTGCACCATGAACTTACTCACCTCAACAGAGTGGACTGAATGACTGTTATTTATTTGCTCACCTTCTTACTATTTCATAAGGTTCCATAACCCCTCTTGTGCCAATATCAGCAATATCACTGGGACTGGTGAGCTGCTGCTATGGGGATGTACAATCTGCTGCTAGAGAGAGATAGACTTAGCCCTTTAAGAACTGATCATACAGACATCTAGTAGCCATATTGCTGCCTGCAAGCTCTACTGGGACTATTTGCGTATGAAGCAAAAGTACAACTGGGCTCCAATGCTAGCTGACTCTCAGGAGACCATATCCTAGTCATTCTCCTAGTGTGCACTCTAGACTAGTTGTAGTATTATGATTTACATTGACCAAACTGGGCTGATTAATTGCACAGGAAGTCATGGATTTGGATATGCTCCCTGGCAAAGGAACCTGTGTCATTTAACTGGCTAAAAAGGATTACAAATCTTTAGGCAGTGACATACAGTAGGAGAGGGTAGTGAAAGAGCCACTATGTAGAAGGAAAGTGAGAATAGATTCCAGAGGACACACAGGACACAGGCTCCTATTAAGTGGATTTGAGATTCAATTGAGCGCTGTATGACCCCCTGAGAAAGGGTAGTCGCTGGCTCTTTGGTAAGTTTTCAACATTTTTTGTGTGGAAGGTGACACGCTGGTTATTCTTTTGTTTTAATACTTACCACATGGATCCTTTATTCTCAGCGAATTCTTGGGACTTTTTTTTTGGACTTTAATTATTTTTGTTTGCTTAAATTTATATTGATTTTTGCACTTTATATATAATTTTGCACTTTTATTTTATGTAATTGCACAAACTTTGTTTATATATGTTTTATGTGCCTGGTATCTGGGTATAGCCTACAGCTGCTTGTTTTGGATTCTGAGCGCTACACTTTTTCTTCTACATTGCAGTTAATGCTTATATGCTCTGTTTATTGTTGACTTTGCTGATTTATGAGTTAATCCCAGTATAATGGTATGGAACTCTATTCTAAGTTACCTTGGCATAGTGATTATACTGTCTAGTGGACTGATTGGAAGGCAACTCTTTTCGTTGGGCCGCTTGGTACGTTTACACGCATAGCACCTTTTGCAGGGGTAAAAACCTTTACCCGTGAAGAAGGTGAACTGTTTTTTTAGGAGGATCGATGACACTTTTGACCAACTGGTCATGGAGAGTCGGAGCTCTCTTGTAAATAAATTTGGGTCTAGCAGGCAGTACTTTCTTTAGACTTCTATCAGATTTCAAGATGTGCCAATGGCGTGAGATGATTTTTTTTTCTATTTTCTTGTGTTGGATATTGAAATTTAACACCATGGGGACTTGAACTGGTTGAGCTTTCATCTTCCTATTTTCTAACAAAGTTTCTCTTGGTGTACGGGTCACGTCTTCAATTTTCTCTTTTATGAAATTTTCCTCGTAACCCTTTTGTATAAATCTCTCACCGATCATTCTGGCTTGTATCTGGAAGTCTTCTACCTTCGTGCAGTTGCGTCTGAGTCGCACCAACTGGCCTTTAGGGATATTGAATACCCAGTTCCTGTGGTGGCAGCTTTTAATTGACAGATAGCTATTATGATCTACATTATTGAAGAAAGTCTTCGTAACAAACTTATCATTAAGACAAGATATTTCTAAGTCAAGAAACGGAATGGTGTGTTCTTCTATTTGCCACGTGAGTACGATATTCATACAGTTATAATTTAGTTTCTCAAAGAACCTAATAAGATTGCTACGGTTGCCTTTCCAAATTATAAAGATGTCATCTATATAGTACCTGTATAGAACAAGGCCTTCTGGTGGATCAAGAAACACTGCTTCTTCTTCCCATTTAGACATAAAGAGACCCGCAACGCTGGGGGCAAATTTTGCCCCCATGGCTACCCCGGGCGCAAATTTTGCCCCCATGGCTACCCCGGGCTTCTGTTGGTAATACTGATTTTTATACCAAAAATGGCTATGTTTAAGGCAGAAGTCTAGACTCTTAACCAAAAACTTTCTTTGTATACAAGGGAGTTCAGAAAATTTTCTAAGTCCCCATTTTGTTGCTTCACATGCCAGATGGTGAGGTATGATGGTGTACAATGACGACATATCAGCTGTCGCCATCAATAAAGGTCCCATGTCATTCCTTTCCTCCAGCAGTAGTATCATTTCTTTTGTATCTTTAACCACTTAACGACCGCTCACTGTATATATACGTCGGCAGAATGGCACCGACAGGCACAATCACGTACAGTGTACGTGATTGCCTTTGTATAGTTGGGGGATCCAATCGGACCCCCCTTCTATACAGTGAGCGGTCATTATCCGTTGGGGAGCGATCCGGGATGAGGGGACAGCCGTTCGATTCCGGCCACCCCCCCGCGATCGCCCCTGGCGAATGAGAAAGCTTCCTCTGCTGTGTAATGTTTACACAGGCAGAGGAAGTGATGTCATCTCTCATGTAGCGCTCACATATACCGAGCGCCGTACAAGAGAAGACACACAGGTTAGTGCACAAACAGTACACTGACACCAGGACACATAGGAACATAAATTGCCCCCCCAGGCCCCCCCAGATCACCCCCCAGTCACAGTGTCACTGATTGCAGTGACCATTTATTTACTGATCACTGCAATCAGTGACATTTGTGACTGTAAAAGTGTCACTACAGTTTAGTTTTAGGTCCAGTGTAGCCCCCTAACCCCCCCTAATAAAGGTTTAACCCCCTGATCACCCCCCAGATAACCCTTTCACCCCCTAGCACCGCCGTCACTAAGCGATTGTTTTTCTGATCGCTGTTTTAGTGTCGGTGATGCCGATCGGTAGCCAGTTATTTTTTTTAGGTTTGCCGCAGGTTTTTATAGCGTCGGGTGCACCCATATATTACCTAATAAGGGTTTAACACCCTTGATCGCCCCCCAGGTAACCCTTTCACCCCCTATCACCCCTGTCGCTAAGCGATCGTTTTTCTGATCGCTGTCTTATTGTCGGTGATGCCGATAGGTAGCCAGTTATCTTTTTTAGGTTCGCCGCAGGTTTTTATAGCGTCAGCTACCCCCATATATTACCTAATAAAGGTTTAACCCCCTTGATCGCCCCCCAGGTAACCCTTTCACCCCCTATCACCACTGTCGCTAAGTGATCGTTTTTCTGATCGCTGTCTTATTGTCGGTGATGCCAATAGGTAGCCAGTTATTTTTTTTAAGTTCACCGCAGGTTTTTATAGCGTCAGCTACCCCCATATATTACCTAATAAAGGTTTAACCCCTTGATCGCCTCCCCAGGTAACCCTTTCACCCCCTTTTGCCAGTGTCACTAAGCAATCGTTTTTCTGATCGCTGTATTACTTATGCTGGTGCCGATAGATAGCCAGTTATTTTTTTTAGGTTCGCCGCAGGTTTTTATAGCGTCAGGTACCCCCATATATTATCTAATAAAGGTTTTAACCCCCTAATTGCCCCTAGTTAACCTTGCGTCACACCCCAGGCAGCGTCAGGTTAGTGCCAGTAACGCTAACACCCATGCGTGAAGCATACACCTCCCTTAGTGGTATAGTATCTGAACAGATCAATATCTGATCTGATCAGATCTATACTAGTGTCCCCAGCAGTTTAGGGTTCCCAAAAACGCAGTGTTAGCGGGATCAGCCCAGATACCTGCTAGCACCTGCGTTTTGCCCCTCCGTCCAGCCCAGGCCACCCAAGTGTAGTATCGATCGATCACTGTCACTTACAAAACACAACACACATAACTGCAGCGTTCTCAGAGACAGGCCTGATCCCTGCGACTCCAGTGCTGTAGGAGGTGATTTCACCACCACAGTTAAAAAAAAAAAGCATTTATGCCGAAGCATTGGGGCAGCAGGGGTGGAGGGGTGGAGGAGCGGAGGAGCGATTTTGCTCCTAATGCCGCATACATACGGTCGAAATTCCGATGGAGGCTTGCCCGTGGAAAAGTCCGACCATGTGTGTGCGGCATAATTTTTGCGGGAGGATGCCCGAATGCTTCGGCATATATAAATGGTGCATGTATGCCCATCATTAGAAGTGGGTGGATGAATGGTGGTATTCTAATGGTGGGCATACCCACCGATCAATCTCTTTTTTTTGTTCAGCCAACAGGCAGCATGAAAAAAAAGATTACAATACATGTCCAACAAGAACCAGCAACGTACTGGTATGTTGCTGGACTTTGAATGGTTATACCAGATTGATGCCTGCGGGTTTAGGTATCATCTTGGTATCATTATTTTCAGCCAGCGGCCGGCTTTCATGTAAAAGCAATCCTAGCTGCTAATTAGCCTCTGGACTGCTTTTACAAGCAGTGGGAGGGAATGTCCCCCCCCAGATATAAAAAGCGCCATTGGGAAATTGGGAAAGCATTTTATCACACCGATCTTGGTGTGGTCAGATGCTTTGAGGGCAGAGGAAAGATCTAGGGTCTAATAGACCCCAGTTTTTTCAAAAAAAGAGTACCTGTCATTACCTATTGCTATCATAGGGGATATTTTCATTCCCTGAGATAACAATAAAAATTGTAAAAATAAATAAATATGGAAGGAACAGTTTAAAAAAAAAAAAAAAAAAAAAAGCAAAATTAATAATAATAAAAAAAAAAAAAAAAAAAAAAAAAAGCACCCCTGTCCTGCCCTGCTCTTGCCCAATGGCGAACGCAAGCGTCGGTCTGGCGTCATATGTAAACAGCAATTGCACCATGCATGTGAGGTATCACCGCGAAGGTCAGATCGAGGGCAGTCATTTTAGCAGTAGACCTTCTCTGTAAATCTAACGTGGTAACCTGTAAAGGCTTTTAAAGGCTCTTAAAAATGTATGTAGTGTGTCGCCAATGCGCGTTTGTGCGAAATTTTAAAGCATGTCGTGTTTGGTATCTATGTACTCGGCCTAAGATCATCTTTTTTATTTCATCAAACATTTGGGCAATATAGTGTGTTTTAGTGCATTAAAATAAAAAAAGTGTATTTTTTCCCCAAAAAATGCGTTTGAAAAATCGTTGCGCAAATACTGTGTGGAAAAAAAAAATGCAACACCCACCATTTTAATCTGTAGGGCCTTTGCTTTAAAAAAATATATAATGTTTGGGGGTTCAACATAATTTTCTTGCAAAAAAAAATATGTTTTCATGTAAACAAAAAGTGTCAGAAAGGGCTTTGTCTTCAAGTGGTTAGAAGAGTGGATGTAAGCTTCCTAATGTTGTGTATAAAATGCCAGAACAGTTCAAAATCCCCCGAAATGACCCCATTTTGGAAAGTAGACACCCCAAGCTATATACTGAGAGGCATGTCGAGTCCATGGAATATTTTATATGTTGACACAAGTTGCGGAAAAAAGACAATTTTTTTTTTGCACAAAGTTGTTACTAAATGATATATTGCTCAAACATGCCATGGGCATATGTGGAATTACACCCCAAAATACATTCTGTTGCTTCTCCTGAGTACGGGGATACCACAGGTGTGAGACTTTTTGGGAGCCTAGCCGCGTACGGGACCCCAAAAACCAAGCACCGCCTTCAGGCTTTCTAAGGGTGTAAATTTTTGATTTCACTTCTCACTGCCTATCACAGTTTCGGAGGCCATGGAATGCCCAGATGGCACAAAACTCCCCCAAATGACCCCATTTTGGAAAGTAGACACCCCAAGCTATTTGCTGAGAGGTATGGTGAGTATGTTGCAGATCTCGCTTTTTGTCACAAAGTTTTGAAAATTAAAAAATAAATAAAAAATAAAAAATATTTTCTATCTTCATTTTCAAAAACAAATGAGAGCTGTAAAATACTCAACATGCCTCTCAGCAAATAGCTTGGGGTGTCTACTTTTCAAAATGGGGTCATTTGGGGGGGGGTTGTGCTATTTTGGCATTTTATGGCCTTCGAAACTGTGATAGGTAGTGAGGAGTGAAATCAAAAATTTGCGCCCTTAGAAATCCTGAAGGCGGTGCTTGGTTTTCGGGGGCCCGTACGCGGCTAGGCTCTCAAAAAGTCCCACACATGTGGTATCCCCGTACTCAGGAGAAGCAGCAACATTTATTTTGGGGTGCAATTCCACATATAGCCATGGCATGTGTGAGCAATATATCATTTAGTGACAACTTTTTGTAATTTTTTTTTTTTTTTGTCATTATTCAATCACTTGAGACAAAAAAAAAAAATATTCAATAGGCTCAACATGCCTCTCAGCAATTTCTTTGGGATGTCTACTTTCCAAAATGGGGTCATTTGGGGGGGTTTGTACTGCCCTGCCATTTTAGCACCTCAAGAATTGAGATAGGCAGTCATAAATTAAAAGCTGTGTAAATTCCAGAAAATGTACCCTAGTTTGTAGACGCTATAACTTTTGCGCAAACCAATAAATATATGCTTATTGACATTTTTTTTACTAAAGACATGTGGCTGAATACATTTTGGCCTAAATGTATGACTAAAATTGAGTTTATTCGATTTTTCTTATAACAAAAAGTAGAAAATATCATTTTTTTTCACAATTTTCAGTCTTTTTCCGTTTATATTGCAAAAAATAAAAATCGCAGAGGCAATCAAATACCATTAAAAGAAAGCTCTATTTGTGGGAAGAAAAGGATGCAAATTTCGTTTGGGTACAACATTGCATGTCCGCACAATTTACAGTTAAAGCAGCGCAGTGCAAAATTCTGAAAACACCTCTGGTCCTTTAGCTACAAAATGGTCCGAGGCTTAAGTGGTTAAGATATGCTTTAGAGTTCTGTACCGCGGGCTGTAAGTAGCGATCTATGTATAGGCCCAGTCTGGCAGTTATTGATTCAATGTCATTAACAATCGGTCTAAAGGGGGGATCCGTATTATCCTTATGGATCTTGGGTAGTGCATATATGATAGGGGTCCTGCATGCCTCTGATATAAGATATCTGGCCTCTTTCTTACCCAGGACTCCATTCTTCAATCCTAAATGCACAACCTGTTCAAGCTTTTTCTTCCATTAAAAATTCGGGTTACTCAACATCTTGCAATAAGTATTAGAATCTTCCAATAGTTTACTCATCCCCCTGTGGTATTGTTCTGTCGTTTGAATAACGATTCCACCACCTTTGTCCAAAGGCCTAATTTCTAGGTTCTTGACAGGCGCATATGTAAGGCCTTTGTCAAGGACTATTAGTTCCTCTTGAGTAAGGGGTGTCTCAGTCAAATTGAAGATGCCTTCACCTATTGCTCATTTGGTAATGTGTTTCCCTTTGCCTGCTCTGCACCCTCTTTTTGTAAGGCTTTTTATCCTCTTGGTATCTTACCATCTTCTTGGAGGGTGATATTCCATACCCCTCTCTAAAAAAGATTTATTGTAACCTCGTTCATGTCGATAATCTTGTTGGGGTCTTTGGTCCCTTTCGTTATCCCGAAAGTCCCTCAGGGGGGCATAGTAGTTGTAGGTATGGACAGGGCTCCTGTCGCGTGGTCTCTGAGCTCCAGGGGGTGGACCTCGTCCATCTCTTGTGGCATAATAGTCATGGCGACCAGGGCTTCTTTCCTGTTGCCTATACCCATCGTATTGTCCTCCACCATCTCTAGTCCCATAATTAGCTCTAGAATGGGCTGGGCTTCTTTCTTGTCTATACTGTTCTTGGGGCGGGCCTCTTGTGTCCCTTGGTCCTTGATTCTGTTTTGTCCAATTGTTATATGGTTTCTTATTGTTCTTCCAATGATTGGGTTTTTTCCACCCTTGCTGTGTCGCATATTCAGCTTGAGGGGGTGGTGTTTTTTTCCAGGTATTATGCGGGGTACCATTACTCGGATGTTTCTGTCTCCCTTCATTCTTCTTGTGTCTTGAAGGGGTGTTCCTTGATGTATGGTCCCCTGGTTTCTTATAATTAGTGATGAGCCGAACACCCCCGGGTTCGGTTCGCACCAGAACCCGCGAACGGACCGAAAGTTCGCACAAACTTTAGAACCCTATTAAATACAATGGATGCGAACGTTCGAAATCTAAAGTGCTAATTATAACGACTATTATGCATGTTATTGTCCTAAAAAGGGTTTGGGAACCCGGGTTCTGCACCAGGGGACATGTATCAATGCAAAAATAAGTTTTAAAAACGGACGTTTTTCTGGAGCAGTCATTTTAATGATGCATAAAGTGAAAAAAAAAAGTCAAATATTCCTTTAAATATCATACCTGGGGGGTGTCTAAAGTATGCCTGTGAAGTGCCACGTGTTTCCCACGTTTAGAACTGTCCCTGCACAAAATTAAATTTCTAAAGGAAAAAAAGCCATTTAAAACTGCTTGCGGCTTTAATGTAATGTCTGGTCCCGGTAATATGGATGAAAATCTTTAAGAAACATGGCATAGCTACCCCATCACACTCCTACCCCCCCTATCCCAGACCATTACCAGCCCCTTTGGGTCTTGTATGGATATTAAGGGGAACCCCGCACACAAAATAAAAAAGGCCCTATATACTCTGAACAGCCGTATACAGGCGGTGCATACAAGACAGGGACAGTAGGTTTGTTCTTATGTAGAATCTGTTTGTAATTTTGAACAGGTACATTGTTTAAGTGTAGCTCCAGGCAAAAAATCTATTTTTAAGCTTTTTGGAAAACATAGGGAAGGGTTATCACCCCTGTAACATTTGTTTTGCTGTCTGTGCAGTGTGCACCTGTTCAGAACAGTTCACCTCACTTTCCGTCCTAATGACAAATGTTTTTTGAAAATTTGGGGTTTTTATTGAAACAAGAATTGGTGATAAAGCATCAGTGGGGAGGAGACACTTTTTTTCCCATATTAACTCTTACAGGAGAGAATTTGCCTTCCTAGGGGTAGATTTCCTCTCACTTCCTGTTGTATCCTTCCGTTTGCAAGGAGGAGTCGTTTGTAAGTTGGATGTTTGAAAGTAGGGGCCTGCCGTATATACTCAGCTGAAATTTGCCCCTTACATGTTGGTGTTGCCACAACACTGTGAGCCCTCACAGTTACTCTTGGTGGGCACATGAATGGGCCCTGCTGTGAATTATTAGATCAAGAATTGTAATTGCATGCCCCTGTTAAACAGGGGCTGAAAAATTGGGCCTTTGGTGGTGGTGGTGTTGACACAACACTGTAAGGCCTCACAGTTAGTCTTGGTGGGCGCAGAAATGGGCCCTGCTGTGAATTATTAGATCAAGAATTGTAATTACATGCCCCTGTTAAACAGGGGCAGAAAAATTGGGCCTTAGGCACTGGTGCCACAACACTGCAACCCCTCACAGATACTGTACTTGGAGCACAGCAATGAGCCCTGTTGCAAAGTATTGCATCAAAAATTGTAATTACACGCCCCTGTTAAACAGGGGCTGAAAAATTGGGCCTTAGCCACTGGTGCTGGTGCCACGACACTGCAGCCTCTCCCAGATACTCTAGTTGGAGTGCAGGAATGAGCCCTGCTGCAAAGCATTGCATAAAAAATTGTAATTACATGCCCCTGTTAAACAGGGGCATAAAAATTGGGCCTTAGGCACTGGTGCCACAACACTGCAACCCCTCACAGATACTGTACTTGGAGCACAGCAATGAGCCCTGTTGCAAAGTATTGCATCAACAATTGTCATTACACGCGCCTGTTAAACAGGGGCTGAAAAATTGGGCCTTAGCCACTGGTGCTGGTGCCACGACACTGCAACCACTCTCAGATACTCTAGTTGGAGTGCATGAATGAGCCCTGCTGCAAAGCATTGCATAAAAAATTGTAATAACACGCCCCTGTTAAACAGGGGCTGAAAAATTGGGCCTTAGCCACTGGTGGCGGCACCCAGAAACAAAAATGTTCTTCCAAGCTATCATCATCAATCGGATCATTGAGGAGGAGGAGGATAGTCAGTCAACATAACAGGACAGTCTCTCAGCATCAGCATCAGTCTTGAAGGGATGTGACATTTGAAAATAAATTAGTCTGTTATATCAGCTTCAGGTGTTTGGTAGCTGGTGGTGATCCAAGACTGGTTCATCTTTATGAAGGTCAGTCGATCAACAGAGTCGGTGGACAGGCGCACCCTGTGATCCGTGACAAATCCTCCAGCAGCACTGAATGTGCGTTCTGAAAGAACGCTGGATGCAGGACAGGCCAGTAGTTCAATTGCATACTGTGCAAGCTCTGGCCAGTGATCCATCCTCAAGACCCAGTAAGCCAGAGGATTTTCAATGGGGAAGGTGTCCAAGTCTGACCTTGCCCCTAGGTATTCCTGCACCATGTATATCAGACGCTGGCGATGGTTGCTGGAACCGATCATACCTTGGGGCTGCGGACTAAAGAATTGTCTGAACGCATCGGTTAGACAGCCACCTTCCCCACCGCTCCTTCTTTGACTGACCGAAGCCTCAGCAACTCGTTGTCCAGGACCAGGAGTTTGTAACCTCCCAGTCTCTGGGAACGCGTTGCACAGACCTTTCTGCAAGGCCTCCCGGAGTTGTCTCATCCTCTGCTCCCTCTGCAACGGTAAGATAAGGTCCGCAACCTTACCCTTGTACCGTGGATCAAGGAGAGTGGCCAGCCAGTAATGGTCCCTCTCCTTGATCCGAAGAATACGAGGATCCTTCCGCTGACTTTGCAGGATCAGGGAGGCCATGCAGTGTAGGTTAGCTGAGGCATTCGGTCCGGAGTCCTCTGGGTCACTAAGGACGACATGATCCGCAGCCACCTCCTCCCAGCCACGTACAAGTCCACTGGTTTCTTGGGACTGTAAATCATCCCTAAAAGACTGCTGCTTATGATGCTGAGTGCCAGGCTCCACCTCCATGCTGACACAATCCTCCTCCTCCTCCTCTTCTTCCTGTGCGATGGGTGGGACAGAAGGAACACTGTCTGGGTAAAGGGGGCCTTGAGAGGCAAGGAAGTCCTCCTCTTCCTGCCTCTGTTCTGCCTCAAGTGCCCTGTCCATTATTCCACGAAAAAAAAAATATGCAACACCCACCATTTTAATCTGTAGGGCCTTTGCTTTAAAAAAAATATATAATGTTTGGGGGTTCAACATAATTTTCTTGCAAAAAAAAAAAATGTTTTCATGTAAACAAAAAGTGTCAGAAAGGGCTTTGTCTTCAAGTGGTTAGAAGAGTGGATGTAAGCTTCCCAATGTTGTGTATAAAATGCCAGAACAGTTCAAAACCCCCCGAAATGACCCCATTTTGGAAAGTAGACACCCCAAGCTATATACTGAGAGGCATGTCGAGTCCATGGAATATTTTATATGTTGACACAAGTTGCGGAAAAAAGACAATTTTTTTTTTTTTTTTTGCACAAAGTTGTTACTAAATGATATATTGCTCAAACATGCCATGGGCATATGTGGAATTACACCCCAAAATACATTCTGTTGCTTCTCCTGAGTACGGGGATACCACATGTGTGAGACTTTTTGGGAGCCTAGCCGCGTACGGGACCCCAAAAACCAAGCACCGCCTTCAGGCTTTCTAAGGGTGTAAATTTTTGATTTCACTTCTCACTGCCTATCACAGTTTCGGAGGCCATGGGATGCCCAGATGGCACAAAACTCCCCCAAATGACCCCATTTTGGAAAGTAGACACCCCAAGCTATTTGCTGAGAGGTATGGTGAGTATGTTGCAGATCTCGCTTTTTGTCACAAAGTTTTGAAAATTAAAAAATAAATAAAAAATAAAAAATATTTTCTTTCTTCATTTTCAAAAACAAATGAGAGCTGTAAAATACTCAACATGCCTCTCAGCAAATAGCTTGGGGTGTCTACTTTCCAAAATGGGGTCATTTGGGGGGGGGGGGTTTGTGCTATTTTGGCATTTTATGGCCTTCGAAACTGTGATAGGTAGTGAGGAGTGAAATCAAAAATTTGCGCCCTTAGAAATCCTGAAGGCGGTGCTTGGTTTTCGGGGGCCCGTACGTGGCTAGGCTCTCAAAAAGTCCCACACATGTGGTATCCCCGTACTCAGGAGAAGCAGCAACATTTATTTTGGGGTGCAATTCCACATATAGCCATGGCATGTGTGAGCAATATATCATTTAGTGACAACTTTTTGTCATTTTTTTTTTTTTTTGTCATTATTCAATCACTTGAGACAAAAAAAAAAAAAAAATATTCAATAGGCTCAACATGCCTCTCAGCAATTTCCTTGGGATGTCTACTTTCCAAAATGGGGTCATTTGGGGGGGGGTTTTGTACTGTCCTGCCATTTTAGCACCTCAAGTATTGAGATAGGCAGTCATAAATTAAAAGCTGTGTAAATTCCAGAAAATGTACCCTAGTTTGTAGACGCTATAACTTTTGCGCAAACCAATAAATATATGCTTATTGACATTTTTTTTACTAAAGACATGTGGCTGAATACATTTTGGCCTAAATGTATGACTAAAATTGAGTTTATTCGATTTTTCTTATAACAAAAAGTAGAAAATATCATTTTTTTTCACAATTTTCAGTCTTTTTCCGTTTATATTGCAAAAAATAAAAATCGCAGAGGCAATCAAATACCATTAAAAGAAAGCTCTATTTGTGGGAAGAAAAGGATGCAAATTTCGTTTGGGTACAACATTGCATGTCCGCACAATTTACAGTTAAAGCAGCGCAGTGCAAAATTCTGAAAACACCTCTGGTCCTTTAGCTACAAAATGGTCCGAGGCTTAAGTGGTTAAGATATGCTTTAGAGTTCTGTACCGCGGGCTGTAAGTAGCGATCTATGTATTGGCCCAGTCTGGCAGTTATTGATTCAATGTCATTAACAATCGGTCTAAAGGGGGGATCCGTATTATCCTTATGGATCTTGGGTAGTGCATATATGATAGGGGTCTTGCATGCCTCTGATATAAGATATCTGGCCTCTTTCTTATCCAGGACTCCCTTCTTCAATCCTAAATGCACAACCTGTTCAAGCTTTTTCTTCCATTTAAAATTCGGGTTACTCAACATCTTGCAATAAGTATTAGAATCTTCCAATAGTTTACTCATCCCCCTGTGGTATTGTTCTGTCGTTTGAATAACGATTCCACCACCTTTGTCCAAAGGCCTAATTACTAGATCTTTCCTTTTTATAAGTTTCCGTATTCCAGTTTTAATCGCTCTAGGTTCCTCTCTTTTTTTCACTGTTAAATTCTTCACCTCTTCTGTTACCAAATGTTTAAACACTTCTATATGTTTATTATCCTTGAGCTCAGGGTTAAAGACAGATTTGTTCCTCAAATTGCTGTGCACCACTAGATTCTCCTCTCTCATCGTTGCATTTATTGGATTTTCTGTCAAATATTTCTTAATATTGATTTTCCATACATTTTTCTGAATGCTTATATACGTTTGAAATTTGTCTAGGTTCTTGACAGGCGCATATGTAAGGCCTTTGTCAAGGACTATTAGTTCCTCTTGAGTAAGGGGTGTCTCAGTCAAATTGAAGATGCCTTCACCTATTGCTCATTTGGTAATGTGTTTCCCTTTGCCTGCTCTGCACCCTCTTTTTGTAAGGCTTTTTATCCTCTTGGTATCTTACCATCTTCTTGGAGGGTGATATTCCATACCCCTCTCTAAAAAAGATTTATTGTAACCTCGTTCATGTCGATAATCTTGTTGGGGTCTTTGGTCCCTTTCGTTATCCCGAAAGTCCCTCAGGGGGGCATAGTAGTTGTAGGTATGGACAGGGCTCCTGTCGCGTGGTCTCTGAGCTCCAGGGGGTGGACCTCGTCCATCTCTTGTGGCATAATAGTCATGGCGACCAGGGCTTCTTTCCTGTTGCCTATACCCATCGTATTGTCCTCCACCATCTCTAGTCCCATAATTAGCTCTAGAATGGGCTGGGCTTCTTTCTTGTCTATACTGTTCTTGGGGCGGGCCTCTTGTGTCCCTTGGTCCTTGATTCTGTTTTGTCCAATTGTTATATGGTTTCTTATTGTTCTTCCAATGATTGGGTTTTTTCCACCCTTGCTGTGTCGCATATTCAGCTTGAGGGGGTGGTGTTTTTTCCAGGTATTATGCGGGGTACCATTACTCGCATGTTTCTGTCTCCCTTCATTCTTCTTGTGTCTTGAAGGGGTGTTCCTTGATGTATGGTCCCCTGGTTTCTTATAATTAGTGATGAGCCGAACACCCCTGGGTTCGGTTCGCACCAGAACCCGCGAACGGACCGAAAGTTCGCACAAACTTTAGAACCCTATTAAATACAATGGGTGCGAACGTTCGAAATCTAAAGTGCTAATTATAACGACTATTATGCATGTTATTGTCCTAAAAAGGGTTTGGGAACCCGGGTTCTGCACCAGGGGACATGTATCAATGCAAAAAGAAGTTTTAAAAACGGCCGTTTTTCTGGAGCAGTCATTTTAATGATGCATAAAGTGAAAAAAAAAAAAAGTCAAATATTCCTTTAAATATCGTACCTGGGGGGTGTCTAAAGTATGCCTGTGAAGTGCCACGTGTTTCCCACGTTTAGAACTGTCCCTGCACAAAATTACATTTCTAAAGGAAAAAAAGCCATTTAAAACTGCTTGCGGCTTTAATGTAATGTCTGGTCCCGGTAATATGGATGAAAATCTTTAAGAAAAATGGCTACCCCATCACACTCCTACCCCCCCCCTACCCCAGACCATTACCAGCCTCTTTGGGTCTTGTATGGATATTAAGGGGAACCCCGCACACAAAATAAAAAAGGCCCTATATACTCTGAACAGCCGTATACAGGCGGTGCATACAAGACAGGGACAGTAGGTTTGTTCTTATGTAGAATCTGTTTGTAATTTTGAACAGGTACATTGTTTAAGTGTAGCTCCAGGCAAAAAATCTATTTTTAAGCTTTTTGGAAAACATAGGGAAGGGTTATCACCCCTGTAACATTTGTTTTGCTGTCTGTGCAGTGTGCACCTGTTCAGAACAGTTCACCTCACTTTCCGTCCTAATGACAAATGTTTTTTGAAAATTTGGGGTTTTTATTGAAACAAGAATTGGTGATAAAGCATCAGTGGAGAGGAGACACTTTTTTTCCCATATTAACTCTTACAGGAGAGAATTTGCCTTCCTAGGGGTAGATTTCCTCTCACTTCCTGTTGTATCCTTCCGTTTGCAAGGAGGAGTCGTTTGTAAGTTGGATGTTTGAAAGTAGGGGCCTGCCGTATATACTCAGCTGAAATTTGCCCCTTACATGTTGGTGTTGCCACAACACTGTGAGCCCTCACAGTTACTCTTGGTGGGCACATGAATGGGCCCTGCTGTGAGTTATTAGATCAAGAATTGTAATTGCATGCCCCTGTTAAACAGGGGCTGAAAAATTGGGCCTTTGGTGGTGGTGGTGTTGACACAACACTGTAAGGCCTCACAGTTAGTCTTGGTGGGCGCAGAAATGGGCCCTGCTGTGAATTATTAGATCAAGAATTGTAATTACATGCCCCTGTTAAACAGGGGCAGAAAAATTGGGCCTTAGGCACTGGTGCCACAACACTGCAACCCCTCACAGATACTGTACTTGGAGCACAGCAATGAGCCCTGTTGCAAAGTATTGCATCAAAAATTGTAATTACACGTCCCTGTTAAACAGGGGCTGAAAAATTGGGCCTTAGCCACTGGTGCTGGTGCCACGACACTGCAACCTCTCCCAGATACTCTAGTTGGAGTGCAGGAATGAGCCCTGCTGCAAAGCATTGCATAAAAAATTGTAATTACATGCCCCTGTTAAACAGGGGCATAAAAATTGGGCCTTAGGCACTGGTGCCACAACACTGCAACCCCTCACAGATACTGTACTTGGAGCACAGCAATGAGCCCTGTTGCAAAGTATTGCATCAAAAATTGTCATTACACGCGCCTGTTAAACAGGGGCTGAAAAATTGGGCCTTAGCCACTGGTGCTGGTGCCACGACACTGCAACCACTCTCAGATACTCTAGTTGGAGTGCAGGAATGAGCCCTGCTGCAAAGCATTGCATAAAAAATTGTAATAACACGCCCCTGTTAAACAGGGGCTGAAAAATTGGGCCTTAGCCACTGGTGGCGGCACCCAGAAACAAAAATGTTCTTCCAAGCTATCATCATCAATCGGATCATTGAGGAGGAGGAGGATAGTCAGTCAACATAACAGGACAGTCTCTCAGCATCAGCATCAGTCTTGAAGGGATGTGACATTTGAAAATAAATTAGTCTGTTATATCAGCTTCAGGTGTTTGGTAGCTGGTGGTGATCCAAGACTGGTTCATCTTTATGAAGGTCAGTCGATCAACAGAGTCGGTGGACAGGCGCACCCTGTGATCCGTGACAAATCCTCCAGCAGCACTGAATGTGCGTTCTGAAAGAACGCTGGATGCAGGACAGGCCAGTAGTTCAATTGCATACTGTGCAAGCTCTGGCCAGTGATCCATCCTCAAGACCCAGTAAGCCAGAGGATTTTCAGTGGGGAAGGTGTCCAAGTCTGACCTTGCCCCTAGGTATTCCTGCACCATGTATATCAGACGCTGGCGATGGTTGCTGGAACCGATCATACCTTGGGGCTGCGGACTAAAGAATTGTCTGAACGCATCGGTCAGACAGCCACCTTCCCCACCGCTCCTTCTTTGACTGACCGAAGCCTCAGCAACTCGTTGTCCAGGACCAGGAGTTTGTAACCTCCCAGTCTCTGGGAACGCGTTGCACAGACCTTTCTGCAAGGCCTCCCGGAGTTGTCTCATCCTATGCTCCCTCTGCGACGGTAAGATAAGGTCCGCAACCTTACCCTTGTCCCGTGGATCAAGGAGAGTGGCCAGCCAGTAATGGTCCCTCTCCTTGATCCGAAGAATACGAGGATCCTTCCGCTGACTTTGCAGGATCAGGGAGGCCATGCAGCGTAGATTAGCTGAGGCATTCGGTCCGGAGTCCTCTGGGTCACTAAGGACGACATGATCTGCAGCCACCTCCTCCCAGCCACGTACAAGTCCACTGGTTTCTTGGGACTGTAAATCATCCCTAAAAGACTGCTGCTGATGATGCTGAGTGCCAGGCTCCACCTCCCTGCTGACAAAATCCTCCTCCTCCTCCTCCTCTTCTTTCTGTGCAATGGGTGGGACAGAAGGAACACTGTCTGGGTAAAGGGGGCCTTGAGAGGCAAGGAAGTCCTCCTCTTCCTGCCTCTGTTCTGCCTCAAGTGCCCTGTCCATTATTCCACGCAGCGTATGTTCCAACAGGTGGACAAGAGTTACAGTATCACTGATGCATGCACTGTCACTGCTCACCATCCTCGTGGCCTCCTCAAATGGTGCCAGGACAGTGCATGCATCCCTGATCATGCCCCACTGGCGTGGTGAAAAAAACCCGAGCTCCCCTGACCCTGTCCTGGTGCCGTAGTCGCACAGGTACTCATTGATGGCCCTCTGCTGCGTGTGCAGCCGCTGCAGCATGGCCAACGTTGAGTTCCACCTGGTGGGCATGTCACATATAAGGCGGTTCTTGGGCAGGTTCAACTCCTTTTGCAGCTCAGCCAGGCGAGCACTGGCATGATAAGATCTGCGGAAATGCACACAGACTTTCCTGGCCTGCCTCAGGACATCCTGTAAGCCTGGGTACCTTCCCAAGAACCGCTGCACCACCAGGTTAAGGACATGAGCCACACAGGGCACATGGGTCAGTTGTCCCTGTCGGAGAGCGGAGAGGAGGTTGGTGCCATTGTCGCAAACTACCATTCCTGGCTTAAACTGGCGTGGCGTCAACCACCTCTCGGCCTGCCCCTGCAGAGCAGACAGAACCTCTGCCCCAGTGTGGCTCCTGTCCCCCAAACACACCAGCGCAAGCACGGCATGGCATCTTTTTGCCTGCATACTTGCGTAGCCCCTTGAACGCCTACGGAGCACCTCTGGTTCCGAGGACAAAGCACAGGAAGAGGCCACGGAGGAAGAAGAAGAGGAGGGGGTGGAGGACAGAGGTGTATCACAACCAGTAGTAGCATTTTGGAGGCGTGGCGGAGGAACAACCTCCAACACTACTGCACCTTGTCCTGCATCCTTCCCAGCTGCCAAAAGAGTGACCCAATGGGCCGTGAAAGAAAGGTAACGTCCCTGTCCATGCCTGCTGGACCATGAGTCAGCAGTAATATGCACCTTCCCGCTGACCGCCCTGTCCAGCGAGGCCAAGACATTGCCTTCCACATGCCGGTAGAGAGCCGGAATCGCCTTCCGTGAGAAAAAGTGGCGTTTGGGAACCTGCCACTGAGGAACCGCACATTGCACAAACTCACGGAAGGGGGCCGTGTCTACCAACTGAAAAGGCAGCAGTTGAAGCGCTAGCAATTTAGCCAAGCTAGCATTCAACCGCTGGGCATGTGGATGGCTGGGAGTGAACTTCTTTCGATGGTCCAGCAGCTGGGGCAGGGAAATTTGCCTGCTAGAATCGGACGTCGGTGTACTGCTAGCAGAGTGCCCGCAAGTACTTGGCTGTGACACACCTAATTCTACACCTTCATTCCTCTCAGAGCAGGTTTCAGAGAGGACTGAAGGTATAGTGGGGTTGGAGATCCCAGCTGATGCGGTGCAAGAAGAGATCAGCTTTGTTCTTTGGTGTGGGTCTTTAAGGTAGGCTTGCCAACGAACTGCATGGCAGGTCAACATATGTCTGGTCAAGCATGTGGTGCCCAAGCGGGTGATGTTTTGGCCACGCGATATACGCTTGAGACATATGTTGCAAACAGCAGCTGTGCGATCTGATGCACTTGACTCAAAAAAGGCCCACACCAAAGAACTTTTTGAATAACGGGCAGAGGCAGCGCCCTGCACAGGCGGAGCTCTGCGGTGTGATTCCGTCGGTGTGCTGCCCTTACACTGGCCCCCCAAGGGCATACTTCCTCGTTGGAGATGTGCCTCCTCCTCATCCTCCTCCTCCTCCTCTCTCCTATTAGGCACCCACGTGGAGTCAGTGACCTCATCATCCCCTCCCTCCTCATCACTGGAGCCAATCTGGCAGTATGCTGCAGCTGCTGGAACATGACTGCCAGATTGGTGTCCTTCTTGAGCATCCCCTCTCTCTGCTCTCACGCTACTGCCTTCCTCTAGCTGGGTATCATCATCAGACCCTTCGAAACGCTGGGCATCCTCCTGGAGCATGTACCCAACACTGTGCTCAAACAGTTCGGGGGACTCCTCAGGAGGACATGGTTGGTCTAGGGAAGGAGTGACTGATGATGAGATTGATACCAAGGAAGAGGACGCTTTGGCAGCTGCTTTGCCAGTACCCTGAGCCTGGGTGAGAGAGGATGAGGAGGATGAGGAGGGCTTGGTCATCCACTCTACCAAGTCTTCGGCATGATGCGGCTCAACACGTCCAGCTGCCGAAAAGAAGGACAAGCGTGTCCCATGGCCACGTGCTGATGGCGATGCACCACGTCCACGACCAGCACTGTTGTCTCTAGACACAGAGCCTGCTTGCCCTCTTTTATTGGCTCCTGACTGTCTGCCTCTCCTTGTTTGCCTTCCAGACATTCTAATGGCCTGCAGGGAAATGGGAAAAGCAGCAATACAGGCTAAGTTCAGGTGTAATATGGTCAGGAGGCACACTCCGCCCGCTGTAAGTGCCGCAAAATCCTGTTGGTGTAACACACCAGGAAAAAGCAGCAATACAGGCTAAGTTAAGGTGTAATATGGTCAGGAGGCACACTCCGCCCGCTGTAAGTGCCGCAAAATCCTGTTGGTGTAACACACCAGGAAAAAGCAGCAATACAGGCTAAGTTCAGGTGTAATATGGTCAGGAGGCACACTCCGCCCGCTGTAAGTGCCGCAAAATCCTGTTGGTGTAACACACCAGGAAAAAGCAGCAATACAGGCTAAGTTCAGGTGTAATATGGTCAGGAGGCACACTCCGCCCGCTGTAAGTGCCGCAAAATCCTGTTGGTGTAACACACCAGGAAAAAGCAGCAATACAGGCTAAGTTAAGGTGTAATATGGTCAGGAGGCACACTCCGCCCGCTGAAAGTGACGCAAAATCCTGTTGGTGTAACACACCAGGAAAAAGAAGCAATACGGGCTAACTTCAGGTGTATAATGTGCAGGAGGCTTAGCAACAATGACACTGACACTGTCCCCTGCCTATCCTTCTCTCTCCCTGCACACAAGGTTTATCAAAGTATATGACACTGACACTCTCCCTGCCTATCCTTCTCTCTCCCTGCACACAAGGTTTAGCAAAGAATATGACACTGTCCTCTGCCTATCCTTCTCTCTCCCTGCACACAAGGTTTATCAAAGTATATGACACTGACACTCTCCCTGCCTATCCTTCTCTCTCCCTACACACAAGGTTTAGCAAAGAATATGACACTGACACTCTCCCTGCCTATCCTTCTCTGTCCCTACACACAAGGTTTAGCAAAGAATAGATTTGACAAGATTTGACACTGTCCCTGCCCATCCTTCACTTTCCCTGCTCCGGAACACACTACACGAGGCCGCCGCGCTGGCGGCCTTTTATAGTGTGGGGCGTGTACTAAACCCCCTCAGCTATAATTGGCCACAGGCATCCTGCCTGTGGCCAATCATTGCTCTCCTCGCTGCCGGCGCTGTGATTGGCCAAGCATGCAGGGTCACAGTGCATGCTTGGCCAATCACAGCGCCGGGATTACACTGCGATGGCGCAGTGTATTGTGGGCCGTTCGCGTCACTCGAATTTGGCGTGAACGGCCCAAATCGTTCGTTGTTCGCTGAACGCGGCGAACAGCCGATGTTCGAGTCGAACCTATGTTCGACTCGAACACCGAGCTCATCACTACTTATAATGAACACTGTGCCAGGGAGACCGAGGTATGGGTGACAAATCAGAGTGGTATGGCCTGGGCCTATCCATTTTTTCAGGGGTGGAGAATGTAGAAATCGGATCATTCTGTCCGATACTACTCTGACATCTGAAAACCAAATCATTTTTGTAGTCATTTATATCTCTGGAGTACTTTTTACTTTTTCTATGTTGAACCTCTGTGTCCTTTTTAGTAAGATCTTTATTAAGTTGTGTAGTTAGGCGTTTGAAGTCTGCCGTATCTTTATGGACCTCCAACTGTACTTTTAGTTCAGCTATTGTTTGATCAATTTTCCTGATTTTCTTTTGTTTTCTTTTCAATAGAAAGTGCAGTAGCTCCATACCCTTCTCATTAAAGAAGGTGAACCACTCATCTACAGATTCTTGATCTGTGAGACCATCATTAAGAGGCACATCCCATCTGAGGCATCTCTGTACAATATTAGCCTTGATGTACCTATCAAAATTGGTAATATCCCACCAAACTATAAAACTTATAAAAAACACAATCAAATCCCTGGGTAGGATAATGAAAGTTTTCTATAGCAGCGCTCAGGTGGTCAATAGACTCCCTTGTCCACTCACTCTTATTTACAGTTCATAAGAGTACATATAGAACTTATGAAAAAAATGTTGTTGTAAATGACATATAGCTCCAGATGTCTTCTTAATATGATCCACTTTAAATCATCAGTTGTATCCCCTTTCGGGTGGGTACTCACCACACACAGGATTTAAACAGGCACCTCACAGATCCCATCCGATGGTCATCCGATCATCCTAATCCTGGTTCTGATTACTCCTTCTAAAGCCACACACAGGATTTAAACAGGCACCTCACAGATCCCATCCGATGGTCATCCGATCATCCTAATCCTGGTTCTGATTACTCCTTCTAAAGCCTCCAGAGATCACCCGATAATCACCAGCAGATGTTCAAAGTGAAAAGAAAGAGAAGCCACCAATAGTGTAATCCCGTAGAGTATCTTTTAATCAGTCTAGAAAAATTGTTTCCACAACATATCTTCCATATGGTAAAAATCAAGCAGTAAAATAGCAGCAGTGTAATTCAAAACCGCCGTGCTGTTCCCCCAGGCTCCTAACAGGTGCAGTGTATCAGCAGGTACAGCTTGTGTTTAACCAGACTTACTGCCGCTTCCTGTGTTTGGAGCGCACCTGGAACGCACCAACGTCACTTCCTTTCAGCCCCAAAGTCACACCCTGACGTTTCGTCTTCTCGACTTCCTCTGGGGGCGTGACTCTGCAGCACGGCTCACAGGAATTTATACACACACAAGTGATTGAGAGACAAGTTTAACCCCTCCTATATGCTAATCAATGCCATTTAATTACTCAAATCGGCAGAACGCATTGTAGTCACAGGGGTCTCGTCATTTTAAATCACTTAACACATTAAATCAACAATAACCTCTTATACATTGATCTTGAAAAGCGTTATTAAGATAATAATAACATAATCGAATAGTTAAAATAAATCAATAAAAGCTGAGTCTCCATAATATTATTCATTATCACAGATAAGCACCCAGCACTAGCGCCATCTTGAGTATGAATACCAAACAGCAGTCTAAATTTCTACAAAAATAGGAATAAATTATATATATATATATATATATATATATATATATCTCAACACTCAACGTTAAAATACAATATTAAAATTAAATATATAAAATTTACTTCTAAAAAATCCTAAAACATACTACATAAAATGCTAATCGTCAAAATTGTTTCATAATTATGTTATTAATACCTAAAGGTTTATAAATAAATTCCACATATATATAATATAAACCTACTAAACGGTAAAACAAATAATAACACTAAAAGTCACTAATGAAACAATTTATATCTAACTCGACGTTTAACCCTTTGGGGGTGAGGGTATCCAAGGAATAAATCCAAAAAGTTTCTCGTTTGGATAATTCCCTTACCAAATTACTTCCTCTCCATGTAGGTTTAATATGGTCCACCCCCCAAAATTTCAAACCTATAGGGTTTTGATCATGATGTAGCTTACAATGGAGAGACACATTATGGTCTTTAAACCCCAATTTAATATTCTTAATGTGTTCTCCAATCCTTACTTTAAGGCATCTTTTTGTCCGTCCCACATACATTAACCCACATGGGCATAATAACACATATACCACATGTGTGATATTGCAAGTTATGAACTCTTTGATGGCGAATTCTTTTTTATTTACTGTGGATGTAAAGCAGTCAATACCTCTTATGGGTTCAGCTATTTCTCTACACGCCTTACACTTACGGCAAGCAAAAAACCCTTTTTTGTCCCAAAAGGACAATGGTCTTCTTGGTTGATCCAGCACCTTTTTTACCACCTTGTCTCCTACATTAGGTGCCTTTCTATAAATAAATTTAGGAGCTTCTGGCAACACTGGTTTCAAACTTTTATCTAGACAGAGTATATGCCAATGATTTTTTAACACTGTCTCAACCTCTCTATATTGTGCATGGAATGATGAAATAAAACTCCACTCATGGCAGGTTGAAGTTCGAATCCTCACACCTTCTCCTACTACTTGTTCTCGTGGTATCGCTCTAATCTCCTCTGAGATTCTATCCAATTCTTGGGGTTTATACCCCTTCTCTCTGAATCTGTTTTTCAATATTACAGACTGAGACAGATAATTCTCTTCTGTAGAGCAATTTCGTTTCACCCGCATAAATTGTCCTTTTGGTATATTTTTTAACCAAACCGGGTGGTGGCCACTTTGTATAGGTAGGAAACTATTCCGGTCTGTTGGTTTGAAAAATACTTTTGTGTCTAATTTATCACCATTTCTATAGATGCTGACATCCAAAAAATCTATTTGATCTTTACTCCATGTACTCGTCAATTTAATATTGTTGGAGTTATTATTGAGATATGTTTAAAAATTATTAAGAGATATTTCAGATCCTTCCCATATAAAAATAATATCATCAATGAATCGTCTGTAAAACAGGAGTTCCCGTCTTTTATTCACAAAAATATACTTATCCTCCCACTCCCCCATAAATAAATTTGCAATACTAGGTGCAAATTTTGCGCCCATTGCCACGCCTCTCTTTTGGATAAAAAACTCATTGTTGAACCAAAAATAGTTATGTGACAAACAAAAATCTAAAACCTCTTTTAAAAAAACTTTTTGATGATGGGGAAGATCATCTCTTTGGCTCAAAGCCCAATTGAGGGCGAGTAGGGCGTCGTCAGGCTGTATTATTGTATACAGGGAGGATACATCAGACGTCACAAAAAATACTTCTCCTCGGTCTTCTAAATGTATATTCTGCAGGGATTGTAATAAATCCTTGGTGTCCTTCAGATATGCTTTTGTTGTTTTGACACTACTCTGCAAAAACTGATCCAAGTACTCCCCTATCCTTGAGGTTACAGAGCCAATCCCATTCACAATTGGCCTGGCTGGGGGATTTTGGGAGTCTTTATGTATTTTGGGTAGCGTATAAATTGTAGGAATCCTTGTACTGCTTGGTGTCAAATAACGCTTCTCTTTAACTGTTAAAGTATGTCATTTAAATCCATACTCCACCAAGTGGCCCAATTCTACATTATATTGAGGTGTAGGGTCGTGACTTAATTTTTTATATGTATCAGTGTCAGCCAACATTTCTGTTAATTGGCCAACATAATAATCTTTCGACAAGACCACCACACCTCCTCCTTTATCTGCTGGTCTGACTACTACATCATTTCTTTTCTCCAACATTTCTATGCCATCGCAAATAAATCGAGGATTAACTCCTTTTTTGGGAATAATTTTCTCCATATCTCGTAATACTAAACTTTTAAACACCTCAAGGTGATGAATTGCCGCATTTGGGGGGTTAAATAGAGACTTATTTTTAAGTCCACTATCAACCGCCACTGATGATCCAATGTTTCCACTCACTGGGTTTGACATTTTATTCAAGAAATATTTCTTGATACTGAGTTTCCTCATGTATCTATGAATATCAATATATACATCAAATTTGTTTATCGATCTTTTCAAACCACATTTCAGACCTAATTGTAGGATATTGGTCTCTTTGTGTGTCAAATCAACCCCACTGAGGTTATAGATACCAGTTAGTCTTTTTCCAGCCTCCTTTTTTGCTGGATTCGTGCTCCTGCTCTACATCCTCGTTTTCTGTTCTCCTTAAACTTTGTTGTTGAGTATGATCCCAGTTCTGTTGGTCCCTCCACTGTTGGTCTCTGTACTCGGGTGCATATTGTTGATGTGAGGGTACTTGATAATGCGTGGGTACTTGTTGAGGGTAATACTGTGAGTATTGGGTTGGTGGTCTCCCCCTTTGTGGTGGTTGACCCCTTCCTCTCCTCCTGTTTCCCCTTCCTCTCCACTGAAAAGGACGTGGATGATAGGCCTCATTCCTATCTACTCCATCCCTCAAGGTCTCATATCTATTAGCCACCGGGACATTGTAGGTTTCATTGTGAGCCATATACTGTTGGTTCACACTTGTGTTCCCACGACCCTTTCCTCCTCTCCCTCTCCCTTGATTATTACAACAACATTTTTTTCATAAGTTCTATATGTACTCTTATGAACTGTAAATAAGAGTGAGTGGACAAGGGAGTCTATTGACCACCTGAGCGCTGCTATAGAAAACTTTCATTATCCTACCCAGGGATTTGATTGTGTTTTTTATAAGTTTTATAGTTTTATGTTCTGCAAAATATTTGTTGTGTTTAAGCGGCTGCTGATATAGATACATATAGTGAACATTTGGGTTAATGAATACGGTCACGTATTCATTGTAGTCTGTTATAAGTCACCTGTGAGCTTCTTTAGCGCTGGGATAGTGAAAGAAGGCCAGGGGAACTTCACTTTAATTTTAATATCCCACCAAAGGCTAATTTTCTTATCCATATTGTGACCAAGTTTACGCATTAGTGGTTCAACATTAGTATCTGTCTTAGGGTCTTCATTGTTAAATACTATATCTAAATCCACCTCCCTTTGTTCGATGAAGGTGAAAATATCCATGACTGCCGCAGGAGTAATGGGAGAATCAATACACAAATAATGAAAAAAGAAGGGGGAACTCCCGCGCTGTCTCAAAAAACTAACTCTAGGGGGCACTGCTGCAAAGACACCTTAGAATCTAATTCAAACAAAACAGGTATTAATATATAAATGAGAGTGCGCATGCGCAGAGTTTCCAAAATGGCCACTTGAGCCGGAGCTCCGACACACCCGGCTCTAACAGCGCTCTCAGCGCAGCACGGAAGGCACCCAACCGAGCTATAACGGGCGATCTGGAACCTCATTCACCCAGGGACTCCAACCGTATGAGCGGAAGTCAAGCTCGCCGAGACCTCGGGCCACAGTTTGATCGGGCTCAGCCGCCCGGGTGTACCAAGATGGCTGCCGTGGCCCAACAGCACGCCGCAGGCATAGAGGAACACACTGATCAGAGGCAAGTGATAGCTCCGGCTACTCTAACATTCACCCCTGCTAACCAGAGCATGCTTCCACACCAAATGACACCGTCCCCAGCATCCACCGAATGGCTGCTTGGCAGGAATTTTGGAGAGTATGCATTTTCCCCTGCTGGGCCAGCTTTCTCTACAAATCAGGGGAGTCCCTTTCCTATGACCCCGAACTCAGAGGCAAGGTCCCACTCTGACGACCTACTACTGAAGTTGTCAGCATTACTGGAAAGAGGTCTTGCCACTACAGCAGCCAAGATAACCAATGATATAAAGGCTGACTTCCAGAACCTGGGTTCCAGGATGGAAGCCATAGAACATAAGCTGGATCTCACAGTAGCAACTACTAACCAGAACTCTGGCCATATCCAGACACTCCAGGATAGGCTTGACTCAGCCCTACTCAGAATTGACGAACTGGAGAACAGATCCAGAAGATACAACTTCAGGATCAGGGGTCTACCCGAAGCCATTACAGATGTTTCCCAAGCTACACACGAGATAATTAAAACTTTGATCCCGAACATCCCGCAACACCGTTTGGAATTGGACAGGGTTCATAGAGCCCTGGGCCCCCCCTAGGAAGGATGGATCCCCTAGGGATATCATCGCTAAACCACACTTCTATCTTGTCAAAGAGGAGATAATGAAGCAATCTAGAGCGATGAAACAAATCTTGTGTCAGAGTCACCCGGTTCAAATCTTTGCCGACCTCTCCCCCTCTATGATTCAGAGGAGACGGGCCCTGAAACCTCTCCTTTCGGTCCTGGCCCAAAAGGACATTAAATACTGGTGGACTTTCCCATTTGCTGTAAAATTCCTTTATAAGAGCAAACACTACTCATTCTCTAGCTTCCAAGATGGAGAGAAGACCCTCTTGTCCCTGAAGCTGATCGCCTTGGAAGCTGATATGGACACGTCAAACCCAGCGTTCAACTCAGCTAAATGTCCTCCACCCTCCAGCCCTCTGATGCCTCTTTGGAACAACCTAAAATCAAAGAAACCAAAAGATATTCGCCTGACCTGAATGATACCAGCGGACTTGTTTAGTCCTACTCTACTCCAGAGGGAGTGTTCCTTATGGACTTCAACCCCTTGTGTTTTTTTTTATCCTCCTTGGTATGCTTAGAAGTCGACCTTGCCTAAGGTCCCCCCTTGTTCTCCTACCACCACCTGTTTTTCTTTTAAGCGAGCCGAGCGGCTCTCATATTTCACTGGTTAACAACCCAGTTATTTTTTATATTCCCCTTATTCCCCTACTGTTATCGTTTTTATGTTCTTTTGGCCTCAGAAGAGGTTCCCAGATTGTGGTGGGTCTGACTAACTTATGTCCGCTCCTCCTTTATTCCAATGTAAGTTTTATTTTATTTTTTGATTGTTGACCATAATTATTGTACTTTAAGGTGGTGAAAATTGGGGCATCACCAAGGAGGGATTCTAAGGGGTTCAGATCTCCTTCCCTGATTGAGAATGTGATCCTTCTGCAGTAAAAATGCCTAAATGTTATTTGAGCGCCTAGGAGCTGGTTGCTCAGCATGTGCCTCCACCTATCCCTCAGTCTCTCCAGATCCTGCTGGATAGGTTGTCTGCCCTTACTGGAGCAGACGCTTTTTGAGAGATCTGGTTCCTGGGGGATTTTTCCTCCCCAGGGAGCTGATCCAAACCTTCTGAAGAGGCTTTCTATGGCCTCTTTGTTTCTATTTTCTCTCTTTTTTACTCTGCTTCTCCTCTCCATTCCCCTCTTTCCCACCCTCTCCTACACTTTGGGATGTTTAACAACTGTGTTTCTCTCAAAATTTGTCCAGGTTCATTATGAGGTTCCTTCTTGAGCTGTGTCGTCACTTAGAAGATGTGCACATATGAAAACTTATGGTTCGGCAGTCCTAGCGGTAAGTGACGCAGAGATTGACAGCACTCACCCACCTCCTCTCCATGGCTAGCGCACCTAAACCTTCACTTAATATAGCCACCCACAACACCCAGGGCCTTAATTCTCCCATCAAACGGAGAAAGATGTTTGACCGTTATAAATCACTTAAACTAGATGTGGTCTTGGTACAGGAAACCCACTTCCCTAAGAGATACAGCCCTAATTTTCTCCATCATAATTTCCTCCTGTTCTACTTGGCTAAAGCGGAGGGCAAGTCAGAAGGCGTTGCAATCTTGTTTTCCAAATCTTGCAACTTCTCGTGGCAGGCTGATTATAAAGATCCAGAAGGTGGATACCTCCTGGTTAAAGGGGTGATAGATGGACACTTATTCTCTTTTGTCTCTTATTATGCCCCAAATAAAGGGCAAAGAATTTTTTTTAATTCATGATGTCAACCCTGAACCCCATATTGGAGGGGACCCCCATTTTCGGGGGTGACTCCAATGTGGCGTTCGACCATGGGCTAGATAAATCCAACCCTGCCAAAATCACCATAACTCGCCCCACCAGAGCTAGCCTAAAATTTGCTAGACTTGTCCATGCACATGGATTAGCGGACGTGTGGCGAGAACAGAACCCAATGACTAGGGACTATACCCATTTTTCTAGTCCTCATCAATCCTACACTAGGATTGATCACATTCTCATGCCTACAAATCACCTTCCTATTGTCGCCAATGCCAAAATTATAGACTCTCCGCTCTCGGATCACTCCATAGTTTCAGCGACTATCTATAAACCTTCGGATAGACCCAAACCTTTTCAATGGAGACTTAATGAATCCATTTAATCTGACCCCGTCAATGCGGCCAAAATCAGTAAAGCACTATCAGAATATTTTACTCTAAATAATACTGGAAATGTCTCCGTGGAGGTTCTCTGGGCGGCCCATAATGTTACTATCAGAGGGAACTTGCAACTTGCAACCAAAATTAAAAGAGAAAGGATGGCAGACATTGTTAGACTCGAAAAAACGTATGCGTCCCTTAGAGCACAACACAAAAAAGACCCTACCAGTATTAACATGTCCCAAATAGACACCGTAAGACTGGAACTTAACCTTGGACACGAGCAGGGAGGATGGGATTCTTAGCGGTGCATAAATAACAAATGTATCAAGTAAATTATAATAAAATATTTTTATTTTGACATCAAAACAAAAATATGAGACAATAATAAAATGGAATAGAAGGTGATGTTACAGACAATACAATTCAGATGGACAGTTGAATGGCATAAGGTCCCAACATGTTTCGCCCCTGATTCGGGCTTCTTCAAAAAGGGAAAGCACTGTCCACTATGGTGATGTACACCTTCTACAAGGTACAAAAAACACAAATACATATACATAATATTAATAGTGATAACAAACAAATAAACCAAAATAAGTGTAGTAATATAGGTGAATATAAATTCTCTGCATGCACAATTCACACCCCCTAAGGTCAAGCCCCTTACCTCTCTCCACACTCCAGCCAGCTCAGACGGCCATACCCCAAACGGTAACACCCGGCCCCCACCACGTGCACATCCACAGATCACATGGGGGTAGCACAAGATAACAAAGAAGGAGATGGGCCGTATTGGAATAGGCATCAAACATATATCCACATATATATACCCCAAAAGAGCACACTACCAACAAGGCAGTGTGCCTTCTGGTGATAAAACCAGGATTAAAGAAAAATAAAAGTAATACTAGCAACTTACAAGAACTAGAGTGGAAACAACTCAGTTCCTGGGACGACACGGATAGGCGATTCAAAAAATATATAGGCAGTAACTCCCAACAAACTGAAAGAGTAGATAGATAATAATACATAGTAAGGAAGGGATTAAAGAAGCTCAAACACAAACATAGGGGTGAGAGAAAACTCGGAAAGAAATAGACTTGATAAGTGAATAAGGTTTACACAGGGACAATCCATGCCTCCAAATTAAACATCTCTAGACAAAGGTGCTGAGATACACAAGGTTAGAGAGGAAAAGAAGGACAGAGGAAGAGTAAACATACACTGCTATGTCAGGATGAAGAGAGATTTTTACCTTTATGAACGTTATGAATTGTGTGGTCCCAGGGGCTCAGCAGCATCTCTGCACTGATGCCTTAACTTTTTATATACCCCCCATCTGGTTACATGGACTGGAAGCGGACACAGGCTGTACCGCACATGCGCAGACGCATGATGTCATTCCGCATCTCCGTTCTACGGCAGAGTCAGGAGAGCAAAGAGAAAAGGAAGTTGTGGAGCACTCTTGTGGTGGATTTTGAGAAGACACCCAAACTGGGGCTTCTCCAGGAATGAATGCTGCGGTGGAAGGTCTGCATGTAGGTCAGCAAAGCAGGCATCCAATGGTGATTGGACCGCCCTTGGGTGTCCATGTGATCGTGGGAAAGTGCTGGGCATCGTCCGGGATGGTCACCGGGAACGGCGCCATACTGGGCGGGCAAAGAATGGGGAGAGAGGCTTGGTACCAATGGCTGCACCCGGGCAGTGAAAAAGCATGCATATAATAAATTATATAAAATAATGACAACAATGTGAAAGAAAAAATAAGGTGAATATACGATGATACAAAATCCATAAAGCATATAACACTTTTTTCTAATAATGTATAAAAATATAAATATAATCAAATTTGGCAATTACATATACCGTATTTATCGGCGTATAACACGCGCCGGCGTATAACACGCACCCCAAGTTTAGGAGGAAATTTTTGGGAAAAAAACTTTTAGGAGGGAAGTTTAAGGAAAAATAACTTACATTTAAATGCAGCCTTGTCAGTGTCCATTGCAGCCTTGTCACAGTGCAGCCTTGTCAGTGTCCATTGCAGCCTTGTCACAGTGCAGCCTTGTCAGTGTCCATTGCAGCCTTGTCACAGTGCAGCCTTGTCAGTGTCCATTGCAGCCTTGTCACAGTGCAGCCTTGTCAGTGTCCATTGCAGCCTTGCCCCAGAGTCCATGTCAGCCTTGCCCCAGTGTAGCCGTGCAGCCTTGCCCCAGTGTAGCCGTGCAGCCTTGCCCCAGTGTCGCCGTGCAGCCTTGCCCCAGTGTCGCCATGCCGGATTTTAAAATTGGCGCCGAGACTGTGTGGGGCGGATGCCGCCGAGAACGCAGGGACTGGGCGGAGCTGCCGCCGAGATACACATAGCCGAGTGTACTCGGCTATACTCAGCTTTTCTCGGCTCCGCTCACAGTCACGCCGAGTCCCGCCCTATGATGGACATAACACAGGTCCAATGGCGGGACTGGGCATGACTCTGAGCGGAGCCGAGAAAAGCCGAGTATAGCCGAGTACATTCGGCTATGTGTATCTCGCTCCACTCCACTCACAGTCAGCGGAGACAGCCCAGGGATGTGGGTATCGGCGTATAACACGCACCCACGATTTTCCCCTGATTTTAAATACGGTATATAAAAAAAATAAAAAAGTAGCCTTCAAGAAAGAGCTGCTTATATCCATCCATCAAAAAAAAAAAAATTCCCCCATATATACTAGCAAAGTGAAATATAATTCATATGTTTGGTCGACTTATGCAACCAATAGAGCTATAGACTATAAATTTCACATAGACTTAGGGACCAGAAAAAGGGGCGGGCGGGGGGGAAAGGGGGGAAAAACGGGAAAGAAAGGGGGGGAGAAAAGAAGGGGAAAAAAGAAAAAAATCAGGACAGCAACGGAGAAGAGGGAGGCAGCAAAGGAAACTATCTGTATTAATCATAAAAAAGGTTTATAACCCAACATTTCATTCAATCCGGGATAAATTGTAGCTTTTAGCGAAAAAATCCAACGGGATTCTAATTGCAGAAGTTTCTGATCTTTGCTGCCTCCCCTAACATCCGGAGGAATATGTTCCAAGGCCATAAATTTGATGGTATCCAATCTGAAGTCACAAAATAAACCAACATGACGACTGATTGGGGTTTCCATCCTTCGTTTTTTGATCAAGGATATGTGGTCATTTATTCTTTTGAAAAAGGGACGTTTTGTTTTACCTATATAGAAAGAATTACAGGTGCATTGTATCATGTACACAATGCCTGGAGTCTGGCACGTTACTCTGGAACTTAACTTTGCCCTTACAACTAGAGCTGAGAAACTGATTCGGTGGAGCGGTGCTAAATTCTACACCCAGAAAGATAACTTAGGCAGATTGCTAGCCAACATGTCATGGATATGCAGTAGTGTTTGTCTGTCAGCTTACCTTCCTTCCCATGTGTTCATCTTAGAGGCCTGAGCCCTTTCACCTGGCTTCCTTTATAATCTCCTCCCAGCCAGACTCCACCCCAGGCCCTATCACAGAACACTATATTAACCTGTGCACTGCAAGCCTGCTTTGCTGATCAACGTGTTTGTTAGGCATTGTGTGTTTGGGTTCCTGCCTGCCGTGTGCTACGTCTGTCTCTCTGTTACGTTATTGGCTTGTCCCTGACCATCCCTGTCTGCTCGTGACCCTTGACCTTCGGCTCGTTCTTCGTTATCCTTGTCTGCTTGTGGCCCCTGACCTTCGGCTTGTTATTCGGTTCTCTCTATCGTGTGCTGCTGCTTCCCCTTATCCTACGGGGTGTGAGCTAGGAAACTCCAGGGGCCGCGACCTGGTCCCAGCCTGCAGCGTAACATCCTCACCACTAGAGGCCCTGGAGAAGACCAGCTGGGTCTTAGACTCCGCGCCCTGGGGAATCTTGGCTCTCGCTTCCGTTGGGATCCCGGTTGTGCTCCTCTGGTCCCGCTTTCCACAACCACCCAGTTTCCTATCCACAGAAGCCAGCCATAGGGTTCACTACCTCGCGGTGCACTCCTGTCCCCCTACGGTGTGCATCTGTCACCTGGCCACAGGTGACCCTGACAGTTTGATCAGCCATGAACCCGGCTGACATCCCGCTACCCGCGGATGATCCATTGCAGGGCATAGTTTGCAGACTTGAAACCCAGGAATCGAATCAGACTCAGGTGATGCGATTCCTCCAGGATCTGGCTTCTCGCTTCGAGCAGCTTCAGGCCTCCTTGGGAACCCTAAATCCGCAACCTCAAATACAACCAGCGGCTGCACCTATTGCACCAGTCGCAACCTTTTTGCATGGCCTGTCTGATAGAGTGAAGGACGAATTAGCAGGAAGAACCATCCCCACTGATCTGGCCGGCGTTATCTCCTTGTGTAACCAGATCGATATTCGCTTTCAGGAGAGGACCTTAGAAAAGCAACGCCAGCACTCCTTGGTTCTTAGTCAGCCTGAGCTCCCCTCTCTTCGACCCGTAGAGCATCTCCTACCAGCTGAGGAACCCATGCAGCTGGGTCGGACCAGGCTATCCCCCGAGGAACGTGCTAGGCGCAGAACTCTTGGTCTGTGTCTTTACTGTGGGGGCAAAGGTCATTTTCGTGACACTTGCTCTCTTTGTCCAGAAAAACGTTCGGGTCCACTTCATCTGGAAAGTGGAGTATTGGACCCAGAAATATCACCTTCCCCTTCTCGTCTTCTGCTTTCTGTGTTCCTTCATGTTGGTGCTTCTTCTCATTCGGTCTCAGCATATCTGGATTCCGGAGCCGCTGGTAATTTCATGGACTGGGAAATCGCATCGTCCATGAGACTTACTCTTTTGCCCCTCACCACGCCATTGGTGGTCTTGGCGATTGATGGTACTGTTCTCCCAGGGGGACCTATCCGCTTCCAGACCCTCCCTGTTAAGATGTCGGTAGGGACACTCCACCAGGAGTGGATATCCTTCCTTATCTTACCCAAGGCCTCAACGCCTATAATTTTGGGTCTCCCATGGTTACAGCTCCATTCTCCTCATGTGGACTGGACTACTGGACAGATCCTGGCTTGGGGTCCCTCCTGTTCCTCCTCCTGTCTACCCAAGGTTGCCCCCTGTGAATCTGAGCCGGTCATTCATTCCAGGTTGCATAACCATTTACATTTCTCTGTCCCTAACCACCCTTGGACGCACAGCCAGGCTAGCTTGTCTACAAGTCCTGCAGTCGCTACGTCTTGCGATGCGATTCAGGTAGTCGCTACACCTGACTCAGCTATTCACTCTGCCTCTGTACTAGTTATGCCAGTCCAGCCCATGCCCAGTGAGCCTCCTACTTTTTCTTGTTTGGGACATTCTGCTTGTCCTTCAGCTATTCAGCTTGACTCCGGCGACATGTCACCTTCTAACCAACCTGACTTCAGGGTTCCACTGACATCTGCCCAGTCTGATGGTCCTGTGCAAGATGACCAGTTCCCCTTTAAGGGTCTAGGGGACCCTCCTCAGATTCCTGTTGATCCTCTCATGCCCTTGCTTATTCCTAGAGAGCCTTTGGTCCTCAATAGATCTTCTTGTCATCTCCCTACCTCGTTTTCGGTCTCTGAGGATAATCTTAAGTACGAGGTTAGACAAGTTCTGGATTCTCGGCTCTGCAGAGGCATTCTTCAGTACCTTGTGCATTGGAGAGGTTTTGGTCCTGAGGAGGCGTCTTGGATCGCTGCATCTGATGTCGCTGCACCTCATCTGTTGAGAAGGTTTTATCAGAGATTTCCCTTTAAGCCTGGGTCCAGGCGGGGGAGGGCCCATAAGAGGGAGGGTACTGTCATGGATATGCAGTAGTGTTTGTCTGTCAGCTTACCTTCCTTCCCATGTGTTCATCTTAGAGGCCTGAGCCCTTTCACCTGGCTTCCTTTATAATCTCCTCCCAGCCAGACTCCACCCCAGGCCCTATCACAGAACACTATATTAACCTGTGCACTGCAAGCCTGCTTTGCTGATCAACGTGTTTGTTAGGCATTGTGTGTTTGGGTTCCTGCCTGCCGTGTGCTACGTCTGTCTCTCTGTTACGTTATTGGCTTGTCCCTGACCATCCCTGTCTGCTCGTGACCCTTGACCTTCGGCTCGTTCTTCGTTATCCTTGTCTGCTTGTGGCCCCTGACCTTCGGCTTGTTATTCGGTTCTCTCTATCGTGTGCTGCTGCTTCCCCTTATCCTACGGGGTGTGAGCTAGGAAACTCCAGGGGCCGCGACCTGGTCCCAGCCTGCAGCGTAACATCCTCACCACTAGAGGCCCTGGAGAAGACCAGCTGGGTCTTAGACTCCGCGCCCTGGGGAATCTTGGCTCTCGCTTCCGTTGGGATCCCGGTTGTGCTCCTCTGGTCCCGCTTTCCACAACCACCCAGTTTCCTATCCACAGAAGCCAGCCATAGGGTTCACTACCTCGCGGTGCACTCCTGTCCCCCTACGGTGTGCATCTGTCACCTGGCCACAGGTGACCCTGACACAACATACTTTCCCCCAGGATGAAGCTTAACATAATTCCCCGGATTATGACTCATCATCAATCACCGACATCCGACCCTTCCAAAATCCTTGTAGCATTCATGGACTTTTATGATAAACTCTATAGTGCTGGCAAGCTTGCCACTAATAGTTAAATTTCACAATTTCTTGACTCTCTCCCTATTCCCAAGCTCTCGGATGATCACAAATCTATCATGGAGGACCCAATTTCAGGATGAAACCCTGGAGGTTATCAAAAATTTAAAGAGGAGCTCAGCTCTAGGCCCTGACGATTTGTCAGTGCCCTACTATAAAGCGTTTCCAGAGATGTTAGCCCCCTTTATGACAAAATTCTTTAATGAAAAAACTTCCGGTAAGCCCCTCTGCCCTGACTTAAACACAGCCTTCATTACTGTCATACCGAAACCTGATAAAAACCCAGAAGAGGTAGGGAATTAGACCAATCTCGTTAATAAACAATGACGTAAAGATCCTCACCAAAATCTTAGCGAACAGGCTAAACTCCTTTATCAGCTCCTATATCCACAAAGATCAAGTGGGTTTTATCCCAGGGAGGCAGGGTCCTGACCAAACCAGGAGAGCCATCGATAAAGTCTCGATCCTACAATCTAACTGGCCAGGTGGCCCGAAACAAAAGAGAATGCTCCTTTCCCTTGACATACAAAAAGCATTTGACACGGTTTCCTGGCCGTACATTTTTGCTCTATTAGAGCACTGGGGATTTGGTAATAGCTTCCTCTGTATTGTGAGAGCCCTTTTATTCTACTCCCACAGCGCTCATCCGTCTACAGGGATACTATTCTCCCCCGGTACGAATTGCTAGAGGTACAAGACAAGGGTGCCCTCTATCACCCTTAATAATTGCGATGGCCATGGAGACACTAGCAATTGCTATATGAGAGAACCCTGATGTCAGGTGGGTTGACTGTGGTCCCCAGACACACAAATGTGGACTGTTCGCTGATGACCCAATACTCTTTATTACCTCTCCCTTAACCTCTCTCCCAAATTTAAACAAGATCCTATCCTCTTTTGGAGCTATATCCGGCCTACAAGTAAATTTCTCCAAATCCCTAGTGCTAAATGTCTCTCTCAGTCCCGAGATGGTATCCCTTCTTAAACAAAACTTTCAGTTTGCCTGGAGTGACTCCACAATCAAATATTTGGGCATCTCCCTTACTTCTAAATTTGAGGACCTTTACACTAAAAATTTCCCCCCCCCTTGTTTCACAAATTGCAACAAGATCTAAAGACCTGGTCAAAACTAAATTTATCTTGGTTCGGAAGAATAAATGCAGTCAAGATGACTCTGTTACCTAGATTGCTCTACCTATTCCGAGCTCTTCCTATTCCTCTAAAAAGGGATCATCTAAAATCCTTCCAGAGCAAAATCCTTAAATTCATCTGGGGGGGTTCCGGTTACAGGATTAATCAACAGACTCTCTTTCTCTCTAGAAAACGGTGCGGCTTGGGCGTTCCGCACTTGTATAGATATTACCAAGCTTCGAGACTGGCTCGATTCTCCATTATATATTCTAAAAGGGAAAAACCGGATTGGGTGCTAATCGAACGTCAGGCTGTCTCCCTCCACACCCTAGATTTCTTATTATGGCTCTCTCCCAAAAATAGACCCCCTATTCTGGCCCCCTCCCTCTCACACTCCTATGCTTTGTGGGACAAATTGAAATTAAAGCCTACCCTCACATCGGACGTGAAACCCCTATCACATCTTTTCCGTAACCCGAAATTTCCCCCAGGGTCTGACATAAAGGCCTTCCAATGGTGGATTGACAAAGGGCTATATCATTTAGGCCATTTCTTCACATCTAGTGGCCCTATATAATTAGCATACTGTGTGAGCAACCTTGATCTCCCGCGCTCAGAACGATTTTGATTCAACCAAATCAGCCATTTCCTCCATAGCATTTGGTCTAATAAACCTAACCCTCCCAAATTTTCTAACTATGAACTCTGGTGCAGTCAGTCCATGGAGCAGAGAGATAGCATTTTGGTAATCTATGCGTAACTTTCCTTACTGTCTAGCAAATCCCCTTACATGTTGGCTTGGGAGGAGGATCTCCAGTTTAGGTGGAGCCTGGAGTCCTGGGAGTCTTCCTTTGCCTCTGCATTTAAAAGGTGTTATCAATACATCCCTCATGGAAGAAAATGTAAAAATCATGTCTAGATGGTACCTTACACCAACTAGGCTAGCAAAAATTTTCCCAACAGCTGACCCACTATGTTTTAGGGGATGTCAGCTGTTGGGCTCAATTGCGCATGTATGGTGGGAATGCCCCAGAATCAGACCCTTTTGGAGAAAGATACTAAACCTCATTAAAAGAATCACTGGTGGGGGTGCATGCGCGGTGCGATGCGGGAAGGACATGAGTGAGATCAGCTCAGTCTGACCCAGACACAGCAGGCACGATAACCAGGGCTATACACCGATCCCACCAGCCCCAAATATAAGCACCCCTGCAGGGAACATTCGTGCATGCCTGGGAGGAAGAACGCTCGCAGCACAACCTAACTAACTTTCTGCTGAGCTCCGGTAACAGACAGCACAAGATGGCCCAAGATGGCGCTACCGCTAGCCTGCACGAGGCCTCAGAGAGGATGCAGCCGCACGGCTCCCAGGACACAAACTGTGAGTACTCTACACCCCTCTCAAAAGCAGATCTGGATGCCAGCCTAACATCCATATTTAATAAGCTGGTGGAAAAAATTGAGAGCGAAGTTTATAAATCCACAACTGCTCTATCCCAGGAGATTGCAGGCATTGGTCATAGAACCGACATTTTAGAGGCTAAACATGATGAACTCTCACTTGCTCTTAACGATCTAAGAAAAGACTATGAGACACTGGCAGACAGTTGTGCTTTCATGCAAGCACAAGTAGAAGACCTGGACAACAGAAATCGTAGGCATAATATTAGATTGCGTGGTGTACCAGAGACGGTCACTGATCTCATCCCTGTGATTTCAAAAGTTTTCCATAGTCTCCTACCAGATAAGCCACTATCAGCCTTCACTTGTGACAGGATTCATAGAGCCCTTCGTCCCAAACCTACACCTGATATGCCACCCAGAGACATCATCATGTGTATGAAAGACTTCCTGATCAAAGAAGAGATCATGCGCGCTGCCAGAAACTCCTCTAATATTGAGCTGGATGGCAAAAAGCTTCAAATTTATCCAGACATCTCCCCAGCCACACTAGACAGGAGACACAGAATGAAGGAGGTCACAAACATTTTACAATCTGCAAGAATCCGATACAGATGGGGATTCCCCTTCAAGCTCACCGTCCCACACAATGGTTCCACGTATACAGTCTATAATGTGATTGAAGGCAAGAAGCTTCTTATTTAGCTGGGCCTGCTGGATCCTGAACCCCCTGCCAGACCTCCAGCTACCCCTAGATCTTCCCCAATTTGGTCCACACCATCTTCTCGTCGGAATCAAAGAGACCAAAGACGCTGGCGTCAATCATGTCAGGAATAAACCTACTATTCATAAAACACTTTTCTCACAGTTGAAATTGGGGCTCCTTTGGTCAACTCAGAAATTCCTCTCTCCATGGCTAATGGAGTCCATATGTTATGCTCAAAATTTAATAGGTGCCTAATCTTCCTCCTCACAGATGGTGCTCTTAACCCTCCCCCTTTTTTTTTTTTTTTTTTTTTTTTTAGGGAATGACTATTTTCTATCCCTGTTTTATTCCATTTTTCAAATTTTTTACTATTCTATATTTTCTACTTCTATATTTTTCAATATAGTTATGTGTTTGATGTCTAAAAAAATCATAGCAGCTTTGTCCTATCTCAGGGATTACGAGGATAAACATCAGTCATATAATATCCTGAACTTTAATTGGTTCCTATTAGGTGACGGACTTAAACTGAAGTTATCCCAGAGGAACTCCTCACCCCCCCTTTTTTTTTATTTGGGGATCAGAAGCTCAAATGGGCTCTTCTAAGACATTTTTTTTTTTTCTAATTTTCTGTATAGTTTCGGGTTTGTTGTTCAAGAACCAAAGCTGCACTACCATCTCTCAGCAATCATAATGTTGACTTTAGTTATATAATTGCTAGAACGTTATTTGGTTCCCTTTTGAGGATAGACCTAAACCAGAGTTACCTCAAACGGACCCTCCCCTCCCCCTTTTTTTTTTCTCTCGCTTACAGAGGTAGAAAGGAGGGGAAAGAAAAGGAAGAAAGAGAGATAATTCTACAAATGATATATAGGCATTTTATTGAATAGTTAAAATTCAGACTAAGCCATGTCAGCTATCCCCATTTTTCCGTTGGGCTGGTTCTCCTAGCTTTCTCATTGTAATAAGTTGCAAACTACTTTTGTTCCAAATTATTTTTTTCTTTTTCTTATGTATCTAGGATGCCTGCTACATCCGTCGTCGCTGGTTTGTTCCCCATCCTGGGCTCAGGGTATATGCCGCCTCCCCAAACCTTTGGGGTTTGGTGCCGAACCCGGACCGCAGGTTCTTGGTTTATGGTAACAAGTTTTTTCTTGTACCTTTGACACTCTTTATTGTGTCACTACTCTTGTATTCAATTACATGTTTAGCTCACAATGTTCTAATCTTTGATTATGGAAGTTCCCACATATGTACACGCAACTTTACATATCCAAATGTTATGTACCTCACAGTACCTACTATATACATACATGGTAAAGAACCCAATAATTTTTTCAATCTTCATTTTTTCACCACAAGAAACCAATATTATCAAAAAGAAACACTGGCTATAAGATACAAGTCTAAAAGATGGTTGATTATCCCTACTCTCTACACCATACCTATATGGCTCAATCACCTACACATACCCAAAACTCTCCAAAGCCCACACATTACCTAAGGGTATTAAAATTATTTCACACAATGTGCATGGTTTCAATACCCCGCACAAACGCAAAAAAGCATTTCAACATTACAAACGGATAGGGGCAGATATCATACTTATACAAGAATCCCACTTTTCTTCTTCTAATTACCCGAAATACTTCAATAAGGCATATAACCAGTCTTACTATAACACATATAAAAATAAAACTAGAGGAGTAGCGATCTTTATTCGTAACTCGTTCATTTTTGATGTTCAAAGTATTTATAAAGACAATGAGAGTAGATTCATCATTCTCAAGGGCTCTATCAACAACCAAGCTCTCACTATAGCATCAGTGTATGCTCCTAATGAATCCCAATCAACTTTTTTTAAAACATTCTTTGAGACTCTGGACAGATTCAATTCTCCCCACATAATTTTAGGTGGGGACTTTAATCTAGCCTCTCATCCAGCTCTAGATAGGAGCAAAGTAGCTCCCTCCTCCAAAGCTTTTCCAAAATCTCTTAACCGCTCCATTAGCAACTTTCAACTTATAGACTCGTGGAGAGCACACAATATTGGAGTAAAGGGTTTCACGCATTACTCACACCCTCATGATGTGTATGCCAGATTGGACTACATATTTTGTACTCCGATTCTACTGGCCAACTCCTCTAAAGCTCTTATTCATCCCTGCCCCTGGTCAGATCGAGACATAACATCTCTTGAAACATCACACATTGGAATCACACCCTCCCCCTATAATTGGCGACTTAATGACGCTCTACTTTCTGATCCTAAATTGATTCAGGAGGTGGCTTCCCAGATAGAAAATTATTTTACAGACAATGCACTCGAGGATACCTCGCCTTCCACTCTCTGGTCAGCTCACAAAGCAGTTCTTCGTGGTCACTTGATCAGTATAGCAGCCAAAAAAAACAAAGATAGAACTGCTGAAATTAGATCCCTCACAAAAGAACTTGATAGCTTATATAACAAAACGCAACAATTCCCTTCTCAAGATCTTACTAACAAGATACAAACTAAACGCCATGCCTTGGATCAGATCCTATCGGCCAACACTGAAAAATCTCTTAGATTTTCCAAAGCAAAATTTTTCCTTCATAGCAACTCTCCCTCTGCCATGTTTGCTAGAAAACTTAATCAAGAAACTAACCCCCCCCCACGTATATAAACTTAGGGACCACACAGGGAACACAGTCACCCATCCACATGAAGTCCTTAACATCTTTTCTACCTTCTACAAATAATTACTATCAGGCCCACAACCCCAGGCTAGCCATGGTTCCAAATTATGGCTAGATGACATACACCTACCCTCCCTTAACCCTCAACAAATAGACTCCCTAAATGCACCCTGCACATATAGAGAAATAATAAATATCATCAAATCACTTAAAACATCAACTGCCCCCGGTCCTGATGGGTTTTCTTCATCCTATCATAAGAAATACGCCCCCCTCTTAGCACCTCACCTGACCAAACTTTTCAACCATGTGCTTGATGGTGGATAGGGATGAGCTCGGTGTTCGAGTCGAACATAGGTTTGACTTGAACATCGGCTGTTCGCGCGTTCGGCAGCGAGGAGAGCAATGATTGGCCACAGGCAGGATGCCTGTGGCCAAATATAGCTGAGGGGGTTTAGTACACGCCCCACACTATAAAAGGCCGCCAGCGCGGCGGCCTTGTGTAGTGTGTTCCGGAGCAGGGAAAGTGAAGGATAGGCAGGGACAGTGTCAAATCTTGTCAAATCTATTATTTGCTAAACCTTGTGTGTAGGGACAGAGAAGGATAGGCAGGGAGAGTGTCAGTGTCATATTCTTTGCTAAACCTTGTGTGTAGGTAGAGAGAAGGATAGGCAGGGAGAGTGTCAGTGTCATATACTTTGATAAACCTTGTGTGCAGGGAGAGAGAAGGATAGGCAGGGGACAGTGTCAGTGTCATTGTTGCTAAGCCTCCTGCACATTATACACCTGAAGTTAGCCCGTATTGCTGCTTTTTCCTGGTGTGTTACACCAACAGGATTTTGCGGCACTTACAGTGGGTGGAGTGTGCCTCCTGACCATAT
This sequence comes from Rana muscosa, assembly GCA_029206835.1. Lineage (NCBI taxonomy): Eukaryota > Metazoa > Chordata > Amphibia > Anura > Ranidae > Rana > Rana muscosa. The sequence goes on from CM055117.1 coordinate 434,031,573, forward strand.
TACACCTTAACTTAGCCTGTATTGCTGCTTTTTCCTGGTGTGTTACACCAACAGGATTTTGCGGCACTTACAGCGGGCGGAGTGTGCCTCCTGACCATATTACACCTTAACTTAGCCTGTATTGCTGCTTTTTCCTGGTGTGTTACACCAACAGGATTTTGTGGCACTTACAGCGGGCGGAGTGTGCCTCCTGACCATATTACACCTGAACTTAGCCTGTATTGCTGCTTTTTCCTGGTGTGTTACACCAACAGGATTTTGCGGCACTTACAGCAGGCGGAGTGTGCCTCCTTACCATATTACACCTTAACTTAGCCTGTATTGCTGCTTTTTCCTGGTGTGTTACACCAACAGGATTTTGTGGCACTTACAGGGGGCGGAGTGTGCCTCCTGACCATATTACACCTTAACTTAGCCTGTATTGCTGCTTTTTCCTGGTGTGTTACACCAACAGGATTTTGTGGCACTTACAGCGGGCGGAGTGTGCCTCCTGACCATATTACACCTGAACTTAGCCTGTATTGCTGCTTTTTCCTGGTGTGTTACACCAACAGGATTTTGCGGCACTTACAGCAGGCGGAGTGTGCCTCCTTACCATATTACACCTTAACTTAGCCTGTATTGCTGCTTTTTCCTGGTGTGTTACACCAACAGGATTTTGTGGCACTTACAGGGGGCGGAGTGTGCCTCCTGACCATATTACACCTTAACTTAGCCTGTATTGCTGCTTTTTCCTGGTGTGTTACACCAACAGGATTTTGCGGCACTTACAGCGGGCGGAGTGTACCTCCTGACCATATTACACCTTAACTTAGCCTGTATTGCTGCTTTTTCCTTATGTGTGTTACACCAACAGGATTTTGCGGCACTTACAGCGGGCGGAGTGTGCCTCCTGACCATATTACAACTGAACTTAGCCTGTATTGCTGCTTTTTCCTGGTGTGTTACACCAACAGGATTTTGCGGCACTTACAGCGGGCGGAGTGTACCTCCTGACTATATTACACCTGAACTTAGCCTGTATTGCTGCTTTTTCCTGGTGTGTTACACCAACAGGATTTTGCGGCACTTACAGCGGGCGGAGTGTGCCTCCTGACCATATTACAACTGAACTTAGCCTGTATTGCTGCTTTTTCCTGGTGTGCTACACCAACAGGATTTTGCGGCACTTACAACGGGCGGAGTGTGCCTCCTGACCATATTACACCTGAACTTAGCCTGTATTGCTGCTTTTTCCTGGTGTGTTACACCAACAGGATTTTGCGGCACTTACAGCGGGCGGAGTGTGCCTCCTGACCATATTACACCTTAACTTAGCCTGTATTGCTGCTTTTTCCTGGTGTGTTACACCAACAGGATTTTGCGGCACTTACAGCGGGCGGAGTGTGCCTCCTGACCATATTACACCTTAACTTAGCCTGTATTGCTGCTTTTTCCTGGTGTGTTACACCAACAGGATTTTGCGGCACTTACAGCGGGCGGAGTGTACCTCCTGACCATATTACACCTTAACTTAGCCTGTATTGCTGCTTTTTCCTGGTGTGTTACACCAACAGGATTTTGCGGCACTTACAGCCGGCGGAGTGTGCCTCCTGACCATATTGCACCTGAACTTAGCCTGTATTGCTGCTTTTTCCTGGTGTGTTACACCAACAGGATTTTGCGGCACTTACAGCGGGCGGAGTGTACCTCCTGACCATATTACACCTTAACTTAGCCTGTATTGCTGCTTTTTCCTGGTGTGTTACACCAACAGGATTTTGCGGCACTTACAGCGGGCGGAGTGTACCTCCTGACCATATTACAACTTAACTTAGCCTGTATTGCTGCTTTTTCCTGGTGTGTTACACCAACAGGATTTTGCGGCACTTACAGCGGGCGGAGTGTGCCTCCTGACCATATTACACCTGGACTTAGCCTGTATTGCTTCTTTTTCCTGGTGTGTTACACCAACAGGATTTTGCAGCACTTACAGCGGGCGGAGTGTGCCTCCTGACCATATTACACCTGGACTTAGCCTGTATTGCTTCTTTTTCCTGGTGTGTTACACCAACAGGATTTTGCGGCACTTACAGCGGGCGGAGTGTGCCTCCTGACCATATTACACCTTAACTTAGCCTGTATTGCTGCTTTTCCCATTTCCCTGCAGGCCATTAGAATGTCTGGAAGGCAAACAAGGAGAGGCAGACAGTCAGGAGCCAATAAAAGAGGGCAAGCAGGCTCTGTGTCTAGAGACAACAGTGCTGGTCGTGGACGCGGGCGGAGTGTACCTCCTGACCATATTACACCCTAACTTAGCCTGTATTGCTGCTTTTTCCTGGTGTGTTACACCAACAGGATTTTGCGGCACTTACAGCCGGCGGAGTGTGCCTCCTGACCATATTACAGCCTGTATTGCTGCTTTTCCCATTTCCGTGCAGACCATTAGAATGTCTGGAAGGCAAACAAGGAGAGGCAGACAGTCAGGAGCCAATAAAAGAGGGCAAGCAGGCTCTGTTTCTAGAGACAACAGTGCTGGTCGTGGACGCGGTGCATCGCCATCAGCACGTGGCCATGGGACACGCTTGTCCTTCTTTTCGGCAGCTGGACGTGTTGAGCCGCATCATGCCGAAGACTTGGTAGAGTGGATGACCAAGCCCTCCTCATCCTCCTCATCCTCTCTCACCCAGGCTCAGGGTACTGGCAAAGCAGCTGCCAAAGCATCCTCTTCCCTGGTATCAATGTCATCATCAGTCACTCATTCCCTAGACCAACCATGTCCTCCTGAGGAGTCCCCCGAACTGTTTGAGCACAGTGTTGGGTACATGCTCCAGGAGGATGCCCAGCGTTTCGAAGGGTCTGATGATGATACCCAGCTAGAGGAAGGCAGTAGCGTGAGAGCAGAGAGAGGGGATGCTCAAGAAGGACACCAATCTGGCAGTCATGTTCCAGCAGCTGCAGCATACTGCCAGATTGGCTCCAGTGATGAGGAGGGAGGGGATGATGAGGTCACTGACTCCACGTGGGTGCCTAATAGGAGAGAGGAGGAGGAGGAGGAGGAGGATGAGGAGGAGGTACATCTCCAACGAGGCAGGATGCCCTCGGGGGCCAGCGTAAAGGCAGCACACCGACGGAATCACACCGCAGAGCTCCGCCTGTGCAGGGCGCTGCCTCTGTCCGTTATTCAAAAAGTTCTTTGGTGTGGGCCTTTTTTGAGTCGAGTGCATCAGATCGCACAGCTGCTGTTTGCAACATATGTCTCAAGCGTATATCGCGTGGCCAAAACATCACCCGCTTGAGCACCACTTGCTTGACCAGACATATGTTGACCTGCCATGCAGCTCGTGGCAAGCCTATCTTAAAGACCCACACAAAAGAACAAAGCTGACCTCTTCTTGCACCGCATCAGCTGGGATCTCCAACCCCACTATACCTTTAGTCCTCTCTGAAACCTGCTCTGAGAGGAATGAAGGTGTAGAATTAGGTGTGTCACAGCCAAGTACTTGCGGGCACTCTGCTAGCAGTACACTGACGTCCGATTCTAGCAGGCAAATTTCCCTGCCCCAGCTGCTGGACCATCGAAAGAAGTTCACTCACAGCCATCCACATGCCCAGCGGTTGAATGCTAGCTTGGCTAAATTGCTAGCGCTTCAACTGCTGCCTTTTCAGTTGGTAGACTCGGCCCCCTTCCGTGAGTTTGTGCAATGTGCAGTTCCTCAGTGGCAGGTTCCCAAACGCCACTTTTTCTCACAGAAGGCGATTCCGGCTCTCTACCGGCATGTGGAAGGCAATGTCTTGGCCTCGCTGGACAGGGCGGTCAGCGGTAAGGTACATATTACCGCTGACTCATGGTCCAGCAGGCATGGACAGGGACGTTACCTTTCTTTCACGGCCCATTGGGTCACTCTTTTGGCAGCTGGGAAGGATGCAGGACAAGGTGCAGTAGTGTTGGAGGTTGTTCCACCACCACGCCTCCAAAATGCTACTACTGGTTGTGACACACCTCTGTCCTCCACCCCCTCATCTTCTTCTTCCTCCGTGGCCTCTTCCTGTGCTTTGTCCTCGGAACCAGCGGTGCTCCGTAGGCGTTCAAGGGGCTACGCAAGTACGCAGGCAAAAAGATGCCATGCCGTGCTTGCGCTGGTGTGTTTGGGGGACAGGAGCCACACTGGGGCAGAGGTTCTGTCTGCTCTGCAGGGGCAGGCCGAGAGGTGGTTGACGCCACGCCAGCTTAAGCCAGGAATGGTAGTTTGCGACAATGGCACCAACCTCCTCTCCGCTCTCCGACAGGGACAACTGACCCATATGCCCTGTGTGGCTCACGTCCTTAACCTGGTGGTGCAGCGGTTCTTGAGCAGGTACCCGGGCTTACAGGATGTCCTGAGGCAGGCCAGGAAAGTCTGTGTGCATTTCCGCAGATCTTATAATGCCAGTGCTCGCCTGGCTGAGCTGCAAAAGGAGTTGAAACTGCCCAAGAACCGCCTTATATGTGACATGCCCACCAGGTGGAACTCAACGTTGGCCATGCTGCAGCGGCTGCACACGCAGCAGAGGGCCATCAATGAGTACCTGTGCGACTACGGCACCAGGACAGGGTCAGGGGAGCTCGATCAGGGATGCATGGTGGGGCATGATCAGGGATGCATGCACTGTCCTGGCTCCATTTGAGGAGGCCACGAGGATGGTGAGCAGTGGCAGTGCATGCATCAGTGACACTGTACCTCTTGTCCACCTGTTGGAACATACGCTGCGTGGAATAATGGACAGGGCACTTGAGGCAGAACAGAGGCAGGAAGAGGAGGACTTCCTTGCCTCTCAAGGCCCCCTTTACCCAGACACTGTTCCTTCTGTCCCACCCATCGCACAGGAAGAAGAGGAGGAGGAGGAGGATTGTGTCAGCATGGAGGTGGAGCCTGGCACTCAGCATCATCAGCAGCAGTCTTTTAGGGATGATTTGCAGTCCCAAGAAACCAGTGGACTTGTACGTGGCTGGGAGGAGGTGGCTGCGGATCATGTCGTCCTTAGTGACCCAGAGGACTCCGGACCGAATGCCTCAGCTAACCTACTCTGCATGGCCTCCCTGATCCTGCAAAGTCAGCGGAAGGATCCTCGTATTCTTCGGATCAAGGAGAGGGACCATTACTGGCTGGCCACTCTCCTTGATCCACGGTACAAGGGTAAGGTTGCGGACCTTATCTTACCGTCGCAGAGGGAGTAGAGGATGAGACAACTCCGGGAGGCCTTGCAGAAAGGTCTGTGCAACGCGTTCCCAGAGACTGGGAGGTTACAAACTCCTGGTCCTGGACAACGAGTTGCTGAGGCTTCGGTCAGTCAAAGAAGGAGCGGTGGGGAAGGTGGCCCTCTGACCGATGCGTTCAGACAATTCTTTAGTCCGCAGCCCCAAGGTATGATCGGTTCCAGCAACCATCGCCAGCGTCTGATATACATGATGCAGGAATACCTAGGGGCAAGGTCAGACTTGGACACCTTCCCCACCGAAAATCCTCTGGCTTACTGGGTCTTGAGGATGGATCACTGGCCAGAGCTTGCACAGTATGCAATTGAGCTACTGGCCTGTCCTGCATCCAGCGTTCTTTCAGAACGCACATTCAGTGCTGCTGGAGGATTTGTCATGGATCACAGGGTGCGCCTGTCCACCGACTCTGTTGATCGACTGACCTTCATAAAGATGAACCAGTCTTGGATCACCACCAGCTACCAAACACCTGAAGCTGATATAACAGACTAATTTATTTTCAAATGTCACATCCCTTCAAGACTGATGCTGATGCTGAGAGACTGTCCTGTTATGTTGACTGACTATCCTCCTCCTCCTCAATGATCCGATTGATGATGATAGCTTGGAAGAACATTTTTGTTTCTGGGTGCCGCTACCAGTGGCTAAGGCCCAATTTTTCAGCCCCTGTTTAACAGGGGTGTGTTATTACAATTTTTTATGCAATGCTTTGCAGCAGGGCTCATTCCTGCACTCCAACAAGAGTATCTGGGAGTGGTTGCAGTGTCGTGGCACCAGCACCAGTGGCTAAGGCCCAATTTTTCAGCCCCTGTTTAACAGGGGCGTGTAATTACAATTTTTGATGCAATACTTTGCAACAGGGCTCATTGCTGTGCTCCAAGTACAGTATCTGTGAGGGGTTGCAGTGTTGTGGCACCAGTGCCTAAGGCCCAATTTTTATGCCCCTGTTTAACAGGGGCATGTAATTACAATTTTTTATGCAATGCTTTGCAGCAGGGCTCATTTCTGCACTCCAACTAGAGTATCTGGGAGAGGTTGCAGTGTCGTGACACCAGCACCAGTGGCTAAGGCCCAATTTTTCAGCCCCTGTTTAACAGGGGCGTGTAATTACAATTTTTGATGCAATACTTTGCAACAGGGCTCATTGCTGTGCTCCAAGTACAGTATCTGTGAGGGGTTGCAGTGTTGTGGCACCAGTGCCTAAGGCCCAATTTTTATGCCCCTGTTCAACAGGGGCATGCAATTACGATTCTTGATTTAATAATTCACAGCAGGGCCCATTCATGCGCCCACCAAGAGTAACTGTGAGGGCTCACAGTGTTGTGGCAACACCAACATGTAAGGGGCAAATTTCAGCTGAGTATATACGGCAGGCCCCTACTTTCAAACATCCAACTTACAAACGACTCCTCCTTGCAAACGGAAGGATACAACAGGAAGTGAGAGGAAATCTACCCCTAGGAAGGCAAATTCTCTCCTGTAAGAGTTAATATGGGAAAAAAAGTGTCTCCTCTCCACTGATGCTTTATCACCAATTCTTGTTTCAATAAAAAAAACAAATTTTCAAAAAACTTTTGAAGGTGAGGTGAACTGTTCTGAACAGGTGCACACTGCACAGACAGCAAAACAAATGTTACAGGGGTGATAACCCTTCCCTATGTTTTCCAAAAAGCTTAAAAATAGATTTTTTGCCTGGAGCTTCACTTAAACAATGTACCTGTTCAAAATTACAAACAGATTCTACATAAGAACAAACCTACAGTCCCTGTCTTGTATGCACCGCCTGTATACGGCTGTTCAGAGTATATAGGGCCTTTTTTATTTTGTGTGCGGGGTTCCCCTTAATATCCATACAAGACCCAAAGGGGCTGGTAATGGGCTGGGGTAGGAGGGGGGGGGTGATGGGGTAGCTAACTAGCCATGCCATTTTTCTCAAAGATTTCCATCCATATTGCCAGGACAAGACATGACATTAAAGCCGCAAGCAGTTTTAAATGGCTTTTTTTCCTTTAGAAATGTAATTTTGTGCAGGTACAGTTCTAAACACGGGAAACACGTAACACTTCACAGGCATACTTTAGACACCCCCCAGGTACGATATTTAAAGGAATATTTGACTTTTTTTTTCACTTTATGCATCATTAAAATGACTGCTCCAGAAAAACGGCCGTTTTTAAAACTTATTTTGCATTGATACATGTCCCCTGGTGCAGAACCCGGGTTCCCAAACCCTTTTTAGGACAATAACATGCATAATAGTCGTTATAATTAGCACTTCAGATATCGAACGTTCGCATCCATTGTATTTAATAGGGTTCTAAAGTTCGTGCGAACTTTCGGTCCGTTCGCGGGTTCTGGTGCGAACCGAACCCGGGGGGTGTTCGGCTCATCACTAATGGTGGACAATTCCCAGAAGAAATGCTATTAGCCAACCTATCACTAATACCAAAACCACACAAGGACCATTTCTTTATCGTACACCACGGGACACAGAGCTAGTCATTACATAATGGGTTAAGGGTCACCAGCGGTGATTGGACACTGGCACAACCAATGGAAGACAGTTCCCCTCCATATAACCCCTCCCATCAGGGAAGTACCTCAGTTTTTTTCGCCAGTGTCGAAAGGTGTTGGACGCGTTAGGAGGTGCTAAAGGAAAGCTCTACCAAAGAGACCCTCTGGGGGTAAAAGAGCTATGCTTTCGGATCCATCCAAGACGCCTACAAGTTAAGCCAAAACTGGATGGGATCCGGGCCTCATCCATGAGGCGTCGCCTGTAATGTCTCTCTTCGGAGGACTGGGCTCTAAGATCCAGCACTTTCGCTATTTCGCTATAAAGTCCTGGTAAGAGTCTTGTACAAGGCCCAGGGGAGAGGTATCCTTTAAATAGGAACCCATATCCCTGAAGGTTGGCACACATAGCCCACTGTGAGGGGTGAAGTTTGGTATCTGTCTTAAAATTTTCAGCAGAAAAAACCTGCGGCGTGGATAAGGTAAGATTAGAGGGTCCAAAAACTAGGTTTAGGACCTTTTTAAGAAAAAAGTGGATGTCTTCTCTTTTTCCGCCACTGGGGGGAGTAAAGAGCTGAATGTATCTCACCTCACTCTGTTCAGTGTCGGCTTCGGCGAAGTACACTACTCGTCACCTCCGTTGCTGAGCTTGCTTGGGCACCCCGCTCCTCCTTTTCGGTGGCCGACCAGACACCTGCAGAGGCAGGTAAGTGGGAACAGGGGCTGATGAGAGTCCTCTCTCACTATGGCCACCGCCATAGCACTAAAGGCCGCGCGCGTGCGGGAGCGCGCTTTATCGGAAGGGGGGGCCGAAGGCGTGCGCGGGCACGTGGGCGCGCGCAGGCACGGAAACGGCGCCAAATTTAAAAGACTGTCAGTGTGAGAAGCACTGCAGCAGCAAGCAAGCTCGTTAGTTCTCTTGTTCCTGGCAGAGAAACACAGCAGCAATTACAGGGACGTAAGACTCCATGTGGTTGGACTGGGTACTTCCTAGAAGACATCCATGTTATGCATAGTTATGTGTTAAAAGTTGCATACTTAATGTAATTGCTAAACTAAGCACGGTAGTATATGCATTTAGGTACCTTGTATTTTGTCTAAACAGTAAGCCTTCCAGGGGAAGTAATGCGGACAAAAAAAGATAGGAGAGCACTGCTGCCTGAGACAGGAGGCTCTAGCTGTGCTGACTCGGTACCTTCCTCTCCTGTGTTGCCAAATGCACCTGTACAGGATGAGCCATTACCTCTGTCAGGTATGGCGGCTTCCCCAGTGAAGCCTGGGCCTGCATATGTCACTGAGGACACTTTATCAGCTGCCCTAAATAATCTGGAGGAGAAAATTGCTACCTTAATCGCTAAATCCTCTAAAAAGGACAATAAGCGAAGCAGATCTCCTCCAGTATTGGACCTCCCTTCAGAAGTACCTGAGGAGGAGGAGGATGAGGAGGAGGCTACATCAGCAGAGGATGAGGAGTCAGACGGATCAGGGATATCGGATGAGCCTTTTTCGGTATCCCAGATTTTGAAGTCACAGGTACAATGCTATGCAGGATCAGTGCGATCTGCATTTAAGTTACCCTCTTTGGAGGTAACAGAATCCCCTGTCTCCTCCCTAGGATCATTAAGATCCCTGCAAGGTGCATGCTCCTTCCCGGTTCATCCGTTACTAGAGGATCTAATGTACGCAGACTGGCAACATCCAGATAAGCGTTTCTCACCTCCAAAAAAGTTTAATATTCTTTATCCTATGGAGGTAATTTTTTTAAAGAAATGGAGCCTGCCTGCGGTAGATGCGGCTATTTCTTGTGTAAATAAAAACCTGACATGTCCGGTGGATAATGTACAAGTGTTTAAAGATCCTTCTGAGAAGAAGTTGGAATCCCTATTGAAATCCTCCTTCCTTTTGGCCGGCTCAATTACCCAACCTGCAGTAGCAGCAGTCGGTATGTGTCAGGTCATCAGCCAACAGGTAAAGCAGGGGCTGAAGGAGCTGCCTTCAGAGCAGGCTAGAAATTGGGAGAATTTGCCTAAAGCCTTATGCTTCACAGTGGATGCCATGAGAGATTCTATCATACAGGCATCACGCCTTACACTCCAGCTGGTACAGATGCGCAGAGTACTTTGGCTTAAGCATTGGTCAGCGGAAGCCCCATGCAAAAAGCTGTTGGCAAGTTTCCCGTTCCATGGCGAACGCCTATTTGGGGAAGATTTAGAAAAATATATACAGAAGATATCAAGTGGTAAAACGACACTTTTACCTGAGAGAAAGAAAAACAAGAGACCTTGTTTTAAACGCTCTCTCTCCCCAGCTCCCGGGAAATCTGACTCCAGCCAGTGGCGACGGCCTTTTCAGCCGCCCACAAAAGCCAAGGGGCAGGCTCAGAAGAACAAGAGGCCGTGGGGTGCAAGAGCTAATAAGCAAGCCCCCAAAACCTCTCAGTGAAGGGGCGCCCCCGCTCGGCAGAGTGGGGGGAAGGCTTCGTCAGTTCTCAGCGACTTGGCGGTCAGAAATCCAGGACAATTGGGTGGTATCCACAATATCCTCAGGGTACAAACTGGAATTTCGAGAGATCCCATCTTCTCAATTCCGAGGTTCAAGACTCTCCAAGGATCCACAAAAAAGAGAATCCTTCTTCAAAGGTTTGAATCACTTAATGGCTCAAGGGGTAGTTACAGAGGTACCCCAAAAAGAGCGAGGTTCAGGTTTTTACTCAAACCTCTTTGTGATTCCAAAGCCAAATGGAGATGTCAGACCCATCCTGGATCTAAAATCCCTAAATCGGTTCCTGAACGTTCGCCAATTTCGAATGGAAACGATCCGATCCGTGGTCGCCACTTTAAAGGGCGGAGAATTCATGGCGTCCATAGATATCAAGGACGCATATTTACACATACCCATCCTCCCCGCTCACCAAAGATTCCTAAGGTTTGCGGTAGAAGATCGCCACTTTCAATTTGTGGCTCTGCCGTTTGGTGTAGCCACCGCGCCCAGAGTATTCACAAAGGTGCTAGCTCCTCTGTTAGCAAACCTAAGAACACGGGGCATTGCGGTAACAGCCTATCTAGACGATCTACTGGTAATAGATCAGTCAAAGGAGGGATTGGATCACGCTGTACACACTACAGTAGGATACCTGGAGCATTTAGGATGGATTATAAATTTACAAAAATCCTCTCTCCAGGCCCAAAGAAGGATAGTGTACCTGGGCATGATCATAGATACAGCCCAAAACAGGGTAAACCTGCCAGAGCCAAAGATACAGTCTCTGAAAGACCTGATCCACAAGGTCAAAGCAAACAAAAGGCCGTCTATTCGCCTTTGCATGAGACTATTGGGAAAGATGGTAGCCTCCTTCGAGGCGGTCCCTTACGCCCAGTTTCATTCGAGACTACTTCAAGGCAATATTTTAGCTTCCTGGAACAGGAAGAGCCAAGCTCTGGATATACCCATGCGCCTGTCCTCACAAGTACGCCACAGCTTCAATTGGTGGCTAGAAGCCAAGAATTTACGGAAGGGAAAGTGCTTCCTCCCAGTGGCCTGGAAGGTGGTGTCTACGGATGCCAGCCTATCGGGCTGGGGTGCAGTATTCGAGGAGGCTTCTACCCAGGGAACCTGGGCCAAGACTCAGGGGATCCTGCCCATCAATGTGCTAGAGATCCGGGCGGTATATCTAGCCCTCAAAACCTGGACATACAGGTTACAGGGCTACCCAGTTTGGGTTCAATCCGGCAATGCTACTGCAGTAGCTTACATCAATCACCAAGGAGGCACCCGCAGTCGGGCAGCCCAAAGAGAGGTGAACCGGATCTTGGCATGGGCAGAAGAGCATGTACCTTGCCTTTCTGCAATCTTCATTCCAGGGATAGAAAACTGGCAAGCAGACTACCTGAGTCGTCAGCAGCTGCTACCAGGAGAGTGGTCTCTTCACCCCGAGATCTTTCAGGCCATATGTCTGAGATGGGGAAACCCAGATGTAGACCTGCTAGCTTCCAGGTTCAACAAGAAATTGGACAACTTTGTGTCCAGAACGAGAGATCCTCTAGCCTACGGGACAGATGCTCTAATAACTCCATGGAATCAGTTCTCACTGATCTATGCATTCCCTCCGATCCCTCTTCTACAAAGACTGCTTCGCAGGATCAAGGAGGAGGGAATACCAGTAATCCTAGTGGCCCCAAACTGGCCCAGGAGGCCTTGGTACGCCGAGATTGTAAAAATGGCGATAGGAAGGCCCTGGAAGTTTCCACTTCGACACGACCTGCTGTCACAGGGTCCAGTATTCCACCCTTCCTTACAAAGGCTAAATTTGACGGCCTGGCTGCTGAGACCCACATTTTGAAAAAGAGAGGGGTCTCTGGTCCGGCTCTTTCTACGCTCATTAATGCTAGAAAGCCAGCCTCCAGACTCATCTATCATAGAGTCTGGAAAGCATACGTTTCCTGGTGTGAATCCAGAAGTTGGAATCCTCAGAAATATGAAATGCTTTTTGCCAGTTAGGAGTGGATATGAAATTAGCCCTTAGCACCATCAAGGGGCAAATATCGGCTCTATCAGTCTTCTTTCAGAGACCATTGGCATCTCATTCCCTAGTTCGGACATTCATTCAGGGGGTACTGAGGATAAATCCTCCAGTTAGGTCTCCCTTGTGTCCATGGGATTTGAATTTGGTATTGTCAGTGTTGCAAAAGCAACCTTTTGAACCTATTCGCCATATTCCGTTAATTATATTAAGTAGGAAATTGGCCTTTTTGATTGCTATAGCTTCTGCTAGGAGAGTATCAGAGCTAGCAGCTCTTTCTTGTAAAGAGCCTTATCTAATTTGTCACAAGGACAAAATCGTACTACGACCCCATCCGGCCTTTCTACCTAAGGTGGTGTTGGCTTTTCACTTGAATCAAGACATTGTTCTGCCTTCTTTTTTTCCAAAGCCGCGGACGGCGGGGGAAAAATGATTACACTCTCTAGATCTAGTGAGAGCGGTAAAGGTGTATCTGCAAGCAACCGCTCAGATACGTAAAACAGATGTTTTGTTTATTTTACCAGATGGTCCCAAGAAGGGCCAAGCGGTATCAAAATCCACCATTTCCAGGTGGATTAGACAAGTAATTGTTCAAGCTTATGGTTTAAAGAACAGGACTCCTCCTTTTCCTGTTAAGGCGCACTCTACCAGGGCGATAAGTGCTTCATGGGCAGTGCACCACCAGGCTTCGATGGCTCAGATCTGTAAAGCTGCAACTTGGTCTTCAGTCCATACATTTTCCAAATTCTATCAAATAGATGTGAAAGGACATGAGGATTCCGCCTTCGGGCGAAGTGTGCTGCAGGCAGCAGTATAGGGCTTCTGGTCCGCAAGCGGCCTGTTTTGATCTGTGTCTCCCCCCCTTCATATGAGCATTGCTCTGGGACGTCCCATTATGTAATGACTAGCTCTGTGTCCCGTGGTGTACGATAAAGAAAGTAGGATTTTTATAACAGCTTACCTGTAAAATCCTTTTCTTGGAGTACACCACGGGACACAGAGGTCCCCCCCTTCTTATGGGAACCTTACTGCTTTGCTACAAAACTGAGGTACTTCCCTGATGGGAGGGGTTATATGGAGGGGAACTGTCTTCCATTGGTTGTGCCAGTGTCCAATCACCGCTGGTGACCCTTAACCCATTATGTAATGACTAGCTCTGTGTCCCGTGGTGTACTCCAAGAAAAGGATTTTACAGGTAAGCTGTTATAAAAATCCTACTTCTTTACCTCAAAATTTCCGCCCAATATCAGTACTAAACAATGACCTAAAGATCTTTGGCAGACTTCTAGCTGACAGATTGGCAGCGGTCATTACTAACCTTATACATATTGACCAGTCAGGATTTATTCCTGGTCGCCAAATAACAGATAACATTAGATTGGTCACCAACATAATACAGGACGCCAACCTTCATTCCAGACAGGTATGCCTCCTCAGCCTAGACATTCATAAGGCGTTTGACAGTGTCAACTGGGCATATCTCAACCACTTACTACTCAAATTCGGCATATCAGATAAATTCCTACAAGGATTCAATGCACTTTACCACTCCCCCCAGACCCGTATTAGGATCCCAGGTCACAGCTCTGAATTCTTTCCTCTGAGCAGAGGGACAAGACAGGGATGTCCCCTTTCACCGCTTTTATTTGCATTAGCTATTGAACCACTAGCCCAAAGAATAAGGAATTGTGCAGATATAAAGGGTTATACCAAAGATGAACATACTTATAAAATCAGCCTTTACGCTGATGATGCCCTAGTGTATATCACAGAACCTCATACCTCTATCCCCTCCTTACTCAGAGAACTAGACATTTTTCACAACACTTCGGGCCTAAAAATCAATTTAAATAAATGCTCTGCCCTTCCTATTAATCATTCTACACAAACAATATCTTTGTTAAAGAATAACTTCCCATTTATGTGGTGCTCTCAAGCATTTAAATACCTAGGCGTCCACATCTCCTCGTCACATAGTCAACTATACAAAAATAACTATATCCCTTTATTTTTCCACATCTCAGCTCTCCTCAAAACATGGTCCTCATACCATATCTCGTTTTTGGGCAGAATTTGTGCTATTAAAATGAATATCCTTCCTAAACTACTTTATTTTTTTCGTACCCTCCCTATTAACCTCTCTAAGTCTAAACTGACCTCCCTTCAGAGGGAAATGAATAGATTTATATGGGCAGATAAGAAACCCAGATGTAGCTATGCTCACATGCACAGACCCCAATCTAAGGGTGGGATGGGTCTTCCTAACATCTGGCTTTATTTCCTCGCCACTAGACTCACTCATCTGACACAATGGTTTGCACCTGCTAATAATATTCCGTGGAGAATCTTTGAAGCGAGTTCAATCTCCCCCCTATATCTGCAGGGGATTCTCTGGTCTAATGTTACCACATACAACAAGCTCTCCAAGTCTAATTCCATAATTGCACACCTATACCAATTATGGATTAAAATTTGCCATTTGTATCAACTAGTTTCTCCTACTCCCCCTTTAGCCTCCTTTCTTGGAGACCCTAGATTTGCTTTGGCGCATAATGCAGGTCACCTTCTGTCACACTGGATTGAGAGAAACTTGACCTCACTTAAATCGTTTTTAACTAAATGGGAGTTTTCTCCTTTCTCTACACTACAAGACAGACACAACATTCCAGCCTCTGAGTCTCACCACTATACCCTAATCAAAGATTTTTAGGCTGAATTTTATGCTCTCTCCACCAACCCCCATAGCACCATCTTTGAGCAGATCTGTACATCCGCTCCTAGGGACAAAGGCCTCATATCCCATCTGTACAGTCACCTCAATAACTTCAACATACCTGACAAATCAGTACAGATGGCTCACTGGGAGGCTGATCTGGGGGTCTCTTTTACAACAGAGAGTTGGTGTGACATGACCGAAAATTTGCGTAAAAGTAACAAGGCCATCTCGTTTAGAGAGACTCCCATGAAAATTTTCTCGAGGTGGTATCTCACCCCGGCCAAACTACACACATTCTACTCTACAATCTCCCCTAATTGTTTTAGGGGTTGTTCAGAACCCGGTACCATCCTACATATATTTTGGAGCTGTTATCACTTAAAAAATATTTGGCGCTATGTAGCGGAAAAGCTTGAGAGCTTTTCCAAACAGAAAGTCAAACTCACCCCCCAAATTTGCTTACTATATGCCAACATACCTAATATCCCCCCACCGTGCTTGAGTCTCTTTCACTCTTTGTGCAGTTGTGTCCAGTGGATGATCGCCTTTAACTGGAGATCCACCACCCTCCCTTGGTCACAGGTGACAGCAAGGATGGAAATGATGAAAATTTCAGAGTGGATCTTTTACACCCTTCATGACACTAAACATGTTCACGAAAATAAATGGTCTTACTGGAAAGACACCTAATAATATGCAATTATATGCTTCCCCTCCTGCTAAATTAACTCTCACTATTAACATCAGTATCCTTTTTCTCATCCATCTATCATTATATACCTAGTTACTGTATATTATCTTCATGCCTTACTTTACCATGATTGTTACCTTGGACTTTATTCCAATACTGTATTGTGCTATTGATTACTTTAATTTACTTTTTGTGATTGTACATTTGAACTTCCAAATAAAACTTTTGTAAACAAAAAAAAAAAACACTGGTCGCAAGATTCCCAGGTCTCCAGAATTCATATTACTTAATGCACATATTCCTAGGATTTCCAAGCATACCCGTCAACTGATTCACTTTATCCTGTTAGGAGCTAAAATTACTCTTACCAAGGCGTGGAAGCTTCCGAACGTCTCATCTAAGTTGGCGGTCAGGAAGGTTTCCTGGATCATGGCCCAGGAAAAGTTGGCCTGCATTCTCAATGATACCACCTCCAAATTCGAGATGGTCTGGGAACTTTGGGCTCAATTCATGGGAATCTCCCTAGTCCCGGAAATTCAGCCAATTCAGGGCCAGACCCTGGATAGCGAATTGTGAACCTATCCCCCCCATTCCCCTTCCCCTCCCCCCCTTCCCTCAATCTTTATCAGTCTTCTCTTTTCTTTGTTTTCTATCTCTTATCTCTCTTAGAGTAACTAATTTTTGTAGTTAGTAATTCCCAGGGGACCCACACGAGGGAAAGTTTGGGGGGCCTCCGTTCTTCGGCACAGCGAGTTCCCTTTTGGGGTGCTGGGGGACTGGGGGCTCTCTGTTCCCTTCCGCTCTCGGGTTGGGGTGCCCTGTGGCTAGATTTGGGTCCCCCTGCCTTGCAGCAATCGGATAGACCAGAGGCGGGTTTGTTGCAACTTGGTCTTACTCTGCAGGCGAACCTATGTCCTCCTATTGTATTGATCAGTGTTTTGTCGACCTGCCTTCTTTGATTAATGCTATGTTTCCTCTCAACAGTGCAATTCGCTCTCTGTTCTTGCTCGTTCTCAGTACTTTAAACCTTGATGTATTGAATGTTACTCTTTGAATTTCAAAAATAAAACACTTTGAAAGAATATATAAATTAAAATGGTGTCAGCGCTGTGACAAGAACCAGGGAGGTGACAGAAATGTGACTGTTGACACCCCCCTCTTTCCTTCTCCCTCCCCCCCTCTCTCCCCCCTCTTTCCTTCTCCCCCCCCCTTCCCTCAAGTGGTATGTTTATGTTATATGCATTATGTCTCTCCCTCAGGGTTCTGGTATCCCTGGAGCTTCTTTACATTTCCAGTACCTTGTTTTCATTTTTAATCTACTTTTACGTTTTACTCATGACTAGGAGAGCTTTGCTGCTTTTTAGTCCCTTTTTTTTATATGCATTTATCTCTATTTTTATAATTGTGTATGTATCTTTTATATGTTTTATCTCAGGCAGCCAATTTCATATATATTTGGAGTCCCCTTTTTATAAATTTTTATTTATCTCTCTAGCCCCCCTAGTTCATCAGGCTGGTTTCATCTTGTCGGTGTCCATACCGCTGTTCCCCGCTGTATTGCTTGCACATAGCAACTTGTCTCACTGGTCTATCAGCCTGTGACCAAGGCAAGATGGCGGCCGATATAAGCGAGATGAGTGCCAAGAAAATGGTTACCGCTTTTTCATTTAAATTGGGCCATTTGTAGCCTGGAGTTTTTCGGGCACAGGAAATTATTGCCTGCATGTCAGGACACATTGGTCCACTCAGTCATAAGCCAGCCATTCCAGATACGTCCATCCCACAGTGGAGCGCAGTACGTCCTGCCCGGCACTATATGGCAATAACCGGAGACTAAGGCAAAATGGCGGTCGGCTTGTTTACTGTGGCGGCTACAGCAAAATGGCCGCCGTATGTTTTAGTATGTTCAATTATGCAGACTATACAAGCACAGACACTGTACCCTATGGCATCCCCTGATGAAGTCACGTGACGTGATGACACGCGTAGGGATTGGAGCATTGGCTATACCAGGATCCTAACAGGAAGATGAGCGCGGCGCTCGTAAGAGTCAACACATGTTATATATCTGCTAAATGTGAGTGTCTTTGTTTTATGGTTCATTAAATACTTTTTTAAACAGGATTATGCTATGTATGCCTTCCTTTTGCATTTAATATCATCCATCGAGTACGTATTCTATTGAGGATCTAGTATAAGCACGGGACCCACATAGAGCCATATCTACACAGAGGGCCGATGAACCCAGTGTTCGTGGAGTTTTGTCCATGCTCCTTGTGTAACAAGTGAGTGCAATTACATGTGTGTGGATCTGCCTCTACGTGGGATTTGTATCTGAGATACGCTATGATTGATCTCTCTGTCTCTATATTTATATATATATGTAGTGGGTATCAATATTTAGGGGGAGTATTTGGGCGGTAGCATGGCCCAAATGCAGCAATTACGAGGGTTTTATGGTTGTTTTTGTTCGTGGAGGATATCAATGGTGTCCAGTTCCCTGCGGCCCCTGGGTGGCGCTGTCGCCTTGGGCTGGGGTTGAACCACCATTGTAGGGCCGTGCCCTTTTTGTCCTCTCGCGGCAGCGGTACGGCGGGGCGGAGAAACCCGCTGTGCTTGCTGGGAGAGGGTATAAAGGGGGCGGACTTCTTGCACACAAGGTCCATTCCCCAGGCACCTTCAGCCTGGGGGCTGTGTTCTGTCGTTCACGCCCAGGTGCCCTTGACCTGGGTGCGAGGGAGTTCGAGTTCCATCCCAGGCACCTTCGGCCTGGGGTGAGGTACTAGCTGAGGCCTGGGACCCAGTACCTTCGACTGGGTCCCGCATGGGAGAAAATACCTAGGGGCCCACCGAGTATGGGGACCCGAGTCCTGGGCGAGGAGAACCAGGGAGGTGATCTTACCTGAAGATCCAGCGCAGCATTGGCTGGTGACAGCGAAGACCTCTGGGGACCGTCCGGGATGGATCATCTCCCTAACAGGGGCAGACAAACGAGAAGGTAGTCCATGTTCTTTGGTCTTTGCAGAGACCCAGCTACATCAGGTCAGTGGCAGGCCTATCCTAAGGCCTGTGGCAGAGGCCACATCCTTCACAAGGTCTGTGGCAGGGACCAAATTCACGGTCGGTGGCAGCGACCGTGCGTCAAGCCTGTCTGCGCTGATTTGGGACAGGAGAGTATATGATTCTTTGATTGTGCCTGGACCTCCTCATTCCCCACACCCTGTCTGTTCTATAAGTTCAACCAGTCTACTCTTCAAAGACTATTTATTGCTCAAACAGAATAAATAAGTGTTGGACTTTTTTTGGTGTGGGACTCAAGTTACTGGGAGCTAAGTGCCTTATTGTATGGTGGCAATCATTCTCCACAAGAGAAGCTGAGGCTCCGGATGGAAACACAGACCCGAAGGTAAAGGTTTAAGCTCACACCTCTGCATACAAACATCAGAGGGTACGAGCTGGTGGTTTCCCATTCTTCCCTCTGGTACCCCTAGACGAGTAAGCCAGCCGCAAAGAAAGAAGGAGGGAGAAGTGGGAAAAGGGGGTGCCGCTACATATACATATATGGTTCCCACTTAATACTGAGAGGACTGCAGCAACATCAAGGAGCTTGTAGCAACAGTAAAGGGATCATCATACTGTGGGATACACCATCTTCAACCACACTCTGTGATCTGTGCATGCTGTTTATCCAACAGCAGTGAGGTGAGCTGCTTACAGACACAGAGGTGTATCACTGAAGATTATTTTGGAGCACTGCAAGTGTGTTTTTTTCGTTATTTTCCTGGTGGTGGGAGTCACTATCCACACAAACTTTGTACAATATAGCACATTGTTTCTTTGGACCACTAGCTTTATTTGGACTATTAATATTATTTTTGTACTTTCTTATATATTTTTATACTAGTTTAATTTGCCTTTGGATTCACCGGTCACGAGTTGCACTACACCTGCACCACATGGCGGGATGCTAGTGCATCATATTAGTTCATCATTTATATGTTTTACCTGTATTAACACAAGGTATCCCTTGATTGCACTGAGTGTCATCAGTCACATTTCTGTCACCTCCCTGGTTCTTGTCACAGCGCAGACACCATTTTCATTTATATATCTTCTGAACTTACCAGAAGTACCCCTAGGGTACAGGTTTTACTGGTTTAGAGTCTGAAGCCTCGTACACACGACCGAGTTTCTTGTCAAAAAACGACAAGAGACTTGCTGGCAGAGCTTTCTTGCCGAGTAAATCGGTCGTGTGTACACGGCTATCAGGTTTCTCGTCAAGAAAACCGACAAGAATCTCAACGAGAAAAATAGAGAACCTGCTCTCTATTTTCTCGTCAGGATTCTCCATTTTCTCGTCGAGATTCTCGTCAGCATGTTTCTCGACGAGAAAAGTGTGTGCGTGTGTACACTTACCTGTCGCCATGGAAACCCGCGCATGCTCAAAATGACTTTGACGCATGCGCGGTAGCTTCCTAGGCATAGGTAGGGTGTAGCAAGATGGCGGCGATGGCATCGAATGTGACGAGCGCACGCTCGTCGTAGTCGATTACGTCACCGCGTTCGCTCCATTCAAAGAACCGCGGGTTCTTTGAATCGAGCGTGTGTACACTCGGCCGGGACAAGTTTCCAAGAATCTCGTCAAGAAAAACGACAAGTTTTTTCCTGACGAGATTCTCGGCCGTTTGTACGAGGCTTGAGGCTTATAGTCTGAAATGATTTTGACAAATAATATAATTGCATGGTTTCTATTTCTGAATCTTAAGCAGTCCAAATGTATAAATAAATCACAAAGAAGACTTAAACCATGACTGTTGACTTTAAAATTTTAATGTAACTTTAAATTGAATACTATTGTCTTTTTTGCTTTTGCAGTCAGTTACAACATATTACTTAAGACTCATGTAAGGTTAATGCCTCCTTAGTTGAAGTGAAGACTGGCAGTTGCGTTGATAACCAAGAAACTTACACTGCCTGCATAATGCATCTTCTCTAATACTGCTCCCACACGGAACTTAGCATATATTAGCCATGAAAGTGATCATGGAAAATGAAACAATATGAAAATAGAGCTCCATTATAATCAGCACAGTAATTATATTACCCTTTAATGCGCTCATGATTTAGCTTAGTTGTTTTGCTTAAAGCTCTTATCTGCTAAGCATAATAGTTGCTTTTAGAAAGCGTTATGTATACTTCTTAGCAATTTGTTTGGTGGATTGATGCTCTTGTCCTTTTGTTACATATGAATATGATAAGTGGATTTGTTTACTGTTATGTTTTTTGCTGCAGAGCAATCCTGATAATTCTTCAAAATACTTCAAATGATGTGCTAGTTGTAAATGCTTTATTATAATATTCCAGAGTTTATTTCCTTTAATGATTGTTTAAATACATTTCTGTATTTAATTAAATATTTATAATACTTTGTGCAACAGTATTTGTATAAAAACACAGTACATGCTGATTTGGAATTAGTATTATAAACAAAACAAAAAATAAGACTTGTGTAGCGGACCCCTAAAATTAGGGGGTCGCCATGCCCAAATTTAAGGGACAACCTGGGCAATAGTTTGGCCCAGGCTTTCTAATTTAATGCTGGACTCTGCTCTGCTGTGGTGTTGTCTGGTGTGCAGTTCCCCTTTGGCCTGTGGGTGGCACTGTTGCCCAGGCCTAGGGTCGAATCTCAGGTGACACAGTGGCGTAATTGGATGTCCTCTCTCGGCTGCCCTGAGGTGGGCGGGTTTTTTGCCTGCTGTGCATGCCGGGAGAGGGTATATAAGGGGCAGACGCCATGTTTTAGAGAGGAGTGCCCCGGGGAGTGTTCCCCATGGGGCTGCGTGGACTGGCCGAGGAGTCTCGGGCACCTTTAGCCCGAGGCTACAACGTCCAATCAGTGCATTGGAGTCCCAGGATGCCAAGGTGAGGGTACCCGCTCTGACCCAGAGGTAGCCAGGGGAGGATTGGTCCCACAGACGAGACGAGTGATAGTAGGTTGCTGTATCGGGAAAGGCCTGGTGACCTGTCAGAGGGAAGGATTCCTTACTCAGCAAAGTTAACCCTGTAGAGTGCCCATTGGCATCGTCTGTTCTCTGAATTCTACAGAGGGTTAAGGGAAGTTCTGGATTCAGGAATAACAGGATTCTGCTGCTATAGAGGATCTCCTGAACCCATCCCTGGAGGGGACAAAGTGATAGTACTGTTCGAGCTCCACTCCGGCTGCTAGACTGTTAGAGGGATCTATCCGGGTGAGCTAAACCCACTCGGGATTGAGTGGCGACGAGTGAGTCAGGTGTTGTGTGCCTGGATCTACCTCCTATCTTCGCTGGTTTCTTTCTCTCTTCAATTTCCTGTTAACTGAAGCAAAGGAAAATAAACTCGTGTGGACATTGGCCTTCTTGGGGAAGAATGTAGACTTTTCCCTATAATCTAGGGATGAGAACCAATGGAAAGAGGTAACTCGCTGCAGGACCCAAATCTGTGAACACCGCCTGACCTCTGATAAGGAGGACACAGGCTTGTGGCATGGTGTGTCCTACCCCTGCAGGTGAAGGTAAGCGGGGGGAAAAGGATTGGTGTGCTACATGTGGGGGCTTTAGTCCGGGATTTTGCAGCTACCCCTGGAAGTTGGACTATATTTTTTCCCTGTTTGTGGTTCTGTGGAAGTCGGCCATTTCGAAAAAAAATTGAACTGCGTCACTTGTGAGAGAAATGGAGGTACATGCCTAAACCTATACTGGATTTTGAACTGCGTAGTTCGTGGACATGCCTCAAATGTAGAAAAGCCAGCGAGCTACGTGCAGAGAGGAAAAAGGGGGAGGAGCCCCCGCCAACTTGTGTGTTGCACGTGGCGTCTTGGCGCCAAGGGATAGTACGAGTGGAACTAGTGAAGGAGAAGCAACATGTCTGCCGCCCCATGTATTTCTGTTGCACCGGGACCACGGATGTTCCCACCTACCCAACCATAGATGTTGCTTCCCTCACTGCCCCCCTGATGGATACAGGGATCCGGCTCAAGCCTAGGGGCCGCTTTGCTTTCTACACGTGCAGGGATGCGGAGGCTCTGGGCATGCTCTGTCCTGGATGCCAAGGACTGGCGGTACAACTTTGGCCGTTTGGAAGATGTACAACGTGCGGAGAGTTCCTTTTCAAAGTGGATCAGCCGACTGAGAAACCCAGGTGTTACCGGGTCAACTGCCTTACAGGCATCGCCACTCTTGAAGAGGAAACCAATACTCCCACAGCCAGGCCCACGCGCACCGCTCCGACTGCCACGGATGTGGAGGATGGAGTTCCGGCAATTACGGAGCTTGCGACGGATGTCATCGCAGATGCTGCCTCCGTTACAACAGAGACCTCTCTTCCACCCGCCAAGCAGAAGGTGGGACACGTTAAGGCCTCCCGCGGCCGCGGTCGAAGCCTGCCCCAGCGCCTACCTGAACCAGATCTTCAAGCCGGAGGGACATCCAAGAGATCCACATCAGGGGACGGTAAGGAGGCTGGGGGAACTGTGACATTGTGTTTACTGGGGAAGGGAAGGAAGCCCACACCCCACACTATTGGGGATGCATGGACAACCAGCCCGCAGAAACCCTCTATTTTCGGGGACAATATGTCCGTCTCCACCACCAACTACCTGCCGAAGGAGGAGTATGTTACCTCTGAGTTGGATTCATCTTCGGATGTGGGAGATGATCACGATGTTGATGAGGTTTTTATCAAAAGGGGTTGGGATAAAATTCCGGTAGCTTCACCCCGCAGTTTAGGGGGAGTTTCACCAATGGACTCTGGGGAAACTACACCCCGAGTGGAAGCCCCTACTCAGAAGGAAGAGACTAATCCCACGCCCGCTTTGCCTGCTCCGGCATCCTCCGTGCTTGTTGTTACTGATGTCCGAGCACCATTGCGGCCCCCTTTGCCACTGCTGGAACTAGCACCATTGAGAAGGTCTCCGGATACTATTGTCCTTCCTGGAGCAGGAGATCGGTCGACCATGCCACCCTTAGTCTGATTACAGCGGCTCTTCAACAAAAAGGTTGCCACGGACTATGGTTGGGAATACCCCTATGTTCCTAAAGAACTGCTCTTTGAGGTGGAGGCCTCCCGTAAACGTTGGTACGCTACCAAGAGGCTACAGATATATCAAGTGTTCAGCTGAAATGACAACCCGTTATAAAGGCTGCCGCAAAGACTGGACTTATGGTCGACACATCCATGCGGACCGTGTGGTAATCTGCAGCAAGGACAGAGAAGATGCTCTTTATTTCATAGAGACTTTGGACAGACAGTGGAAAACACTTGTCCTCCCTGATCCCAAGTATTACCTCTGAAGTGGGAACTTGTGTTTTTTTTTATTATTCCACTTCAGGAAAACTGCCTTGAACTATTGACTTGGCCCTCCGCTCAAAGGGGGAACTTACTCTATAGAGGAATTGGAGAACTGTTTGTTTTTTTCTCCCCTCTTCAGTCCCGCAGAAAAGAACGTTTTTATTTTTTTTTTAAAAAGGGGAAAGAAAGAGAAAACTGGACACTGAATAAGTTAGTCAGGGCCAAAGCAGGAAGCCACCGTGATCAAGAAGGAAGGTTCCTGTGTGTTAAAACATGCCTATGCGCATCAAATGACAGTGTAGTGATGTGTGCTGCCACTAGGTGGTGGTGTTCTGCAGAAATTTATGCTGCAGAAGCCAGTCATTTGTTCTAGGAGGAATGGTTCGCTTCTGTTTTCTAGGAGTTAGGATGTGTTTATTGTGTGTTTGTTTTCTCCCTCTGCAGGCGATCGTCCATCAACTCTACCGGAGAATGGGTGGGGAAGATATGATAGGATTGCGGGAGGGATTGTATATAAAAAAAAAATATGTGTGTAATGTGTATTGCTATATGCTTCTTTCTTTCCTTCTCCTCTTTACTCTGTTTCCAAAATTTGATTTAGGCACCGAACCAATTTATTGTACATAGTTTTGGAAAAGACCAGAACCCATTCAGGATTGAAGGGGGTCTTCTGATCTCTTCCAGCCACTGGGGACAGTGGCCCTTTAAGGGGGGGTATATGTAGTGGACCCCTATGCCCAAATTTAAGGGACAGCCTGGGCTATAGTTTGGCCCAAGCTTTCTAATTTAATGCTGGACTCTGCTCTGCTGTGGTGTTGTCTGGTGTGAAGTTCCCCTTTGGCCTGTGGGTGGCACTGTTGCCTGGGCCTAGGGTCGAACCTCAGGTGACACAGTGGTGTGATTGGATGTCCTCTCTCGGCTGCCGTGTGGTGGGCGGGGTTTCCGACTGCTGTGCATGCTGGTAGAGGGTATATCAGGGGCAGACGCCATGTTTTAGAGAGGAGTGCCCGGGGAGGGGAGTACCCGGGGGAGTGTGCCCCATGGGGCTGCGTGGACTGGCCGAGGAGTCTTGGGCACCTTTAGCCCGAGGCTACAACGTTCCAGGTAGGCCCAGTACCTTCAACTGGGTCTACAATCAGCACATTGGAGTCCCAGGGTGCCCAAGTGAGGGTACCCGCTCTGACTGAGAGGAAGCCAGGGGAGGATCGGTCCCACAGAGGAGGCGAGTGATAGTAGGTTGCTCTCTCGGGAAAGGCCTGGTGACCTGTCAGAGGGAAGGATTCCTTACTCAGCAAAGTTAACCCTGTAGAGTGCCCATTGGCATTGTCTGTTCTCTGAATTCTATAGAGGGCTAAGGGAAGTTCTGGATTCAGGAATAACAAGATTCTGCTGCTATAGAGGATCTCCTGAACCTGTCCCTGGAGGGGACAAAGTGATAGTACTGTTCGAGCTCCAATCCGGCTGCTAGACTGTGAGAGGGATCTATCCAGGTGAGCTAAACCCACTCGGGATCGAGTGGCGACGAGTGAGTCGGGTGTTGTGTGCCTGGATCTACCTCCTATCTTCGCTTGTTTCTTTCTCTCTTCAATTTCCTGTTAACTGAAGCAAAGGAAAATAAACTCTTTGTTGGAGTTAAAGTCGTGTGGACATTGGCCTTTTTGGGGAAGAATGTAGACTTTTCCCTATAATCTAGGGACGAGAACCAATGGAAAGAGGTAACTCACTGCAGGACCCAAATCTGCGAACACCGCCTGACCTCTGATAAGGACACGGGCTTGTGGCATGGTGTTTCCTACCCCTGCAGGTGAAGGTAAGCGGGGGCAAAGGGAATGGTGCGCTACACTCAACGTTTTTTCATATTTTTTTGTTTTGTTTTTACCATGGAACAGACATGTCCAGGAGTTTTGTGGGATCTTCTCTCTAGTTATTTCTTCTATATACTCTAGAACTTCCTCCCAGTACCCCCTGGCTAATTTTAATTGCTAAAACACTTCCTGTTTTTCCATACTTCAAGCAGAAATTAAAAAATGTGAGCATACAAGCAAATATCTCTTTGTCAATGCACCCATATCATGCTCTATGAATTATAAGTTGCACATCCAAAATATTACTGTACAGATAGCCCTTGATGATCTTATTTAATTCCCAACTATCCCTTGGTTCAAGTATACTTCATAATCCATCAAGGTATGTAAATTAATTTCCCCACTAGAGCTACAGCAAACATGGACATTTGCCAGGAATGATATGCTCTGCCATTAATGTTTCCTATGTCTCCTTTAAACCTCAAATGTAATGTCACTTCCTGTTTTTTTTTTTTTTTTTTTATTAATCTATTTCATTTTTGAGTGCCTTGTCTCTTAATTGTATGGCGTCAATTTGTAGATTGAAAATTTTCATCAGACATATTGGTAGCATACTCATTTACCTCCAATAATGGATTTAGCTGCAGACACAGTGGGGCTGATTTACCAAACGTTTGCGCCATGAGTATTGGCGCATCTGCGTGCGCAATGGCTGTTTTGGTATTTACAAAACATTAGCGCCGGTATCGCAGCCCTATTTCCCATTTACTGTAGTGTTCTCTGAGCCCGGGAGGTGATGTGAGGAAGTGTAGTGACACCTGCCCAAATAACTAATATGCCCAAAATAGAGTGGGAAAGTAACTTTTTCAAAACCAGCCCGCTGCGCCGGCAAGTACGATTCGAGCTGCGGGAGGTTTTTTTGAGCTCAGCGCGGGAATTTCAATGGTTTAAATGCGCCAAGACACTGCGCCGGCAAAATCTTAGTAAATGTCAAGTCACGTAAACTAATTTGCATAAGTTGAACAGGCGCAGCTCTGAACTTCACAGTGCGCCAGCAAAATTACATTTCTAAAGGAAAAAAAAGCCATTTAAAAGCAGCCGCGGCTGTAATTAATTGTCGGCTCCCGGCAATATAGAGAAAAGTCATAGAAAGTCATTGCTAACCAAAAAAAAAAGCGTGGGGGTCCCCCCAAATTCCATAACCAGGTCCTTCAGGTCTGGAATGGATATTAAGGGGAACCCCGCTGCAAATTTTTTTTAAAAATGACGTGCGGGTTCCCCCCAAATATCCAAACCAGGCCCTTCAGATCTGGCATGGATTTTAAGGGGAACTCCACCCCAAATGTTCTTAAAAAATGGCGTGGAGTCCCCCCAAAAATCCACACCAGACCCTTTATCCGAGCACATAACCTGGCCGGCCGCAGGGGAAAAGGGGGGGGCGAGAGCGGCCCCCCTCCCTCCTGAACCGTACCAGGCCACATGCCCTCAACATGGGGAGGATGTCCCCATGTTGATGGGGACAAGGGCCTCATCCCCACAACCCTTGCCCGATGGTTGTGGGGGTCTGCGGGCGGGGGGCTTATCGGAATCTGGAAGACCCCTTTAACAAAGGGGACCCCCAGATCCCGGCCCCCCCTATGTGAAATGGTAATGGGGTACAAATGTACCCCTACCATTTCACAAGGAAAGTGTCAAAAATGTAAAAAATGACAAGAGCCTGTTTTAGACAATTCCTTTATTAATGTCTTCTCTTTTCTTCCTTCTTCTTCTTCCATCTTCTTCTTCTTCCATCTTCTTCTTTTCTCCATTTGGGTTTCTTCCTCCATCTTCATCTTCCTCTTTATCTTTATCTTCATCTTCCTTCTTCCTTCGGTGTTCTCGTCCGCATCTTGCCCCAGCGTCTTTCCTTTTTCTTTCTTCTCCGGCCGCTCCGTTTGAATTGGAGGTTCCCGCTGTGCGACGCTTCAGTTCTCCACTTGGTCCGCTAACCACCAGGTGGCTCCGCCCCCCTCTGTCACCACGGGGAAAGTCCCCGTGAAATCCATGTGCGTCAGAGGGGGACGGGGTCACCGGGTGTAAGCGGACCCGATGGGGAACTGAAGAACTGAAGCGTCGCACAGCGGGAACCTCCAATTGAAAACGGAGCGGCCGGAGAAGAAAGAAGAAGGGAAGACGCCGGAGCAAGATGCGGACGAGAACATCGAAGGAAGAAGGAAGATGAAGATGAAGATAAAGATGAAGAGGAAGATGGAGGAAGAAACCCGAATGGAGAAAAGAAGAAGATGGAAGAAGAAGATGGAAGAAGAAGGAAGAAGATGGAAGAAAAGAAAATACATTAATAAAGGAATTGTCAAAAACCGGCTCTTGTCATTTTTTACATTTTTGACACTTTCCTTCCGCTCTCGTCCCCCCCTCTTTTCCTGCGGCCTGCCAGTTTATGTGCTCGGATAAGGGTTTGGTGTGGATTTTTAGGGGGACTCCACGACATTTTTTTTTAATTTGGGGTGGAGTTCCCCTTAACGACTTAAGCCCCGGACCATTTGGTAGCTAAAGGACCAGAGGTGAATTCAGAATTTTGCACTGCGCTGCTTTAACTGTAAATTGTGCGGACATGCAATGTTGTACCCAAACGAAATTTGCGTCCTTTTCTTCCCACAAATAGAGCTTTCTTTTAATGGTATTTGATTGCCTCTGCGATTTTTCTTTTTTGCGATATAAACGGAAAAAGACCGAAAATTTTGAAAAAAAATGATATTTTCTACTTTTTGTTATAAGAAAAATCGAATAAACTCAATTTTAGTCATACATTTAGGCCAAAATGTATTCAGCCACATGTCTTTAGTAAAAAAAATGTCAATAAGCGTATATTTATTGGTTTGCGCAAAAGTTATAGCGTTTACAAACTAGGGTACATTTTCTGGAATTTACACAGCTTTAAATTTATGACTGCCTATCTCATTTCTTGAGGTGCTAAAATGGCAGGGCAGTACAAAACCCCCCCAAATGACCCCATTTTAGAAAGTAGACACCCCAAGGAAATTGCTGAGAGGCATGTTGAGCCCATTGAATATTTTTTTTTTGTCCCAAGTGATTGAATAATGACAAAAAAAAAAAATTACAAAAAGTTGCCACTAAATGATATATTGCTCACACATGCCATGGTTATATGTGGAATTGCACCCCAAAATACATTCTGCTGCTTCTCCTGAGTACGGGGATACCACATGTGTGGGACTTTTTAGGAGCCTAGCCACGTACGGGACCCCGGAAACCAAGCACCGCCTTCAGGATTTCTAAGGGCGCAAATTTTTGATTTCACTCCTCACTACCTATCACAGTTTTGAAGGCCATAAAATGCCAAAATAGCACAAAACCCCCCCAAATGACCCCATTTTGGAAAGTAGACACCCCAAGCTGTTTGCTGAGAGGCATGGTGAGTATTTTACAGCTCTCATTTGTTTTTGAAAATGAAGAAAGAACATTTTTTTTTCTTTTTTTTTTCAATTTTCAAAACTTTGTGACAAAAAGCGAGATCTGCAAAATACTCACAATACCTCTCAGCAAATAGCTTGGGGTGTCTACTTTCCAAAATGGGGTCATTTGGGGGGGTTTTGTGCCATCTGGGCATTCCATGGCCTCCGAAACTGTGATAGGCAGTAGGGATGAGCTTCGAGTTCGAGTCGAACTCATGTTCGACTCGAACATTGCCTGTTCGCCCGTTCGCCGAACAGCGAACAAATTGGGGTGTTCGTGGCAAATTCGAAAAATCTATGGGAGAAATCTAAAGTGCTAATTATAAAGGCTTATATGCAAGTTATTGTCCTAAAAAGTGTTTGGGGACCGGGGTCCTGCCCCAGGGGACATGTATCAATGCAAAAAGAAGTTTTAAAAACGGCCGTTTTTTGGGAGCAATGATTTTAATAATGCTTAAAATGAAAAAATAAAAGTGAAATATTCCTTTAAATTTCGTACCTGGGGGGTGTGTATGATATGCATGTGAAGTGGCGCATGTTTCCCGTGCTTAGAACTGTCCCTGCAAAAAATGTCATTTTTGAAAGAAAAAAAGTCTTTTAAAACTGACTCGCGGCTATTATTGAATTGTCGGCTCCCGGCAATACATACAAAAGTCATTGATAAAAAAAAAAAAAAAAGCGTGGGGGTTCCCCAGAATTCAATTACCAGGCCCTTCAGGTCTGGAATGGATATTAAGGGGAACCCCGCCGCAAATTAAAAAAAAATTGACGTGGGGTTCCCCCAAATATCCATTCCAGGCCCTTCAGATCTGGCATGGATTTTAAGGGGAACTCCACCCCAAATTTTAAAAAAAATGGCGTGGAGTCCCCCTAAAAATCCATACCAGACCCCTTATCCGAGCACGCAACCTGGCCGGCCGCAGGGGAAAAGGGGGGGACGAGAGAGCGCCCCCCCTCCCTCCTGAACCGTACCAAGCCACATGCCCTCAACATGGGGAGGATGTCCCCATGTTGATGGGGACAAGGGCCTCATCCCCACAACCCTTGCCCGGTGGTTGTGGGGGTCTGCGGGCGGGGGGCTTATCGGAATCTGGAAGACCCCTTTAACAAAGGGGACCCCCAGATCCCGGCCCCCCCTATGTGAATTGGTAAGGGGTACATTGTACCCCTACCATTTCACGAAGAAAGCGTAAAAAAATGTTTAAAAAAAACACACAAACACCTTGAAAAAGTCCTTTATTTAAAATAATAAAAAAAAACAAAAACATTCCAGCGGTGAAATCCAGTGTCCCGCGGCGATCCCGATGTCCAGCGCTGTCCTTCATTGGTTGTGCCTGAGTGGACCTGATGGGGAACTCCCTCTCAGTATTTTAAATGTAGAGACCCGCCCCTTCTAAAGTTCCCCATCAGGTCCGCCCCCTCGGTATGTTGGACCCGCCTACGTCATTGGCTTGAGCGGGGAACTTCCTTCACTGTGTAATTTAAATTTACATAGTGAAGGAAGTTCCCCGCTCAGGCCAATGACGTAGGCGGGTCTGACATACCGAGGGGGCGGACCTGATGGGGAACTGCTCTCACTTTGGCAATACATGTATAGACCCGCCCCTTCTCATGTTCCACATCTGGTCCGCTGAGCGGACCTGATGGGGAAATTTAGAAGGGGCGGGTCTATAGATTTAAAATACTGAGAGGGAGTTCCCCATCAGGTCCGCTCAGGCACAACCAATGAAGGACAGCGCTGGACATCGGGATCGCCGCGGGACACTGGATTTCACCGCTGGAATGTTTTTTTGTTTTTTTTAAATAAAGGACTTTTTCAAGGTGTTTGTGTGTTTTTTTTTAAAAAAAAATTACGCTTTCTTCGTGAAATGGTAGGGGTACAATGTACCCCTTACCAATTCACATGGGGGGGGCCGGGATCTGGGGGTCCCCTTTGTTAAAGGGGTCTTCCATATTCCGATAAGCCCCCCGCCCGCAGACCCCCACAACCACCGGGCAAGGGTTGTGGGGATGAGGCCCTTGTCCCCATCAACATGGGGACATCCTCCCCATGTTGAGGGCATGTGGCTTGGTACGGTTCAGGAGGGAGGGGGGGCCACTCTCTCGTCCCCCCCTTTTCCCCTGCGGCCGGCCAGGTTGCGTGCTCGGATAAGGGGTCTGGTATGGATTTTTAGGGGGACTCCACGCCATATTATTTTTAAATTTGGGGTGGAGTTCCCCTTAAAATCCATGCCAGATCTGAAGGGCCTGGAATGGATATGTGGGGGAACCCCACGTCAATTTTTTTTTAAATTTGCGGCAGGGTTCCCCTTAATATCCATTCCAGACCTGAAGGGCCTGGTAATTGAATTCTGGGGAACCCCCACGCTTTTTTTTTTTTTTTTAATCAATGACTTTTGAATGTATTGCCGGGAGCCGACAATTCATTAATAGCCGCAAGTCAGTTTTAAATGACTTTTTTTCTTTCAAAAATGACATTTTTTGCAGGGACAGTTCTAAGCACGGGAAACATGTGCCACTGTACATGCATATCATACACACCCCCCAGGTACGAAATTTAAAGGACTATTTCACTTTTATTTTTTCATTTTAAGCATTATTAAAATCACTGCTCCCGAAAAAACGGCCGTTTTTAAAACTTTTTTTTGCATTGATACATGTCCCCTGGGGCAGGACCCGGGTCCCCAAACACTTTTTAGGACAATAACTTGCATATCAGCCTTTATAATTAACACTTTAGATTTCGAACGTTCGAGTCCATTGTATTTAATAGGGTTCTAAAGTTTACACGAACATTCTGTCTGTTCGCAGGTTCTGGTGCGAACCGAACAGGGGGGTGTTCGGCTCATCCCTGATAGGCAGTGAGAAGTGAAATCAAAAATTGACACTCTTAGAAAGCCTGAAGGCGGTGCTTGGTTTTTGGGGTCCCGTACGCGGCTAGGCTCCCAAAAAGTCTCACACATGTGGTATCCCCGTACTCAGGAGAAGCAACAGAATGTATTTTGGGGTGTAATTCCACATATGCCCATGGCATGTTTGAGCAATATATCATTTAGTGACAACTTTGTGCAAAAAAAATATATATATTTTTTCCGCAACTTATGTCAACATATAAAATATTCCATGGACTCGACATGCCTCTCAGTATATAGCTTGGGGTGTCTACTTTCCAAAATGGGGTAATTTGGGGGGTTTTGAACTGTTCTGGCATTTTATACACAACATTAGGAAGCTTACATCCACTCTTCTAACCACTTGAAGACAAAGCCCTTTTTGACACTTTTTGTTTACATGAAAACATATTTTTTTTTGCAAGAAAATTATGTTGAACCCCCAAACATTATATATATTTTTAAAGAAAAGGCCCTACAGAATAAAATGGTGGGTGTTGCATTTTTTTTCTACACAGTATTTGCGCAGCGATTTTTCAAACGAATTTTTTGGGGAAAAAATACACTTTTTTTAATTTTAATGCACTAAAACACACTATATTGCCCAAATGTTTGATGAAATAAAAAAGATTATCTTAGGCCGAGTACATAGATACCAAACACGACATGCTTTAAAATTTCGCACAAACGCGCATTGGCGACAAACTACATACATTTTTAAAAGCCTTTAAAAGCATTTACAGGTTACCCCGTTAGATTTACAGAGGAGGTCTACTGCTAAAATTACTGCCCTCGATCTGACCTTCGCGGTGATACCTCACATGCATGGTGCAATTGCTGTTTACATATGACGCCAGACCGACGCTTGCGTTCGCCATTGGGCAAGAGCAGGGCAGGACAGGGGTGCTTTTTTTTTTATTTATTTTTTTTTTATTATTAATTTTGCTTTTTTATTTTATTTTTAAACTGTTGCTTCCATATTTTTTTTTATCACTTTTATTGTTATCTCAGGGAATGTAAATATCCCCTATGATAGCAATAGGTAATGACAGGTACTCTTTTTTGAAAAAACTGGGGTCTATTGGACCTTAGATCTTTCCTCTGCCCTCAAAGCATCTGACCACACCAAGATCGGTGTGATAAAATGCTTTCCCAATTTCCCAATGGCGCTTTTTATATCCGGGGGGGGGGACATTCCCTCCCACTGCTTGTAAAAGCAGTCCAGAGGCTAATTAATGATACCAAGATGATACCTAAACCTGCAGGCATCATTCTGGTATAAACATTCAAAGTCCAGCAACATACCAGTACGTTGCTGGTCCTTGTTGGACATGTATTGTAATCTTTTTTTTCATGCAGCCTGTTGGCTGAACGAAAAAAAAAGATTGATCGGTGGGTATGCCCACCATTAGAATACCGCCCTTCATCCACCCACTTCTAATGATGGGCATACATGCACCATTTATATATGCCGAAGCATGGGGGCATCTTCTCGCAAAAGTTATGCCGCGTACACATGGTCAGACTTTTCCACGGGCAAGCCTCCGTCGGAATTTCAACCGTATGTACGCGGCATTAGGAGCAAAATCGCTCCTCCGCTCCTGCTGCCCCAATGCTTCGGCATATATGCTTTTTTTTTTTTAACTGTGGTGGTGAAATCACCTCCTACAGCACTGGAGTCGCAGGGATCAGGCCTGTCTCTGCGAACGCTGCAGTTATGTGTGTTGTGTTTTGCAAGTGACAGTGATCGATCGATACTGCACTTGGGTGGCCTGGGCTGGACAGAGGGGAAAAACGCAGATGCTAGCAGGTATCTGGGCTGATCCCGCTAACACTGCGTTTTTGGGAACCCTAAACTGCTGGGGACGCTAGTATAGATCTGATCAGATCAGATATTGAGCTGATCAGATACTATACCACTAAGGGGGGTGTATGCTTCACGCGTGGGTGTTAGCGCTACTGGCACTAACCTGACCCTGCCTGGGGTGTGACGCAGACCCTCTCTGACACTAAAACCTAATTGATATCACCCGCCGGGCGATCAGGGGGTTAAACCTTTATTGGGTTATATACGGCGGGTGCCCTGACACTATAAAAAGCAAACTAACTAACCAGCGTCACCCGTAACACTTATATGATGCTCACTGGTGAAAGGGTTAACTAGGGGCAATTAGGGGGTTAAAACCTTTATTAGGTAATATATGGGGGTACCTGACGCTATATAAAAACCTGACGGCGAACCTAAAAAAAAAATACTGGCTACCTATCGGCATCACCGACACTAAGACAACGATCATAAAAACGATCGCTTAGCGACAGTGGTGATAGGGGGTGAAAGGGTTACCTGGGGGGCGATCAGGGGGTTAAACCTTTATTAGATAATATATGGGGGTACCTGACGCTATAAAAACCTGCGGCGAACCTAAAAAAAATTACTGGCCACCGATCAGCATCACCGACGCTAAGACATCGATCAGAAAAATGATCGCATAGCGACGGCGGTGCTAGGGGGTGAAAGGGTTACCTGGGGGGTGATCAAGGGGGTTAAACCTTTATTAGGTAATATATGGGGGTACCCGACGCTATAAAAACCTGCGGCGAACCTAAAAAAAATTACTGGCTACCGATCAGCATCGCCGAAGCTAAGACATCGATCAGAAAAATTATCGCCTAGTGACAGTGGTGATAGGGGGTGAAAGGGTTACCTGGGGGGCGATCAAGGGGGTTAAACCTTTATTAGGTAATATATGGGGGTACCCGACGCTATAAAAACCTGCGGCGAACCTAAAAAAAATTACTGGCTACCGATCAGCATCGCCGACGCTAAGACATCGATCAGAAAAATTATTGCTTAGTGACAGTGGTGATAGGGGGTGAAAGGGTTACCTGGGGGGCGATCAAGGGGGTTAAACCTTTATTAGGTAATATATGGGGGTACCCGACGCTATAAAAACCTGCGGCGAACCTAATAAAAATTACTGGCTACCGATCAGCATCGCCGAAGCTAAGACATCGATCAGAAAAATTATCGCCTAGTGACAGTGGTGATAGGGGGTGAAAGGGTTACCTGGGGGGTGATCAAGGGGGTTAAACCTTTATTAGGTAATATATGGGGGTACCCGACGCTATAAAAACCTGCGGCGAACCTAAAAAAAATTACTGGCTACCGATCAGCATCGCCGACGCTAAGACATCGATCAGAAAAATTATTGCTTAGTGACAGTGGTGATAGGGGGTGAAAGGGTTACCTGGGGGGCGATCAAGGGGGTTAAACCTTTATTAGGTAATATATGGGGGTACCCGACGCTATAAAAACCTGCGGCGAACCTAATAAAAATTACTGGCTACCGATCAGCATCACCGACGCTAAGACATCGATCAGAAAAATGATCGCATAGCGACGGCGGTGCTAGGGGGTGAAAGGGTTATCTGGGGGGTGATCAGGGGGTTAAACCTTTATTAGGGGGGTTAGGGGGCTACACTGGACCTAAAACTAAATGTAGTGACACTTTTACAGTCACAAATGTCACTGATTGCAGTGATCACTAAATAAATGGTCACTGCAATCAGTGACACTGTGACTGGGGGCTGGGGGGTGATCTGGGGGGTGATCTGGGGGTGTCTGGGGGGGCCTGGGGGGGCGATTTATGTGCCTATGTGTCCTGGTGTCAGTGTGCTGTTTTGTGTACTAACCTGCATCTTCTCCTGTACGGCGCTCGGTATATGTGAGCGCCGCAGGAGAGATGACATCACTTCCTCCTGCCTGGCAGGCAGGGGAAGCTCTCTCATTTGCCGGGAGCGATCGAGAGGGGGTGGCCGGAATCGAACGGCCGTCCCCTCATGCCGGATCGCTCCCGAAGGTAAAACGACCACCCACTGTAAAGAAGGGGGGTCCGATCGGACCCCCCAACTATACAAAGGCAATCACGTATATGTACGTGATTCTGCCTGTCGGTGCCATTCTGCCGACGTATATTTACAGTGGGCGGTCGTTAAGTGGTTAAAATCCATGCCAGATCTGAAGGGCCTGGTATGGATATTTGGGGGGAACCCCACATCATTTTTTTTTTAATTTTGCAGCAGGGTTCCCCTTAATATCCATTCCAGACCTGAAGGGCCTGGTTATGGAATTTGGGGGACCCCCACACATTTTTTTTTTGGTTAGCAAAGACTTTCAATGACTTTTATCTGTATTGACGGGAACCAGCAATTCATTACAGCCGCAAGGACTTTTAAATTACTATTATTTTACTTTAGAAATGTCATTTTAATCTCCAAATGTTATAAACATGGAAAACATGTGCTACTTTACAGGCATATTATAGACACCCCCGGGGATGATATTTAGGGTCAGGTCACACCAGATGCAGTGCAGTGCGTTTTTTTTGATGCCTGAAAAACGCAAAGAAAGTTGATCACATTAATGCCAATGACATAGTTCACACCACTGCAGTCCGTTCCAGTGCATTTCAGAAAGCCAAAAAATAATTGGTCATGCTGCATTTTTTAGGTACAAAACTGTACTGGACCCCAGTAAAACACATCAAAAACGCAACGGAACGTACCAAAAATGCACTGGAATGCTCCGCAACGCACCTAAATGCACCAAAGACGCACTGCAACACACTTGTCCTAAGTGAAAAGAGGGGGAAAAAACACTGGACTGCATCAAAAACGCCTCAAAAATGCACTGGAATGTGTCAAAAACGTGCATGCAGAAAAGCACCTGGAACGCACCCAGACTGCGTTTCTATAGTGTGAACTAGGGCCAGTTCACACCATAGAAACACAATCCGGATGTGTTCCAGGTGCTTTCCTGCATGCACGTTTTTCATGCGTTCCAGTGCATTTTTGGTAATTTTTTGATGCAGTCCAGTGCTTTTTTTTCACCCCTCTTTTTTATTAACCATAGATAAGGACAAGTGTGTTCCAGTGCGTTTTTGGTGCATTTAGGTGTGTTCCTGTGCGTTCCAGTGCGTTTATGATGCGTTTTGATGCGTTCCAGTACAGTCCAGTGCAGGTAAAATGCAACATGTTCTACTTTTTTGGGGGAACTGGAACGCACTGGAACAAACACTGCCATTTAGAACCATATAACCAACTTTCCATGCATTTTGGATGCATAAAAAACGCAATGCACTGCATGTGGTGTGAAATGGCCCTTAAGCAATTTGGCATATTTAAAGGCACTTCTCCTTGTTTTGTTTTTGGTGCTTTCCAAAATGGTGACATTGATATATGTCCCTTAGGGTGGGACCTGGGCCCCCATTTTAAGGCCAATACCTAGAAGATAAGCCAGCCAAGTGGGGACTAGCAAAATTAACAAGTCAGTTCCCATAGACTGCAATGGGATTTGTTGGTGGGGGGGAGGGGTGATTGTCCCATCTCTAATTTTGTAGCATGCTGGATGATGTGCTTAATTTTGGACGGGGGGAGGGGGGGGTTATTTTTTGCTAGCTGCATTGGTGTTGTTCTGCACATGCCCAGCCAGTTCGTTTTTTTTTTTGGCGTGCTTTTTGTGTGTGAACAGCGCTTGGATATTTCTGGGCATGCTCACTCAGAGAGTGTTTTTATGGGTTAGAAATTGAAGAAAATCATTAACAGGTGTGCCCACTTTGAATTTCAGTCTCTACATTGGGAGAACTTGCATTTTGGGTGTTTCGTGGACTGTGCATGTGTTTTCAATTGCCTCATTAGCTCACAAACATATGTTATATAAAGATCACAGAGCAGTCGGTCGCTTGCCTTGAGAAGAAGCAAGTGTGTGTGGGGGCAAAATGTACATGTTGGTGTCCTTATCGAGTTTGTAACACATGTATTTTATTTGTTATGTCTTTGCAAAACAGGTGTTTGCTTTATTTTGTGGATTGTATATTTTTTGTGTGGGGGAAATGTTCCCCTGAAATAATTCTGATGTTGTTAATGTGTGTTGTTTGTTCACTTTGATTTAATTGTCTGCTGCATTTTTTTGGCCAAAAATTGCTCAAGATGTTGAGTCTGTAACTGTTTCAAATTGACCATGTTTTTTATTTTGCCTTTCCTTTTGTTTTGTTGAACAATAAAATTAGATGCAAAATTTTGATGTTTGTTTTGTGTTTTCTTTGCAACAAATGTGACAGCTGATTGGCATGTCGAAACAAAACTGGTGTGATTTGTCTAATCTGGTGCCTTCATGCTAGCATATGCATGTATTGTATTGTGTGCTGCCATGGAGCGTCCCCAGGAAATGAAAAATACAGAGCGGTAAGTATTCAATTTTCCTTTTTTTTTTTTTTACTGCAGTGGTTCTCAGCCTCAGTCCTCAAGTACCCCCAACAGGACATGTTTTGTGAATTTATCTTATCGAGAATTGCTGTCCAAAAATCAAAACCATTGACTGTGATTTAAAGCACATGTGCAAGATGAAGGAAAACCTGCAAACATGGCCTGTTGGGGGTACTTGAGAAGCACTGATTTAGAGCACTGCACTTAAAAATAGCTCAAGGCCATACAATTCTAATTGTGGGCATTTTGAGGGAAACGAAGTAAGTGTTAGAACACCTGCGTGTTTTTTTTTTTGTAGTTTGGCCTTGGTCTCCTTTTCTTAACATTGGCTTCACTTCCTGTCACACAGCTAAACAGGAAGTGAAGGTAAAACCCTACCAATGTCTTTTCTTGGGGACACACAGATCAATCTAACTAGTGTCCCCATTAAGCAAATTGCACTCTAGCACTTTGTTGTGTACAACCCAAATCAATGTATAGTTTGGGGTTTAGTAAAGACAAATCCACTCTGCAGTAAAAGTGTAGCTGCTGAAAATCTCCAGGGAAAGTACTGGTGATTGGATGTTACAATCATGTAAAAGCAAAGATGTTTTTTTTTTTGGCTTGCATGTCCCCCTCAGATATACAGCAAGTGCATTTGTAGTGCAAAGTAGATTTGCCTTTAGTAAATAAACCCCACAGTCCAAACTACCTAATAAATTGTGGTGTACCCTGCAATGTGCATAATGGGGAAAGTATTTAGACTGACCTGTGTGTCCCCAAGGAAAGACATTGTTAGGGATTTTCCCTCACTTTCTGTGTGGCTATGTGACAGGAAGTGAATTATTTGGAAGGATAAAGTGGCCAAATTATTTAGTTTAACTTTTCAAAGACTCATTCCTAAGTTGAATTGTGATGCATGTCAATGGCCCATTTAGACCCTCTTTAATCACTTGAGATCAGCGCTATAACTGATCGACGGCCACAGCATGGTCCTCAATTGCCGGGAGTCCGTCAAACGTCCTCCCCTTTGCGCGCGCTGTGGTCACAAAGTCACTGAGACTCAGGTGATGACAGATCCGAGTAAGGGGCCGATCCCTGCCCTTTACCATGTGATCAGCTGTCAGCAAATGACAGCTGATCACGTGATGTAAACAAAATCTAGGTAATGGTTTTTGTTTTCTCCTTGTGCTGACAGCGTGAGCATAAAAAAAATGCAATCACCGGCTTATGTGCAAGGGACATGGGGCCCGAAGAGGAAGAGGCAATTCTGCATCATCTGTGACAATTAGTAGCCCCTGCCAGTGCCACCTATCAATGCCCACCACTGGTGCCAATCAGTGGCACCTAGCAGTGCTGCCTATCAGTGCCCATCACTGCCAACTATCATTGCCATCTAGCAGTGCCACTTCTCACTGCCCACCAGTGCCAAATAGCAATGCCACCTCTCAGTGCCCACCCTTGCCACCTTATCGGTGCCCATCAGTGCAGTCTCAGTGTACATCAATGAAGAAGAAAAATTACCTTTTTTAAAAATATTAACCAGTTTCCTACCGCCCACCGTCAAATGACATCCTTGGCTTTGTGCGGTGACATCTGAATGTTGGGTGCAGTTGCAGGCATCATTCAGATATCATTCTTTTCAGCCGGCGATTCTGTGCACAATAAAAATGATCATAGTGGCAGCTCCGCCGCTTGTTTGTTCTTATAGGCGGGGGGAGGGGACGTTCCCCCCCCCTCTTGCCGCCATCCGGTGCTTCTCCGGGCTCTCCCGTGCCATCTGGGGCTCGGAGAACGATTTGGAGATGACTGGTGACCAGATGGTCATCAGTCATCTCTATGACTGTCGGAGGCGTGGGCACGATGTTATGACATCACGCCGTGTTCCCGTATGTTAACCAAGCCGTGATCTCGGCTGTCAGCATGAGATTGGTGATTTTTTTGGAACAATATCATGCTTTCCAGCCTGGAGGAGAGATGCGGGGTCTTATTGACCCTGCATCTCTCCATAAAGAGGACCTGTCACACACATTCCTATTACAAGGGATGTTTACATTCCTTGTAATAGGAATAAAAGAGATCCCAAAAAAAAAAAAAAAAGAGTAAGAAATACAAAAAAGTAAAAAAAAAAAAAAAAATAAGAAAAAACGCCCATGTCCCCGGTAGCTCGCGCTCAGAAGCGAACACACACGTAAGTCCCGCCCACATATGTAAACGCCGTTCAAACCACACATGTGATTTATTGCTGCGTGCGTTAGAACGAGTGCAACAATTCTAGCACTAGACCTCCTCTGTAATGCCAAAATGGTAACGTGTAAAAATTTTAAAGCATCGCCTAGGGAGATTTTTAATTACTGAAGTTTGGTGTCATGCCATGTGTGTGCGCAATTTTAAAGCGTGACGTGTTAGGTATCTATTTACTCAGCATAACAACATCTTTCACATTAGACCAACAAATTTTTGTAATATTTTTAGCAAACAAAAGGCGTTTGAAAATTTATTGCGCAAATACCGAGCGAGATATTGCAATGACCGCCATCTTATTCCCTACGGTGTCTGCTCCAAAAAAAATATATAATGTTTGGTGTTTTGAAGTAATTTTATAGCCATAAATTTATGATTTTTACATGAAGGAGAGAAGTGCTCTCTCGTCCCCCTCTTTTCCCCTGTGGCCTGCCAGGTTGAGTGCTTGGATAAAGGGTCTGGTGTGTACTCTAAGGGGACCCCGCGCAATTTTTTTTTGACGCGGGGTTCCCCTTAAAATACTTGCCAGACCTGAAGGGCCTGGTATGGATTCTGGGGGGACCCCCACGCCATTTTTTTTTCATTTTTTTTGGGTTCCCTTTGAATCCATACTAGACCTAAGGGCCTGGTATGGACCTGGGGGGGGGACCCCACGCTGTTATTTTTTGGTTTTGTTTTTTGAACCGTTTTTTTTTTTTTTTTACATTTCCTTTAACAACCAGCTATAAACAGGTCAAACAAAAAATCACCGCAAAATTGCGGTACTTGCGTTTTGGATGCGGGTCCATTGAATTCTATTACATCCAAAACACTGTTTTTGTCCTGGCAAAAAAAATCTGCAGTTGCGTTTAAAATCGTTTTTCACAAACCCTCAAAATGCCTTCAGACGCCAAAGATTTCCACGTTTCAGACGCGGGTACCAGCGTTTAGCCGCATTTTAGTTTAGAAGTGTTTTTAAAGGTGACCTTTTTTTTTACATTGATAAACTCCAAATTTATGGCAAATGAGGAAAAACCATTATATAGATATATATATATGAAATTGCTTCCATTGCATTGTGGACAATCCACAACTTGGGGCAGCTGACGTGGCAAGTGGACAATCCACAACTTGTGGCAAGTGACACGCTAAATACAACTACACTGCTGCTCTCAGCTGCTCATATCACTCTGGTCTCACTAAATAGCTAAAATCGTAAATAATACTGTTTTTTGGAGCTTAGGGCGGCTCCTTATCATATACATGCAAATGTGGTAAAACACGGCATGCAAACGCCACAAAGCGCGCCTTTCTAAACGCCACTTTCAACCTTAGTTCAGAACACTTTGCACCAGCGTCCCGTCTACATGGGGCCTAAAAACGCCTATGCCATTTACAGCTCCAAAACGCCATGGTGGCCATGAGGCCATAGGCTAACATGGAGAGATGTTTTTAAGCTGCAAAAAACGCTCAAACAAGCGGTTGGAAAAACGTCCGTGTGCATGTAGCCT
Organism: Rana muscosa; assembly: GCA_029206835.1. Classification (NCBI taxonomy): domain Eukaryota; kingdom Metazoa; phylum Chordata; class Amphibia; order Anura; family Ranidae; genus Rana; species Rana muscosa. Next base: position 434,073,720 of record CM055117.1, read on the forward strand.
TATATTAACCACTTGCGCACTGCCCAGACCAAGTTTCACATTTCAGCGCTGATGCACTTTTATTGACAATTGCGTGCTCATACAACACTGTAACCCAATGAAAATGTTTTATTTGTTGGCACACAAATAGAGCTTGCTTTTGGTGCTATTTGATCACCTTTGTGTTTTATTTTTATTTTTTTTCTATAAATACAAAAGACCGAGTTTAAAAAATAAATAAATGGATATTTTACCCACTTCAGCACTGGGCCTATTCTGGCACTTCTCTCCTTCATGTAAAAATCATAAATTTATGGCTATGAAATTACTTCAAAACACCAAACATTATATATTTTTTTGGAGCAGACACCATAGGGAATAAGATGGCGGTTATTGCAAATTTTTATCTCGCTCGGTATTTGCGCAATAAATTTTCAAACGCCTTTTGTTTGCTAAAAATATTACAAAACAGTAAAGTTACGGCCAATTTTTTGGTATAATGTGAAAGATGTTGTTATGCTGAGTAAATAGATACCTAACACGTCACGCTTTAAAATTGCGCACACACATGGCATGACACCAAACTTCAGTAATTAAAAATCTCCCTAGCCGATGCTTAAATTTTTTTTACACGTTACCATTTTGGCATTACAGAGGAGGTCTAGTGGTAGAATTGCTGTACTCGTTCTAACGCATGCAGCAATAACTCACATGTGTGGTTTGAACGGCGTTTACATATGTGGGCGGGACTTACGTGTGTGTTCGCTTCTGAGCGCGAGCTACCGGGACATGGGCGTTTTTTCTTATTTTTTATTTTTTTTTTGTTTTTGTTTTTTGACTTTTTTGTATTTCTTACTCTTTTTTTTAATTTTTTTTAAATTTTTTGGGATCTCTTTTATTCCTATTACAAGGAATGTAAACATCCCTTGTAATAGGAATGTGTGTGACAGGTCCTCTTTATGGAGAGATGCAGGGTCAATAAGACCCCGAATCTCTCCTCCAGGCTGGAAAACATGATATTGTTCCAAAAAAATCACCAATCTCATGCTGACAGCCAAGATCACGGCTTGGTTAACATACGGGAACATGGCATGATGTCATAACGTCGTGCCCGCGCCTCTGACGGTCCTAGAGATGACTGATGACCATCTGGTCACCAGTCATCTCCAAATCGTTCTCCGAGCCCCAGATGGCACAGGAGAGCCCGGAGAAGCACCAGATGGCGGCAAGAGGGGGGGGAACGTCCCCTTCCCCCGCCTATAAGAACGATCAAGCGGCGGAACTGCCACTATGATCGTTTTTATTGTGCACAGAATCGCCGGCTGAAATGAATGATATCTGAATGATGCCTGCAACTGCAGGCATCATTCAGATGTCACCGCCCAAAGCCAAGGATGTCATTTGACGGTCGGCGGTAGGAAACTGGTTAATATTTTTAAAAAAGGTAATTTTTCTTCTTCATTAATGTACACTGATGAGACTGCACTGATGGGCACCGATAAGGTGGCAAGGGTGGGCACTGAGAGGTGGCATTGCTATTTGGCACTGGTGGGCAGTGAGAAGTGGCACTGCTAGGTGGCAATGATGGGCACTGATAGGCACTGGCAGCACTGCTAGGTGCCACTGATTGGCACCAGTGGTGGGCATTGATAGGTGGCACTGGCAGGGGCTACTAATTGTCACAGATGATGCAGAATTGCCTCTTCCTCTTCGGGCCCCATGTCCCTTGCACATAAGCCGGTGATTGCCTTTTTTTTATGCTCACGCTGTCAGCACAAGGAGAAAACAAAAACCATTACCCAGCTTTTGTTTACATCACGTGATCAGCTGTCATTTGCTGACAGCTGATCACATGGTAAAGGGCAGGGATCGGCCCCTTACTCGGATCTGTCATCACCCGAGTCTCAGTGACTCTGTGACCACAGCGCACGCACGCGAAGGGGAGGACGTTTATTGACGGACTCCCGGCAATTGAGGACCATGCTGTGGTCGTCGATCAGTTATAGCACTGATCTCAAGTGATTAAAGAGGGTCAAAATGGGCCATTGACATGCATCACAATTCAACTTAGGAATGAGTCTTTGAAAAGTTAAACTAAATAATTTGGCCACTTTATCCTTCCAAATAATTCACTTCCTGTTACATAGCCACACAGGAAGTGAGGGAAAATCCCTAACAATGTCTTTCCTTGGGGACACACAGGTCAGTCTAAATACTTTCCCCATTATGCACATTGCACTCCAGCATATTGCAGGGTACACCACAATTTATTAGGTAGTTTGGACTGTGGGGTTTATTTACTAAAGGCAAATCTACTTTGCACTACAAGTGCACTTGCTGTATATCTGAGGGGGACATGCAAGCCAAAAAAAAAACATCTTTGCTTTTACATGATTGTAACATCCAATCACCAGTACTTTCCCTGGAGATTTTCAGCAGCTACACTTTTACTGCAGAGTGGATTTGTCTTTACTAAACCCCAAACTACCCAATGATTTGGAGTGTACACAACAAAGTGCTAGAGTGCAATTTACTTAATGGGGACACTAGTTAGATTGATCTGTGTGTCCCCAAGAAAAGACATTGGTAGGGTTTTACCTTCACTTCCTGTTTAGCTGTGTGACAGGAAGTGAAGCCAATGTTAAGAAAAGGAGACAAAGGCCAAACTACAAAAAAAAAAAAAACACACACGCAGGGGTTCTAACACTTACTTTGTTTCCCTCAAAATGCCCACAATTAGAATTGTATGGCCTTGAGCTATTTTTGTATGGCCTTGAGCTATTTTTAAGTGCAGTGCTCTAAATCAGTGCTTCTCAAGTACCCCCAACAGGCCATGTTTGCAGGTTTTCCTTCATCTTGCACATGTGCTTTAAATCACAGTCAATGGTTTTGATTTTTGGACAGCAATTCTCGATAAGATAAATTCACAAAACATGTCCTGTTGGGGGTACTTGAGGACTGAGGCTGAGAACCACTGCAGTAAAAAAGGAAAATTGAATACTTACCGCTCTGTATTTTTCATTTCCTGGTGACGCTCCATGGCAGCACACAATACAATCCATGCATATACTACCATGAAGGCACTAGATTAGACAAATCACACCTGTTTTGTTTTGACATGCCAATCAGCTGTCACATTTGTTGCAAAGAAAACACAAAACAAACATCAAAACTTTCCATCTAATTTTATTGTTCAACAAAACAAAAGGGAAGGCAAAATAAAAACATGGTCAATTTGAAACAGTTACAGACTCAACATCTTGAGCAATTTTTGGCCAAAAAAATGCAGCAGACAATTAAATCAAAGTGAACAAACAACACACATTAACAACATCAGAATTATTTCAGGGGAACATATCTCCCCCACACCAAAAATATACAATCAACAAAAGTTAACCAATCACTTGTTTTGCAAAGACATAACAAATAAAATACATGTGTGGCAAACTTGATAAGGACACCAACATGTACATTTTACCCCCCACACACACACACACTTGCCTCTTCTCAAGGCAAGCGACCGAATGCTCTGTGAGCTTTATATAACATATGTTTGTGTGCTAATGAGGCAATTGAAAACACAAAAGTTTTCAGGCATCAAAAAAACGCACTGCACTGCATCCGGTGTGAACTGACCCTAAATATCATCCCCGGGGGGTGTCTATAGTATGCCTGTAAAGTAGCACATGTTTTTCATGTTTATAACAGTTGGAGAGCAAAATGACATTTCTAAAGTAAAATAATAGTCATTTAAAAGTCCTTGCGGCTGTAATGAATTGCTGGTTCCCGTAAATACAGATAAAAGTCATTGAAAGTCTTTGCTAACCCAAAAAAAAATGCGTGGGGGTTCCCCCAAATTCCATAACCAGGCCCTTCAGGTCTGGAATGGATATTAAGGGGAACCCCGCTGCAAATTTTTAAAAAAATGACGTGGGGTTCCCCCAAATATCCAAACCAGGCCCTTCAGATCTGGCATGGATTTTAAGGGGAACTCCACCACAAATTAAAAAAAAAATGGCGTGGAGTCCCCCTAAAAATCCACACCAGACCCTTATCCGAGCACATAACCTGGCCGGCCGCAGGGGAAAAGGGGGGGACGAGAGAGCGCCCCCCCCTCCCTCCTGAACCGTACCAGGCCACATGCCCTCAACATGGGGAGGATGTCCCCATGTTGATGGGGACAAGGGCCTCATCCCCACAACCCTTGTCCGGTGGTTGTGGGGGTCTGCGGGCTGGGGGCTTATCGGAATCTGGAAGACCCCTTTAACAAAGGGGACCCCCAGATCCCGGCCCCCCCCTGTGTGAAATGGTAATGGGGTACAAATGTACCCCTACCATTTCACAATGAAAGTGTCAAAAATGTAAAATATGACAAGAGCCGGTTTTTGACAATTCCTTTATTAATGTATTTTCTTTTCTTTTCTTCCATCTTCTTCCTTCTTCTTCCATCTTCTTCTTTTCTCCATTCGGGTTTCTTCCTCCATCTTCATCTTTATCTTCATCTTTATCTTCATCTTCATCTTCCTTCTTCCTTCGGTCTTCTCGTCCGCATCTTGCTCCGGCGTCTTCCCTTTCTTCTTTCTTCTCCGGCCACTCCGTTTGAATTGGAGGTTCCCGCTATGCGACGCTTCAGTTCGCCTCAGCGTCCGCTTACACCCGGTGACCCGCCCCCCTCTGACGCACATGGATTTCACGAGGACTTTCCCCGTGGTGACAGAGGGGGTGTAAGTGGACCAAGTGGAGAACTGAAGCGTCGCACAGCGGGAACCTCCAATTCAAACGGAGCGGCCGGAGAAGAAAGAAGAAGGGAAGACGCCGGAGCAAGATGCGGACGAGAAGACCGAAGGAAGAAGGAAGATGAAGATGAAGATAAAGATGAAGAGGAAGATGAATATGGAGGAAGAAACCCGAATGGAGAAAAGAAGAAGATGGAAGAAGAAGAAGAAAGAAGATGGAAGAAAAGAGAAGACATTAATAAAGGAATTGTCAAAAACCGTCTCTTGTCATTTTTTACACTTTTTACACTTTCCTTGTGAAATGGTAGGGGTACATTTGTACCCCATTACCATTTCACACAGGGGGGGGCGGGATCTGGGGGTCCCCTTTGTTAAAGAGGTCTTCCAGATTCCGATAAGCCCCCTGCCCGCAGACCCCCACAACCACCGGGCAAGGGTTGTAGGGATGAGGCCCTTGTCCCCATCAACATCCTCCCCATGTTGAGGGCATGTGACCTGGTATGGTTCAGGAGGGAGGGGGGCCACTCTCTCGTCCCCCCCCCTCTTCCCCTGCGGCAGGCCAGGTTATGTGCTTGGATAAGGGTCTGGTGTGGATTTTTAGGGGGACTCCACGCCATTTTTTTATAAAATTTGTGGTGGAGTTCCCCTTAAAATCCATGCCAGATCTGAAAGGGCCTGGTTTGGATATTTGGGGGAACCCGCACGTCATTTTTTTTTCAAATTTGCAGCGGGGTTCCCCTTAATATCCATTCCAGACCTGAAGGGCCTGGTTATGGAATTTGGGGGGAGCCCCACGCTTTTCTTTTGTGGTTAGCAAACACTTTCAAAGACTTTTCTCTATATTGCCGGGAGCCGACAGTTCATTATAGCCGCGGCTGCTTTTAAATGTTTTTTTTTTCCTTTAGAAATGTCATTTTGCTGGCGCACTGGCAATTTCAGAGCTGCGCCTGTTCAACTTATGCAAATTGACTTAGGTGACTTGACATTTACTAAGATTTTTCCGGCGCAGTGTCCCGGCGCATTTAAACCATTGAAATTCCCGCGCTGAGCTCAAAAAAACCTCCCGCAGCTCGAATCGTACTTGCCGGCCCAGCGGGCTGGTTTTGAAAAAGTTACTTTCCCACTCTATTTTGGGCATATTAGTTATTTGGGCATGTGTCCCTACACTTCCTCACATCACCCCACATCACCCCCATTATATTCTCAGAGGAGGGGGGGGCAGACCTCCAACCCAGGGTCTGGCCGGGGAACAGACAAGAAACCTCCAATGGTGTAGTATTGTGGTAAAAATATATAAGGGTTTATTAAGAGTATAAAGCTGGACTCTTACATCACAACTGAAAGATAAAAATGATACAGAGAATCGTGGCGTGTAAAGCGCCATCTTACTGTTGTTCTGCTGTTTCTGATCCTGGATGTGATGCCGCAATCCTTTCCCTACGGCGTTACATCACGTACCTCGTGACTTCTTCAGGGGAGCCTGATTGGTTGTTGGGGCAAACAATAAATAGTACACGAACCGGAAATAGCGGATCCGCCATTTTCTTGAATACCAATGTAAACAGTATGGACGCCGCCATTTTTCCAAAGTCTGTGGGTGGCGGCTTGTTGTTATACACATCTCACGCTACCTAGCGTTGTTAATCTATATAGCTCATCCCTCAAACTAAATTTCTATCTAGCGCTAATCAAGTATATATGGATATCTGGTCCTCCAGCCTGCTTAGTGATAACATTGATCCACAACAGCCACAGCAGTCTTGCTGGGCGGACTGGGATAATGGGAGACTATGCAAGCATAAATGTATCCAATCCATCTACTCTAATAGATGTCTTAAAAGAGGGGCTACTCCTTGAAGGAACTAAGAATGGTACTAACCATTAATATTATGTTTATTAGGGTAAATGTCAACCACTAGTATGTCCATAGTTGTGGTACAATCTATGAACCATTTAAAAAGGAAAATATAAATTAAATATATATAAGATCCCTACTGTATGTCTATCTGACTGGATGGTGGAATCACATGATCCAAAACAGCAGGATAACTCCCAACATACATTCCATGTATTACATCATACAATAAAACTGAAAACTATCCTATTTAATATTGAATAAAATGGTAAAATAAAATAAAATAGAATAAAATAATGTGGAGTAGAAAATCAAAAATTGCTTAAAAAGCAATTGAGATCGAACTCCACATTCATTCCCCTAGGTGTCAATGTTCTTAATGTGTGTATCCACCGAGATTATTTTTGACTTATATTTCTGATTAGGTGACTGCCTCTCCAGGAACTTTTGAATTTGTCTATACCCCAGAACTGTAGTTGTGAGGGGTCTTGGTTATGGACCAATTCAAAATGTCGTGAGACATTATGCTTTGGAAATCCATTAACTATGTTTTGCACATGCTCCTTTATTCTAATCTTCAAAGCTCTTTTTGTTCTTCCTACATATTGTAGATTGCAACTACATTGTAATTAGGGATGAGCTTCGTGTTCGAGTCGAACATACGTTCGACTCGAACATCGGCTGTTCGATCGTTCGACGAAGATCGAACGATTTGGGCCGTTCGCGCCAAATTCGAGTGACGCGAATGGCCCACAATGCACTACGCCATCGCAGTGTCATCCAGGCGCTGTGATTGGCCAAGCATGCACTGTGACCCCGCATGCTTGGCCAATCACAGCGCCGGCAGCGAGGAGAGCAATGATTGGCCACAGGCAGGATGCCTGTGGCCAATTATTGCTGAGGGTGTTTAGTACACGCCCCACACTATAAAAGGCCGCCAGCACGGCGGCCTAGTGTAGTGTGTTCCGGAGCAGGGAAAGAGCAGCATAGGCAGGGACAGTGACTTTTATTTCTTTCTTGCTTAACCTGGATTTCTTTAGTTTAGGGAAAGAGAAGGATAGGTAGGGAGAGTGTCAGTGTGTTTTGTGCTTGTGCTATAGTGTGCTTTAAAAAGACATTTTTTCTAGGGACAGAAAACTCTAGGTAGGGAGAGTGTCAGTTTCTTTCACTGTGCAAGTCCTTGTTTCCAGTGACAGGGAAGGACAGTGAGTGAATTCTCCTTGTGCTATAGTGTGCTTAAAAAAAACATTTTTTCTAGGGACAGAAAACTCTAGGTAGGGAGAGTGTCAGTTTCTTTCACTGTGCAAGTCCTTGTTTCCAGGGACAGGGAAGGACAGTGAGTGAATTCTCCTTGTGCTCTAGTGTGCTTAAAAAAAACATTTTTTCTAGGGACAGAAAACTCTAGGTAGGGAGAGTGTCAGTTTCTTTCACTGTGCAAGTCCTTGTTTCCAGGGACAGGGAAGGACAGTGAGTGAATTCTCCTTGTGCTATAGTGTGCTTAAAAAAAACATTTTTTCTAGGGACAGAAAACTCTAGGTAGGGAGAGTGTCAGTTTCTTTCACTGTGCAAGTCCTTGTTTCCAGGGACAGGGAAGGACAGTGAGTGAATTCTCCTTGTGCTCTAGTGTGCTTAAAAAAAACATTTTTTCTAGGGACAGAAAACTCTAGGTAGGGAGAGTGTCAGTTTCTTTCACTGTGCAAGTCCTTGTTTCCAGGGATAGGGAAGGACAGTGAGTGAATTCTCCTTGTGCTATAGTGTGCTTAAAAAAAACATTTTTTCTAGGGACAGAAAACTCTAGGTAGGGAGAGTGTCAGTTTCTTTCACTGTGCAAGTCCTTGTTTCCAGGGACAGGGAAGGACAGTGAGTGAATTCTCCTTGTGCTATAGTGTGCTTAAAAAAAACATTTTTTCTAGGGACAGAAAACTCTAGGTAGGGAGAGTGTCAGTTTCTTTCACTGTGCAAGTCCTTGTTTCCAGGGACAGGGAAGGACAGTGAGTGAATTCTCCTTGTGCTATAGTGTGCTTAAAAAAAACATTTTTTCTAGGGACAGAAAACTCTAGGTAGGGAGAGTGTCAGTTTATTTCACTGTGCAAGTCCTTGTTTCCAGGGACAGGGAAGGACAGTGAGTGAATTCTCCTTGTGCTATAGTGTGCTTAAAAAAAACATTTTTTCTAGGGACAGAAAACTCTAGGTAGGGAGAGTGTCAGTTTCTTTCACTGTGCAAGTCCTTGTTTCCAGGGACAGGGAAGGACAGTGAGTGAATTCTCCTTGTGCTCTAGTGTGCTTAAAAAAAACATTTTTTCTAGGGACAGAAAACTCTAGGTAGGGAGAGTGTCAGTTTCTTTCACTGTGCAAGTCCTTGTTTCCAGGGACAGGGAAGGACAGTGAGTGAATTCTCCTTGTGCTATAGTGTGCTTAAAAAAATCATTTTTTCTAGGGACAGAAAACTCTAGGTAGGGAGAGTGTCAGTTTCTTTCACTGTGCAAGTCCTTGTTTCCAGGGACAGGGAAGGACAGTGAGTGAATTCTCCTTGTGCTCTAGTGTGCTTAAAAAAAACATTTTTTCTAGGGACGGAAAACTCTAGGTAGGGAGAGTGTCAGTTTCTTTCACTGTGCAAGTCCTTGTTTCCAGGGACAGGGAAGGACAGTGAGTGAATTCTCCTTGTGCTCTAGTGTGCTTAAAAAAACATTTTTTCTAGGGACAGAAAACTCTAGGTAGGGAGAGTGTCAGTTTCTTTCACTGTGCAAGTCCTTGTTTCCAGGGACAGGGAAGGACAGTGAGTGAATTCTCCTTGTGCTATAGTGTGCTTAAAAAAAACATTTTTTCTAGGGACAGAAAACTCTAGGTAGGGAGAGTGTCAGTTTCTTTCACTGTGCAAGTCCTTGTTTCCAGGGACAGGGAAGGACAGTGAGTGAATTCTCCTTGTGCTATAGTGTGCTTAAAAAAAACATTTTTTCTAGGGACAGAAAACTCTAGGTAGGGAGAGTGTCAGTTTCTTTCACTGTGCAAGTCCTTGTTTCCAGGGACAGGGAAGGACAGTGAGTGAATTCTCCTTGTGCTCTAGTGTGCTTAAAAAAAACATTTTTTCTAGGGACAGAAAACTCTAGGTAGGGAGAGTGTCAGTTTCTTTCACTGTGCGAGTCCTTGTTTCTAGGGACAAAGAAGGAAAGTGAGGGGAATTCTCCTTGTGCTATAGTGTGCTAAAGCATTCCTCATCAACCATCTTTGAAATCCTTGATTTTTGGACAGTCAGGGAAATTGTCGTTGTGCTATTCTGTGCAAAAGCAATCATCCTCAACCATATTTAGAAATCCTTAAGTAAAGGGACAGAGAAGGACACCTGAAGGTAGCCCTTATTGCTTTTTTCCCATCTCCCTGCAGGCCATCTATTAGAATGTCTGGAAGGCAAACAAGGAGAGGCAGACAGTCAGGAGGCAATAAAAGAGGGCAAGCAGGCTCTGTGTCTGGGGGCAACAGTGCTGGTCGTGGACGCGGTGCATTGTCATCAGCACATGGCCATGGGACACGCTTGTCCTTCTTTTCGGCAGCTGGACATGTTGAGCCACATCATGCCGAAGACTTGGTAGAGTGGATGACCAAGCCCTCCTCCTCCTCCTCATCCTCTCTCACCCAGGCTCAGGGTACTGGCAAAGCAGCTGCCAAAGCGTCCTCTTCCCTGTTATCAATGTCAGACTCATCATCAGTCACTCCTTCCCTAGACCCACCATGTCCTCCTCCTGAGGAGTCCCCCGAACTGTTTGAGCACAGTGTTGGGTACATGCTCCAGGAGGATGCCCAGCGTTTCGAAGGGTCTGATGATGAAACCCAGCTACAGGAAGGCAGTAGGGTGAGAGCAGACAGAGGGGATGCTCAAGAAGGACACCAATCTGGCAGTCATGTTCCAGCAGCTGCAGCATACTGCCAGATTGGCTCCAGTGATGAGGAGGGAGGGGATGATGAGGTCACTGACTCCACGTGGGTGCCTAATAGGAGAGAGGAGGAGGAGGATGAGGAGGAGGCACATCTCCAACGAGGCAGGATGCCCTTTGGTGGCCAGCGTAAGGGCAGTACACCGACGGAATCACACCGCAGAGCTCCGCCTATGCAGGGCGCTGCCTCTGCCCGTCATTCAAAAAGTTCCTTGGTGTGGGCCTTTTTTGAGGCTAGTGCATCAGATCGCACAGCTGCTGTTTGCAACATATGTCTCAAGCGTATATCGCGTGGCCAAAACATCAGCCGCTTGGGTACCACATGCCTGACCAGACATATGTTGACCTGCCATGCAGCTCGTTGGCAAGCCTACCTCAAAGACCCACACCAAAGAACAAAGCGGACCTCTCCTTGCACCGCATCAGCTGGGATCTCCAACCCCACTATAACTTCAGTCCTCTCTGAAACATGCACTGAGAGGAATGAAGGTGTAGAATTAGGTGTGTCACAGCCAAGTACTTGCGGCCACTCTGCTAGCAGTACACCGACGTCCGATTCTAGCAGGCAAATTTCCCTGCCCCAGCTGCTGGACCGTCGAAAGAAGTTCACTCCCAGCCATCCACATGCCCAGCGGTTGAATGCTAGCTTGGCTAAATTGCTAGCGCTTCAACTGCTGCCTTTTCAGTTGGTAGACTCGGCCCCCTTCCGTGAGTTTGTGCAATGTGCGGTTCCTCAGTGGCAGGTTCCCAAACGCCACTTTTTCTCACGGAAGGCTATTCCGGCTCTCTACCGGCATGTGGAAGGCAATGTCTTGGCCTCGCTGGACAGGGCGGTCAGCGGTAAGGTGCATATTACCGCTGACTCATGGTCCAGCAGGCATGGACAGGGACGTTACCTTTCTTTCACGGCCCATTGGGTCACTCTTTTGGCAGCTGGGAAGGATGCAGGACAAGGTGCAGTAGTGTTGGAGGTTGTCCCACCGCCACGCCTCCAAAATGCTACTACTGGTTGTGACACACCTCTCTCCTCCACCCCCTCCTCTTCTTCTTCCTCCATGGCCTCTTCCTGTGGTTTGTCCTATGAACCAGCGGTGCTCCGTAGCCGTTCACGGGGCTACGCAAGTACGCAGGCAAAAAGATGCCATGCCGTGCTTGCGCTGGTGTGTTTGGGGGACAGAAGCCACACTGGGGCAGAGGTCCTGTCTGCTCTGCAGGGCCAGGCCGAGAGGTGGTTGACGCCACGCCAGCTTAAGCCAGGAATGGTGGTTTGCGACAATGGCACCAACCTCCTCTCCGCCCTTCGACAGGGACAACTGACCCATGTGCCCTGTGTGGCTCACGTCCTTAACCTGGTGGTGCAGCGGTTCTTGGGCAGGTACCCGGGCTTACAGGATGTCCTGAGGCAGGCCAGGAAAGTCTGTGTGCATTTCCGCAGATCTTATAATGCCAGTGCTCGCCTGGCTGAGCTGCAAAAGGAGTTGAACCTGCCCAAGAACCGCCTTATATGTGACATGCCCACCAGGTGGAACTCAACGTTGGCCATGCTGCAGCGGCTGCACACGCAGCAGAGGGCCATCAATGAGTACCTGTGCGACTACGGCACCAGGACAGGGTCAGGGGAGCTTGGTTTTTTTTCTCCATGCCAGTGGGGCATGATCAGGGATGCATGCACTGTCCTGGCACCATTTGAGGAGGCCACGAGGATGGTGAGCAGTGACAGTGCATGCATCAGTGACACTGTACCTCTTGTCCACCTGTTGGAGCACACGCTGCGTGGAATAATGGACAGGGCACTTGAGGCAGAACAGAGGCAGGAAGAGGAGGACTTCCTTGCCTCTCAAGGCCCCCTTTACCCAGACAGTGTTCCTTCTGTCCCACCCATCGCACAGGAAGAGGAAGAGGAGGAGGAGGAGGAGGAGGATTGTGTCAGCATGGAGGTGGAGGCTGGCACTCAGCATCATCAGCAGCAGTCTTTTAGGGATGATTTACAGTCCCAAGAAACCAGTGGACTTGTACGTGGCTGGGAGGAGGTGACTGCGGATCATGTCGTCCTTAGTGACCCAGAGGACTCCGGAGCGAATGCCTCAGCAAACCTACGCTGCATGGCCTCCCTGATCCTGCAAAGTCTGCGGAAGGATCCTCGTATTCTTCGGATCAAGGAGAGGGACCATTACTGGCTAGCCACTCTCCTTGATCCACGGTACAAGGGTAAGGTTGCGGACCTTATGTTACCGTCGCAGAGGGAGCAGAGGATGAGACAACTCCGGGAGGCCTTGCAGAAAGGTCTGTGCAACGCGTTCCCAGAGACTGGGAGGTTACAAACTCCTGGTCCTGGACAACGAGTTGCTGAGGCTTCGGCCAGTCAAAGAAGGAGCGGTGGGGAAGGTGGCCGTCTGACCGATGTGTTCAGACAATTCTTTAGTCCGCAGCCCCAAAGTATGATCGGTTCCAGCAACCATCGCCAGCGTCTGATAAACATGGTGCAGGAATATCTAGGGGCAAGGTCAGACTTGGACACCTTCCCCACCGAAAATCCTCTGGCTTACTGGGTCTTGAGGATGGATCACTGGCCAGAGCTTGCACAGTATGCAATTGAGCTACTGGCCTGTCCTGCATCCAGCGTTCTTTCGGAACGCACATTCAGTGCTGCTGGAGGATTTGTCACGGATCACAGGGTGCGCCTGTCCACCGACTCGGTTGATCGACTGACTTTCATCAAGATGAACCAGTCTTGGATCACCACCAGCTACCACACACCTGATGCTGATATAACAGACTAATTGATTTTAACATGTCACATCCCTTCAAGACTGATGCTGATGCTGAGTGCCTGTGCTGTTATGTTGACTGGCTATCCTCCTCCTCCGAGTCCTCAATGATACGATTGATGATGATAGCTTGGAAGATCATTTTTGTTTATGGATGCCGCCACCAGTGGCTAAGGCCCAATTTTTCAGCCCCTGTTTTACAGGGGCGTGTACTTACAATTTTTTTAGCAATAATTTGCCATAGGGCTCATTGCTGTGCTCCAAGTACAGTATCTGTGAGGGGTTGGAGTGTTGTGGCACCAGTGCCTAAGGCCCAATTTTTCAGCCCCTGTTTAACAGGGGCGTGTCATTACAATTTTTGAAGCAATACTTTGCAACAGGGCTCATTGCTGTGCTCCAAGTACAGTATCTGTGAGGGGTTGTAGTGTTGTGCCACCAGTGCCTAAGGCCCAATTTTTCAGCCCCTGTTTAACAGGGGCGTGTCATTACAATTTTTGAAGCAATACTTTGCAACAGGGCTCATTGCTGTGCTTCAAGTACAGTATCTGTGAGGGGTTGTAGTGTTGTGCCACCAGTGCCTAAGGCCCAATTTTTCAGCCCCTGTTCAACAGGGGCATGCAATTACAATTCTTGATGTAATAATTCACAGCAGGGCCCATTCCTGCACCCACCAAGAGTAAGTCTGAGGGCTTACAGTGTTGTGGCAACGCCACCACCACCACGAAAGGCCCAATTTTTCAGCCCCTGTTCAAAAGGGGCATGTAATTACAATTCTTGATCTAATAATTCACAGCAGGGCCCATTCCTGCACCCACCAAGAGTAAGTCTGAGGGCTTACAGTGTTGTGGCAACGCCACCACCACCACCACCACGAAAGGCCCAATTTTTCAGCCCCTGTTCAAAAGGGGCATGTAATTACAATTCTTGATCTAATAATTCACAGCAGGGCCCATTGCTGCACCCACCAAGAGTAACTGTCAGGGCTTACAGTGTTGTGGCACCAGCACCACCATCAAAGCCCCAATTTTTACTACCACTGTTCAACAATTATATGTAATTAAAATTCCTGATATAATAGTTGACAGCAGGGCGTTCCAGCACCAACCAAGAGTAACTGTGAGTGCTTACAGTGTTGTGCCAACACCAACAACTAAGGGGCCTATTTCTGCAGAGTATATACGGCAGGTCCCTACTTTCAAACATCCAACTTACAAACGACTCCTACTTGCAAACGCAAGAAGACAACAGGAAGTGAGAGGAAATCTACCCCTAGGAAGGAAAATTCTCTCCTGTAAGAATAAATATGGGAGAAAGGTGTCTCCTCTGTACTGATGCTTTATCAGCAATCCTTGTTTCAAGAAAAACACCACATTTCAAAAACAGTTGTCATTGGGACGGAAAGTGAGGTGAAATGTTCTGAACAGGGGCACAGACAGCAAAACAAATGTTACAGGGGTGATAACCCTTACCTATGTTTTCCAAAAAGTTTAAAAATAGATTTTTGGGCTGGAGCTACACTTCAACAATGTACCTGTTCAAAATTACAAACACATTCTACATAAGAACAAACCTACAGTCCCTGTCTTGTATGCACCGCCTGTATACGGCTGTTCAGAGTATATAGGGCCTTTTTTATTTTATGTGCGGGGTTCCCCTTAATATCCATACAAGACCCAAAGGGGCTGGTAATGGGCTGGGGTAGGGGGGGGGGGTCATGGGGTAGCTATGCCATTTTTCTTAAAGATTTTCATCCATATTACCGGGACCAGACATTACATTAAAGCCGCAAGCAGTTTTAAATGGCTTTTTTTTCCTTTAGAAGTGTCATTTTGTGCAGGGACAGTTCTAAACACGGGAAACACGTGGCACTTCACAGGCATACTTTAGACACCCCCCAGGTACGATATTTAAAGGAATATTTGACTTTTTCTTTTCACTTTATGCATCATTAAAATGACTGCTCCCGAAAAACGACCGTTTTTAAAACTTCTTTTTGCATTGATACATGTCCCCTGGTGCAGAACCCAGGTTCCCAAACCCTTTTTAGGACAATAACATGCATAATAGTTGTTATAATTAGCACTTTAGAATTCGAACGTTCGCATCCATTGTATTTAATAGGGTTCTAATGTTCGTACGAACTTTCGGTCCGTTCGCGGGTTCTGGTGCGAACCGAACCCGGGGGTGTTCGGCTCATCACTAATTGTAATACGTAAATGACTCCTTCTGAGTGGCATCCTATGAATTCCTTAATTGGGTATATCTCCCCTGTGTTGGTCCCCTTAAATTCTGTCCTTTTGCCTTGGAACTTTCTTGCCCATTTACAGGCATAGCAGTTCCTACACGGAAAAAACCCTTTCCCATCAAAGAAATAAAAGGTGGGTTTTGGAGGGGAAACTACCACTGATTTTGTTATTATATCCTTCAGGATAGGTGCCCGTTTATATATAATTTTGGGACGATCCGGCAATATATGTTTGAGGTCCTTATCTTTTTTGAGGATGTGCCAATGGCGTTCCACTAGTGTGGCCACATCTTTATGTTGGATGTTGAAATCCAAGATGAGGCTTGGAGCATCTTGATATTGTTGATTTTTGACCCTGTTAAGCATCATTGTATCTCTATCCATATCTTTGACTTCTTCTATCTGTTTATTCAGCCAGGAATGGTCGTATCCCTTTTCTTCAAACCTACTTCCTAATAGTTGTGCTTGTTGGTTGAAGTCTTCTTCTTTACTGCAGTTTCTTTTCACTCTTATTAGTTGGCCTTTAGGGATGTTGTAGAGCCACGATTTGTGGTGGCAACTTTCGAGAGACAAATAGCTGTTCGCATCTACTGATTTGAAAAAAGTTTTAGTAGTGATTTTGTCTCCCTCCAACTTTAGGGTCAAATCTAGAAAGTCCACAGTTTTGGCATCTATTTTCCATACCAGTTTAATGTTGCTATCATTTTCATTTAAACTGGCAAGGAAATGTTCCAGTTTCTCTCTACTACCGTTCCAGACTATTATAAGATCATCGATATATCTTTTATATAGCGTTAGTTCCGGAGGTGTATTAGCATATACTGTTCCCTCCTCCCATTGAGCCATAAACGCATTAGCAACGCTCGTGGCAAATTTTGCACCCATTGCTATACCGACGTTTTGTTTGTAATAAGACTGATCATGCCAGAAGTAATTAAACTTGAGGTAGAAGTCTAAACATCTGATAAGGAACTTTCTCTGTTTACACATGAGATTGGTGTATGTTCTTAACAGCCATTTCGTAGCTTGACAAGCATTGTGATGTTGCACAATTGTATATAACGATGTAACATCTGCAGTGGCTAGATATGTCCTTCCTTCTAATACTGGTACTGTTCCTAATAGTTGTAATACATGCTTAGTGTCCCTAAGGTATGCACGAGTGCTTTGAACTGCCGGCTGAATATAGTGGTCAATATATTGACCTAACCTTGATGTCAGTGAGTTTATGCCATTCACTATTGGCCTACCAAGTGGACTCTCTCTGTCTTTATGTATTTTAGGGACCGTATATATAATAGGGATCCTACATACTTCTGGTACTATATAGTGCGATTTTTTTTTGTTGAGGATTTCTTTTTTGATGCCTAAATCAACTAGTAATTGTAGTTCTTTTTTGTAACTAGTTGTTGGGTTCCCTCGTAATTTTATATAAGTGTCCTCTTGTTGTAATTGCCATTTAATTTCCTTCATGTATTGGTCTTTCGCTTGGATGACCACTGCTCCGCCTTTGTCCGCCGGGCGGATTACAATGTCTTTTCTGTCTATCAAAGCTTGAATTCCCTTTTTGATGTATATCGGGTCTCTTTTCTTTTTTAATTCCAGGGACTCAAGATCCTGCAGGACTAGATTTTTAAAGACTTCAATGTGGTGTCCATCTGATACTTTAGGATTATATACCGAGTTGTTTCTGAGATCACTATGTTTGATTCTCTCTGGTATTTCTATGATGGTCCCTTGTTTCTGAAAAGGATTGTTCATAATATATTTTTGATGTAAATCGTACGTATATACTTTTTAATTCCAATGTAGGTGTCAAATTTGTTAAAATTTTTGACTGGTGCGTGCTTTAGGCCCTTGTCTAGGGTAGCTAATTCTTCAGCTGTCAGTGTCACTCCACTGAGGTTGATGACATTTTCTCCTAGTAGTCTCTGTCTCTTTTCTTTCTTTTTGAGTCTCTTTCCTGCTCTGTTTCCTCTTCTGGTTCCTGATTTGGTTTTATTCGGTCCTCTCGTATCGGTCTTCTTGGGGAGTAAATGGGATCCTGAATTTGTCTTTGGGGAGAGCGATCCCTCCTCTCCCTGTCCACAAAAGGGCGCTGGGTGTCATATTGTGGTGCTTGTTGGTAATATCTTTGATCGGAATAGTATTGGTCTTGTTGGTCTCTTATAGGATCAAATCTATTAGATGTTGTCACCGGTGTCCTATTATGATCACTATAATAGTCCTGTGCATGGGGTGGTCTTCTGTTATCTCTTTGATTTCCATGTTGGCCTCCCTGTTGGTAGTGTCCACCATGTTGTTGTTGCCACTGTGGTGGTCCTCTGTTTTGTTGCCAGTTATTGTATGGTTTCTTCTGTTTTTTAAAAGTTTTTTTCCATTGTTTTTTAGGGGTATATGGTCGTTGTTGTCCACCATAGTTTGTATTATAGTATGGTTGTACTCCTTCTGGGTTGTTCCATCTCGGAGTGGTTCTTCCTTGAGATGTGGTAGGGTCTTGTATCCTTACTTCTCTTACTGGTGTGGAGTAGGTAGAGCTAGGTAATGGTTGTTCCGATTGTTCCACTTTCTGTTGCCTTTTGAAGACTTGGTTAGTTCTATAGTCTCCCAAGTCCCTATGGTATTTTTTTATTTTACGTTGTTGTACTTCCAGATCTTTGGTGATTAAATCTTTATTAAGTTGTGTTGTTATTTTTTTTAAATCCGTAGATTCCCTAGAAGGTTCCAATTTGACTTTGATCTCATCTATTTGTTGTTGTATTATTCGGGTTTTTTTCTGTTTTCTTTTTAACAGAAATTTAACCCCTTCTATACTTTTATTATTAAAGAACTCGAACCACTCTTCCATGGACTCTTTATCAGATAGTCCATCGTTGGGGAGTAGTTCCCAATGTAATCTCCTCGGGACTATGTTTTCCTTCAAGTATTGGTCAAATGTATTAACATCCCACCAAAGGTTAACCTTTTTGTCCATGAGATGTCCTAATTTCCTCGTAAGACTTTCTAAATTTGTGTCACGTGCTGGTTGTTGTGTATTAAATAACTCCTCTATGTTCACATTTCTAGTCTCCATGAACGTGAACACATCCATGATAGCAGCAAAAGTGAATTAAAGTGATTAACCAAGTATACAAATATGTGTCTTTCGCGCTAATAAAAAGTAAAATGAATGTAACTGAGGTAAAAACAGTGGCTGCAAAATCAATCTGTGTTCACTCTACACATAAAAAATATCAGAAAAAATGAGGGGGGGGATTTTGCGCTAATGTGTAATAATACTAAAACCCACACGAGGGAACCCAACAACTAGTTACAAAAAATAACTACAATTACTAGTTGATTTAGGCATCAAAAAATAAATCCTCAACAAAAAAGAGTCGCACTATCTAGTACCAGAAGTATGTAGGATCCCTATTATTTATACGGTCCCTAAAATACATAAAGACAGAGAGAGTCCACCTGGTAGGCCAATAGTGAATGGCATAAACTCACTGACATCAAGGTTAGGTCAATATATTGACCACTATATTCAGCCGGCAGTTCAAAGCACTTGTGCATACCTTAGGGACACTAAGCACGTATTACAACTATTAGGAACAGTACCAGTATTAGAAGGAAGGACATATCTAGCCACTGCGGATGTTACATCGTTATATACAATTGTGCAACATCACAATGCTTGTCAAGCTACGAAATGGCTGTTAAGAACATACACCAATCTCATGTGAAAACAGAGAAAGTTCCTTATCAGATGTTTAGACTTCTGCCTCAAGTTTAATTACTTCTGGCATGATCAAATCTTATTACAAACAAAACGTCGGTATAGAAATGGGTGCTAAATTTTTCCCCCGAGCGTTGCTAATGCGTTTATGGCTCAATGGGAGGAGGGAACAGTATATGCTAATACACCTCCGGAACTAACGCTATATAAAAGATATATTGATGATCTGATAATAGTCTGGAACGGTAGCAGAGAGAAACTGGAACATTTCCTTGCCAGTAGGGATGAGCTTCGAGTTCGAGTAGAACTCATGTTCGCCCGTTCGCCGAACAGCGAACAAATTGGGGTGTTCGCGGCAAATTCGAAAAATCTATGGGAGAAATCTAAAGTGCTAATTATAAAGGCTTATATGCAAGTTATTGTCCTAAAAAGTGTTTGGGGACCGGGGTCCTGCCCCAGGGGACATGTATCAATGCAAAAAGAAGTTTTAAAAATGGCCGTTTTTTCGGGAGCAGTGATTTTAATAATGCTTAAAATGAAAAAATAAAAGTGAAATATTCCTTTAAATTTCGTACCTGAGGGGTGTGTATGATATGCATGTAAAGTGGCGCATGTTTCCCGTGCTTAGAACTGTCCCTGCAAAAAATGTCATTTTTGAAAGAAAAAAAGTCATGTAAAACTGACTCGCGGCTATTAAATGAATTGTCGGCTCCCGGCAATACATACAAAAGTCATTGATAAAAAAAAAAAAAAAAAAAGCGTGGGGGTTCCCCAGAATTCAATTACCAGGCCCTTCAGGTCTGGAATGGATATTAAGGGGAACCCCGCCGCAAATTAAAAAAAAAATTGACGTGGGGTTCCCCCAAATATCCATTCCAGGCCCTTCAGATCTGGCATGGATTTTAAGGGGAACTCCACCCCAAATGTAAAAAAAAAATGGCGTGGAGTCCCCCTAAAAATCCATACCAGACCCCTTATCCGAGCACGCAACCTGGCCGGCCGCAGGGGAAAAGGGGGGGACGAGAGAGCGCCCCCCCCCTCCCTCCTGAACCGTACCAGGCCACATGCCCTCAACATGGGGAGGATGTCCCCATGTTGATGGGGACAAGGGCCTCATCCCCACAACCCTTGCCCGGTGGTTGTGGGGGTCTGCGGGCGGGGGGATTATCGGAATCTGGAAGACCCCTTTAACAAAGGGGACCCCCAGATCCCGCCCCCCCTATGTGAATTGGTAAGGGGTACATTGTACCCCTATCATTTCACGAAGAAAGCGTAAAAAAATGTTTAAAAAAACACACAAACACCTTGAAAAAGTCCTTTATTTAAAAAAAAAAAAAAACATTCCAGCGGTGAAATCCAGTGTCCCATGGCGATCCCGATGTCCAGCGCTGTCCTTCATTGGTTGTGCCTGAGCGGACCTGATGGGGAACTCCCTCTCAGTATTTTAAAAATGTATAGACCCGCCCCTTCTAAAGTTCCCCATCAGGTCCGCAAAGCGGACCAGATGCGGAACATGTATTACCAAAGTGAGAGCAGTTCCCCATCAGGTCCGCCCCCTCGGTATGTCGGACCCGCCTACATCATTGGCTTGAGCGGGGAACTTCCTTCACTGTGTAATTTAAATGTACATAGTGAAGGAAGTTCCCTGCTCAAGCCAATGACGTAGGCGGGTCCGACATACCGAGGGGGCGGACCTGATGGGGAACTGCTCTCACTTTGGTAATACATGTATAGACCCGCCCCTTCTCATGTTCCGCATCTGGTCCGCTGAGCGGACCTGATGGGGAACTTCAGAAGGGGCGGGTC
Organism: Rana muscosa; assembly: GCA_029206835.1. Classification (NCBI taxonomy): domain Eukaryota; kingdom Metazoa; phylum Chordata; class Amphibia; order Anura; family Ranidae; genus Rana; species Rana muscosa. The sequence goes on from CM055117.1 coordinate 434,094,759, forward strand.
TATACATTTAAAATACTGAGAGGGAGTTCCCCATCAGGTCCGCTCAGGCACAACCAATGAAGGACAGCGCTGGACATCGGGATCGCCGCGGGACACTGGATTTCACCGCTGGAATTTTTTTTTTTTTTTTTTTAAATAAAGGACTTTTTCAAGGTGTTTGTGTGTTTTTTTTAAACATTTTTTTACGCTTTCTTTGTGAAATGGTAGGGGTACAATGTACCCCTTACCAATTCACATAGGGGGGGCGGGATCTGGGGGTCCCCTTTGTTAAAGGGGTCTTCCAGATTCCGATAAGCCCCCCGCCCGCAGACCCCCACAACCACCGGGCAAGGGTTGTGGGGATGAGGCCCTTGTCCCCATCAACATGGGGACATCCTCCCCATGTTGAGGGCATGTGGCCTGGTACGGTTCAGGGGGGAGGGGGGGGCGCTCTCTCGTCCCCCCCTTTTCCCCTGCGGCCGGCCAGGTTGCGTGCTCGGATAAGGGGTCTGGTATGGATTTTTAGGGGGACTCCACGCCATTTTTTTTAAATTTGGGGTGGAGTTCCCCTTGAAATCCATGCCAGATCTGAAGGGCCTGGAATGGATATTTGGGGGAACCCCACGTCAATTTTTTTTTAAATTTGCGGCGGGGTTCCCCTTAATATCCATTCCAGACCTGAAGGGCCTGGTAATTAAATTCTGGGGAACCCCCACGCTTTTTTTTTTTTTTATCAATGACTTTTGAATGTATTGCCGGGAGCCGACAATTCATTAATAGCCGCGAGTCAGTTTTAAATGAATTTTTTTCTTTCAAAAATGACATTTTTGCAGGGACAGTTCTAAGCACGGGAAACATGCGCCACTTCACATGCATATCATACACACCCCCCAGGTACGAAATTTAAAGGAATATTTCACTTTTATTGTTTCATTTTAAGCATTATTTAAATCACTGCTCCCGAAAAAACGGCCGTTTTTAAAACTTCTTTTTGCATTGATACATGTCCCCTGGGGCAGGACCCGGGTCCCCAAACACTTTTTAGGACAATAACTTGCATATAAGCCTTTATAATTAGCACTTTAGATTTCGAACGTTCGAGTCCATTGTATTTAATAGGGTTCTAAAGTTTACACGAACATTTTGTCTGTTCGCAGGTTCTGGTGCGAACCGAACAGGGGGGTGTTCGGCTGATCCCTGCTTGCCAGTTTAAATGAAAATGATAGCAACATTAAACTGGTATGGAAAATAGATGCCAAAACTGTGGACTTTCTAGATTTGACCCTAAAGTTGGAGGGAGACAAAATCACTACTAAAACTTTTTTCAAATCAGTAGATGCGAACAGCTATTTGTCTCTAGAAAGTTGCCACCACAAATCGTGGCTCTACAACATCCCTAAAGGCCAACTAATAAGAGTGAAAAGAAACTGCAGTAAAGAAGAAGACTTCAACCAACAAGCACAACTATTAGGAAGTAGGTTTGAAGAAAAGGGATAGGACCATTCCTGGCTGAATAAACCAATAGAAGAAGTCAAAGATATGGATAGAGATACAATGATGCTTAACAGGGTCAAAAATCAACAATATCAAGATGCTCCAAGCCTCATCTTGGATTTCAACATCCAACATAAAGATGTGGCCAGACTAGTGGAACGCCATTGGCAAATCCTCAAAAAAGATAAGGACCTCAAACATATATTGCTGGATCGTCCCAAAATTATATATAAATGGGCACCTATCCTGAAGGTTATAATAACAAAATCAGGGGGGCGGAGCTTGACGGCAGCCGAGATGGCCGCATGAGACCGGAGCTCCGGGCTATACAGGGACTAAGCGACAACTAGCAGCCTCAGAACGGCGACTGGAACAGACATCCACGGTGATCGTTCACCGCTGTCACCGACCATCATGCCGGGCAAGCGGAGGGGGGTCCAGAAACCCCAGAAACTAACAGAGTTCTTCTCCTGGGGTCAGAGGCAAGATGGCGCCGGCTCTCCGGGGCCTGCCGCAACTAGCACTCCTCAAACCACACATAAGAAGGACAAGCCTTCCAAAAGGAACTCGCCTTCAAGCAAAGAGAATTCTCCTGCACCTTCCTCTGCCTCTGGAAGCCCGGAGAAGTCCAGATACATGCGGGATGGCACAGATGCTTCTCCACAGGTGAGCACGGGCCTAGATTCAGGGGATGACACTAGGGAACTTCCTGACTCTATAGATAGATTCCCAACCAGCAACCAGCCCGTCTTAGACACCACCCTGAAAGACATGCTAGTTTCCCTTAGGGGATCTCTCCATAAAGACATGATGGATTGTGTGTATAAGTTTGGGAAAGATTTGCAAACAGTGCAGGAGAGAGTGGAGCATGTGGAGACTAAGATGGGGGAATTTGCCTCTACTATCAACAATCTAGTTGATGCACATGATGCCAGGGACGAGGAGATGGACTCAGTAAAGGCTAAAATCGCAGACATCGAGGACCGTTCCAGAAGGAACAACCTCAAGCTTAGGGGGGTCCATGAGACGGTGCAGCAGGCGGATCTGCGTAGTTATGCCGTCCAGGTATTTACCTCTATTTTACCTGATCTTAGCGAAATCGACGTCACTATCGATAGGATACACAGGCTTCCAAAACCTTCCTATCTCCCTGAGAAAGTACCCAGAGACATTATACTAAGACTGCATTTTTTCCATATAAAGGACCGCTTGATGTCTGCGGTGCGCAATAAAGACTCAATGCCTGCGCAATACAAAGAATTGCAATTTTTTTCAGACCTGTCCCAATACACTCTACAAAAAAGGAGGAGCCTGAATACTATTTCCAAAACTTTGCGCAACCATAAAATAGCCTATCGATGGGGGTTTCCGACCAAACTCATAATAACCAGGGATGGAAAAGACCACGCAGTTGATACCCTAGCCAGGGGACTGGAATTGCTCAAAACGTGGCAGATTATTCCTGATGAACCTCCTCCTGGCTTCAACAACCGCAAACCGGATCACACCACAGATGATTGGAACCTGGTTAATGCTAAAAATGCTCGGTCACACCGTTAGAGTGGCTTAAGGGCCTCCCATGGCCCCTATAATGTTACATGTCCCTGTTCTGGAGACATCCTGTTAAGCTAAACTTTATACCCCCTACAACCTAGAGTAGCTATCCGCTACAGTTGGGTCACCATGACCAAAGAACTTTTTTTGTGTTTGATTTTTTCTGTTTCTTTTTACTTTTATGTGTTTCAGTGTTTCGTGTTTGCAGTCGGCTGTACTACTACCTTCCTTCCTCCTGGAAAACTACTGAATAGTCACCATCGTCCCTGGTCTCGTGGGGTGGGCTTCCAACCACCTATTCTGGTATGGGGTCCTGTACCACTTAATGTAAGTGCTATGCACACATCACTTATAAGCCGGAAATTACTCCTTCCAAGATGAATGTCACTTTTATGACTATTAACGCCAAAGGCCTTAATCATCCGGTAAAGAGAAGGTCATTGTGGAACGAAGTGAACCAACACACATGTGATATACTCTGCGTGCAAGAGACCCATTTTCACAATCTCAAAGCTCCCCGCTGCACCCATCCTAAATTCCCGCACGTTTTCTCAGCCAGCACTTCAGCAAAAAAGAGGGGTGTCATGACCGCAGTTAAAGATACAGTCACATTCAAACTCCACAGCGAATATGCAGATCCCCAAGGTCGCTATCACATCCTGATCTGTGATATTAATTCTGTTGCATATACGGTAGTCAATGTATATGCACCCAACAAGCATCAAGTTCGCTTCCTGAACCGGGTAATTAAGAAAGTGAGAAGGGTACAGATGGGGTTTCTAATGATTTGTGGTGACTTTAACCTTCCACCTGACCCTCACATGGACTCCACAACTGCCTCAAATAGATATCAGCAATCGCTTCAGTCGACATTGCACTCGCAAGAGCTATATGACGCCTGGAGATGTCTGCATGGTTCTGAAAGGGACTACTCCTTTTTTTCTGTTAGCCATAGAGTATACACAAGACTGGATCTATTTCTTACGGACAAATGGCTTACGCCTAAAATTGCCAACTCCAAAATTAATGACATTACATGGTCGGATCATGCCTCGGTGACGCTCTCGGTCGAAGATTCGCCAAGCGTTAATACTACATTCGTTTGGCGATCCAACCCGAGATTGTTCCAGGCTGATCCCTCCAAATCCCAGCTACAGGATGAATTGTCTGAATTTTTTTCTCATAATGTTGATTCTGTTTCTGACCCGATGGTTCTTTGGAATGCCCATAAGGCTTTTATGAGGGGGGTTTTGATAAAGTTAGGGGCAAGGGTTAAGAGAAAGAGGAGACAACATGTCCAAGACCTCATTTCTAAAATCCACACTCTAGAAGCACACAACAAACAAAATGCCACTCCGCAACAATCAGCACAATTATCGCAACTCAGATATGACCTACGCCTAACCTTGCTAGATGACTTTGAAAAGTCCTCTAAACGCATGAAGATGACATATTATGTGAGCGGCAATAAAGCCGGAAAACGGTTAGCCAACCGCCTTAGGGGTCGGAGGATCAAGGCAACAATCCCTTTTATTATCCACCCTGTCACTGGGGAAAAGGTCTATCATCCACAGGCCATAGCGGATGCTTTTAGCTGCTATTACAGCTCTCTCTATAATCTCAGAGATGATCCCTCTGTGGTCCAACCTACGACACCCATGATTACAAAATTCCTCGATAAACTCCACCTCCCCCAGGTATCTTCTAGCCAGTTAGAGAACCTCAACTCCCCTTTCTCTGAAGCTGAAATAGCTAAAGCCATTGACTCTCTCCCTCAAAACAAATCGCCTGGACCAGATGGTTTTACAGGAGAGTACTTTAAAACTTTCAAGTTAGAACTAATCCCTTATCTCATGAAAATCTACAACACCGCTGTCTCCTCTTCTTCTTTCCCATCGGAGATGCTTGAGGCATTGATAGTAGCTTTGCCAAAGCCGGTAAAGGAACCTAATACACCACAGAATTTTAGACCTATATCACTGCTGAATTGTGACCTGAAACTATACGCTAAGCTCCTGGCCAATAGATTAGTAGACCTTCTACCCTCTCTGATACACTTGGACCAATCAGGGTTCACAAAAGGTAGACAGACGGCTGCTGCGACAAGGCGTCTCATTAATGTAATACATTTTGCTAACAGATCCAAAACGCCTTCTCTGCTCCTAGCTTTGGACGCGGAGAAGGCGTTTGATAGAATCCATTGGGAGTACTTAGCCACAGTACTCACCAAATTTGGGTTTGTGGGCCGGATTCACTCGGCTATCATGGCACTTTACACCACCCCATCAGCCCAGGTGTACATATCGGGAATGCTATCCACGCCATTCAAGATAAGCAATGGGACCAGACAGGGATGTCCGCTCTCCCCACTCATTTTTAACCTCCTCATGGAGCCCTTGGCAACATTTATACGCTCACACCCCCTTATAACGGGATTTAGAATTAAAGACACATTCCACACCATTAGCCTCTTTGCTGACGACATTATCCTTATGCTCACCAATGTTGAAGAATCCCTAGCTACGGTGCATAGTGTATTACAAACCTTCACTGAAGTGTCTTATTATAAAGTCAATAACACCAAATCATATGTCCTAGGCTTAGGGATCCCAGACAAAATCAAACAAGATCTAGGTACTAAGTTCCCATATACTTGGAAAACCACGGGTATTTCATATCTCGGCATTACCCTCACCCCAAACATCTCAGACCTAGTCAAGGAAAATTATACCCCCCTGCTTCAGACACTCCAATCCAGGCTTAGTAATCTAGCGAAATATGAGCTATCCTGGTTGGGTAGGTTGGCGGCTTTTAAGATGCAAATTCTCCCACAACTGATATACATCTTCAGAACTGTCCCTGTTCCGGTCCCATCCTCCTTTTTCTCCTCTGCACAGTCCATCATTAACAGATACATATGGGGAGGCAAGAAGGCTCGTTGTGCGTTTCACAAACTTATAAAACACAGGAATGTGGGAGGTATAGGGCATGTACATATAAGAGATTACTATACAGCTGCCATACTGGCCCAGCTGAAAAATTGGTTCTGTCCCTCTCCGCCTACTCTGTGGGCTCTCATTGAACAAAACCAGATTCCAAATAGAAACTTATACGACTTTCTCATAGCTAGCCCCTTCATGCCTAAATATCCCACTGACATAGGACCGACCGTAAGCGCCTCACTAGAGGCTTGGCGATCACTGATTACTTATGATTTCCTAGAGACGAAACTTACCCCATTGCAGTTTCCTCTATCTGCCATATCCCATTTGATACCTAATATGTCTTTAGCCCATTGGAGCTCAAATAGAGACCTAGTAATAGAAGACCTCTTAGTAGGACCTGCTCTGAAAACCTTCCGGGCTCTTCAGCTGGAATTTGACGTACCTTCGACTGATTTTTACCAATACCTTCAAATTTCACACCTCTTGAAGTCACACAAACTATCCATCTCCCTTCCATGGCGAATATCTCAATACTTAATGTCTAAATCCACCAACACTAGAGGCATATCGTTGTTCTACTCTCATCTCCAAAACAAACTTATTTTTCTTAAAACTATAGACATGAGGAATTGGGAAAGAAAATTAGGCATTGAATATACGGAGGATCAATGGCGAATGGCCTTAGCCACGACATATACCTCTACCAAATGCGCTAATTTATGGGAGCTCTCCCTAAAGATCCTTCTGAATTGGTATCTTACTCCCAATAGACTGTCCAAATTTAACCATGAAGTATCATCCCTATGTTGGAGACACTGTGGTGGATTAGGTACGCTGTATCACATACTATGGACATGTCCCAAGATAGGGCAATATTGGAAACTGGTATTCAATCTCATCCTACATGTTCTCAACATCCAGATCGAGCCTACACCAGGGATGGCACTGTTTTCTCTGGGGATGGAAACACTCCCTCCTCACCGGAGAGCTCTAATATCCCACATTCTTCTAGCAGCCAGACTAGTTCTGGTTAGACACTGGAAAGACACAAACCAACCTACTTTACATGAGGTTGTACAACTAATCAATACACATGGCACATACGAAACCCTTTTCGCATATGGGATAGGCAGAAATTTAATGATAGATAAAATATGGAATCCGTGGAATACCTGGTATACCACTAAAGGAAAGAATGACTATAACTGTACTTAGACTTGCTTGATGCGAAGGTTAATAATTCTATAGGAACTCAGCAAACACGGCCTGACTGCTATGTTTATGTTTACGTTTTTGTTTTCTTTTTGTTCAATGTTGCATCACTTTTATGAACCATGTCCTGTCAACTTTTCTATGATGGAAGCATTTATTCGATGTTATGTACTAATAGAGGCGTTGCATGAAACATGGCCTCTTGGGCCTTCCCAGGAATTTTATACCTTGCACAATGTATACATTGGAAACTTGTGGGGTCGTGGTCTTCCCTTCGGCGTACAGTCAGATCCCTTTGGGGTGCGCGGGGGGGAGGGCCGGGGCTATATGATATTGGGGAAAAAAAAAAAAGTCTAATAACAGCCCACTGGGTGCATAGGTGATGTTTACCAGAAGAGCAACACTATTCTGCTTCTAACTTGGACCAGATTAGGTCATTATAGGGCAACCTGGATTGAATATATGGACATCGACATTTATCCTTGTATTGTGCCTCAAATATTATGCTTGTTTTCTCATATTTGTGTTTATTCATTGCTTTAATTCTGTTTGTGAAAAAAAAAATAATTCCAATAAATAAGTATTGAAATTAATAACAAAATCAGTGGTAGTTTCCCCTCCAAAACCCACCTTTTATTTCTTTGATGGGAAAGGGTTTTTTCCGTGTAGGAACTGCTATGCCTGTAAACGGGCAAGAAAGTTCCAAGGCAAAAGGACAGAATTTAAGGGGACCAACACAGGGGAGATATACCCAATTAAGGAATTCATAGGATGCCACTCAGAAGGAGTCATTTACGTATTACAATGTAGTTGCAATCTACAATATGTAGGAAGAACAAAAAGAGCTTTGAAGGTTAGAATAAAGGAGCATGTGCAAAACATAGTTAATGGATTTCCAAAGCATAATGTCTCACGACATTTTGCATTGGTCCATAACCAAGACCCCTCACAACTACAGTTCTGGGGTATAGACAAACAAAAGTTCCTGGAGAGGCAGTCACCTAATCAGAAATATAAGTTGAAAAGAATCTCGGTGGATACACACATTAAGAACATTGACACCTAGGGGAATGAATGTGGAGTTCGATCTCAATTGCTTTTTAAGCAATTTTTGATTTTCTACTCCACATTATTTTATTCTATTTTATCTTATTTTACCATTTTATTCAATATTAAATAGGATAGTTTTCAGTTTTATTGTATGATGTAATACATGGAATGTATGTTGGGAGTTATCCTGCTGTTTTGGATCATGTGATTCCACCATCCAGTCAGATAGACATACAGTAGGGATCTTATATATATTTAATTTATATTTTCCTTTTTAAATGGTTCATAGATTGTACCACAACTATGGACATACTAGTGGTTGACATTTACCCTAATAAACATAATATTAATGGTTAGTACCATTCTTAGTTCCTTCAAGGAGTAGCCCCTCTTTTAAGACATCTATTAGAGTAGATGGATTGGATACATTTATGCTTGCATAGTCTCCCATTATCCCAGTCCGCCCAGCAAGACTGCTGTGGCTGTTGTGGATCAATGTTATCACTAAGCAGGCTGGAGGACCAGATATCCATATATACTTGATTAGCACTAGATAGAAATTTAGTTTGAGGGATGAGCTATATAGATTAACAACGCTAGTTAGCGTGAGATGTGTATAACAACAAGCCGCCACCCACAGACTTTGGAAAAATGGCGGCGTCCATACTGTTTACATTGGTATTCAAGAAAATGGCGGATCCGCTATTTCCGGTTTGCATACTATTTATTGTTTGCCCCAACAACCAATCAGGCCCCCTGAAGAAGTCACGAGGTACGTGACGTAACGCCGTAGGGAAAGGATTGCGGCATCACATCCAGGATCAGAAACAGCAGAACAACAGTAAGACGGCGCTTTGCACGCCGCGATTCTCTGTATCATTTTTATCTTTCAGTTGTGATGTAAGAGTCCAGCTTTATACTCTTAATAAACCCTTATATATTTTTACCACAATACTACACCATTGGAGGTTTCTTGTCTGTTCCCCGGCCAGACCCTGGGTTGGAGGTCTGCCCCCCCCTCCTCTCCCCTTTGCAGGTAGCGTGAGTGGTGGTGGACGGATTTTGTTTGTCCGAGTGGAGATGATTCAAAGAGAAAGATAAGACCCCAGGTTAAGCCAGTTTATCCCTCAATGAGGTGAGCATATTGGGAGACCGGTGGAAGATATACCAGTGGTTCAATACTCCAATTGGATATTTAATCTAGAAGACCCTGACTCCAAATAAGGACTATATCTATTTGTTTACATTGATCATTAACCCATGGACTTTATGATCTCATTTATCATTGCACCATTGCAATATTGAACCCACACTTTATTGTGTTTATTTGTTAACGTTCACTGATTTGCATGTGATTCTTTCACTGGTGTTTAATTATCATTACTTATTGACCTACCAGATTAGTTTTACCATTATTATTATTAGAGACATTGTGTTATTGTGATATGCACATTATTATTATTTTTGTTACTTTGTCACTTAGTGTGTGGGTTTTAGTATTATTACACATTAGCGCAAAATCCCCCCCCCCTCATTTTTTCTTATATTTTTTATGTGTAGAGTGAACACAGATTGATTTTGCAGCCACTGTTTTTACCTCAGTTCCATTCATTTTACTTTTTATTAGCGCGAAAGACACATATTTGTTTAAGTTTACATTGCATAGCTAAAATCCCTTTGTCCCATATGCACCACATCAACATCAGTTTCCTTGATGTTCTCAATCTTTTTAACACTGTAACGGATCCTGCTGTGAAATATTATATCACGAATTGTAATTACATGCCCCTGTTAAACAGGGGCAGAAAATATGGGCCTTTGGTGGTGGTGCCACAACACTGTAAGCCCTCACAATTACTCTTGTTGGGTGCAGGAATTGGCCCTGCGTTGAAATATTATATAAAAAATTGTAATTATATGCCCCCTTTTAAACAGGGGCAGAAAAATTGGGCCTTGGGTGGTGCTGGTGGTGCCCTAAACCAAAAATATTGTTGGAAGCTAGCATCATCAAGACTGAGGAGGAATAGGATAGTCAGCATAGGCAGTCTTCAAGGGATCCCACATCCATAGAAAATGCAATCAGTTACATCAGCATCAAGTGCTTGATAGCTTCTGATCCAAGACTGATTAATTTTTATGAATGTGAGCCTATAAATGGAGTCTGTGGACAGGCGCACTCTTTGATCCATTACAAACCCTCCAGCAGCACTGAATGTGTGTTCAGAAAGCACACTGGATGCAGGACAGGCCAGTAGCTTAATTGCATATTGAGCAAGTTCTGGCCAGTGGTCCATCCTCAAGACCCAGTAACCCAGTGGATGCTCTGTTGGAAAGGTCTCCAAGTCTGCTCTTGCCTCTAGATATTCCTGCACCATGCAATGCAGATGCTAATGATGGTTGCTTGAACCAATCAGACCTTGGTGCTGAGGACTGAAAAATTGTTTAAAGGCATCGGTCAGCTGGCCACCTTATCTTCCTCTGACTGAACCTCAGCAACACTTTGTCCAGCACCAGGGAATTGTAACCTCCCAGGGTCTGAAAATGCATTGCACAAACCTTTCTTCAAAGCCTCCTGAAGATGGTTCATCCTCTGCTCTCTCTGCGAAGGCAGGATGAGTTCTGCAACCTTATCCTTGTAACGTGGACCAAGAAGGGTTGCCAGCCAGTAATGATCCCTCTCCTTGATACCATGAATCCTAAGGTCCTTTCGCAGGATTTTCAGAATCAGGGAGGCCATGCAGCATAAGTTTGCATAGAAATACGATTCCGAGTCCTCTTGGTCACTAAGGATTACATGATCCGTAACTACCTCCTCCCAGCCATGTACAACTTCTTGGGTTTCTGGGGACTGAAAACCATCCCTTGAAGACTGCTGCTGAGTGTTATCCTCAACATCCATGCTGACACAATCCTCCTCCTCCTCTTCTTCCTGTGTGTTTGGCGGGCCCGCAGGAATGCCATCTGGATAAAGGGGGCCTTAAGAGGTAAGGAAGTCCTCCTCTTCCTCCTGCTGTTCTGCCTCAAGTGCCCTGTCCATGATTCCACGAAGCGTGTGCTCCAGCAGGAAGGGACAGAGTCACTGATGCATGCATTGTTGCTGCTCACCATCCTTGTGGCCTCCTCAAATGGAGACAGGACAGCACATGCATCCTTGATCAGTAGCCACTGGAGTGGTCAAAAGAAGCCAAGCTCCCCTGACCCTTTCCTGGTGCCATACTCGCATAGGTACTCATTGATGGCCCTCAGCAATGCTGCAGCGGCTGCACACACAGAAAATGGTAAGTTCCACCTGGTGGGCATGTCACAAATGAGGCGGTTGGTAGGCAGGTTGCATTCCCTTTGAATTTCAGCCGGCCAAGCACTGGCATCGTATGACCAGCAAAAATGACCACAGACCTTTCTGCTTTAGGAGATCCTGTAAGCCTGGGTACCTACTCAAGAACTGCTGCACGACCAAATTCAGGACGTGTGCTAAACATGGGTCAAGTGTCCCTGTCGGAAGGCGGAGAGAAGATTTGTGCCATTGTCGCATACAACCATTCTTGGCTGAAGCTGGTGTAGCATCAACCACCTCTGAGCCTGCCCCTGCAGAGCTGAAAGAATCTCTGACCCAGTGTGGCTCCTGTCCCTTAGGCAGACCAATTAAAGCTTGCGCAGCCTCTTGAACGCTTATGGAGCACCGCTGGTTCAGAGGAAAAAACTGCAGAAGAGGCCATAGAGGAAGAAGAAGAGGGGGGTGGAGGAGAGAGCTGTGGCAGAATCACCACTAGGTGAGGCATGGAGGTGAAACAAGCTCCAAGAACACTGAACCCTGTCCTGCATCCTTCCCAGCTGCCAGCAGAGTTACCCAGTGCGTTGTGAAGGAAGGAAGGATAACGTCCCTGCCCATGCCTGATGGACCATGAGTCAGCGGTAATATGAACCTTACTGCTGAACGCCCTGTCCAACGAGGCCAAAACATTGCCTTCCAGATGCGGGTAGAGAGCCGCCATGGCCTTCTGTGAAAAAAATGGTGTTTTGGAACCTGCCACTGAGGTACAGCACATTCCACAAATTCAGGGACACCTATTATACCTATACCTTCATTCCTCTCAGTGCAGGTTTTTGAGAGGACTGGAGGTATAGTAGGGTTGGAGATCCCAGATGAGGAGCAAGGAGAAGTCCGCCTTTTTCTTTGATGTGGGTCTTTTAAGTGCTGTTGCCAATGGACTGTGACAGAGGACAGCTTTGTTATCCACTCCACCAACTCTTCTGCATGTTGTGGCTCAATAACACCGCCAGCAGCAGAAAAAAAGGACGAGCGTGCCCCACGGCCACCTGCAGATGATGCACCATGTCCAGGACCGCCACTGTTGACTGTAGACACAGAGGCTGCTTGCCCTCTTTTAGTGGCCTGTGAGCGTCTGCCTCTTCTTGGTGGCCTTCCGGACATGATGTGTTTTTTGTTTTGCAACACCACACTACAATGTATTAGATACTTTTTACACCACCTGAAGTGTATTAGAAACTGTACACACTGTATTACACACCCTTCTGGGACGACAGTCATGCAGACCAATTTGATGAAGTGTGCGGCCCCTTCAACCTCTGCAGCAATGCTGGCAGGACTCATACGTCTATTTCCCAAAGACAACCTCTGGATATGATGCTGAGCATGTGCACTCAACTTCTTTGGTCAACCATGGCGAAGCCTATTCTGAGTGGAACCTGTCCTGTTAAACCTCTGTATGGTCTTGGCCATCGTGCTGCAGCTCAGTTTCAGGGTCTTGGCAATCTTCTTTTCTTTCTCGTACATCACGGGACACAGAGCGGCATAGTCATTACTATGTGGGTTATATAGTTTACCTTCAGGTGCTGGCACTGGCAACTTCCAAACCGGAAGTACCCTCCCCTATATAAGCCCCTCCCATCCGGGAGCACCTCAGTTTTTTTGCCAGTGTCTAAGGTGTTGGCCAAGAAGTAACATGTGTTTTCACTGAGCTTGCGTACAGGTTCTTTTGGGCCTCAGTAAGCTATTCCGGATCCGACCAAAAAAGCTTCATAGCTAAACGGTCGGTACCCGGGCCTTGCAGAGAAGAGCAAGGTTTTGCCTGTAATGCTTCTCTTAGGAGGGCTGGACCCTGGGATCCAGAGCTCTGGTCATACCCACGACCAAGATGTTTTCTGTGCAGGGTGTTATACAGGTCCAGGGGAGTGGAATCCTTGGGAACCCGGTCCCTGAAGGTTTAATTACAATGCCTGCAGTGAGAGGTGAAGTTTGGGCTTCTGTGGACCAAACAGAGTCCTGCGGCGGGGAAAAGGTAAGTGGGGGCCCCTCAGGAACTTGGTTCTATTGAGGGGACCCCCAAGCCTAATATGTCTTTCTGCCTGTTACCTAACGGTATTCCCGCTAGATATCTGTGCATGCCTGTAACTACTAAAAAATGTAATAATTTTAAAAGTGGTCAAGAAAAATAAAATAAAAAATGGTTAAACCGCGTGTAACGGCACCCCAATCTCAAGGGGTATTAACGCCGTTTACGAGGTTCCCTCTCCTAGACACACATCCACTCACTACCGATATCCACAGCTAAACGACCCTTTCCTATAGGAGCCGACCCCTCTGGAAGAAGACGAGACGCACTCTGTCTCTTCTGGGGTAGAATGACTTTATTATTGACAAACATTGTAACTTTATACACAATTCAGGGCACATGATTTAACATGAACAAGGGCCCAGCTCCACCCACACATCCCAAAACTCAACACCTCATCCTGACGTCTGCTAGGCTTCAAAAGATCCCAACACAATAGAATATACGATCTCCAATACACATCTTCCCACAAAGGGTTGGCAGCCAGTCTGTCTGGCGACAACAGGTTCTAAACCCTTTACATCTTAAATCCCTTTGTATTGTAAATCCCAGTCTGCCTTTACAATACACACAAGTATAGGGTTAATTACTTCTATTCACACCAGACCTTCCCAAGTCATACTGAACAATAGAATGCAAATTACCTTAATTCCTCACAGCCATGATTACACAAAGTCAGGGCTGTCGGTGATGATATTAGCATCTAAGAGTATGTGTCTAAACATCATGAAGGTGTCACTTTCCAATTAACCTGTTGAGGTCATAATCAAACAGTAGAGAGTTCTTTGCAGGTATCCTGGGGAATATGGTGGATGAATATTACAGACCCAATCTAGATAAAATGTATGTACAGCATTGAATATGGCCATCATAGACCATATTGGGGTTTTCATTCACCCTGTGCCCCTAATAGAGACACAGGGTGATTGACACATAAGAGCCATTGGGGAAGCTGGCGCAAGGGTATTTCATACTTCCTAAGCGATTCTGAGTTCCCCGGGCCTTCCCGTTACACTATATAACCCACATAGTAATGACTATGCCGCTCTGTGTCCTGTGATGTACTCCAAGAAAAGGATTTTACAGGTAAGCTGTTATAAAAATCCTATTATAGCCTAGGCCATCTTTATGTAGAAACAAAAGCAGGAAGTAAGAAACTTCCAAAAAGAAATTCTTAACGGAGGAACAGCTGATGGGACTATAAATATTTATTAAGTGTCCGCAAATAAACAAATTTACAAATATAAAAAATTTAATAGAGAAACACCTACCTCCACAACATTCAGTAAAATTAGACACTAGTCTAAGTAAGGACATAGGTGGCCACCACAACAGCCATACACATCACAATTCCTCATATATGAATATTCTTTTCCATTTTCGTCTCAGGTCCTACAAAGATATAAATAAAGGGTATCCTAATTGATTGAATAGATAGGTCTGGTCGCTGGATTAGAAGTTCATATTAATGCTCCAAAAGAACATAGTTCATTTGCTGTAGTGTATCCACACTCTAAAGGAGGGGCACAGTATTACACACTGTTCACCCAATGTAACCAGATAAGACACGCATTAATTAGTCTTGTGGATATCTCGTTCCAAAACGGATGGAGACCAACGTGACAGTTTGAGGAAACAAGCGACTAGATACAGGTATACATCCCCTCAGTGTTAGTGGGGGTAAATACAGCTCACCGTTTGACGTCTTCTTTAGCCACGGCCTTCAAGTTCACGTCCACATGTATTGAGACGAGTGTTAATTCAAGTAGGGGCAGTTCCAAGCCGTTTGGTATAGTCCCTTCATGGTATCTGCTCTCCACATCCGCATACACCCACGTTTTCCAGCATATTTGTTTTAATTATTAGAAGGCGATCCTTGGTGTGATCAGTGCAAGTGTCCGTGTTAAGCAGTTGGTGTGTTTTGCTCCTGCTTTGTCCACAGGTGTTGTGCTTATTAGCGGGGTGCTAACCTGCCTGGTTATGGCATACCTTCTGGTCGAAGGAATCAAGCAGGAGATACAATCAGCATTTTCCTGTGACCCCTCAGTGCATGATGATTGTGATGACTCCCTGAAGAAATTATTTAAAAATCATAAGAAACTTTCTTTTAAGTTTCTAAATCGAAAATGGGACATTTATTCCCTCAAGTCACACATTGAACATAAGATCATCCCGAGGGGCCTCAGGGAAAGGGTGATCCCAGCTGGCCATCTTCATACCCCACAATTCCTTGAATTGTGGAAAAAGTGCTGTCTGGCCTGTGGGTTTGATACCCTACAAATGATTGTGAATGACGAACTCCTATAATTGGAAGAGATTAAGATAGAAATAGATAATTGTGTCCGGCTGCTGGAACCATTTAAGTCTGATCCCAATTTTGACAAAAGTAACGAACTGCTTAAAAAAAAAGGTTGAGAGAACTCAGAAAAATCTAAAAAGAAATAAAAAAGAAAAGTTCAAGCAAAATCTACTGGACTGGGAAAAAAATGATATTTTTGACCCGACTTTTCAGAGAGGAAGAAGCAGATCACGTAAGGGACGTGGTCCCAAACCCAAACCTCCCCTCTCCACCCCTTCATCCTCAGACAGCGAGTTAGAGTCCCACGAGAAATCAGTAATTTTTTTAGACAAGGGTAGGGACATAGGAGATATTCCCAGCCCCAAAAAAGGAAAAAACAAATCATCATTGAGGGGGAGATCAAGCACCCAGACCCATGACCCCAGTCATGGAAACGGATAAGACGACGACAGAAACCAAAGGGAACTCAGGTCCAGACCCCACAGGACGTGATAAATAATCAATATCCCTTGAGTGGAAATATTGAATCAAATACCAGTCCCGACATGAGAGTGGTCAACTTGACTGATTTCCCACTCAACCAACACCACATCTCGCTATTCCAGAAAGGGCTCTCTTTCTCACCTAAATCGGTGATGAATGAATTTGAGGTCTTCAAATATGTCAGTCTTTTCCTGCGGAAAGTTGTTTTTAGATATTGGCATAATAAACGCCATCAAAAAAACGAGATAACGGAATCCAATAGGGAAGAGCGTGAAGCCCTGGACGCACTTGTTTCACTTCTGCAGGAAAACACTGACTCGGACTCTGACTCTGAACCGTCTATCCCTACATCTGAATGCCCCTGACCGTCTAAACTCCAAATAAAATCCCTGAATATGCCACCACTGTCTAAGCATAGATGGATATACCATACTTATTTCTGGAACAGGTCCGCAAAGACCTGTCCAAAATCAATTGGAAATAGAGAGGTATAGATAATATTACTAGAGAGGAAAGGGAGGCCTGTAGACAACTGGAGCCAGCCCCCGACATTGTAATTAAGGGCAGCGATAAAGGTAGGAACTCCGTCTTGCTTCCCCAAGCTATGTATGAGAAGGAGACAATGCGCCTCCTCCATGATGAATCTACCTATCTGAGGCTTGTCTCCAACCCCTTTTTGGAAATTACTAAGGAACTTAATTTTAAACTGAGCTTTGCCTTGGAGGAACATCTAATTACTAAAAAGGAACATGATTATATTAAAGTCAATGAGTTCAATATACAGACATTCTACATAATTCCCAAACTTCACAAGTCCACCACTAATCCCCCAGGTAGGCTCATTGTGTCCGCTATAGGGGGCCCCTTGGAGAGAGTGGGGAAACTGTTGGATGCACTTATTAAGGAATTAGTATGTGAACTACCTTCTTTTGTTCAGGATCCCAGAGATGTCTTACGTCAACTTGAGACTGTCTCCTTGCCTCCAGGAGCTCTGTTGGTGGGGATCGACATGGAATCCCTCTATACTGTATGTCGATCTCTCACGAATGGGGTCTCAAGGGCGTTCAGCATTTCCTTTTTCAGAAATTTCCTCTACTCTGTGCCCAGAATGAATTTATTATGGACACCGTGGAATTCATGCTGGAACACAACTGTTTTCAATTCCTCTGTGTCAACTACCAGCAAATAAGAGGCATTTCGATGGGTGCCCCTTGGGCCCTGTCCTATGCTTGCTTCCACCTCGGGTGGGAGGACGAGGTCGTGTACGCCTCATCAATGTACCTCAGCCACTGTCATCTGTGGCTAAGGTACATTGATGACGGGATCATGATCTGGAGGGGTCACCCCAGGAGTTAATCCTCTTTATTGATGAACTCAACCTCAACAGTAGGAACATTAGACTCACCTTCTCCTGGCATTCTGAAACTCTCTCCTTCCTATATATGTGAAAAATAACAAACTGTCGACAAAAACATTTAGGAAGGAAACCGCAGCAAACACTCTTCTATTCGCTACTAGCCACCACCCGAGATCCCTGATTCGGGGGGAACCCAGTCGGGCAGTTTCTCCGTATAAGGAGAAATTGCTCAAATGAGAATGACTTCAGGGTTGAGACACAAGAACACTATGGCAGGTTCCGAGAAAGGGGATACTCCCATGGGTGTATACGTAAGGCGAAAAAAAAGAGCCCTCCAAACCGATAGGAAAGTTCTTCTGGATAAGAAGGGGTCGGTGAATCTAAGGACTTAACAACAAGCCCCAATCCGGATAATCACTAAATATGGGGCACAATGGGATCAAGTTAAAAACATCCTTGACCACCACTGGCATATACTGTCAGAAGCACCCATCCTGGGTAGCATCGTTGGTGTCCGCCCCCTTCTTACCGCCAGGAGATCTCCTAACCTCAAAGACAACAACAAGGCCTGGGAAATGCCCAGGAAAAAAACAAGCCTACTTACCGACCAGCTCGCTGACAACCAATTAAACCTGTCTAACAGTGCGTTAAAAACAGGGGTTTAGTCCGCACGCATTTGCAAACACATGCGCAAGCCACAGAGCCATGCCACGGCACCATGGAATCTGTGGTCCTAACGCTATACTATGAGTGTCCCCACAATGGAGGCACATGCATTCTGATGGATAGATGAAAACAGGTGGACTGAAGGGGAGCCACCCCTTCTTAAAGGTACAGGAGCGCAAACACCCAGCATATAGCTCAATGGCTTCAAAGGTGTTGGTGCGTTGCTGGACCAAAGCAAACACCAATGTGACTCAAAGACAGCCTTGTCCACTCTGAATATCAAAAATCACCTAAATCAAACTGGTTGACGGACCTGCTGCCGTTAAAAGGCGTGTATGCCTGTGGCAGATGCTCCATCTGTAAATTTGTGGACAGGATGGATGTGTTCACCAACTCTGATGGCACTAAACGCTTTAAAATCATTAACTTTATTAACTGTCTTGCCCATGTCGTGGGTAAGACTAAGAGACAACTTAAGGTCAGGTCAGAGTTGGGGAACACATCCAAAGTATCGTGTGGATCTTTAATTTAAATAGCATGCAGCCACTGGGACTCAACAATGAATGTAACTTGTCTGTGTTCTTGGAATCATAGATGTCCTTTCATGTATATCCCCAGGTATATGGCAGTTCACTGCATATATTTTATGCTATTTATGTGGTGGTCCATTTCCCCCTTTCCCTCCCCTCCCCCTAAAATAATACAAATAAATTTCATTTTATGGCTTAATGTTGCACCATGTTCTGCCTGGTCAATTATCTGACACGCTTCACCCAATGTAAAAGTATATGAGGGTAATTCTCGCATGAAATAGGTATGTACTGTGTATACTTTCTGTAATTGGGGTATACCACCTAGCCCTTTAAATGCTAATTAAGACCTGCTTCCCCAGTTGGTGATCAAACATTCTTCCACCCTTCCTTTGCCATTGCAGCAGATATCCATCTCTCATCTCTAGCTAAAATATTTACTTTGAAGTCAGTATAATGGGTCTGCCCAATATATGGCACAATTTAGTTCTATATCTGACTGAATGGACGCTGCACCCTTGCACTATGGATCGCCTTCTTGTTATATCTGTTTGCACTATATGTCAATACGCATGCAATCCAGTATGAATGACCTTGTGAGCCTACAGGTGTTGCTAATTAATTGTTAAACATGTAGGGTACTAAAGGACTCATTCAGGGTATCTGTGCATGCTCTGAAGAAGCTTGGGAACAAGTGAAACACGTAAGTATCATGATATCACGCTTACTGTGGTGAGGACATGGATGCTCTACTCACATAGCTAACCATCCTACCATCTCCAGCATTTTACTCGCTGCCTTCACTTAATTCAGAGCAACACTCTTGGGGGTTAATTGGCTAAATATCCCCCCAGTGATGGTGTGTTTGACACATGAATGGGGAATTTATTACTATTAATTAGTCATATCCCCGTCTGTCTCTGACTATAGTGGATGACCTTGATATACCTTTTTCTGTGTTTTTGTTTACATCTTTATGTAGAGCAACAATTCTTTTTTTTCAGATCCTCAGAGTTTTTTGCCATGAGGTGCCATGTTGAACTTCCAGTGACCAGTATGAGAGAGTGAGAGTGATAACACCAACGTTAACACACCTGCTCCCCATTCACACCTGAGACCTGGTAACACTAAAGCCCTGTACACACGATCGGATTTCCTATGGATTCTAATCCGATAGATTTTTCCATCGGAAATCCGATGAAGCTGACTTCCATCAGTCTTGCCTACACACCATCAGTCAAAAATCCGACCGTCCCAAACGCTGTGACGTAAAAACACTCCGATAAGCCGAGAAAAATGAAGTTCAATGCTTCTGAGCATGCATCGACTTGATTCTGCGTGGGTTTTTCATCCGATGGAGTTCCACACAGACGATCGGATTTTGCTATCGGTTTTTTTCCCATCGGAAAAATTTAAAACATGTTCTATCTTTTCACACCGGTGGAAAAAAGACCTATGGGGACCATACACGATCGGTTCGTCTGATGAAAACAGTCCATCGGACTGTTTTCATCTGTGAAACCGATCGTGTGTACACGGCTTTACGAGTCACATGACACTGGGGAGGGAAAATGGCTAATTAAGCCCAATTTGGACCTTTTACCTTAGGGGTGTACTCACTTTTGTTGCCAGCGGTTTAGACATTAATGGCTGTGCGTTGAGTTATTTTGAGGGGACATCAAATGTACACTGTTATACAAGCTGTACACTCACTACTTTACATTGTAGCAAGATGCAATTTCTTCAGTGTTGTCACATAAAAAGATATAATAAAATATTTACAAAAATGCGAGGAGTGTACTCACTTTTGTGAGATACTGTGTGTGTATATATATATATATATATATATTTATATATTGTAATGTTTGGGGGTTGTTAGCTCAAGTGTAGCACCCACTAGCGAGAACAGTGCCACACAAATGTTTCCTTTTGAGGGCTTGTTGGCCCACTTTTATTAAAGAAAATCAAAGTTCCAGAAATGAAAACAAATGTGGTTTCCGTCGCAGGGGGTTTTCACCATCAACATAAAATGGTAGTATGTTCAGCCTCCTGGCTCACACATGCAAAAGTGCAAATGAAAATACCGAGCCGTCTGGCTCTCTTCAGCAGCATTACCACTGCTCAGGCTCCCACATGGAGCCCTCATGACTCCTGTCAGCAACCTCAGACTCAGGTCTCTGGGTTTCATAGTGCAGCCTGCACTCTCTAGCTACTCCAGCTTCTCTAGCTTCTCCAGTGCACACCTGCACACTCTTGGTTCTCCCTTGCAAGCCTGGACTCCTCGGCAGTGGCGTTGCTATGGGGGTGCGGGGGGTGTGGCCCGCACCCGGGTGACACCCGCCAGAGGGTGACACCCGGCTCAGACTGGCACCGGCGCCACATTGAGGGGGGCGCCGCAGCTCCCTCCTTCCTTTCCAGGATATCCTCTGCTAAATGCGATGTGTGGGGAGAGTGGGGGAGGAGGGAGTGAGGCAGAGATAGACTGAGTGCCTGGGGTCCGACCGTCCCCACACACACCTCCACACTGCGCGGCCACAATCAGATCTCTGTCCCCACCGGCTGCACTCACTGCTGCTTCCTCCTCAGCTCAGACGTGTACGCAGGGCTGGAGGAAGAGCCAAGGATGAGGAGGGACACCATCCACGCTACAGTCAGCACCTTTCCGGAGGTATGCTACAGGAGTACTGTATTGCAGAGGAGGGGGACATAGTGGTTGGAGGGTTGGGGGGCATACATTTGCGGGTAACAATTATGCTGCCAGGAGTGATTTTAGGGGGGTTAGAGAATAGGTGCTAGGGGGTGCTCTTTGTTTTGGGTTAGAGAGAACTTGTACTAGAAGTAGAAGGGGGGCAGATTTGAAGTTTGACCCCCTCCCCCCAGCGCAGATGCTCTCCCCTCCCAAAGCACCCCCTAGCACATATCCTTTAACCCCCCAAATCAAAGATCCCATCCTGGCTCCATCCAGCTCCACCCACCCCCCAATCCCATACCCACTCATCTATCCCCCCAATCCCATCCCGTCTCCATCCATTCCCCCGATCCCATTCTAGCTTCATCCATCCCCCCTGATCCCATACTGGCTCCATCCATCCCCCCCTGATCCCATACTGGCTCCATCCATCCCCCCCGATCCCATACCCACTCCATCCATCCCCCCTGATCCTATCCTCGCTCCATCTAACCCCCTGATCCCATCCCGGCTGTATCCATACCCCCTGATCCTGATCCCATCCCATCTCTATCTATCCCCCCGATCCCATCCCGTCTCTATCCATCTCCTTAATCCCATACCGGCTCACTCCATCCCCCCGATCCCATACCGGCTCACTCCCTCCCCCCAATCCCATACCGGCTCCATCCAACTCCCCTGATCCCATACCGGCTCCATCCATCCCCCCTGATCCCATACCCACTCCATCCATCCCCCCTTATTTTATCCTCGCTCCATCCAACCCTCTGATCCCATCCTGGCTATATCCATTTACCCCGATCCCATCCCGCCTCCATCCATTCCCCCGATCCCTTTTCAGCTTCACCCAGCCCCCGATCCCATACCCGCTCCAGCCATCATCCCTGATCCAATCCCGGCTCCATCCATCCCCCCGATCCCATCCTGGCTCCATCTATCCCCCCGATCCCATCCCGGCTCCATCCATCCCCCCTGATCCCATGCCCGCTTCCCCCATCCTCCCTGATCCTATCCCCACTCTATACATCCCCCTGATACTATTCCCACTCCATCCATCCCCCCTGATCCTATCCCTACTCCATCCATCCCCCGATCCCATCCCCACTCCATCCATCCCCCCTGATCCCATACCGGCTCCAACCATCCCCTGATCCCATTCCGGATCCATCCATTCCCCCAATCCCATTTCAGCTCTATCCACCATCTCAATCCAATCCTGGCTCCATCCATCCCCCCAATCCCATCCCAGTTCCATCCACTGTGGTAGGTTAAGGGGGGAGAGCCGTACCGATGCACTAGCCTGCTTAGTGCCGGGGTAAGGGGTGACACCATGTATTACCGCACCGGGTGACATCAACCCTAGTGACGCACCTGCTCCTCGGGAGGGTGGAGCCCAGAACCATGGTCAGGTGTCTACAAATAGGCAAGCACACACCTGACCAGTCAGTGTGCTGGTAAATCTCAAAATCTGGACCCAGGACTGGGTATTTCATCCCACCCGGATCTCTACGAAATCCCCGGGCTCCAGGTCCCAAAGTGGACTTTATTAAATAATGAGGAAACTGAAACGCCAGTTTCCTCTGTACATTATAAGCTCCCTGGAGCCCCTCAACCGATCCAGCTGAGAATTCTGGGTCACTACACTGGTGGGGTACCACACTACCACTATATATATATATATATATATATATATATATATATATATATATATATATATTTATATTTATATACACCGCCGGTAGTGTATTAGAAACAGTACACCACAGAATGCACTGTAGATATAGGCTTCACTGGATGCAGAGTGTGTGTATATATATATATATATATATATATATACACAGTGGGTACGTAAAGTATTCAGACCCCCTTAAATGTTTCACTCTTTGTTATATTGCAGCCATTTGCTAAAATCATTTAAGTTCATTTTATTTCCTCATTATTGTACACACAGCACCCCATATTGACAGAAAAACACAGAATTGTTGACATTTTTGCAGATTTAATAAAAAAGAAAAACTGAAATATCACATGGTCCTAAGTATTCAGACCCTTTGCTCAGTATTTAGTAGAAGCACCCTTTTGATCTAATACAGCCATGAGTCTTTTTGGGAAAGATGCAACACGTATGTCACACCTGGATTTGGGGATCCTCTGCCATTCCTCCTTGCAGATCCTCTCCAGTTCTGTCAGATTGGACTCTGTCGTGCCGGCCTCTGTACTTTGCCGGCCGGCACGATTTTATGCGCTATTGTATGCTTCTTGTTGTAAATACAATACTTTTTTACAAATAAACCAGTTTAAGACGTTATCACCCCATTGGTCCTTTTTCTCCTTCCTCACATTGGAGTTGTGAGGCCAAGCCAGGGAGTGAGTGGTTGCTGGATACACCTATGTCTGATCCGTGTCCCGGTATCAATCTACATGCAAGCTAAAGGCTGTGGCTGGGTTACAGCCAACTGCACGCCTTTGCTTGCCTTTTGGCAAGCAGCCATTTGTTTTGCGGTGGTGGGCACTCCATATCAATATCAAGCACGGTGGTGTCATCATATCAAGCACTGTTGATGTTAATACCAGTTTTTGGACTGTTTTTAGCCTATGGATCAATTTATTCAATTTATTTGTGGACTTTTCTATTATTGGTTTGCTGTCATATGGGTTACTTTTTATGACCTACCGGTGATAGTGGTCACTGTAATTATGTCGTTTTGAGGACTGATATAATAACCACCCCTTTTTCCTTTTTTTAATCCTAATTGGCCCAGCTCCTTCTTTCCTTAAACGTTGGTGGACAGCCATTTTTAGGTCTCTCCAGAGATGCTCAATTGGGTTTAAGTCAGGGCTCTGGCTGGGCCATTCAAGAACAGTCACGGAGTTGTTGTGAAGCCACTCCTTCATTATTTTAGCTGTGTGCTTAGGGTCATTGTCTTGTTGGAAGGTAAACCTTCGGCCCAGGCTGAGGTCCTGAGCACTCTGAAGAAGGTTTTCGTCCAGGATATCCCTGTACTTGGCCGCATTCATCTTTCCCTCGATTGAAACCAGTCGTCCTGTCCCTGCAGCTGAAAAACACCCCCACAGCATGAAGCTGCCACCACCATGCTTCACTGTTGGGACTGTATTGGACAGGTGATGAGTAGTGCCTGGTTTTCTCCACACATACGCTTAGAATTAAGGCCAAAAAGTTCTATCTTGGTATCATCAGACCAGAGAATCCTTTTTCTCACCACCTTGGAGTCCTTCAGGTGTTTTTTAGCAAACTTCATGTGTCTTGCACTGAGGAGAGGCTTCCGTCGGGCCACTCTGCCATAAAGCCCCGACTGGTGGAGGGCTGCAGTGATGGTTCACTTTCTACAACTTTCTCCCATCTCCCGACTGCATCTCTGGAGCTCAGCCACAGTGATCTTTGGGTTCTTTTTTACCTCTCTCATCAAGGCTCTTCTCCCCCAATAGCTCAGTTTAGCCGGACGGCCAGCTCTAGGAAGGGTTCTGGTTGCCCCAAACGTCTTCCTTTTAAGGATTATGGAGGCCACTGTGCTCTTAGGAACTTTAAGTGCAGCAAAAATTTGTTTGTAACCTTGGCCAGATCTGTGCCTTGCCACAATTCTGTCTCTGAGCTCATCAGGCAGTTCATTTGACCCCATGATTCTCATTTGCTCAGACATGCACTGTGAGCTGTAAGGTCTTATATAGACAGGTGTGTGTGTGGCTTTCCTAATCAAGTCCAATCAGTATAATCAAACACAGCTGGACTCAAATGAAGGTGTAGAATCATCTCAAGTTAAATATGAGTGTCACAGCAAAGGGTCTGAATACTTAGGACCATGTGATATTTCAGTTTTTCTTTTTTAATAAATCTGCAAAAATGTCAACAATTCTGTGTTTTTCTGTCAATATGGGGTGCTGTGTGTACATTAATGAGGAAAAAAATGAACTTAAATGATTTTAGCAAATGGCTGCAATATAACATAGAGTGAAAAATTTAAGGGGGTCTGAATAATTTCCGTACCCACTGTATATATATATATATATTGTGGTAGTGTGGTACCCCACCAGTGTATGAATACAGGATTCTCAACCAGGCAGGTTGAGGGGCTCCAGGGTATTTGCTTGTTTGGGAGGAAACTGGCTTTTCAGTTTCCTCATGATTTACTAAAATCCACTTTGGGACCCGGAGCTTGGGGATTTCTTAGAGATCCGGGTGGGATGAAATCCCCAGTCCTGGATCCGGGTTTTGAGACTCAACTGCACACTGATTGTTCAGGTGTGTGTGGGCCTGATAGTAGAATCAGGACCAGCATTCTGGGCCCCACCCTCCCGGCGAGTGCAGGTGTGCACTGGGGAAGCCATAGAGTGCAAGTGTGCACTGGAGAAGTCAGAGAGTGCTTGTGTGCACAGTGGAAGCCAGAGACCCAGGTCTGAGGCCTCGTACACACGACCGATTTTCTCGTCGTAAAAAACACGTCGATTTTTCGACGAGATTCTTGTTAAGCTTGTCGATTTTCTCGTCAAGCTTTCTATGCGTACACACTGTCATTTCCCAATTTCCTCGTTGTTCTCTGTGCCCACGTCCAGCACGTACGACGGCACTATAAAGGGGAAGATCTTTTTTCTTGGCGCCACCCCATGGGCTGCTTTTGCTGATCTCGTGTTACCGCGTGTGAAGTAAAAGTTTGGGAAGAGACGATTCGCGCTTTTCAGTCTTCGTACTTTTCAGATCGTTTTCTGCCGTTCAGTTTGTGCTTGTGGGTTCGTATCTTGACTTTCAGGGCGTCTAGGCAGGTCGTATCTGTTTTACAGTGCGTTCTTGCCTGTTCGTTTCTGATTTTCAGTTCGTTATTCATAGGCCTTGCTGTTCTAAAGTGCGTTCTGTTCTGTACGTTCTGATTAGACGACCGTTTCCTAGCCATGTCGCCTGGACGTTCTCGTCGTCGAGTTCGTGCTGTGCGTGCGCTTGGTGTTGGTCTGCTTGTTTTGGACCAAGACCAGTCCATGAATGGTGTGAGGAGGAGTTCATGGACCAAGAATTGGTTGCTCCAGCGGGACCAATTCTGCCACATGCCTCTGCTGCGGGAGATCATCGAGAATAATCCTGAGGACTACAGGAATTTTCTGAGGATGTCTGACCCCGTTTTTCAGGAACTGTTGGCTTTGGTGTCCCCCTATATTACCAGGAAGGACACCGTTATGCGGGAAGCCATCAGTGCTGAGCAGAGGCTCATCGCCACGTTGCGTTACCTGGCGACAGGGAGAAGTCTTCAGGACTTGAAGTTCACCACAGGCATCTCCCCCCAGGCTCTGGGCCTCATAATCCCAGACACCTGTTCTGCCATCATCCAAGTCCTGCAGGAGGACTATATTAGGGTAAGTTTGCTCCCTTAACATCACATTTTAGGTATTACATGTCTGCTAATGTATTGTATTTCTTTCATCCTTCCCTAATTACCATGATTGTAATATGCTGAGAATGTCCCCATGCATGTTGGAAGCTTTAGATTGCCCCTTTTTTCTCCTCCCTAAATATTTCCCTTCACTTACTTTTCCAGCAGGGGCGCCTGTTGCTCCAAATGTTGGGGGGTTCAAACCCCAATTTAGGAAATAAACGTCCTCCTTTTTTGCTCTGTTGCCTAATAAACGCCCCCAGTTGTCCCCTCCAATGCAGCCATTGTGTTCCCTCAAATGCAGCCATTTAGTCCCCTCTAATGCAGCCAGTTTCCCCCCAGCCCTGCACTTACCTTCTTGTGGTCAGCGCCATCCTTCTTCTGTCCTTGATGTCTTCTCCTTCCCTTCATGTTGCATCAGCCAATCATGTTACCATTAAACAGACTTGGTGAACATGATTGGCAGAGCAGCCTGTCAGTGTTTACACAAGGAATGCCCCCCTCCTTGCGTCCCCGATTTTTCTTTGAGGAAGCCAATTACATCCCTCAGGTTGTAATTTGCAAGACTATTTTAATACCTGTTTCTGCTCTGCAATTTTAACCCCCTAAATGCCGCAATGATTCATATGTCGGTCGCTTTACAAGAGGCCATCCACCTGAATAGTGTGCGGCATAGACAATACATAGGTTCATGCAACGCATGAACCTATGTATTGTTCTGAGTGATGGGCACAGGAGAGAGGGGACAGTGCTCCAGCGCCCACTCTGGACGCACCGCCACTGCAATGCTATCCTGTGGCCAAACACATCTCCCCCCCCCCCAAAATAATTTAGTAATGGCCCATCAGAGGGGGTGATGAATATGATAAATGAGCCTTCCATTATCCTTTTTTTACACACCTTAATAAACGTATAATTAGATTGATGTTGGTCTCTAATTTTTTGGGATAGAATTTTCTTGTAATGTATGACTTTGTTTTTCTAATATTATTTCATCTTGTTTCACTCCACAGCTTCCTTCCACGCCACAGGAATGGCAGACTGTGGCATCGGAGTTTGCCACACGGTGGGACTTCCCCAACTGCGGTGGTGCCATAGACGGGAAGCACGTCCGCATCGTGCCGACACCCCGTTCTGGGTCCTACTACTACAACTACAAGGGGTTTCATAGCATTGTGCTGATGGCGGTGGTGTCAGCACGGTATGAATTCCTCTGTTGATGTAGGGAAGAATGGCCGGATGTCCGATGGGGGATCCTTCATCCAGACGGAGTTTGCCCTCCATCTCCAGAGTGACGACCTTGCATTGCCACCGGATGCAGGGAATATTGAAGGACTCCCCTTTGTTTTCTTGGCTGATGAAGCCTTCGGACTCGGACGGTATCTTATGAGGCCATTTCCACAGAGGACCCTGACCCCAGAGAAGAGTGTGTTCAATTACCGGCTGGCCAGGGGCCGAAGAGTCGTTGAAAATGCCTTCGGCATAATGGCCAGCCGGTTCCGCCTTTTTATGACTTCCATCCACTTGGCGGACTACAAAATAAACTATGTAGTGTTATGCTGCTGTGTGCTACACAACTTTCTGAGACAAAAATCAAATTCCTATATGGCCTCAGTTTTGCCAGAGGCTGGACTTTCCCCTGCAAATCCCCTTCCGGGCCTGGAATCTGCCCGTCTTGGCTTGCCCCCCCCAAAATGCCCGTGTGGTTCGGGACAAATACATGGAGTATTTCACGGGTAGGGGGGCAATTCCTATGCCAGCCTATGTCTAAGTATCCCAATAAAAATCTTGTTTAAACCTTTAATTATTTGTTCTTTCCTGTCTCCTAGTTTGTCTTTGTGCATTTGTAGTGGCAAGTGTATTTTACTTTAGTAAATAACAACCATTTCACTATGTTACCTTACAAAAGAACCAAATAAGCTACACGTTGTTTGTGGTCAAATATTTTACTCTGTGCACATTCTCTTCATTTTTTTTTTTTTTTTACTTTGGGGTTGGCCTGGCCACAACCCGGCAATTTTTGGCTTATGAAAATACAAAAATATCAGTTGCATTTCAAAAATTACAACATTGGATACCTCTGAGCAATCGGAGACATTCACTTACACAAACTATGTCTCTATGTGCCCGTCCTAATATGGGGTCCTGCCACCCCTTGCCCAGCCAAAAATTGAATATGCACACATTTTTTATTTTTTTCATATAGGAAGTTTACAATCCTGATCCCTATTGTCAACATGTGCTATCTGCCATCAGGGGTGATCAATGGACGGGTTTTGGGGGTGCATCCCCTTCCTCAGTTCACCGACTTTTGATACGAGGAAGGGGTTGCACCCACAAAAGACATACATGGATATCCCCTGATGGCAGATAGCACATGTTCACACACTGTGTGCATATTCAATTTTTGGCTGGTTTGTTACTCAAAAAATTAGAAAAAATTATAAAAACAAAGATGTAAAAACAAATGTATTTGGATGGCTTATTGAATTCTCCCCAAAACATCGAGAATGTCTTTAAATGTTTGTTCCATCACATGGATTCTTTGTTTAATTAGGTCCAGTTCCGTGCTACATTCCATCACTTGCTGGATGAGGCGGAGGGCACTGTCAGCAGAGAACCGTGTGCTATCCTTCACAACATTTACATCCCCTAAAAACCAAAAAAAAAAATTAATAAAACTCTGCAGGCCTACCTCGCTTACCTTAAGCTGTGGTGTCAGATACTGACCTGTTGTGGTGACCAGATCCACAACGTCATCCACCTCTCCTTCCTGCACTTCTCCTTCCTCCACCTCAACTTCCTGCACATCTTTCGGTTGTGGGTCTTTGGGAGTTTGGTGTTGTTTGGAAGTTGTGGGGTGCATGTGCTCCCTGGAGTGTCCTCCTCCCAGTCTTCTCTCCCCTATGAGAATAAAACCAAAGGTCTATTTATCACACTGTAAATCTCCTTGTTAAACTAAAAACAGGCTAAATTGTTTTGAAGTGGGGTACAAGTGTGTGTTTGTGCGGAATTTAAAGAAGAATGCATTATTTATGACCCCAAATATGTTTAGTATTCACATTTGGATGTAATTTTTTGGACATGTAGGCACCACAAAAAATCTCTGATGCACCTGTGTGGGACACCCAAAAAAGGCGGGTCTGTTGGCCCACACTATAGTGCTCCAAAGTACAGATGTGGAAGCAGCTGTTGAGTGTCCTCTCCTTTACACTGATTAAAGTTTGCATTTCATTCTCTTTACAAACACATCATCTAGACTTAAAAATTATCCACAATACTTGATCAAAAATGGCAGATGTCTAATTACTTTTGTCGCTCTTAAATAAGCCAAAACCGCGGATAGTGGCCGAACGAAGTGTCGGTAACGTAACGAACGATTACTGTGCCCAACCTAGTTCAAAATATTACATTTTGGAAGGGAGTCCAATATGATAAAAAAAAAAAACATGTCAGTTTCTAAAAATATTAATAGCAGAAACGTCGTCATTTTACTTACTTTTAGCGAGCATCCTCTTTATGATCCTCAACTGGTCTGGCTCCCTCAGTTTGAGGTCTGACCACCTCTTTCTGAGCTGCTCATTTGAGCGTTTCACCCCGAACTTCGCCCTCAGACTCTTCACAACTTTAGTGAGGATTTTGGCCTTCCTTCTATTTGGTTTGCTATACGGCCCATGCTTGGCATCATAATCAGCCTTGACCAAGATGTCCACCATCTCCGCCATCTCCGCCAAAGACATATTTGATGCCTTGAATCTCCTCCTTGATCGTGACGTGTCCTCGGTCTCCGGGCTTGTCTCCTCGCTAGTTGCGGAATTATCAGACACCTGCTGTAACTCCGCCATATCTGTCTGCGCGCCGAAAGAGAAGGGGCGGGGAAAAGATGTAAGTTAGAACGTCATGGGCGGGCGACGTGTGCGGAGCGACGTGTTTGAATTTTGACGCATGCGTGGTGTGTATATAGCAAACACACATGTGACTATAGTACGTTCGGTGTGCGGAGAGAGGAGTTCAAGTGACGGACGTGCGAACGAAGGTATGTGATTTTGTGACTTGTAAAAATTGTTGGCCTATACTGTCTTGAGATTGTTGGAGGATATATATGGTGACTAGGATGTTAAGGAGGTTAGACTGTTTGCCTCACATTATTTAAATATAATTTATTTTACTTGCAGATACAATATGAATGTCTTTATTAGCGACAAAGAGTTCCTGGCGGAATTTATTGACCGGGTAAGGGAGCTGCCGGCTCTGTGGGAGACGAAAAACCCCATCCATAAAAAAAAAGGGGTGAGAAAAGCAGCGCTGGAGAAGCTGCTCCCATTTGTGCATACCAAGGTGCCCACAGCCACAGCAAAACAAGTGGACACTAAAATTGGGAGCTTGAGAGGTACCTACAGGACTGAACGCTCTTAGGTGCGCTGGCTTCTCAGAGGTCAGGAGCAGCAGCAGATGATGTTTATGTCCCGATTTTGTGGTACTACAACAGGATGTCCTTCCTGGATGACCACATTGAGACAAGGCCATCACTCTCCACTCTTCCCCCCAGACTTCCCTGCAGCCAACCTGAGCCTTCTCTGGAGCAAAGGGAGGCAGCCATCCTGGATGATCCTGATTTGTCCATCTGGAGCCAGGTATAGTATTAACTGAAAATGTATTGGGATAAAATTAATGTTTCCCAAATATGTCAGGATGAGAAACATACATTATTTTGTATTCCACAAGTAAAATCAAGATCTGTAGACATTATTCTGCACTTAATTGTGTGGTAAATAGTCAAGCTGATGTAGTGGTAAATTTAAAGCAAGGATTTATGCATTTACATTCTAATTGCTTCCATCAGGATTACAAAGTTTGATGCAAAGATTAAACCAACATATTAAACTATGTTCCTTTTTCATACACAGGATGAAATCAGCCAGGAGGAGGGTCTGGAAACTGTCAGGCAGGAGGAGGAAGGGCCCAGTGGCAGCCAGGAGGTGGCAGGGCCCAGTGGCAGCCAGGAGGTGGCAGGGCCCAGTGGCAGCCAGGAGGTGGCAGGGCCCAGTGGCAGCCAGGAGGTGGTAGGGCCCAGTGGCAGCCAGGAGGTGGCAGGGCCCAGTGGCAGACAGGAGGTGGCAGGGCCCAGTGGCAGACAGGAGGTGGCAGGGCAAAGGAAAAGCACCAGATCCCAGGTGCCTCCCATCCGGCTTCACAAAAGAGGCAGGAGGGACAGGACCACCAGTGAGGCAGCAATGGCCCTTATTAAAGAGGCCCATGCCACCCTCAAGGAGCCCACATCCCCTGAGAGGCCATTGCCGGCCTAGTGGAGGCTAAGTTCAAGGTGATGAGCATGGAGCAACGCCTCCTATGCGAGCCCCTGCTCATCACCTTGCTCAACAAGGGGGTGATGGAGAAAATTACACCCAATACCGCCATATGTGAGGTGGCCCAACTGACCCAACCTCAACCTCCACCTCCACCTTCCTCTTCTGCCCCATCCCCTTCTGCTACACCTCCACCTTCTGCCCCACCCCCTTCTGCTACACCTCCACCTTCTGCCCCACCCCCTTCTGCTACACCTCCACCTTCTGCCCCACCCCCTTCTGCTACACCTCCACCTTCTGCCCCACCCCCTTCTGCTACACCTCCACCTTCTGCCCCACCCCCTTCTGCTACACCTCCACCTTCTGCCCCACCCCCTTCTGCTACACCTTCTTCTTCTGCCCCACCCCCTTCTGCTACACCTCCACCTTCTTCTTCTGCCCCACCCCCTTCTGCTACACCTCCACCTTCTTCTTCTGCCCCACCCCCTTCTGCTACACCTCCACCTCCTCCTCCTGACAGGAGTACCCCTCCAGTGGGCCAGCCTCCAGCCAAACGAAGAAGGAAGGCTGCAGGAAAGGCTGCAGGAAAGGCTTCAGGAAAGGCTTCAGGAAAGGCTGCAGGGAAGGTTGCCAGGAAGAAGAGGAAGTGATGGCCTTGCTTCATTGTGGTCGGACAGAAGGCAGCCTGTTGTAGTACCACACACTTGGGACATATATCTCACCTGCTGCTGTTCCTGACCTCTGGGAGGCCAGCATCAGATTGTGTTCAGAAATGTGGGCCTTCTCAAGCTCCCAATTTTAGTGTCCACACAGGGTTGCTGTGTGCTCTGGGGTCCCTGGGATGCACAAATGGCAGCAGCTTCTCCAGCGCTGCCTTCTCTTTATTTAATTTATAAACATGAATAAATGTGTTTTTTGTTTAAGTTCATACTTGACTATGTGTATTTTTAAATAAACAAAATCAAGCTTTGGAGTAAGCAGATACATTTGACTGACAATAAAAGGCACAGATATCACCCCCCCCAAAAGAATAACTAAATCTGATTAGCACAAAAACATGGTGTGAAATTTAAATAATATAGATTCCAAAATTAAATGGGAGATCGCTATCAAAACATTGAGAAATTAGAATTAACATCATTTTGAAAAATCAAACCATTTAAATTATTCCTAAAAACTTGCACGATATAATACACATAAATCTTATAAAGAGCAGCATGAAAAAGGTTAAAAATAAGGCATAACTCTGTGTGAATATCAGCAGCAAAAGAAGGTCACTCGTTTTGATTAATGTAACATTCTAACGAAGATTTCAATGCAGAACATTTAAACAATGAAATATTTATGAGCGTGACGAATATGCTCTCTCCATTATGAAGGCTTGTTTTACCAGAAGATGCGCTCCCGTCTCATAGTTGCTTGTGAGCATGCGCGCTTTTGGAAGAGTCGTAAAAGCATACACACGAACCATTTTCTCGTCACAAAACAGGCCGACGAGAAACACGACGAGGAAATCTGGAATCCTGACGAGAAAATAGAGAGCAGGTTCTCTATTTTCTCGTCGAGATTCTCGGCAAGTTTCTCGTCGTAAAACCATACACACGAACGTTTTTCTAGACAAAAAAACTCTCGCGGCACTTTTCTTGACTGTTTTGGACGAGAAAAACGGTCGTGTGTACGAGGCCTGAGGGTCAGAGCAGCAAGGGGCTGCTATCCAAATGGACGGTGTTGCAGATGGAATAGTCTATAGGAGACAGACAAGAGCCTGAAGTGGAAGGCCTGAACAGCACTGCTGTATGTATAAGCCAGGAGGCTGAATGTAATTTTGTTGTTGAAAAGGAGTACTGAAACCCCTGCGAGGGAAAACCTTTTGATTTTGTTTTGAACTTCTTTTAATAAAAATGGGCAAACAACCCTTAAAAAGAAGAACCAGCGAGTGGCGGTGTCCTTCAAGCTCTACACTTGATGCTAGTCCTTCACAATATATATATATATATATATATATATATATATATACTGCCTGCACTGACTAAATGTCAAGTAATATATAGTATATGCAAAATTCAGAGTATATATATATATATATATATATATATATATATATATACATATACACTAGACTGACACACTAGACTGACCGTGTGTGTACGTGTATATATATATATATATATATATATATATATATCAAATACACTGCCACTAACTGAATAACCTGCCAACTTAATCTAACTCAAGCTATCTCTCTATCCACGCCAAAAACACTGCACACGGCGTGGACTTAGTCCCCCTGGGCCATGATTGGCCAAAGGCACCCTGCCTTTGGCCAATTATGGCTCTCTTAGCAGAGCGCGCTGTGATTGGCCAAACCATGCAGGTCAGGTGCATGCTTTTGCAAATCATCATACAGCAATGCACTGCGAACTCGCAGTGCATTATAGGGCGTTCCGCGATGCTCAAATTTTCCGCCAACGCCCCATAATAATCGCTGTTCGGCGGACGGGCAAACACCCGATGTTCGAACCGAACTTATGTTTGACACGAATATTGAGCTCATCACTATTCAAGTACTTCCAAAGCACCTGACCTGAGTCATTTGTCCTATAAGGGTGGACAATAGGGATGATCTTCGAGTTCGAGTCGAACAGCGAACAATTTGGGGTGTTTCGCGGCAAATTCGAAAAGCCGTGGAACACCCTGTAAAAGTCTATGGGAGAAATCTAAAGTGCTAATTTTAAAGGCTTATATGCAAGTTATTGTCATAAAAAGTGTTTGGGGACCCGGGTCCTGCCCCAGGGGACATGTATCAATGCAAAAAAAAGTTTTAGAAACGGCAGTTTTTCCGGGAGCAGTGATTTTAATAATGCGTAAAGTGAAACAATAAAAGTGAATTATATCATTCAAATTCAGAACCTAGGGTGTGTGTATAGTATGCCTGTAAAGTCGCGCTTGTTTCCCGTGCTTAGAACTGTCCCTGCACAATGTGTCATTTCTGAAGGAAAAAAAGTCATTTAAAACTCACTCGCGGCTATAATGAATTATCTGCTCCCGGCAATACATAGAAAAGTCATTGATAAAAAAATTAAAAAATGCGTAGGGGTCCCCCCAAATTCAATTACCAGGCCCTTCAGGTATGGTATGAATATTAAGGGGAACCCTGCCACAAATTAAAAAAAAATGCGTGGGGTTCCCCCCAAATATCCATACCAGGCCCTTTAGGTCTGGTATGGATTTTAAGGGGAACTCCACCCCAATTTTTTTTTAAAAAGGCGTGGAGTTCCCCCAAAAATCCATACCAGACCTTTTGTCCGAGCATGCAACCTGGCAGGCCGCAGGAAAAGAGGGGGAGACGAGAGAGAGCGCCCCCCCCTGAACCGTACCAGGCCACATGCCCTCAACATGGGGAGGATGTCCCCATGTTGATAGGGACAAGGGCCTGATGGGGAACGTGAGAAGGGGTGGGTCTATTAATTTTTTTACACTGAAGAGGAAGTTCCCCATCAGGTCCGCTCAGCCAAGACGTAGGCGGGGTCTGAGATACGTTTATGTTTTTTATTTTTTAGCTTTCAGCGCTGTCACACTTTGAATGACAATTGCGCAATCATGCAACACTGTAACCAAATGATTTTGTCCTTTTTCCCCACAAATAGAGCTTTCTTTTGGTGGTATTTTTATTTATTGCGCTATAAACAAAAGAAGAGGGACAAGTTTGGAAAAAAAACACAATATTTTATACTTTTTGCTATAATAAATATCCATTTTTTTAAACAAATGTTTTCCTCAGTTTAGGCCGATATGTATTCTTCTACATTAAAAAAGGAGGAGCAAATGGTGGGACTTTAAATGAAGCACACAGCAGCAAAAAGGACGTCAAGTGACCGGGAAAAATTATTTATTTATGTTTTGTAGTTTCATATAAAATATTTCAGGCGTATAACCTCTAAAAAATATTTCGGGCATATAACTTCTAAAAAACATTTGAACATTTTCAACATAAGTTACATAGTAATCCTCAATCCAATGGACATACATAGTAAGTAACACAGACCATAAATACAATCATAAGTATAACCAGGATGAAATTGGCCAAGGTGGCTTAGGTAATCTATCCCGATTAGTCTCAAGAGGCAAGAAAGGGAGAAACAAAAAAGAGGGGGTTGGACATTTGGTATAGAAAATTGTAAAAAACATAAATTAAACCATATAAAGGTTAGTATTATTAATCCATGGTGAGGTAAGAGTTGATGGCTCAGAAAATGGAAGTTGACAGCTCTACGTGTTTTGCGGCTTCATAACCGCTCATCAGGAGCATAAACCATGGAAATTGTCTAGAAACAAAAAAATAAAGATTCCAGATAATCTCAAAAAAAGAATTTAGGAGAAAAGAGGTAGAAAACAAAATGTGCAAAAATGAGGAAGAAAAATAAATAAATTAATAAATAAGGTATAATGGGGTGGGGTGATTAAAACATGGTGGTACGTTCAACTTACATCTGCATCCGCGCAGTGTCAGCACGGCACCGGGAGTTACCGGCATACCGCAGAGTATCGTCTCCGGGAGTCATGGGAATATGCAGGGGCGATAACAACAAATGCAAGCAGATCCCAGACCGTGAGTGTGGGTATGTGACCCTGATGGGAAGTGAGAGTGATGACCCCTGAGGGGGACCTATGTGAAGAAATAACAATATTAAATGAAGGTGATTATGAGTGTTTGTGTGTGAAGGTATGAGTGAGGATAGGTAGATATAGGGAATGGTGATGGTGTGGATGGGGTGTGTGATTAGTGATG
The DNA here is from genome assembly GCA_029206835.1 of Rana muscosa. NCBI lineage: Eukaryota > Metazoa > Chordata > Amphibia > Anura > Ranidae > Rana > Rana muscosa. The sequence continues at coordinate 434,131,841 of CM055117.1, forward strand.
AAAAAGATAGAACTAGGAAAGGAGAGAAAGAGAGAGAGGGTATAAAGTGAGGGGGATGGGGGTGGAATGTTGGAAACTTCAGCAAAAATGGATAAACAAAAATAAAAAAACAAAGAAACACAGAAGGAAAAGGAACAGCGGGTGAAAGGCAAATGACAAGGGAAATGAGAGACGTGAAAGTGAATGGATACCTGATGGTAACAAATGAGGGTAGGAGTCCATGAGCGTGTGAGAGGATCCATGGTGTGGGGAAAAGTGGTGTGTGTGGGAACCGGCCAAGGAGGTGCCTATATAGGTGCATCGCCACAGCCACACCCCCCTCATCACACGGGCAGACACCACAGTATTCTTCTACATATTTTTGGTAAAAAAATCGCAATAAGTGTATATTGATTGGTTATAAAGTTATAGCGGCTACAAAATAGGGGATAGATTTATGGCATTTTTATTATAATTTTTTTACTAGTAATGGCGGCGATCAGTGAATTTTATTATGACTGCGATATTGCCGTGGACAAATCGCACACTTTTGACACATTTTTGGGACCATTCACATTTATACAGGGATCCCTGCTATAAAAATGCATTGATTACTGTATAAATATGACTGGCAGGGAAGGGGTTAACACTAGGGGGCGATCAAGGGGTTAAATGTGTTCCCTAGGAAGTGATTCTTACTGTGGGGGGATGGGACTGACTGGGGGAGGTGACTGATTGGTGTCCCTATGTACAAGGGACACACCATCGGTCTCCTCTCCCTGACAGGACGTGGATCTGTGTGTTTACACACAAAGATCCACGGTCCTGCTCAGTTACTGGGCAATCGCGGGTGCCCAGTGACGCGGGAAGGCATGTGTCACGTACCTGGTAGGAGTCTGATATGACGAGGTCGGCCTCCCTTGTATCTCCTACCCAAGCCCCACTGAAGGTGGGACAGATGGTAGCTAGGGTCAGGAGGAACACGAGTGCCAGGGAATGTTGCTTGTAGAACTTGCGGTGGAAGTAGTAGGCTCGGTGGTACCAGCAGGACAGCAGGTGAAGAGCTGCGGTGGAAGCTAAGGAGGAACTCCAACCAGTTTGCAGGTTCAGGCTTGGTGGCTTGTCAGTACTTCCTATGGTCAGGAGACAGGAGAGCACTGGACACAGGAGAGCTGAGACCATAGAGAGCCAGCGCAGGTTTCCAGAGGCAGTGTCAGACCTGGGCAGATGATGGAAGCGGAGTCGTGGAGATAGCTGGGTTCGGTAACAGGCGGGCTGCAGAGTACAAGGCATAAGCAGGAGGAAGGTCAGATGCAGGCCATAGTCGGGTACCAGTAATCAAGCAATCAGAGTCCAGAAGCAGAGTCAGAGGAAGCCGGGATCAGTAACAGGTATCAAGCAGGTTATAGCAGGGTTCAGAGGAACAGGACACAGCTGAAGACCAGTCAGCACTTGTGGAAAGTCAGAGCACCCTTTAAATAGGCCGTCTGGCGCCAACTGGTGTTAGGGACGCGCTCCTGCGCGTGCACGCCGTTCATTGCGCACGTGCATGCGCATTGGCGCACGCATATGCGCCATACGTGAATCATCAGTTCTCTTACAGCATGACGTCCGCCCAGAACGAGAGGCTCTTCATCCCCCAGGGCAGTGGAGTAGTGGTTAAAAATATTATCATAATTATTGAATTATGATCAGCAAAATGATAAACAGTTGAGCCTTAGATTACAAAACACAAGAGGGGCTTTTTTACATGACTTTCACTAGGGAACACTTAACCCCTTGATCGCCCCCTAGTGTTAACCGCATCCCTGCCAGTGACATTTATACAGTAATAAGTGGCTATTTTTAGTTCTGATTTCTGTATAAATGTCAATGGTCCCAAAAAAGTGTCAAAAGTGTCCGATCTGTCTGCCACAATGTCACAGTCCCGCTAAAAATCACTGATCGCCGCCATTTATAGTAGAAAAATAAATAATAATAATGCCATAAATCAGTGGTTCTCAACTCCTGTCCTCAGGGCCCACTAACAGGTCAGGTTTGCAAGATAACTGAAATACATCACAGGTGATATCATTTGTTGCTCAGTGATTGCAGTATTCTAGTCTGCATCTCCACAAGGTAATACTTAAAATCTGGCCTGTTAGTGGGTCCTGAGTAGGGATGAGCTCGGTGTTCGAGTCGAACATACGTTCGACTCGAACATCGGCTGTTCGATCGTTCGCCGAACAACGAACGATTTGGGCCGTTCGCGCCTAATTCACGGCCCACAATGCACTACGCCATCGCAGTGTCATCCAGGCGCTGTGATTGGCCAAGCATGCACTGTGACCCCGCATGCTTGGCCAATCACAGCGCCGGCAGCGAGGAGAGCAATGATTGGCCACAGGCAGGATGCCTGTGGCCAATTATTGCTGAGGGTGTTTAGTACACGCCCCACACTATAAAAGGCCGCCAGCACGGCGGCCTAGTGTAGTGTGTTCCGGAGCAGGGAAAGAGAAGCATAGGCAGGGACAGTGACATTTTTTTTCTTGCTTAACCTGGATTCCTTTAGTTTAGGGAAGGAGAAGGATAGGTAGGGAGAGTGTCAGTCTGTTTTACTGTGCTAAACCTTGTTTGTAGGGACAGGGAAGGACAGTGAGGGAAATTCTCATTGTGCTATACTGTGCTAAAGCATTCCTCATCAACCATCTTTAAAAAAAAAAAAATGATAGGGACAGAAAACTATAGGTAGGGAGAGTGTCAGTGTGTTTTACTGTGCTAAACCTTGTTTGTAGGGACAGGGAAGGACAGTGAGGGAAATTCTCATTGTGCTATACTGTGCTAAAGCATCCCTCATCAACCATCTTTAAAAAAAAAAAAAATTATAGGGACAGAAAACTATAGGTAGGGAGAGTGTCAGTGTGTTTTACTGTGCTAAACCTTGTTTGAAGGGACTGGGAAGGACAGTGAGGGAAATTCTCATTGTGCTATACTGTGCTAAAGCATTCCTCATCAACCATCTTTAAAAAAAAAAAATTATAGGGACAGAAAACTATAGATAGGGAGAGTGTCAGTGTGTTTTACTGTGCTAAACCTTGTTTGTAGGGACAGGGAAGGACAGTGAGGGAAATTCTCATTGTGCTATACTGTGCTAAAGCATTCCTCATCAACCATCTTTAAAAAAAAAATTTTTTATAGGGACAGAAAACTATAGGTAGTGTGACAGCAGGAAGGTAAAGTCACCTGGTTGCATCCAGGGGGGTAGATATATTTCGCCCAGATTCAGGCTTTACGCCGACTTATACAACTAGGTGGAGAGTTGTATAAGCCCAGCTGGGGCTAGTGGGCTCATGGATGACTCATACCTCTAGGGAGAGGGCTGGGCGTCGTGCAGGCAGGGAGTTGATGAGACCAGCTGAAGCCTGTCAGTTCGTTTAAGGCCTCTATAAAAACTCCCAGATTCATTAGGTGTTTGCTCATGCCTGGACCCAGACATGTGTGGACTGTCTAGGGAGAGTGAACCCCTGTGCGGTAAGACAAAGCCTGTGTGGCTATTTGCTTGGACATTTAAAACCAGGGACTTAGGGACTAGGACAGCACTAGGCTGATCCCAGTTGTTAGTTAGGAAACCTGTATGTTTAGTCAGAGGTCAAGTTGACCAGGATTTATTTTGTTTATGTTTCTTTTGCTTTGCTGTGTTTTGTCACTGTAAATAGAAAATAAACCGCACCTTTTTGATTTTGAAAACCACAACCTCCGTTTGCTGGGCCTGTTTTTGTGTGGGGAGCCCATCCCGGGGGTCACCCACACCCGCTGCCGAGCTAACTCCCTCACAGTTGGTGGAGAACCAGTGGCAGTTTTTTTTTAAGCCAGCATGGAGGAGATACTGAAACAGCTGGCTCTAGCAAATGCCAATCAACAGCAGACAAATGCAGGTTTGCAAAAGAGCCTTGCAGCTCATCAACAGAGCCTTGCAGCTCAACAACAGAACTTCGCAGCCCAGCAGCAAGCTCATCAACAGAGCCTTGCAGCCCAGCAGCAAGCTCATCAACAGAGCCTTGCAGCCCAGCAGCAGACAAACGCAACTTTGCAACAGAGTCTGGAGGCTCAGCAACAAGCCCAGCAGCAATCTGAGGCCCGCTTCATAGACCTGTTACAGAAGCAAGAGCAGAGACTACAACAACAGATGGAAGCAGTAATGCAGCAACGTCCGCAGACCAGTGAGGAAAGCCGTCCCACTAATACCGCGTCCTTTGGGGTGAGTCGTTTATTGACAAAAATGACTGGAGAGGATGATCCAGAGGTATTTTTGACCACATTTGAAAGGACCGCTGAAAGAGAAAAGTGGCCTGAGGAGCAGTGGGCTGGACTGGTGGCTCCTCTGTTAACTGGTGAATCGCAGAAAGCTTACTATGACCTAGAGCCTAACCAAGCAAAAGACTATGTGATGCTAAAAGCTGAAATATTGGCAAGGCTGGGTGTCACCCTGGCTGTCCGGGCTCAGCGTGTGCATAACTGGACTTTCCAGCTTGGAAAACCCCCCAGGTCTCAAATGTATGATCTCATTCACCTGAGCAGAAAGTGGCTACAGCCAGAGACTTTGTCCGCACCAAAGATTGTGGAACGTGTTGTAATGGATCGGTTTTTGAGAGCTCTTCCTACTGCCATCCAAAAGTGGGTAAGCCATGGAGACCCAGAGACGGCCGATGGTCTTGTGGATCGTGTGGAGAAATACTTGGCTACAGAGAACCTGACGGCCTCTTCCAGAGACACTCGGACTTTCCACCCTAAGACCAGACCATCCCCAGGGGCGGATAAGAGGATTCCAAGGGGTGAGGGTGGAGAGAGTGAGAGGGTGGGAGCTCTACCCCAAGTTTGGCGAGAACAGCCTGGGAAATCAGCGGCTCAAGAGGCGGCAAGAAGGATCGTTTGCTACCGCTGCCGGCAAGCGGGACATATTGCAGCCAATTGCCCGGTTGTGGAGGAACCCATGCAGTGTGACTTTCTGACGGGCAGACGTCAGTCGCTGTGTGCGACAGTCGCATGCACTGCCATTCGAGGAACTGAGAAACATTTATGCAAAATGTGTGTTAATGGTAGAAATGTTGTGGTATTGCTGGATTCAGGTAGCCTTGTGACCCTGATAAAGGCTGAGTTAGTTAAAACAGAGGTCTCTGGGAATAGCAAGGTAGCTGTTATTTGTGTGCATGGGGACACCCGAGAGTATCCAGTGACTACAGTGTGTTTCGAGACCCCCAAAGGTACCCTCTTTCATCCAGTGGGCTTAGTATCTCAGTTACCGCATGACGCCATTGTGGGAAGGGATTTTCCGAAGTTCTGGGAACTGTGGGATGATCCTGAGCCCCCCACTGGTGCCCCTATGTACCAGGAATGTGATAGCCAGAACTCCCCTGAGAGTGGTGAGGACTCTCCGGAATTTCCCTTATCAGTATTGGCAGGGGAGACTCAAGAAACTGGAGAGGAGCCCACCTCCTCAGACGAAAACCTACCGTCTGTGGAGTTTTCTGATCTTGAGGTTCACAGGGAAAACTTTGCCACAGAACAGTTGAAAGACCCCGCCCTAATAAAGGCACGGGAAAACGTAGTGAAAATAGATGGCGAGTTAGTGAACCCAGATAATACCTGCACTTACCCATACTTCAGCGTAGAGAAGGACCTACTGTATCGGGTGGCAAAAAGGGCAGAAGAAACCGTTGAGCAGCTTGTGGTGCCCAAACCTTACAGGAAGTTGGTGTTGGAGTTGGCCCATGGGCACATTCTTGGAGGTCATCTGGGGACAGAGAAAACCCGAGAGAGGGTATTACAGAGATTCTATTGGCCGGGGGTGATGAAGGACATAGAAAATTATTGTTCCTCCTGCCCTGTGTGTCAGAGGTCGGCCCCGATGCCACATTTCCGTAGCCCGCTGGTCCCTCTACCCATCATTGAGGTCCCGTTTGAGAGGATCGCCATGGATTTGGTAGGTCCTATAATCAAGTCCGCTAGGGGGCACCAGTACATATTAGTTATAATGGACTATGCCACCCGTTATCCAGAAGCGATCCCTCTCCGAAATACCTCGGCCAAAACCATAGCCAAAGAGCTATCTCTTGTGTTTAGCCGGGTGGGTATTTGTAAAGAACTGCTTACGGACCAAGGTACACCCTTTATGTCCCGGGTTATGAAGGAGCTGTGTAAATTGTTCAAAGTGACGCAATTACGTACATCTGTGTATCACCCCCAAACCGATGGGCTGGTTGAAAGATTCAACAAAACCCTAAAACAAATGTTGAAGAAAGTGGTGGATAGAGATGGAAAGGATTGGGACTGTCTACTTCCTTATCTGATGTTTGCTATTAGAGAGGTGCCCCAATCCTCTACGGGATTCTCCCCCTTTGAGTTACTGTATGGGAGACACCCAAGAGGGCTGTTGGATATTGCCAAGGAAACTTGGGAAAGTGAGAGTTCTCCCCACAGGAGTGTGATTGAGCATGTCGCCCTGATGCAAGACCGAATTGCACAGGTAATGCCCATCGTGAAGGAACATTTGGCCCAAGCGCAGTTAGCACAGCAGAGAGTGTACAACCGTGGAGCCAAGACCCGTACCTTTTCCCCGGGGGATAGGATACTGGTACTTGTCCCTACGGTTGAAAGTAAATTCCTTGCCAAATGGCAAGGCCCCTACGAGATAATGGAAAAAGTGAGCGAAGTGAATTACAAGGTCAGACAACCAGGAAGGCGAAAGCCCGAACAGATCTATCACGTTAATCTGTTGAAAGCCTGGAGGGATAGAGAGTCCCTAGTCGCAGACACTTGGTCACCAGCTCAAACTGGTTGCGTGATTCCTGAGGTTGGAATAGCAGCCACCTTGTCACAACCCCAACAACAGGAGGTTAAGGAGTTTGTGCTTCGCAACAAGGAGGTATTCTCTGAGCTGCCGGGACAAACATCTGGGGTAGAGCATGACATCATTACCCCGCCCGGTGAAAGGGTGAAGTTAAAACCCTATCGGATCCCAGAGGCCCGACGGGAGGCAATACGGGAGGAAGTACAGAAAATGCTGAACTTAGGGGTGATAGAGGAGTCCCAAAGTGATTGGTCTAGTCCCATTGTGTTGGTGCCTAAACCGGATGGGAGCTGGCGATTTTGTAACGATTTTCGTCAGTTGAACAAAGTTACAAAATTTGACACCTACCCCATGCCACGTATAGATGAGTTGATCGACCGGCTGGGAACAGCCCGATACATGACGACTCTTGACCTCACAAAAGGGTATTGGCAAATCCCCCTGGCCAAGTCGGCCAAAGAGAAAACCGCATTTGTAACCCCAGACGGGGCGTTCCAATATAAAAGAATGCCGTTCGGGTTACAGAATGCGCCGGCCACATTCCAGCGGAAAATGGACCAGATGCTGAGGCCCCATCGGAAGTATGCTGCGGCTTACCTGGATGACGTAATTGTCCATAGCACAGATTGGGCCTCACATCTGCCAAAAGTGCAAGCAGTCCTGGACTCTGTTCGGGAAGCGGGGTTTACGGCTAACCCCAAGAAGTGTACCATTGGGCAGGAAGAGGCCAAATATCTTGGGTACACCATTGGGAGGGGAGTAATAAAACCCCAACTCAACAAAGTCGAGGCCATCCAGAGTTGGCCACGTCCCAACAGCAAGAAGCAGGTACGAGCCTTTCTGGGAATCGCTGGGTATTATCGGCGATTCATTCCCCACTTTGCTTCTAAGGCTGTGCCCCTAACCAACCTGACGAAGGGGAAAGGGTCGGTCATGATTAAATGGACCCCCGAGGCTGAGGCAGCATTCCAATTCTTGAAACAAGCCTTATGTAGCCAGCCAGTGTTGTACTCACCCGACTTCTCTAAAGACTTTGTCGTACAAAGTGATGCGTCAGATGTGGGGTTAGGAGCAGTATTGTCCCAGGTCTGGAATTGGGAAGAGCACCCAGTCATTTACCTCAGCAGGAAGTTGAAGTCCCATGAGGTAAATTACGCCACCGTTGAAAAGGAATGTTTAGCGGTGAAGTGGGCTCTAGATTCCCTTCGGTACTACCTGCTAGGTAGGCACTTTGACTTGGTTACGGATCACGCTCCGTTAAAGTGGATGGCTCAAAACAAGGAAACAAATAGAAGAGTGAATAGGTGGTTCCTGGCCCTCCAGGAATTCAACTTCACAGTAAAGCATCGCCCTGGCGTTCAAATGGGGAATGTGGATGCTTTGTCTCGAGTACATGAATGCATGATTGCTGGTGTTCCAACCCCGAGGTTAAAACAAGAGGGGGGGGTATGTGACAGCAGGAAGGTAAAGTCACCTGGTTGCATCCAGGGGGGTAGATATATTTCGCCCAGATTCAGGCTTTACGCCGACTTATACAACTAGGTGGAGAGTTGTATAAGCCCAGCTGGGGCTAGTGGGCTCATGGATGACTCATACCTCTAGGGAGAGGGCTGGGCGTCGTGCAGGCAGGGAGTTGATGAGACCAGCTGAAGCCTGTCAGTTCGTTTAAGGCCTCTATAAAAACTCCCAGATTCATTAGGTGTTTGCTCATGCCTGGACCCAGACCTGTGTGGACTGTCTAGGGAGAGTGAACCCCTGTGCGGTAAGACAAAGCCTGTGTGGCTATTTGCTTGGACATTTAAAACCAGGGACTTAGGGACTAGGACAGCACTAGGCTGATCCCAGTTGTTAGTTAGGAAACCTGTATGTTTAGTCAGAGGTCAAGTTGACCAGGATTTATTTTGTTTATGTTTCTTTTGCTTTGCTGTGTTTTGTCACTGTAAATAGAAAATAAACCGCACCTTTTTGATTTTGAAAACCACAACCTCCGTTTGCTGGGCCTGTTTTTGTGTGGGGAGCCCATCCCGGGGGTCACCCACACCCGCTGCCGAGCTAACTCCCTCACAGTAGGGAGAGTGTCAGTGTGTTTTACTGTGCTAAACCTTGTTTGTAGGGACAGGGAAGGACAGTGAGGGAAATTCTCATTGTGCTATACTGTGCTAAAGCATTCCTCATCAACCATCTTTAAAAAAAAAAATGTTTATAGGGACAGAAAACTATAGGTAGGGAGAGTGTCAGTGTGTTTTACTGTGCTAAACCTTGTTTGTAGGGACAGGGAAGGACAGTGAGGGAAATTCTCATTGTGCTATACTGTGCTAAAGCATTCCTCATCAACCATCTTTAAAAAAAAAAAAATTATAGGGACAGAAAACTATAGGTAGGGAGAGTGTCAGTGTGTTTTACTGTGCTAAACCTTGTTTGTAGGGACAGGGAAGGACAGTGAGGGAAATTCTCATTGTGCTATACTGTGCTAAAGCATTCCTCATCAACCATCTTTAAAAAAAAAAATTTTTATAGGGACAGAAAACTATAGGTAGGGAGAGTGTCAGTGTGTTTTACTGTGCTAAACCTTGTTTGTAGGGACAGGGAAGGACAGTGAGGGAAATTCTCATTGTGCTATACTGTGCTAAAGCATTCCTCATCAACCATCTTTAAAAAAACATTTTTTATAGGGACAGAAAACTATAGGTAGGGAGAGTGTCAGTGTGTTTTACTGTGCTAAACCTTGTTTGTAGGGACAGGGAAGGACAGTGAGGGAAATTCTCATTGTGCTATACTGTACTAAAGCATTCCTCATCAACCATCTTTAAAAAAACATTTTTTATAGGGACAGAAAACTATAGGTAGGGAGAGTGTCAGTGTGTTTTACTGTGCTAAACCTTGTTTTTAGGAACAGGGAAGGACAGTGAGGGAAATTCTCATTGTGCTATACTGTGCTAAAGCATTCCTCATCAACCATCTTTAAAAAAAAAAAAATTTATAGGGACAGAAAACTATAGGTAGGGAGAGTGTCAGTGTGTTTTACTGTGCTAAACCTTGTTTGTAGGGACAGGGAAGGACAGTGAGGGAAATTCTCATTGTGCTATACTGTGCTAAAGCATTCCTCATCAACCATCTTTAAAAAAAAAATTTTTTATAGGGACAGAAAACTATAGGTAGGGAGAGTGTCAGTGTGTTTTACTGTGCTAAACCTTGTTTGTAGGGACAGGGAAGGACAGTGAGGGAAATTCTCATTGTGCTATACTGTGCTAAAGCATTCATCATCAACCATCTTTGAAATCCTTGTTTTTTGGACAGTCAGGGAAATTGTCATTGTGCTATTCTGTGCGAAAGCAATCATCCTCAACCATATTTAGAAATCTTTAAGTAAAGGGACAGAGAAGGACACCTGAAGGTAGCCCTTATTGCTTTTTTTCCCATCTCCCTGCAGGCCATCCATTAGAATGTCTGGAAGGCAAACAAGGAGAGGCAGACAGTCAGGAGGCAATAAAAGAGGGCAAGCAGGCTCTGTGTCTGGGGGCAACAGTGCTGGTCGTGGACGCGGTGCATTGTCATCAGCACATGGCCATGGGACATGCTTGTCCTTCTTTTCGGCAGCTGGACATGTTGAGCCACATCATGCCGAAGACTTGGTAGAGTGGATGACCAAGCCCTCCTCCTTCTCCTCATCCTCTCTCACCCAGGCTCAGGGTACTGGCAAAGCAGCTGCCAAAGCGTCCTCTTCCCTGGTATCAATGTCAGACTCATCATCAGTCACTCCTTCCCTAGACCCACCATGTCCTCCTCCTGAGGAGTCCCCCGAACTGTTTGAGCACAGTGTTGGGTACATGCTCCAGGAGGATGCCCAGCGTTTCGAAGGGTCTGATGATGAAACCCAGCTAGAGGAAGGCAGTAGCGTGAGAGCAGACAGAGGGGATGCTCAAGAAGGACACCAATCTGGCAGTCATGTTCCAGCAGCTGCAGCATACTGCCAGATTGGCTCCAGTGATGAGGAGGGAGGGGATGATGAGGTCACTGACTCCACGTGGGTGCCTAATAGGAGAGAGGAGGAGGAGGAGGATGAGGAGGAGGCACATCTCCAACGAGGCAGGATGCCCTTTGGTGGCCAGCGTAAGGGCAGTACACCGACGGAATCACACCGCAGAGCTCCGCCTGTGCAGGGCGCTGCCTCTGCCCGTCATTCAAAAAGTTCTTTGGTGTGGGCCTTTTTTGAGGCTAGTGCATCAGATCGCACAGCTGCTGTTTGCAACATATGTCTCAAGCGTATATCGCGTGGCCAAAACATCAGCCGCTTGGGTACCACATGCCTGACCAGACATATGTTGACCTGCCATGCAGCTCGTTGGCAAGCCTACCTCAAAGACCCACACCAAAGAACAAAGCGGACCTCTCCTTGCACCGCATCAGCTGGGATCTCCAACCCCACTATAACTTCAGTCCTCTCTGAAACATGCACTGAGAGGAATGAAGGTGTAGAATTAGGTGTGTCACAGCCAAGTACTTGCGGCCACTCTGCTAGCAGTACACCGACGTCCGATTCTAGCAGGCAAATTTCCCTGCCCCAGCTGCTGGACCGTCGAAAGAAGTTCACTCCCAGCCATCCACATGCCCAGCGGTTGAATGCTAGCTTGGCTAAATTGCTAGCGCTTCAACTGCTGCCTTTTCAGTTGGTAGACTCGGCCCCCTTCCGTGAGTTTGTGCAATGTGCGGTTCCTCAGTGGCAGGTTCCCAAACGCCACTTTTTCTCATGGAAGGCTATTCCGGCTCTCTACCGGCATGTGGAAGGCAATGTCTTGGCCTCGCTGGACAGGGCGGTCAGCGGTAAGGTGCATATTGCCGCTGACTCATGGTCCAGCAGGCATGGACAGGGACGTTACCTTTCTTTCACGGCCCATTGGGTCACTCTTTTGGCAGCTGGGAAGGATGCAGGACAAGGTGCAGTAGTGTTGGAGGTTGTTCCACCGCCACGCCTCCAAAATGCTACTACTGGTTGTGACACACCTCTCTCCTCCACCCCCTCCTCTTCTTCTTCCTCCATGGCCTCTTCCTGTCCTTTGTCCTCTGAACCAGCGGTGCTCCGTAGCCGTTCAAGGGGCTACGCAAGTACGCAGGCAAAAAGATGCCATGCCGTGCTTGCGCTGGTGTGTTTGGGGGACAGAAGCCACACTGGGGCAGAGGTCCTGTCTGCTCTGCAGGGCCAGGCCGAGAGGTGGTTGACGCCACGCCAGCTTAAGCCAGGAATGGTGGTTTGCGACAATGGCACCAACCTCCTCTCCGCCCTCCGACAGGGACAACTGACCCATGTGCCCTGTGTGGCTCACGTCCTTAACCTGGTGGTGCAGCGGTTCTTGGGCAGGTACCCGGGCTTACAGGATGTCCTGAGGCAGGCCAGGAAAGTTTGTGTGCATTTCCGCAGATCTTATAATGCCAGTGCTCGCCTGGCTGAGCTGCAAAAGGAGTTGAACCTGCCCAAGAACCGCCTTATATGTGACATGCCCACCAGGTGGAACTCAACGTTGGCCATGCTGCAGCGGCTGCACACGCAGCAGAGGGCCATCAATGAGTACCTGTGCGACTACGGCACCAGGACAGGGTCAGGGGAGCTTGTTTTTTTTTCTCCACGCCAGTGGGGCATGATCAGGGATGCATGCACTGTCCTGGCACCATTTGAGGAGGCCACAAGGATGGTGAGCAGTGACAGTGCATGCATCAGTGACACTGTACCTCTTGTCCACCTGTTGGAGCACACGCTGCGTGGAATAATGGACAGGGCACTTGAGGCAGAACAGAGGCAGGAAGAGGAGGACTTCCTTGCCTCTCAAGGCCCCCTTTACCCAGACAGTGTTCCTTCTGTCCCACCCATCGCACAGGAAGAGGAGGAGGAGGAGGAGGAGGAGGATTGTGTCAGCATGGAGGTGGAGGCTGGCACTCAGCATCATCAGCAGCAGTCTTTTAGGGATGATTTACAGTCCCAAGAAACCAGTGGACTTGTACGTGGCTGGGAGGAGGTGGCTGCGGATCATGTCGTCCTTAGTGACCCAGAGGACTCCGGACCGAATGCCTCAGCTAACCTATGCTGCATGGCCTCCCTGATCCTGCAAAGTCTGCGGAAGGATCCTCGTATTCTTCGGATCAAGGAGAGGGACCATTACTGGCTGGCCACTCTCCTTGATCCACGGTACAAGGGTAAGGTTGCGGACCTTATGTTACCGTCGCAGAGGGAGCAGAGGATGAGACAACTCCGGGAGGCCTTGCAGAAAGGTCTGTGCAACGCGTTCCCAGAGACTGGGAGGTTACAAACTCCTGGTCCTGGACAACGAGTTGCTGAGGCTTCGGCCAGTCAAAGAAGGAGCGGTGGGGAAGGTGGCCGTCTGACCGATGCGTTCAGACAATTCTTTAGTCCGCAGCCCCAAAGTATGATCGGTTCCAGCAACCATCGCCAGCGTCTGATAAACATGGTGCAGGAATATCTAGGGGCAAGGTCAGACTTGGACACCTTCCCCACCGAAAATCCTCTGGCTTACTGGGTCTTGAGGATGGATCACTGGCCAGAGCTTGCACAGTATGCAATTGAGCTACTGGCCTGTCCTGCATCCAGCGTTCTTTCGGAACGCACATTCAGTGCTGCTGGAGGATTTGTCACGGATCACAGGGTGCGCCTGTCCACCGACTCGGTTGATCGACTGACTTTCATCAAGATGAACCAGTCTTGGATCACCACCAGCTACCACACACCTGATGCTGATATAACAGACTAATTGATTTTAACATGTCACATCCCTTCAAGACTGATGCTGATGCTGAGTGCCTGTGCTGTTATGTTGACTGGCTATCCTCCTCCTCCGAGTCCTCAATGATACGATTGATGATGATAGCTTGGAAGATCATTTTTGTTTATGGGTGCCGCCACCAGTGCCTAACGCCCAATTTTTCAGCCCCTGTTTAACAGGGGCGTGTAATTACAATTTTTGAAGCAATACTTTGCAACAGGGCTCATTGCTGTGCTCCAAGTACAGTATCTGTGAGGGGTTGCAGTGTTGTGCCACCAGTGCCTAAGGCCCAATTTTTCAGCCCCTGTTTAACAGGGGCGTGTAATTACAATTTTTGAAGCAATACTTTGCAACAGGGCTCATTGCTGTGCTCCAAGTACAGTATCTGTGAGGGGTTGCAGTGTTGTGCCACCAGTGCCTAAGGCCCAATTTTTCAGCCCCTGTTCAACAGGGGCATGTAATTACAATTCTTGATCTAATAATTCACAGCAGGGCCCATTGCTGCACCCACCAAGAGTAACTCTGAGGGCTTACAGTGTTGTGGCAACGCCACCACCACCACGAAAGGCCCAATTTTTCAGCCCCTGTTCAAAAGGGGCATGTAATTACAATTCTTGATCTAATAATTCACAGCAGGGCCCATTCCTGCACCCACCAAGAGTAACTCTGAGGGCTTACAGTGTTGTGGCAACACCACCACCACCACCACCACCACGAAAGGCCCAATTTTTCAGCCCCTGTTCAACAGGGGCATGCAATTACAATTCTTGATCTAATAATTCACAGCAGGGCCCATTGCTGCACCCACCAAGAGTAACTGTCAGGGCTTACAGTGTTGTGGCACCAGCACCACCATCAAAGGCCCAATTTTACTACCACTGTTCAACAATTATATGTAATTACAATTCCTGATATAATAGTTGACAGCAGGGCATTCCAGCACCAACCAAGAGTAACTGTGAGTGCTTACAGTGTTGTGCCAACACCAACAACTAAGGGGCCTATTTCTGCAGAGTATATACGGCAGGTCCCTACTTTCAAACATCCAACTTACAAACGACTCCTACTTGCAAACGCAAGAAGACAACAGGAAGTGAGAGGAAATCTACCCCTAGGAAGGAAAATTCTCTCCTGTAAGAATTAATATGGGAGAAAGGTGTCTCCTCTGTACTGATGCTTTATCACCAATCCTTGTTTCAAGAAAAACACCACATTTCAAAAACAGTTGTCATTGGGACGGAAAGTGAGGTGAAATGTTCTGAACAGGGGCACAGACAGCAAAACAAATGTTACAGGGGTGATAACCCTTACCTATGTTTTCCAAAAAGTTTAAAAATAGATTTTTGGGCTGGAGCTACACTTAAACAATGTACCTGTTCAAAATTACAAACAGATTCTACATAAGAACAAACCTACAGTCCCTGTCTTGTATGCACCGCCTGTATACGGCTGTTCAGAGTATATAGGGCCTTTTTTATTTTATGTGCGGGGTTCCCCTTAATATCCATACAAGACCCAAAGGGGCTGGTAATGGGCTGGGGTAGGGGGGGGGGGGGTCATGGGGTAGCTATGCCATTTTTCTTAAAGATTTTCATCCATATTACCGGGACCAGACATTACATTAAAGCCGCAAGCAGTTTTAAATGGCTTTTTTTTCCTTTAGAAGTGTCATTTTGTGCAGGGACAGTTCTAAACACGGGAAACACGTGGCACTTCACAGGCATACTTTAGACACCCCCCAGGTACGATATTTAAAGGAATATTTGACTTTTTTTTTTTCACTTTATGCATCATTAAAATGACTGCTCCCGAAAAACGACCGTTTTTAAAACTTCTTTTTGCATTGATACATGTCCCCTGGTGCAGAACCCGGGTTCCCAAACCCTTTTTAGGACAATAACATGCATAATAGTCATTATAATTAGCACTTTAGAATTCGAACGTTCGCATCCATTGTATTTAATAGGGTTCTAATGTTCGTACGAACTTTCGGTCCGTTCGCGGGTTCTGGTGCGAACCGAACCCGGGGGTGTTCGGCTCATCACTACTTGTAAGCAAGGGTCTGTTGCTTACTGATAAAGAATATTGCATTCATTATTATTAAAAAACATTATTTCCCATAAAAATCTTACCTTGAATATCCTCCTCCTGCCTTCCTTTCTTCTTGCTGTCCTCTATTTCCGGGTTTGCGGTGCGCGTTCATAACGGCCTAATGGGAACTACATTTCCCATTAGGCATAGCGGCATTGCGCATGCGCAGTGCGTTTTTTTTTTACACAGAACGAGAACGAGC